>CM008286.1:6844370-8298296 GCA_002319775.1 Fagopyrum tataricum
AACCTTCGCCTCTGTCCCCGTATACCAACCGAGTGGATCTCATGCATCTCACCGTATACCGATAAGGACTGGTCGTAGACAACCTCCCAGTCTCGTGGCAAAGCTAGACAGTGATGTCACGACCCGTTATTCATACACTTGGGTATAATAAAAAGGTAATGTCGTCCTAATCGAGTTATAATTATAAATCATCCAACATGCACCACTATAGCAACACACGCTAATACAAAGAAGTGTTAGCTAAGTAAGTCCGTTAGACTTACCTGAACTGATTGATGATCGATCATTACTCGTTATCGTCTACACATGCACACAATATCAAAATACCTGATCAAACGGAGAACATACATATCAATATATTTATGAACTTACGGAAACACTCATGAGACTCTCTTAGGGTTTTTAAGAGTGAAAAATTCCTATTGAACGTCCTAAGAGTTTAATTAACCCTCAAGCAACATAAAAGTCATATCCAAATTCCTAAAGCGATTAGCATGCAACATAAAAGTCATATCCAAATTCCTAAAGCGATTAGCATGCAACATAAAAGTCATATCCAAATTCCTAAAGCGATTAGCATGCTTATCTAAAACTATGAACTTCACCATTTAGCTTCTAACATATAATAATCTCAATTTATGTGTTATAACTCCTATTTTACTGTAAGAACGAAGAACCAACTCGTTTCTCATAAATTCCACCAAGTTAAGCCATGATGCCTCCAAGCCTTAAAATCCCACCTTAGTCATTTTCCGACTATATTATATGCAAAAATAAATTTTATATCCCTTTAATAGTTACCAAGAATTCTTATAATAAAAAGGTCACAAACTTAACTAACTACTTACACAACTTGGCTTCCATTTGCCAACTAGGGTCATAAATCCAAATATTAAAAACATGGGTCATTTTCTAAAAATATAAACTTGGCTACTTTAAGTAATTATCCAAGTTTGGGCATTTATTACAACATTAGAAAGTATGAATCATAAAATGTAAATATAAAGTTGGGCAATTCCGACGGTAGAGTGGCGGCGGTCGAAGACGGCTCGGATCCATAATCTCCGGCGCATCTCGAGTCCAAGGGTGGTGTTGACGGTGCTTATCTGACGTGAGAAGGAAGCAATAGATGGCGTATTTTCCGGCGGCAGGAATAGTGGCGGTGCGGGTCTGAAAGAGGCGGTGTCGGTGCGTTTTGGCTCGAGAAGCTACGGCGGTGGCCCAAGTCTCCTCTCTAGTGGGCTTGACGTCGGGACATGTGGCTTCAACCTTCTTGTTGGCTCACCGACTCGGTTGGTCTGTTCAACCTCAATGAAGACTTCTCTAGTGGTTGCGGTTTCGGACGGGACTAGTGTCGCGCAAGACTGATCTGGTTTTTGCAGTATCGGCGGACAGGGGGACGACTTAGATTTCGGTTTCCGGCAACAAAAACTTGCTCCTGGTGGTAAGCTCAAAATTGGTTTCCGATTCAAGTGGAAGCGATGGAAGATGATCAAGTTAGGGCTAGAATTGTGCTTTCCGGTGGTGCATAGTGGATCCGGAAAGAGAGAGATGAAAGACGCTAGGGTTTTGGAGCAAGGTAGGAGATGATGAATAGTGAATCCATGAATAGTGTTACGAGTAGGCCCGTCCAACAGGGTGTGTCATTCGGTTTAACAGCACAGGGCCCCCATTTTTTTGGGGCCCATAATATTTAATTTTAGTTAAATTATGACATAAAAAAGTGCTTGTCATAATGGTTAGAGCTCAATATTTGGTGTAATTGGTCATGAGTTCAAGTCCTGCAATCTATGATTTCTTTCTTCTTTTTTTTTATTTTTTATCTTTTGTTTAATTTTTTCCTCCTAAGATATATTAAAGTGGATAGTTTAAGTCTCTCATTACTTTAAAAATTAATTACATCGAGCCAGAGGGGAGACAGACAACCAACTGCGCCGCCAACCCTTTCTAATTGCAAAACCGATTCTCCTAAAAACAACATTTGATGACCTAGGAGACATAACGTTACCGTGTAAGACCCGTTGCACCCTCTTAAGAACCTCCACAGCATCGGGCGCCAGAAAACCAAAAGTGTCAAAAGCGAACGGAAGAAACATGTGTTGATTTTCGACACAAGCCCTCTCATGTTTGGCCACCTTAGCAGAAGCTGCATTAAGCGCTGCCTTACCCACCACAAAAGGCCCATTGCCTAAACCAACCAGTGGGAAAACCCCTGTCACATCAATACAAGCATGCTTTCCACTCATCCATCCAAACACCAAGACGTCCGCCGGCCTCAACGTAGATCTTCCCTCACGTGGATCAGTCAAGAAGGTCACCGGTGCCTCCTTCTTAACCGAAACCCCCGCTCTCCTAAACACGTCGCATAAAACATCACGGACAAGATCATGTCTATATTTGAAACGAGGAAGCTCTTTACAATGAACAGCATGCTCTCCAAAAATATCTAAAGGCTTACGACAGTTGGGTATAGGACAAGTCCCATCAACCGGATAAAGTTGAATCATCAGATGATACTTAAGGACCGAGCAATACTCAACCGGGGACATACACTGCCCAAGCCCATCAATGGGAATGGCAAGAAGGAAATCTTGGCTATGCGCTGATTGAAGGCACTTAAAAACCGCTTTCTGTCTCGAGGTCAAATTGAAGGAAACTTCCATCTCTTGAACAATCTTACCGAAAAGAGCACCCACCAAAACTTGTTGGGCTTTACGGGGGACGGTGTTCTTGACAGTAAAAACCGAAAGATCGAATTCAGGAATAGAATCCTGAAGAATGCCCAAAGCTCCACAAAACTCAGAGCCTATATCCACAACTCCACTGTCCCGCAAAATTTGGTCCTGAATAGGGGTGGGCAAAACCAATCCGATCCGTCGACCCGGCCCGAAAAACCCGTCGATCCGATCCAGAAAACTCGTTTTTTTATCCGATTTGATTCGGTCCGAATCCGATCCGATCCGGGATCTTTTCCTGGATCACCGGATCGGATACGGATCAACATTTTAGGCATTCGGATATCCGCGGATATCCGGATTAAAAAACGGATATCCGGATATTTTCGGATATCCGCGGATCGTCGGATATCCGCGGTTCAGTCGGATCATCGGATCGCCGGATATCCGCGGATCTTCGGATATCCGGTTAAATACATTTATTATAAAAAAAATATGTATAAATATTAATCACAAAAAATAATTTTATACTTAAATAGCATAAAAATATTTGTATGTATACAATATAGTAATTTTGCACTAATATTCATATTTGACAATATTTAATCAAATAAACAATAAATCTATATACTTAAAAACGTTGTGTATTATAATTTTGTACTATGATTTATGTATAAAAATATATTCGTTGTAAAAATATATTGCGTTTTAGACTAACAAATGTTCATAAAAATGTTTTAATATAAGTTGATCTCGTTTTAACATATAGATGTTTATAAATATGATTATGTCTTTGTTTACAACTTAATAACTTGTTTATGAACAAGTTAGTCTCGATAATTTATTTGATCATAAGTTGATCTCGTTTAAACTAACAAATGTTCATAAAAATGCTTTAATATAAGTTGATCTCGTTTTAACATATAGATGTTTATAAATATGATTATGTCTTTGTTTACAACTTAATAACTTGTATATGAACAAGTTAGTCTCGATAATTTATTTGATCATAAGTTGATCTCGTTTAAACTAACAAATGTTCATAATAATCTTTTAATATATGTTGATCTCATTTTAACATATAGATGTTTATAAATATGATTATGTATTTATTTACAACTTAATAACTTATATACGTACACCTTTGTCTCGATAATGCATTTTATCATAAGTTGATCTCGTTTAAACTTTAAACTAACAAATGATCATAATAATCTTTTAATATAAGTTGATCTCGTTTTAACATATAGATGTTTATAAATATGTTTATTTATTTGTTTACAACTTAATAACTTATATATGTACACGTTAGTCTCGATGATGCATTTTATCATAAGTTGATCTCGTTTAAACTAAAAAATAATCATAATAATCTTTTAATATAAGTTGATCTCATTTAAACTAAAAAATAATCATAATAATCTTTTAATATAAGTTGATCTCGTTTAAACTAAAAAATAATCATAATAATCTTTTAATATAAGTTGATCTCATTTTAACATATAGATGTTTATAATAATCTTTAATATAAGTTGATCTCGTTTAAACTAACAAATGTTCATAAAAATCTTTTAATATAAGTTGATCTCGTTTTAACATATATATTTTTATAAATATGATTATGCCTTTGTTTACAACTTAATAACTTGTATATGAACAAGTTAATCTCGATAATTTATTTGATCATAAGTTGATCTCGTTTAAACTAACAAATGTTCATAAAAATCTTTTAATATAAGTTGATCTCGTTTTAACATATAGATGTTTATAAATATGATTATGTCTTTGTTTACAACTTAATAACTTGTATATGAACAAGTTAGTCTTGATAATTTATTTGATCATAAGTTGATCTCGTTTAAACTAACAAATGTTCATAATAATCTTTAATATAAGTTGATCTCGTTTTAACATATAAATGTTTATAATAATCTTTAATATAAGTTGATCTCGTTTAAACTAACAGATAGAATATTATATATGTACACATTAGTCTCGATAATGCATTTTATAATAAGTTAATAAATATATACACGTTTGTAAGATTTAAAATTTAATGTACAACTTTGTAATATAAGATAGAATATTAGATTTGAATGAATTAAAAAATAAGTAAATAAAAATTAAATTTCTTAAGAAAAAAAAAAAAGAAAAAAAAAACTGTATTTAGGGTTTTCACTTTTCGGCTCACTCTTCTCGCTTCTCTCGTACCATCAGACTTCTCAGTTTCTCGCAACCTCTCGGCAACTCGCAAGTTCGCGCCGCTCTCGGCTCTCAGGCTCTCACAAGTTCGTGCCGCTCTCGGCTCTCGGCGACTCTGAGTCCTCTCGGTCTCCCACTAGCCGCAAGACTCGGCGACTCGGCGGCTCGCAACCCGACTGTCTTCTCCGGCTTCTCTAGATCTCATCTCAATCGGATCCAGTCTCCAGTCGGCTCCAGTCTCCAGTCGCGACCCGCTCTCAGTTGTCCTCTCCAGTCTCCAGTCTCCGACTCGGCGACTCGCGACCCGCTCTCCGTTGTCCTCTCCAGTCTCCGCCCCGGCTTCTCTAGATCTCAGTCGGCTGACTGTCTTCTCCGCTGCTCCGTCCCGCTCTCTTCTCCTACCTTGCTCTTGCTCTCAGTCTTGTTGCTCACTGTTGTGCTCACTGCTAAGTCCGACGAATCCGTTGCTTACTGAGTTACTGTTCTGCTTAGTGCTCACTGCTCCTGTTGCGCTCACCGAGTCACTGTTGTGCTCAGTCCCGTTGCTCACTGCTCATCCGGTCGGTGCTCTGCTCTTGCTCTCATGGTAAACACTAAACCCTTTAACGATTGTGTAATGATGAATATGAGTATTGTGTGAATATCATATGACTATATGAGTATGACGATTGTGTAATGATGAATATGAGTATTGTGTGAATATCATATGACTATATGAGTATGACATATTGTGTGACTATAAATAATTGAATATGAGTATGACAAATTGCGTGACAGATTGTGATGCTGTGATTATGAATATGAGTAATGAGTAGAACAAATTGTGTGATTTATGTGTGATTATGAATAATTGAATATGAGTCATGCTTGTGTAACAGATTAACAGATTGTGTATTTGTGTGTAATATGAGATTCACTTTATTTTTATATAATAATTGCAGGATTCAAAAATAGCTTCAACTGATTCTGAACCGGATAACGCTCTTGCGATTGTTGGGCATACCCAAGAAAGTCGAGTAACGAGTAAAACTAAAGGAGCTAAGAAGCCACCTACTTCAAAGGGTGAATCCGGTAAGAGAAAGTCTAAAACTTCTTCATGTTGGGATCATTTTGTTGAAACTTCTGATGAAAACTTTGCTAAGTGCAAGTATTGTGATGCTAAGATAGGTTGTTCATCAAAAAATGGTACTACTCCTTTATTGAACCACACTAGTAGATGCAAGAAACTTCCATCAAACATTGATAAAAAACAAAAGTTGCTTAGCATGAGTACAAAAACCTTTGTTCATGATAATGAAAAGGTAGAAACTATTCATGTGCCATCTACATGGCAATTTAGTCAAGAGAGATGTAGGAAGTCACTTGCTCGGATGATTATTGTGGAAGAGTTTGCTTTTGCTGTTGTTGAGCGGGAGGGTTTTGCAATAATATGCAACCAGAATTTATAATTCCTTCACGATATACGGTTGCTAGAGATTGCTATAAAATGTATAATGAGGAAATGAAAAGGTTGAAAGATAGTTTTCAGAAATTGTCTTCTAGAGTTTCTCTTACTACAGATGCATGGACTTCAAGTCAGAACTTAAGCTATATGTGTCTTACTACAGAGCGGTTGAAAAATGTTTAATTGAATGGGGAATAAAAAACATTATGACCGTGACTGTGGATAATGCTAGTTCCAATGATTTAGCTATTGAGTATTTGAGAAGAAGAATTAATCATTGGGGTTGGAGGGAAGTAACTACATGTGAGATGTGTTTGTCATATCTTGAATTTGGTTGTCAAAAATGGTTTAAAGGAGATGGGTATTTCTACTGTAAAAATCCGGACACTTGTGAGGTATGTGAGGTCTTCTCCCGCAAGACTTCAGAAATTTAAAGATTGTGTTGTAGAGGAGAATTTGGAAAGTAAAAGTCTTCTTTCCTTGGATGTTGAGACAAGGTGGAACTCCACCTATTTGATGATTGAATCTGCTATAAAGTTTAAGAAAGCATTTGACAACTTGATGATGAGAGATTCTACTTGTGAAAGAGAGCTTAAGAAGACTTGTGGATCTGATTGTGTGATTAATGATGATGATTTAAATAAAGTTGCTAGTTTGATTTCAATTCTGAAAGTCTTCTACAATGCTACTTTGTCATTATCGGGATCTAATTATGTGACTTGTAGTCAATCTTCTCTTCAAGTATTTGGTGTTGGTATGATGATTTCTAATCTTTGTAACAACGAGGAAGGTGAGAACAAAAAGATAGCTATGAAGATGAAGACAAAGTATGATAAGTATTGGGGTAATGTTGATAATATCAACTTATTCTTGTTCATTTCTATGTTTCTTGATCCTTGCCATAAATTGAAGTATGTTGACTTTATTGTGCGGAAGATGTTTGATGCGGATAAGGCTACTCTCTTGTTTTTGAACATCAAAGTTACTATTGATGACTTGTTTAAGATGTATGCTTCTACTATGCCTCAAGTGAACAAGCAACATGAGAATTCATCCCATAATAGTTCTAGTGCAGGATTGCATGATTGTGGTCAAAGTGATGGAGTTATTGATTATTCTGTATTGTTGAATGAAGAGTTTCAAATGGAGATGGGTTGTGATAGTGTTGATAACAAGTCTGAGTTGGAATTGTATCTAGAGGAATCATCTCAAAGTCAATCTGGGAGTTTTAGTGTGCTACAATGGTGGAAGGACAACCAAAAGAGGTACCCTATCTTGTCAAAGATGGCAAAACATGTGCTAGCTATTCCGGTTTCTACTGTTGCTTCTGAATCTGCCTTTAGTACCGGGGGACGAGTTCTTGATTCGTTCCGTACTTCTTTGTCCCCAAAAATGGTGGAAGCTCTCATTTGTGCACAAAACTGGTATCGTAAATCTGTCACTCTTATTATGTTAGAGGAGACTTTACTTGCAATGGAAGAATTAGAAGAAGGTAATTTTTATTTCTTTGTTACTTTTTTTTATCGTTTAAATTACTAATAGATCATTGATTAAATGTTTTGTTTTGTATTGATATTTATAGGGTTAAAAGACTTGATTTTGGAGCAACCAAATATATTAATCGATGAATCTCAAGACTCTTGATCAATGTTTCCACGACTTGTGACTAGTGAAACTAGTAAGTTCTATTTTTTAAAATCTTGTAATTTATCATTAGAAGTTACTAATAAAACCATTTTATGTTTGTTTCTTTGTATTGATTTTGTAGGATGGAAGACATGAAAGACTTTATTTTGATCTATATTTCCACTACTTTTGAGTTTTGAATCTTTTGGTTAATGATCTTAGACTTTGCAACTTTAAAACTATGTTTGTTTGGAATATTTAATGTAATTTTCTATTTCTTTGGACTTTGGACTTTTTAATTTGGAGTGTCAAGTTTGGACTTGTTTAGACTTTAGATCATGCACATTGCACTAGTTTGGACTTGCAAATTTATTTGAATTTTCAGCCGGGTCGGTCATTCGGATCAGTCGGGTCATTCGGGTCAACGGACAACCGTTCGGATCATCCAGATCAGCCGGATACCCCCGGATAATGGCCCGACCCGATCCGGCTAAAATCAAATTCGGATAGCTATATTCAGATTTCGGATCAATCGGATCGGCCGGATATCCACGGATAATTATCCGACCCGATCCGACAAAAATTCCCGGATACCCGGCCGGATACGGATCGACCTTTTTCTATAAAAAAATTCTCGGGTATCCGACTATTCGGATCGGATCGATCCGATGCCCACCCCTAGTCCTGAAGGTCCCAAGATTGGGCCCTAGAGGCCACAAAAGCAAAAGAGGAAGCCTCCATAGCCGAGTAAATCCCAAGACCCCCAAACCGAAGGGGCAAAGAAGCAAGCCTCCACTGAAGATCCCCAAAGAAAGGGTCCCACACACCACAATATCCTCTACCGCTCCACGAAGTCCATCATCAAAATAAGTTGTTGCACTCTCCCAATGTTCCTGATGACACGTCCTCAAGCCAAAATACATCTTAGAAACACCCATACAAGAACGAAGTAGGAGAAGCTCACTCTGCGGGTCTCTCAACTGTGGAAGAAGATGCATCAACTCAACTGTCTTGACCGCTCTCTTCATGACAAGCTCTCTAATAAACCCCACATCTCTACTCACTGCCCCTCCCAACAACTTAACTCTCATCGCCGGCCTTGCAATGTCTTGTGGGAATAGTCCATCTATAAGTTTCGACCCATCACATGAAGCCCAAAAGAGCTCAGTTTTGCGAACATTCAACTCGAGCCCTAAACCCGGACCAAACTGTCGAATGATGTCAAGAGCTCTAGCCACCTCCGCAGACCGACCAATAATCGTACCATCATCCAGATACCAAGCTTGAAGGAGAGGCTTACAACTATCACTGATCCTATGCAAAAGCGGGTGCAAGACAAGAGAAAAAAGGAGTGGCCCCAAAGGGTCCCCTTGCTGCACACCAGTAGCCGACCATATGCATCCATCTTCAAGGTATAACCGAGCAGCCTGACCATATAAGAACTCAACCCATAAAGAGATAGATGGACATCTCTCTCTAACCTCCCTAAGCAAAACATACCTGTCAACTAGGTTGAAGGCATTAGAAAAATCCACTGTCAGCATAGCCAAGGAACCGTCGTCATAGCGCTCACTCAAAAGCCTATTAAACACTATGCAAAATAGCCTCTGCACCACCTGAAACACCGACTCCAAGCTGAAAATCTCCAAGATATTCTCTCATATCTTTACACACTCCCTTCATGGCTACTTTAGACACCAACCGTCTCCATACAGTACCCACTGCAATGGGTCGGACCCCATTGTCAGGCTTCAACAACGGTGTAAGAGGAACCAAAGCCACAAACTCAACCAAACTCAACGGACACCTACCTCCCAACCACAAATTAACCACCGAGGTAATCGCTCTCAAAAGACTCGTGGCAACCGCAGAACCCTCCCCACACATGGCATCTAAGATGTGTTGTGCCCTCAAGCCGTCTCTACCACATGAAGTACCCTTGGGAAAGGACTTAATGCATTTAAAAGTCAAATCGGCATCAACAACAATGGGTGGTTCAAGAAAGGTAATGCAAGGCTTAGAAGGAGGAGGTTTGTATGGGTGTTTAGCCTCTAACACCCTCAAAGTCTCATCTCTATAAGGAGCAACTCCAGAAGAACACAAAACCTTAACAACAACTGTAAAATGTCCATCTGAAACCTTATGTAGGCATTGCTTGATATTAGGGTTCTTGGATAGATCAGCTCTATCACCCGAGTCACAAACCACCCTCACAAAAGGTCTATGATCAGAACCATCTAACAACGCCCACACAAGACTCGAAGCACCCTCAGCCTCTCCCCAAGTAGACAAGGCCTGTAAAATCCGTTGATGTTGTATCGACTTTCTACTTCCCGATCTTTTATCTCGCCTGTTCATAGGCCTGAACACCTGCAAAGTACACCGAGGGAGCAAAAACAACATAACCCAAGCAGCTACACATCTTGGCTCAACAACAACCTTCAGAAGAGCGTCTAACAACGCTTGAGAGAAACTAAGACAACAACTATGAGGAATGCTTTTCACCGTAGAAATAGGAACACGCATAACCCTTTCCAAAAGATCTGCGTCAAACACCATACCCCCGCCATCATCCACAACCTGATCTCCAACAATCGGCTCTGAGATTCCCATAACCGACCTCGAGATACCAACAATGTATCCACCATCTTCCCCAAAAGCAAGAACAAAACCATCAGGGTGACGACATTCACGACTCAGAGCATGAAGAGACATACATCGGCCACACAACCACATCCTGAGAACCGTCAACACCTCCATAAAAGCCACAAAAACATCCAAGTCACACTCAAGAATGCCTCGAACCTTATTCTTGCGTTCAACTACACCGAGGTGTTGTCTTTTCAGATGACTAATCAAACAAGAGAAACCTCTACTTCCCTCCCTACCATCTCCACACCCATGAAAAGATCTAAGCGGACAATGAAGAAAGTCATTGCCCTCCGTCGACATTTGAAACCTCACCTCACCTTCATATAACAACGAAACTTATTCATTGGAGCATTGTAACAAACACTTGGCGGGCACTACCTCAAATTCTATCCATGACCTTCAATTTGATTGTAGTGTCACACTTTTCTCCCTTGTTTCACCCATTTCTCAAAACACGAAGCAGAAAATTATCATTACATGGAGTCTTTGTTGTGTGGCAAGATATATTTAAAGTTAAAAACGGTCTTATTTTGTTTTTTATTGTCATTTTTCACGTATTTCTATTAAATTAGTTAAAAAAGTTCAAATCCCCTTTCTACTATTTTCTTTCTTTTTTTTATTTTCCACACATATTTTATAATATTTTTACAAGTCTTGTTTTGTTTTTTTATTGTCACTCTCTCATGTATTTTTTTAGTTAAAAAAGTAATTTTATTCTTTTTTCTCGTTTTTTTTTCTTGATAAAATATAACTTTTTAAAATCAATAATAATAAAAAAAAATTATGTTGACACAGGGCCTCCGAAATCGATTGGACGGCCCTGGTTACGAGTCTATCCAAAACCGATATTTCTCAACTTTTGGTATCGCTTGAAAACTCAGTATATTTCTAAAATTCCAAAAAGAAAAAAAAAATATCATCACTAAATTCTCAATATAATAGTTTTGGCTTGTCACTTAAATATATAACCGACTATATCCCACAACTATTCATCTATCTCAAACTCGAAGAAAATCTACTACGAAAAACTCTCCCAGATAACCAAATTCGGGTTATTACAAAATATTAAATAGCGACATTGAAGAGAAATTGGGACAATTACTATTATCAGACTGAATATTTAAAATTAAATATGTATAACAATTAAAAACTAAATTTGTTTTTAAATTTTGTAAATAAAAAAAAGTATTATAAAAGATCAAAAATAAAACTTCTTAGAAAGTATAAAAATAAATTTATATATGTTCAATAAAATTTGAAAACTCAATATATCAACTAATATATATTTTTAATAGTTTTTTTAAAAATTAACTAATTAAAATTAATGTACGGATCATATTTAAAATTTTGAATTATATAAAACAAAATCTAATTAATGATATCAGATTTATAACAATAATAAATTAAATAGATTGGAAAATGTTTTTTGAAAACTATCAAAACTATCAGATTTATAACAATAATAAAATTTGTGGTTGGAGTAATTTAAAATTCCAACAAAATAAAATAATCAATTAAAGGTTATTTCTTAAATAATATAAATACTAATTTACTAATGATACATATATATATAAAGTTTAATTTATTAATTATATTTAATTAATTATAATATTGAAAGACTTATTTATGCCGGTCTTCCTTATTCATATATGATGTATTAAACTAAGATGTATGCAGTAAATTGAAGTAGAAAATTGACGTAGTAATAATTAAAGATAGGCATATTTTAAATTAAAATAATATTGTAAGGTACAAACTAACGATAAGACAATGGTGGGTTGAGTTGGTATATTTTTAAAATATACTAAAGAGTGGTCATTGTGAATTCTTTCGACACCAGGCTTAGGATGGTTCTCCACTTTCGATATAATTAATCATTATAGTTTTGAACTTTAATGCGCATTTTTATTTTATTAAAATCTACTAAAATTATACTCAACAAATAATTAATTAGTATGATAATTAACAATATTATAAAAGTTTAGCATAGTCGTTTCATGAACATATATATAAAAGGAAGTCCCAATTTATATCGATATATTGTTAAAAATTACTACCCGAAATTTTAGTTTCTTTTCTACATAAAACGGTTATTTAAAAAATAGATCTAATTAAATACCACCAAATATGTATTTTGAATATTTTTTCTTAACATGTAAAATAATGTCACGTGTCAAGTTAAGTAATTAAGTAGAAAGTCACGATTTGAATTATTTGAAAGTTGAAATTGTAATATTCACATATGACTTCAACAACCCTACATACAATTTTTACCTATCAAGCTAAAACTGGTTTCATTAGGCCAAATAAGACTTAACTTACAATAGGGTCAAAATTATTATTCACAACTAACTAACTTTCATAATCCAACTTAACTTACAGTAGGGTAATCGTCTAATCGAGTTTGCTTCCATTCAAATATCACAAACCAAAATTATAAGATATTTAAAAACAAAAACTTTTTTTAATAATAAAAATGACTCCATTACTCAAGTAGTTGTTAGCCCTAAAAAAAAGCTAAACAAAGACGAGTTAGGAGACTGAAGTGTTATATGAGATCGAACTGCTCGGTGTAGGTTCGGATTTAACTAAAATAACACTATATGGTAACCGAGCTAATATAATCTGGCTCGAAAAAAGCTCAACCACTGTTTAAACCTGTCAAATATACAAATTTTAAAGTTTATCTAAAAATTAGATCCACTTATAAAAAAACCAAATTAAATATGTCAATGTTCGACTCATATAACAACTCTAAACAATCTCCGTTGTTATATAATAAGAAAATGTTTTTTTTCTTGTTAAAATAAACACAATTTCATAAATTAAAAAAAAAACAAAAAAAATAAAGCGATGCAAGGATCACTCGTTATATAAGAAAATGTGTTGTTTTTGTCCTTAAAATAAACGCGATTTAATCCGTCCCTCAATCTTCTCTATAATAAATATGGGAATCTGAAAGATTCTAAATTTAGAGAAAAAAACATAAAATAAAGTCGAAAAAAGTCAGACTTTCGTATGAGTTGGTAATGCGTAATTGTCAACTCTAATATTCGTATATATTTATACAATTAATGTAGTAGGAATTTGTTGTAAGAGAATTAAAGACGAAAGTAAGAAAGCGTGTCCCCTTTGACATCTAATTCTTAATTGACTTACACGTCGATACCTAATACCCTTCCTCCTCAACTTCACCTTCTACTTACAAAAAAATCACAAATACATACGGGTTTAAAAATATTCATTAATATATATATATATATATATATATATTTTTTATATCTAGTTAAAATTTAAACACTATATATACAAGTAAAAGTCGATACAACTTCTTATTTATATAATCCTTTATAAAATTTATCATGAATATAAAGATTTTATGATGGACAGTCGGTAGTTTATGAGTAATATCCGTAGGCATATTTTATAGATTGATATATGTAAATATATTGTAATTTGTTTTTTAATTACGACTGAAATTATGATCTTATCACATGTAGTATGATTTGTTTCTATTAAATAAATTTTCATAATTATTACATATTTACATTAATAATGACAAAAAAACTATTCTTTGGTAGACTAGTAATGTTTTAAACTTAATTTCAATTGCTTTTACCCTTTACAATATGAATATTAGTAAAAATGTCGCAAGTTTTATTATTATCAAAAATATAATCTTTAAAAATAAAATTTGAGATTCAATGATTTTTTTACATATTTATGAAATATCAAGTTTTGCAAAATTACTAAGAGAGAATTGAATTTAACAAACAAGAAAGACAACTCACACAATTAAAATTAGAGTGGTTCACCCAATAATAGTTACTTTTATTTTTCAAAGAGAATTTATTGATGTGCTTCGTAATACAAGTGAACAGATGATAACTGGGTTATTCCAAATTATTCGGATTAACTAGATAATTGTGGAGGCAAAGAAAAATATTCAATATATAGAGTAACTAAATCCTAGGGTTATACTTGAACGCCAAGTATAAGACTAAGAATGAGCCAAACTGAATAGACACAAACCAAAGATGCATTAGTCAATGTCCAAACCAACTCTTCTCTATATCCAGATGTGCCCCTTGGGCACTCAACAACTTTTGACGTTTAGCAAGTTGAACAAAATTGCTTTATAATTAAGCAACTTGTTGGTGAGAGATTTCGTCATGTAGAAGCTCTCCAACTTCAACCACAATTTGAATGTTGTATCTTGATACAAAACCTCGCATAAGACATCATCTGCGAGACACAACATAATAGTCGAATGCGCCTGATCTGAAATTACGATCTCATTTGTATTATGAAACTCCTCAATAAAATCTCTTTTTAAAGTGGAAGTAGTCATTATTGGGTGTACCACTACAAACGTTTGTTTGTTATCTTTCTTGGTTGTTGTATTATGTTCTTTCTCAATAAATCCGCACAACAAACTAGTATCAATAAAAACCGCACAACAAACTATCTGGGAGAAAGATGTCTTCTTTCAACATGAAGATCAATAAGTTCACATGGAGGAACAATTTTAGTATGTGGCAAATCAAGATGCGAGCGTTGCTGAAACAATAAGGCTTATGGGGGCCGTTGTCAAGGAAAGAATACGATAAGAAAAAGGCGATGTTGTTGAGATGATCACTCAGGAGAATAAGGTGCATTCAACCATCATGTTGTATCTCACAAATTATGTCTGGATTAGGATACCACAATCAAAATGTGGTTGAAGTTGGAGAGCCTCTACATGACGAAGTCTCTCACCAACAAGTTGCTTCTAAAGCAACGTCTGTTCAGTATGCTAATGCAGGAAGGTACGCAACTTCGTGAGCACTTAGATCACTTGAACACAACCTTCTAGATTTGCGTAATATTGATGTTAAGATTGAGGACGAGGATGTTGCGTTGATTCTGTTGTATCTTTTCCATCATCATATGAAATCTTTGTTTTGTCATTTGTTGTTGGAAAATATACTATTACATTGGAATACGTTAGGTATGTCCTTCAGACAAGATAAATACACCACAAGTTGAATGAAAGTGGTGTAGGTAGGGATGGTCAAGAATTTGGTCTATATACAAGCGGAGGTAAAGGAAAAGGAAAATCATGGAAAAGGACAATAAGTCGTCTTCTTCAAAAGGTCATAAGCCTAATGACGCTTGCAACTACTATAAGGAGAAAGAGCATTGGAAGAAAGAATGTCCTAAGAAGAAGAAACCACATGATTCTAGTTCTGCAATTGTTGCGGAAGGTGAAGGTAAATTATGTACATTGAACGAGGTCAAACATGTTCCACTTATTAATAAGAATATTGGTTCTACTATTTCTAGGTCTACTCTTGTTGCATCTTCAGAGGTTTGCATGGATGATATGCCTAAGTTATGACATATGAGGCTTGGTCATATGGTGAAAGGGGGATGCAAATTTTGACAAAGGAAAATCAAGCATCAGAAGCTATTCAACAAAGCTTAGTTGAGGGACGCGCAAGAAGAGTTGGAGTAAGTTCTCCACAAATGTACGGTCTTTAGTATATGTTTGGTTATGCTCTACATGTTGCTGAAGAGGTGGATACACATGAATCATCCCCTATAGAGAATTTGTATATGAGTCGGAAGTTGCATATTGGTTTGCAACAACGGGATATAAGATGAAGGATCTGGGAGTAGCTCGGAAAATTTTAGGAATGGAGATTATTAGAGATAGGGATCCCACGTAAAGGCTACATTGAAAAGTTGTTGTCAAAGTTCAACCAAAAGTATTGATACACCTAGTGCTGCTAACATTCATCTTACCACTCTGTTTTCACCTCAGTCGAATGAGGAGAAGTATATGTCACGAGTCCCTTATGCTAGTGCAATATGGAGTTTGATATATGATTTGGTTTGCACAATACCAGATATGACACAAGATGTTAGTGTCGTCAATAGATTCGTGGGACAACCAGGAAAAGAACACTGACAAGCTGTGAATAGGATATTTCGGTACCTTAAAGGTACATCTGACATTGGGCTCGTTTTTGCCTTTTTGGGAATGATACAAAGTGTTTGGTCACATGGTAATTCGATTTTGATTATGCATGAGATGTTGATACTAGAAGATCTATGACCAGTTATGTTTTCACTCTTGGGGATTCTATTGTGAGTTGGAAGACAACTTTACAACCCACGTTTACTTTGTCTACCACATAGGCAGAGCTCATGGCATTGACAAAGCAGCTAAAGAGGAATTTTGGTTGAAGGGATTAATTAGTGATCTAGGTATACATCACGATCAGACTATTGTATATTATGACAATTTGAGTGCAATTTGTTTTGCCAAGGATCAAAGTAAAGAAAGTAGGGGTTGCTGATAATCCCGCTAATATGTTCACAAAGCCGGTACCTCGCAATAAGTTCCCACATTGTTTAGACTTGTTAAACGTCAAAAATTGTTGAGTATCCAACAAGCACATCTGGATAGAGAGAGGAGTTGGTTTGTGCATTGACTAATGCATATAGTATATGTTCCTATATATATATAGTAGGACTCACTTTGTCTCCTAATTACTTAATCATCCTCTCTCATTTGTATTTTGAAACGTACTTTTCAATAAATCTATTGAAAAGTGGACGTAGTCATTATTGGGTGAACTCTTATAAACTGTGTTGTCTTTCTTGTTTGTTAAATTCTTTTCTTTCGCATTAATTCCGCACACTAATAAAATATTAAAGATAATATATTTATTATGCATAACAATACACACCAAAAATTTCAAAATCAACATTTGACACAAATGACTTTTGTCTAAACTTAAAAAATAATGTCAAATGTTCTCATTTAAATAAATTTTTCACCACATGAATTAGGAAAAAAAAAACATTATGTTAAATAATATAAATCGAGCATTTAGATGGATAAGACACATTGTTACGTAAACTATGTGCGGGTCTTATTCGTACTTTATCTTGCACCTATATATTTTTTGATATAATGTAAGCATAATGGGTGGGTTAGATTCCGGACACCGACCGACTTACAACATCCTTACGGATGAGTACAACTACATCGTCTGGGAGATCTTCCTGATCATCAGTGGCAGAGATTTCGTGTTTTGCGAGTCTATCCGCTACCGTGTTGATTTTTCTGGAAATGTTATCCTGCACCTATAGTTAGTCGTATGATACCATTTATATGCCATTCGCATCATTATTTTATCTTTTCTTGATTCATTAATTAGAAGAATATATATATAAATATTACGTTAAATAAAGATGTGTAACCAACTACTAATCCTCTAATTGCTTTAAATAAATATAAAAAAACATATTTGTTTTTGGTATGATAAAGAATCCATAACTCGAAAACAAACAACAATACAAATGTGAAATTCATGTGAAGAGAGAGAGATGAAGATACGCCGATAAATTGATAACCTTAATAATGATAGTTGGCAGGTTATACAGTCAACACTTAACGTGTACTCTCCCTTTCCTACGATATCGTCTGCTCGTTAATTCACTTTTTATATCTTTTTTAATTTGACTTTGTTTCATAATACGTATTTATCGTAAAAGTTAGATCATAAATTAATTACAAAAATAAATAAGTTAAATAAGTAATTCGACATATGTTATGATATAAGGCATCGTATTACGGCTTTTATACATCATATTTATTATATGTATAAATTATATAAAAAAAACATATTATCCTATATAAATTAATGTTTGGTTCATTGACTTTGGAGATCTCAAATCCGTCTTAGTAATATTAATAACCACAATCTCTATCTTTATTTTTTTAATTGATAATTAAATATAATTAATCCATGTATATTAATGTGTGGCTTTTAGTGCTTAACCGTGGACCACACATTCAACAATTGTATATATTTTCAATATCTTTTTCTAACATTATTTATTTTTTATGCAAAGATAATGGGTGAAGGGGTAAATTTATGGGGTTCGACCGTCTTGCAACATACTTGTGAACGGATCTTTAACATTTTGTAGAATGTCCCGTCATCAACATTTTGAGTTGTGTCTGAGCAATGTAAGCATTTCTGTAGCACGTTAATTTCCTTAAAAATATGGTCAATACGAACAATGTGAGCTTGTCTTATGGAAGATCCCGTTATTGAACAAGATTGTCTTGTTTTCTCTCAATGATCATCGAGAATTCTAAACTTGCGAATTTTTTGAAATCCTCTCAATGAAAAAGGCTTATGCCTTTAAAATAGAATCAACATTGTAACATAATTACTATAGTCGAATAATAAATGTTTCTATAAAAACTGAAAAATAATTTATATTTTCATAATTTAATGGGTTAATAACAAAAGAGTATATCACAAACATAATAATATATCCCCATCAACTACTTGTATGACTTTATTAAGTACATCTAACTACTTATGTCACATGCACGTTTTTTTTGAAATAACTATTTAAAATCTAGTGGAAAATAAGATCCTCAATATTTTAGAAAAATTTGTTGCACAAAATGATATTACGTGATAAAAAGACCTATAAGCGTTCATTTAGTTGCTCATTTAGGATGAAAATGAAAAATACTAAAAAAGAGAAATGCCCTTTATATAAAATTCTAAACTAAAAATCTATATTAAAATTTTTTTTCTTCCTAAAATACTCAAATACAAATAAATCTTATGTATTATTATTATTGTTATTATTATGTTATTTTCTTTAAAAATAAACAACCAAATCGACTATTCAACTTTCGTATCTACGGTATTTGATTGAGCTGTTGACTCGATACCAATTTTATAAAACAAAATCCAAGTATATATACTCTTTCGTAGAAAGGGGAAAATTCGGCTTTTAGACTAGTGGTAAAATTCTTTTGGGCCCAAAAAATTCGTTGGGCCCAATAAGGCAATATGTCATATCCACGCGCCACGCGCTTTACAAAGTGAAGAACAAAAAAAAGGTAGAAAAAAAATATTAGTCAACCCTCCGCCTCTATAGAAATGCCTACAAAAAAACAACGCAAAATACAAATTTACTTGCCCAAACCAAACTCAGAGAGCAGAAAAAGCAATAAATGTTTGCAGAAAATTCAAAAAATAATTAATATTAATCGATTGAAATCCACTTGCAAACAAAAAGACAGCACCTTTATTTCAGAGGCCTCTTTGGTCAACCCTCTCTCTTTCTACGAACTTCTCTTCTATCTTCTTCTTCATCCCATTCTTCTTCTTCTTCTTCTTCCCTGCTTCCCAACTCTCTTTTGTCAATTCATCTGTTATCATTCAATGAACAATCATTTGTAGGATTCTGCTTTAGTATAAGAAGAATTGAGTTGATATAGCTAGTGAAACCTCTGGATTTCTTAATCAGAGATGGGTAACGGTTTAGGTAAGATCGGAGTTTGTTTCACCGGAGAAACCCACTGTCACCACCGGAGAAGGAGAAATCAAGATGTAAACATGGTAATTACTGACCCGTATGAGGAAGGTTTAGGTCACTCGTTCTGCTACGTTAGGCCTGAACCGGTTCGAACTGGCTGCACTAAGCTCCAATCGGAGGAATCCATGGCGGCTGGAGCAGCTACAGCTGTATTCCGATCAATCTCTGGTGCGTCTGTGTCAGCTAATACCTCAACGCCTCTTTCCACCGCCTTTTTTGATTCCACCACCAACAGTACCAGCATCTCCTCCGCCTTTGAAGGCTCTAACTCCTTCGCATCTGTTCCTCTTCAGCCTATTCCTCGTAATCCAACCCTGTCAGGCCCGCTTTCCGGCCCGATAATTGAGCGAGGGTTCATGTCTGGGCCGATTGAGCGTGGATTCATGTCTGGCCCACTCGATCCAGCCGGATCCTTGTATTCTGGTCCATTGGAGAGGGGATTCTCCGGCTCCGGATCGTTTAGAAGAAGTTTATCGCAAAGTGGATGGGCCGGTGTTGCGCCTCGATCGAGGCGCAGATCGATAATTCGAGGCCTTCGAAGAGCGATTTCAAAGAAATTTTCTCGTGGACAGGGATCGATCGTTGCACCGATGAAGGGAGTCTCTTCGATTAAGTATCAGGATAGCTGGATCGTTGGTGGATGTGAGAAGAATCACGAGAACCTGACTATAAGCAGCGTTAATTTGAGTAGCGAAGGTAGCCTGGACGATGGCGATTTGTTTGAAGGACAGCACAGCCAGAATCTTCAATGGGCGCAAGGGAAAGCGGGTGAAGATCGGGTGCACGTCGTTGTTTCAGAGGAGCACGGATGGGTGTTCGTTGGGATTTATGACGGATTTAACGGTCCAGATGCCACAGATTTTCTCTTATCCAACTTGTATTCGTTTGTTCATAAGGAGCTCAAGGGATTGCTTTGGGATGATAAGTCTGAATCTCACTCTTTCACTTCTTCTTCATGGAGTAACACTTCTTCCGATTGCAGCTATTGGAGCTCCGAAACCGACGGTTCGTTTCACGGTTCTCATTTCGAGCAGGAAAATCATCCATCTGTTAGTAGCGAATCCAATTTCAATATAAATTCTAGAAGAAAAGGGAATAGGAATTCGAAGAACAGCAAATATAGAGGTGCTGCAAAGCGATGGAAATACGAATTCGACAGGGAGAGGATCGAGCTAGATCGGAGATTAAAAGAACAGCTAACTCGAAGCAGATTAGATAATTCATCCACTCCTACAATCAATCATTTAGAAGTGTTGAAGGCTCTATCTCAGGCTATGATGAAGACAGAAGAAGCCTATTTTGACATTGCAGATAAGATGCTTGTAGAAAATCCTGAGTTATCATTGATGGGATCATGTGTGCTTGTGATGCTGATGAAAGGAGAAGATGTGTATGTGATGAATGTAGGTGATAGCCGAGCTGTGTTAGGATATAAAGCAGAACCCGATCTTCGTCTTGGAAAGATTGATCAGGATTTGGAGAGGATTAGTGAAGAAAGTTTGTATGATGTTGATGTTTGTGATGGTGTTAGGCCTACTCTTAGTGCTTTACAGCTTAGTTTTGATCATAGTACTAGTGCAGATGAGGTAATTTCAATTCACTCTCCTTCACATCATTGTTGTAGATCTGTATATATGCTTTGGTTGATTGAATTGTTGTTATTGTGTTTTCAGGAAGTTGAGAGGATAAGAAGAGAACACTTAAATGATTCTTGCGCCATTGTTAATGATCGTGTTAAAGGATCATTAAAAGTCACTCGAGCTTTTGGTGCTGGTTTTCTCAAGCAGGTATTTCAACTATACCAATCTTTCTAGTTTGCTGATTTCATCTCTGAAAACTGAAATGATTGCTTTCATATTGATGATGAAATTGCAAACTTATTGCAGCCAAAATGGAACAATGCCCTTTTGGAGATGTTTAGGATAGACTATGTTGGATCATCACCGTACATCAATTGCCTTCCGCATCTTTACCACCATAGATTAGGGCCAAAAGATAGATTCTTGATACTGTCCTCTGATGGTCTATACCAGTATTTTACAAATGAAGAAGCTGTTGCAGAAGTCGAGCTCTTCATTACATTATATCCAGATGGAGATCCTGCTCAGCATCTGGTTGAGGAGGTTTTGTTCCGGGCTGCAAAGAAATCCGGTAAGTTAAACACATTCAAACCAATAAGATGTGTTTTGCATCCAAACAAGTCCTTAAGGAATCATATGTGATCTGTGTAGGTATGGATTTCTATGAGCTGCTTGAGATTCCTCAAGGTGAAAGAAGAAGGTACCACGACGATGTCTCGGTAATAGTCATTTCTTTCGAAGGGATGATATGGAGATCATGCGTATAGCCTGCACATCTTCCCCAGGTAGACAATATATGTAGAGAAGAAACCCAAAAAAAACAAAAGGTTTTAAGGCAATTTTCCAATCTTGCTTCTTTCGTTCATCCTAGCCGCTCTTACGACATTGCAGTTTCGTCTTTGTTATTGCAACGACGAATGCTTGATGTCGACGAAATGTATAGAGTTACGACTTATGAAGAAGAAAGCAATGAAGCTGTCTTCATTCAAATGTCATCATAGATACATGTAATTCTTGAATAAAAATGAACCATTCTTTTTGAAAGCCTTGATATGATGGAATTTGGTTTAAGGGCGTGTTTGGTTGTATGTTTATACGGTATGAAAACGAAATCATATATAACTAGATTTTAAACATTGTTTGAATGGACCCTTATGCATTCACATCAAGAATTCCCTTAAATTTGGCTTTTGGTCATTTCAAAGATGAACAACTTTCAATAGTCGTATATTCATCTTTTTCATTGAATATCAGTCAAGCCAGGAACATAAACAATTTTCTTTTGGTATATTCTTTCTTAAAAGAAGTTTTTACTATTTAGTTGAAACTCGTGTCCACATCTATTGTAAAATATAAAGTATATAAGGTCGATTTGTGTGTTGTATTTGAGCCTATTTTTTTGTTAGAGTTGTTTTTGTAAGTGTCAACTAGATCCGGACCGTGTTGAGAGGTTTGTATCCATTATAAAGAACTTTATTTTAATGTCAAATACTATAATCATAAGTATACGTACTGTTCACGCGCACACTTTGATGACTAAAATTCTATTCCTATTCAACATTTGAAAGTTTGAAAGGGCAACCACGTTGTGGTAAAAAGAACAACCATTGACTTTTTTTTTAATATTTATATTAAACTTCCACCTACTAAAGTAATTAATGAGCTTGATTTTTTATTAGACTTTCTGATCATAATTCGTAACTCACACATTGGAAAACTAAATCTGTTGGCGCCCTAGAGAGCTTCAAAGTGTGAGGTTCATCATGCCACGTGTCAATACCGCACTCGACTGCGGCTTTCGTATAATTAGATGTCAAGATACCGTGAGATACACGACGTCAGAATTACAAACATATAAATAAAATTGAAATTATTTGTATATTTTTTTGTGAGAAAAGAGGATAAGGACTCAAAGTGAATTAAAGAGTATAGAGAAAATTACATATGAGTCATGCATGAGAAATAAAACACCTCTAAGATCGTCTAACAAGAGAGAGCCGGATAGAACTACTAGTCGTGTATGGAGAAAATTAAAGAGTAGATGGAGCTTCATCTAGAGTGAGAAGATAAAGTGGTTATCAAATTCGCCACCCGATTTTTTTTTTGAAAATATGATTAAAATTAATGATTAGTCTCAAGCAAGAGTTATATGGAGGAAAAAATAGGATAATATTTTGAAAATATAAAATAAATGAAAAGTAGACATATTTGTAGAAGGTTTATGCATTAATAGTCTTATAAGGTTTTATAAGGTTATATATTGTGAACAAACATTTGAAATTCTAATGCCAAATTGTGAAGCAGAGAATATTAGTTTTATAAAGTGATTTATTATAACTATTTTTCATATTTAAAAAAATCATTGTAAACTCAAAATTTGTTATTAGGAAAGTGCATATGCACCTCATTTTGGCCGAAATGTTATATTTGACTCATGTAGACGTAATCACAAATTTCGCTATTCGCTTATCAAACATTCCTTATTGTTTCAGTGATACAGTTATTGTCTACGTAATTTTATACACGTAATCTAAAATCTCACAACCTTACAAAGAAACTTTATTTTGTTTTTTTAACTATAACAATATTTTAAATTAAACGACTTCCAAAATGAATTAATCCCGACCTTTTTGTTATAAAAACACCCTTGAAACATAGTCTATTTTTTTAGGTATATCCAAAGTTTTGTGCGATTAAGGCATTGATATTTATATACCGATATTGCCGTTTACTTCGTAGCTTCGTCACAAGTAATGTAAGGATATATAATATTTTATGTGACCCTTTACGTGTCTAAAAGACTTGTATTTGTGTTTGTTTTATTGAAGTAGAGAAGTGATAAACTTAAGAAGAATGATACATGTAGTAAGCATATAAAACGCAGAGTTCGGGAGATAGGGAGGGAGGTCATTGTGAGGCATCAACGTCACTCATTATCATCCAACTGCTAACAATAAACTACCAGAGAGAACTTCAATGTGACCTAGTGTTCACTGCATTGGCATTCAATTTGTATCACCCAAAACAATTATATAATATATATGTTATATGTATTTATAGTAAGCATATCGAAAAGCGTGCCTTCATTAAAAGGGTATTTACTTGGTGGGTGGATATCATTTGCTTCGTGTTTTATTTTTTAATTTGAGTTTTAAAGGAAGAAATCTATATGCGTCTAATATATAAATCATAAATTACTCCGTATATTGTTAATTAGTTTAAGACGAAATTATATATGTACGCTTAGGTGTGTAATTTACTGAACGTGTGTCCTTCGTATTGTATGATTTTGAGATGGATATATATTTTTTTTTAACAAATTGAAACGTCCTGTTAAAACATCTATAAGATCTTAGATAGAATAAATACGGTTTCAGTGAAATTTTAACCTAAATTAATTGATAATAGGAGAAGTAAATCATTCTCTTTATATATTAGAGGCTAATCCATTCAGATGGACTATATATATCGTTGTCTATGTCCGTAAAGTGCTATGATACAGGGTGAGATTTCAGAAAGTCAAATTTAGTTTCATTCTAAAATTAATTTATAATAAGATGAATAGTTCACTTATCATACATACTAGATTCGATTGGTTTCTATGCTTTTATTTTTATGAATTTCAATAATACACTTACCAATAGTTATATATTTTTGCATTGTTTTTTATTTATATAAAAATATCATGACACTCGACATTTATTTTGATCAACATATATTTTGCTAACATGCCATATCATATATAGTTAATAGTTGAGTTTTTTCACCATTTTTAATAGATTTAGGATAAAATTATGAACATTTTAAATTATTAGTATAATTAGTGAAAGTTATATATATTTAATCACCCCACCATGTAACTGGACACTGTAAGTTGGGCCAGAAAAAACTATACAGCCCGATATGATATTGGTCCTAAAATTTACATGATGGAAATATTGGACCCAAGAATAATCGTTTGATACCCGGAAACTAAAACCCATTAGGAAGACCAACAAGTTCTTCTCATGGAGCAAAGAAGTCTAAATTACATAGAATTACCCTTAAAATAGAAAACTTTTCACACATTGCAAAATAGTTACGCAAAATTCAACGACGAAATGATTTTTTTTTATTCTTTCAAACGATCACTTATAATTTTTGTATGCTTAAAAGTTATTCTAAAATGTTACATGATAAAACCCTGATTTGTGAATGGTTTAGTATAATTTGTTGTCTTCTGGATAGTTTTCTGAATATTACATATTTTAAGGATGATTTTGTATAATTTATCAAAAAGAAAGAAAACCAAATTAGATTCTAGACGAGGAAAGATTCAAATTTCAAAAATTGCGGATCTGGGCAGGTCTAAAATTGCCATCTTGACTATCGTCACTGTCCCATCCTAACCCCCAAACTTCTCAATCTCCCTCTGAATTTTTAATCTCTAAAATTATGATAAGAAGTGTGAGATTTACATTTTCCACAATCAAATTCACTTCTTCCTTATTTCCAATCTGTAGTCTACAAATCTGAGCAAAAAAACACTTTTCTCGAATTTCAACTCCACAAAAGTAAGTACTTTGAAAATTTCAACTTCAATCTTGCCTTGAAGAGCGATGAATGATTGACTATTCCTTATAATATCTTTAAATTTAAAAATCCGTTCATAGATCATGAGATTTCCAAGGTATGTAGAGTAGGTATTCAAATAGAACTTGGATTAGTTGAGCTTTAGCTATCTGCTTATGTCAATCCCTCTGATCCATTACGGAGGTTCATTAGATAAACCCATCCAGTGGCGAAGATGATCTAAGCCCACATTTATTTTTGTAACTTTGCTGATGTATTTTCTCTTCTTAATTGTGTATTTAGAAAAATGTCAATCTTGGGATTCAACAGCAATTCAAGCCATAGCAATAGCACCAGCAGCAGCATGTTGAGCCAAAACAATCCACCGTTCTTCCATGAATTCAAAAAACAAGCTTCTTTCTACTTCAAGGAGAAGATCAAAACTGCTAGATTGGCTCTTACTGATGTCACCCCTGCTCAACTGTAAGTTCTCCTTGATGAATTTCTTCAGTTTAGTGTCTGTAAATGTCTTTTTTATGATTATAATCTTAAAAGTATGGATTTGAAGGATGACAGAAGAAGCTACAAATGGGAATCCATGGGCACCAGATACGAAAACTATGGGGTTAATATCAAGATCTGCTTTTGAAGTTGATGATTACTGGAGGATTGTGGAGATCCTTCATAGAAGGTCTTGCTTTTTCCTCTTCTTTTTTTCTTAAAATTATTGTTTTCATGGAAAAGTGAATGAGTTCTCATGTTCTTGATGATCTAGATTGGCTAGTTTTGATAAGAAGAACTGGAGACCTTCATACAATTCTCTAATTTTGCTTGAGCACTTGATGACTCATGGACCTGAGAGTGTTGCAAAGGAATTTCAAGATGAGAAAAGTTCAATCAGCCAAATGCAGAGTTTTCATCATGTAGATGAGAAAGGGTAATTCAGTCATTACAGAATTTTCAGGTCTGTGTATATGATTCAGAAGTTGATAACAGAAACACATGTCTATTGTGCAGATTCAATTGGGGACTTACAGTAAGGAAGAAATCAGAGAGAATATTAGAGCTGTTAGAGAAGAGAAGTGTTCTTAAAGAAGAAAGAAACCGAGCTCGAAAAGTGACAAGAGGAATACAAGGATTTGGGAGTTTCTCCAGTAGAATTTCATCAGCAAATCAAGGAATTCTTCAGGAATCAAAGATTAGTTCTTCTGAGATCTTTGGAAGAAGCCATACACAATTCCATGAGCATTGCAATGAAGAAAACAATGACAAAAATGATGACAGTAACATCTTACCATCAACTGATGAGAATCAAACTAAAGGAAAAGCAAAGAAGCCAGCTTTAGTAAATCGTTCAACAGTGGATGTGAATGTGGTTCATGGCGAAAACTCGATGACCCAAAAAGCGAATGCAAAGGAAAACTTGGTTCCTAGAGATGAGTTCCATGAATGGAGTAACTTAGAAGGAGGAGAAATTAACTCTTTGTTGATTGGTGGAAGAGACAATGTTGTTGATGAAGATGATCAGCTTCATCCTTTTAGTGCTAATGAGAAACAAAGTAGAAGTTCTTTGTTGGGATACTAATTTCCTCTGGTTTCACTTGGAATTACTGTTTTGATGTAATCGTAACATGTTTTATAAACTTCTATGCTGTGTGCTAATGTAATGTAGCTAATGATTTTGGTAAGAACATAGTAAAATAAGCCCGTAATAAAAAAATTAGTCCATTAAAAACACAAGTTCTAGTCTAGTTGTTTTAAAATTGTAAATTAGGTCGAAGAGGACCATGATCGCTTCATTTTACATTGGGTTTCAATTTGTTATATTAGGTCTGCACAAATCGTTGTTATTTGATAACAAATATTGTCATTAAACTGTTTATAGATATGATTGTTGATATAAATGAGTCTCGAATAATATTCCACATTAGGTCCCAATGTAGTATTACTAAACCCATGCTATAATTCAACATGTAATCACTAAACTTGGTTAATGTGGGATCCTTAAACCCAAACTGGAGTGGTAATCCCACATTGATAGATTCAACAACGAAAATATGAATGAGTAAGTTCTCTTAAAAATTTACCTCTAATAATAAAACTTCTGTTAAGATTCTAAATTTTTTTACGATTAAACTTTATCATTGTTTTTTAGATATAGTGGAAGAAATACCCGGTCAAGGTGGATACAAGAGGTGGGGAATGTGGCTCGACATGCGACTTCGTTTCACCTATATGAAATCACAAAAATGGGGGAAAACCCGTCAAAAACAAGAAGAAGAAAAAAAAATCTACTTAAAACGGAATATGACACATACAACTTTGCTAGTTTATCGGGTAGATAGAAGGAATGACACATACAACTTTGCTAGTTCATCGGGTAAATAGAAGGAAGGAGGTGTTTTTAACCTGGCACATTTACTGGTTGTAAGTACAATGTTCTTCTGTCTTCTGCAAGTACTATGGCAGGTTAGACTCTTCAACAATTCTGCTGTCGCAGATAGATTCAGCAACAAAAAGTAGGGTTATGTATGTATAACGTCTTGTATTGAATTTACAGGTGGTGTTTTTGACCTGGCACATTTACTGTATATGCTCCAATATCAGAACAGATGAATGGGTAAGTTCTCTTCAGAAATTACTGCTAATCTTAAAACTTGTGGTAAGATTCTGAATTTTAATGAGAATTGAAACCATTTTTGTTTAGATATACTGGAAGAAATACCCAGAGTTCCATCTTACTGGGGAGTCTCAGTTACAAGAAGGCTATGTTAATTCAGATCATTCTTCAAGTGCTTTGAAGTTCAGAAATCCATATGATAAGGGCATTTTTGCTAACATAAAAGAGTTTCTATGGATCCAACATTGAACCTGTGTGAGGCCATAGGTACTGCAATCTATTTAAACTCGGATTCATATACTAAAACTTGCAAACTAAGGTACAAAATGCAGATATTTTATTATGAAACAAGCATGTTATACACACATTGTTTCTTTCTCTCAAATGCAAATTCCCACACCACAAAGGAAGACACTGAAATACATTTATTTAAAGACCAAGCAATTAAGATGAAACTCATGTGTAACAACGTTCTTGACATTTGTCAGCCAGAGATGTCAATGCTCTTCACCTCGGGCTTCTTCTCCTCCACCTTGGGTACAGTGACAGTAAGCACACCATTCTCCATTGCAGCCTTCACTTCCTCCAACTTAACATTCTCAGGGAGTCTAAACCTACGAAGGAACTTACCACTGCTCCTCTCAGAGCGATGCCACTTCTCAGTCTTCTCCTCGTGCTCCTTGTTGCGTTCGCCGCTGATCTGGAGAATCCTACCTTCCTCCACCTCCACTTTCACCTCTTCCTTCTTCAAGCCAGGAAGATCAGCCTTGAACACATGAGCTTCCGGGGTCTCTTTCCAGTCAATCCTCATGTTTGCAAATTGAGATATTTCGTTTGCAGATTGTGATGATGAGTTGGGGGATTGAGTTAGGAAGCCTTCAAATGGATCCCAGACGTCGAGTGAGAAGGGGTCGAATACGTTGGTCCTCCGGCCACCAAAGATGCTTGGAATTAGCGACATTTTTGTTAGAGAGAGAGGGATTTGGTTGAAAGCTTTGAATGTAGTGATTGTTTGCTTTGGAAGTTTTGATTTGTTCTGACGAAGAAGAAGAGCGGACCTGGAGGGTATATATAGGTATTGGGAGATGATTCTGGGACTTTCATGTAATTTCTTTTCCGTTACTGTGTCAAACAATCTAAGAAAATGAAATAAAGGCGTAATTACGCGAATATTCCATATCTTTCTTTGAGTTTCTTAGCAGTATCGAGTACTTTCTAGCTTTTACCCGCGTCTTCTTGTGGGTTCATTAATATTGAAGTCTTCATGGACCGGGTTTGCTAAGAACGAATACTCCAGACCACTCCAGAAATATTATCCCCAATCTATAAATACCTACACCAGTTCTTCAAATAACAACATCAAAATCAAAACAAAGAAATCAACAAAGCAAATCCTCGCAAATTTCCAATTCTCTAGTTTCAAAACCAAAACCAGCAAAAATGGCATTGATTCCAAGCATCTTTGGTGGACGAAAGACCAACGTATTCGATCCATTCTCACTCGATGTATGGGATCCATTTGAAGGTTTCCTAACACAATTCCCCAATTCATCATCATCATCGGCACGCGAGGTGTCTCAATTCGCGAACACGAGGATCGATTGGAAAGAGACACCGGAAGCACACGTGTTCAAGGCTGATCTTCCTGGACTGAAGAAAGAAGAGGTGAAAGTGGAGGTTGAAGAAGGTAAAATTCTTCAGATCAGCGGCGAACGCAGCAAGGAGCAAGAAGAGAAGAATGAGAAGTGGCATCGTTCCGAGAGGAGTACCGGTAAGTTCCTCCGTAGGTTCCGGTTGCCTGAGAACGCCAAACTAGAAGAAGTTAAAGCTTCTATGGAGAATGGAGTGCTTACTGTGACTGTTCCGAAAATGGAGGAGAAGAAGCCTGAGGTTAAGAGCATTGACATCTCTGGCTGAGCTTAGAAACTGTTACTGTGCGAATGAAAATGAAGTATGTTGCAGTGTTGATGTATCTTTGTGTTTAGATTGATTTGTGTGGTCTTGAGTAGAACAAAAGAAAAATTTATGTAACTGCTTGTTTCATAATACAGATATTGTCCTTCTGTTTATTCAGTTAACAGCCGGTCTCTACCTATGATCGCTTTAATAATTAAGCTGAGAGTTTGGTTGATCCCTACATGATAATCCATTTATAAAGCCCCCTAGTAATATCAGCAAATTAGAAGCTTCCACAGCTTCCCCAATTTTTAGTGTTAAACTCTATGAGTTAAGCCAAGCTTCTCCACAGACCAAAGCAGCTTTACATATCAGAAACAGAAATCCCACCCTGAAGTCAGTTTCCTGAGCATCCAGCAGTACTACCAACTCTTTCAGTAACCTCTCATCTTCAATTTCTAAATCAAAATGCAAATTCTTTAAGATTTTGGACAAGAGAAAAAAATGATGGTCAGAACCTTCCATCCCTAAATCAAAATGTAAATTCTTTAAGATTTTGTAACGTATTCAAATCAACAACAGAAAAAAATAATGGTCAGAACAAATGTATAGGCAAAAAGATGAAACAAGTGCAATAAGTCATTTCACACGAAAGTTGTTTCCTCACCGCAAGTGACTCATATGTGGAAATTGATTTTTAGGTCTTTTGTTTTGGATTTTCTCTGATCATACCACTTAACTATAATTCAGTTATTGGTGTGCTATCTATTGGTTGTAGACCAAATATTTCGATATTGAATAAATATTTCTTTATGCAGAAATAAGTAGAGAACAAAACATTCAATAAAAAAATGTAACTTTAACTGGCCAGACATTGGCCTCAACCGAATCGAAAACCGTAACTTCAACGGTTGGTTTTAAAGTGAAAATTTCGGTTTGAATAAAACCGAAATTAAACTGACTCAAAAGAATCATGCTGGTTTATTTTACATAAATCGACTAAGAATTTTTTTGGTGCAAAAATACTAAAATTGTTAAAGCTTAAAAATAATGTAAAATTGATCGAAATCGAAAATTAAGCAAATTACTAAAACACACAAAATCCAAATCATCAAAAATTTCCAAAAGATTAACAAAGTAACAAACATCCAAAATTCAAAAGATATGCAAATTATGCTACAACAATTTTTTTTTATAAGTCTACTTGTTAAAGTTCAAACTTTCATTTTGATTCATCCATATCCATCATGTACCATTGTACCAAGAACCAATTCACAATGATCCACCTCGTGCACCTACCAAATTCATGACAATATACATTCGCGATATACATGTGTAACTTGAGGGGTGACAAAGATCCCAAAAATCTCTAATTATTTCCTTTTGTATAGTATACTTATATATATCTTTATTCTCAATTTCAGATCCTCTTTTCATACAACCTCCTAATATTTTCCTAATGGTTCAATACTGACCCTTAGATTAGACCAATGGTCATGATTTACTTCAGTATTATTAAAATGATAAAATTTAAAAATTACTCTCATGAATGATACGAAATATAAAAATTACCTTCATCAACAAAGAACATGTTCGCAAATCCAAAAGTTACTATGTAGAGAGGAATTCCTTCTCAGTAGATAACACGTTCTTTGTAATGATATCTTCGTTACTTTCAGCAGAGAAGACTATTGCAAATTTTAAAGTTACATCACAAAGAAGAGTTACTTCTCAGCAGAGTACCCGTTCCTTTGCAATGATACCTTCAACAGAGAAGAGATTGCAAGATCTAAAAATCACCTCGCAAAGAGGAATTACTTCTCAGTGAAGAACACATTCGTTTACAACCATATATTTGTTATCTTCGGCAAAGAAGATGATTGATCCTTATAATGTCAGTATGTGTATCCTAGAATTGTATATGTTTGTTTTCCTTGATCATTTGTTAATATACTTTAAATTTGGCAGATAAATGCACATGAACCGAACATGTCACCACAAGTGTGTGTGAGGCCTTATCAAAAAAGTTTTGTACAAAGTTCACAAACATTTACTCAATCAAATATTTCTTCTGCAATGTAAGACTAAGGAGCTTCAAATTGTGAGGAAAAATAGTGCATAGGAAAAATAGTGCATAGGTATATTCTGGATGCTTACGGTCCGTTCATACAAAATTGCTTATTATCCAGTCTTGTGAACAGTAAGATTGAGGGATTATTCTATATACTTACTGTCTAGTATTGTGCCTGAAAATGCAACATTTGTCGCACTTTAATGGTGACCATTGATACAAAATTTTGTTGTCTGAGTGATTTGTTATCATCCTTTCTTCCAAGACAATTGCTAAAAGTTGTGAAGGTGTCGTTTGTCCAGGAGAACGCATTGGCCTACGTGAGAGTCGAACCCACATCTTTGTGCGCAAACACATTGCTCTACTGGTTGAGCTAATATGCTTATCAGTTCAACAATAGATCATTATTTCAAACTGTGACAATTTCTTATGTTAATACTGTTAAAAAAAAAGCATCATGAAAATAGGCAAATTTGAAAACTTTGTTCGATTCTTCATATTAGGGGTGAACAAAATAATATGCAAAGTGAATGATATCAAAGTGACATCAACTCTCTGTTTAGTTTTACACACTAATCTGCCAACTATACAAATCATTATTTTAAACTGTGACAATTTCTTATATTAATACTGTTTCATCTCTGAAAGTTATTTGTTACCACAAGCCTGGATTTGTGCCCTTTACTGCATGCAATAGATAGAACAATGCTTGGAGCATTGGACAAAGTAGACCATCATAAGAAGATTTCTATAAGATTCGGTTGCACAAGGAATAGTTTTGTAGACTACACATACAGCATATGAAAGCAAAATAGGCTCTACCAGACTCATCATATACATGCTACTTGTATCCTACTGCAAAAGAGATTCATTATGATAAAGATACAAGGGTGAGTTAAATGCTCAAAAGTTAGAGTTTGTAGGCTCAAAACTTTGGAGGAGACCAAATTCATGCAAGACAACACATAAATTTTTTTGATGTGATAAAGCCTTTTGCAATCTTAGGCACAAGAATCATATTTAAGAATTCTGGACGCTGGCCATTGAAACACAACATTAAATCGTGCAAAATTAAACCACCAGTAACTGAAATACAGTGCAAGTTCTCCAAAAAATCAGTTCCTATCTATTGACATTTTATCAAACATGTGATGGACATGCTCATTTATAACTCCTAACAGACAAGTATCATGTTCAAATTATACCTTTGAACAACTGTAAAAATTGGCAACAAAGAGCTCGGCACAAATTGCCATTTTATCAAATTGATGATGCTGCGGACATGAAAATTGCAAAGACAGAAGCAAACTTTTGTCACACTCATGGATTTGTTGAGAAGACAACTAAGAAGAGAGGTGGGCACTGGGCAGTGGGCACAGTCGCATCTGGGAACCGATGAAGACAATTCGGCAAGCAAAGACGTTGATGCGTCTATGCAAGAGGGAGGCATATATTGGATCTTGAAGAATGAACGACAACTATGGTGATACACTGCTCTACTCGTTCTCTGCCAACGTTATGTGCAAAGTAACGTATCATTCTTGAGGGTAATATTTTTAGATTTTATCTTTTCCCAAACACAATTGATCTTACATTACACACCTGAAACTTAAATGAATGGACAATTAAGTTAACGATGATAACCCTCGATGACTGATCTAAATCCAAGAATAGGTATATCTTCTATCCTTCAGCAAATCCAGCATCATCGAAGATCTTCTTCCATTCTCTCTCACTTCTCTCTCTATCTGCGAGTACACCCATCATTTGCATGTCATACAACAATTGTGTCCGCCGAAGCTTGTCGTCATCATCATCCTCACTGTTTATTATAATTTCAATGATCATCACCTTCCCTCGTCCTCCATTGCTCGTGATGGCCTTTCTGCACCGCTGCAATATCCTCACTAGTCTTCATCATCCCAGTCATGGAGTAGCCACTAACTTATATGCATATAAAGACGAAACATGAAAACTTAAGTGTTGAGATGAAATCCGAAAGTTAATGTGTAGAGATTCATTTGTGGCGTGCATTCCCTACACGTTATCTTACATTTGTGGCGTGCATTCCCTACACGTTATCTTACACCTGTCGGATATAGAAGATAAATTTAACACTAAGGTACAAAATGCAGATATTTTATTACGAAACAATCATGTTATACATACATTGCTTCTTTCTCTCTTTTCTACAAAAGACACTGAAATACATTTATTTGAAGATCAAGCAAGATGAGACACATTTCTTGACAGATGTTTATTGTTCTCACTTTTCAGCCAGAGATGTCAATGCTCTTCACCTCGGGCTTCTTCTCCTCCACCTTGGGTACAGTGACAGTAAGCACACCATTCTCCATTGCAGCCTTGACTTCCTCCAACTTAACATTCTCAGGGAGTCTAAATCTACGAAGGAACTTACCACTGCTCCTCTCAGAGCGATGCCATTTATCAGTCTTCTCCTCGTGCTCCTTGTTGCGTTCGCCGCTGATCTGGAGAATCCTACCTTCCTCCACCTCTACTTTCACCTCTTCCTTCTTCAAGCCAGGGAGATCAGCCTTGAACACATGAGCTTCCGGGGTCTCTTTCCAGTCAATCCTCATGTTTGCAAATTGAGAGATCTCGTTTGCAGATTGTGATGATGAGTTGGGGGATTGAGTTAGGAAGCCTTCAAATGGATCCTAGACGTCGAGTGAGAAGGGGTCGAATACGTTGGTCCTCCGGCCACCGAAGATGCTTGGAATTAGCGACATTTTTGTTGGAGAGAAAGGGATTTGGTTGAAAGCTTTGAATGTAGTGTTTGTTTGCTTTGGAAGTTTTGATTTGTTCTGACGAAGAAGAAGAGCGGACCGGGAGGGTATATATAGGTATTGGGAGATGCTTCTGGGACTTTCATGTAATTTCTTTTCCGTTACTGGGTCAAAAAATCTAGAAAAATGAAATAAAGGCGCAATTACGCGAATATTCCAATCTTTCTTTGAGTTTCTTGGCAGTATCGAGTACTTTCTAGCTTTTACCCGCGTCTTCTTGTGGGTTCATTAATATTGAATTCTTCATGGACCGGGTTTGCTTAGTACGAATACTCCAGACCACTCCAGAAATATTATCCCCAATCTATAAATACCTACACCAGCTCTCCAAATTACAACATCAAAATCAAATCAAAACAAAACAAAGCAAATCCTCGCAAATTTCCAATTCTCTAGCTTCAAAACCAAAACCATAGCAAAAATGGCATTGATTCCAAGCATCTTTGGTGGACGAAAGACCAATGTATTCGATCCATTCTCACTCGATGTATGGGATCCATTTGAAGGTTTCCTAACACAATTCCCCAATTCTTCATCATCGTCGGCACGCGAGGTGTCTCAATTCGCGAACACGAGGATCGACTGGAAAGAGACACCCGAAGCACATGTGTTCAAGGCAGATCTTCCTGGACTGAAGAAAGAAGAGGTGAAACTGGAGGTTGAAGAAGGTAAAATTCTGCAGATCAGCGGCGAACGCAACAAGGAGCAAGAAGAGAAGAATGAGAAGTGGCATCGTTCTGAGAGGAGTACTGGTAAGTTCCTCCGTAGGTTCCGGTTGCCTGAGAATGCCAAACTAGAAGACGTTAAAGCTTCTATGGAAAATGGAGTGCTTACTGTCACTGTTCCGAAAGTTGAGGAGAAGAAGCCTGAGGTTAAGAGTATTGACATCTCTGGTTGAGCTTATAAACTGTTACCGTGATAATGAAAATGAGTTCGTTTTTCAATAATGAGTATGTTGCAGTGTTGATGTATGTTTGTGTGTTAAGAGTGATTTGTGTGTTGTTGTGTAAGGTGCTTGTTTCATAATGCAAATATTGTCCTTTTGTTTTTTCAGTTAACTGACTCTTTATACTTATGAATCTGAGTAGGCATATGAAGCTACTCCCAACGAAAAGCAGTTGGATGATGATGAACAACGCCAACATGTTGAATTTGAGCATGAAGTTGGGACCAAATTACTACTACTCAGACCAAAAGTAGTTGCAAGAGGTAATATATGCAAGTATGTATAAAACGCACGTACTATCAGGAAAATAATCATACATATTATGATATAAAAGGGTGCTTGAAATGTATATAACACGTACATTTATGCTTTCTAAAGCCTTATGACGCATTTCAATGATTTCATACTTCAGCTTCTTCTCTTTTGACTACACCTCCTCTGATAGAGCATGATATACACTTGTATTTTGAGGATCAACGTATCAAGCCAATAAGGGGTCTTTTGCCAAAAGATCAAGTATCCCCAAGCAATCCCGACAAAAATCCCACATCCATATCCCATCAAAGCAATCTCCCACACATACACGCCCGATGACTCATCGTTGTTCTCTTGATCTGCGGCTGGGTTTGAGGCTTTGTCTAGTTTCCGACATTTCTTTATCAGAAATTCACCACACAATCCAGGATTTCCGAGATAGGAATTGTCTAATAATGTATTGAACTGTTTGCCTGTTGGAACAGGTCCAACTAGATTATTTTCGGAGACATTAAAAAACTGGAGGGAGTTGAGATTTAGCAACTCGCCAGGGATTTGCCCGTCTAACTTGTTGGAAGACAAATCTAAAGATTCCAAGAGTGTCAAATTTCCAAGGGACGGCGGGATGTTACCCGTGAAGTTGTTATGTGCTAGATTTAGCCACCGAATAGAGACAAGATATCCGATGGCATCAGGGATGGGTCCTTCCAGAAGGTTATCAGATGCATCTATTAGTACCAAATCAACCCTGATTTTATCCAGTTGACGATCCAATCCTTTAAAGCGTGCAATTATGGAACTGTAATAAAAGTTCTGATGTTCGTACGGTGGCTCGTATGGGGCATTAGAAATCACCTGCATTGCCTGGAAGCTTGCCAATAGATCAATTGGTAGCTCACCAGTGAAATAATTATTTGAGATGTCAAGAATTTGCAAGTTCAAGAATATGGACATGGGTCCATCCGGGTTGAATAGATGACCCTGCAGTTTATTTGATCCCAAGATAAGCACTACCAAATCTGTAAGTTGAATTAGCCAGTGAGGGAAGGTACCAGTGAGCTTGTTTTTCCCAAGATCAAGGAAGTGTAAATTAGTACAATTATTCAATGACTGCGGTATTGTCCCTTCCAATAAGTTGTCACCCAAGCTAAGAGTGGATAATAACAGACAATCTTGAAAGATAATGGATGGAATTACACCGTGGAGTTGGTTTCCCATGAGGTCCAGTAGAAACAAAGAGTTGCTCATGGGGTAAGCCAAACAGTTGGGGATGGTGCCGGTGAAGTTGTTGTGAGATAAATCGAGTACTTGAAGCAAAACAAGATGACACACGAAAGGAGGAAGCTCTCCAGTAAAGCGGTTGTTTGAAGCCCTGAGATAGGTAATGGAAGGAGATGGGACGGGAATAACTCCTTCAAACATGTTGGAGCGAATATCAATGATACCTATCTTCTGCCATGGAAAATGAATCAATCTACCAGTGAGGGAGTTAAAAGAAAGGTCCAAGGTTTCCAAACAAGTCTTGCTTATCTCAAACACCCATTCAGGCACCTCACCGCGGATATCATTGTGGGAGAGCGTCAACATTGTAAGATTCTCCCGCCCTCTTAGGAAATCCGGAAAGTGACTGAGGTTGCAAGATTCCAATTGTACATACTGTAAGTTAGGCCATGAAGTGAGTGAGTGATGAGCATCCAAGTCGTCAACGACAGACAGATTGTTACCTCCCAGACCAAGGTAGTTCAAGCTCGGAAGCTTGTACAACTTGCTTTGTGGGATGGTTCCCCTCAGTTTGTTCCATATAAGGATCAAGTCTTGAAGACTACGGAGCTCGAAAACAGCTTCCGGGATATGCCCTTGGAGCTGGTTATCATGAGCCTTGAATCCCAACAACGATGAGCTGGCATTGACGAATTCATCTATCCCAGTGAAGAGGTTGTCGTATACATACAATATCTTGAGCGATGGCAGAGCGAACACCCAGGCTGGTATGTTCCCGGTCATCAAGTTAATGGCTACGTTGAGACTGGAAAGTCGAGCTAGAGTCGTCATGTTGACTGATGTCGGTAGAGAGCCGGCCAATTTGTAATTGAGGTTGACCTTTATCTTTTCAGTGACGTTCCACGTCCAACTGGGAAGACGGCCTTCAAATCTGCATCCGGCTATGTTGAATGACCGCAAGGAAGAGGAGTTTGATGAACCTCCAATGGAATTAGGCAACTTGCCTACAAAGTTGCAGTCTTGGAAGTCGATTATCTCGAGCGGGCTTCTCCAATGCTCCATGGAAAATTCACCATACATGTAAGGATTGCCTCCAAGCTCGAGAACACGCAACTCAGGCAAGCTTAGAACACCGGTCATCGGGAATCCGCCTTGCAGGTCACAATTCGTCAAGCTTAAAGATGTCAACTTTGAAAGATTCGCGATCATCGGAGGCAAGTCCGTACCGATGATCACGTTCGAAAGATTTAGCACTCTCAAATAGGTGAGATTAGCAATGATCACCTTGAAATCGGACATATTGACAGTAAGTCCAGATAAGTCAAGGGCGGTTAGCCGAGAGAGCCAACCAATTTCCCGTGGCACATCACCGTTGAATCCTGAGGCAGAGAGGTTCAAGTACTTCAGATTGGAAAGTCGACCGAAACCTGGCGAAATCCGTGCATCGGAGAAGTTGTTGAAAGCAAGGTTGATGTGGTGCAGGTGGCGGAGACGGAATAGCGAGCTGACGGAGCGGAAGCCTCCGGTGAGGAGGTTGCAGCTGAGATCTAGCTCTGTCACGTGGCCTGATGAGAGGTCACAACTGATCCCATCCCAATAGCAACACTCATTATTGTGACTTCCATTTCCCCAAGACTCGATCTTTGGATAAGCACCTTCACAGTTATCGAAACTGGAGGAATCACTGATTGTCAATGTCGTCTTGAATGCGAGCAAAGCTGCGTGTTCATCGTTGTGGCATAACTTGGCAGCGTATCCTGGGGATGCAAGCATGAGTAGCTGGATGATCATTAACAGCATTGTTCTTACTTTTAGACACTAAGGGTGTAGGATAATATTATTTCAGAAGAATGGTTCAATTCCGTAGATATACGCCACCTTGCAACAGGAAGATAATTAGTTGTGATTCATGAATATCGTAGGAGACAGCTCACTTGTGGTGGGAATGATTTTCAAACTAATCAATGTATGTAGGGGTAAACTTTTGAAAATCTAACACAAGACATAAAATCACATCGATCATCAAGCATTATTATTTTCTTCAACCACCCCCACTAAATTAACTGCCCCCACACCATAGCCATACACAAGGACGACCTAGATAATGTTAATTAGTCTCTTGACCGTCTTTAGTAATAAATCTCACTTCGTAGTTTTAGTTCCTTTAGATCAAAGCTATACACTAGTAGCAAAGATATACGATATTATATGCAGTTAGTCACGTATTATTTGTTAATTTGAAGTTATGTTTTTATGTATTTTGTTACTTTAACATGTTTGAACTAATAAAACTCAATGTTTGAAATAACATTACACAATACTTAAATTAATAATATTCAAGTTTGAACTAAGTTTTTATTTGTTAATTTTTAATTTTTAATTAATAATTAAATATTTTAAAATTTAATTTTCACTCTCCTGATTATACATTATCTATAAATCTATCTATTATCTATATTATATATATATATATATATATAGATATATATACTAAAGTAGTCTACGTATTGCTGACGTGACACTCTAAGGTTTTAATATTTCAGCCAAATCTTCTTATATTACTAAATTGCCATTCATTTAAATTATATATTTTTAAATTAATTTTTAAATTAATTTTTAAATTGATTTTCTGAATTAATAAAACAACTCTTTTAATTAAAAAAATTTGTTGTATTTACGAAAGATTTAAATTAACAAATTCCTTTTCCTTTTCTTAAATTATGTAAATTAAAGATTTAAATTAACAAATTCTTTTTCCTTTTCTTAAATTATCTAATTTACAAAGTATTTTCTTTATTTTTATAATTTTATAATTATTTATAATATTATATTTAAATTTTCTTGTTTTTAAGGTAACCGGATATTTTATTTTATTTTTATAATTTTAAATTACTTGAATTTTCTACTTTTGTTAGTTTCAGTTATAATATGTTGTAATTTTTGTAATATGTGTATAACTTTGTGTATGATTGTTTTACCTCTCAAGTCGGTTCTATTATCACAGCATATACTTTTTAGCACATATGATATTCATTCTTCTTCAAAAGTTGGACTATACCTTCCTAGACCAATTTTTAGTCACGGACAACTTTATGTTGTAATTTTAAGAGTTACAAGTAGGGATGGTTCGAGGATCATGATATGTGATCCTACAAGCAAGTCACAAAATACTACAAACAATGTTGTATTTAATGAAATATTTTAGAATATAATATAATGTGGTTATACTATTATTTTATTATTTGATTTAAATTTTAACTCTTATTATCAATACACATAAAATAAAAATAGTTCAAAAAATATATATTTTACAAATATCCGTGCACGGCACGGGTACTAAACTAGTAGAACAAATAGTTTGAAGGAATTGAAATCAACTCGTTAATTGAGATAATAATTGTTAAATTTTTTCATGAAAATTATGAAAATGCCACTACGTCCCTGCGTTCCTTTAAAAAAGATTTAAAAGACAAAAATGTCGTATGTACTCCTTGTAATTATAAAATCGTCACCACGCTCCCCAAAATTCATTAAATGGCGTGGACAATTAAAACGGTTGGATCAAAATAGATCAATAAACCCTATCACTCTGTACGGTAGTACCGGGAAAAAAAAATGCTCCTTACGTGAACCGATTCGTTAAAATTTAAAGATTTTTATATACCAAAAAATTTACAAAAGGGTGATTTTAACGTTATTACTAAGATATTATCAAGAGTACGTGGTTTTGTATGATATCCTCTTGAAATAATATTAGAGTTTTGGGTTTAAATTATAGGTGATTTCGGCTATATATGGAAACAAATCACACTAAATCTATCGTAAAAATTATTTTTCAGTGGTAATAATTCAAGTTCAAGTTTATACATGGAAACAAAATCTGACCTAGATTTATATAACAAATTTATGGAAACAAATTCACAAATAATTATACTAATTCTATCTCTAAGACGTAAAAATAATATCTCACATGACAAATCTTCTGCCTAATTCTAATTCTATTCGAGCTATCTAATAGGAATTTTGTTTCTATATAAACTCAATCAGCGCCGAACAGATACCCAAGGAGTTAAGAAGTTGAGAAAAATCATGCAGTCTGCAGATTTTATTTCTTTTTTCTTTTTCGGGAGGAAGAAGAAGGTGAGCGAATATAGATATGCCTCAGATTTAAACAATTTACAGCTTTGCACAGCAGACGGATTGTACGAGATATTTTCATGGATGTCTGCAAAATCAGCCATCAAATACTCATCTTTGCTATGCAAGGCGTTAAACAACATAGTTTCGGAGTCTCTTTTCATTGAGAAGCAAGCAATGCATGCTCGAGGCCGACAAGATGGTTTCTTTATGCAGTCTCCTGTCGGAGGATATATCAATGCCAAATTTTACTCTCTCCCGTTGAGCGACGCCGGAATCCCGTCCGAATCCCTCGAGTTCCTCCCGCATCAGCAAAGCCGCATTCTTTCGTCCAACAATGGCTTACTTCTCATGGGTCATAATGACTTTTGCAACAACAAACCGCACACTGAATTTTTTGTTTGCAATCCTGTTACCTCAACTTGGGCTCCGCTTCCACCTTTTTCTCACCCGGAATTCAACTTCGTGTTTAACGTAGATCAGTTTATTCCGATGATCGAGTGTTGTTATCCTGAAAGCTCCGGTTTCCCTTGTGATTACGTCATTGCTGTCTTCGTCACTCACAAAGTAGAATATACTGGAATATTGAGCTTGTGGGATCACTTGAATAACTACCTTGTTATATACTCGAATGGAGAATGGGAAGAGGAGATGTGTGATGTCACAGTCCAGGGGCGTTATGTACGCTACGATATGCCAGTAGCGATTTTCTCACAGGGACTCATAGTACACTATTTGGTTAGCAATGATGGTGACTTTATGCCACCTTATATAGCAGTCTTCAACCTAAAATAGAAGAAGTTGTCGAAGAAGATTGAGTTACCGGAGGGAGCATGGGATGTGAATCTTGATCGGCATTGGGGAACCCTCAGACTCAAGCTGCTCAAATGGGACGAGGACCATATTTGTTTGGTAAGGCGGTTTAACAACGAGTTGATAGTGTGGGTGTTGGAGAAGGCGTCGTGGAGGAAGGTCATGCATAAGACGGACCGACAAATATTGAAGTCCGTTCAAGGTAGGGTGATAGAAAGTTATAACATTGTATCCGGAGGGAAAGCATTGATTGTTGCTACAAAAGCAAGGGTGTACATGTATACTATGGAGGGAGAGAGTCGGGGGAAGTTGGACCTAGTTGGTAGACATAACTTTGGTGAAAGGAGTAGTGGTGTTGAGTTCTTGCCATATACTAATACTCTTCGACCCATTTGTATATAAGATTTACGTTTGTAATCGATTCTTTGGTTTATAGTACTTATTGATACAATGTCCAAAATTTATTTACTGCTTGCAAATTTGCTGTTACTATTAAGCAGGGCTCTTACCAAGGTTTTACGTTTACTGATAATCAGTAATATTTCTAGTTTGCCTTTTGCTGGATAAGACTTGCAGTGAGGAAACAGTTTTCATGTGAAATGTTGTTTCATCTTTTTGGTCTATACAGTGGTTTTTCATCTTTTTGGTCTATACAGTGGTTTTGATTTTTTCTCTTGTTGATTTGAATATGGTACAATATGTTACAAAATCATACAGAATTTGCATTTTGATTTAGAGATTGAAGATGAGAGGTTACTGAAAGAGTTGGTGCTGGATGGTCAGAAAACTGACTTCAGGGTGGGATTTATATTTCAAATATGTAAAAATTGGGAAGCTGTGGAAGTTTCTGATTTGCTGATGTTACTGTAAAAATTGGGGAAGCACTAAAGCTGCTGTGGAGAAGCTTGACTTAACTCTCATAGAATTTGACATTAAAAATAGAATTTGACATTAAAAATTGGAGAAGCTGTGACTAGTAGGGCTGGGCATGGGATGGGACGAGACGGATTAAAGCCTCCCACGTTCCATCTGACCATTATATATAATATATGGGACGGGACCGGGACGGACCTTGAGTTTTTTTACTAAAAACCACCGGGCCCTATTCCGGTTGGGACCGGGACGGAACGGGACTAATCCCGCATGATATATATAAAATTTCTTTTCGTCTTTTCGGTTTAAAGTTAACAATTTACGAAAGCAAATATTCGTTGATATCCTTAAAACGAAGGACATCAAAATAGACAAGGTTTACAAAACATAATTAACTTGTCAAGTCTAAACATAAAAAAATAAAATATAAGAATAAAATTACATGATTATCACTGCTCCTTAAATCTTAAATAATGTCACAATTAAGTTTAATTCTTAAATCTTAAATAATGTCACAATTAAGTTTAATTTTTAATTGCAAGATGAATTTAGACAATTAATAATTTATAATAACAAAATTATATAATGATCACTACTTTTTATATTTATATATTTAATTATTTAATTTATATTTAAATTTTAATATATGCGGGACGAGACGGACCTTGTGGGACGAGGAAGACAAGACCCATATCCCGTCCCGCAATATTTTTGGTGGGACGGGACGAAATTTGAAATTTTTAGATGAAAAACTACCGGAATTGCGACAGGCCCGGAATTTTGCGGGAATTGCGACGGGCCCGGAATTTGTGCCCAGCCCTAACTACTACTAGTTTTTGATGCAAAATCTCTAATATTATAGGGCTTTAACTTTTTTGGGTTCACATTATAACTAAATTCAACCTCTGATTTTCAATTTATCATGTAGGGATCAATCAAACACTCGGCTTAATCTTACCAAAAAAAAAAACACTCGGCTTAATTCTTAAAGCGATCGTTAAGTAGAGAGCGTCTGTTAACAGAATAAACATTATGAAATAAGCATTACACATGACCACACAAATCAATCTAAACACAAAGATACATCAACACTGCAACATACTTCATTTTCATTCGCACAGTAACAGTTTCTAAGCTCAGCCAGAGATGTCAATGCTCTTAACCTCAGGCTTCTTCTCCTCCATTTTCGGAACAGTCACAGTAAGCACTCCATTCTCCATAGAAGCTTTAACTTCTTCTAGTTTGGCGTTCTCAGGCAACCGGAACCTACGGAGGAACTTACCGGTACTCCTCTCGGAACGATGCCACTTCTCATTCTTCTCTTCTTGCTCCTTGCTGCGTTCGCCGCTGATCTGAAGAATTTTACCTTCTTCAACCTCCACTTTCACCTCTTCTTTCTTCAGTCCAGGAAGATCAGCCTTGAACACGTGTGCTTCCGGTGTCTCTTTCCAATCGATCCTCGTGTTCGCGAATTGAGACACCTCGCGTGCCGATGATGATGATGAATTGGGGAATTGTGTTAGGAAACCTTCAAATGGATCCCATACATCGAGTGAGAATGGATCGAATACGTTGGTCTTTCGTCCACCAAAGATGCTTGGAATCAATGCCATTTTTGCTGGTTTTGGTTTTGAAACTAGAGAATTGGAAATTTGCGAGGATTTGCTTTGTTGATTTCTTTGTTTTGATTTTGATGTTGTTATTTGAAGAACTGGTGTAGGTATTTATAGATTGGGGATAATATTTCTGGAGTGGTCTGGAGTATTCGTTCTTAGCAAACCCGGTCCATGAAGACTTCAATATTAATGAACCCACAAGAAGACGCGGGTAAAAGCTAGAAAGTACTCGATACTGCTAAGAAACTCAAAGAAAGATATGGAATATTCGCGTAATTACGCCTTTATTTCATTTTCTTAGATTGTTTGACACAGTAACGGAAAAGAAATTACATGAAAGTCCCAGAATCATCTCCCAATACCTATATATACCCTCCAGGTCCGCTCTTCTTCTTCGTCAGAACAAATCAAAACTTCCAAAGCAAACAATCACTACATTCAAAGCTTTCAACCAAATCCCTCTCTCTCTAACAAAAATGTCGCTAATTCCAAGCATCTTTGGTGGCCGGAGGACCAACGTATTCGACCCCTTCTCACTCGACGTCTGGGATCCATTTGAAGGCTTCCTAACTCAATCCCCCAACTCATCATCACAATCTGCAAACGAAATATCTCAATTTGCAAACATGAGGATTGACTGGAAAGAGACCCCGGAAGCTCATGTGTTCAAGGCTGATCTTCCTGGCTTGAAGAAGGAAGAGGTGAAAGTGGAGGTGGAGGAAGGTAGGATTCTCCAGATCAGCGGCGAACGCAACAAGGAGCACGAGGAGAAGACTGAGAAGTGGCATCGCTCTGAGAGGAGCAGTGGTAAGTTCCTTCGTAGGTTTAGACTCCCTGAGAATGTTAAGTTGGAGGAAGTGAAGGCTGCAATGGAGAATGGTGTGCTTACTGTCACTGTACCCAAGGTGGAGGAGAAGAAGCCCGAGGTGAAGAGCATTGACATCTCTGGCTGACAAATGTCAAGAACGTTGTTACACATGAGTTTCATCTTAATTGCTTGGTCTTTAAATAAATGTATTTCAGTGTCTTCCTTTGTGGTGTGGGAATTTGCATTTGAGAGAAAGAAACAATGTGTGTATAACATGCTTGTTTCATAATAAAATATCTGCATTTTGTACCTTAGTTTGCAAGTTTTAGTATATGAATCCGAGTTTAAATAGATTGCAGTACCTATGGCCTCACACAGGTTCAATGTTGGATCCATAGAAACTCTTTTATGTTAGCAAAAATGCCCTTATCATATGGATTTCTGAACTTCAAAGCACTTGAAGAATGATCTGAATTAACATAGCCTTCTTGTAACTGAGACTCCCCAGTAAGATGGAACTCTGGGTATTTCTTCCAGTATATCTAAACAAAAATGGTTTCAATTCTCATTAAAATTCAGAATCTTACCACAAGTTTTAAGATTAGCAGTAATTTCTGAAGAGAACTTACCCATTCATCTGTTCTGATATTGGAGCATATACAGTAAATGTGCCAGGTCAAAAACACCACCTGTAAATTCAATACAAGACGTTATACATACATAACCCTACTTTTTGTTGCTGAATCTATCTGCGACAGCAGAATTGTTGAAGAGTCTAACCTGCCATAGTACTTGCAGAAGACAGAAGAACATTGTACTTACAACCAGATTTTCGTAATTGATAATCTGGAAAGTTTAAGAAATTAATTAAGTTAATATACATCATCGTAAATATCCATAGAGCTCCATGAACCTGAACACGTAAAACAAGTACACCCTGGAGCAAAGATAATGTCAATCAGATCCACTCAGCTAGTGAAGTAAGTAGAACGCATACCTCTGATCTGTTAATCGTCAACTTTTTATATTTTTCAGCATCTGAAAATCCAGGCAACAATGAAGCTATTCAGACACTGGAAGAATAAAAAAACTCCTAATGCACAATAAGTTGATGAAATTATTCTAAAATAAATTGGAAAAGAGAAGGCAGGCGTAACATGGATCCGATATCCATTGGGAAAATGTATCCATCCAATATCAGACGACGAACCGAGCTTACATTCATATGCGTAGATGATGTAAAGACCCTCCGCAGTGATAAATCCAATTAAAAGCACCATGAAAAGGATATAATTCCTTTCACCTATATAGAGGATTTACAAGAATCAGTAATTATGGATTGGCAAAAGACACAATGAACAGTTAGCAAGGAAGAGTAATGAATTGCATTACCAATACAATTTCCAAAGGCAGGGCAATGATGGTCAAATCCCCTAACATAGTCTTTACATATCCTACAGTACCGAACTCTCCTCATAGAAAATGAACTCTAGAAACCAAAGTCAAGTATGAGTTTAAAAGGAATTCCTCGAGCATATTAAATATAACCACATAACCATAAAATACTAATATGATCAATAGTGTACTTATTAGTTATAAAAGATGAAGAGCTATTTATAGCTTGTTTCTCCTATGCCAAAACTGGCTAACTAACTCAGCAATGATCATAATGCTGAAAAGAAAATTCATGAAGAAGATTGGTCAATGAATAGAATATATATGATAATGTAGTTATAAATATAGTGAAAAGAGTTATAATTACCCCTTTGAATGAATTCTCACAACTTAGATTATTGCTTGAAAGCTGGAAGTCCTGCACAAGTTTTTACATGAATATCATTATGCGAACACTTCTAAGCCAGATTCCCACAAACATAAATCATCTAATGTTTCAACCTCCTCATGAGTAGAAGATTCAAATTTTGAACGCACATGTTCATCGGAATTGGAATCCTTGTGTCTAATCAGACCAGGATCACTGTATAAGATCCTATTACATAGCAATAAGTTTTGAATTTTAATTAGAACAAGGTGTGAGAAAACAAAACAACCAAAAAAATACTAATCACAAAGATAAGCATCATCAATGTCATTGTACTCATGATCTTCAGTTCTTCTCGATTAAGTTTAACTGCAACATGACAGAATAAGGATGTCAAATAGAGTGAATGATCAACATCTCACCTGAAGAAACCACCGATGAGCAAGGTCATACCTCCATTGAACAAAATGCTTCTTAAGGGAGATATTGCTAGCAAAGTAAGCAACAAAGGGAATTAGGAGGTTATGAGATCAAAAAAGGAGGTTATGAGTTTAATTTAGATCTTACAAAACTCAAATTTTAGCCTATTACTGATAATTTGGCAATAACCGATATCAGGGTACCCAAAGCACTTTCTCCGTCTAAGTTAGAGTTCAAAAGTATTACAAGTAGTTGAAAATTTTTGTTCTTTCTACTTTACACTTTTAGGAGATTCATTATGTCCATATACTACTTTAGTTTGTTGATTGACTAAAAAGTCCAAAATTCATGATCTCAGAAGTTCACAGCAGTAATGAGCTCCTTAATCGCCCTTCCGATAATATTTATTTGACATCAACTGTCATCGAAATTGGTTGTCACAACCTCTCAAGCTCCATACATTATTTTTTAAAAATTTGAAGTAATTGAATGGATAAATGCTTCTGCCAACATATAATCGATAAACCAGAGCATGTAGGGTTAAGATAAGGAAACCTTCCTGGATAGCAACCAAGTAAACGAACCAAACGAAGAGTAAACTAAAGAAAACCAAAGCTGGAGCAGAAGCACGGAGATTTAGCAGACGCTTGAAGGCTTTTGCGATAGCAGACACAATCAAAAGCACAACACCTGCACGTTTCGACAAAACTCTATCTCAAAATTCAGAGGAACTACTTTCAAACTAGGGTTTGAGAACCAAAAGGGGAAATCGGAGAGAACCTGAGAAGAATAGATTGCAGAGAGTAGATGGCAAAGGGGAGAAGAAGATGACTAGGAGTAGAGAAAGCTGGGAGATCAAGGTGACGATGCACGATATACTCCAACCGCCGATCAATTCCCGGAGCCAGAATGATCTCCGGCCGTTCTGTTCGCCTAATCCCTCCATTTCTTCTCATTGCGGGTCAAATTGGGATGTTAGCCGGGAAATAGACTCGCTGACTTTTTTTACTAGGGAAACACAAATCTAGTGACCGTAAAATGGTAAGTGGACGGACTATTATAAAACAATAACATATACAAAGAAATTTGTTAAGTTATACGAAATTAAAACTATCAAACATGTACTAATTCATAAAATAAAAAAAATTAGAAGAAAGTTCTAAAGCTCACCTGTAGTTTCAGTGTATGTCAACGTTAGATTTTTTTTAAATAAATTAAAGTTCATAACGAAAAACACAAACGCTAACGCTCACAAAAATTGTACATCAACGTTAAAATTTTAATACGCGGTCTCAATACGCATCCGTTTACACTAATAATTTTAACATCATGAATACAGGTGAAGAAGAGTTAAGTTATCTAGGTATGTACTATGTTTGTGAACACGCACATTCATTTTCTGAGTGTATTCAAGTTGCAACTATTAATTTCTACAAAAATATTTACATCTTAGTTTATTTTTATAAAGAAAAGCACGACACGCCGTCTAGTGGATCGAAAAGCCGAAAAAGATCGACAGACGGACTAACTGTCGTGACTTTGTATCGACTTAACAAGAAAAATAAAAAAAAATTATTAAAATTTATTAAAAGAGAAACACTATAATAAAGAGAAGATTTTTGACAACTCTGTTACACTCCTAATTCTCTAATTAAACACAAAGATGCATAAAGTTGTATTCAAGCTGTAATCATTAATTTCTATACAGATTTTTACAGTATAGTTAAATGACTTTCGGTTTGGACCAAAAACTGCAGATCAGTTGCGGTTTTAATATTAAAAAGAATGATTTGACTAATATCTACTTCATTTTGCAATATCTTGATCCTATAATTAATAATGTACATTTTGCAATATCTTGTTATATTAATTTTCTATTTTCGGCCTAACCACAAGCTAAAGCAGATTGGGCGGCCCGATTTTATCCTTGTCTCTCCACAAATTTCTCTGCCCAGGAAAATCGGAGAATCCTGAGCTCGGAATATCTCCGTCCATGGCGAGGCTCCTTGTCTCATCTCCACCGCTTGCCGGCTCGCTCCTCTCTTCAATCTCTCGTCATGGCCTCTACTCACTTCCTCAGAGTAGCAGATTTGCAAGCTCCACGAGACTGAAGCTGAGCTTGCACGACCTCCATTCCTCGGTTGATTTCGACGCTCTTGTCACTCAGGTCGAGAGCCTTCTCTACACGCTTGCTGACGCCGCCGTTGCCGCTTCTCCCGCTTCCGATGCCACCGGTGAGGCCGCCGTTCAGAAGAGTGGAGGATGGTTTGGATTCATCTCCGATGGCATGGAAGTGGTGCTCAAGGTGATTTGAATTGACTTTTTAAGCTGACTAGTTAGATATTTGAAGCTCATAGTCCTGCATCCTTGTATCTTCCTTCTATTTCACCCATAATTTTGAAAGTCCAGCTCATTTTTCATATAGGATTGATGTTCAAAATTCTTCGCTAATTACCTGTTTTCAAATAGGACTCAAGTCTCTTGGGTGTGCTTAACGAAACTAAGATCAGCATTTAACTGTTTGCAGATTTTAAAGGATTCACTTTCGGCCGTGCACGTGCCATATGCGTATGGATTTGCGATCATATTGCTTACCGTCCTTGTTAAGGCTGCGACATATCCACTAACAAAGCAACAGGTAGGTTGCTTTATATGACTTGCGATCATATTACATTGTTGTATGTGAATTGATGAGTTGAAGTCATTAACGTTGAAGTTCCATCACAGTCAAGCTCGATCTCTCCCCAGGATGAACCAAAATAGAGAAGCTTGCCCCACCCATGAGTAAATATTTCGTAGTAACCTAGCTTAACTGAACTTTTAGCCCAGACTGGAAATATGTAATGTAGCAGTTCGGTTCAAGATATACCACCACCTACCACGAGTTTCTTCCTTTTAAACCAGCAGTATACTGTATTGTGAGATATTGGTGCTAGAGAATGTAGACATTCCCATAGCAGTTTGGTTATCTTATGTCAGAAACAATTAGCTGAGAGAAACTAAGGATTCCCATATAATGGTGGATACTTATAACTTATAAAAGATCTGAAACTGTATGATGGGAAAGAAGCAGCAGCATCCATCATAGCACTATCCCATACTATGAATTTTTTTGCTGTTTTTAAATAGTTGTTTTTTGTCTGAGCCATGACTCTTGTATGCAGGTTGAATCCACATTGGCAATGCAGAATCTTCAGCCAAAACTCAAAGCCATACAAGAAAGGTATGCTGGAAATCAGGTATGCTGGTTTCTTATTGTGCTAATATACTGAATATCTGTTATCTTTCTTATGCAGAGTTGAAAAGCAATGATATGTTCTGCCTCCCAATAGCTGGAGGTTCTTTCAAATATTTCTTTTGTTAGAGTTTCCGTGTAGGTTTATACAAATCTTATACAAGGGTTAATGTTGGTTCAACAATCAACAGGAAACAGTGTTCCATTGTTTCGCTAGATATATAAGAATTTGCTTCATGATACTGATTGATTCTATCTTTTGTGTAATTTAAGGTTGAGAAAACAAATTTACTCATAGCTTGCCTGCTCAATTTGGATCAATTTTTTACTCCAAACTTCATTTGTAATCAGAAACATATTATGATTCTAAAAGGGATGTTTCTTTTCAAATGGATGTAGGCATCGACATAGAAATAGGTTATATGACTTATACAGTCTGATGAGTACATTCTATTTCTACCATATACAAAAAAAACGATTACTAAATTACACTTCTGACATATTGCATCTTTTATGTTTTCTTTTCTAGGAAAGAATACAGCTTGAAACAGCACGCCTATACAAGCAGGCTGGAGTAAATCCTCTAGCAGGTAAAGTTCAGTTTCCAATATTCAGCTTGGTTTTTTCTGCTCTTTTTCTTACAAACTTTCTGCAGGTTCCATTAATTCATCTGATGGTAAAATTTCTTAGCATTTGACAATTTAAACCTTGATAGTTATATTCTTGTCATGCCCAACATTATATAACATTACCATAAGGTATTGATGTAGTATTAAGTTTTTTTTAATGGAATTCGTGATTTATGCTCCCTGTCATATGCTTCTTTCTATATAAACATTGGGTTATTAGATAAATCTCAACCATGCTATTTTGTCGATTTTGCATTTTCAACAGGATGTTTACCTACTTTGGCCACAATACCAGTATGGATAGGATTGTATCAAGCTCTTTCTAATGTTGCAAATGAGGTGAATATTTATTTATTTTTATTTAATGAGCAGTTCTTGTCTTTGGAGCAGAATCCCATTTTCTGAATAGCATATATGCTGCTGAAATTTGTTGCTTCTACTTGCAGGGTCTTCTGACAGAAGGATTCTTTTGGATCCCTTCTCTTGGAGGGCCTACCACCATTGCTGCTAGGCAAAGTGGATCTGGCATTTCGTGGCTTCTTCCTTTTGTGGTAAAGTTATCTAATTTCCTTTAAGCCGCATTTGAATTCCTTATCAAATTAGCTATCTCTATACTGTGTTGATTATGCTATGCAAGGTAACACATGCATAAAATACTACTTCATGTCTCATTTCAATGCAATTTATTTGGCTCATTTAGGATGGCCATCCTCCACTGGGTTGGAGTGACACTGCTTGCTATCTTGTATTACCCATCTTACTTGTGGCTTCACAATATATTTCTATGGAGCTTATGAAGCCTCCTCAGGTATAATCTGTCTGCTGGTGAAAAGTTACTTGCATTTCCCAATAACTAAAGGTCCTTAAATGGCTATATATTTTCAGACTGATCCAGCTCAGAAGAATTCACTTCTTGTTCTCAAGTTCCTTCCGCTAATGATTGGCTACTTCTCATTATCTGTGCCTTCAGGATTATCTATCTACTGGTTTGTCTATGATTTTAAAATCTCTTCTGCAGTTAGGCTTATGATATCTGCTATAATTGAATGTGACTTGAGTGTAACTTTGAAGATAGTTATTATGTTATACTGTAATGTTATTACCTTCGATTTGGATGTTATCGTGAGCCTGTGATTGTAAATGTGTGAAACTAACTGCACAAGACCACTTACCTTAGTCTAAAGATATTGAAGGCTATCAGGGTTCGATCTAATTCATAAGTAGGCTATGCTGCATGCAGCTCGATTATATTCATATAGATATTGACGAACACGTGTTTATCGAAGAAATAGAGATTTGTAGTTTGTCATTTGTTTAACATGTCTGTCTGCGCTGGTTCTTCTGACAAGTTTGATTGAATAATTTGAATGTAACTTTGGCCTACGATTTCCAAATAAGATTTTTTTTGTTGTTTGTTGCTTTTGTAACTGGGATAATTCTCGGTGTTGTAGGTTTACAAATAATGTTCTAAGCACAGCACAGCAAGTGTGGCTACGCAAATTAGGTGGTGCGAAACCTGTTGTAAGTGAAAATGACAGTAGTATAATTAGTGCTGGGCGTGCCAAACGATTAGATTCCCAGCCTGAACGAGCTGGTGAAAGGTTTGCTTTCATTTCAGAGCTATCCGTGCATATTTCTTTGTCTTTCACATCTGCTAAGTTATGTAGTATCTGAAATTCTGACAACAGATTCAAGCAATTGAGAGAAGAAGAACAAAAGATAAAATTGGTCAAAGCTTTACCAGGTGAGCAGATGCAAACTTCAACGTCTACAACCGGTTCAGAAGATCAGTCAGATGAAGACTCCAATGATCAGGTTGCAAACATACCACAAACAGTATAAATATATTGTATCTTCAATTTTGTTCAGACTCTAATGTAAGCATTGTGATTTCAGGATGTTCTTGAAGATTCATATGCATCAAGTGGCAGCAAACCAGTTCCACAAATTCCAACACCAAAAAGGAGCAAGAGGTCAAAGCAGAAGAGGCCAGTCTGAATTCATAATTAATAGATGTAGCTTCTGGTTAGTCCTGTATTTTTTGTGAACTCTCCGACTTCATTTGTATAGAAGACTTCAATTGAGCTTCATATTATTATTTCAACTTCTTATGTTGAAAGCTAAGGAGAAAAAAATATTTGCATGGACAACCCGGTGTTTGTAGCACCTCAATCATTCATTTTTTAATCTGCTTTTTCACCTATTTGATTGCCTATGGTTCATCTATATTCAATGATCCAGCGCTTATGAGATATGGATGGCATATTGCAGATCTGTATCTATAATCTATGTTGACATGTGCTTAAGTTTTGGCAGTATGATCGGTACTGCCCTTCATCAGCACAGTGAATATACATGACAATCGGCAAGGTATGTAATTAAGATCTTCCTCCTGTAAGTCTGCATAACATGAGAGACTGTAGAAAATGCCAGTATACCGGCATGCAGAAGTCACGAATTTGCATCCATTATTTTTCAGAAGTCAATTCTCTGGACCAACTACATAAATTGCAAATAAATATTCAAATTAAAGATTTTTCTGTTCTGATATTCTACAGACCTTCACTATCATCAGAATTTGAACTCACTGCTCTGAAAAGTTTGCATATTGTCTACTCTATTTATCTTGCAACCTCAGTCTGCAGAAATGCATCATTGAATCATGGTTTTGTTGGTGGATGCTGATTTCCAATCGGGTTAGGTCCCGATGGGGTTTTGTGTACTCCTTGCTTCTCAATCTGCTGTATTGTAACATTTCATTAGAAATAAAACAAAAGTAAGGCTTCTGTCAAGTGAAACAGTTCTATATTATAGCACATACCCATTCAAATTTCTCATACTTAGAACCTGACCTTGAGGTTGATCGTAGTCGTTGCTGCTTGAGTTCTGCTGCAGGTACCAACAAAAAATAAATTAATTGTATTGAAACTAAATATTCCCATCATCCAACAATTTTACTAGGTCGCTATTTTACCTCCTGATCTGTAAGCTTGCACCTTCATGACAGGATCAAGGCGAACGAGCACGAGGCAGGCGAATAGAAGGATTACAATCTGCATCCTACCCATTCTGCTCAAAAGTCTGATTAAGAGGTTATGCTCTCAGGCAGTTACCACTGACTGCATATTCAGTATCATAAGCATAACCTTGAAAATATATATAATCCTTGATCTAGTTGTCTAGGTATCCAAGGTTGTTTTTCTTGTTCTTTTATGTTTATTTCAGTTTGCTGGTGCCTTAACGGCGAGAAACTCATTGTGAGTTGACTTCTTCCTGGTGATGATTGTTTCCATGATATTGGACCCACTAATTCACTGCTTATCTTGCTTGGTTGCACTATAATTCCCTTTAATGATACCATAGATCTCGTAGCTTTACAATGTGAGTCTTGGCATTATCCTCGTCGACTTACCAAATCATTCTTTGAAATGATTGCGTGCAGAGTATGTCTCAACTGGCTGGATTTTCGGAGTGTACGGAGCAGATCTCTTCCTCTCAACTTGCAGTTCATTGTGTTTCAGTAGGCTTCTCGTGAATCATGATGTGGGTTTTGAAACCCAACTCAAAAGGTAAGCTCTGTTTGGTAACTTTGATTTAAGTCATGTTTTTGGCTTTTTAGCCATCCTTGAAGATCTGGAACTCTTTGGTATGTTTCAGGAATCCGTTTGAAATAAAAAAATCCCATACCCGATTGCAATAGATACTGTTTGATTTTTTGGAATAGTTTAGGTGAAGTTGATTTTATATTCTGTAAGATGAAGTTAATAGAAATCCTACACGAATAATAGTTGATTCACATTTTCTTTTAATGTAAGGTGTGTTTGTTTGCACCTTAAACTAGTCATATTCAATTTGGAGTTTGAAAGCATAATCTTAATTTGAGTTAGAAAAAATGTTTAAAACTGTGTTTGATTGTACAAAACTAGTTTAAATATTCACATAATAATTCACATAGACTATTTTGTCCATTTAAACATTTTAAATGTTGATGTGAGGGGTCGGGTTACCCCTTTTCTTTAAAATAAAAGCGCGTTTAGATGCGCGGAGGCACCGACCTCTGCACCAAAAAATAATAATAAATAATGTGGTTTTTTTTGTTATTAATGAAAAACTAAAAGGATAAATTGATATGTTATCATAAAATACTAGTTTTTTTAACCTTTGTGGCCTCTGTGGTTGGCGTCCAGTTGACAAACAAATTGGGCCAGATAATGGGCCATTGATCCAAAAAAAAAAACTACTTTTAATGGAAGAACACAGTGAAAAGGCTGCAGCTGTCTGTAAGGCTCATCCAAGTCACGTGCAAGATACTTTTCTTCCATGACTATTCTACCCTTGCATGAGATATTTACAATTTTACCCATCCTTGGAAACCTCGTCCCTGAAACTCGAAAGATGCTCTCTACTCTCTGTTCATTATGTACATCTTTGCCCGTTTGTTCATTGTTGTAACCCAAAAAAAAAATCTCTCCTTTTGCATGGTTTTTAACTTTTATAGCCATCTTTCCAAGGCGTTTTGCTGCACGCTTATGATACATTTGTATAATTGTATACTTTTCCCTGTCTTCGAACATGGGGTTGAAAACGCAATCTCCCCACTGTTCATACTCCATACTATAACTATATACCCTAATAAATTTATTAGGGTTCTTTGGCTCCACCTTTATTCCCATCAAACATAACTACAGCTTCTTTTTTTCCATTTCTATGTTATTTATTTTGGATTTTTTGTATCTCGTCTCTAGGCCACAAATAGCCATTTTTATTATTGTATCTTTGTTTTTGTTTTTTTTATACAAAGTTAAGAGTACAAGAAGGGTCAACATCTAGAAGTTGACCGTCCTAGAGCATCCTTTTCGGATGAGGTCTTCAACGTCCCGCGAAATGCTCCCGTCACCCGTATCCGAACAATGATCGAGATATGCGAGTTTATCTGCGACAACGTTGATTTCCCTAAATACATGTTGGACTCTAACTTATGTACACCTTGAAATCAAAATGGAAATGTCAGAAATGATCATGTCCGCTTCCCATGACGGTTTTCAGATCTGATTAATTGTATCTTTGTTTTTGTTTGTAGGTTCATAGACTCCAAAAATCATCCCAAGCTTTTTAATACTCTTGTGTGCAAGGGTTTATTTACATGCATATTTTTTAACAAAGTGTTATAGGTTATAATATGTTTTACTACTTTTTGTGTTTATCTTAGTCATTTAGAATAGAAATTTATTCGTTAGGAAAAAATTATGTTTATATTATAGAGAATGAATCTCATATATTTATTGTACGGTGAAAAGTTATATTAGAAAAATATGTTGAACGAATCATGCTAAAAATAAAGACGCAAAATAACTTTATTCAAATTATAAAATATGTTTAAAATCGTTCATTTTTTAATTGTCTTTTAGTTTGTCATTTTATGTTTTCCTCAAATCTCCTATCTTCAATTTCACGGCTCAAATATTGGTCAAAATTGATGTTCGATTGTTTAAACCATACCATTTCTACAACAAACAACCTATGCTTTTCGGTTACAATTAAAAAATTTTAAAAAAAAAAGAAGAAGAAGAAGAGAGATTTAGTCGAATGTATGAAATTTTAAATTTGTTTAGTTTTTAGTTTACATTCAATCATATTAGAAATTCATGAAACTATTTGACAACAAATTTGACTAGAGGTTTAAAATGCACAAACTTAAATAAATTTAAAAAAAAACATGCGGAAATGTTGATTCTTACTCATATTAAGAATCAATGTAAAAACACAACGAGTTCTAACAATGACAGTTCTTGCCAAGGATAGAAGCAATAACTACTCACCATGAAGGCCACTACGTAAAATATCTCAATTATAAACAAGAGCAATACGGCTCTAATTACTGCCGTAAAGAGAAACAAAATAAAAAGTTCAAATTACATATGCCTATGTAGTGAAAAGTAAAAGAATTTAGGAACAAAATACCCGCAACTTCGAATGCAAATTTTTTTACTTGAACATAAGTGTTGATAAGGAATAAAATTGATACTAAGAACCCGGTGAAAGGTATACAAAATTATATATATACCTTATATAGAACCAAAGCTCTTTTTGGAATAAATTTACAAAAGCTTAATATTTTGAACAATCTTGAGTATTTAGGTCTTTTTTGAACAACTTGAGCAAAAAGCTCTTTTTCGATAAGATTGAGGGTTTCGTTAAGGTGGAACTTGGCTTGTTCGTGATTTTAAGCTGTTCTACTGATCTCAGTGTAGGTTTAGAGTCGTGTCCGGATCACGGTCGTGGTGGTGTGTTTTTGTGACGGTTTTCTTGAAGGGAGGCACTTTTCCGATTCTCGTATGTCACTTCCCTAGGAGTTCGAGTCCTGCTGTACATGCTTCCAATAGTGCTACTTTGATAGTGCTTGGCTCGTCTCTTTTCGTCAGTTTGTAGTGTAATATTTTTTAAAGATGGTTTGTTCCCTTTGACGGTTAGCCCCGTCTGCCGATTTTTTCGGCCTCTCGATTTGCCGCTTTATGTTATGCGACGGTCGAATCACTTACCTTATCTCTAAAAAAAATGTAAAAACAACTTTTAACAATTTTCACATTCAGAATTGACGTGGAATTGTGGATATAACATTTTTCACTTTGAAAGCTAAAACATGGATATACCATTTTCATGAAACGTACCATTCCAACTTTCAAATTTCATCGCCACCAAATAATCACAAATAGAGGAAAGACATTTTTACCCTTATAATGAGGTGATGGACCTCATCCATTTCAAATTTCACCCTCCCTTTTATAAAAAAAAAGTTTCAATATTCAACATTAGGTGAATCATCCTAAATATGTAGTTCTTTTTTTTTATCAAGTACTCATGAGCTTCATGTACATACTATGCATATCCCTCTATATATATATACAACTTCCTCCTTCAACACAACTTACCACTCCCAACTTTCAAAATGGCCTTCTTCCACACCCTCATAATAACCCTAACCTTAACCCTAATCCACCAAGCCCAATCCTCCAACCTCAAAATCACACTAGTAAACAACTGCCCCTTCACAATCTGGCCAGCAATCCAACCCAACTCCGGCCACCCAGTCCTCGAGAACGGCGGCTTAACCCTCACCACCCTCACCCACCACTCCTTCGCCGCACCAACCACCCACTGGTCAGGCCGTATCTGGGCCCGAACCCACTGCACCTCATCTCCCACTAACCACTTCACCTGCGCCACCGGCGACTGTGCCAACCGCCTTCAATGCAACGGCGCCGGCGGAGCCACCCCAGCAACTCTCGCCCAGTTCAGTCTCCACCACGGCCCTAACGACCGTTCCTCCTACGGCGTTTCCCTCGTCGACGGCTTCAACATCCCTCTCACCATCACTCCCCATGAAGGCCACGGCCAGTGCCCCGTCGTCGGCTGCCGGGAAAATCTCCTCCATACTTGTCCGGCGCCGCTAAGGAAACACATCAACGGCCCTCATGGGCCCATTATCGTTGCTTGCAAAAGTGGTTGTGAAGCGTTTGGTACCGATGATCTTTGTTGTAGAGGAAAGTATAACAATGCAAATATTTGTAAGCCTTCGGGTTACTCGGAGTTCTTTAAGCATAGTTGTCCTACTACTTTCACTTATGCCCATGATAATCCTACGCTTATGCACGAGTGTTCTGCTCCAGCTGAGCTTAAGATTATCTTCTGTCATTAAGGGGCTAATTTATTAATAAGTGTCTAAGCTTAGGTTGTCATTTCCTAATTCGTAATGTATGTTGTGTTTGTTTTAAGCTCCTGAAATGTAATGGTGTAGCCACGTAGTTGTGGTGTTATCAGATCCATATACTTATGTGTATGCAATTTTATAATATCGAAATAGTTTTTGGAAGTGGCAAGTGTCGAAAGACATGAAGAATCTCGAGCAGGAAGTGGGCCCGCAATTTCGTGATGACTCGTGACCCATGAGTCATCACTGGTCAGACTGCATAGTGTTGCGTTTTCTCATCTGCACGATCAATCATGACTTCTTTTTTTTTACTTTCATCTTTTTTTGTGGGTAAAATTTTGAAATCTGTTGTTTGTTTAAGGTAATTTTTTAAAAATATTACCCACCAATCGGTTTTATATTATCTATAAGCTGTTTACTATACATCATTTGAGTGGAAACTATCAAATATATCATCATAACTTATTTTTAAAACTCAACCCGTAAAACTTGATTTATTGTGAAATGAAAACATTACAACATAATACACCTGAATCTTCCATGAGTTGGGAAATTATTTGGAAACGGTAAAATAGAGAACACATGATGAAGACACATATTCAACATCGAAACCGGTTCATATCATGGTCATGGGTGAACATGGACTCAAGGAAGGATTGAAGGATACGAAAGAGAGAATTAAGACACTTATAGTTGGTAAGTTCTCGAGTGTTAATATTAACAAAAATTAACTTTAACTAATTTTTTGTGAGGTTCTGTTTACTTCCTTTTTTTGGTCGTAATAAGAATAAGCTATATGCGTTTTTTGGATAATCAATCAATATATTTTTATTTATTTACTAGCTTAGAACCCGTGTCTTACACGGGATGACACAAAACATATTATAAGAATATTCGTATATATACAATAATATCACATATATTTCTTTTAATAATAAAGAAAAACTTTTTACCTTTATATATATATATATAAAAATGAGATAGTCTATTAGAATATTCGACTAACTTATTTTCTTATATTTAAAAAAAAAAACATATTATTAAACGAATTAAAAAATTATTGTTAAAATTTTTAAACTTTCTAAAAGATAATTATATAGGATTATCCTATTATAAAATTGTCCTAATAAGATATATGAATAATAATATAATATCTTTATTGGTTATAATAGATTTGTTCATCATTTCTATTTTATGTAATAGTTGGTTTTGTCAAATTTATAATAAAATATATTTTAATAAAATAAAAAAATTGATTATTAAAATAAATAAATAAATAACATTCTGTTTAAAAAATATCAAATTATTTTATCTATATTCAAAACATCCAATTATTTGAAATATAAAAAGTAAATGACCAATTATATATATTGGTTTAAAAATAACTGAATTAAAAAAAATCTATATAATTTATTCTTCTAACACACAAATAGTATAATATTTGTCAAATATATAAATTTATTTTTGTTTATGTCATAATATTTTTATATATTATATCTCATGTCATTCTCTTAACTAAGAAACTAAATAAAATAAAAATGGAAACAGTTGACTAAATATAAATAAGATATATGCAAAATCCGATGTGGGCCATGTGGCTTAATATGGTGGTGACATGTGGCAAAATCCTAGGTGGCTTAATATAAGGATGACATGTGGCAAAATCCTAGGTAGCTTAATGTGGTGATAACATGTGGCAAAATCTACTTCTGGTTTAGTATTATATAGTAGATTTGAATGGAATCAAACAATATATTTACTGTAAAACTTGATCAGCACAATCTGAAACACTCAAAAGACAGTCGATTCAAATACTTATTCACAACTAAAAGTTGAGAATAAATCCTATGAATTGTTGTTTGTGTAACCACCCCTATGAATCTGCAGACCACTTGTTCTTTAAATGCCATTTTACTTTGGACTGGATATTGAATGATAAAGTTAAAAATGCAATTATGTCACCTAATCTAAATAAAACTAAAATAACGGATAGGATTTTTTGGATTAAGGAGATCCTGTCGGAAGTGGATCTTCGGTATCTAATCCTGACCTGGTGGAATATTTGGTATACCAGGAATCAAAAAAAATTTGGTAACAAAGAACCTCAAAATATAGATCGAATAGTGCAAAAGCATATTAAGGAATGGGAACAGGCTAAGAAAAAGCCATATAATTATAAGAATAATAGGAATAAAACTCCAAGGAAAACAAAAAATATCCGGTGGAATAAACTAGAAAAAGAAGCCATCAAGGTAAACTTTGATGGTTCTAAAAGAATCGGGCAGTGTGGCCTATGGATTCATACTTAGAGACCATAATGCTTTGACAGTTTCTCTTGGGTATGGGAGATGTGGAAACATATCAGTCCAGCATGCCGAAGCATGTGCACTAAGAGAAGGCCTTGTCAGAGCTTATGATCTCGGGTTTAGAAACATTGAGATTGAAGGAGATTGTCTCCTTGTTATTAACTCTATTAACCGGGCATGGAAACCTCCTTGGAAACTGGATCTCATCCTGTCTGATGTTTCTTCTATTTTGTTGGGTTTTTGTCAGGTGAAGATCAGACGCGTTTTTAGTAAAGTTAATGGTGTTGCTGACAGGCTTGCTGTGTTGGAACATGATTGCATTCGCCCGTCTTGTACGTCTACTGTCCTGGTCGACGAGCTCATCCGCAAGGATGCTCTAGGGAACAGAATCTCAAGGAGATAATTTTCCCTAATTTATTATCATATAGTATCAAAAAAAAATGACATATACCGAAACAAATGCAATTCTCAAAAATAATAATAGAGTACAGCCTCAAAGCCCAATAAACCCAACCAATCGGCAAGAAAGTTTCGCCTAGACCAAGCCCAAGATATGTTACGTTGTGTATTACTGTATTACATATTGATCCTGAAAACTGGACTTTTCGTGAAAATTTTTGAAAATTTTTTGTTTAGAAGAGTTCCAAATTTGGGCGTAATTTTTCGTTTGTATCCGCTGAGTTGGGACTCTTTTTTTTTGAAAAAGAAAATATCATATTAAATATAATAAAATTTTAAATGTATCACAAAAAAATAAAGTAGCTCAATTGTTACGAAAAAGCTAAAGAAAAGTATTACTCCCGAGTTTTTTTTAGGGGCAGGAAAAAATATCGAGTAACCTGTTCACATATGTCGCCCAAAGTTCTACCAATTGCGACAAAAGATATAATTTCTTGAGGTGATACTTCAATAGTTCTGACGACGCATTCATTTAATGTTCTTCAATAAAAAGTTGTGTTTCGAGCAATTACATATACAAGTTATCTTCAAATTTATAGCTATGATGAAGTATAACTTATAAGATAGCATGGTCTAATGATTAACAGATGTAATGCAATTAACTTCCTTTGTTCAGACAACACTAGAGATTGCAAACAATTAATCAATTTTTGTGTTTTGCATACAATTGGCTGATACTTGCCAGCAAATTGTAAGTAGCAATCTACATTACACAATGGTGAAAGTTTTGGTAATCTCGATCTGAACTCATCATACTTGAGAGCTCTCTGATGATCTAAAGAAACATCTAATGGATAGATAATATATCAAGATGAATACCAGGGTAGGATTCAATGAACTAGAGTTATAAATTAAGATATATCTAATGAGTCTGCGGGATTGTATATCACATGACAATGTCCACAAACTAGACAAATTCACCAGATCGGGGGAATCACATCGCATAAGATAATTAGTATGAAAATCCTCATCAACTCGATGAAATTTCATTGATATGAAAAGATCGGAACATCAATTACACTAGACAAATTCGAAGTTCTTAGATCTACATAGATGAAGCCCTAACAATTTAGATCCACAAACCCTAATTTGACCAGAACGCGGTAGCCGAAACCCTAACCTCCAAATCCGTATAGAGTTCTTCCCTGTCTCTTGAGAGCATAGACAACATCCATGGCGGTGACAGTCTTCCTCCTGGCGTGCTCAGTGTAGGTAACAGCGTCACGAATGACATTCTCTAGAAAGATCTTGAGAACACCCCTGGTCTCCTCATAGATGAGACCACTGATACGCTTAACACCACCTCTACGAGCAAGACGACGGATCGCAGGCTTGGTGATTCCCTGGATGTTGTCCCTGAGAACCTTCCTGTGCCTCTTTGCACCTCCCTTTCCAAGACCCTTTCCTCCCTTTCCACGGCCCGACATTTTTGTTCAAGACAGAGTTTCAGAGATTTTGTGAAAATAAATTGAGAGAATTGGGATTGAATGATTTGATATTGTGGCGTTCGTTTAGTTTTATAGGTCGATTGGGGTAGATAATAGATCTGACGGACAGGAAGATCAATCCGTGCGCCAAGGTATTATTGATTATGGACCGTCGATTTGTAGTTATGAACGGTTGAGATGATAAGGTTATAGCGAACCACGGATCGTGAACGCCAACTGGCGGGCTACTGAAATTTTCAGTTTCGCCCCGGCCCCGCGCTGTGTGGTTTTTTGCTGTTTCACTGATTGGGAAAATTTTCCAAAATACAAAATTACCCTTAAACATCATGTTAAAAAATTAATCTTTATTTAAGATTTAGAGAATAACTTGTTTAAATTTGAAAATCAGGAATGTTAATTGTTAGTTCGTTTATAAGCAATGGTGTGATTTAAGTAACGAAGATATTAAATTTTGAAAATCTAATGATTTGGACGATTCATATAATCATATATAACATGATATGAATTCATCTCACGAATTTGAATTTTGAAATGATATAAAATCAGTAGGCATATCTAATATTTAGAACAGAAACTCGTCACTTTGGACGTGTGAAACAAGTCAATTCCAACTTTGGGATACTACAATGATTATACATGTAGAAGAAGTCTTGTGATGAAATAACAATAGGGCTTGCACGAATCAATCCTTGAAAAATAATTACTTATGTGTTGTTGGTAGTTTGGCACAACACTCTCAATATAAGCACAAATGCTTGTTAATTTATCGGATATTCTTTTTATTGGTGTGCCCAAAAGCTATATATATTTTTGCATGTGTGATAAAAACTAAAATTTGGTTCCAACTTTCAGACCGCAACTACCTCAAAGCTCAATTTCTCGGTGATTCTTTTCGTCGTGGGCCATTCTCGTCTTGTATATCTTGTGTCTTTCATGAAAATAATCATTATTTTAAGTCACCAATGTTAGAGTTATAATGCAATCAAAAGAAAATATGACACAATAATTGGCTATTCAATTTTTCACGAATATGTGACTATGCTTGGGAGTACTATCAAGTGAGGATTTTGCACTACATTTTGTGATTTGTGTTGATTATGATGACAATTACAATAATCAATGTGAGTATAGAAAATTACATTCTTATATATAAACTTACTATGATTGGAATAAACCCTTAAAAAGATAAAAATCTACCATGATTAGAGAGAACCCTAGTTAATACCAATGGTCTTAAACTTATACGGTACATTAAGTTTCGTAACCCAAAAATATCTCGCTTGAAGACCGAATACATTCGCAATCGCCTTCCTCGACAACCCTAATCTAACAATAGTATCAAATTGTCAAAATAGTTATCAAGGTTCGTTGAAGTTATGAAAAGCTTCGACTTTTCTAATATCACCACCTTAGTCAACATATTTGTAGGATTTTCACCTCTTAAATTTTTCTTAAGTTGTAAATTTTGTATTCAAAAAATGTCATATGTGATGATACTCCAACTTTATGTGTTTTGTTCTTCAATGGAATGTTGGATATATAGTCAAGTGAATGGCGTTCTAAATGTCATCGTAGAGAGTCCATCCCATTTTCTTATTCATCAACTCACCCAATAAATTCTACAACATACTTGGTTTCACAATAGATAAAGCTGTTATATTTTGTAATGTAGAAGCTCTAAATATCGCAATATCAGTCACTATGAAGTCACACCCGAATACCCGATTGTACTTATTTTCTTCTCAGTATCATTTTGTGTCAAATATACATCATCATAACCAGATTAACTCGACGTTGTTGCCAGGATTACATTCTTATTGATTTTAAGGAGAGACCCTATTATATAGTCTGAAGTGGATGCCTTTTTTTTATTAAAACCTGTATGCATTTAAATCAAATCGAACCAGCATCCTCATGCACAATGCCATACAGATCCTCCCAAACTACAAAATTAGCAAAAGACACAAAGATCTCAGTCGGCTTCAACCTACTTAACCAATTTGCAGCCCTATTATCATTTCTCCTTGTGAACCTCCATTTGAGCTCATTCTGCCTCGTAAACAAAGTCTTAATCCTTTCCAGGACACTTGCCACCACCCCCGACCCCTCCTGATTGCGCTGAAGCATGTGGATAATGCCCTTATAATCCGATTCAATCATGATATGAGGCAACCCCGCATGGATAATAAGTTCAACGGCTCAAAGGATAGCTCGCGCCTCGACAACCATCAAAGTCGTCCCATTCTAGATCTTCATTGTTGCGGTGAAAACAACAGCCCCCACCTCATCCCGAGCAATGATTCCCACCCCACATTCAACATTGGTGGACGAGGCATCACAATTAACTTTAATCCATCCCGATTCCGGGGCAATCCGTCTCTCTTCTATCATATTACTACCTATATTTTGAGTCATATCCCTCTCCTTTTGGGCGTCATGCTCATGCAGCCAATGAAGCATATCATCAATAAGCTTTTCCGGTTAAAATCATCTTCTTCAATCAGACCCTTGTTCCTCGCCTCCCATAATCCATACAAGATCATAATCCAACACCCTTTCTCCTTCTTTGTGTGAAGCTTACACATATCAACAACCCATGATAAATAATCAAAACATCCATTCCTCGGTCTAGAAAATTGAGGCATTAACTTTCACACCCGTTTGGCATTCGTATATTCAAAGAGAATGTGCATCTCAGTCTCAAGGCTTCCACATACCGCACAACAGGATCATCTATCACCCTTCTCCTAACCAGATTGACGTTGCATGCTAAGACCCCTCTATATAAGCGCCACGCAAACACCCGAGCCCTAGGGATGTCACTCAGATTCCAGACTTGACTCCAAGTAGACTGGGTCAAAGTGCCATCACTAGATTCCTCAACACCATCCTTTTCCAACTTTAGCCTCATATACACATTAGGCCTGATCAAAAACCGGTCGGTTCAAGAGAACCGAACCGAACTGATGGATTTCGATTCAAACCGAACCGAAAACCGTTATAATAGGTTCAGTTGACGGTTCACCAATTTTGGATTTTCGGTTCGGTTTAGGTTCCGAACCGAAAACCGTGGTTCAAAACCAATTTTTTTTAAAAAGACATAAGTCAGGCGCAAGGTAGATGGGATTAGGGTTACGAATAACTCTCCTCTCCTTCATTCCTCTCAGTCTCTCATTCTTCACGCCGCCTCCCTTTTCTCACTTTCTTGTTTTGCTTCCAAATTCCATCGAATTTTCAAAGTATCATCTTTCAAAGCTATGTTTACCTTGAGTCTCTTCCATGGAGGTTTGTGTTTCTCTTCCATCAAACAGAGTTGTGTTTCCCTTCCATTTACATATATGATGGTCTATAGAAGGTCGATTGGCGGTGGCGTTTTGCTCAGCAAACATTCTCGGCGAGTCTTCCCCACTCTTCCATTCCACGACCCATCGAACAAATATGTATGATTGATTATGTTTCTATTTCTTTCTCGTTTGTTCTTCGTTTCGGAATTAGGACTGCCGGAGTGCCAAACTAGTGAAATAATGGTGGAAAATTTTGGGTTCTCTGACTTCTCTCCAGATCATTGAAGGTTGGAGCAACGGGCCAACAGTGAAAATTTCAATTTAGGGTTTATTTTTCTCGTTTGTTCATTGTTCTTCAGTTGAAGAAAATTAACCAACAGGTGATAATTTCTATTTAGGATCCTATGGTTTCTCTACTTGTTTTTCTCATTTGTTCATCGACAATTTATATTTGAGTATTTGACACACTCTTTGTCAGTCTTTGTAATATTGTTAATGTAAATTGGGTATGAACATTTGATTTCAATTTTCTGTCGTTGATTGGTTGATTTTGTTTTTACATTTCACTTTCTGACTTTCATCAAGAACATGTTTTCGGTTCAACCGAAAACCGAACAGAAATTTTTCGGTTCAAACCTAAACCGAACCGAGTTCTTCGGTTTAGGTTTTCGGTTCTGGTTTTACCGATTTTCGATTTTCGGTTCGGGTCGGTTTTCGGTTGGTTCGGGTCGGTTTTCGACCGATGCTCAACCCTAATACACATTGTAACATGATTTCACTGTGAAAGTTCCATTAATCTTCTGAGAAGGCTCAGCAAATGGTGTTTTCGGTTGATTGGACGCTTTGTACCGGACTCGGGACTCATTTACTGATGGCTTTGCCGAAGGTGAATGATACCTTGATCCGATGGTTAGGCACATCCCTGGTTCATGAGTGTTTCTCTCTGCTGATGGCTTTGCCGAAGGTGGAAGGGCCTTATGAACAGTGCCATGAGATACACACTTTTTATATTCAGTATGAGGTAGATGGTATGTTCAGGAGGCTTGCATGCTTGTCTGAAGTACTTGGGCACCTTGTTTTGGCCCTCCCTATTTGTTTGTTGACATACTCCTTGTTATGTGGGTTTAATCGGAATTTTTCATCCTAGTTAAAAAATTTTCTTACCCCATTAATGAATTTACCATTTACCAAACAAAAAAAAAAGTCATCCTCCACGCTCACATCAATATGGTGTTGCGTGTAAGACTCAACTTTAACTTCATTTGTCGAGTTCCAAAGCAGAGCTAAACCACCAGCCCTATCAACACATTCAACCACAAAGCAATTGTCGTAACTAGTTTTTACTCATTCTTCATCCATTCTCTTTCAATCACTCTTTGTTTCTATCAAGAAGACAAATCATGGGGCCTCCCGTCTCACTAGATTCGTGAGTCTTACCACTGTATGGGTCTTCCCCAACCCCCAACGGTTGTAGCTCATAATACTCATCGTGTCTTCCCGGGGAGAACTTCGTCCTCTCCCGCCGATATCACCAAACTCTCCTGATAGTCCTTCCTAGCTCTTTTAAACCCTTTTATGTTTCCCTCCCCATCTTGAATTTCCTCGTTTTCAGTCATTTCTTTTCTCTTCTGTTCCGTGCTCTTTTTAGGATCATTCTCAAAGATTTCCCGCGCTAATCTATTCTACTTATGCTTCTTCCCGTCATCACTTTCAACCCTTCTTTGTTCATTAATCTTTGCTAGTTCATGCATGTAATGCATCTCTTTCCCATCAACCCACCCACACTCCCCCAACAACCTTTTCTCTATATATAGATTGATTGTATCAATTCGACCCATTATTACTCCCACTACTTCTTGTTGTATGAGAACCTCCAATAAGTCCCTCTCGTTCTGTTCATTTTCAAACAACATCTCGCTTTCCCTAGTCACTTTCTTTTCAACAGCTTCACTTTGTAGGTTCTTTAAGAAACTCTTATCAGCTTCCCAGTCAATATCGCGCCGCTCCTGCACTACCTTTTCCGTGGGAGCCCTTAACTCATCTCCATACACTTGCTTTTTTTTTTGGTTTTTCTTCTTCTTCACACATGCCCAACTTTCCGCAGATGTAGCAAAATTTTAGGAGTCTCTCATAGCGCAGTGTAACCCATACTTTTGAGTTTCCGAAATGAAGTACGATACCTCTTCTCAATCACTCTTACTCTGACGTGGTCCGTACATATAAGAAGTTCCGGTTCTTCTACCTCAATCAACCCCCCCCCCCCCCCCCCCCCGAACGCATCCCCAACTGCTATTGCAACATCTCATTTCTTAACATTAAGTGGAATATCAAATACTCTAACCCAAAATGGCACCTTGTCAATGGTGATTTGTAAAGGTTGTTCGGCTCCCGATATCTTCAAAACCAACAAATGTTTGTCGAAAGACCAAGGCCCTCCTTTAATAACTCTATCTTTGTCCCCCTCCGTTACGAATTAGAACATAAATAGGTTCTTCCTTAAATCTCTAAAGATGAAGCCTTTTTGAATCTTCCATGAACCCTTCATAGTGGCTTTCAAAGCATAGGTGTTAAACGGTCGATTTGTGATCAAGGAACCAACAAGTATCAAATTTGCACTGCTTTGACTTGTTTTCCCCTCCACCGTTGTAACCCTAATCAGTATGGCTTCTTATTCCGTTAGTATGATTTGGGATTCCCCTTTCATCCCTCTCCATATTGACTTTTCAACAAACATAATGGATCTTTGGCTTTGTAAAAGAATAGAAGCAGAACAGATTTCCCCGCAGACGCACAACAAGAAAATAAGTTCACTAGACGACGAAATCCCGACTCCCATAATTCGGAAAAACTGAGGAGAAAAAGCGGCGATATGTCAGGCAACATAATCGCCGTCAAAAATCGCCCCAAAACCCTAGGCCTCGGTATCAATAATTGAAGTGGATCCCTATTGGAACATTAGTTGCTTCACGTAGATATTTCCATCTAATATGTGTCGAAAAGTTGTATGTACATTCAACCCACATAACTCTAAGTTTGATGCAATCACCATACTCAAAACTAGACGAATAGTTGTTTGTTTGTTTGACAACATGAGTGAACCATCAATATTGTTTATGCCGCATTTTTGCTAAAATGCTTACTTCCATCGGTCTCCTTGACTTTGTGAACACATTTATTGTGCGGTGCCTTCTTATCATCTAGGAGCTCAATTAATTACCAAGTTTTGTTGGTTATCAACGAGTCCACCTCTTATCCATTACAACCTTCCACTTGCTTCGTGCTCAATGTGAGGCATTTTCATATAACGTTCACACTCACTACTACTTGTACAAAACGTATTCATTAAAAACAACATCTCGGCTACGAATAACCTTCCAGCCTATTTCGTCCTATAATCGAAATTTTAAGTCATTTTCATCATATCCAATAAGCGTGTATTTAATAGACTTAAAATCCAACTTGTTTCTATTACCAACAACTACATGTACATATGTCAAACATCCAAATATCCGAATGAATGACATATTTATCTTTTTACCACACCATAAGGCATAAGTCGTCTGGAGTTTCATTCTTCAAGAGAGTCGATGATTTTGTGCCCATAATGTCTTTGGAAGTTCTCATTTTAGCCTAATACATCTTGCACATTTGTTCAACGTCATATTCACGTGTTCAACCACCATGTTATGTTGAGGGTACCTTTCCAATCAAGATCTTTTCTATGTGATTTATGTTTTTTTGCACATAACTCCTTGAATTCATGTAATTCATACTCTTCTCGTTAGCAAATATAAAACACTTCACTTCGATTGGCCTATTTTTTGTTTTAACTAGAGATCCCCGTACATTTTTGTAGAGTCATCGATGAGTGACATGTAGTATGATTCTCCACAAAGAGATGTCACATCTCTCGAACTCCGTAGATTGTTGTTGCCAACTAGTTTATGATTTTTTAAAAATTTTGTCACTCTTTGAATAAAATTCCATTTCTATTTTCTGGGAACAAAATCTTCACATAGTCCATTTTCAACGGACTTGAGGCTCTGCAAAATATAGCTCAATCTTACAAGAAATTAAAAACAAAATAGGAACAAAGAAATTTACGTGTCTTGCAACTATATGGTGGAGTATATAGTATATGGTTCCTTAGGAACAAAATTATCTTTAGTAATGAACCTATGGGCCCTGATAATAAGATTATTACTTTTATCAAAAACCAAATACATAACTGGAAAACTAACATAATTGATGAGGACGATTACGATATAAAATAACAACAAAAAAGTTACATCTCAAACAAACGGAAGAAACATAATATTAAATGGGAAAAACCAAAACCCGGCTTTTTAAACTTAACTTTGATGGATCAAAGCTCGATTCGGGAATCACATCTATTGGATATGTTATTCGGAACCACAATGGCGATATCGTTAGCCTTGACGTTAAAAAAAATAATTTCAATTCGGTCATAAATGCCGAAGCATTTGCCCTCAAAACTGGATTACAAGAGGCAATCAAACTACAAATTAAAAAGATCGAAATCGAAGGTGATAACTTGTGTGTAATCAAGACACTCCAAGGTTTGTGGAGTTGTCCGTGGGAGATCGTGATGATTATATCCGACTCCAGACTGGATCTTCGTTTCTTTGACGAGATCCGTGTTAGGTATATTTTCAGAGAGATAAAATGTGTTGCTGACCGATTGACCCATCTGGGAATTTCAACCCCCAACACCAATTTTTCTGAAGATCCCGAACTTCGTGTTCTTATCCGCAAGGATGCTTTAGGTTGGACTATCTCTAGGATGTAGGTCAATCTAACCGCTTTCCATTATCAAAAAAAATAAATATATATATAGCTCAATCTTCACTCATCCGGATTTTTTAAAATAACTAAATTCATTCACATGTCTATTCCAACTGCTTAATAAGCCTCTATTCATATCCTATAAGCTACATGCATGCTACTTAACTAACGTATACTCATTGTCGAAGGTTTTTATTTACAATAACAAAGTTTGCAGTAGCATACTAGCATCTCCCTTTTAATACGAATTGTACATATTTAAAATACTTTGAATTTAAAGTGATAAAATTTTAATTAGTTATTTAAATAGTATTGTAATTGTTTTTCATATTGATATAAAAAGGTTTATAAATTTTAATAAACAACATTTGAAAAAATAACATTCGTGCTATTTTTAAGGAAGAGTTCAGTATTTATTTTTTGGAATCTTGAATGATGATGGCTTATTTCAATACTTATCTACTTGTAATACTTTAAATGAAAATTAAAATGATTTCATGAATAAATTACATTAGGTTCGTCAAAAACATTATTTTTAAATTCGGCGTACGTCATTCTTAATTTTATTTCAAGATTCGAATATGATTCTCATAATATATTATGGTGTAGATGGACAAAGAATTTCCCATAACCATGGAGAAAAAATATGAGGTTGAATATCATAACACGTACGGGAATGAGAGCGGAGTTATTAGTGCTTGTGTTGGTACGACTGTAGGAATGAGGTTTGAATTAAGAATCGGAATGAAACAACGAACTGAAATAGGTCATTCTTAATACTTGATGTTTGGTATGATGTTGGAATGAGAAATCATGAAACATGTTATATGATTTTATATGAGTTATAATACGAAAAATCATATCACGATGATATATATATGTGTACAATGTAAATATATTTTATTTTTGAGTAAATTACCACTTTTATATATATATATATATTTATTTATTTTCAATTACCTACCTCTTATCTTAATCCGTTAACCAATTACCACCTAGATTTTATTCCGTTTAGAATTCCATCCAAATGTTGGTGGACCCATAACAAAATTGAAATTAAGTTAAAAAAATAAATAATAAAATTGAGAAAAATCTGAAAATCAAACGGAAGAAATTGGTAAATAGGCTCCTTTTGTAAACCTGTGTACTATTAAGGCTCCTAATTAAATTGCTTGACAAAGTAGACCCCTTTTATTTATTTAAAAAAAATTAATTGAGATGATTAATTGGTAATTTCAATTTTTAAAAGATCAAGCTCAATCTATTTAATAAAGTACAACCCCACGTCGAGTTACACAAGCTCATGCCCAAATCGAGTTACACAAGCCCATACCCAAATCGAGTTACACGAGGTACGTAAAAAATACAAATCTTATAATTATTGGGTTTCAAACTCTGGATGTCACCCTTTTACCAGTTAGACTAATTGAATTTGGTAATTTATTGTTATATTTTTTTTGATTGTTATACTTAATGTTACTTACATAAACTAGTGTTACACAAACATAACGTTCGATTTTACATAAACTAGTGCTTGTGTTGGTACGGCCGTAGGAATGAGGTTTGAATTAAGAATCGAAATGAAATAGGTCATTCTTAATACTTGGTGTTTGGTATGATGTTGGAATGAGAAATCACAAACATGTTATACGATTTTATATGAGCTATAATACGAAAATCATATCATGATGATATATGTGTATGTTTATAATATAAATATATTTTATTTTTGATTAAATTACAGAAAATCACCTCTTATATATATATAATATATATATATATATATATATATATATATATTTCAATTAACTACCTCTTATCTCAATCCGTTAATAAATCACCACCTAAATTTTTTTCGTTAGAATTCCATCCAAATGTTGGTGGGCCCATAACAAAATTGAAATTAAGTTGAAAAATAAATAATAAAATTGAGAAAAATCTGAAAATCAAACGGAAGAAATGGGTAAGTAGACTCATTTTGTAAACTTATATACTATTAAGACTCCTAGTTGACAAAGTAGACCCCTTTTTTTTATTTAAAGAAAATTAATTGAGAGGGTTAAATGGTAATTTCAATTTTCAAAAGATCAAGCCCAATCTATTTAATAAAGTACAACCTCAAATTGAGTTACACAAGCCCATGCCCAAATCGAGTTATATAAGGTACGTCGAAAATACAAATCTTGTAGTTATTGAGTTTCAAACTCTGGATGTCACCCTTATATCAGTTAGACTAATTGAATTTGGTAATCTATTGTTATATTTTTTCAATTGTTATACTTAATGTTACTTACACGAACTAGTGTTACACAAGCATAACGTTCAATTTTACAAAAAATTGTAATTACCCATTTCGATTTACACAAGTCGTATCGAGTTACACAAGCTCAATCCCAATCGAGTTACACAAGCTCAAGCCCAATTGAGTCACACAAGTCTGTTCTTTTGTAATTGATAAATGTTGGGACATTTTTCTGTAATTAAAAAAATTGGTCAATTTCTATAATCATACTTTTAAGGGCATATTTACAAACGCTCTAAATTTACACAATCCTTTTAGATTTACACAAATCAAATAATTCGATGCAAACCGGGTTTAAGAATGTTCTAACTAACCGGGTTTAAGAATGTTCTAACTAACCGGGTTTTTATTAAAACATAAAATTTCCTATGCTAGACTTTGCCATGACTCATGGTCATCGCTCTTAACACTCTTCTAATGGTGACCTTCTCTTCTGAAGTTTCAAGAGTCCTACGGTTTCATTTGGTGCCCATTCATGAAATCGCGAATGAAAATGACCGAGTTCAAAAGTTTTCAAATAAGATAAAATAACAAAAAAAAGAAAGAAATAATCCGGTTCAACTGAGGCAAATAGAAGAAAATTGACAAGTATTGTCATCGAATCAGATTGTCTCATGACAATTTATCTTCTTATTATAGATGTTTCATAGTTCGTCTTTTTTTCTTTTTGTAGGATCGAGTCAAATCTTTGATAGAAATTTCCATCCTCATACTAGAAATCTTAGTTTCAAAAAAAATAGAGGGATAAGAAGGAGATGAGGCATGGTTAAGTTGTCGAACTTTCTTTTGAAAAATTTTGGTGCGATTTCGAGGAGCGGCAATCACGACGGAACATCAACCTCTTCTCTTCGACGGCGGTGGAGCAGAAATCTGTAGCCCTCATTAGGGTTACAGATTGACGGCCGCGGAGCGGATATCTGAAGCCCTAGATAGGGTTGCAGATTGACTGCGACGGTGAGGGTACCTGCTTCTGTAGATCGGAGACGGAGACGGTAGTTGCAGATCCGGACGGGGTAAATGCTTATGGACTCGGAGATTAGGAAGTGTTCAGACAAGAAAGAGGTTGATGTCGAGCTGCTTACAAAAAAGCATAAATGTCGTTGTGGTTTCATCCATGGGTGTGGGAATAAAAAAACCCTAATTGTTTAACTAATGACTAGGGGTGATTTTATATAATTTTTTTATTCGATTTATCCTTATACCCTTTCATTAATAGTTTTAGGATTAAAAATTTAGCTATATAGTAAAGGACCTAGATTGTATATAGAAAACAAAATAAAAGCCCTTCTACCGATTCTTCTTTTTCTTTTGATACATGGCAAACTCATTCTAAGTAAAACTTCATCATCCTTCCATTTGGTTTTGCATGAATTTTTCAAGACGGAAGCCCAATCAAGCGAGATCGATTTGTACCAAAGCCACCAAAAGAAGAGTATTTCCCTCCGCCGGCCAACCCATTTCATCGATCTACCAAATTCAACAAAGTTTCTTAACGGGTTGTTGTTTGTCCTGTTTTGAGGATCAAATTGAAAGACAATTCATTTCAACGGGGCTTTATTTCTCCTCCAGGTTCGGTGCTTCTTTTTATCGAAAGTGAAAACTGTATTGGAGAAAATTCGTTGACTAGGTTTCTACTTTCTACAACGAAGCTCCATTCATGGGAGCCATTTAAATGGGCAATTTGGGGTTCTTAGTGATGGAAAAAGTAAATAAAATGAAGTGTTCAATTTAATTGGCTAGTTATTATCTGACGTGATGGGCCGTAGACCCAAAAGAAGCTGAGACAGTTTTGGCCCATTTAGGAATTTAAGGGGTTCATATAGCCCAATCAGAAAGCATTCCACAATTACAAATTGGACTTATATAAAGCAAATTGCACCCCCGCTCACGAGTCACGCCGCACGGTGATGTAAATATTTCATCATTAACGTAATAACCTCGTACACTCATACATTCAATTTTTTTCTTTCTTTCTTTCTAAACACCTAAAATATATTAATATAATAACCGGAATTTTACTCTGAAACCGATCGAATTTCCAGGGTGGATGAGCTCTCTTTTCTTGATTCTAGCCCATAAGCCGGCCCAATTTTTGTGGGACCCGTCGACCTTCCTCCTCCTTCCCTGTTGCAGTGGTTGTCGGGAAGTCGAACATAAGCAACCGGCGAGCCAGTCGGTACTCTCCTTCCTCGTATGCAGTAGGTACTCGAGTGAGCATCGTCGTCTTCCTACTTTGCTGCAGAACCGAAGGTGAGTTCGACCTTCTTCTTCTCTTCCTCCTGTCAACGTTCCACATAAAATTATAGAAGTTGGGTTTCTTGCTTGCCCTGGGTTTCGAACACATAATCTGAGTTTTGAAGTTTTTGCACAATGTTGCCTGCCTCAGGTATCGAGCTTGTGACGTTTAGGTTTTTTGGTTGTTGTTAAGTTTTTGCTTCTCGTACGTTAGTCTCGAACCTGAGACGTGTAGGTTTTGTGTTTTACTCAACGTGTTGTTCGTGGGACTCGAACTAGGGATCTGTTGTTACACTGGTATTTCCAGAATTTCTATCCTTGAGTATCCAACTTTTTGACTAAGTTTAGGTAACTTAAAATCATTTTTTACATTTGAAATTTTTATATGTTGTAGATGAGAATATTTAGTTTATGGTGTTAAAATTTGAGAACGATCCAACGGTTAGATTTGGACTTATGATGTTATGAAGTAGGGTACAAATGCAGTTTTGGCAAACTTTAAGAAAATTGCTAAGTGTTGGAATTGAGTGTATATGTAGACAACTTTGAAAGTTTGTGTGGATCTTATAGATAGATACTTATGGGTTTTGATCGTTCTAGCTAGAAGTAGACATGGCATAGTGAATTTAGGAATTTTCTCGTAAAATTTTGGGATTCAGTAGAAGGTATATCTCCAAATTAGTGCACTTGATCGATTTTCGAAAGAAGTTTTATTAAGGTTTTGGACTTAGAATGTAAGTTTGAGTAAACCCTCGAACCTGCTATGGATCTTTTACAGTCGTAAGATGTTGATGGACCTTAATGAGGGTCTTAGACCCGTTTTGGACCTTTTCTATAATTTTAGGAAAGTAGGGGCATTTTAATAATTTTTATAAAAGTTAGGATTTCTTATTCTTTCGTTATAAGAGCATCTTCAACCCAGATATTGGGAGTTTCTTTAGATATTTCTTAACAAAAAAATAAAGATTAATGTCAGAATGGGTTAAAGAATCAATGTCATGAGTGGAAAGAAGTTTCTCTAGGAAGAAATGAATTCTGACAAGTTCCTGCCTAATTCACACAAATCAAGGAATTGTGGATTTTTATTTTTGTTTTTTGCCAATTATAAGGAAGTAAGATTTGTTCTATTGGAGTTACGTAATTCAAAATAATTTAAGAACTCTTTTATATTTTGGGATGGAGGAGAGAGATTCTTTAAATAATTTTAGGAATAAAAAATAATTGAAAAAACAGATAAGAAATTTTTTGAAAAGTTCTGGGATGCAGATGCTCTAAGAACCTCATAAATAGTCTAAAAACCTTCTAGAAGCTCCATAATTGATAGAATAGTATTGTTAAGACGTTTTCCGTCTTGACCAGGTTGTTAAGATCATTTACGTGCGGATCGAGACTTAGCGAGTTTTGGATCTTGGATCAGTTCAGGTAAGTTATATGAATTTACTTAGCTAGTTTTATGGAGTTAAAATTAAGTTTGTAAAGGTTAAATACGGAGTAATATTTATACGAATAAATCATTGAATAAATAAATCCGATTGACGATAAAATAAATTCGACTATAATTTTATTTATTTTGATAATATTTTTTTATATCGATAGAAATTTTATTTTTAATGAAATGTCCTGTGAATATATATTTGGAGTTTCAATAATTGTAGTTTGTTTTTTAAAGTTACATACTTACATCCTGTTGAAATTTATTGTTTGTAACATATCTAGGAAGTAATGAAATATAAGTATCACCATGGTAAATTTATATGGATTATTCATTTAAAAAATACATATTTTGTAACAAATTAATAAGTCGTAACATTTGTTTATGTTCATTGTGGTGTCATTATATATCGAGGTGAATTGTACATTATTTATTGTATTCATCTTTCTTAATTGATTAAAAAAGAAATTTGTAGTTATACATTGTTTTATAACAATGTAAAAAAAACCATTTTTTTTTAACTCTTATGGATGAAATCCCTCTTTTATAAAAATCAATTAATCATTACTCATAATATTTATATTATTTTAGTCCCTTAAAAAAAAAAGTATATGTTATAAAGAACGAACCGAGTTTATATTTATCGTAAGGCGGGGTTGGGGGTCGTACAAAAAAGGGGACTTTGAAGAACTCAATAGACGTTACGTAATTACAGTAATTAAATGATTAATAGTGGGGGCATGTTCTCTTTTCACTAACCTAATCTTGCTTTTTATAGACAAAATTTGAAGATCACTAGACTACTAGAATCGCATTTACGTACCATTATGCATATGGTGTCAATCCACCGGTCTTATTTCCATATATATAATATATATAAACAATTTAATCTTTTCCTGGATTAGAATAATCTTAACGTTATCCACATTTATACGTGTAATTTTTACGGTAGTAAAAATCCGACTAAGTAATTTGACCGACCTTTTAGCATAAAAGATAAAAACACAATTGAAAGAGTCAAATAATATAAAAATAAAAGAAAAACTAAACTAATATGCAGTATCAAAATTTAGAGCATACAAAATGCTGAAATTAATATGCAGTATCGAAATTTTTGTTGTTTGATTGTAGATTCTTCTTGACAGTTGTTTTCTCGTCTATCGTCTTTTTTCGAACTCTCATTTTAAGTTTTTTCACGATGGTCGAATGACTTACCATATGTTTAAGAAAAAAAAACTTTTTTACACTAGAAAACCCAAATTTACTATACTTAACTTATTTTAACTTTACCTTTTATAAATTTTAGAAACTCAATAATCACCGTTATGGATGCTCTTAGATTTCAACATTGACATAAGGACAATTATTACCCTAAGAATGTTACACAAGTAAAAACTCTATTATTTATTTATTTTAATGTTATGAGTCAGACTATTCTCGTGTGAGTCGGTGTGATGATCACTAAACCATCCTCCTTCTCATGAATATAACCACATTTCCGTGTCAATTTTACGAATTTTCACCAGGTATCCGTAAACATTGCATCTTATCGCTCGTCCACACTGTGTAATCACAATCTATTCTTACATCACAATCTTGACATTTTAGTTAATTTTTACGTTAATTGATTTTAAGAGAAAGTAATTAATATGAAATTAATTTACTTATTGACCAGATTAGAAGGTCGAAGAAAGAAGATATATGAGTGGGTGCAATTCAAATGTGGAATAGATTAATCATAATGTGCACGTTACCGTACTTTCCACTATGGTATATATTTAAAAAAAGTGTCTGTTACATATTGTCCTTAACCTAACAATATGACAATGACACGATAATTTGTCGCTTGTTTGATTATAGACGAATAAATATGGTTTACGTTAATCTATATATGTAGATCCATGAAAAGGGTTTACTTACTACTTTACAGACGAACCTTCTCAGAGGTTGACGTAGCCTCTCCATCTCCAAAGGACATTGAGAATAATATCACTGCAAACAGATCATCGATCAATTATACTTTCATCTCTCTCTAAATCTCACGTGCTTATTGTAACACCTTTGTTACACATTTGCTTCACTAAACAAGTATGGAACCCTAAGCAACATCTTATCAAAGAACCGATGATATACAATATATTATCCGCCGTTTGGTTGTAATTCCGGAAACAGAATGGAAACGAATTTATTTCACATATGTACTTTGTTCATGGAATCATTCCGGTTGGTTTCATGTAAAATGGTCTTGCTTTTCTTTACTTTGTTACCATATAGGGTATTAAAACTAATCAAATTCTACTATAATTCAAATCACAACCAACTTCATGAACAAGGGTGTACGTATGGACTAGATTCGTTTACATTCTGTTTCTATTTTCGAAATTTAAACCAAACGGACCCTACTACTAAGTATATGTATATAAAAAATATATATAATTGATACTTGTATAAATGGATCTAGCATCTAGTTATCTTTTATACTAGTAACTTTATATATCGAAGACACCGATAACATATAAAATTATGGAACCTAAGCAATTTCTTATGAACTGAACCGATAATACATGATACTAAGTTTGTGTATAAAAATAAGTATAGTTGATACTTGTACAAATGGATATAGTATCTAGTTAAATTTTATAATTATCGTAAAAGTCTAATACTCTAATGTACTTTCATAGGGTTGTGTGTATACTGCGAGTTTATAAGTTATTATTATGATATGATCGTATCTTTGCTATTATAGGATAATTATCTTCTTAAAATACTAACCGAAAAACTCTCAAACATTTAGAAATGGAGACCATGATATGATCATCGGAGGTGTTTAGAGTTAAGGGTTGGTGGTTTTCTTGCTTTCTCTTTATTTTGTTTCGGTTTTATGTTTTTTTGGGCTTCATTAATGATGAGGATTATACATTTTTACTTCGATAATAATGAGTTTAACGGACCAAGTATATAAGGTTGAAGACTTTTCTTTCATACAACCAATTAATTTTATGATAGAACCTTACCAAACTTATGTGATTTTTTGTGTGTGTAAGGAGGTTCAATACCCTTTGTGCTTCCAAATGTGTTTTATTAATAAAGAAGTAGGCTGAGTAGTAGTCACTCATGGATAACCCAACCTCTTACAACATCATACAAAAGGTTAAAAATATCCTTTGACGGTCAAACAATACAGAAAAAATCAATGTTATAACCATAAATTATAATAGTTAGGTGGTCCGTAACACTATTCGCTTTACAGACACACATGGCGAAATTGAATAGACCCTTCTCTTCTAATGACCCTTGACATTGTTGTACCATGCTTGTGAGTGGATGACATCGCAACACATATTTGTTTAGAAGAGTGACTATCAATTGCAGAGTTTTTTTTTCAAAATCACGTATTGATCACACTCCCAAACTATATTAAGGTGATCTAACATCCCAAAGCTCAGCTTTGAATAATGCACATATTCCTAAATTAACAATAAAGTCATGTTGTTATACATACATATGATAAAACCCTCTCGTTATATCTAATTTATTGGAGTTTTACAATTAATTATCACATTTACTTCTGTTTGAAAGAAAACATGCAAGGATCTAATCTAACCAAACGAGGTATAAAAAAAACGTTCTACACGATGTTATTACTATGACAAACCCTAATGAGAAGGTCTACAATCATATAAACATGACCACAAATAAATAAGTTTGAAAAAAATCAAGAAAATACCACATTTAAAAGTCTGATTTAGGGTTCAATTTTGGTGAAATGTTTTTATTTTTCAATTAAGTGTGAATTAGGGTTTTTGAACACTGTCGTACTATGGGGTGTGAATGTGATGCACAATTATATTTTGTTAGTTGGTCGACATCATATAATATGATATGATATGAGGTTGTGGGTTGTTGAGTTAAGCCAATTTACCATCATAACAAACCGGTCTTTTCAATTACGTAATATCTCCATTTTCTGCAGCATAATAAATACAGACATTAAAAATGACAAATTAAGAAAGGTAATTAAGTATAATTATTAAACTTCCCACAATCAATGCTTTGGCTATTGTCATAATTATTAATCTTCTCCTGTTATTGTCTTATAATGACCCTTCAGATTCTGAATATATATACAACACATTATATGAATGGATTACAAAACAGATTCCACTTTGGTTAATCAAGTGTGTAGTCATCATCTCCCAACCATATATCAAAGTTTAGGTCATGACGTCAAAACTAAATTGCCTCTTTTCCAAAAAAAATTTAAAGTATTTTTAATTTTAAAAAATATTTTTAATAATAGATACAAACCGAGGATGAACCATCTATTCCGGTCAATAAACTACTTTTTTTATTGTCAATTCAAGAGATTAAGATCTAACAAATATTGTGCTCGTGTACACAAAATTCATGCTATACACCCCTATACTATTAACATATAATATCAATAGAAATAATTTTAAACTATAATAGTTATATAAACTAAGTTAGTTTAGATTTTCTTTTATTCTAATAATATTAATATATTCGTGATTTTTTTAAATCAACATCTATCAAACTAAAGTAAATTTATGTTTCAAAATACAACATTATTATCAATACTAATAAAGTCCTACAAATGTAGGGTAGAGTGGGATCGTGTACAACACACCTAAATATACATTAGCTCCAACCTAACATGATTCAACGTTAATATGATATCGATTGTTATTTAGCGAAACCCAACACTTTTGATAATGAATTATAATATTAATTATATTATAAAATATGAACTACACCTTAAAGGCCTATATGATGAACTATTACGTAAAATTGCATCGAAAGGATACAAAATTACCAACATTTTCTTCCTTATCAATGAATAAACAAATTTGTAGAAAAAAAAAAATGAAAAAAAACTAATTTCAAAACTATTTCATTTTTTGCCTTTATGTCATGTGTTGAACATATTAATTTGAAGAAGAAAAAAAAAATTTGAACTATATATGAATTATTATAATTGCATCTTAAAGTTAGAAATCTTGTGATGGTGGTAGGGACTTAAGAGAAATTAAAAAAACAAATAAAAAGGTGAGATCATCCTTCACTAACGTTACATTCCATATATTTGGTGATACGTCTTCTTTTGAGTTCAACAACTCGTTACGTTATAAGATTATAATTGGGTGTACAAAATTACAAATCAACGTGCATGTTATCTTTCTCGTACTAATTAAGTATTAATTATTCATATATATAAATATGGATTTAGTCATGGAAAGTTTGGAAACGTTAATCCATTAAAAACTTATATAATAGGTTGCTTTCCATCCATATCGTTATCTTTCTGTCGATCGATAAATCACAAAAATATAAAAAATACTGTTGGTGAATATAATGTGTGCTATTGGATATGTACGATTATAAAATATATAAAGCAAATTAATCATATTTATATGTACAAATCTGAAAATTTTGTCCGGATTTGTGGAGATTCGACTTGCTCGATTTGAAAAATCTTATTTTTTGCGTGACAACGCAGTAATTTTAGAGTCCGTTTGTGTGTTAATTAATAAAATTATTAAATTATGATATTTTATGTATTTTTTTAACGAGATTTTATCTTATCTAGCAATTTTAAAGCGATATAAAAACAAATCTCGTCAATGTATATGTCAATGTTCATTCATAAAGCATAATTTATAGGTTGATTATTTTTTTTATGAAAAAATTATTTTCTTTTATTTAGTAATTTTGTTTCTCCAGATTATAAAAAAATAAAATAAATTATACTCAAATTACACCACAAGTAATGAATCTAATTTTCCATTAAAAGCATATATATTGATTAAATTTATTTTTATTACTTTTCAGGAGTTACGACCAAACAGTAACTTAAATTTCTGAAGAGTTACAAACTTCTATTAATCTTATGATACAATATTTTTCAAATAGACTTTGTCATTATAATCTTTATTTCATACTTTATAGTTGTTTATTTGTAATAATGTAGGTATATTTGTGTTATATGCAAAAATATAAATATTTTTAATATAAATTATCAATATTTATAATTTTTAGTTATTTATGGATACTTATATTGTTTACCCGAAAAACGATTGATAAGTACTTCAGTTAAGATCAATTAACAAATTACATAAATGATTTAGTTGTACGTCATCCGATTTATTGTGACTTTGGTCTTAATAGGGAATAATTGATGACCCTTGTGCGATTTAATCACATATCCTCTACCATAATGTTAGGTTAATTGCACCAAATATCACAATCTTTTGAACAACAACACTATTTATCCTCACCTATCAAACTTTACCAAATAACCTAACATTTTGGATGTGTTGTATTTATTACACTGAAAATATTTATACAGAAAATATATTTTTTATTACATTGGAAATAAATAATAATGAGTTTTTATAAGTATTGCTTTTGATACATTTATATACTAAACATGACATGAAATTTTACATTCAATTATGAAAAATATTTGTCAATGTAACAACATAAATCTCCGGTCGTAATAATATGAACTCCACCAAAGAGTGTATCATACGCCTCAAATGCGCGACTTTTATAACACATTGTACACCTATGTATAACCATATAACCGTGTTGTTTAACATAGATATTGAAGTGTAGTAATATAATATATATTCGATTGGATTATCTTAAACATACTGCATACAAACAACTCGTATATGAACATAAAAGACTACGTAGACTATATACTTTCACATAGAAATTACACAATGTAATATAAAATCGCATTTAAAAACGAAATAGATATGAAAATATGAAAAAATTAAGGTATTGGTTTCCATCTTTTTGAGGTCATCCCACACACAAAAAGAGATGTCTGCCGTCTGCGCATATCTCGTTTGAATGCATATTTTGATGCCCAAAATTTGTGACGAAACCGCACTTAAACTAAAATAACAATAAAGCATTATATGAAGCACGAATTTGCTTTAACTAATTAAAAAAAAATGAAAAATTAAGAATGGGTTTAGGGGGGCCGGAGAATCGGCGTAGGCCGCGACGTCGCAAAAGGTTTGACCCTTGCAGGCCCTCAAAGGATGAAACAAGTACGCCACTACGGCACTACAACATCATTCTTAGTGGATCACACTAAAAGAATCCACTCATAATCATTCCATTAATTAATTTTTCATCCTACTGATCACCAACTTGATCGTAACAAAAAAATATCCAATCTTAGATTGTCCTATAGAATGCAATCTTAATGAATTCCTAGATTGGATCATTCATGATACTTCTACATATTTATATATATAAATATATAATAAGTGGTTCGTATGAAACCGACGCTATAGTAATAACAAATGTTATTACGAGTCTAGTTTTGACATGTCTAAAACAACTTGTTTACAAAAAACTTGAATGTGAACCGAGTTTTAAAACGTTACCATATTTATCTCTTTTACAATTGAACGTGTTGTTTTAACCGAATTTTCCTAACCCTGAATAATTCGGTTAATATAACAATCTTAAAATGTAATTCTAGAAGGGTAAGAGGTGAGCTTGATATTTTTATTAAGTTTTAAATTTTGTTTTTATTGACCCGTTTTCAAAATGAACGACCTCATCAAACCCATCCTTTTTTTTTCAAATTGAGCCAAAATAGCTCAGCTTTTATGATAGTTTATACAATAATTAAGTGGTATTGATTTGCACACATCGGAACTATTTTTTATGTTTTGTATTTTTGGGAAAAAAAAGTACATAAATTATATACCAACATAAAAACTAATTTACATAAACGGTTATGGTCCTTATGGACGATGTGAACCGATTTTTGAGAAAAATGAAGTATTTTCGGTTGTTACTTGAACATCCGTTTTATCTGTATTTGACTTTTTATATATATAGAAAATTATATGAGTTTTATTTATATTTGTAGGTGCGTTTAAGAACATTAATTTGATTAGATTTTTCAGTTAATAAGTGTGTCAATTTTAATAAATAATTTAAAATCAAATAACTAATTGTTACAAAATTTCTTGTGAGCTAAGTTTTGTTGTGGAAATTGATAAAGTTATACACCACAAATAAAAATACTTGTTCACACAATTAAGGGAAGTTTTTACTAGAAGATTATAGATTTGTTTAAGTATAAGAAAGACTTTCTTCACCTTAAAAAAAGTATAAGAAAGACTTGCATTTAATTGGTAATACAAACAGTCTACTTTCTAGCTAGACTTGTAATTAACGTAAGATTGTCCTAATCAGCCTATAATTGACTTTAATTTCTAATGATAACTTCAATTGGAATTTAGCCTTAAATATTGATAAAACTCAAGTATGCAGTATTTTTAGCGAGACGAAATCAGTTCATTAAGGTACGTAATGTACCATCTAAATTTACGCACGTATCATGATGTCTTATTTTCATCATTCCAAAAAATATGTGGTCACTGTATGTAATTTCTACTTTCTAACTTTTAATGCACAAATGTACTTATGGAACCCCTTTTAGAAGATGTATCTGGAGGTATCGGATAGGAGATTGGAGTAGTGTACAAATGCAATATCCATCCGCGTTGAGTTTGAGTCCAATAACAGTGTATAAATTTTACATATTAGGTTCATATTTTATTTAACTTTTAAATATAAAAAGTTCATTATATATAAACGGATCTAGCGTCTCGGTCAATTTATATAACTAACCCAAATGTTATATCCAAAGACCTAGTTAACACTTGTACAAGGCTAATCAGATACCATGTTATAGTTTCTGAGACTAACTATATACCGGAGTCATATGTATACGAGTACATAACGCACAACACGTTATATCCAATCCTAACGCGAGTAAACTCATATTTTTTTCAGTCGTGGAATGTTCATTATCTCAATGTAGCTCATATATTTATTTACAACAAGATTACTTCATGGTTGTGTAACTAATCACGTGTCTCACATATTATATATATAGTTTGAAGCATAATTTGACTTTTTATTTTTACCAAAAATTGTTTATGTATATGGACTAATATTATAAGATTTTAAATTATGTTATAAATCTAAGTAATGTTTTCTATTATTCGTATCTAAAGCATGAAAGACAATATATGCACCATTGTAGAACTTAAACACCACGAACAAAGATGGTTCTACTACTGGCCACCACTCATTTGAGTTATTATTATTATTATTGACTTTGCTCGGTTAAAGTTGTTTATTTTACCGTATTTTTTTACAAATTATAATGAGATTAAATGAAATATTTTTCAAATTGCGATACTATATTGGTCAAACTTAAGAGTCGTCTTAAAAGACTAAAAAGAATGAATTTCGCATTCGTTGGTTGACTCAAGTCATTTGAGATTTAAGAGACGTTTCTTCCAACCAAAGAATGCACAATTTTAAAATGACCGAAACAACACAAGTATATACACATTGTTTATTTGATTTTAAAATAAAGTACTGCACATTTTTTTTAAAAATGTATTTCATTTTATTAATCAAGTTTAAAACCCTCAAACAAAGAAAAGACACTACTATCTAACCATGTCATATAACTCAAAAAATATATAATATATTTATCAAGCATAGTTTTGATATATATGCAGAATTATATGTCACTGATTCATATCTTCTTAAAGCTAAATACATTTACAATAACAATAACCAGTGGGATGCACGAAAAACGGATAAAATAATCAATTAAGTGAACAATGACTCATGAAAGTTATCGATCTTTTAGAAGGGGGAAAAATGCCATCGAAGATACATAGATCGAGTCTAAACTGCTTATGAAAACGTAACATTTATAAATAACTTTTACATTGTTTTTTTAATCTAAATAAGTTTAATTTAGATATTTGTTTAGATTTGTTATGATTTGATAATTAGACATATTATTGTTGGAGATAGTAGCTTATTACCTTTAAAGTTGAAATAATCCGAGTATAGTATATAAGGTCGGTGAGTTACTTCTAAACATGCATAACTCTGAGTTTGGAGTGAGATTTATAATAACAAATTGTCCGTTTATCTAGACTCGGGCCTGTAGTGAAGCCCTTATGCCTGGACGGCCATGTACCTTTTTAAAAAATTTAAAAAATTATATTAAAGATAATTTATGTAATATATACAGATAATTATTTTTTTATAATTATGTTAAATATTTTATAATTATACATAATATTATAACTATATCTCATAAAATATATTATTACTATTATTATATTTGTCTATATATTCGTCGTATGTTTGTACTTGTCCATTTTATTCCAGGCGGAGGGCTGCGCGCGGCGGACAGACTATCGAGAGATGATCAAGTCTAGACTCCTCCTCCTATTACCATTCGTTTTTGAGAAGAAACTCCATCGATCGGACTCAACGCGCATGTAAGTTGCCGCTCCACAATTCATCTGTGTTGACCATTAACATTGTATTAGAACGGTTAAATTCTAGACAAATGTCGACTAGGCTTGTACCCTATTTACACCTACGGAACGTGTCGTTTAATAACTTCCCACATATAAACATTTAGAGAATCCGTACCATACTATAAAATCAATGGAATTATTATTGTTAACTGAGGTTAATTGTGGTATCATGTTTACAAAATAGTATATACACCTGATTATTTGCTCTTCCGGGTAATTCAAAACGTACAGGCCAACTTCCGTAACTTACATAAACGAATTTGTTAAACTTAATTTTTTTTTCTAATGTATATTTATTATTTTGGTTGTTCACTTGTAATAACTTATAAGAATAATGAACTCAAATTAAGACGTAATAATTAGCACAATATATCCTTTTACCATAGCATCGGCATACATATATATCATTATTAATTATCTAAAATAAAGGTAAAAAAGAATCAAGCTAGTGTGCAGAAGCCAATGCCATGCAATCTCTCAGCTTACCTCAGCAAATAGAAAAATGATTTCTCACAACTTGAGCCCCCACCATAGAATGTTATAGCCATGCTCCCCACCCATTCTTCAACCCTACAAATACGTACTTTCTCATTTCACGTTACTCTCAATTCCAACCAACAAACCTCGCGAAACGCTTATTCATCAATCATCATCATGGCCGTCGATTCCCACTCCGATCAACGGTCACGATGGATGTGGAAATCATGTCTACACGCAGCGTTTCGTGCAGCACTAGCATGCGCCATCGTCGGAGTCACAACTCTCCACGGCCCCGCACCTCTCCGAGCCCAAATCGCCTTTCCCGCCTTCTCTTACGTAACGGTCATCCTCGTCATCACTAACGCCTCCTTTGGTGACGCCGTTAGAGGTTGCTGGTTGGCCGCTTACGCCACCGCCCAAAGCGTTTGCCCCGCTATCTTATGTCTTTGGATTATCGGACCCACTAGACTCACGGAAGTTTCCACGGCGGTCGTTCTCGGAATTAGCTCTTTCTTTATTGCCTTGCCGGAGTGGACCCACTTGATTTCAAAGAGAATCGCGCTTGGCCAGCTTGTGATTGTCTACGTCATTGGGTATATTAACGCCGGCACCACTGAGCCGGTTATGCATCCCGTGCATGTGGCGGCGAGTACGGCGGTCGGCGTCGTCGCTTGTGTTATCGCCATGCTCTTGCCTTTTCCTCATCTTGCTTCCTCTGAGGTATGTTATATAATATTACTAATAATATATATTTGTAGAAAGTAGTATTATTCGTTAAAATGTACCAAGAAATTATAAGCCTATAGTTTACCCATCGAATTGATTCTTCTTACAACATTCTTCCAATATCTTACACATAAATCTCTCGAAATCATTAGATTCTTCTATGAACCGTTTTCATTAGGGTATCCGTTATTTATATTTATATATTTTTTTTGGTATGAAGGGTATCCGTTTTTATTATGTACGGAGATCACGCTCATTGTCATTTCAAATAATTTTCTCTCTCTTATTTCGAATCTATGACTCATTGACAGAAACCGAAAGGAATATATATATATGTATATATATTCTTTGATGTGGAATCATACAATCATGCAACAAGAATTAAGATTACTCACTCTTACTATCATCAATCAATCAACTTCTAAGTTCTAGAGGCTTCAACGGGAACCGGAATGACCGTTATTCAGCTGACATAGATTACTTTGGGCCCGTTTAAGGAAATGTTATAGATTTGGGCTTATAAGCCCAATAAGAGAAAAGAGAAAGGACCAACTAGCAATTTACGTATTTCTTTTGTTACATGTAACAGGTTAAGGAGAACTGTAAGATGTTTGCAGAGAATGCTTCAAACAGGCTGAAGCTATTCACAAAGGCATTTTGTGCTGAAGATAAACAGTCTTCTCAATCGCTTGTCTCTCAAGCTAAATCCATGGCTTCTTCAGGCAGCAAAATTCTCCAATGCATTAAATCCAAACAAGTAAGATAGAACACAAACTATTTACAAAATTACAAGTAACTTAAAAGGTATAAATAAATATTTATGATTTCAATCTATGATCATGCAGGAAAGCATGCAATGGGAGAGATTACCAATCAAATACTTCAAACCGTATTGCATGAATCCGGGTGACCGGTTCCAAAAACTCGAAACTCTTCTACGAGGAATGGAGATGGCTTTAACAAGTTCGTCTTTTCCGATAATTACAGAATCAGTTTCTGAGGAGTTTAAAAATGGACTGAAACTTCTAGAAGAAAACATCAGTGTTCATCTTAACCAAATCAGGACCGGGTTCAATGGAGATTCAACAACAGTCCCAGAATCGAGTTCCGGTCCTGAACACGTCAGTACTGAGTTCCACCAAACGCTTCAAGCCACAAGCAAGAAGGATTTGCCTTCTCTTTTCTTCTTATTCTGCTTAAACCTCCTACAGAGAGAATCAAAAACCATTCAATTCAGCTCTTCAGCTAGTGGCAAACCGGTTCAATCTAAAGATGAACCGGGTAAGAAAACCGGGTTCTGGTTCTTCTCCAAACCGTCTGATTTCATCAGCTGGCCAGTTACATTAAGCAAGAAAACCCGGTTAACCGCAGCTCTAAAATGCTCACTGTCACTCGGTTTATCCGTTTTCTTCGGTTTAATTTACAGCAAAGAAAACGGATATTGGGCTGGTCTTCCTGTTGCGATCAGTCTCGCTTCTGCAAGAGAAGCAACATTCAGAGTTACAAACGTGAAGCTTCAAGGAACTGTAATCGGAACAATCTATGGAGTCTTAGGCTGTTTCGTATTCGAAAGATTTGTTCAAGTGAGATTCTTGGCTTTACTTCCATGGTTTATCGTCACCAGCTTTCTTCAAAGAAGCAAAATGTACGGCCAAGCCGGAGCTGTATCTGCAGTCATCGGAGCAGTTCTAATTCTTGGTCGGAAGAATTTCGGTCCGCCAAGCGAGTTTGCAATTGCTCGAATCGTCGAAACTTTCATCGGTTTATCATGTTCTATTACAGTGGAGTTGATTTTACAGCCAACCAGAGCAGCTTCTCTTGCCAAATCTCAGTTAACAAAGACTTTAGGCACTGTGCATAGTTGTCTTGTTTCCTCAATGGATCAAATAAGACAAATCAGTATCCAAAATCTTAAAACAGAAGTAAACGAGCTAAAGAAATTCATTGAAGAAGCTGAACAAGAACCAAATTTCTGGTGTTTGCCTTTCAACTGTGTCTGTTACAGGAAAATGTTGGATTCACTGTCGAAAATGGCTGATTTGTTGGTTTTTGCAGCGAATGCAATTGGAATCATTGAGAAACAAATGGAGAAGCTTAAAGGCGAATATAGTAAGGGATTGATTGAGAAGATGAATGAAGAATTAGACAAGTTCAGGAAACTTACAGGTAATTCAATCAAGTGTTTTGAAGAGATAAGTTCAGTAAAGTCTTTATCAGCACTTGAAAAGAGAGTTGAGGAGTGTTGTGATTTGGAGATGGGGAAAGTTGGAAACCATGTTCTTGTATCGGATTATGAAGACGAGATGGAGAGGATTACGAGTTCGTTTCTTGATCATATACGAGAAGTTGTTGATGCGATTGGATCTGGAGAAGTAGAAGAGGAAATGGTGTTGAGTTTAAGTGCTTTGGGATTTTGCATGAGTAAGTTGATGAAGGAAACTAAGGAGATTGAGAAGTCTATGAAGGAACTTGTTCAGTGGGAGAATCCTACTAAGCTTGTGAGCTTGAATGAAATTTATTGTAAATTACATGCCTTTGATAAGTAATTTAACTGAGTTTTTCAATGTGAAGATAAAAAATTGTGTATTTGTGTATCTGTAAATAGGTGAAATAACTAAGAAAAAAGAGTTTTTTTATTTTCCCTGTATGATGGTCAGGGATTTATCGATCATTACTTCGATCCATTAATTTTTATGATTATTTATAAATACTTTAATTTCAATCCACTGTAAAAAAAATACTATATTTTACAAACTAATTACTGACAAATATTTATTTTGTAATATACTTATAAATTATAGTTCAAAAATAATACCGCCTAATACACATATGCCATATTCGGTAAAAATAGTATTTTAATAGTTTAAAACTTTTTGAGTAATTTTAGGTTTTTGGTAGATTTTTTTTTAAAATGATTAAATAATAAAATTCTAATAAAAATAAAAATAATTACTTAATAGGGATAGAATTTTATGTTAAATTTGTCAAAAAATGATTTTTAGAAAAATGAATATGAAAATAAATTAAAATGATATTTTCTCAAAATAATTAGATCTAATAAAAATCTACAAATAAAACTTGTAACAAATAATACCTTACAATTATCTTTTTTTAATTGAATAATATATGTATTAAATTACTTACTAAATTATTATTATTATGATATATTACTTATCATTTATATCATTTAGCTATTTTATTCACTTGTAAATTTAGTTAGGATGATTTAAAATATACATATAAAATCTATCTCAAAAAATTACAATATTACGTGTCAAAAATGTTGCAACACTAAATACAATAAACTTTAAAAAATTATCTATCCAAATAAAAATAATGTGAAATGGTTCATTTTATGTTTTTTTATATATAAATTCATAAAATATATACAATTACTTTTCACAAACAAAACTTATACTTTATATCATAGTATTTTCACTCATAATACCTAGTTAATTATATAATTTACGTATGTTTTATAACCTTTACATAAATTTTGTTTCGTTCGAAAAACAACCATATTTTATGCAGAATTACTTAGACTAAATTTACAAAAAGATATGATTTGAAAATAACTAAATAATTATTATATAAGTAGTAAATATAATTATAAAAATAAAAATTAGAACATAATATAAAATTTGATTTGGAGCTTTGTTTATATTATATGTGGAGAGTTACGTACATCTCTTCCCTTAACCAAAATCAATCAAATTCCCTTAGTATATCTCCATCGTTCTCTATCCCCTGGAATTTTTAGCCATCAATCCAAAATTCGGTAATCCTCCGTGTCAGTAAATATTTATATAATCCCAAAAGGGTCAATCGAAGAACTCAAGTTTACAAGTAGTCGTAGCAGAGTAGGACTTTTTTTTAGTGCTGTGTATGCAGAACTTCACGAGTTCGGTGGTCTTCCTCTTTCTTGATTTATAGTTTCTGGTATCATTTCACTTCCATTTTGTTCCTTGATTTTGAAGATATCGAATATTCTTTTTGGTAGCGTAATTGTTTCTTCTCTTTCTCTCTCTACACATTAGTTGAGGTTGTCGTTTGGTGGAGCAAGTTCATGTCCCTAGATCGATTAATTACCGTATTTAAAAATTCGGAATCTGCGACTATATATTCTTCTTGCTCTTTGATCTCTTGATATCGTCGGTCGTCGCAAATTAGGGTTTTTTTTATTATTCTTTTTGGTACTGGAGATTTTGGATTCCTTATGGTTTTGTTAAATTATGGTGTCGATCGTGCTTGATTACGAGTTTATTCGATTACCCTTTTGGTTCAATATGATTTGATCGATTTATGTCTGCTTCCACAGGTTGATTGAAATTTTGCAAGATCTGAGCAATGGCGACTAACGGAGAGACTACCAAGCCACCCCCTGCTCCCTCACCTCTTCGCAACTCTAAGTTCTGTCAGGTTAGATTTTTCTTCTTCTTCTGTTGGGCTTATTTGATACTTCTTTGAGCGTCAAAGTTGTTGTTCTTGTACTGATGTGCTTGTTTGATTGATGTTGAATTGGTGAAGATGATGTCTTAAACTCGATTTGTATGCTGTTCTAGCTCGATTCAATGGATAATTCTTCTTCTGCATTGTTGTAAGATAATAGAATTTGCAATTGTGCTTTGAAGAGATCTGGCAGGGTTTATATTGATGCTGAAGTTCTGATCTGTATGCCTGGATGACATATTTAACCCAATTGACTAATAAAATGAGGAATAAATCATTGTCTGCACTGATTCTGTGGATGAAAAGACTGGGTCTTTTGTGATTACGATTGTCTGAATGCGGTCAGTCCAAATGATTAAGATTGTTTAAATGTGGTCAATCCAACTGAATACGATTGTTTGAATGTGGTCAATCGAACTGGTTAATTATTACTCATTGATTTTTCCAAGCATACTGAAATACCTAAATTTAGCCGGTTGCTGGTTAGATTCCATTGTTTGTTATATATTTTTTATCGATCTAAACAATTTGTTGCATGCATCTCAACTAAGTAAATTGCTATTATGTTGTACATCACATTTCTTGGTGTTTGTAAGTGATAGTAAAAAGGTACAAGATCACCTATTCTTGTCCCTAGAACGATGATTTGTGTGAATTTTGGTGATGGGAGGAATGACTATGCATTCTTTTTCTTTCTGACTTTTAACCGTTGTTATCATCATTGAATGTTGCAGTCTAACATGAGAATTTTGATCACTGGAGGAGCTGGATTCATTGGTTCTCACTTAGTTGACAGATTGATGGAAAATGAAAAAAATGAGGCAAGATTGTTTGAAGCATCCTTTGTAATATTGTAACAATTCTCTCGAAGAATTGTCAAAGTTTTGTGCATCTTTGTTCACAATCTTTTTTTTTTATAACTTTATGCAGGTGATTGTTGCAGACAACTACTTCACTGGCTCTAAGGACAATCTTCGGAAATGGATAGGTCATCCAAGATTTGAGCTTATTCGCCATGGTGCGTGGCAGTTATCTTGTTTTTGTGGTCACTTTGCAACTTTTTTTGCCGATTAATAGTGACTAAACTTCAATAATATACCCCTGCAGACGTCACAGAACCGCTTTTGGTTGAGGTTGATCGGATTTATCACCTTGCCTGCCCAGCTTCTCCTATTTTCTACAAGCACAACCCTGTAAAGGCAAGTATAGCTGCATCGAGTTTATACTTAAATAAATAGAACGGATACATAAGTTTATGTGTTTACCAATCATTGTTTATAACTAAAAACAGACTATCAAGACAAATGTGATGGGCACATTGAACATGTTGGGTCTTGCTAAGCGTGTTGGAGCAAGGTTATTTGCTGAACATTCTTTTTCCAAGCAGTCCTACTAGAGAATTAACACCTTAATTTTCTGAAGTATCTTTTCATTTTATAAAACAGAATTCTGCTTACATCAACTTCTGAGGTTTATGGTGATCCTCTTGTGCACCCTCAACCAGAAACCTACTGGGGAAATGTTAATCCAATTGGTATATACTTATGGAATTACCTACTATCATTCATAAAGTAAAATGTCTGAGTGATTGCTTGAAATCTCGTCTTTGTGGTAATAGGTGTTAGAAGTTGCTATGATGAAGGGAAGCGTGTTGCTGAGACTTTAATGTTTGATTACCATAGGCAGCATGGCATAGGTACAGAATTGTTCTTTTTAGGATGTTTCAATGCCTACAGCTCAAATGTTCTTTTCTCTAATTTTTTTTATCTTGCAATTTTTTTGGAGCAGAGATAAGAGTAGCTCGAATTTTCAATACCTATGGGCCTCGCATGAATATTGATGATGGACGTGTTGTCAGCAATTTTATTGCTCAAGCTCTTAGGTAAGAACCTTTTCACATTTCCTGCAGACTTATGCTACAATGTGGCAAGGTGTATAACATTTGTTTTTTAGCCAACTGTGTAAAAAAGAAGTAAAAACTGCAAAGCGAGCCTATTGCTTCGAGGATTACATACCAAGTTTTTTCATCAAGCACATAAAAATTCATAATGATAGCCAGCTTTTTATTCGGGTTCATACTGATCAATTTCTACCAAAATTGTGTCTTGTGTAGAGAAGAACCTTTGACAGTTCAATCTCCTGGAACACAGACTCGCAGTTTCTGTTATGTATCTGACATGGTAGTCTTTTCTTCTCCTTGTTAAGAATCATTAAATATTGTAATGCAATTATTGTCTAGACTGGGTACAGGAGTTTACCTGAGAAACTTTTATTTTTATTAGGTTGATGGTCTCATCAGACTCATGGAAGGAGAAAACACTGGACCTATCAACATTGGAAACCCAGGTGATTTGCAATTTTTTTTGAAATTTTAAAAGACTTAAAATTCATCCATGATCCATATATACACGTTGCTGATGTTTTTGAACAAATTTCTGATTCAGGTGAATTCACAATGATTGAACTTGCCGAGACTGTGAAAGAGGTGAGTTCCTACAAATCACAATGCCTATATTCCTGCATCTTGAGCCTCATATGCTTACATTGTAATCTTTTGCAGCTTATCAACCCGAATGTGAAGATAGTGACAGTAGAGAACACACCTGATGACCCAAGACAGAGGAAGCCGGACATTACAAAGGCAAAGGAGCTTCTCGGATGGGAACCCAAGGTTAAGTTGAGAGACGGGCTTCCGCTTATGGAGGAAGACTTCAGGAAGAGGCTCGGAGTTCCCAAAAAGAACTAGAAGATGGAATGATAGACTATTTTACTGCATTTGGCTTTGTTTTGAGTGATCATAGAACAAGCAAGAGACTTAGAGTTGTCATCTTAATCTTGAATCTATCCGTTTTTTGCTTGCTTTTTGGTGAATAAACTGGGGTCACCCTGCTCATATCGTTGTCTCTATTTATAGGTTAACAGAGTCTATATGCCCATACGGGTGCATTCGGAACATCCAGTAAAATGCCTTTTTTTTAAAATTCTTTTGTCGAATATAATTCATCAATACTAAAAAGCATGTTTGATTACAGTGCATTGAGATTTTAATGTAGAAATTAAGTAAAAAAAGCATTATTTCATTGTCTTCTTCCTTAACAACGCTTCACCTGTTCCAACAAAACGTCACCGTAAATCTCAAACTCGTATTCAAAAACTCGCATTGGAGAGTCACATACAACATAAAAAATCGTGCACCAATTGATTTGAATTTGAGTTTATCTTGCTCAAACGAGAAGGAGAAGCTGGATATGGTTGTGATTCTTTAGTACAATACCTGACCTAAATGTTGGCGCCAATTGTTTCCTTCATTGATTTTCACATAGTATTTGTCCACTTGATAGAACACAGATCGTGATTCACACACACAAAAACACACAAACATAGAAACCAACAGCTTCTTCAACCATTTGTGGTACAACCTTCCTGAGTTATCTCAAAAGGATACTCTGATGCAGATTATACAGTCCTAATAACCAATGTTTTATCACAAACATCTAGGCGAACTGGCAAGCTAAATGATCCCTAAATCAGTTCAGGGTCCTACAAATGTTCTGATATTGCATAATCAAGGATCTAAATTGTGATCATACTGAGCGTTCATGCTAAAACATCAGGTGCAAAGGTGCATTACTTACTGATACAGCAACAAGTTTAAGTATTTGTGACTATTCTTACGATAATTCTCCCACAGACAAGCATTACCAAAAAATATAGTTCTGATACTGGTTACAGAACTTATTTGAGACTACAGTTCATGGCATTATCTTTCCATGCTTCACTGATATTATTGAAAAAAACAGTACCAATCCTTATAAACAAGGACAACTTATTCAACTGTCAAAACTTCAACATACCTGCCCTCTAAGGGTATCAACACAAAGTTCCTATCGTAGTTATAGAAAATTTGTCAAGAATTCTTATGAGTAGGCAGCAAACCGATGTAAGGATGAAAACTTACATACTAAGAACAATAAACAGGGAAAAGTGTAAAACGAATTGAGCAAAAGAACACAGATAATATACAAAAAAGCAATAATTCCATTGATTGACTATCCAGACCTAGGCTATCTTACATCAAAGGAGGAAACAAAGATTCTTCAACACCAAACGAAATATAGAGATATAAGTCGTCAACCCTAATTGCTAGTGAACTTTGTCACGGCTTTAGTACCCTCAGAGACGGCGTGCTTAGCGAGCTCACCGGGAAGCACTAGACGAACAGCAGTCTGAATCTCCCGAGAGGTGATTGTCGGCTTCTTGTTGTAGCGAGCGAGTTTTGAAGACTCCTGAGCGAGCTTCTCAAAGATGTCGTTGATAAAGCTGTTCATGATTCCCATAGCCTTGCTAGAGATACCGATATCAGGGTGGACTTGCTTCAGAACCTTGAAGATGTAGATCTTGTAAGTCTCGACATTCTTCTTAGATCTCTTCTTCTTCTTGTCTGCAGCACCGGCACCGCCTTCCTTTGGAAGTTTCTTTCCGGCTTTAGGCTTCTTCTCCGCTGGTGCCTTCTCCGCGGCCTTCTTCTCCTCTGCGGGCTTCTTCTCTGCCGGCTTCTTCTCTGCCTTGGGTGCCATTGAGATATACTAGCGAGAAAGTAATTAGGGTTTGTGTATTGAGATCGAAAGAGGGAAGACGGAGAATTTGGTGAAAAAGATCTGGACACGTTCTCTATTTATTGGAAATGAAATTTTAATTGCATTGGTCAGTTAGAAATGGCACGGATCGTAAACCTGGAGACTTTTTAGCCGTTGGATTCTTCGCCCAGCTTCCGCAATCGAACGGCTAGGATATCCTCCCTCGCTTATCAATTTTCATTAAAAAAATATTTGGCGCTTAAACTTTCATTTACGCGCCAGGTCAGAAAGTTTCGCTTCTTAAGAGAAAATTGGATTCGGATGAAACCATTCTACCTCTCACCATTTGATCTTATCAGATATAGGGCGCGTTTGGCGAGTCATATTTTAGGAAATATTTTGATCAAGATTATTATGGAAATTATTTGACTAAAAATTTTAAAACTCTATCACTTAGATTATCGATTATAGGAGAAATCATTAAAAATAAAATACCAACAGTAATCTTGAGAAAGTGTCGAACGGACTCATCCTCTCATTTATCATTCTCGGTCATTTATAATCACCTGCTTGTGAATAAAATTATAAGTTTATAAATTGATAATGTACTTTTAAACTATTTTTCGTATAAAAAATATGAATTAAACCACACCTTCTAACGATTAAACAAGTAGTGTGTGTTAGATCTTTTTACCATCAACAAATTTAACTCAATGAGTTCTAGTTAAACACAATACTCAATTTCACACCTTTTAGAAAATGATTTTTACATATCTTAACTAAAGTTGCGGGAAAGTTTGAGAGGTACAAAACTTCATCAACAAGAGAACTCATCCATGCGTTAACTAACGGTTGTGAAGGAGGAACGTTGTGAGCACCGTGGTCTTATAGTTCGTTACATGCGAACGGAGCCTAGAAGAGATGACATATGCAGGTTGTGGAAGATTTAATTTGGACCAACATCTCATCACGTACCGTCCAGACTATCAAACTGCGTAGAAAGAAATCCTCGACCAGTCGACCCCCACCTTGCCATGCACAACCATAATTAGACCCGAACAAATCCGGACTCGGACCGGATCAAATCCAAAATCTTGCCCGAAATGTCCGGGCCGGGTCGCCTTGAACGGGCCTCTAGCAAGGCCCGTGCCCGCCCGCGTGTAAACACGGGCGGGCTGATGGGCCGGCCCTTCCGTGTTTACACTTATTCACTTTTATTTTTATTTTAATAGTATATAAATAAATAAATATAAAAACATATAAATATAGATATATATAAATATATATATATATATAAATAAGTATATATGGATATATAAATAATTATATATATATATATATATATATATATATATATATATACGGGCCAGCCCGCATGCTAAATTCAACACCCAGGCCCGTCCCGTGAACAAGCGGGTCGGGCCTGGCCCGGCCCGAACGGGCCAATATGCTAGCCCATACCCGTGTTTTTTGGCGGGCGGGCCGGACGGGCCAACCCGGATTTGTTCAGGTCTAACCATAATGTCGTTCAACAATGGAGCAATAGAATCATGAGCCAGATTCTTGGAATACCATACTGCTATTGAATTGAGAAAGACCAAAGAATAGGCGGTGTGAGTGTTTTTGTTTTTTTTTAAATGAAAAGCAGTTAGGTTAGGCTACTTTTTCGAGGTATTTCAACCTAAAGCAACTTTTCGGATGAGAACACGAAGTTCGAGATTATCTAAAAATAGGTGTTGGGGGTCGAGATTCCCAAGTGGGTCAATCGGTCAGCAACACATTTGATTTATCTGAAAAATCTGGATTTCGTCAAAAAAACAAAGATTCAGTCTTGAGTCAGAAATAATCATCTCGACATTTCATGTACAACTCCAACCTACTCAAATTATAAATATCAATTTGTTCAATACTTTTCCCAAAATTATGAACTCCTTTGATCATGTTCTTTGGGATTATGTTTGGAATTCGACTGAAGATCAGTTGTAAAACAAAAACTTGACCAAAAAAAAAGTGAGTCTCAACCACGATAATGATTATCCGATTCTACAACTCTTGGCGAAAACTGTCTTATTTCTCAACTAATCTCGTTTGTAAAAAAAAAACAGGAATTTAAGTTCATCGAACACTATTCAAACAGCAAAGTTAAAATTGAACAAACTCATGTTTTCAAGAATGTCTTGTGCTTCTCCTCTACCTTTTTCAAACTTATCCACTTTTACTTCAAGTGTTTCGATTTTGTAGTGGACTCTTCCAAGTTTTGTGATAGTTTTATTGACGGTTGTCCGAGTTGTTTGTCTTGGAGGGGTCTTGAATTTGTGATATACTCTAGATGGCTCTTAATTGAGTCCAAATCTGAGGCGTACACGGTTGTACCCCAAGCTCCCGTCTTGTGCACTTCCGTCAACGTTAGACGTTATACACTATGTTCTCCAAAGAGTGACTCGCTCTCCTTTCCCTTGAAGATCTCGTTGCTTACGGATTTACTTGTTGTACTTGTAATTTTTATTTCTTTTATTCTCTCGTCATGGCGGTTTGTCCATCTGCCGAATTCTTTCAGCCTTTCGATACATTTGAGTGTGTGTCGTCTAAGTACATCGAGATGCTTTCCTATGTTCTCCAAAGAGTGACTCGCTCTCCTTTCCCTTGAAGATCTCGTTGTTTACGGATTTACTTGTTGTACTTGTAATTTTTATTTCTTTTATTCTCTCGTCATGGCGGTTTGTCCATCTGCCGAATTCTTTCAGCCTTTCGATACATTTGAGTGTGTGTCGTCTAAGTACATCGAGATGCTTTCCTTTATAATCAGAAATATTTTTAAATAATTGCAATTTGCAAACATTGAAAAGAAGAAGAAAAAACGAGGGTTACTAGCTTGTAATAAGTGAACAAACTCTATAGAATTTGAAATATCACAAAACCTCTTTTAAAAATGAGGTTACTCAATGAGGATACACCTAATCGGGATAAAACACCATGATTTTTAAACAAAATGAATAAAAGAAAACACCTACTCAATGAATAGAATTAACTATGGTGTTGAAGGTTCAAGAAGAGGCCGAGTAAGACAACCAAACACGAATGGAAGGGTGATCGATGAATTGGGTCAGAGCAACCCTTCGAAGAGAAGGAGGGTGCCGGAAGTTGAGTGGATTTGGAGAAAATGAAGAAGGGGAACGCCGAACGCATATGGTCCACTAAAGAAGAGTGGCATCCTCGTTGGTAGATGAAACTCAGGAAGAAGAGAAAAGCTTTCTTCTTCTTTTGTTTTCTTTCCTTTATTCAAATTTTAATATGAGGTGGAATAGAGCAAATCCGAACCCACCTTTGTATCCGTGTCTAATGTATACTTTGGTTTATTTTGTTTTTCAAGCACTCGAGTCCAAATATGATATGTTTTGGTGCATAAACGAAAGGAACCTTAAAGCACAAGAAATTAATCTTTCTTGAAGGTGAAAATTTCTTAGAAACATCAAGATCGATTGAGGATTGAAGACTCAATAGGAGATTGTGGATGAAAGGTGGAAAGCAAGAGGAATCGTTGAGAAGAAGAAACCAACAACTGAGGTGATTTCATGGACAATAAACCAAATTCCACATGCTAAGGTTTGAAGTTCCATGGACGTAGACGAAAATACATGTTAGACGTTGTGTGCGCGACTAGCCACGGGTGTGGAAAACCACGGTAAGACATGGAAAATGCCCGCAACTCATGGATCGATGACATTTTCCTTATATTGATCATCTTGATTTGAGTTCAACAACCGTTAGAGCTAATTTTTGGGTTGATTTATAGGGCATATAAAATAGATGATTTTATGTTAGTTTTGGGGTTCACTTTCTTGGAGAGAAAACGACGGTCTAGTTCCACCGTCAAAGCGAGACGTTTGACCCATCTTTTCGAGTTCATTCGCAATGTGATTGAATCCTCTAAAGAGATACATATCTGCTCAAACATAGAAATGAATAGGGAAATGTAAGGGATGATAATGTTCAACTCCCACCATGGTTTCCACCATTTTGACTCCCATAATTATAGCATATGGAAGACCTTTTATAACTATGCACACTCCCCATTGTCACGTTTGGATTCATCAAAATTAATTTTTACCAATTCCAAGTTAGGATTTGTTTGATCCATTTAAATATTGTCATTCGTATATTTCATCATCTGTAGATGAGATGTCTCACATCCTTAGTCATAGAGATGTCTCACATCCTGAGTTATCTCAAAGGATACTGATGCAACATTATACAGTCCTAACCATTGTTCTTACACAAACATCTAGGCGAAGTACCAAGCTAAATTATCCCTGAATCAGTTCAGCGTCCTACAGATGTTCTGAAATTGCATAATCAACGCTGAAATTATGATCATACTTCATCCTTGTAAAAGAAATACTGAGACTCCCTGCTAAAACATCAGTTGCAAATTAGTCTTATTTCCTGTTATACTGAGACTTCCTGCTATAACATCAGGGTCCTACAAATGTTCTGAAATTGCATAATCAAGGCTTTGTCAATTGTCATACATGTATGTTCCTTACATGTACATGTTGCTTCTTAATTGATCAGTAAAATAAAGAATGCCTATCATGAGTTGGATTATGTAGTAAAAGACAAGCATTATCGAAAACATAGTATGGTTACTAGTTCCAGAACTTATTTGAGACTATAGTTCATGGCTTTATCTTTCCACGCATTATAGATCTTATTGCAACAAAACAGTCCCAATCCTTATAAGGACAACTAATTCAACCGTCAAATTTTCAATACACCTACACTCAGTGTATCAACACAAACTTCCTATTGTAGGTATAGAATTTGTCAAGATTTCTTATGAATAGGCTGCAAACCAATGTAAACAAGAAAAACTTACAAATTAAGAACAGTAAACAGGGTAAACTGATAAAACGAATTGAGCAACAGAACACAAACAATATACCAAAAAGCAATAATTCCATTGATTGACTATCCAGACTTAACTATCTTACATCAAAGGAGGAATCAAACAATGCTCTTCAACACCAAACGAAATACAAAGATTTAATTCATCAACCCTAATTGCTAGTGAACTTTGTCACGGCTTTAGTACCCTCAGAGACAGCGTGCTTAGCGAGCTCACCGGGAAGCACAAGACGAACAGCAGTCTGAATCTCCCGAGAGGTGATTGTCGGCTTCTTGTTGTAGCGAGCGAGTTTTGAAGACTCCTGAGCGAGCTTCTCAAAGATGTCGTTGATAAAGCTGTTCATGATCCCCATAGCCTTGCTAGAGATACCGATATCAGGGTGGACTTGCTTCAGAACCTTGAAGATGTAGATCTTGTAAGTCTCGACATTCTTCTTAGATCTCTTCTTCTTCTTGTCTGCAGCACCGGCACCGCCTTCCTTTGGAAGTTTCTTTCCGGCTTTAGGCTTCTTCTCGGCTGGGGCCTTCTCCGCGGCCTTCTTCTCCTCTGCGGGCTTCTTCTCTGCCGGCTTCTTTTCTGCCTTGGGTGCCATTGAAATCAACTAGCGAGAAAGTAATTAGGGTTTGTGTATTGAGATCGAAAGAGGGAAGACGGAGAATTTGGTGAAAAAGATCTGGACACGTTCTCTATTTATTGGAAATGAAATTTTAATTGCATTGGTCAGTTAGAAATGGCACGGATCGTAAACCTGGAGACTTTTTAGCCGTTGGATTCTTCGCCCAGCTTCCGCAATCAAGCGGCCAAGATATCCTCTTTCGCTTATCAATTTTCATTATTTACATTTGCCCGCTACGGCAGTCGCACGGATCATTGACTTCATATTTGGCGCTTAAAACTTTCTTTTACGCGCCAGGTCCAAAAGTTTCGCTTCTTATGCTGTGTTTGGCAATGCTATATTAATGAGTTGAGAGGGTTTGAGAATGTTTTATTATTAAACAAGTGTTTGACACAAGTTAAAACACTAGTGATAAGTGTTTCTGAGTCTGTTTCTTAAACAGTTAACGCAACGACGGTTTCTTTGCTTAAACTAGTGTTCGACGGAGCAATTTTATTCTGCTATTCATACTTTTTATCCCTATTTTACGCTAATATACATGGTATATAAGACACTTTTCTCTCAACTATTAACTTTGGAAGACAGAAGGATATACAAACCGTCAAAACTGACAAATGACCTAAATTCATTTAGATATGTTTTATTATGGATATTTGAAAATTTCAATGTTAAATGTAATTATGGATATTTGAAAATTTTAATGTTTTTTGTGTTTTAATACGATATGTCCGGAGCCCTTTTATCATGACAAAATATAACGAAGATTTTTGTGGATAAAGCGTAACATTTAAACATTGTAGATAAATTACTATATAGGCGGAATTGGACCCGTCCGGTCCCAATCCTAACCGAGATTGGACCCGATGTGATTCAATTTAAAATACTTAAGGCTCGTCCCTACTCCCTATCTCGTCCCATGTAAAATAGTCGGGACATGACTGGATGAACTCAATCCCGTCCATACCCAATTTCTCGTAACTATAACAATTCAATCCAATTATACATAAACTCGTTTCACACATTTCATAAATAAGTTTTTATATGCAATAACAAAAGAACATCTTCGATCTAGTTAAACACAAGACTTGATTTCACACTTTTTAGAAAATGATTTTTACATACAATAACAAAAAAAACATCCTTGATATCATGTATTTTATTCTCATTTCGTGTAGTTTGCATCCACTTTACAATATGAAACATTCATGGTGTTTGCTTTGCTTTATTTTAATTTTTCAAGTATTCGGTGTTAAACATGATGTGTTTCGGTGCATAATCGAAAGGAACTTCAACGCACAAGCTAGGATTCAATCTTCCTTGAAGGTGAAAATGTCATAGAAACATCAAGATCGATTAATGATCGAAGACTCAATAAGAGATCGCAGGTTGAAGGAGGAAAGCAAGAGGAATCGTTAAGAAGAAGAAGCCAACAACAGTGATAATTTCACACACAATACACCAAATTCCACAAGCTAAGGTTTGAAGTTCCATTGGCGTGGACGAAAATACACGTTAGATGACATGTGCGTGACTAGTCACGGGTGTGGAAAACCACGGTAAGACGTGGAAAATGCCCGCAGTTCATGAATCGGTGACATTGCCTTATATTGATCATCTTGAATTTAGTTTAATCAGACTTTAAAGCTTATCTTTGGGCCGATTTCTAGGGCATATAAACTAGCTGATTTTATGTTAGCTTGGGGTTCATTTTCTTGGAGATAAAACCATGGTATCGTTCCACCGTCAAAGTGAGACTCGTGCTCCATCTTTACGAGTTTATCCGCGACGCCATTGATTTCTTTAAAGAGATACACACCTGTTCAAACATAGCAATGAAGATGGAAATGCCTGGGATGATAATGTTCAATTCCCGTGATGGTTTTCATATGTTACCCATGGAGTTAATAATAACGATATTATCACCCTCTTTTTCCACCATTTTAGTTCCCATATTTATAGTATTTACGAGGCTTGCTTTAAGCGCAAATACTTCAACACGCAAGATGAAAGTGGATCCACATTTTACCTGTTCAAACGTGATTAAGCACTAATGATATAACTATACACACTTCCCATTACTATTTTTGGATTTTTATAATGATTTGATCCATTTAATATTTTTTATTTTTAGTCCTTTTTATATTCATGTAGATGAGATGTCTCACATCGTTAATCATAGAGAATAATCCATAAGTTTACTTTACACGAATTATATGAATAAGGCACCTACATTGTGTAAACACGATTCTCAAATCCGAAAAAAAAATCAAATTAATACGAGAAGTTTCAATTCTTGAGTCGACAAAAGAAGGAAATTACGCAAAAACAAAACCCTACTCTTTGAACGTAAGAAGAGCAAGACGATCTACACTTCACTTCCAGACACGATAAATAACAGAAACCAAAGCCGAGAAGAAAGCCACAACGAAACCCAACAGACAAAACTGCAGCAAATTCACACACCTCTTCGTCGCATTAGCCTTATGAATCCGCCTCGTTATTCCATATACGTAGACGATCATGATCAATCCAGCCAGCAACATTGCTACATAATCCGCTATAATGAACACTCGAAACGAAACCATCTTATAGAGTTTCGTTTTTCCAGTGGTGATGTTTTCTCCACATGGAACTAACAAAAACGCTGCAAAACTTGCTGTAAATATAACAGCTGCAGCAATCACCACACTGTTCAGCAACTGTTTCAGCTCTTGTTCCGCCATTGCTGCTAACTGCTTTCTTGATAAACTGAACACCGGAAACATAAGCCATATTATATGTCTTATCTTCATTTTTCTCTTCAGTTCTTCCTGTCTTTCTCTTCTCAATTCCGGCTCTCCTGCTTCGACATCTCTTATGGCCGAGTATATTGGGACCTATCATTGATCATTTCATCAACATAAATTTACTACATTAGAAGAAAAAAAACATAATAAACTCATATCTAGTATTTGGTGTATATATAAGTATATGGATATGGATATATACCGATATGGATATCAAACATGCCCTAAGAATACATGGTACGTACCATGTAGTGCTTAAATTTGTTATCTGCCTGCAAGTTTTTGCACAACTCCATAGCGCTAAGGCCTTGTTTGTTTTTGATTCTGAGGTTGATGCCATCAACAACTAACAGTTTGTAAGCGTTATGATTGGAGTTGATCAAGGCGAGATGCAGAGGTGTATTGCCCTCGTTATCAGCATGATTGATAAGCTCCTTCAACCGCTTGTCCTGCAAGCATTTCTCGAAACAAGAAGTGTTTTGTAAGGCGAGATGAAGTACTGTTTGGCAACCAAGTCGATGATCAGTAGGAATCGTTGTCGATTGTGGAGAAAGATCTAAGATAGTTTGGATCAATGAGTAGGAACCCATCTTTGCTGCTTTGTGTAGAGGAGTCATCCCATCTTTGTCATGTAAGTAAGCAAGAGAGCTATCGGCTTTCAACAATGTCTTCACAATGAAGATTCTGTTCTCTTCTACTGCATAATGGAGTACTGTCTTCCCTCCGCTGTCTTGTACTTTCAAAATCGCTCTTTTCCTTTCGATTAACTTTGACAAGATTTCCTCTACAGTATCATATGAATGTAATAAATAAGTAGACCGCTTTATCAACAACTAACATTCAAGTCTGGGCAAATTATAGACCGGACCGGATTATTCAGGTCTTGATCGGTAATATTTGGGTCCGGACCGTTTTATCTTTTCATAATTTTTTGGAATAAAATTGGATGGTTTGGATCGGATCACATTAAAACCATATCAAATATTTTTTTAAAAAAAATAAATAAAATTGACAAATACTGGAGCACGCGGTTTCGGTTCAGGGATGAGGGATCAGCGTATCCATCCCCTTCTCTGATTAGCATAATCCCTAGCTATTTTATAGTTACCATCCAGTTTCACCGCGAGTTTATTGTTAAATTTGCCGTTTATAAAATTCAAAGGAGTTGAATATTCATACATTATATTAAAAAGTAAAATCTATAACTTCTCATTAATTTGCCAACTTAATCTACTCATTAGAGATTTCCGTGATAATCTCCACCGGACCGGAACCTCTAACACTGATATCAAATGAAAAGCACAGCTATCACGGTGACGGTGATTTCCATTTGATATCGGTGATTCTCCATCATATTCACACCGCTTTAGTCCGGATCGTTTGGACCAAACCGTTATGATCCGACCATGAACCGTTATCCGGAGAAAAGTTCACATTCCGGTCCGGGATCGTTATACAGCCCTAGGCCCCTAAGAGTATCATGATTAAGTAATGATTAAGGAGAAAATGAGAAATACATACCATTGAGCTTTCTTGCAGGATGAAACACATTTTGACCATACGGTCCAGAAAAACTAACATTATTCTGCTCATAGAATCCTTGCTCCAAGATTTTCACCATAAACAAGCTGCAAAAACTATCAGCAGCAAGATAAGCCGGACTCTCACTCAAAGAGTTGGTAACAGAAACCAACTGACTATCCTTTTCAACAAGAATCATAGCAATCTTCTCATGTCCACATCTAAGAGCTCTATGAAGAGGAGTATCTCCATTCTTGTCTCTTTCACTCCAACAAACTCTCTTCTTATCGGAAGACACACCCTCCACATCATGCGCAGCCACGAGAGCATTGACGAGATCAATGTTTCCCATTTCGGCTGCCAAGTGTAAGGGAGTCTCTCCTTTCGAGTTCTTTTTACAAAGAAGGTCGTAGTATTGCTCCGGAAGAGTTTCCGGAGCCAGTTTGGTGATGAACTCCAGGTTGCCGTGTTGGGCTGCCACGTGGAGGACGTTGTCGTCGTTGTGGGTTCGAATGAGGGCGAGTTCGTTAGTAAGATAGCTTTGGATATCCGAACCTCTTGTAGCGGCCTCGTAGAGGTTGTCGTCCATGTATCGTATATCCATTTGATCTGGATTGACAAAAAAGATATATGAATTAAAGAACTTACGTGCAAATGAGAAATGAAAAGTGAAAGATGTTAATTGTTTGGTTAACCGCTAATCAATTTATAGAAGTAGTTTATGCAATGAAGCCATTACGTACGTACAGCCATGCAAAGAAAATGTCCACGTTTCTATCATATCCCTTGAAGGAATTTATAAATAATAGTTTTTTTATGGAAACAATATAATTAACCCATGTTTCAACCATATTCCAATCTAATAATCATATTTAAAATTTATTTAGGAATGAAATTAGATGATAAATTCAAGCTAATTTTTTTTAATTTTCTTAACCGTTATATCTCTATTTTTATTTCTTAGTATTCAAACAATCTCTTCAAATATTTATAATAGATTTCAAGAAATCGTGAATATATATATATAGCATTATACTCGTTTGATACTTTGATATATGTTACTCCCTCTGTTTCTCAATACTTGTCATTAGAACTTTAAAATTTTATTTCACAATATTTGGCATTATAAATGTATTATTAATACTTAAACTTTCTATTAATATATTCTATCTACCTTTACATTTATTATTTGTATTTTTAAAACACTATTTCCTCTATTCCCATACAATTCTCTACAATCTTATTATTGTTTTCATAAAAGATTTTAAATTATAGTTGATCAATAAATATTACACCTTCTACTTTTAGTTTTTCTTAATATATATGAATTTTCTCCTAATAACATCTATTGAGAAACGGAGGGAGTATTATTTAGAGTTGAGTTTTAAAATTAACAAAAAAGAAAAACACAAGCATATCAGATTCCGACGAGCGAAATCGTGGAAAGATTACACTAAAGAACGTGGAGTATGATTAGAAACGCCAGACCGTCACTTTATATGTTTTGGGTACATAATTATGATTTATGAGTTGGTTAAACATAATTAATATATAAGTTAATTTCTACTAAATAATTGAGTTGATAATTTATAACTAAACAGGGCGTTGTGGCGGGGTAATTTTATCAAATAATTGATAGTGTAAATATCAATTTTGTTCATCTTAATTAAACTTTTAGAAATTATTTGTTTAATTTAGTTAATAAGACTGTCATGAAACAAATGTAAATTTTAATTTAATTTAACTTTAACATGTTTTTTTAAATTTCTTTTTAAAATTTTAACTCACAGTTCTACTCTGCCTAGTATTTCAATACGTTTGCTTTTTCAGATTTTTACCTTATAATAGTCCACCGAGCAAATAAAGTCAACATAATTCGACCATTAATATCATTGCACATGCTAATAATTGAACAGAAGCTGGGTCAAATCTTCATAATAAAGGATAATTGCTTTAAATAGTAAGAAGTATGCATATTAGTTGGTGTTTGGTGACCTTAATATTTTTGTAATAGAAATATAATACTAACTTCAAAAATAATTGGCTAAGGAGTAGACAATCATGTTTCCAAAGCTTATAGCAAAAGAAGTCAGGGGAATAGCAAGACCATCCAAAATATATTTTTTAATACTAGGTAGCATCCGCGTGCGTTGCACGCGGGAATGTGATACGATAGTTGTATGAGATTACACAAAACCTTCATCTTATTCAATCAAGTACAACATCCAACAATTACCTGTATCAATTAAAAAAATGGCCATCAAATTTGTTTTCCAAGCTATTAACACGATAGTACAGAAAAATCAAATATTGAAGTAAAAATAATACAGAAGAAAAAGACACTTATAGAAATTCAATTGATTCAATGATGATTTACAATAATGTAACCTTGCTCATCTTTCCTATCTGCACCATTAGTCTTCCAATCTTCGTCCTATACCACAACAAACAAGTCAAAGATGCAATTTCATGTACAGATTCAAAAAATTAGAGAATTGGTTCATATGCCAACCAATTTCTTTTCAACTTCAGCCAATTTTTCAGAGTCTCTGTCAAGTTTGATCATAGAGGCACAAAATCAGTCAACTCTACATGTAGAAGGAAAATTAATAAAGGCGCAAAGAACAAGATCATTACCCTCCTTCATCATGGAAAGCATGAGCATTCAGATCCTATCGCCAGTCTTGATACATAAAGATGACCATACACCAAATCCGAGAAACAACAATGTCGTCACATGATGTGTCAACTTGCGAGAAATCTGATTATGTTACATAAACTTCATCAATAAAGCAGGCTGTGAAATATAATTTAGATCAAGTAGCAAACTGATTGTTCTATTCATTAAACAGAGTGTCCTAAAATATGTAGTTCTAACCAGATTTGGAGCAGCCCAACCAACAACTGCAGAAAGAATAGTCATCACCTACAAACAAGTAGAGTTCTAAAGCTCAACCCTCAATAAATAAATAAATAAAGCACATATAAATTACATGAGTGGTGAAAGTTTCACTCACAACAAGAGCTGCTAGACATCTTGTGAGGACAAGTCTCTTTGGATGGCGCATAGCCAAGATCTGGATGTATTTATCAAGAGTTCATTTAATATCAAAATAAGAGAGGTATCATCTTTAAGAAAACATTAATTACAAATGGCTAGAATACAAAATTACATCATATTATTGTTCTGATGAACAAAAAACCAGAACAAGACAAAGCTACTCGTAGATCAAAAAACTAAAGCGCTACAGAGTATAAAAATAGCAGCCAGTGACATGTCAAGTTTCAGTGCCAAAGCATTTGGGTTTATTCCGTACACAGATCCAACAGTTCCACATATCATGGCTCCGCACAGGGAGTTGAAGAAGACTATCACAAGCTTATCTAGGTATTCCTTCATGATGTTATGCCTTCAAAAGAACAACATTTGATCAATTTTGCCTCTCTTTAACTATTGCTTATCCAGTCATACATTAAGACAATGTCAATTATTCATGTAGGCAAGCGTGCAAGGAGAAATACCAATGTAATGTACCATACAATGCCAAGTATATTCGCACAAACAAGCAGAAGGCCACCATAAACCCAATTGGGCTGCAATGAAAGAAGCTAGCCTTGCAAATTTTGAGGTGAGTTATGAAGGACGATTAGGATAGGTCAGCCCTTGTAGAAAATCACAATAAAGGCACCACCAATAGCTATTACCGTCCCTATGACCTTTGTCTGAAAGTTAAAGCTTCTACAAGCAAATCTTTCCATCCTACAAAAATCAGGAAATCTACCATTTACAATTACCTTAAGGGGAGTATAAGTACAGTGTGCCAATAAAGTGAGGGTTGTACCAGAGACAAAAGGCATAAATCTAACATATAAGACCGTGAGTTCCACCAACTAATTGATAACATGCTGAATAATAGGATTAGTAGCCAACCTTATATATATTAGGTTAACAAGATCCAAGAACATCCATTTTTGATAAAAATGACACCAAATAAGTATACAGTACAATGTCCAAAAATACCTAAAATTGATGGCTAAAATGAAAGTGAATGCAGGGATAAGGTTGCTCAAAGCTGAACAAAGGGTAGGAGAGTTTTAATCAAGTCCTCTGTAATTAGTATTCTGACATGTACTCCAGCCAAACTAAGATGAAGAATCAAACCAAAACAAAACAAACCCTTAAATTTAAGGTAAAATTGGAGATCAACCTAAAAATTCATCAACTGAATTGTTTATAAACAAGGTCTGAAACCCTAACCATACCCAACCATGCTTAGCAAAAAACACTTGATTATCCTCCTGAATCTTATTGGTGGTAAAGTTTTCCTTTTACAAAAAGGAAAGAACACAATTAGAGGGAAAAATACCAAATTAGAGAAAGAAGAAAAATTAAGGAGGGGAATTAGAAGACGTGTAGATGGAGTTATTAGGCAAGAGAACAAGTGCGGCTACACAGTAAGAGCTAGGTTAAGCTCCTGTTCCTTTTTCTTGAGCTACTTTAAATAAAACTCACTTGTTTTAGACTATGGAAGTAGCAAGCTTTCGCTCAAAGAGACGTCTGAGCGGATACACTTGGAGAACACTGGTCCCAATAAGTGCAAATGACTCAAAACAGGTCTTATGGATGGCCCTCTTGCTCATTCCTTCATTAACTGCATTTCATGTAACCAATAAATTATCCTCGTACACTTGGAACAACCCAAACAAAAAAGTAATTAAAGCGGCCAAAATTATACAACATGAAGAGTTTATCTTTGAACTTGGCTCAATGAGTTGCATCTACCAGTACAATTTATCAAATACATGAAGAATTGTCCTCAAGATCTATCTAATCACTCACAAGTTAAAAAAAGGAAGTAACAATGTTGAAAACAAGTATCCTGCATAATAGATACTTTTTTCTTCAAACATGCTCCTACACCAAATCAACAACAATTTTAGTAGGAACCATATAGAAACCGCAAGTCACCAATCGGATCTGGTTATCTGAAGTGGTTATAAAATGAATTTCCTTTCCGTGAACAGCATAGGCCTATGTACACTTTGTTCAGCATTTTAGACAAGCTAACACATTTAACATGGATAAAGAAAAGAGCCACGGAAAATTTTCGTAAAACATTGGAACCACGTTGATTAGGAGTGATAATTAAGAAAACTTGTTAAAACTGGATGTTAATCGGATGGGAAGTACTTATTCCTTTCCGATCAGTCTGAGCCTCTTGTCAATGCAGTTCAAAATGAATGTTATAAAGAGCTTCCTCCAACTTCCCAATTTGTTCAATCAAGGGATTCAAATGTTTTGTAGAAACAAAATGAATGTATAAATTGGCCAAGACAACAAATCAAATCCAAGCAAAAGAGGTAAAAATAAAAACACTACTCGTTTACAACACAAGCCAACACCACAATGTTTGGGTAGGTTTTTGCGCAAATTTTGAAGTTCAGCCCACTGAGTACAACCAAGTTCCAACTTGAAGAATAAAACAAATTAGTTAGAACTAAAATAATTGAAAAGGCCTAATTTCATCAATTAGTGGAACCTTGATGATTTGGACATTCATAAATGCTCTTTCAAGTTATCAATATACAACTTGAAGAATTGAACATGGCTTCTTCATAGGAATCTAATACAATTATTGAATTTCACCCTAACTCTAATATGAAATCAACCAGCTAAGCAAAGACACCCAGCGACGGTGGATGGTCGGCGGGCGGAGTCGAGCAAATTCCAGCAAAGAAGGGGGAAGAGGAAGGGTAATATTAGGTTTAACCTGGATTAGTACGGAGGAACTTTCCGATTCCGAGTAGTCCAACTTGGCAGCAAATTCCAGCGATGGTGTATAAGAGCGGGATGAGAAGAAGAGGAAGCCAACTTGATGTGGAGTCCATCGATGCTGAGCAGTGAGATCGAGAGAAGTTGGGTTTGGAGAGAAGGAAAGGAGAGTAATTCACAGTCAGATAGTGATAGATGGTATTGGTGGGTTAAAGAAGAAAGGGAGGATAAAAGGGTCATTGAACTGTAGATAAGAAAGTTACTATTCCTAACGGTTTTGATACATTTATAGTGTTTTAGATAGATAATAAAAAGAGAAAATTGGATGACGTTTCCAATTTACTCACAATAAGATGGTTAAACTGGTTTGAACGTATTAATTAATCACTAGTGTATTACCCGTGCCTTGCACGGAATTTTAATACAAATATTATTTGTTATTATATTTTTTTAAGGGATTATATATAAATTATTTTTTGTCATTAGATATAGTACATAATAACCAATAAATATTTATACACTTTACCTATAATATTATATAATACATTAATAAAATATGTTACCGTATAATAATTTATATTTTGATTTTTTCTCCTTATTATACTGATTCATATATTAGTAGAAATAGTACATTAGTAGTATATGGTAAATTAATTGTTATAAAGTGGATTTAATTATTCTTTTTTTTTTGTATTGCTAAAATTTATTATGGATGTGATTTTAATCTAGAAGGAATGGATTTAATTGAGATTTGATTTTAATATTTTGTTAAATAATTTTGTAATGAATAAACTTAATTAATATTTTGGTGGGTTGTAGTTAAATGTTGGATTAAAGTAAATTTGGGAAAAAGCTTTTTAGCCAATATTTTTATACATAAAAATACTTTTTTTTTGCAAAAAAGGACATTTTAAAGGTAAATTAATAACAGGTGAGTATTGTCAATCCAAAATTACTAACAGGTGAGAATTAACACCTCATTAAAACTGTTATTGTCCATCCAAAATAATAGTTTAAATGAGGTAAGATCGCCAATTTTTCTATGCCGTTGAAATTCACACCTCGTATTACCTATACTAAAAGTGATGCATAAATTTTCTTAGGTTTTTGTAAACATTTGTTTTTCTCAAGATCAAAGGGAAACCTTTCCGGCTTATGGAGGAGAAACCGGTGTCGGTATGGGACCTTACAAGTGATCTGCTCATCACCAAATAACACAAGCTAGTACGTGTTCATACAATTCACTTCATTCGTACAGATTTTAGATGGTTCATTCACGTCCATAGGCCGTCTGTTTTCTTTGTTGCATTTTGGATGAGATCTATTGTAGATAACTTCTTTCATTGACTGTGATAAACAACACTTACCAAGGTAGAATTGGAAGCCTCGAATCTTTCCAAGATTTCATCCCACAACTTCTTTGCAGATTCAACATATGAAAAGTTATCAGCTATGTCAAGTTTCGTAAAATGAAGCAACCAATATCGGTTGACATAGTCAGTTCTATCCAACGAGCTATCTTATAATCATTACTAATGGTTTGCTACATGTACCATCAATATGAGGATGCCCTTTTGGCATCGCATACAGGTTCTAGGCAAATACACCTCAACATTTCTTCTGGATAAACAATCAGATAAGGCATCCAAGTCATCATCGACTACACTCTCCCACAATCGGGATTAAAACTACTAACTTGGAAGCAAAATTTTCTTTCTTTATTTTGTATAATCACATTGCAGAACTATGAGAAGACACAATTCAATATTTCAATAGGCTCACAATACATCTCATCCCCTTTTTCCAATATGATTATCTCACCACAATCTAATTCAAGCCTTCTTTTTTTCAGTTTCGTTCAAAACAACATACAATTCATCTCACATATCCAACTTGTATGATTCAAGGCTTGCCGCACCTTCTGACCAGATTATCCGCCACAATCTGATTCAACCATCATTTTTGTTTTTACGAATACAACAACTAGCAAGAGTTTCAAAGTACGGGTCAAAAAAATATACAGTGCATCTCATGCCCAATTTTCAATTTGTTTATCCCACTATGTTATATATAGAACATCTAATCCAAGTCAACTCAATTTCGTCTAAACTACTACCATTTCTAGTTTTGGCATGTTGTATTCTTACTAGTGTTTTTTCATGGAATGCAACCATTAGCTATAAAGCCACTGCCAATAAGAAGGAAAGCAAACATTTCCGTTTATCTTAAAATCCTTCAATAACTTCGATATATAGTAAATTTAAATTGGGTTTTAAAAGGTAGATCAAACTATAAAAACAATCAAATTTCACAATTACAAATCCAATAATGATTTCAAATGCATTTTAGGCCACCCCTTTTACCTGTTTAGAAATCTCTCCACGTAGAGAACAAAATCCAGTTTTGTCATAAGAAAAAACACCATCTGATCCAAGTAGTTTTTTCTTAGTTGACAACAACACCACATTTTTCTTTTCCCTCTAGCCAACACTACACCATCTTATCAAAGCCAACGGCTGTTCATAATACGCAAATAGAAGTCCTTTCATGTTTTATTGATGGATCTTAGGCGCCTTTTTCACTCTATACATCACAACACCGTCAAATTCAAGCAAAATTTTCTTTCTTTATTTTGTAAATATGACATTGTAGAACTATGAGAAGACACAATTCAATCCTTCAATAGGCTCACAATACATCTCATTCCCTTTTTTCAATATGATTATCCCACCAAAATCTAGTTCAAGTTATCTTTTTTTCAGTTTCGGTAAAAAAAAAACAATAACAAAAAACTTCAACTTGTAGTTCAAAACAGCATACAATGCATCTCATATCCAAGTTGTAGAATGATTCAAGGCTCGCCACACCTTAGTATCGGATTATCCGCCACAATCTGATTCAACCATCATTTTTGATTTTGCGAATACACGTAGCAAGAGTTTCAAAGTGCGGGTCAAAAAATATACGATGTGTGGAGGATTAAGGTTCCCACATCGACAATATTGGGATAACAAGTCTAGTATATAAGGCTAGTGTGCTACTCCTCCTATTGTCAATTGGTTTTAGGATGGAACCTCACCGGGCTTATGTGCTGGGCTTGAGCCCAACACGCATATGCGCTCGGACGTGCGACGGACCCCCACGTCCATTCTAACCCAACGAAATCTATCATGGTATCAGAGCAGGTTCTGGCTTATTGGGCTTGTCGTCGGCCTTAAGACTCAAATTGCGGACATGAACAATGATAGTCCGTCCGGTTGGGCTAGCCGGCCTTAATGCATTTCGTCAAGTGTCAACCGAGCCAGACGGTTGCACTTGAGGGGGCGTGTGGAGGATTAAGGTTCCCACATCGACAATATTGGGATAACAAGTCTAGTATATAAGGCTAATGGGCTACTCCTCCTATTGCCAATTGGTTTTGAGATGGAACCTCATCGGGCTTATGTGCTGGGCTTGAGCCCAACGCGCATATGCGCTCGGACGTGCGACGGACCCCACGTCCATTCTGACCCAACGAAATCTATCACGATGCATCTTATGCTCAATTTTCAATTTGTTTTTCCCCACAATCAAATGCAAGTTACCCAAACCATCTTTCTCTTTTGGTAAAAAAATATGAATCAAAATGAGCTTCAAATGGCGATCCAAGATGATATACATGTATTTGATTGATTCCCACTCTGTTATATATCAAAACATCTAATCCAAGACAACTCAATTTGGTATAAACTACTACCAAATAATTGTTTCAAAAATTATACACTTGGCATTCTGTATTCTTACTAGTGTCATTTCATGGAAAATCACCATTAGCTATAAAGCCACTGAAAGCAGACAGTTCTATTTATCTTAAAATCCTCCAATAACTTTGATATATCCATCAAAAAAAATTTTAAACTAGATTTTAGATCAAACTATAAAAACAATCAGATTCCACAATTACAAATCCAATAATAATTTTAAAAGCATCTCAGGCCACCCTTTTACCTGTTTGAAAATCCCTCCACGTAGAGAACAAAATCGAGTTTTATTACTCATAAAATTGGGCATTTTTAAAGCAACCCATTTTTTTACATCAAGCCTTTGCAAAATAAGTTCACAATGCCCATTTTTACTCAGTTAGCCAAGTTTTCTAGGATAAATACATCTACAAAGTTACAAAACTTGTTTAAAAAGGTGGATCACACAATGATATACCTTCTCATTTTATTTATCACAACACAATCTAATCAGTGCAAACTACCACAAAGAAAACAATGAATTTTGGGCTCTTGTGCAGTCAGCTAAGCAAGACACAAGCTAATTAAAGCCAACTTTGTTCACTAAAACAGAGTCAAATCAAAGCAAAGTTTGCTATGAAAACCATCATTCAAATTGCAGCCTAACCTCCACGGGACAAAGTCAAATCAGGTTTGACTTTTTTGCTTTATGATATCACATTGCATAGCTTGATAGAAATCCTTCAATAATAAAAAGTTTCAAAGTGCGGGTCAATAATACATCAGGTTTGAGTTGTGTCTTCTCATAGCAACACTGCATTTTTCTTTTACATCCGGTCAACAATACACCATCTTATCAAAGCCAACGGCTTGTTTACAATGCATCTCCTGCATGATAGAAATCCTTTCATGTTTTATGGATGCATCTTATGCGCCTTTTCACTCTATTTTATCACAACACTGTCAAGTTCAAGCAAAAATTTCGTTCTTTATTTTATAAATATGACATTGCAGAACTACGAGAAGACACAATTCAATCCTTCAATAGGCTTCAATACATCTCAATCCCTTTTTTCAATATGACTATCTCACCACAATCTAATTCAAGCCATCTTTTTTTCGGTCTCGGTAAAAACAACAATAACAAAAAGTTTCAACTTATAGTTCAAGGCATCATACAATCATCTCATATCCAACTTTTAGTATGATTCAAGGCTCGCCACACCTTAGTATCGGATTATCCGTCACAATCTGATTCAACCATCGTTTTTGAACTCGTAGCAAGAGTATTGAAGTACAGTTCAAAAAATATATGATGCATCTGATGCCCAATTTTCAATTAGTTTATCCCACAATCAAACCCAAGTTATCCCAGCCATCTTTCTTTCTCTTTTGATAAAAAAAATGAATCAAAATGAGCTTCAAATTTCGGTCCAAGATGATATACATTGTGTTTGATTAATTCCCACTCTGTTGTATATCACACCATCTAATTCAAGCCAACTCAATTTGGTATAAACTACCACCAAATATAGTATAAAAAAATTATGCACTTGGCATTCTGTATTCTTGCTAGTGTTTTTTCCAAAAACTACCTAAATGTGAACCAAGTATAATGAACGGTAACTGCGGTATAAAGACGGTTATGTACAAAACTTTGACGAATTTACAAAAATACCGGAGCGTCTCTCTAATCCCTCGCAGTTTGGGTCTCGAACATTTTCGTTGATCTTGTTCTCCTTCCTCGATGCGATTCCTTCTTTCTTTTGCAAATCCTTTGTCGTTGCTACCGCCTCCTCCATCTAGGTCGCCGGTGGCGGAACAGATTCCGGTTCGCCCTCCTTAATGCGTTGTCCTTCCTTCTCTCGCAAATCCTTCGTCGTTAGTACCGCCGCCTACAGTAGGTCACCGGTGCCGTAACATCTTTCCTCTCCTCCCCACCGTTCAATTGTTTGTCCTTTCTCATGACTCCTCTGCACCCCACCACACTTCCCTCCCACGCTCTACTCCCTACACCCAGCCGCTACGAGAATCCCGTGTATCCCGATTCGAGTTATGACCTCTCCGGATTGGTCCTCCCCGTCTAACCCTACTGTCCTCTTATCCACCAAATCGTCTCTCAAACCTCCATTTGTCCCTTTCATTGGAGAGCATCTAGTGTCTATGCGGCGGCTCTACTCGACGTTGCTCAGTCCGGTGGATCCGCTTCCCTATCTGATGTCGCGAGGGACGTCATGAGATTCTCGAAGGATCTACGAAGAGGAAATTATGGATTTCATTTGTGATGGAGCGATGATGAAATTGATCGCCGAGAAAGGGAGGTTTCATGCGCAGTTGAAGGTATTATTTAGTTTGTTGATTGAGAAAGGGAAACTTGGAATTTCAGGTCACCTGCATCCTCTATCCAAATTGGGTACACCTTATAGTTAGCAATTGAAAGTATTGTTTAATTTATCGATGTTCATTTGGACGGACATTCAAAATTTTCTCAGTATGCTATAAGTGCTTCTATATTAAATTCTTCACAAACAATAGTGTACCTTTATCGTGAGGGTCTCTTACTCATAACATGTCTTTGTTCACAGAGTATTAGGTATGCAAATTTGTCAAAACTGGAGCTTCAATATGGTGTATGTAAGTCATTTTTAGTTTTGAGCTTACAGTTAGTACTTGAAGAGATATATATTAGCTTCTGATATGTGTGTTTGAATTGTGGAGCTAGACACAATTGTTGTACCTCCTCTTATGTATGCCATGTCGGGAAGTTGAAGAGAGATTGTCATAGGACATGTGGTTGTTGTCGCGTTCGGTCATCTCTGGTTTCGAGAATCATAGACCCTTTCGTTATAAGTGAGAATATTTATCATGGACCCTTAAGTATGTCATGGAAAAATTGGAGCCTCAACTTCGTTTTGTAGTGAGAAAAGTTAATCATGTTAGTATAAGGTATACTCGCCAACCCTAACCCCATCTTCTCTTCTCGCAGATCCAATGCGAAGAAGAATTGCTTCCTTGCTCTCTTTTGATCTCGCCGACATTAACCATGGCAGATCCGGATAGCCTTCTTTCCTCGTCAAATGTTAGAAGTTTATCCCCTTATTTTCCCTTATCATTATCTTTCTGTTATGACTTCCATTTATACAATCATGCGATATGCTTACACAAATGGGAAAGTGACTTCAAGTCTAAATCTATATATGTTGTTCATATTTAACACATTCGTATTTGAAATTCTTGCCTAATATTTCTGTATGTGTGGTTAAAGCTAAATATTACAGGTCTTGTTATTCAGAAAGCACTTGAAAGATGAAATCTTTTAGATGTTTTCTCAATTGAAAGAGCATAGCAACATTTATTAAAAAAACTAACCTGCGGATTATATTACATTATCCTATAAAGGATTCATTTGTACATTATAGTGTTATATCATTCCATCTATTAGTTCATTTATCTATCTGTCATTAATTATTATATACTTCTCAAGTCTATCATTAGGTGAGGCCACAGGATGCTCATATAAATGGTTAAATATGAACTTTTCATGTCTGAAATCGATGAATCTCACATAAACTCAATAAAAAACACTAGAAACAGAAATTACAAGAGTTTATTGAACTCTTTCAACTCAGTTTACAGTGCAAACCTAAAGAGTGGATTAGTAGTTTTCTTCTCTAAGCATATGTATAATCTACAAATAGTGGTGTGGCTTGATTTGTTCTCTCCTGTTTGTGGCATGCATTTACAGTAGTATACACTCATATTTATGGTTGAGATGTTGTCTTTCATATTTTTCAGCTGCATGAGTTGAAAGAGGGGTTGATATTCATGTTGCAATTGCAGGAGATTGGTTGAATAGGCTTGAAAGGGTCATTGTATCTTTGTCAATGATAAGATACTTGGTTCTTGATGAGGTGGATCGCATACTTTATATGAGTTTTGAGCCTCAACTTAGAACGATATTTGAATATGTTGACATTCCTTCTCATGAGACATACCATGCTTTTTAGTACAATCTTTTTAAAAGAAATCCAAGTCTTTTTTATTGGATTCAAATGCAATTACCCAACCTTGTATCTTTTTGATCCTCTCGTTTATATTCTCTATTTGATTACGCAAATTGAAAATGCTATTGACTTGAATTGAATAAGTTTAACATAAGTAGTTTAGTTTGACCTCAATCGCATGTTGCTTGTGGTGCATAGTTCGTCGACGAGTACAAAATTATATCAGTATAGCTTGTTGGAATTTGAAATTTATCACTTCAAGCAATATTTTTTCTACGGTTGTGAATCATTATATCATTGTCATTAGTGCATATTGAGAATGACAAAAGTGAATCATTATCGTTGAGAATCATTCTCTATAGTAAGCATCAATTGATCACCATCATTATGTTCAGGTTGATAACATATACCTATTTTGTATATATAATACGGAGTACATGATGTTATGGAGTATAATTAGTATAATTACTACCTGACGATTTAGGCTGATAGCATGTACCTTTTCTTTATGATACTAATACATAACAATGGATCATAAGTGTATAATACTTACAATTACTACCTAAGGACTATATCGAACAAATTTAGAAAGACTTATTTTATTAAAATAAATTCTCTTTTAAAAAATGCGTGTAACCTAGACCGAAGAAAATGCGTGCACTGCACGCATTTGCAGGCGTATGCACCTAGTCAATGAAAACAACCATAAGCTATGAAGCGACCGCCAATAGGAAAGAGAAAGCAAGCATTTATATATCCATGATCCATCAAAAGTAAATAAACTGGGCTTTAAAATGTAGATCAAACTATAAAATCAATCAAATTACAAAATTACAAATCCAATATAATATTTTCAAATGCATCTCATGCCACCCTTTCACCTATTAAAAATCCCTCCACGTAGAGAACAAAATCCACTTTTGTTACTCGCTGGATAAAATCCAGTTTTGGGATCCATTAACGTATAGACTAAACTATGACAGGGGACATTTAGTACCTACTAGAAGCGTCAAACTCATGGATTGAATTCTTGGGTTCACAAGAACTCTAATATAACCGAAGTTTTATATTAAAACTATTCACTTGTTCAAAATCCATCACAGACCCCTTTCACCATGTTCATCAGATTAACCTCTAATCAAATCCAAGTTTCTTTTCCTGATATTGAAGATTTAAAAAAACGCATGTTACAAAAACAATCACGAAGAAGCAACGCAAACACGAAACATAAAGGAATACCATAAATGTAAAATTTAATTCACAATATTTCAGAGCAACTGCGATTACTTACTTAAACTCAGAATCGACGATCAGATTGGCATGGAGGCACTCCCTGAATAAGATCCAACCTACTCCGCAACCTTAAAGATTTCAACCCCTCTACAGCCTTTCCGAAGACAACGTGATTATCGTCGAGTCAAGAAGTCGTCGTCGCGTGGATATAGAACTGAGATCCGTTCGTAATTGGACCAGCGTTCTCATGGAAAGCATCCCTGGTCCGTTGTTCAAGAAACTCCCATCCTAGAACTTAAACCATTTATCGAATCGATTTTCCCCGATCTCCACCGCCAAGAAGCGACTTTCAGCGGCTCGCTGGTGAGTATAGTCGAATCGGCGTAAAGATCCATCACAATCAGGCTGCCCAGTAGACTGCCGACCGATCGATTTGACGAAGAGCACTCTAGAAATTCAAATAGTTGAAATTAGGGTTTGGGATATCGTAATCGATTGTGAGGAGCGTGTGAGAACCTTATATCGGAAAGTGCCAAATGAGGAGCGTGTGGAGAACCTTATATCGGAAAGTTTTTCATGCCACACAGTTCGGCCACGCGTTTCCGATAGAATTTATACTCTTTTTTAAAATTTAAACTTACAAGTTTCTATAATTTGGAGTTCAACGGCTATCATGGATTCATGGGCCTCTGCCCTGCCTCGCCTGCTTTTGAGGTGGCTAAGTCTTAAAATGTGCCTCTCATGATCACTCTAACATTTTTTTAACAGTCTAGGTTGACGCTCATCGAGGCCACCATTGGTTGATCTAGCACTTCTGATACTTTTGTCGAGAAGCAAATCTCAAAATGATAGTTATGCTATCATCATCCCCAATTAGCGTCAAATTTTGACTAGCCATATCACGCCAATGCAAATGAATACCAAAAAGTTTGTAGTTGGTTAGGTATTACTTTGATTTTGGTCAAGCACAAAATGAGACAACATACGATAAATGTATTGGGTATTTCGCGGGCGGTGACATGACTAGTATAATATAAACAATGAAATTTAACCACACAAATATTTAGTAGATAATTGAACAAAATACACTTAACTATCCAATCATAAATTAGTATAATTGTTGTTGTTTTTAAAACTCTTTATAATAATGTTAGTTTCAAAAAAAATATTAAGATTTTTTTTATTTCATAAAAATAAATCTTTTTTTAAAAAATACCTTTTTTTTGTTTATGCAAGAACTATAAAAAAATAAGGAAAAAAATTCTAAAACTATTTGTTTATATCAATAAATTTTTTAAAGTTTATTTACTACAAATATACTATTAGAATAATGATTTGAAAATTAAGTAGCAACATAGACAAACTTAATTAATAATTGATCATTAATGTAATATTTTACCACAAAAAAATGGTCGATGTTTCAGTTTATGATTTGTATTTTTTTATTTTTTTTGATGGTCTAAATCTTTACTATACTTTTTTTATTCAAATAACTTTATTTACATCGAGGTAGAAGGTAGACGAACAACAAGTTGTGTCTCCAATCCTTTTTTTATAGCAAAACCGATCCTACTAAAAACTACGTCTGAAGATCTGGGAGACACAACATTACCATGTAAGAGCCGCTACACTCTCTTGAGAATCTCAACGGCATCGGGCACAAGAAAATCAAACGTATCAAAAGCGAACGAAAGAAACAGATGTTGGTTTTCGATACAAGCCCTTTTATACTTAGCCACCTTCGCAAAGACCGCGTTGATGACAACCTTATCCACAACAAAAGGTCACATTTGCGGTCAAATCAATACACTAACACATCCGCTGGCCTCAACGTAGTTATCTCTCCATGCGGATCAATTAAGAAGGTCACAGACTCCTCCTTCTTATCCGAAACTCCTGCTCTCCTAAACACGTCAAATAAAACATTGCGAATCAGATCATGCCTATATTTGAAACCATGGTGTTCGTTACAATGAACCATGTTACCAAAAAACGTCAAAGTCCTCCGACAATTGGACATAAGACAAATCGCATCAACCGGAAACAAATGAATCATAAGGCGATACTTAAGTATCCTCCGATACTCAACTAGAAACATACACTGTCCAAGTCCGCTGATGGGTATGACAAGAATGAAGTCTTGTTTATGTGCTAACTGCAAACACTGAAAAATCAATTTATGTATGAGGGTCATATCAAAAGTCTCTTCCATCGCATGCAATGTCTTACTGAAAAGAGCACTCGTCAAAGCATGTTGGCCGGGCTTTAGGGGGACAATGTTCTTGACAGTAAAACCAGAAAGGTCCAAGATTGCGCCTTGGAGTTGACAGAGGTAAATATTATCCAACGTTGTAAAAAACCCGAATCTCATAGCAACAACTTCACTGTCACGTAAGATGTGGTCGCGAAAGGTCCAATATTGAGCTTTAAAGGCCACAAAAGTACAAATAGAAGTTTCATAGGTGGTGTTTTTATCTTTAAGAAAAACAATCTAGTCTAAGATAGATATTGAGGCGATGATTAAAATTTTATAAGGTGTTTTTAGTAAAGAAAAACTTATACCAAGATGATTAAAATTTTATAAGGTGTTTTTAGTAAAGAAAAACTTATACCAAAATAATATTGAGGTGATGATTAAACTTTTAAAAATCTAGTCTATAATAGATAAAATATAGCTTAAGCCCGTTGAAAGAACACTAGTGAGCTAACTTATTCTCCAAAACCCACAACTATAGGAGGAAGTCAAGCCCAAAAGAATAAGAAAGATGGGCCACATAAAATCTTCATATAAGAACGATGGGCCAAACAGAATTAGATGCTTTTCTACAAGCTTTTGCAAATACCCATCGTCAATATTGAAGATGAACGTGTTCCGATACTTATCAGCAACTTCACACTAGTCAACTTCTGCTGAAAATGTGCCAAAACTTGACAGTTCAATCTTTTGTTATGGTAAATTATTATCTTTTATTGAAAATCATCAAACATTGTAGAATGACCAAAACAAGATGGCCCATTTGACTTATCAACATCAGCAAATGCAGTTGGATGGTTGTCCGTGACAGGTGATAACACAATAGAACTTGTTGAGAGTGTGAAAGAGCTAAGTTTCAAGAATTTATATTGCATATATCCTACCATCATAAGCTTATCCCCACAAGAACTCGCCAGATTACCCAAAGAAAAATCCAGACAAGACATAGCAAAGGAAGCTTCTCTGAAATTTGTATTGCCGAACTGGGATTCTGAATTTAGATTTCTTATGACAATTGATAATCGTTGAGAGTGCTAAATTCATAATCAGATTGATGAAATTTCATTACTTTTGCAAATCGAAAAGTCAATTACAGTAGAGAGTTGTAAGGCAGATTCCAATTCTTCCTAATAAGATCTACATAGCTGAAATCACAAACCCTAGTTTCACAAAACGACCAAAGCCGAAAAACCCTAACCCCCAAATCCGTAAAGAGTCCTGCCTTGTCTCTTGAGAGCATAGACAACATCCATGGCAGTAACAGTCTTCCTCCTTGCGTGCTCAGTGTAGGTAACAGCATCACGAATCACGTTCTCTAGAAAGATCTTGAGAACACCCCTGGTCTCCTCATAGATGAGACCACTGATACGCTTAACACCACCTCTACGAGCAAGACGACGAATCGCAGGCTTGGTGATTCCCTGGATGTTGTCCCTGAGAACCTTCCTGTGCCTCTTTGCACCTCCCTTTCCAAGACCCTTTCCTCCCTTACCACGGCCCGACATTTTTGTTGAATAAAGAGATTGAAGGAGAATTTGAAAACGAGAAAATTTTAGTTGTGAAGTTCGGAGTTTGAGAGCGAAGTATTTATCAAGTTGAAGAGGTAACGATGTACGCCGTACGGCTGACAAGTTATTTGATCCAACGGATGAGAAGCACGATCCGTGTGCAACTAACGTGTTAGTTTCTATCCGTCGATTCATTAAGATCAACGGTGCCTAGATTACGATACTGAAGGTGCGGATTATGGGGATTCGGATGATGGTCCCGTCGTGGTGCGAACCCCGCCATTCAAATTTTTGCCTCCCGCCCCATAATGTGAAAAAACTTATACTTATTTTGCACAAATTGTAACATGTTGGTGGTTTTAATTTTATGATAACAGTTTGTTTAATAAACTCAACAATTTTAACCAAAAAAAATAATAATAAACAAATGAATGTTTTAAAAATCTATTATAGATATATTTTTATCATGTTTATTTATTAGAAAATAAAATTTTAATCATTCATTATATTTATAAAATTAAATTTTTATTTAAGTTACTTAGTTTAGTGTATTTATACGGACGGATATCAATATAAATCTAAAGTTATGTTGGAATCCTCGTTCTCAACTTTTTTCCCAACGTTCATAAATCATAATCATCCATTATAGCGGTTCATGTCGAGTGATTTAGGCTACCATCATTCCTTGTTCCTTACATTGCAATCTCGCATCCAAGAAATTTCATTGACTCCTCTCTCAACCACTACCACCGTTTTTCTTTTTTTACCATTGTGGTTTGCTTCTTCCGTTTTCATCCTCAAGTCACTGTCATATCCTTTTACCCATAATCTTTGCAAACGTGTCAAACAACCGCATGAACGGGTTTGTTGTCTCATCGAAACAGTGCAATACCAAAGATAGTGGGTTATTTATGTTGATACACCCCAACAAATAAAGCAATTGGCAAGTCATCCTTATGTTTACGATATGTGGTATCAAATGATCAATTCATCTCCATCCACTTGAATAACATAAAAGAAGTTAGGATCCTCCAACTGCATCATTTCCAAGTACGCAAGATCACTATATGTTTTCACTTAGCATTACTTCTAAATTGCGCTTACCTCGTAAGTGGTTGTTACAATCCATAGGAACAAATTCAAGACTTTCACAACTTCCTACATGTTCAATCATGAGCTCAAATGCGTTTTTTTGGTGCAATAACTCATCCATCAGTCATATTTACTTTTAATGCTCGAGATGTTGACACTTTTTGGTGTGATATGAATATATGAATCTTACTAAGATATGTCAATAAGTGATTAATTAGGTATGTTGACAATTAATTTTCAAAATAGTTAAACATTCAAACCTTGTTTCCAATCGATGAGATTTGTACGTATCATCTCGCTTATATCATCCCCTTATACCCTCGCATGAACAAACAAATTTCATATATAACAAGTTCCCCTTATGGCTATATGACTTGCTTCATTGAACCGAAATCCAACTTTCATTGCATACGCATTGTAAAACTCATAAGTTGTCTATTAGGTTTTAAATTTTATGTCGATCCTTGGTACCATCTCTTCATATATCTCATACTTTTCACTTTCATCACCTACATAAAAATCAGTAACATCACGATCCTCCTCAAATTCCAAATGCTATGTAGGGGTGAAATTCGAGTTGAATGAGCCGAGCATTGGCATGCTCAAGCTCGGATCGTCTAGAAAACGAACAAGCTCGAGTCAAGCCCGAGTAGTTCGCCTAAAATAATGCTTATATAGTGTTAGTTTGGCCGAATGAGCCGAGCTTTACCCGAACGAGCCGAGCATTGACATGCTCAAGCTCGGCTTATTTATAAATGAGCCGATCTTAAATTTTATATGAGATTAAAAATGTGTTCATATTGGACTCATTTAAAAAATGAACGAGCTTGAGCCAAGATTTTAATGAGCCGAACGCGAGCCAAGTCCGAGTAGCTTGTCTTATTAACACCCCTACGGTCTACGTGCTTATCCATCATTTGTAGAAGCATCCCATTACCTACAAAAATATTAAAAAATTTTACCTTCAAAAAATATAATAGCATCAATTATTCACAAGAAATAAAAGATTAATGAGGTTCCAAACGATTACATTGATGCTCATCCTTTCTAGAAGATCAAACGGTCTCGGATTACAAAGGATATGCACGCGTTGACATAACATGTGCAAATTAATAAAACGAATTAATTAATCATAAAACTAGGTAAGGATGATACTTTATTAGGAGAATATGAAGTTTTTTAGATTTGGAAGACCTTTAGTTCGAAACAACGATTTAGACTGTGTTTGACATGCATAAAAAAACACTAGTGTTTGTGTTCACTATAGTTTTTTGAAGGGCTTTCGAAAAACACTAATGTTTAGTGTTTTTAAACACTAACGAGTGTTTGGCAATTCCAACAAGATACACTAGTGTTTCTTCTTATCACGTGCATACCATCTTCATCCACCTCCGTCCGTTGCCCGCTGGTTCGTCATATCTCAATCTATTGGAATTCAAACGTTATGGATGTTCAGTGAGATATATATTGAGAGTGAAAGAGGAAGTGAATCAACTTTGATCCAAACTCTAAAAAGAATTGTTAGTTGAAATGGCAAAACAAGACGATGAAGAGATGTTGATTATGTTCGATGATTCAAAATTTAGTCAGCCGGACGAATTTCTTCCACATTTTGAGGTAATAATTTTCCCATAAGTTTATTATTATCGATAAAAAAAAATTATTTTATTTGTTTTCAATTAGGGTCTACCGATGTATCTTGTGATAAAGGGACCGATTATATTCGTATGTTTGAAACTCACGGATATTTATGCGATCGATAGACAATGGTTGATTGGGCTCATTTCATGGGAGGAACTATGCATATGGTGTTAGTCGCAACTCGCAAGTAGGTCATGGAGAAATGTGAGTGGATTCGTTACGTTTTGGTTGACATGCGAACATTTCGGATTCCCTCGGAAGAAGAAAGGCATTGACTGTGATACCGAGCCATCATCTAGCCGAGCACATAAATCGATAAAAGACGGGTGTTCATTTGAGCTTGAGGGCGTACAATACAAAGCTGATTGGGCTCATTTCATGAGATGAAAGTTACTTGGCAAAGTTATCCGATGTTGATGGAGTATTTGGAGACCACGTGGTTAATCCATACAAGGAGGCAATTGTTCGCGCATGGTGCGACTTGTATCTTTATTTTGGCACAAGGACAACAAACGCGTAAGAACTCAATCCTATATTTATTACAAGTTTCTAGTATTAAATATAAATTTTAAATAGTACATTGATTCCATAATGATCCGTAGGTGTGAGTCCGCACACTCTTTGTTGAAGAGAATGTTGCGTTCTAGTGTGCAAGGATTTTAGTTAGTGGTGGACAACATCGACTTGATGGTAGTCGATTAGATTGGAAAGATTGAAGCATCCATAGAGACTTCACGCGAGATGATGTTTTTGGATGAGTAGGTTTCAATATTTGATTTGCTCCGAAACAAAGTAAGCAACGAGTGTTTCGAGGTGTTCTTGCAAATCTACGAAAATGCGAAGAAAATTAAGAGCATAACAACATGTCATGATTCATATTGGAGGGAACCCCATGGATTTCCTTGTGCACACGAGTTCTTCCTTCATATTAAGGCTCGGGTGCCAATACGTTTGGATCAAATCCATACATATTGGAAGCAAGTCCGATGAGAAAATGTGAATCCGATCGTAGAAGATGATGTTGCCAACATTGATCCAAACATTGTGTCACTATACAACTTCAAGAAGCGAATAGATAACAATTTGCGGACTAAAGATGAGATTGAGCGGATGGATCCTACATATGAAGATATGCTAAATCTAGGGATGTCAACTATGAGAGAACAAAAACAAAAAAAAAGAACTCAATCCGAAATATGAGAACTTAGTCCGAAATACACACAATCCAACCAAAATATAAGAATTCAATCCGAAATACACATAATCCAACTAATCACATATGAGATGCGATGCCTTAACCTGAGACTGCGCAATAGGAATATGACGTGCAAAAGACTCCTCATAGATCTCCCGAATATCCGACTTAGTGAATGACGCACCACGTGCAATAATATCTCAGAGATGTGTCTGGAGTATGTGCTGACGTTGCAATGATACAAACATTTTTTAATACTTATTTAAATATTTAACTTCTATGAAAGATGAATTTGAATGAAGACATACCTTAGTATATGAAACTAGAACTGGAGGAGGGCACTCATGTAGAGGAATTTGTACCGTCGAGGAGGGAAAACGAATGGGTGACACTAAGAACCAAACTAATCCATGTAGTCTTCCGATATAGTCCATGAATCAGGTGCCGGAATCCGACCAACTAGTGATACTCTACTCGTGACCTCATGTTTAGTATCCCATCTATCCTCTGAGGAGTTAAACCGGACTTTGTAACCTTTGTTGCCGGTCTCCAGATGAACCTCGAGGTATGAAATGATCCTCTCTAGTGGGATGGTCTGAACAAATCCAAACTATTGGAGAACCCGGTCTGACATGTATGGCTTGACAATGTTGTCAATCCAGATCGTGCCTTTGTAAGTAAAAAGCGCAAACTCGCCCTCAAAATCTATAACTCTATCCCCATACGGCATAAACTTTATGTCTTATGCTATTATTTGGTCTATTAGGGCACATAACGATCTCATCCTCTCCAATGACTCTGATAGTGTCTTCGGGACAGATAGTCTCGAAGCCCACCGAGCTGATCCGTGTAATGCGGGATCCTCGGCCGCAGAACAACCTAGTGAGGGAAAATGTGCATATATCCAAAATTGAACGTATTAAATCGTTATTATTAATTAGATTATTATAACATAATCGTATTTAATCAATTAAAAAATAATACCTGTAAAAGAGATGTACAACCGCCGACGGTCCTCACCCTAAGTCGTGAAACATCACCCATCATCCTATACGACAATTTTCCAAAATAATGATCAATATCAATACAAATGAATAGTTAAATAGTTAAATAAATTCATAGTAGTAAGTACCAGTAGAGATATGTCATGACGCCGGTGCCCTCATGCATATCCTCCCGTGCATTAGTGATCTCGAACCAAGTCAATCAACCACAACCGGATCTTGTTCGTCGACTTATCGATGAACAAAGTAGATCCCAAGAAAAATAAAAGGAAGATTGAAGCAATATCGCCAGTTGGGGTGTCTGGGACGCGACGTATAATCTCGTATGTCCTCCTCATATCGATAGACACTATAGAATGATGTGCCTCTGCCTCAGTCTTACTAATACAGAAGGTCTTGACCAACCATAAAGTACGGTCTTGTGTGTTGAGTGGTGTTAACATGACATCCCTATCAATCCCCAGGCACATGATAACAGCAACGTCGTGGAGAGAAATAGTCATCTCACCCCAATGTAGGTGAAAACTATTGGTATCATGATGTCATCACTCTAAAAATAAGTGGATAAGGGCATGATCAACACCGGCGAAGGAAAGATCGAGTAGATCAGTAATACCACTATGTGATGCTAACCCAAACCAAGATGCGGGGTCCCCTCTATTAGTATATGATATTCATCTACTCAAATGACCGATGTCTAATAACCGCCTAAGCGTTGTAATCGGCTTCTTGAAATCCTCCTTCATAAACATGTTTATATTCAATTAAACATTTCATTACTTTATAGTGTAAGGTAATTTGTTACAAGTATGATCTATTTATCTACCTCGCCCATCCAAACACCGCGTGCCCAGTGACCAGCATAGCATATCAACACCTCCTCAATCAAGGGTGCCCCGTGTCAGCAACAATGCGGCCTCGATCGGCCGGGATAAAAGCATCATCCACATGGTCGTCATATGGTATATCTCTATACTCGTCAGTTGTGACATCTTCATGCTGCTCAACTGGTAAATCTACATGACCCTCAACTGATATATATGCATGCTTGTGCAAACGAGTCACATCCCAAGCTGGTAACTTTATATGCTCATCTGGTTGTATAGCAGAAGTTTGACTAGCCTCCTCATCCTCATCTTCAATGTCATATGTAGGGTCAGGTAAATCTGCATGTCAAACACGTGGAGGTGGATCCGAAGACGATGGTCCAAGTGCCCGAGACACCTAAACCGGTGTATGCACATCCCAATCGGGATGTGTAGAGCTTTACGATCCGAGACCGTAGAACGCCTACACTCCATCACCTCTAGTATCTACACTTAATTGAATTTAATTAATTAATTTTAGAATAATATCAATTAAATGTTTTATTAAACTAAATGTAATTTAATTAATATTCAATATTTTCACATTTTTAATAACATATAACTTAATTAATTATTTTTTTAATACAACTACATATAATATAATACAATATAATATTTTTTTTACAATTTATTTTAATTTATGTTAATAAATTAAACTCAATTATAAAACAATTATATTAAATTAAATTAAATTCAACTTAATTTGATTTAATTTAAAATCATTTCAATTCAATTTAATTTAATTTTAATTTAATTCAGTTTAATGCCAAATAATTCAAAATAACGCGTAAAAATGCATTTTACGATGTACAGTGGCACCTCGGTTACGGAAACCGTGGCCGTGGTTGCCAATGTTCATCTTTTCCGAACGAACGTCAACAATGGCATTTTTATAAATTTGATAAATGTTCATCTAGGTGGACATATGAGATCCACACTTCCACTAGAGATATGACATCCCTTGAAAATGGTTTCCTCTATCCTGCTTCTCGATGGCGACACACCGTGTTAGTTCAGTTATCCTGCGTGCTCTATATGTTTTGTCAGTCTTGAGTGTTTCTTGTCTTATCATGTAGTTTGTTCCGACTTTTTGGTTCTTGTTTAACCTTTTCGGTCATTTACTTTGTGGTTTTGTTGTATTTTCCTATTAATTTTCTCTATCTGCATGATGGCTTGCCCGTTTATCGATTTTCAACCCCTCGATATACCAAGTATGTTTGTGTAGTCGAGTTTTTTACCTTCTTGAAAAAAAAGTTGGTTAACAAAGAATGAACGGAAACATATTTAAGTGGTTAGTTGTAGAGGAGTATAAGTAAAAGTTGGTTAAATGAGAATAAAAATATAAGAGGGGTTAAGTGACAAATAATATAAATAAAGAGGTTAATAGATGTACCGAGAAATTTCTTTATTTATCATCGTATCTACGCACTTCGCATGTGTAGTCAGAGTCTTAAAATAAAATAATTTTATTTTCTTTTTAACTTTAACTACGCATCCTATATGTATAGTCTACGCACCCATATAGATGGTTGAGTGAAAACCTAACAAGACACTCGAGGTGATCGTCGAACGTTCGCGCCTTAACGTGCGTGGCGCCATCCAACATCGCCAGTTGGATAGCTGACGCAAAATCGCAAATCACAAGCCGACATTTTTTATCATCACAAATTTATATATTTTTCTCCGTTTTACCCCTACACTTTCTCTAGAACAAACTTGGGATATACTTTCGTCTCCTTCATTGGGAATTCCTCCCAATACCAAACCAATCACCATCCAAAACGGTCACATCGTCAATTCCTCCTCCGGCCGATGGGTCTTCTACCCAACGACGACGCCGTTTCGATCCAGAAAGGCAACAAGCCTGGTGAGCCATGGGTTATCACCGTCAATTGCCCTGACAAAACCGGCCTTGGCTGCGATATTTGCCGCATTATTCTCGATTTCGGTCTCAGAATCACCAAAGGAGGTTTACTTCCTCTTTCCCCCTTCTGATATTTTTAATTTATTGCTTTTTAGGCTTTCTGGCTGCGATGCTGCTGTTCAGTTGAATCTGTATATTCCAGTTGAGTCGTTTTAAATATTTTGAATATTCACCCATTTACCTTACCAACATTTGCTAGTATAATTGCTTAGTCAGATATCTCTGAGATTATTTTGCAGAATCTCTACCGGTATCATTTCAATCGAATCTGTTACTTTTTCAATTTCGAGATCTTGTAGTAATTCGATTCCAAGGGCATAGGATTTGCTCAGTTTGATTACTTTCCAAATTTGTTTGACGTATTTTACCGAAACTTCAATCCTAGTTATCTAGGTTTAGATATTTTACTGTAAAGGTTGATGTTTAGCAGACGGAATTTGATAGTATACTATATTCTGTATGAGCAGATGTTTCAACAGATGGAAAGTGGTGCTATATTCTGTTGTGGGTGGTTCCTCATGATAGTTTGCGCTTTGTTCGGTGGTCAAGCTTAAAAGAACAGCTTCTTTCTGTTTGTCCGCCATGTTCAATGGCATTTTACATCTATACACAGCCGAATCCAAGCAAATCCCAATCCTTATACTTGCTGACCTTTTGTTGCTTGGATCGGAGAGGATTGCTGCATGGTAACGTTTGATGTTCCCACTTCAAAGTTTTATAGGGCGTATAATATATGATTCGGGAATGATATTGTTTTTAACTTGTTTTGCAATCCTCTTAGATGTTACTCATGTTCTCTCCGAGCTTGAGCTTTCCATAGAAAAGGTGAAGGTGACTACTACACCAGACGGAAGAGTTTTGGATCTCTTCTTTATAACAGACAATATGTAAGCACTGTTTTTTTTTAGTGGTTTATAATATTTTCTTTTTGAGATCTTCATTGCTTCTTATAGAGTCCTTGAAATTGTAAACTGAAAGTAGAATCCTTGTGCATCTGAATTAGACATTATTAGTGACTGGTTGGCAACAAAATAAGTGGACTTGATCATTAGTTGTAACCCATTTCGATATTCCTAAGTTTGACTTTTCCATGTGATCATACATTGGTGGAGCAGTTTATGGCACAGGTTTTTGAGTTAGGAGTTTACTGTAGAACAAGATGTTCGTAAGGTTGGAAATTAAGTTTTTTTTTTGATGAAATTTAGTTAATAATATTGTTCAAAGAAATGTAAGTTTGTAGAGCTTACTGGAAAAACTTTTTTGTTCCTATTTCATTAAATTAATCTCTTAGATATAATAACTTTATTATGTATATGTTTTTGTGCTCAGGAATCTTCTACACAAAAAGGAACGTCAAGAAGAAACATGTAAAAGATTGCGGCATGTCCTGGGCGATTCTTGTGTCAGTTGTGAACTTAAATTGGTAGATTCTCATCAGGAAAGTCGACATGGAATCTCACTTTCTTCATCTGTTTCTGAAGAGCTATTTAAAACTGTTTACTCGGATAAAGACCGCCATTCGCAAGCCCTTACCCCAGAGTTGTCCAGATTAAAGAAAGCTAATGTGGATATAGACAATTCACTGAGTCCAAGTCATACATTGCTTCAAATTCAGTGTGTGGATCACAAGGGTCTTCTCTATGATATATTAAGAACTGTAAAAGACCTTGATATTCAGGTAAAATTTTAGCATATGCTAAACTCATTTCGCATATTAAAGTGCAGCATGGTTATAAACCTACTCAGTTACTTATATTTTGCTATTGGAAACATGTTTCACATGACAAGCTTATTACTAGCTAGTTGAATCTCACAAAATGTCTTATGAACAAGTTATAACTTATAAACTATGAGAACTGCTTATATGCTATTCCCAGCAGCCTACCAAAATCGGTTAGCTTGTAGCTTAACTAGCTATAAGATCAAGTGTCAGGAACTAAAAATTGTTAGCCTTGCTTATCTTGATTTATTGTAACATCTGAAATAGAATCATGATTTGTTGTTACATTGTCTGATAAATGCATGGTGTATGTTTGGTTCCTTTCTTGATCTCTAGATAGCATACGGCCGTTTCTCTGAAGTCACAAAAGGAGAAAGAGTAATTGACCTATTTGTCCATCGGAAGGATGGAAAGAAGATTGTGGATCCCGAGGAAGTATTTCATCTGTCTTCCCGCTTGAAGATGGAGATGCTTCATCCTTTACGTGCTATGATTACAAACCGTGGACCAGATACTGAATTGCTGGTTGCAAACCCAGTTGAGTTATCCGGAAAGGGTAGACCGCGTGTTTTCTATGATGTCACCCTTTCACTTAAAGCTCTTGGTATCTGCATTTTCTCAGTAAGTAGTGTAGATCATCCTTGATGATATCTTTATCAGAAATTATGCTATAGGGTTAAAGAGTTATGTTTCAAGCTTTCTTGTGCATGCAGGCGGAAATAGGACGGTGTTCAGTATCTGAACGCGAATGGGAGGTATACAGGTTCCTTCTAGAAGAGGAAGGCCAACATCAGCTGCTGTCTTCAACAGCCAGGAATGAGATTGTGGATAAAGTGAGAAGGATGCTAATGGGTTGGTGAACTCACTTTGTTCTTGCAGACCCGGAACGCGAAACGCTAAAGATATGCATCTCCTTTTTTGTACAGAGCTTATTTAGTGATTGGATTTGAATTTGGTGATTACTTAGCATCATGATGGATTATGTATTCATATTCTTTACTAGAATAAGAAATTCCATTTCTTGTGCTAAGATCATTGCATTGAATAATGACCCTACTGTTGTAACTGTTAACTTAATTTCAGCCAATAACATGTAAGCTGCAAGTTTTTTGAATTGCATCTCCAGAGATGATTCTTTTGAATCTTTCTTAGGTCTTTAATTCTCTCAGGAAGTTCTCATGTTTATGGGTGATAACAGATATATAGGGCTTCACTTACGCCAGATCCGAGAAGGTAAATTAAAGAATCTGAGGCTTTAGTTTTCTTTCTGTAGTTGTAGCAAATTGTCATTCAATCAGTAACTAGAACTAAATTAATGCAGAAACTACTTAACCCTTGGGCCCTTGCAACATAGCACTGCAGGCTCACTGCAGGCTCACTCTCGCGGTTGAGGAAGCGAAGAGCACCTTCAATCCGAAACGAGCAAGCTTGAAGATATGACGTCTGCCACACAAAGATCTTCCCATTGAACTGCAGGATGATTGAGACGCTTTCACATATTTTGATGCTTATTTTTCAAGTTTGGTAACTATTTTTTGATGCTTTTTATTTATTTCCCAAGTTTAGTAACTATTTCCCAAGTTTCTATAAACTGTTATTTTTCTTGATAGTTCGCATGTCAATAACGTATTGCTATTAGTTAATAGGGTTTTTCCTCTTGGTATCCAACAAGTTTTAAAAATTCTCTTGGTACCCTCGTGGTTTTATTTGTTTCCTTCTTATACTCATTATTTATATATTATATTAAAAATTCATTAAAAAATAATTAAAAAATTAAAAAAATAATTTTAAAACTAATTTTGACCTCATTGAAAAAATAATGTAATAAATTTATGATAGAATTGGTTTTTATATAAAACTTTTATATTTTGAATTAAAGGTAATATTTATTTCATGAACTAAAATAATTTTTTTTATCTTAGATTTAAAATAAAATATATAAAAAATTAAATTAAAAACAAATTTTTTAAAATTGTTTTTAATTTTTTAAAGATGCTTGAAATTTATAAATATAGTAATTTTTTTTGAATTTAATTTATATTATTTATTTTAATTCGAAATTTAATTTAATTTTTTTTAATTTAAGTGTCTGTAAACTAAAAAACTAAAAATATAAAATAAAATAAAACTTTCGAACTAAAATAATTATATAACTTCAAAAAAACTTACAATAATTTTAAATTTCTAGACTCATAAAAAAAATTTAATTTTTTTTAATTTCATTTTATATATTTTATTTTAAATCGAAAATAAAAAAAATTATTTTTTTTATTTTCATTAAAAAATAAATTTGTCTTTCATTTACTTTTTTAATACAAAAAATATAATTCTATTATAAATTTATTAGTTTAATATTTAATGTGATCAAAATTAGTTTTAAAATTATTTTTTAATTATTTTATAATGAATTTTTAATGTAATATATAAAAAATGGGTATAAAGAGGAAATAAATAAAATCATAAGGGTACCAAGAGAATTTTTGAAATTTGGTGGATATCAAAAGGATAAGTCCAAACTTTGAGGGCACCAAGAGGAAAAATCCTAGTTTATATATATATATAGTTTGCTTTTACTTTAGTTAAACATTACTTGTTTGAAACAATAAAAAAATTTCTTATATTTTCAAAAATTGTGGATCACGAGGAAGTATTTAATCTATCTTCCCGCTTGAAGATGGAGATGCTTCGTCCTCTATGTGTTATGATTACAAACCATGGATCAAATGCTTCATCCTCTATTAGTTAATATGTAGTTTGCTTTTACTTTAGGTTAATGAGGATTGGACCGATAAATTAAACTCTTATTCTAAAATAATGTGACTTTGATGTTCAATTTTCACTCTGTTCTTAAGTGTATAGATCATTATTTCGAATTGCACAGACACTTCTATAAACTGTTATTTTCTAATAAAAAATCCCCACAAACATAGTACAAATATCACTAATGTAACTAAAAAATATACTAATGACTCAACCTTTGTTCCCGGTCATTGGATATGCTAAGCAAGTGTTTGAATAACTCTTGCAAAGAAACACTCGTGGCTTTTGTAAATTTGTAGGTTGGAAACAACATCTATATGATAATTTGACAAATAGTTATTGTCCCAACTTAAATTTTATATTTCATGAGATATACATTCAAGATGTTTAGCTTGTGGAAATCAGATTTGATGCCAATAGCAAATATCACGATGTGTACTAATATCGGGGTCACCAATCATGCCTCTCCGATCTCCACAAACTAATGACTTCGGATGAATATTTTGGGGACGACAAACTTCAAGATTGAAATTTATAATTATTATAGGTTTCTCACATCGCTTATTAAGTCTTACTTGCAAATTTATGGTCGTCTAATGTGGGTATTGTAGCAAAGTTAATCAACACTTAAAGAGAGTGGATTTAATCCACAAAAAGGATGAAATGATCCTCTTTTTCCAAACTGCAATATCATCATCAACGAAGCGCATAAAAATCTCCAAAGCATGTTTATAATTGAACACAACTGCAACATCATCATCAACGGAGCCCATAAACATCTTCAAAGCAAGTTTAGGATTGAACACAACTGCAACATCATCATCAACGGAGATCGCATATATCTTCAAAGCAGTTTTAAGATTCAACCCATACAGCTCTAGATTGATAGTTGCTGGAGTGGAGATGATTGTGGTGCGCCAAAGGGAATAGTTTTCTTATTCAAATTTGATACTAATGGAAGAAATTTCAAAGTTGAAGTTGGAGTTGCCATGGTGGCGCCAAAATAAGAAAGGGAGAAAAACACATCACCATGTAATTATGCATATGAGATTTTGTAAAGTTGTTCTTGACTTGCACTCGTGATGAATACAATTCACAATATATATGCACAAAGTATACGAATATATAGGAATGATCAAGACCTATTCATATGGGATTGGTTTATATAAGAAGAAGATAACACAAAAGTGGATAAGATCGAACATCTGACTTGATAAATTATTTAACCACGTGTTTTTAGAACTAGTTTTTTAGTTAATGAGGAAAGATCAATAAATATTATTTTAGACTAATTAATTTAATAATCATTAATCTAATTTAAAATATCAATCAAGAGTAATCAATTTAATAAGTGTTAGTTTGATTTAAAAAATCTATTTTACATTAAACAAATTGTTTTGCAAAAATAGTGTGTGTATTTTGAGAATATTTCGAACATATATTAAATTCACAATAATATTTTCTGATGTCGTTGTGAGGTTCTAACTCGTAACATCATCTCCGGGGTTTATAAATTCGGGGTTACAACATGATATCAGCGTGTTACGTTGACAACGACGAAACTCGTAACTTAATAAAAAAAATGTAGATATAATCCGGGCCTGAAAAGGGAAATGGAGGTTTTTAAAAATGAATTTTGGTTTAAGAGCATGTGTATAGACGGGATGTTGAGTTAGTAGTATGTTGGACTACCATCGCTCTCCGTGAATTCCAGTAGCATAGGGTGACATGTGAGATATAACACGAACTTAGCTTGGTTATAAATAGGGTTTGAGTTAGGTATGTGTAACATGATCACTGATGTAAGGTGGCATAAGTGTTGGTTTTAAGATATACTCCATTCGTTCACAACTAATTGTCGCTATAACCTTATACTTTAGTTCAAGAATAATTGTCATCCTAGCTATTTTGCCCTTTACTTTACACATTTACCATTCTAATCATTAATACGTGGTTAGTTGTGATTTTTAATCAAGCAAAAGATAAAGGAACGATTAGCGGTATAATAGTATATTTCATAGATTTCTTACTAAGTGTGGAAAATGCTAAAACGACAATTGATTTTGAACGGAGGGAGAAAAAAAAGGATTCTTACGTTTGTATGAACCGTCTCAACAATACAACTTTGTGAGTTAGCATCCCGAACTTCTAAAAGAGAAGAATTGACGAAAACGTCGAAAGAAGGACAATAGGCATAAAGTGGGAAATGTGAAATAATTTTAAGAGAAATTTTGGTTGGATTTATATTTCGGATTATATTCAATAGTTATTCAATTTTCGGACGGTGTCCTTGAGATTTATAAATTTTTAAATGTGTTATTCTATCATCCATAAGTTAACATTTTGAGGGGAAAAAGATAATTATTATTATTTGTCAGTTATTGTTAATAGTCATTAAAATGTATAAATAAATTCATGAATGAATAATTTATCCTTTTGTTCCCTTAAAATGTTAACAAGTGTAAATTTATGAATGATATAAGTGCATAATCCGACAAAATCTAAAGCTTAGAGCATCCTCTAAAAACCGGAAAGCCCTTGGTCATAAATCGAAAAAGTCAAAACAAAAAACGCCATCCGAAATTTCCTTAATTTTAATGGCAAGGACAATAGGAACAAGAACCAACTCAGGGGAAACTTTTGTGCCAACAAAAGAAAAAAATGACTTAGATGCAATGCAATGAAAATAGGCACACATTATCATATGAGAAACTTTGAGAAGATTACTACTCCATGTAATTGTACAAATAGTGAGCGTCAAGTTGGGAGTCCCTGTAAGAGCCGTAGTCTTTCAGACCGAGACCGGACCTTGGCCGAGGTTGGTCTTGCCGTCCCCGCAGTGAGTGGTGCCGCCCCTGCGGCTGCTTGGACCGCCCCTGCGGGTTCCGGCGGCTGCAGCCGTCTTCTTTGACCTTGTTGACCCGTACTTTACTCTTTACTTTGCTCCTTCTTACCTTTGGCTGATCAAGGGTTCTTCATCTTCTTCTCCAGCTTCTCTCCACGTTCCTTGCTTCCCTTACTTCCTTGGATCTTGTTCTTGAGTTGTGGAAGAGTTTTGTGAGAGTGTTGTGTGTGTGTTACCTTGTGTGAGTGTTGGCTGAGGTTATGCTGGGCTTGAAAGCCAGCCTTGGTAGCAGTTGAGATCTCCTGCAGCCTTAGACCACAAGTGTGGTAAGGGTTCTTCTCCTCTCTTCTTTCTTTCTTGATTTCCTTCATAGCTTAGGATTAGATGATTGCCTAGGCATGTTCTGATGTTGTATGTGTATACTTGTGTATGGTCTTGGCTTTGGATGAGAGTATAGACGTGATTTGATCACGTGAAGAACCGAAGAGAAGCCGCGAAGTTGCCTTCTGCACTGTCGCCGCCCCCGCGGCCAAGAGCCACCGCCCCCGCGGCTACCGTGCCACAGCGCCTGCGTTGCGCCAGAGGCCGCCCACGTTCAGTGCCACCGCCCCCGCGGCCACATCCCGCCGCGCCCGCAGCCACCTGTTTTAGCCCCTGCGTCCCTTGTGACCCGCAGGTGCGTTTTGTCCCGGATCTACCTAAGGCTAAGTAGATCCTTTTCCTTCCTAGTATGAGTGTTAGTAGCTTGCTAGGTGCGAGTTGAGGTTAGAATGAGTGGAGTACGGAACTGTTATGCCGGTTACGGCCTTGAGGATTACGAGTTGGAATATGATCCGTATGGATCCCTTGGGTCTAGGTGTGACCCCTTGTATGGATATGTATATGATGTATGCGTTATATCTTGGTTAGGTTGAGTTGATCTCCAGAGCGGAGCCGAGTATTCTGAGTCTGTGACTCCCGAGATTGAGGTAAGTCCATAGGACTTACTTAGTTGCCCTCCATATATTGGATGTGTGCCTGAGTGGTGGATGTTATGCTTTATAGCCCGTATGATATATTGTATTACCGACCTATGGTCTATTGACTGCCCATTGTAGGGCCGTGACAACTTGTCCATTCATCCCGCCGGGAGTCTGGAGGTTCTCTTCGGGCAGGCCAATATGGCTCAGTGGGCCGGCCACCTGCACCACTCCCATAGGGTACACGGGAGGTGGGACCGGATCCCATTCCAGTTGGCACCATTCCCGAGAGGCGAGGGTTATATTCCTCGTGTCACATACGTTCATATTGAGTTATTATTTATACGCTGTATGCGCTGGACTATTATTATAAGATAATAAAATGGGTAAATGTGTGACAACATGTTTATATGTTTAAGTTCTGACGTGTGCATGTGCTCTAGCATCTTCCTTTGTATGTGTTTGGTTAGCTAACGGTGTAATGCCGTGTTGTAGACTTTGCAGGTTAGGACACTGCAAAGTAATCCAGACGGGGCGATCTGCTGAGGGCTCCGTACACTGGGGTTATACTCGTGGATGGGTATTTTGGATATGTATATATATATATATATATGATATGTTTTATTGTACTCAACAGTTGTATAAACCTTTTGACATGTTTATATATCAGTTTTATGTTTTGGTTTTAATATGTTGGTGCTTTGTTGTAAGATCGGTGAAATTGTTGTCAGACTAGGGTCAGGATCCATTGTGAGATCCTAGCCCGGTAGCACCCCGAGTCCCGCGGATTCGGGGTGTTACAGTCCCTTTCCGAAACTAAATTATTAATCTCGATAATACATACAAAACGGAGAGGAAGTATCATCAAGCCTTGTTTGGTCAAGTGACATTACAATTAAGGTTGGAGTCTCACGAGATACATTTTGCAACAAAATTATTTGAGTGGAGACGATATAGGGTGTTGAACTAGAGATGAATAAATTAAAAAGGACTCGGAGTTGAAGTGTCCCGGGGGCTATTGAGTGAATTCATGATTCCTTAATTGGTGGGGAGCCGACCAAGAACTAAATTAGTGCGGGATTTACTTAACACTTGAGCCCTTGCAACAATGCGAGCTAACTCTCGTGGATGAGGAATCCAAGAGCACCTTCAATCCGAAACGACCAAGCTTGAAGATGTAACGTCTCCCACACAAAGATCTCCCCATTGAGTTGCAGGATGATTGAGACACTTCCACATATTTTGATGCTCATTGCTGAAGTTTGATAACTATTTTATTAACAATAAGGTTAATGATGAATGTACTTATACACTTCTATAAATTGTTAATTTTCTAATACAAAAAAACCCCACAAACATAGTACAAATATCACTAATGTGACTAAAAATTGTCCTAATGACTCAAACTTGTTCCCAGTCATTGGATACATTAAGCAAGTGTTTGGATAACTTTGGCAAAGAAACACTCGAGGCATTTGTAAATTTGCAGGTTGAAGACAGCATTGGATATGATAATTTGACAAATGGTTATTGTCCCAACTTAAATTTTATATTTCAAGAGATATACAAGACGTTTAGCTTGTAGAGATCAGATTTGATGGCAAAAACAAATATCACGATGGGGTACCGATATTGAGGTCACCAATCATGCCTCTCCGATATCCACAAACTAATGACTTCGGATGAATATTTTGGGGACGACAAACTTCAATATTGAAATTTATAATCATTATAGGTTTATGACATCGCTTATTATGTCTTACTTGAAAATTTACGATCGTCTAATGTGGGTATTGTAGCAAAGTTAATCAACACTTAAAGAGAGTGAATTTAATCCACAAAAAGGATGAAATGATCCCTCTTTTTCCAAACTGCAACATCATCATCAACGGAGATCGCATATATCTTCAAAGCAAGTTTAGGATTGAACACAACTGCAACATCATCATCAACGGAGATCGCATATATCTTCAAAGCAGTTTTAAGATTCAATCCATATAGCTCTAGATTGATAGTTGTTGGAGTGGAGATGATTGTGGTGCGCCAAAGGGAATAGTTTTCTTATTCAAATTTGATGCTAATGGAAGAGATTTCAAAGTTGAAGTTGGAGTTGCCATGGTGGCGCCGAAATAAGAAAGTGAGAAAAACACATTACCATGTAATTATGCATAAGAGATTTGGTAAAGTTGTTCTTAACTTACACTATCGATAAATACAATTCACAATATATATGCAGAAAATATACGAATATATATGAATGATCAGGACCAATTCATATGGGATTGGTTTGCATAAGAAGAGGATAACACAAAGATGGATAAGATCGAACATCTGACTAGATAAATTAGATAATTGATTTAACAATATGTTTTTAGAACTATATAGTTACTTATACAAACTATAATTGGTAATTTAACTTGTTTATCACTCGGACCTTGTGCGATTTTTTTAAAGATAATAGTCGTATATTCTATATAACTTGTTTGTTAAGTAAAGGAGGAAATATCAATAAATATTATTTAGACTAATTAATTTAATAATCGTTAGTCTGATTAAAAATATCAATTAAGACTAATCAATTTAATAAGTGTTAGTTTGATTTAAAACATTTATTTTATATTTAACAAATTGTTTTGCAAAAATAGTGTTCATATTTTGAGAATATTCAAACATATATTATATTCACAATAATATTTCTAGATGTCATTGTGTGGTTCTAACTCGTAACATCTTGGGGGTTTAGAAATTCGGTGTTACAATATGATATCAGAGTGATATGTTAACGACGACAATCGTAACTTAATAAAAAAAAATGTGGAAAATAATCCGGACCCGAAAAGGGAAATGGAGGTTTTAAAAATAAATTTTGATTTAAGAGCATGTGTACAAACGGGACGTTGAGTTAGTATTATGTTGGACTACCATCGCTCTCTGTGGATTCTTGTAGCATAGGGTGACATGTGAGATATAACACGAAATTAGCCAAAAGGCTAAGAAATGTAATCGATGTGGGATAACAACATTCAAGAAACGAAACATAGAGAGATGGGAAGCACGATCGTAGCAAAAATAATATGATCTTCTACAATATCGGGAGTTCCGTTTTGTTTTGTTCGGAAAAATTTATGAATACGAGGTAAAGGATAAAAATAAAGAAAAAGAGCTTCTTGTTGAATTAGTTGGTCTTAAAGATTCGGGTGATCCATGTTAATCCGGTTTATTGTTTATCAACTTCATTTATTTAATTAATTAATTCTCATTTCAACGCCGGCATTCATGGCTCGCATCAATCTTGTCCGGGTAACTCCTAACTTTAATGTCGGTCTTCAGTGTCCATCTTCAATGCCTTCAATATTAGTCTTCAATGACCGTTACATTCCTCAAAACATACGTGGATTAGGTGAATGTATGGATAAGGAGGAATAAAAGATGGGAGGTATTGGACTTAATTTCCTTTTTGGGTAGAGGGATATGGTCATCAAGCATAGACAAGGATGGCAAGAAGCTGGGCCGGTTCGTCCGGTCCAAAAAGAAAATAAAACAAAATAGTTCGGTTTTGTTTAGACCATTTGCTCGGGTTTGAATCCGTTTGAATTATCTCTTCGTTTTCAATTCGGGTTCTCGGGTAAAATAAAATAGATAAAAATAAAAAAAAAATTTAAAATTAAAATAACCAGGAATTTTTTTTAAAAATTTCCGGTGATTACAGTCGGGGCGACGACATAGTCGAGCCCACCCCTGGATCCGCCCTTTGCCATGGGGAGATGATGGAAATGCAATTTTCAACCATTGCTAGACGATGCAATAAACTCCATCTCCAATACGCTATGGCTCCCAAAAAGTGACGGATTTGTTGCTCTTCTCCCATGCGCTTCCCAAACGGGGTCATAATTTTTGTGTTTATCATGTGTGTCATTGACGTATTGATACGTGAAATTGTTGACCTACTGAATTATTTTAGTTTAAAACAGGTATAATAACTTTTGTATAATTGGAAAAATTTTCTTTAATAATTAAATGTTTGCATACATATATTAAATAATAAATTATTTTAAACCTATTTAAAATTGATATTTATTCTAATTCAAAGGATGAAATTCATTGTATTTTATATTTTATTTATAAAGTTAATCAAGTTACTTAAATTTTAAATTATTAAACACTACTTTAATCTTCTAGATGTTGAAGTTTTCATAAAAATTAAAATAATATTAAGTGAGATTTGTTTAAAACTTTTAATTAATTAAATAATATTTAATTTAGTACACCTAATTATATCAGTAAATTATATTTTCAAATAATAAATAAGCGATAATTTTTAAATTTTTATTAGGAATTTACCTGTATGAACCAGTCTTGTTATAATAATGAACGGTATGAACCAGTTTTGGCTGAGCATTAGCATAGAACCATTGAAGTTGAATCCTTTGGCTACAGAAGTTGAAATCGTTAACGTTGTACAATCGACCAATTTTTATCCAGGATTCATAACAATCAGTACCTGCCAACCAGTGGCGAATTTAAAGGGGTAAGGGTGGACCGTCCCCCTCCCTCGCGTGTGGTGTAGTGTAAAAAAAAAAACCATCAAAACGACGTCGTTTTGATGAGAATAAATAGAGCAGGGTTTTTTCGGCTCCTCTCCCGCTCCAGGCACGCCTCGTCTCCCTCAGTTTCGACTGCCGCTCCTCGTCTCCTCGTCTCCTCTCGTCTGAAGTCTCTCCCTGCTGCTCGCCTCCGCAATGCCGCTCCCCTCCTCGCCTCCTCTCGTCGTCTGAGCTCTCAGCTTCATCCCGTCCGTCGCCTTCGCAGTGCCGCTCGGCCTGTTCCTCTGCTCGCCCGCCCGCCTCGCCTCCGCAGACCGCAGTGCCGCTCCCCTCCTCTCGTCATCCCGACTCATCCGAGCTCTCAGCTTCATCCCGCCTGTCGCTGCTCCCTTTCTGGACTCTCGACCTGCTGGTTGCTCTAAATCAAGGTGAAGGTTAGTTTTATTATAAGTTTTACTTGTTATTAAATCAATTTGATTGAAAAATTAGTAGTTATTTAGTTGATTAGGTTTAATTGTTTTGTATTTGTTGATTAGGTTTAATTTGTTGATTGAATTGAAAAGTTATGTTAAGGTTCTTGATATTTGTTGATTGAATTGAAAATTAGTCTGATTTGGTTAAATTTGTTGATTGAATTGAAAATTTGTAGTCGATTACTTTATAATGTTAAATTTATCGTTATTTCTTTAATCAGTTCAGTCCCCTTCAAATATTTCTTGGCTCCGCCACTGCTGCCAACTGAATTTTACCTTGTGATCTTTTTGTGTTTCTTCTTTAGGTTAAGAAGATGGACGGTGTTCCACCTGATGCCCTAACTCTGTGGAATCAGATGAAGAATGAAGAGAAAGAGATGCGGCAAAAAAGACGGTCAGTACTCCAATTTTTGTGTTAGTATCTGGATTTTGATTTTGAGTTATATTTCAAACAGACAACCTCTTATAAAATTTTATTTTTGTAATGGGCAGGTTGTTGATGGGTTTCTCTGCACCCGAACTTTCTAGTAGAAAGAGATCAAAATCAAACGAGCAGTAAGAATAAGACCTCATTATTCGTCTTTATTTTACTAATCTTTTGCAATTTCATGGTTCACAATCCACTTACCTTACTTTGAGCTTTCTATTTCTCAGAGCAATGTATTTTTTGTATGCTTGTAAAAGGATTTTTTTCTTTTACTATATGTTATTTGCCTAATTTGTGATTTTGAGGAATGATACTAAATAAATGGTCTGTGTTGATATAGTATAGTAGGTTTGGATAAGCTTTGCTTCAATTTTCTCATAATATGGCCCTTGTTGCCCTTTTCCATGTAGCCTTAGGTCACATTAATCATATTACATCACTTGGTCACTAAATTGTTTGACCCCTGCTTTTGAAGAATCGTTTTTATAACTTTTTTGTTTTCTTCTTGTTATAAGCCTGATTGGGTCTGTTTCAGGAATTTCATGTGTCTTGAGTAGAATCTGTAACTTAATAGATACTTTGCTAATTGTATTTGCAGGTCAATGTTACCCGAGACAATACTAAGGGAAGATGATGTAAGTCACAACGACCTGCCTTGTCATAATTCAGTGTTGAACCAATTTTACTTGTAGATAAACCACCTCACTAAAGATATTTATTAAAGTATAGTACCATCTTGTTTCCTTGGAATAGTATTTATAGTACTCTTAGGACCGTGATGCTAAGCTGTTGAAATATTACATTTGATCCATCTCAGATATTTTTCCTGATTATTTTTGCATCAATTGCTTCTCTGACATCCGTTTTGTGTTCTCATTATTCCAAACTGCCAACTTTAAAATATCGGTATAGTAATTCTCAGTACAATTGTATTTCAGCTGTTTTTTGAAAATCTTAAGAAGATTGTTGAGAAGGGCTTTGGAGGCTGCCATGATGAAGAATCTGAGTTCCCTGCCACTGAAGATAAGGTCGAACACGTTGCACATCAAAAAATTCTGAAGACAGTTTTGGCTTTACTAGACGACTTTACAAACAATGGACTCTACCTTTTGGCCAAGTTAATTGGTGGGAGTTCAGTTATTGAGAAAACACGGTGGAAAATGAAGACATTTATCAAAGAAAATTTGCCAAAAGTGCATGGAAAACAATGTAATAGTGGTAAAGAAGATGCAACCTATAGCAAGCTATCTCACATCCTCACAGATCCACATAATTTCCGCAAGAGTCATGTTATGACTTCAACTCGTGCTGCAACGTGGACAGTCGGTCCTTCTGAGCAATCTCATTATGCTGCAACCATGACAATACTTGATGGACTAGAGAAAATGTCTCTACAGACTCTGAGTGCTATGTACAGGAGACTTACAGGTGCCCAATGTAATCTGCCAACGTTGAATCCTCCTAGATGTGGTTGGAGTATAGGTCGTTTAGTTAGACGTGTGAAGTCTTTGTCCCTTAAAATGCTGTCGGAAGTTGACAAGTCGGATGGGCTACCAGAGCCCCTAGCCAAAGCTATGGAAGTTGCTAGCTTATCCTTAAAGCTAAGTGGTCATCAGAATGCTTTTTTGACCAACTTTTGTCATTATACTCCAGAAATAGAATCCCTACATCATGATATAATAAAGGCAATTAATCTACTTGACCGCAAGGTTGGAGTGGAGGAACTAAAGAGCTTGAAGAACGCGCTAGCACCGCATACTGAATATCAAGTGGTGAATGGTGGTTTGAGAAAGGCGGTTAAGAAAATGTTAACTGAGTTTCTTTTTGAATGCGGCGACATGGATGAAATCCCAGCTGTGTTGTTAGATTCTCTTGCTGTTATAAATAGATGTGCTGTACCAAAAAAGGAGGTCAATGAAGAGGTGGAGAGTATATTAAATGTGAGTGCTCAACTAAAGCAGGTGTTATGGGACATTATTCCTGATGACAAGCTTGATTTGGATTTTGCTGATGCATACATGGAGGATCTAGAGGATAGTGATGAGGACTTTTATGATGATTATGGTGAAGAGGGACAGTTGTTAAAAGATGAATCGGATGAGGTCAGTGAAGTTGGAAGTACAGGAGTTTCAGATGATGCTGACAGCAGTCTTTTGTTCTGCACTCCTACTTCAGACATACACAACAGGTCAAATGGGAAATCAGATTCTGTGCTTAAGAGTGAAATCAAGGTAGATCCCGATGATTTGCTTTTTACCCCTTCTTCATTTGGGGTCTCACAATCTTACAATCATACGACAAGTATGAGCAGTAAACTACATGAGGGAGAAACATTGACGCATATGACTGAAGCAAAGAGTTCAGTTTCTCGCTTTTCATTGTTTTCAGCCCCAAATGATCAGATAGAAGAGAGAAAACATAATCAAAGCAGATGTAAAATTGAGCCTATTGACCTTGCTGAAGATTGTGAAGGCAACTCATGTGAAAAAGTGAAGGACATGTCTGAGACTCCATGCACCAGCGGTAACAAGTATCTTGCTATACAAGAAGTATGTGATGAAGCAAGTTTGATTGCTTATCGCCTTATTGGGCGCGTCTTTGAGGGGTTTGCATCCATTCAAGGAATAGATTTGGACGAAAGACAACTTTCATACCTGAATGGCGGTCATCCAACTCCAGTGGGTTCTAAAGGTATTAACTCCTCCTGCCTGAATTAAGTAGTTAAAGCACAATGATAGACTATGCTTGCCTATATTTGTTTTGTGTATCTTGACATACCAATGTTGCAGGAATCATGAAGGTCAATTTATGTCAATGATTATCTTCATTGATTTATTTTTTTTGCATTTGCAGTTTGTGCTTAATACAAGAGTTGCCTTAAAAATATAATTCCTTTTATAATGTCTACCATTTGAGAATTTTAATGTGTTTCTTTTGCTATTGATGAAATCATACACGCGACAAAGCACTTTTTTTGTCTTGTACATTTTACTGTGTCTAATTCACTGTTATTCACTATCAGAAACAATTCCAAGTGAAGATCAAGCCACCTGCACTGATGACTTGGAAGGTTCGATCATCATTAAGGCAGTCCAAGAACTCATCCCTTCATTTGGCGACAGGTTATTGTCCCCCCAGGCTCTATCTTGCTTAATTATGATAATGAGTATACTCTAATAGTCTTTCATGTGAAATTATATGATTATGACAGCTTAACATGCCATTTGGTCTTGCTCGTTAGCTGTATAAATCATATAGGATTTGAGCACAACAAATAGTCAATGCATTTGGTGTTGTGCAATAGACCATAGATGGCCTAAATTGTGAAAGTTGAGTTTTTGTTTAAATATCAGCTTTTAGTAGAATCAAAAGAACACATTGCACTTAGAGCACACAAAAAAACAGACCCGAAGGAATGAACCCCTGAGAAGGAAAACCTGAACTGGCTAAAGGCATAAGCTAATTACAAAGATAAGTGATAGATCGTTAGATTCCTCAGGGTTACACAGCTTAGGCTTTGTTTTGTATTCAATTTGAAAAATGTTTCTCAATGAAAATCGTTTATAAATTATGAACCAAACAAAGCCTTAATTGACTTCCTAAAATTTCTTAGGATATTGTTTGAATGAAAAAACAATCTTATGCCTTGTGCTTGACAAATATGCTGGTGTTAGATTCTCTATTTTTAAGCCTCGTTTGCTTGAGCTTCTGGTGCATAGAACTGGAGTACCTTGTATAACTATATAAACTTCTGTAGCTTGAGCAATTCACTCCTAATTTGCAGTGAATTAGAAGAATTGAAAAAGATCTTGAGATGACAGTAGATGATTGGAATAGATGCCTTATAGCTTCTCTTTCAGTTGCTGGCTCATATACATTTTGAAGCTCAACCAATGGGGTTACCTTGGGTCATCATTCTCAAATTGCAGCTTCCAATTAAGACTGAACCTGCATTTCAGTGTAATTGATGAGTGTACAGGTTAGTTATATAGTTCAAATTTTATTTTATTTTTACTGAATTCCGCTTTTGTTGTGAAAAATAAATTTTGCTGTGTTATTCTTGCAGATAAAGGGTGATGGCTGATTACAGCTTCCAATTTTGCTGTGAAATTTTATGTTCTCTACTAGGTTCCGCCGTTCACCATTAAAATGGAATCATTTATCTAATTATTGGATCGTTCGTAACAACACTATGTTTTTGTAAATGACGAATATCCTCACACTGGTTGTATTGGATGGTATTATATATATTTTTACCGGGGACCCTAAGGTGATCCGTTTTTGAACCGAACTGGACAGCGTAGTAGTCGGGTTTTTAGGTCCGGTTTACAGTCCACCGGTCTACAAAATGTCATTACCGAACTGGGCGGATTCTTGTGTCTGTTGTGAACTTAAATTGGTAGATTCTCATCAGGAAAGTCGACATGGAATCTCACTTTCTTACCCCAGAGTGCCCAGATTAAAGAAAGCTAATGTGGGTATAGACAATTCACCGAGTCCAAGTCGTACATTGCTTCAAATTCAATGTGTTGATCACAAGGGTCTTCTCACATATTTTGATGCTTAATTCCCAAATTTGGTAACTATTTAATTAGCAATTAGGTTAATGATGATTGAACTAATAAATTAAGCTCTTGTTCTGAAATAATGTGATTTTGATGTTCAATTGTCACATTGTTCTCGAGTGTATGGATCATTATTTCGCTATCAAGCTCTTGTTCTAAAATAATGTGATTTTGATGTTCAATTGTCACTTTGTTCTCGAGTGTATGAATCATTATTTCGAATTGCCAAACACTTCTATAAACCGATATTTTTTTTAATAAAAAAAACCACAAAGTACAAATATCACTATTTTTTTAATAAAAAAAACCCACAAAGTACAAATATCACTAATATAAATTTAAAAATATCCTAATGACTCATAAGCTTTGTCCCTAGTCATTGGATACACTAAGTAAGTGTTTGAATAACTTTGGCAAAGAAACACTTTAGGCATTTGTAAATTTGCAGGTTGAAAACAACATTAGATATGATAATTTGACAAATGGTTATTGTCCCAACTTAAAATTTACATTTCATGAGATATACATTCAAGATGCTTAGCTTGTAGAGATCAGATTTGATGCCAATAGCAAATATCACGATATGGTACAGATATCGGGGTCACCAATCATGCCTTTCCGATCTCCACAAACTAATGACTTCAGATGATATTCTGGGAACAACAAACTTCAAGATTGAAATTTATAATCATTATAGGTTTCTCACGTCGCTTATTATGTCTTACTTGCAAATTTACGGTCGTCTAATGTGGGTATTGTAGCAAATTTGATCAACACTTAAAGAGAGTGGATTTAATCCACAAAAAGGATGAAATGATCCCTTTTTTACCAAACTGCAACATCATCATCAACAGAGCGCATAAAAATCTCCAAAGTAGGTTTAGAATTGAACACAACTGCAACATCATCATCAACGGAGATTGCGTAGATCTCCAAAGCAGTTTTAAGATTCACCCCATAGAGCTCTTGACTGATAGTTGCTAGAGTGGAGATGATTGTGGTGCGCCCGAGGGAATAGTTTTCTTATTTAAATTTGATGCTAATGAAAGGGATTTCAAAGTTGAATTCGGAATTGCCATGATGGCTCCGAAATAAAAAAGGGAGAAAAACACATTACCATGTAACTATGCATAAAAGATAGTGTAAAGTTGTTCTTGATTTACACTCTTGATGAATACAATTTACAATATATATGCACAAAATATACAAATATATAGGAATGATCAAGACCTATTCATATGGAATTAATTTGCATAAGAAGAGCGGTGACACAAGGATTAGATTGAACATTTGACTTGGTCATTACTTAGATAATTGATTTAACAATATGTGTTTAGAACTAAACAATTACTTATCCAAACTATTATTAGTAATTTAACTAGCTTATCACTCGTACCTTGTGTGGACTTTTTAAAGATAATAGTTGAATATTCCATATAAAATATATAGTATAACTAGTTTTTTAGTCAAGGAAAAAAGATCAATAAATACTAATTTAGACTAATTATTTTAATAACTGTATGATTTAAAATCTCAATTAAGACTAATCAATTTGACAAGTTTTAGTTAGATTTAAAAATCTACTTATATTAAACAAATCGTGTTGCAAAAATAGTGTGCATATTTTGAGGATATGTGGAATGTATATTTGATTCACAATAATATTTTCAGATGTCATTATGGGGCTCCAACTCGTAACATCTCGGGGTTCAAAAATTGAGTGTAACAACATGATATCACAATGCTATGTTGACAACGACGACACTCGTAATTTAACAAAAAAATCAAATGTAGAAAATAATTCGGATCCGAAAAGGGAAATGGTTGTTTTTAAAAAATGAATTTCTGTTTTAAGAACATGTGTATAAACGGGATGTTGAGTTATTAGTAGTTGGACTACCACCGCTCTTCGTGGATTCCTGTAGCATAGGGTGACATGTGATATATAGCACGATTAACTTGGTTATAAATATTATCTATCAATTATCATTATAGTTATGTTATGTTTTGTTGAAATGAATAGTTATTTTATGAGTTTGAGTTAGGCATGCGTAACATGATCACTGTTGTAAGGCGGGATAGGTGTTGATTGTAAGATATACTCCATTTGTTTACAAATAATTGGTATTTTAGCCTTATACTTTAGTTCAAAAATAATTGCCATTCTAGCTATTTTGGCATATACTTTACATATTTACCCTTCTAATCATTAATACTTGATTAGTTGTGATTTTTAATAAAGCAAAAAGATAGAGAAACGATTAGGGGTATAATGATATATTTCATAGATTTCTTAATAAGTGTGCAAAATACTAAAACGACAAATAATTGTGAACGAAGGGAGAAAAAAAGGACTCTTACGTTTGAATGAACTGGCTCGCCAATCCAACTTTGTGAGTTAGCATCCCAAACTTCTAAAAGAGAAGAATTGATGGGTAAACGTTGAAAGAAGGACAATAAAAATAAAGTGGGGATTGTGAAATAATTTTAAGAGAAATTTTGGTTGGTGCCTATGTACTTTATATTTCGGATTATGTTCAATCGTTATTCAATTTCCGGACGGTGTCCTTGAGATTTATAATTTTTGAAATATGTTATTCTATTATCCATAAGTTAACATTTTGAGGGGAAAAAATTATTATTATTTGTTGGTTATTATTAATAGTCATTTAAAGGTATAAATAAATTCTTGAATGAATAATTTATCTTTTTGTTCCCTTAAAATGTTAATAAGTGTTTATTCATGAATGATATAAGTGTATAATCCGACAAAGTATAAAGCTCATAGCATCCTCTAAAAGTCGAAAAACTCTTGGACATAATCGGAAAAGTCAAAAGTATAAAAAAACACCATTCAAAATTTCCCTAATTTTAATGGCAAGGACAGTAGGAACAAGAACCGACTCACATGAAACTTTTGTGTCAACGAAAGGAAAATCAATTTTGTTGATTTTAACTTTTGCACTGAAAAATAAATTTTGTTGTGTTATTCTTGCAGATGAAGGAAGGGTGATGGTTGATTACAGCTTCCAATTTTGCTGTGAAAAATTTTATGTTCTCTACTAGTTTCCGTTGTTCACCATTTCTCTCTATAACATATGCTCTACTTACATGCACATACGAAATCGGAATCGTTTATTATCCTAATTATTGGATTGTATTTTGTAACAACACTATGATTTTTTAAAATGATGAATATTCTCATAGTAGTTGTATTGGATGGTATTATATATATTTTAACCGAGGACCCTAAGGTACGTGATCCGTATTTGAACCGAACTGAGCAGCGTAGTAGTTGGCTGTTAGGTCCGGTTCAGTCCACCGGTCTACAAAATGTCATTGCCGTACACATGAAGGACTATCTGGACAGGAAACCATAAGCATCGAATCCCTTCACTTACAACCAAAACATGATTACATTGTTTGTTGTTGAGGATTTTACTTGTACAGGTCAAGTGTGTTTTGCAGTAGGGTTTTTCAAGTTTTAAGCAAGTTTTAGGTCGTGTATATGTTGTTGACTTATTAAGGCTTTGTTTTAAGTCTAAGTTTAAGGTGTTCACAATTATTTCCACGATGGAAAAATAGGTTATTTGTCTTGCAGGGATCTTAAATATTCTAATTGAACCCGGCAATTTAGATGCTCGACCGGTCCCTTTTTTTATCGACTCGGGTCATTCTATTTCTCTTGACAACTTGACGCCATATCATGATCCAAAAGGGTATTGACATTTAGTTAGTTGCCTTATCTATCTCACCATCACTCGTCCCGATCTGACATACTCAGTTCATACCCTGGCAAAATTCCTTCAAACACCGACCACTATGCAATGGCAAGCGGCAATTTGCGTTTCATGATATCTCAAAGGACAATCGGACAAGGTATTTTATTATCAAATTCGAGTTCTTTGCAATTAAATGCTTACTATGAGAATATTCATCATTTAAACGGTGTCCCGATCATCTTTGAAGCCGAATATATGGTCATGGCTACGTCAATATGTGAACCGAAGTGGATCGAATCCTTACTCGCGTTACTCGGAATCACTCACAACCACCCTATCAATCTATGACGCGACAATTAAACCACCCTTCAAATTGCATCCAATCCAATTGTTAACGAATGAAACAAACAAATCGAAGTAGATTCATGACAAATTCAAAAGCACACCATTCGATTTTAGATGTACACATTCGGACGATTGATCAACTTGCCGATCTCATGACGAAACACTTTGTCATCGTTCATTTCATTATTTACTTACTAAGTTGGGAATTTGCAATATTCATGTGCCAATTTGAGAAGGAGTGATCAGGCTTCATAGGAGTCATCCAATCCAGGATCATATCCTTGTATATCATATTGTGTATACATCTTAATTTTGCTAGTTAACGTTATCGCTATGTATAGTTAGTAGATAAATGTATATATCCTTTCCGAGATTAATAATATAGATGAATTATTATTTCCTAAACTCAAGTTCTACACATTTCCTTTGCTAATCAAGATCAATTCATTGGATATTATCTTACCGTCGTAACCATATTTAATTCCAACCAACATCATAATCTAACCTGTAACTTACGTATACTTGGAAAACGAAATCTATTTGCAGAATTTTAAGAAATCAAAAGCTTAATTTCATTCTATAAGATTTCAAGAGTTGCAGCCAATTATCACTTAATCGGTCATTGGAACAAAATATTACTAATTATAAAGGAACTACATAACCCGTGTGCCCTTGTAACGTAGCACTGCAGGCTCAGTCTTGTGGACGAGGAAACCAAGAGCATCTTTGATCTGAAATGACCAAATCCGAAGGACGTCATCGCCCACCAAAGATATAATAACCTCTCCGACACAAAGATCTCTACATTGAGTTGGTTTCCCGTATCGATAATTGGTACTAATTATGTCTTTCCAATCTCCACAAACTTTATTGTCCCTAGTCATTGAATCCGCTAAGCAAGATTTTGAATAAATTTGGAAAGAAACACTTGACATTTGTAAATTTGCGGGTTAAAAACTCCATTGGATACAAATAATACAATGAATCAATAAATTACTTATTGTCCTAACTTAAATTTCATCATTTCTTAAATATTCATTCGTGATGGTGATGGTTAATTGAGATCCCCCTTCTTCCATACTGCAACATCATCATTAACGGAGACCATAAAAATCTCCAAAGCAGATTTAGGATTCAACACATAGAGTTTAAATTGATAGTTGTTAGAATCGAGACGATTGTGGTGCGTCAGAAGAAATAACTTTTCGGTTCAAATTTGATGTTAATGGAAGGGATTTTAAAGTTGAACTTGGAAATTCCATGGTGGTGCTGGTACAAGAAAGGAAAAAAAACACAATACGATGTGAATATGCATAAAAAATAGGGTTAAATTGTTCTTGATTTACACTCTCGATAATAGTCAGTAGCAAACTGAATAACACAAGGGAGAACTTGATCAAACATTTTTTATAATTGATTTAACCACAAATATTACCAGTATACCCTTTAGTTTTTCAAACTAATTTCAATAGTTTTAGTTACATGTTTGTAAGATAGATGAAGGTTTTAATTCAACAATTTAAACCTTGTTGAAAAAAAGCACAAACAAAGAAAGGAGAGTAAAGCGATAAGTTCAATTGATTGACTATTCATTCCAATAAAGTATGTAAGCAAATGAACCAAAAGAAGTAATCATTTCGATTCAAACCAAATCACACAATAACACCACAACTTAAAAAGAACGTGCAGACAACATGCTTTGCAAGAAAGACATTATGAATGTCTATCAGATAAAGTTTCGGTAATGAATGGTTGGAGATAATAAGTTCTCAAGTCCATCGAACTTATTAGGCTTGGAGTGTCTCACTTTTAGATGTGAGAACTTATTAAGTCCAACACAAATAGAAATGACACCGAGAAATCAATTTGGCCATAACAAACTTAGCCATCGATATTTTTTAATTTATTTCTTTTATGTTTCCTGGATGCGATGCTTCTAATCAGTTAAATCTATATATTCCATTGAGTCGTTTTAAATATTTTGAATATTCATCCATTTATCTCTGAGATTACTTTTGTAGAATCTCTACCTATATCATCTCAATTAAATCTATTACTTTTTCAATTTCGAGATCTTACAGTGATTTAATTCCAAGGGCATATGATTTGCTCAGTTTGGTTACTTTCCAAATTTGATCATATATTGATTATCTTGATTTACTTGTAACCTCTATAATAGAATTATGAACATTGTATGATAAAAATGAATGGAGTACGCTTGATTCCTTTCTTGATCTATATAACATCAGTTGTCTTCAGTAGTTGAGAATGAGATATGCATCTCCTTCTGTAGAGAGCTTCTATAGTGGGAATCCAACTTTTAACTAAATCTATTTTCATAAATTTAAGGAATCGAAATGGAAGGCTTAGTTTTCTTTTTTATAAGATTTTAAGAGTTTGTAGCAAATTATCTTCCAATCAATCATTACAACTAGATATTACTAATAATAATATTTAGTTGATAGCTATTTTATTTTCAATTGGGTACATGATGATTGAGCTAATAAATTAAGCTCATGTTTCACGTTTATGTGATTTCGATGCTCAGATGTCAATTTACTCTTGAGTGTTTGGACATAGTAGCAAGAAAGTTTGGTGAGTTATGGAATTCACCCCTCAATTGATTTGTGTCACGAACGAATGAGATTTGTGTCACGAACGAATGAGTTTTGATCATTATTTCAAACTTCACACACTTATGTAAACTGTCATTTTATATTTAAAAAAACCCAGACTCAATACAAATATCACTAAGTAAATAAAAAATATACATGACACTTAAATTTTATTCATTCGGGATTGTTAGCTTGTGGAGATTGGATATCAAAAAATCATGATGGTGTTCTAATATCATGGTCACCGATATTCACAGACTAATGATCTCGGATGAATATTCCGGAGACGATAAACTTCAAATTGGTAACCATTTGATGGTTTCTCATATTGGTTATTGTGCCTTAGTTTAAGGTAGTCTAATATAATGTGGGTATTGTCACAAAGTTAATAATCACTTAAAGAGAGTGGATTTGATCCACAAAAGGATGAAGTGGTCCCTCTTCTTCCAAACTACAACATCATCATCAACGGAGTCCATAAGAATCCCCAAAGCAGCTTTAGGATTCAACACAACTGCAACATCATCATCAACGGAGCCCGTAAGAATCTCCTAAGCAAGTTTAGGATTCAACACAACTGCAACAACATCATCAACGGAGCACGTAAGAATCTCCAAAGCAGGTTTAGGATTCAACACAACTGCAACATCATCATCAACGGAGCAGTTTAGAATCTCCAAAGCAGGTTTAGGATTCAACACATAGAGCTTTAGATAGATAGTTGCAAGAGTGGAGATGATTGTGGTGCAGCAGAGGGATTATTTTTTCGGTTCAAATTTGATGCTAATGGAAGGGATTTCAGAGTTGAACTTGGAAGTGTCAGGGTGGCACCGAGCCAAGAAAGGGGGAACAATACAATACCATGTAAATATGCATAACAGATTAGAGGAAATTGTTCTTGCTTTACACTCTAAACCGATACAATTTATATATATACACAAATATATGTATATATAGGACTATCGAGACCTATTCCTATGGGATTGGTTCACATAAGAAGAGGAATAGTCGGTAACCGATTGAATAACACAAGGGAGGATATGATCAAATATCTGACTTAGTCATTACTTTCAATTGATTGAATATGCATTACCTTTCGATTCAAACCAAATCACATCACCACCAAAATACAGATCATTCGGGAATTCCCATAGATTTGTTAGAGATGTCAATGTCAGCATGGCTTGCCCGAGAACCTTGAAGAACAATATCACCTAGTTTTGTAGTTCTAGGTTTTAAGATTAATCAAGGATTTCTAGTTTTTTACTTGACAAATACAAATGATGGCTTATGTTGTTTAATGGTTGGTTTTGCCTCAAAACATCGATAGAGTTACAAAAGTTGCTATAGTCATGTACTAGTAATTAGTAGCTCAGCACAAGCCATAAACTAAACCTTTCGGATCCAAGTTTGATATCAATTCTTGTCTTGTTGAAGATAAGTTGGGTTTAGTATGCAATTAACCAAATCCCTCTCGAATAAAAGTAATTATGTAAACACAATTTCAAATATCAAAGTTATTTATAAAGGAGATCCACATTAATATAGATAGAGAAAAGATGGATAGCAGTTAGGTCAATCGGTTGATTTTTCCATTAGTAAAAGCTAATTTACAACAAATTAAAAAATCTACTAAGATCTAAGAAATTGCATCAACAAAAGATTTCTTAATAGTTTCAAATTCTAGACTACATCAACTACCAAAATACTAAGCTTCACGTCTTCCAGCAATGCATAATTGCATGATTCCCATAGCCTTGCTAGAGATCCGGATGTCGGGATGAACTTGGTTGAGGACCTTGAAGATGTAGATCTTATAAGTCTCGATGTTCTTCTTTGTTCTCTTCTTCTTGTCTCCAGCAGTGGCACCACCTTCCTTCGGGAGCTTCTTTCCTGCCTTAGGCTTCTTCTCAGCCGGAGTCTTCTCGCCGTTCTCGGCAACCTTTTTCTCCTCCGCTGGCTTCTCCTCGGCATTGGGCGCCACTGGAATCGAGATTGGGGTTTGAGTTAAGCGGGAAAATAGAGAGTAGAAAGTTGAATTGGGCACTTCAGATGGAATGAATGGGAACTCAATTGAGTTTTCTATCTATTGGCAACAGAAACTTCGATTTCATTGAACATGTTTGGGTTCACGGATCGATTACGTCGGAGATTACCATGCGTTTAATTATCAACCCAGATTTAGGCAATCAACGGCTATAAAGAAAGAAATTATTTCAGATGAATTATAGGCACGGATCGCTCTATATCAATTATTAGTTATTTAAATAAGTATATTTATTTAAGTTATAAAATTTTCATATAACAAACTCGTTGTAAAAATTGTATGTTTATAAGTGTTTTTCATGAAAATTCATAAAACATATTTAAGTTGTGTAAGTTTAATAAGTATATTTATTAGAATTAAATTTTAGGATTTCACTTCATTAATACTTACAAAAGTTAGATGATCAAGGGTTGTCCATCGACACTCATAGTAAAAACCTTTATTTATATACTTTAGATTTGCTCTCACATACACTCAAACTAGTTTATTGTTAGGCTGTTAGCATCTTATGCGATTTTCTTAAATAAAAAATATATTTTTATTTTTATTAGTTGATTACAAAATCAGTTTATATTATTTTAAATATTCATACATTAAATTTATTATTAAATTTATTATTAAATTAATATTAATAAGATATTAACAATTTTAAACATTTGAATCAAACTAAATTTTTAAAAATAAAATTGGTTAATCAAATAACAAATTTACACAAGTCGTCATGTAAATTACTTATGAGTTGAATTTTATTTTTAAGTAAATAATTAGAAAATTTGTAAATATACTGTCACAAATCCGTTATTATAATATATAAATTTTCATATTAATTCCTTATTATTTATAATATTTATTTGTTTGTGTGAGATAGTAACAATAATATTGTAGGATTGTGTCCCGCTAAACCTGTCATCTCTTTGCTTCACCCTATCCAATATAATTAAAGTATTTGTTACATACAATAGAAGAGATAGATAATAAATAAAATAACTTTTTAAGTTAAAATATGTGTACATTTATATTTAATTTGATATAAAATGATAAAAATATTGTTTGATAATCTCCGTTTTATTATTTGTGAAAATCTCCGTTTTATAAATAAGTGTATTTATTTTATAAATAAGTGTATTTATTATTTGTGATGATCTCCATTTTATAAATATTGCAAACTCATCCATTTTATAAATCATCGTAAAAGCTATATGTTTATAAGATTTTTTATGAAAATTCATGAAACATATAAGTTGTCTAAGTTTAATAAGTATATTCATTCTACTTGATTTTTTTTTCCCTTTTAGAAAGCTTATAAGATTTAAACATTAAAATTTAGGACTTCCTTTATTAATATTTACAAAAGTTAGATGATTAAGGGTTGTCCATTGATTGACACTCATAGTAAAAACCTTTATTTATTTGTTTAGTTTGCTCAAACTAATTCATTGTTGGCATTTTATGCGAATTTTATTTAAAATAAATAAATAAAATCAATTATGTTTTTCTAATTGTTTATACAAAAAAAATTGTTTTTAAATTAATATTTATAAGATATCAACAATTTGAAATATTTTAATCAAACTAAATACTTGAAAGTAAAATTAGTTAATCAAGTAACAAATTTACACATGTGAAAGTATGACGTGTAAATTACTTATAAATTGAATTTTGTTTTTTAATAAATCATGATAAAATTGTATATTGTAGTAAATTCGTGATTACGTATAAATTTTCGTATTAATTACTTAAATATATCCCTTATAACTTACAACTTTTTTCATTTGTGTGTGCTTAGTAGTAACAATAATATTGTAGGATTGAGTCCTACTTCACCCTATACAATGTAATTAAAGTATTTGTAACGTGCAATAGAAGAGATAGACGATAAATAAAATAAATAATAAAAACAATTACTATATAGTAGCATAAAATACTTTTTAAGTTAAAATATGTATACATTTTAAATTTGATTTGATATATAATGATGAAAACAGTGTTTGATATAAATTTATTTTTTAACTAATTTTCATCTTCAAGTTTATGGAAGTTAAATACTAATAATCACTTTAAAATGTTATAATAGTAGGAGTTGGTTGATTTGTCGTGTACTTTTCAAATTATATGTACTAACGATGTCCATATCTATATTGCACGTCCATAGAAAAAAAAATGATTCCCAAACCAAAAAAAATCCGGTTTTTTCAATCTCAAATGGACTATATTCTTCTAAGTAAATAAACATATATGTATAAAAAAAAATTAATTAAAAAAAGGATTTGTGGGTACATTGCATTAGTTAATTTTGGTACAACTCAAAAAAAACTATGATGGTAAAAGGAGATCGCATACACATCTCGATAATAGTCAAATCCAAACCAACATAACTAAGCATGATAAAATTTACAAAGAATGATAAGTGAATTGAGTTTAATAAAGTTAAATCACCAAAAAAAATAAAAAAGATACATCATAAGACTTTCAATATAATGTAAATTAAGTTCAAAGTTTATAATCTTGTAAGGATATATACAATTCCAAAAATATAAGAGGTTTAACCAATGTATATTAATTTTCTAATGATAAAACTTGAAATCATTACATACAAATGCTAAGCCCATTTATTACAGCCAATACTTCCGCAGCGTGGCTTCGGAAGGTTGACGGCAACACCAGGTAGCCCACTCACCACTCACCAGTGTGGTTTCTGAAGACCCCTCCAGGCTCCAGCAGTAGCAAGCCCATGTATAACTGTTCATATTTCGTTATAACAGATACAAATAAAACCAATTTTGTCGACTGGCCCTTAAGCGATGCTGGTGGATCCGTTCTGTCTCCGCTTACATAACCAACAAAGCGTAATATTGAACAGTATATCCCTTAAGCGATACTGGGAATCAGTTGTAGCTTTAGCAATCCAATGATTACCCTCAAACAACCAAACATTCCAATACAGCTCAAAAGAAGACAATTGCATATGGTGAGGGAGAACTTAATGATGCAATTTCCCAATTCAAAAGACCCATAAATTGACAACACAAGATTCAGTTTCTATAAATTTGGTTTAGGAAGTACACACGATTGTTTGATGATTCTAAAGCCACACTATCCTGCATTTACGACATGAATAAGTTTACAGTTAATACAACGGAGGATAATTGGTTTATCATCAATGCGAAAATTGTAGGTTAAAATTTGGCACTTCGGGTGAACTTTTGTCCATTAACGATGTATCAAAACAACAGAGATCAAAACAAAACAGAATGAAGACAAATCAGATGATCTATTGACGTTGATCAATTCAAACTATAATACATCATATCCTTCCATCTACCGAGCACTACGCAGTAGTAGCATTAGGAAATGTAAAAGTATTTTCAATTCGACATCCGAACAAAGCCAGAAACAACCAATTCTGATATCAGAAATCTTAAGAGCTAGTAAATTTGGTTACAGCCTTGGTACCCTCAGAAACGGCATGTTTAGCAAGCTCACCGGGAAGAACAAGTCGGACAGCGGTCTGGATTTCCCGAGAAGTGATTGTCGGCTTCTTGGTGTAACGAGCTAGCTTCGAAGACTCCTGAGCAAGTTTCTCGAATATGTCATTGATGAAACTGTTCATGATTCCCATGGCCTTGCTAGAAATCCCAATGTCTGGATGAACTTGTTTGAGGACCTTGAAGATGTAGATCTTGTATGTCTCGATACTCTTCTTCGTTCTCTTCTTCTTCTTGTCTCCGGCAACGGCGCCGCCTTCCTTCGGGAGCTTCTTACCGGCCTTTGTTTTCTTCTCGGCTGGAGCCTTCTCTGCAGGCTTTTTCTCTGCCGGTTTCTTCTCTGCCTTGGGAGCCATTGAAATTAGGGTTTGTGTGTTGTTGAAAAGAAAGAGGGAAATCGGAAAGTAGAAAAGCGGAATTGATAATCTGATGACAATAAAATGTCAGGCTCTCTATTTATAAGAAAATCACCTTTAATTTCATTGGATAGTATAGAGATGGCACGGATCAATGACGTGGAAACTTTTTGAACGTTGGATTGTTGGAACATATTGGGTAATCGATGACAATAGGCAAGGATCGCTTACGGGCATAGATTGGGCGCTTAACTTTTCCTATGCGCGCCAAGTTAGAATTTTTCACTTCTTTTACTTTCCGATTTTTGTACCCTTCGATCGCGCCATGTTTGTTATGATGCAAATCATCTGAATTACTACTGGTCAAAGTAAAATTATGCATACTAGACATTTTTATTTTTTTTATGAATGGGTATTGACCCTTGCAATAATAATTAAGTAGTGTTTGTCGTAATTTTTTAAAAAATTTATAATTTTTCACTAACTTTTCATTTTAGATTTTTCGCTCAAACTCAACTAAAAAGGAGATAAATTCTTAGTAAAATTAGTAAACATGACAAAAATTAAATTAAATTAGAAAAGGTAACACCCTATCCAATTTTCTTTTTTTTTATATATCACATAAAAATCACTAATAAAATTATAGATTCAACTGAGCAAGTTTAAGCATAATACGTTCAAAACAAACATAACCATATATTATAAGCGGTTCGGCTTACCCTACGAGATTTATAGGTTATCGGCTTTAGGTTCGATTTGGTCTAAAAGCGATTTTTTCGATTTAGAACAATTTGAACCGAATATATGTATACATATAAGTACTCAAAGTGATTAAGCTAGTAGCATCTCTACTACAAACCATTTAACCTTATACCATCCTTAAGTTTGTTTAACTCTTTCTATCATTCAATGCCTTCGGTGAGAGTAAGCCTAAATATTTCACTTCTTCTCTACATCTAAATCGTTAGAATGAGTGAACCATATAGCATAAATATTCCCTTATTATGTTATACATTTATACATTCACGCTAGAAGGCTCGTTTCACTATATATCTACTAGTTGACTTACCAATCGCCAATGATGTGTTACTCATCAAGTTCATGTCATTGTCGATGATAGTCACGAGACTCAAGACCACAATTCTTCTCCTCGATCACGTGTTCATAAATTATGGCTTAACAATTATGCATTTATTGAATTTCATTTTAATGTCTTTGTGGTTAAACAGTCAAAGACACGTGCACCTTTTCTCAAGGTCTCATTAGAGACAACAAGTATATTTGGTTGGCGATTGTTTCTCTATCACCATCAATAAACTCTACACACAATTGTTTCTTTGTCTTCTCTACAACTATGACATAACCATTTAGATCATCCCTCTTCCAAGGTAACCCGTTCACTTATTTGTCATATTGAATCTCTCAAAAACAATTCACCCCACCTTTTTTTGGGTAAGAGGGAGAGTAAATCTCCACGCTAGGTTGTACTTATCATACATAGAAAAAAAGGTCTATATAGTCATAAAGCGGGATAACCTGACCCCTAACACCAACATTCAAAACGTTCATAACACCCTCAGGAGGTTCAACACTATCGAGATTATACATTCCCGCCGATTGAGTCCTTCTAAATCCCCGTTTAATCTCTTCATTATCGTTCTCGGACACGGTAGTCTTTTTTGACAACGGTTACAACCGCCGGTTGCAATCTTTTCCTCGAGGAAGACATTGCTTAGATCAAACACATCAACTAAAAAATATGTGATCTTGAGTCTCTCCCTGTCACATACGATACAAAGGTTCGACATGATGATGATCTCCTCAAAACATCGGGATTGACGGTGGGGGGATCTGATACAATCGAACTGTCCTTTGGCGAATAAGAATCTCCAAAATGTGGTTTATGATGTTTGAAGGATGTGATAATGGTGGATTATTAGACATGGGCATCCCTGAACTCGGGCCGAGTCAAGACTTCGGGTCTGGGGTCTTGTTAGCTTGTGGAGATCGGATATCAAAAATTCATGATGGTGTTCTAATGTCATGGTCACCTATATTCACAAACTAATGATCTCGGATGAATATTCCGGAGACGATAACTTCAAATTGATAACCATTTGAGAGTTTCTCATATCGGTTATTGTGCCTTAGTTTAAGGTAGTCTAATATAATGTGGGTATTGTCACAAAGTTAATAAGCACTTAAAGAGAGTGGATTTGATCCACAAAAGGATGAAGTGGTCCCTCTTCTTCCAAACTGCAACGTCATCATCAACGGAATCCATAAGAATCCCCAAAGCAGCTTTAGGATTCAACACAACTGCAACATCATCATCAACGGAGCCCGTAAGCAAGTTTAGGATTCAACACAACTGCAACATCATCATCAACGGAGCTCGTAAGAATCTCCAAAGCGGGTTTAGGATTCAACACAACTGCAACATCATCATCAACGGAGCAGTTAAGAATCTCCAAAACAGGTTTAGGATTCAACACATAGTGATTTAGATAGATAGTTGCAAGAGTGGGGATGATTGTGGTGCAGTAGAGGGATTATTTTTTCGGTTCAAATTTGATGTTAATGGAAGGGATTTCATAGTTGAACTTGGAAGTGCCATGGTGGCACCGAGCCAAGAAAGGGGGAACAATACAATACCATGTAAATATGCATAAGAGATTAGAAGAAATTGTTCTTGCTTTACACTCTAAACCGATTCAGTTTATATATATACACAAATATGTGTATATATAGGACTATCGAGACCTATTCCTATGGGATTGGTTCACGTAAGAAGAGGAATAGTCGGTAACAGATTGAATAACACAAGGGAGGATATGATCAAATATCTGACTTAGTCATTACTTTCAATTGATTGAATATACATTACCTTTCGATTCAAACTAAATCACATCACCACCAAAATACAGATCATTTGGGAATTCCCATAGATTTGTTAGAGATGTACGTCAATGTCAGCATGAGCTTGCCCGAGAACCTTGAAGAACAATATCACCTAGTTTTGTAGTTATAGGTTTTAAGATTAATCAAGGATTTATAGTTTTTTACTTGACAAATACAAATGATGGTTTATGTTGTTTAATGGCTGGTTTTGCCACAAAACAACGATAGAGTTACAAAAGTTGTTATAGTCATGTACTGGTAATTAGTAGCTCAACACAAGCCATAAACTAAACCTTTCAGATCCAAGTTTGATATCAATTCTTGTCTTGTTGAAGATAAGTTGGGTTTAGTATGCAATTAACCAAATCCCTCTCGAATAAAAGTAATTATGTAAACACAATTTCAAATATCAGAGTTATTTATAAAGGAGATCCACATGAATATAGATAGAGAAAAGATGGATAGCAGGTAGGCCAATCGGTTGATTTTTCTACTAGTAAAAGCTAATTTACAACGTATTAAAAAAATCTACTAAGATCTAAGCAATTGCATCAACAAAGGATTTCTTAATAGTTTCAAATTCTAGACTACATCAATTACCAAAATACTAAGCTCCACTTCTTCCAGCAATGCATAATTGCATGATTACCATAGCCTTGCTAGAGATCCCGATGTCGGGATGGACTTGGTTGAGGACCTTGAAGATGTAGATCTTATAAGTCTCGATGTTCTTCTTCGTTCTCTTCTTCTTGTCTTCAGCAACGGCACCACCTTCCTTCGGGAGCTTCTTTCATGCCTTAGGCTTCTTCTCAGCCGGAGATCTTCTCGCCGTTCTCGGCAACATTTTTCTCCTCCGCTGGCTCTTCTCAGCCTTGGGCGCCACTGTAATCGAGATTGGGGTTTGAGTTATGCGGGAATATAGAGAGTAGAAAGTTGAATTAGGCACTTCAGATGGAATGAATTGGAACTCAATTGAGTTTTCTATCTATTGGCAACATAAACTTCGATTTTATTGAACATATTAGGGGTCACGGATCGATTACGTCAGAGATTACTATCCGTTTAATTATCAACTTAGATGTAGGCAATCAACGGTTATAAAGAAAGAAATTATTTCAGAGAAATTATAGGCACGGATCGCTCCATATCAATTATTAGTTATTTAAATAAGTATATTTATTTAAGTTATAAAATTTTCATATAACAAACTCGTTGTAAAAATGGTATGTTTATAAGTGTTTTTTATGAAAATTCATGAAACATATTTAAGCTGTGTAAGTTTAATAAGTATATTTATAAGTTTTAAACATAAAATTTTAGGATTTCACTTCATTTATATTTACAAAAGTTAGATGAAGGGTTGTCCATCGACACTCGTAGTAAAAACCTTTATTTATATACTTTAGGTTTGCTCTGACATACACTCAAATTAATTCACTGTTAGCATCTTATGCGATTTTTTAAAATAAAAAATATATTTATATCATGCTCTCTGATTGGCCGTTTGGAAAACCACGGATCACGCTTAAATCGTCTCAGCACCGTTGATAAAGAAAATCCAACGGCCAAATAGTATTCAACCCCTCGCTTCTTAGATCAGAACTGCTATATATAAACAGGCCCGATATCAAATACAATTGCAAAATCGATTTACCCGCTCCAAAACTTCTACATTTCAAATTTCCCCTCTGAAACCTCAGATCTACATTTCCCTTCAAATGGATGCTACTACCAAGGTCAAGAAAGGAGCCGCCGGAAGGAAAGCTGGTGGTCCGAAGAAGAAGTCAGTTTCCCGTTCTGTCAAGGCCGGTTTGCAGTTCCCAGTCGGTCGTATTGGCCGGTATTTGAAGAACGGCCGATACGCAAGGCGTGTTGGAAGCGGAGCTCCGGTTTACCTCGCTGCTGTCCTCGAGTACTTGGCCGCCGAGGTAGTTAATTCTTATTTGAGCTTGATCTGGATCTATCAATCTATCTGGTTTAGTTGTTCAGATCTGATTTTTCTGTAAATTTTTCGTAGGTGTTGGAATTGGCTGGAAATGCTGCTAGGGATAACAAGAAGACCAGAATTATTCCAAGACACCTCTTGCTTGCCGTGAGGAACGATGAGGAGCTTGGAAAGTTGTTGAATGGTGTGACTATTGCTCATGGAGGTGTTTTGCCTAACATTAACCCGGTGCTTTTGCCGAAGAAGACCGCCGAGAAGGCCCCAAAAGAGCCTAAATCTCCTTCCAAAGCTAAAAAGTCTCCAAAGAAGGCTTAGATTGTAGAGAATATGGAATGTAACAGAGTAATTTGGTTTGTTGGTGCTATGATAATTCTCCTTAGTTTCTAAACAACCGTTGATCCTTTCGTTTGTGATCCTCCACCCTCCAGAAACATATTTGTGGTTTGAGTGTTATATAGCAAAATAGAAAAGATGCGTAAAAGAATTAAAAGAAAATACAGAGTTATAGACAACACCGTAATATTAGTATCATTTGGAAACATGTTTTGTCTTTCACACATGAAAGACAAAACATGGTTGCAGAAGCTCCTGCTCATACCTTGCTTGACCAACCATACTTCATATGTGTGAAAGTTAAAACATATTTTCTAGTTTTTTTTGGTTAGAAACTTGTTTTGTCTTTCTGGGTCTTGGATCTTGTTTGACCAATATGAGCAGGAGCTTCTGCAAACTCGTCGTTTGGACAATCTATGCTTGCTCTGAAGAGAAGTTGGGCTAATTGATCTCATTATCAAAGGCTTAGTTTGTGTAATGTGTCTTTAGAACTCTCGGGTACTTTAGTTGGATAAGCCTGTTTGGCTTCAGATAGCATATCAGTCGTATCCATGAGTTGAGCTTATCCATCCAATGGGGTTGAGCAATTTTATTAAGTGGAACAGCAAATTGTTTTAGTGGTCAACTGTCTAATTGGCTTACATATACTATTTCTAGACTAACTTTCCTATGTGTGATAGAATGGTTGAAGCTGAAACATAACTGTTTACCTCCCTTAACCCTCGCTTATTTCTGTATAATTGGCTTGAAACTTGAAAGATTTAGATGATGAATATGATCCTTCTCCATTTCGCACATCCCTTGATATTAGTGTAATTTTTACTCCTTCTATCTAGTTTCTATGATCAAGGATCATCTCTCATCTCCTTATTTCAGTAAACTTCATGTTGCTGTGTATGATCTCTAGGACAAAGGGCGAAATCTCATTTGCAGTAGTGCTTTTCGCACATCCCTTGTACACGAAACTCATTATTTGCATGATAATAAAAGAGCGTTGTTCTATATATCTTCCAAAGATGTCTCAAGCGTTCTCCTTCAGCAATGTTGCTTAGCGAAGGCCCTGCAAATTGGGATCTCAACATGTCAGGAACTAATGATGAAACATTATAGAATGGAATCTCATATGCAGTACACATAAGAAAAAGATCAACGGATGGTGCATCACTACTACTCAGATGGTCCAGACATTCATCCTTCTTTTCAATTTGTACATGTTTTCTTCTGGTACAACACTTAGAAACTACCAATCTAGAAAGGTATGCACCCACAGAAAATATTGTGCATTTGAGATCAATAAAACATTAGCCAAAACCATCTTCATATACAGTATAACAATTCTCCCTTTCCTAGAGAAAAAAGTTCATCCTTTATCTACCAAAAAGGAATTATTAGCTTTGTTATTAGGCCAAAAGCTACCACCAAAGCAGCACGTCTTGCCAAACACAACACAATTCTTAAACTCCTTCACATCTGGAATGTAGAACACACTAATAAGCTCACCACATGATAAACAAGCAATTCCAGATTAACAATTAGAAAAGAAGATACCACAATATTAGTGAAAATCTATAATGCAACACCCATCTTGCCCTCTAGAATCCCATCACTAATCTGAGCTGAATATCCCAGGACAACTATTCATATTTCTAAAGTATTGATGGTATGCTACCAATTCTAAATCTAGAATAACTGGGAAATTATCATTTGGGGAGTCACTTAGAACCGTCTTTAAGCATAACGTGCTCAATTTAGTGATGTCCTCTTATTCGGTTGATTTTTGCTTGTGTTTCAACACATGTAAATAATTTATTTGTTGAGGCAATGGGTTAGAATTCATAAAGCCATAGGAGGAAGCAGGAATGCAGAAGTACAGCTTATTTGGAGTTGAATAATTACAATCAAACCATATGAATAAGTTCTCATAAACATGTCAGCCATCTTTTTTCAATCATTGGGTTACATGATTAAAATCTATTCTCAAATGTTATAAGGTTTAAAATCTAATATAGAAATCTCGAATAGATCTTTTTTTTTAAATGAAAAAACTAGGAAAACTTTGCACCAGCATTGTCATGTCCGACATGCCGCATAGAGGATTGGTAGTTGATATAGTTTCGGAATATCAAACTCACAACTGAACTTCAAACCGTCGGAATTAAGTTACATATTACTCAAGTTAGAGATAGGATAAGTTAGAGTCCTCTGAGAAATTATCAAAAAGAGCAACAAATGTTATGTCACCTCTATTGAAGTCAACTTAAATTAACTCACATAACTCAGCACGTCTTAATTTCACATGAACTTGATAACCACAAACCATAAAAACTTGTCTAATTTCATTATTGTTTACTTGACGATATAACATAAGTACCAGGCGCACTAAATCGACCAATACTATATCCTGAAATAATTAAAAAAAACATCACAGATTCACAATGAATAAGACAAACTTCAAACCTAACACCTATCAATAGCCGTTAATAGGAAACAAAAACGCATACTGGTCATCAAATAGAAAGAAATCATCTTCACATAATATCCCAAATCCAACAGCAACTATGAAATCAACAATCATCAGCAATCGCAAATCCCCAATTCACACACTAACCCTAATTTAAGACGAGGGACAATCCGACGAAACGAACCTAGTTGTAGTAGAGCTCCAGACCCATGCCGTCGTGAATCTCGTAATCCTTGAGAGTGATGTGGTCCTTGTAGATGTTATACCATTTCTGAATTCGAATCTTGTCAGCCCTTGTGCCCGTCTGGGCGGCCACCAGTTTCTTCAGGTCGCCGATGGTGTCATCTTCGTTGCACTTCACCCTCACCTTCTTCCCGAGCCGGTCGTTCAACACAACCTCGATCATCTTCTTTTTCTACTGCTTCGATAGGAACCCTAAGAGAGAAGCAAGAATTGGGAACCAATAAAAATCTTTTGACTAGTGGCGGGGAACTTCGAATTTATTTTATAAAGAAAGACTAAATATGTCGGTTCTATACGACACCGTTTGGACTCTCCGGAGCGAAGATGTATCTTATTTACGCCGAAAAATTGGAGGCTCGTAGACACAGTGGAGTCGCGAACTAATTTGGCGGCCAGAGCTGGAAGGTAGAAGAAGGCCCGAGTGAATGGCGGCTGCAGATTCACTGGGGCTATTTTGCGGCTGGAGCTTATTATTATTTTCGGCCTTCTTTGGAGAAGATGATGAATAAATTTGTAATTCTTGTACAACTAGATCAAAAGAAAGGCATCCTCATCAGGAGGTCTACTCCATGTCTCTTCTTAGATGGATTTGTACTTTTCCTTCTCACTTGTTAATTTGTTTTGTCAGGTGAGGCATTGCTGTCCTGGCTTGTATCGAATCCTCATTGCATTTACAGTGTACCTATTGAGCTTAATAACAATCTTCACGGGCTACAACCCACTTGCCTTGAGCTACAACCCAATCTAATTAACTCAATTAACGTACTACGTAATGAGTTGTGCATCCTTGATTCACACCAAAATCATGTTTGTGAACCGCTGCTTCTATCCTAATGTTCATTTGTTATACGGGACTGAATGACTTTTGCTCATTTTCGTCTTTAATGTTTATGTCTGTTCGAGACTCAATAGCTCCCTGGTGTTGGTTGATAATCCTACATGATTTGATGTTTTACAACCGGTGGCTATGTGTTTGTTGTTTGGACCAAATGTCCCTACAAATCGAAATTACCCTTCTATGTTTGATTAAGCCGATCTTGATTGGTAGCTTGACTACCAAGTTTTTGGCTTGTGTTGGCCTGTTTATCCCTTCGGCTCATGCCACAATTTAAAACAATCAGGCCTTGTGTGTAATTCCTAAAACAATTTACTACAAAACCGACATGCTTTGAGGATTTAATGCCGATTTTTTATCCACGAATTAAATAAACCAAAAACCAAATTTGCGATATCAAGCTCATTACCTAGTTATAATAGGACCAAATTGATGCGAAAGATAATCAAAAAAGACTCAAAACTGTCTCATTTAAGAATGATCTATCAACGGAAATTAGGTTTACCGGGCTGGTTTTGCCTTCCTAATTCCCTTTTCTCTATCCGGATCAAATGATAGTAAGCTTTTGAAATATTAGAGGAATGGGCCGGAGAAACCTCTGGTCAAACCTCGAGGCAGTTTGTAAAATCCATAAAATTAACAATTTAGCACTAGCCGAAACAAAATCCGAAAAACCGCGTGATGACAGTTTTTGGAAATCGGTTGGCCAAATATCTTTGGAGCTGACAGGAACGGAGATTCATACTCTACACCCATTCAAATTTGAAATGATGTAGACTAAAATAAAATCCTTTGAGAATATTGTAAAACAAACTTGATGTAACACCCCGAATCCGTAGGACTCGAGGCGCTACTGGGCTAGGATCTCACAATGGATCCTGACCATAGCCTGACAACAAATTCACTGAATCTTACAACAAGGCACCAATAGATTAAAATAAAACATAAAATTGATATATATATATATATATATATACATATATACATATCAAAAAGGTGATACAAGGTACTGCTGAGTACAAAAGTCAAACTGAAATCCGTACAATAATGATAAACCCAAAATCCCACGAATAAGCCCAGTGTACGGAACCCTCAGCACATCACCCCTCTGGATCACTCTGCAGCTCTCCTAACCTGCAAAGGATCTACAACACGGTATAAAACCGTTAGCTAACTATACACATATATAAGAAGATGCTAGAGCACAATCACATATAAGATATAATAAACACTTCAGCATGATATCAAACATTTACCCGGTTTATTATCTTTAATAAGTCGAATCACTTAATCGTATAAATAGATGTATATGAAGATATGTGACACGAGGAATATAATCCCCGCCTCTGAGTACTCTAGCCAACTGGAGTAGTATCAGCACACCTCCCGTGTACCCTATGGGAGTGGTGAGGGTCCTTCCCGTCTACTAGATCTGGCCTGATTACAGAGAACCTCCCAGACTCCACTACGGGATGAAAGGGAAAGGTTATCACGGCCACTACAATGGGCGGTCAGTATAACATAGGTCGGTGACCATAATAACACATGCTATAAAGCATAAAACACACACACACCACTCAAGCATACATCCAATATAAGGATAGTAGCTAAGTAAGTCCTATGGACTTACCTCGATCTAAGAAGTAACTCAAGTACGATCCACTCTCAGAAACGTCCACTCCAAACTGGAGGACAACACAACCTATACAAGACAGACATATATATATCACAATCCTATCACACAAAGGGGTCACACCTAGACCCAAGGGATCCATAAGGGATCATATCCAACTTGTAACCTCAAAGCCGTAACCGGCATATCTATATCATACTCGTCAACATCCGAATCCTAGCATGGTACTAAGTTCCTCATACTAGAAAGGAAAGGAACTACCTAACTATAGGTAGTCCCGGGACAAGACGCACATGTGTGAACGGAGGACGCAGGGGCGGAACACAGGAAACCGCGGGCGCGGCGACCCTCAACCGCGGGGGCGGTGACAAGGGTCACTGGCAACGCAGGCAAGACGCTGGCGCTGGCGCTGCGGCACGTCTTCCGCAGGGGCGGTGACTTCTGGCCGCGGGGGCGGCGACAGTGCATAATGAAATCTCGCGGCTTCTCTTTAGCTCTTCACGTGATCAATTCACGTCTACTCTCTTCCATAGTCATACACAAGCATAAACATACACAAGCATAAACATACACATTTTAACATCACCCTATGATCAACACATCTAATCCTAAGCTAAGGAAGTAAGAACAAGAAAGAAGAAAGAAAGAAGAAACAAGGAGGACATACCAAAGCTGTGGCCTAGGCACGAAATTGCTCCAAGAAAACACTTCCACTAGCTCTCAAGCTCAGCATATCAAACACTAGCGTCAACATCAACATTCACCACCAAAACTCTCTTATCAACTCAAGGAAAAACCAACACAAGCTCAAGAAGGATGAAGGAGAAACAAGGAGGACGTGAAGGCTGGATGGAAAGTGAATAAGGAAACCCTTGCTCAACAAGGAGAAGAAAGAAGAAAAGCTAAGGGGTAAAGCACGGGTCAAGAGAGTCAACAAAACCGGCTGCAGCCGCCGGAAACCGCAGGGGCGGTTCCATGAGCCGCAGGGGCGGAAATGTAGCACTCCGTTAAATAAGGTATACGAACAATAATGAACAGTGTGAGTGGTTATAAATAAATAAATATTATTCTAGTAACGTATACGAGATAATTTTACCTTACGTAAACAAGTAAGATAGATATGTTTTTTTTAAAAAACAATTTATAAATAACTATAAACTTAGTTATAGATTATGCTAATTTATGGGTAATCATGGAAATAAAAATATAAGTAAATAAGTTATAATTATATAAAACTAATTTAACTATGGGTCCTTTTTATAATTTCTTAGAGTTAGAAGTACCTAGGTTAATTTTTTTTGCAGTAAAAACAAAACCATAGCCTAAGCTAGTGGGAAAAGGCATTGGTGGCTTGTAAATGTTGCCTTATGTACATGCAAAAGGCCACGTATAATTTTAGATACATATCTACTCCTCTCCACTGTAGATTTTCATGCTATATAAAGGGACGTGAGGATTGAAATAGAGAGCACACCAGAGAAAGAAAAAAAAAAAAGAAGAAGAGAGGGAGAGAGAGAGACAACCGTAAAAAAAAAATATATATACAACGACGTCAGTATATATAGCAAAGTTGGAGAACTTGTTAGCCGTGGACCGAAACCATTTTAAGATTCAACGCAGGCAAGTGGGTTATAGTTATTTTAAATAACTATCGTACCTATTCGATCGAAATATATAAATATATATATTTATATTAATCGAGATAGCTATAGTTAAATTACACCTATATTATCATATTGTATTAATCGGTATGTTGTTGATTTTTTTTAGCGGTTATTTGGATAATGGACGAACCGAGGAAAATGTGAAATACGGGTACGGACATTATGGGTAAATAATAATGTCGACTCGATAACATTATTAGAAATGTCCGTTGGGGCTTAATGGACCCCGGGAATTAGGTCGTCTAATTCCATCGCTACCGATAGGCGAATTTAGGGAGTCAGGGACTTACCAAGAGGTTCTCCAAGACTTGCCCTTCGGTTGATTAACGGTTAAAATCAAACCTGGTATCCATGGTAAAATTGCTAGCGTAACGCTAACGCAATTAAGAATGTTATTAAATCGATTAAACGTGGAAAAGCTAGTACGGTAACATTATATGTTGTTCTAAATTAATAAGTATTTTTTTATTAGGCTAATCCAGCTTGCCAGTCTGCCAGATAGACTGACCCATTTTATTTTATGTGTTTTGGTTGGCTACCAACCTATTGACAGGTTAAGGTGAGTAGCAGATGGCGTTACGGAAGCGTATCAGGAGTTACACTTGATCACCTCTCACTAGCTCGGAAGCGAATAACTTAAAAAAATATATATAAATAAATTCCAGTTAAATATTATTTTATTCTTTCTTTCTCTGTAAATTATACTCTCAATTAAGGCATGTAAAATAAATACGTTTTGATATAACTCGTTGAAGCCTAAGTTTTAGCCTGAGGCGGATTTCAGTAGTAGTAGAGAAACCGCTGGCGTTGTAACATACCTAGATAGTTAATACAATCGGGGTGTTACAATGGTTGGTATCAGAGCAAGATTGATATATATATAAAATAAATAATAATCATAATAATAAGTAGTATATACATAATAAGATAAGGGTGTGATCAGGTGAACTCCAGGTACCATCTCTATACCTTAACTGTCTTTTGATATTTCTGTCTTATTGTACAATTATAACAATTGTTATGATGTTGCAAAATTTCCTATGGCTAGATGTCAACTTCTAGTGATCAGCGAAGAATAGCGAGGGGAAAGGCGATAAAAATTGAACCAGAATCTCCTCCTCCAATCCAGTGGGATGAAACAGGAGATATAAACCCAATATCTGCATTTTGGGAATTGCCATGCCCAACCCCTGTTTGGCCTTTAAACACTTACACCCTAGAGAATGGTTTTCAATATGACCCGACAAGAAACCCCTATAATATATATCCTGGGGAGACTCAATATCAAGAGATAAACTATCTGGAACCGCCAATGCCCATGTACGCCCCCCAAGAGCCCAGATACGACTATTTAGACTATTGGGGTCCCCTTAGGGATGAAGGCTCGACACAAGGATCAACGCATGAAAGCACCATTTCAGTAGAGGAAGTCACCTCCAAACCAAAGTCAACAACTAAGAGACTCCGAGAGTTACAAGAAGAAAGGAAAAAGCTGAAAGCTCGCCTACAGGAGGTGGAAGCTGAACTATCAGGGTTAGCAGAAATCCAACTAGAGAGAACCCCTTGTCCAGATCCAAACATAGGGGTGATTACCAACAAAAAAGGCAACCGCGTCCTTAGGATTAAAAATCCTAAGAAAGAGTAGGTCCAAGGAAACGAGACTAAGTTTGTATAATACTAAGAGGATGGTTGTGTGAAGTTAGTATGAACCTAGCTCTAAAGGAAGTAGAACTAGACCCCAAATTTTCCGGATTGTGTAGAATAGACGGGGAAAGGGATATATACTGTTTTGAATAAGAGACGAATGTAAAATGAAATCTTGTATGTATAAAATAAGTATATGTTATAAAATGTCATACCACTAACAAGGATTAAATGCTAACATTCAGATGAGTGACCCACGTCAGCATTCACACACGGCGGAAAACAACCCAGGAATGGATATTCCTGAACAATCCCGAGAAGAAATTGAAAGAAATATACCTGCACCGCAACAATCAGCAGTACAGTCTCAACCCCATCGAGATCCCCCTATTAACGTCCAGGGAAACACAGTGGGACAAGAAGCCTTGTATAATATGATTCAAGCTGCGGTGGATAGCGCAATGCACCGCGCACCCTCCGGCTTGGCCAGGGTAGCCGAATCATCATCTCCACCAGTAATGCAACCCTTGGTACGAAATGAAGAATGGAGCTATGACCGTGCATATCAGGTGGTAAGAGCTATGAAACCTGATAAGTATGACGGAACTGGTGAACTAATGAGGCTTCAACATTGGTTTAGTCACATAGAACAAAGGTTCAGAGGAGTCAACTGTTCAGAGGCAAACAAGGTTCGCATTGCTGCGTTGTATCTTCGAGACAGTGCTCATTTTTGGTGGGAGACAACCAAACCCGCAGACGATAATTCCATAAGTTGGGAGTTATTCAAGACAAAGTTGATGGATCGGTTCTTTCCATCAGCTAGACGGGAAGAGAAGCGACGGGAGTTCTTATTTCCACAAAATGAAGGGCTTAAAATACCCCAAATGGCAGAGAAATTTCAACAACTACTACCTTATGCTGGATCAATAATTAGGGATGAAGAAGATAAGATCCGGCAATTCTATGAATGGTTACCCCCTGAGATAGCACCATCCATGATACGACATAATTGTGTGACCCTGGAACAATTTATGGATGAAGCTCTACGTATGGAAGCCGCCATAGACAATGCAAAAAAGCGGATGGAAAACGAGAACCGGAGAAAGGGGGGACAAGTGAGTGTAGGATTCAAAAGACCGGCACCACCATTGCAGTCGGAAAGGAGAGGACCGGATCATTTCAGCCGACAAACAACTATCCAAAACCCCAAGGTCTCAGGAGAAGAACGTCGATGCTTTAACTGTGGAAGTCCAAATCACCTCCGACGAAGTTGTGACAAGGAAGCTCGGGAATGTAGAGGATGTGGGAAGATTGGACACATGGTAAGGTTTTGCCGGAGCACTATGCAAAAGCCCACGATGTCTTATCAAGCATCTACGAATGGTCCCAGAACTAAGTCATTTCAGCAAGTTCGATCTGTTGCGCCTTCAATGTCACATCAGACAGTACAAGACAAGGAGAAGCATGCCACCGGAACTTCCAAGTCTGGCCCCCGTCTATATGAGATGAGACAGATAGGAGAGACTAATACACCCGTTACTCAAGGTACCCTTCATAGTTATTCTAAACCAGTAGAAATTTTGTTTGACTCTGGGGCAACACACTCTTTTATTTCGAAGAAATGTGTTAACCAACTCGGGGTAGAAAGTGAGAACTCGTGTGAACCTTATGTCGTTATTTTACCCAACGGAGATAGATTGGTAGGTACTACGGAATTGGTTGATTTTCCAATTCTGATTGAGGGACGGAAATTTTCCGCCAACCTAATAGTTATCCAAATGAGCCCTCATGATATTATATTAGGTGTTGATTGGTTAGTCCAACACGGTGCTAAAATTGACTTTGAAGCTAGTACAGTTACAATAAAGGGGAACGGAGACTTTAGGTGTAAATTCAAGGGTAGGAACCCATCTGAAGAAGGTAGAATAATAAATGCAATGACGACAATAAGGTTACTCAGACAGGGGTGCATAGGGTATTTGTGTCATATGGTAGAGGGGAAAAAAATGGGGTAGATATATCGAAGATACCCGTGGTACAGGAATTTCTAGACGTATTTCCAGAGGAAATTACAAGAATGCCACCTAAACGGGAGGTCGAATTCACCATTAATCTAGAACTAGGAACCTCCCCAATTTCCAAACCACCATATAGAATGGCCCCACGAGAGATGCAAGAATTGAAGAAGCAATTGACAGAGCTTTTAGACAAGGGATACATTCGACCTAGTGTATCGCCCTGGGGAGCACCTGTGTTGTTCGTAAAAAAGAAGGATGGTTCATTGCGGCTTTGCATCGATTACCGAGAACTGAATAAGGTCACAATTAAGAATAAATACCCGATTCCTCGGATTGACGATCTACTAGATCAGCTTCAGGGTGCGAAGGTGTTCACAAAGATCGATCTTAGATCTGGATATCATCAACTTCGAGTTTGCGAAAGGGACATTCATAAGACAGCATTCAGAAGTAGATATGGACACTATGAGTTCCTAGTGTTACCTTTTGGGTTAACTAATGCCCCGTCTGTATTTATGGATTTTTTGAATCGGTGTTTCCAAGAGTATCTAGATGAATTCATAATCGTTTTCATCGATGATATATTAGTTTATTCGCCAAGCCATGAAGCCCATGCTCGACATTTGCGGACCACTTTGAGTGTGCTAAGGCAACATCGTCTATATGCCAAACTTTCCAAATGCAATTTTTGGATGACCAAGGTCGCCTTTCTTGGGCACGTGATCTCAGAAGAAGGAGTTATGGTGGATCCTCAAAAGGTAGAAGCTGTCGCGGATTGGCCACAACCTCACACAGTCAAAGAAATTCGCAGTTTTCTAGGACTTGCTGGATACTATAGGCGATTCGTAGAAGGATTTTCCAAGTTAGCCAGACCTCTTACTTGTCTTTTGCGCAAGTCAAACAAGTTCGAGTGGAGTCAACAATGTGAAGCAAGCTTTCAAGAGCTGAAGAGACGGTTGACCAGCGCCCCAGTCTTAACCCTACCCACAGGAGAAAAGGAATATGTGATATACAGTGATGCCTCAAAACAAGGTCTAGGATGTTTATTGATGCAGAATAATAAGGTTATTGCTTATGCATCCCGACAATTGAAATCATATGAGGAAAATTACCCAACACATGACCTGGAACTAGCTGCAGTAGTTTTTGCTCTTAAAATATGGCGACATTATCTATATGGAGTACATTGTCAACTTTTCACTGATCACAAGAGCCTGAAGTATGTATTCACTCAAAAGGATTTAAACATGAGACAAAGAAGATGGTTAGACCTTTTAAAAGATTATGACCTTGAGATTAGGTATTACCCTGGAAAGGCTAACGTGGTAGCTGATGCTCTAAGTCGGAAGAAGACTCAGGAAGGACACCTGGTGTGCCTAAGAAACGAAAGTCAGTTTCAAGATTCTGCAGAGATAGAGGTTTTGTATCCTCAACAAGGGCAGTTAAGTATGATGAAAATCAGGGTAACCTTTGAAGAAGAGATCAAACAGAAACAGATTGACGACCTCTACTTGATAAAGATATGCAATGATGCAAGTTCAGGCAAAGCTCCGGGTTTCATAATACATGACGACGGGTCTTTATGGTTCCAAGATCGAATATGTGTGCCAACTGATGAAAAACTCAAGGAAACAATTCTTCGAGAAGCACACAACTCTGCCTACTCTGTGCATCCAGGTTCCAATAAAATGTACAAAGACTTAAGAAGAAATTTTTGGTGGGCCAACATGAAAAATGAGATTGCTGAATATGTGGCGAAGTGTTTAACTTGTCAACAAGTTAAAATTGAACACAAAAAACCTGGCGGGGAACTGCAACCTCTCCCGATACCGGAATGGAAATGGGAAGATATTGCCATGGATTTTGTGATGGGTCTACCCAAGACCGTCGGAGGAAAGGATTCTATATGGGTGATAGTTGATCGGTTGACAAAGACAGCTCACTTCCTGGCTATCCGATCGACATGGGGACCAACAGAATTGGCAGATATGTATTTACGTGAGATAGTCCAACTCCATGGGATTCCACGATCAATAATTTCAGATCGAGATGGTCGTTTCATGTCCATATTTTGGCAAGGTCTTCATAAAGGATTAGGAACAAATCTAAAGTTTAGTACGGCTTATCATCCCCAAACAGATGGACAATCAGAAAGAACCATCCAGACGCTAGAAGATCTACTAAGGGCATGTGTACTGGATAGACCTCAAGGATGGCTTCAATGCCTACCTCTCATAGAATTTACATACAACAACAGCTGGCATAACTCGATAAAGATGGCCCCATTTGAAGCACTTTATGGAAGGCGGTGTAGATCTCCGATATGTTGGAATGACCGAGCTGATGCAGTATTAGTAGGACCTGAATTATTAACAGAGACAAGCCAACAAGTAGCCATGATCAGAAAACGACTACTTGCAGCGCAAAGTCGACAGAAGTCCTATGCAGATCCGAAGCGCAGAGAAGTAAGTTTTGAAGTAGGAGACAAGGTCTTTGTGAAAGTTTCACCTTGGAAGGGAGTGTTCAGATTTGGACAACGGGGGAAGCTTAAACCCAGATATATCGGACCATTTGAAATCTTGGATAGAATAGGCCCGGTAGTATACCGTTTGGCCTTACCACCTACCTACCAAGTGCACAATGTTTTCCATGTATCGCTACTCAGAAAATACCTTCCTGATCCATCACATGTAATTAACTATGCTGATATTGAGATACAAGTGGATGCCACAAGTTCTGAGGAACCCGTTCGAGTTATGGAACGTCGAGAAAAGTATTTGCGGAATAAGATCATTCCATTAGTGAAAATTCTATGGTCAAAACAAGGAACCGAGGTAATGACATGGGAAACCGAAGAAGATATGAAAAGTCGATATCCCCACCTCTTTGAAATATGATACTTCGGGGACGAAGTATATTTTTAGAAGGGGAGGATGTAGCACTCCGTTAAATAAGGTATACGAACAATAATGAACAGTGTGAGTGGTTATAAATAAATAAATATTATTTTAGTAACGTATACGAGATAATTTTACCTTACGTAAACAAGTAAGATAGATATGTTTTTTTTTAAAAAAGCAATTTATAAATAACTATAAACTTAGTTATAGATTATGCTAATTTATGGGTAATCATGGAAATAAAAATATAAGTAAATAAGTTATAATTATATAAAACTAATTTAACTATGGGTCCTTTTTATAATTTCTTAGAGTTAGAAGTACCTAGGTTAATTTTTTTTGCAGTAAAAACAAAACCATAGCCTAAGCTAGTGGGAAAAGGCATTGGTGGCTTGTAAATGTTGCCTTATGTACATGCAAAAGGCCACGTATAATTTTAGATACATATCTACTCCTCTCCACTGTAGATTTTCATGCTATATAAAGGGACGTGAGGATTGAAATAGAGAGCACACCAGAGAAAGAAAAAAAAAAAAGAAGAAGAGAGGGAGAGAGAGAGACAACCGTAAAAAAATATATATATATACAACGACGTCAGTATATATAGCAAAGTTGGAGAACTTGTTAGCCGTGGACCGAAACCATTTTAAGATTCAACGCAGGCAAGTGGGTTATAGTTATTTTAAATAACTATCGTACCTATTCGATCGAAATATATAAATATATATATTTATATTAATCGAGATAGCTATAGTTAAATTACACGTATATTATCATATTGTATTAATCGGTATGTTGTTGATTTTTTTTAGCGGTTATTTGGATAATGAACGAACCGAGGAAAATGTGAAATACGGGTACGGACATTATGGGTAAATAATAATGTTGACTCGATAACATTATTAGAAATGTCCGTTGGGGCTTAATGGACCCCGGGAATTAGGTCGTCTAATTCCATCGCTACCGGTAGGCGAATTTAGGGAGTCAGGGACTTACCAAGAGGTTCTCCAAGACTTGCCCTTCGGTTGATTAACGGTTAAAATCAAACCTGGTATCCATGGTAAAATTGCTAGCGTAACGCTAACGCAATTAAGAATGTTATTAAATCGATTAAACGTGGAAAAGCTAGTACGGTAACATTATATGTTGTTCTAAATTAATAAGTATTTTTTTTTATTAGGCTAATCCAGCTTGCCAGTCTGCCAGATAGACTGACCCATTTTATTTTATGTGTTTTGGTTGGCTACCAACCTATTGATAGGTTAAGGTGAGTAGCAGATGGCGTTACGGAAGCGTATCAAGAGTTACACTTGATCACCTCTCACTAGCTCGGAAGCGAATAACTTAAAAAATATATATAAATAAATTCCAGTTAAATATTATTTTATTCTTTATTTCTCTGTAAATTATACTCTCAATTAAGGCATGTAAAATAAATACGTTTTGATATAACTCGTTGAAGCCTAAGTTTTAGCCTGAGGCGGATTTCAGTAGTAGTAGAGAAACCGCTGGCGTTGTAACATACCTAGATAGTTAATACAATCGGGGTGTTACAGGAAACCCGCAGGGGCGGCAGTCAGGCCCGCGGGTGCGGTAAGGCCAATCTCGGCCAAGCCAAACTCGGCTAAGGACCAAGACTCGGTCCGAAAGAAAAAGGGCTCTCACACTTGACGATCCAATTTTACTAAAAATGAAATATTTTAAACTCAACTACTCAAAACAAAGGCAAAAAATGGAACAAAACTAACTTCGGCGATATCTTCAAATAATTAAAGGAGGTAGAGTTGAAATTTCAGGAAATTCAATGCATGCCCCCAATAATTTGAACCAAAATCTTGAAACCATCCATTGAAATCCTAACCAAACAAAACAAATTTCTGTCTTTCCACCAAAGATATTGAAGACAAAGATTAAAAAATACGCATCTAAAAAAATATGGACACAAACTTCAAATATTTCCATCGTATTACTATTGAAAGAAGAAATCAAAAACCAGTAAATGAGCTCACAACCAGAATGAGAACTACCTTAACCTCTGAAACCGAAACTTGACTAGAAGTAAAAAAGGAATTCCAAGGTAAATTCTCTAAAATCTCAATTGACCAATCTCTTCTTGACGAGAAACTCCAAATCATCAAAACCAAATTTAACTACGAGGATAACTTGCTCATAACAAAACCCCTTCTAATGAAGAAATTAAAAATGTCATATTCGATATTGGATGTGACAAATTACCAGGACCCGACAATATGCCTGCTAGCTTTTATCAAAAATAACATTGGGTATCTTGATAAGCCGCAACTTGTTGAAGAAATCTTCTTCGCCGTTGCATGATTTCTTTGGGTATGTATACGTTATAGTAGTAACTTATGACATTTTCTCTAAGCTTGAAAGGAAAACATGTAAGTATATTCTTTCAAAAATTACGCTCATTGAAAAATGATCTAATGAAGCCCTAGGAAGTTTCCTTCTCACTCAAAGACCAAAACTTAGAAACTTCATCTCCTATCTCATCAAACTTCATGACATAATGAAGCCCTAGGCATGTGTTTCCTCAAGAACATGGATTTTGATGCAATCACTTGGCCTAGGAAACCTACACGAGCAAGAACCGGATCTCCCTTTACCGACAACCCGTAACTCTTTACTATCCAAATTGGGGGATTTCATAGGCCATATCCGAAATCCTAACCATTTCAAACTTTCAGAATCACTAGCGTCGTAAGGAATCATGCCTTTGTTTGATGAATCAGACCATTGTGGGATATTAGCTTGAACCGCGGCCCAACAGGGACTACCTTGACAGGCATTCCGGATTTTAGTAGAAGCTTTTGAACTCTTTTTTGGTTTATCAAGAATTTGCTTGCTATAGACTCTTGGTTTGACAAGGAAGCTTTTGAACTAGGGCTAAAATTTGGTGAGCCTAAAAGTGAAAGGAGAGAAATCACTTTCTTTGGGATGTGTTGAACGGAATTTCTCAAAATACTTGATTGGTCTTCTAAAAACACCTTTAATTTTCTTTTTCTCTGAAAAAAAAAAGTTATAAGTAATACTTTATATAATAATATTTTTTGACAAACAATAGAAATAATAATTATTTTCTAGATTTTAGGGCATTACTTACCCTTATAGATATGGAAAATAATCCTATATAATTTTTTTATAAATACTCATTGATTTTGGTGGAGAATGCCATAATGTGTTATCGTCTATGTATTAAGATTAAAAAAAAATAAGAAAAGGAAAAAATAAAAGCAAAGAGTATAATATTTATATTTCGAGTTCACGTTATTGTTTGAATTAAATTTTAAATTTTTTGATTAAAACTTTTATATAAATTCAAGTTTACTCCCACTACCACTACAAGATCAATCAAAAAACTAAAATTAAGAACTTTTTTTCTAAATTAGATTTTACTTACTTCTATATAACTTTTGCCATCAAACAAACTTACTTTACCCGTCCAAAGTACCAGAACTATACTATTTATCAAATGATAAGTAGTTATGCTTGATTTTTTTAAAATTTTTTTTTTAACACTTTAAAGTTTTGAAAATGTTACGTAGAATTTTATGTTTTAAAGAATTAAATTAAAGGTTAATAGCAAATATACCATATCTCATAAGGAACTGAAGTGTTTCTACGTATCATAAACTTCCGCAGATGATGCAATTGCTTACGCAGTTTTTGTTGATTCTTGGTTGATGAACGCAAACAAGGGTCTAAAGCTGTAAGCCTCAACCATGATAACATGTTGAAGCCAAATTCAGATTTTGTGTTCATAGACGCCATTTTTAGAAATGCTTTATTTCCCTTTTTAAACTGCTTTTTTTATAATTGTCTTGTTCATGTGATACGAGCATTGTGTATTATCCACCCTCGTATTCACTATGCTAGATCAAACCTGAACAAAACAACTCTTATAATTAACCATCAATTTAGTAATGTGGAAATCATTGGTACAACACTACAACTTATAACAAGTTATCAATTTCGGAAGGCAAACAATATTGTATGTAAAGAAAAATAGAATTTGGTTAATACCTTTTATGGTTGACATTTAAGGTAAGGTGAAATTCTCTTTGCATGAAACAAATACTAGTCCAATAGATGAAAACGTGAATGTAGGAGAGAAAAAGTTACAAAGTGCACGATACAACATACGTTCGTCAAGTGTGATATAACTTTGCCGATTAATTTTTTTACGCAATCGGAATGCAATGTTATAGTATGTGCACTAAGTAAATTTAGGTCCATGTGCTTAACACGAACCCTTAATTTATTAAAATTATATTTTTGTGGATATGTTTTGTAGTGGACGACCGGATGTATAAAATCTTCTAGGCTCATACCCCTGCCTAATCACTCGAAAACACATCAACCCAATAAACTCATGAATATCCGATTATCTCTCGTGTGACCGAGTGGATTAAGTCCAATTTTGCTAACTTATAATAAATTTTTAAAACATTTTGCATGCGTAGCGCATACTTCATATTATAAGTAAATTATGGTTATTAAGAAGATTTAAAAACTATTTTAGCGCAAAATCACCCAACTTTTTCAAGCTTAAACTTTCCGACAAGAAAATAATTAGGGCATGTTTGGTATTGTAGAATCCTAGATACCAATATATGAGATTTCGGTATCAACATCAACATCGAGATATGGATATGAGATTAATATCCATTAAAGAAAAGTTTAATAGAGAAAGAATAGAAGAGGGATGCAAATATAAAATATGCGATGCTACTAGTTTTTGGAGTATATAAAAATGAAAAAAAGTGTAATCAAAATATTGATATTCATAAATTTATATATCAAATATTTATTAGATATGAGTTTTTTATATATTGATACTCATATCTAATATCTATCTAGATATAGATGTACACATGTCAACATGTTCCATAGAAAGCATTAAATCAAGTTAATTTATTTAGTACTTTATGGCATTAAGAAGCTCATAACATGTTTGATTGCGGTACTTGGTGAGCACTTTATGCATCTTGAAAGGAAAAAAAAGTCCTATAAGATTACCTGAAAATGGCCAAAATAAGCAAAGTGATCACCGGTGGCCACTAATGAGGAATTTGTATTATCTTCGTAAATTTATTCAAGACTCACGTCAAGCTTCGTGTGAAGACTTAATGGAATTCTCACTTCTCCCGCGAGTCGACGTCGGATGTCTTTCCTCGGTTTCGTATAACCTCGCTCATCATCATTGATCTACTGCTTTGTTGCCTTTCTGTCTAATTGCTCCTGTATCTCCTTTATACACCTCTCTCCTATCTTGCATCTCCCTGTTCATACTTAACACGTAACCTTTCGGTTAAAAAAAAAAAGAGGAATTTGGACGACTTCCGATAGTCTATACACTATTCACAAATCACAAAACACTCAAGAGAATGGGGAGGGAGGAGTAGGTTAAGAAAAGAAGAGTAGGGTTTCATGAATATTGTGATGTAGATGGGTTATCATGAAGATCTTTTATCAACTAAAATATTATGAAATTTTTCTAAAAGATAATATCTTATCATACTTATCTTAGATTTGTTTTAGTTGAGATTTTATCTTGGTTGTTATCCTTAGCTTTTTTAAGAAGCTTTCTTAGAAAGCTTTCGTTAGCTTTCTTGTAAGTTTAAGTTAAAATTCTAATTTTTAAAGTTATTTATTTATATATTGAATATTATTTTAATTTTCCACATTTAAAACCTAAAATTTTAAATAAAATTTATATATGTTATAACAATTTCATAACTTTTCTTTGAGTACACATGGACTCAAGGCCGAGACTCGAGAATTGGATTAAATTGGTTTGTTCACGTTAATAATTTAATATCGTATTAATTAGTGTAATCATAAAAGTATTATAATCAGGTATGATGTAATATGTTCTGAAAATCCAAAATTGATAAAATTGGTCACATATCAATGCATATACTGAAGCGATTGAAAATAAAATTTAAATATGAACCATTATAAAGGAAGAAGGTCTCACCCACAAAGTAAGATTAAAAGATGTGGATCGGGTCCTCCAGCAAGGCCACCATAGAGGTGTTCTCTTTGGCTTAAACAAAACTTAGACAAAAGCTCAACTGACCATCGTTGTTTAGTTCTATTATATAGGACGGAGGACATAAGGAGCTTGGATAACACACGTCAAAGTACGTGAACTGATTTCATCCTAAAATCAATTAGCAATAGGAGGAATAGCCCTCGTATTTATATGTTAGGTTATGGTGCACTAGTTGACAATAGAAAAACTAGCCCTCGTATTTATATACTTATATATTAGGTTCATTTGTTTCAAGTTGTCAATGTGGGACACATTTCCACACTCAACACTCCCCTCAAGTGCAACTATCGACCGGCTTAGCTAAACATGCGGATAGCATATTTTTCGCATATCACAACCCAAACACAAGAGGATGAACCCGGGTCGGACATGCTCTGATATCATGTTAATTTATCTTTTTATATTCGCCGGGTCTAAGACGTGGAGGGTAATACACGCCAAAGTACGTGAACCTACGCACACAAGCATTCGGGGTTTCATCCTAAAATCAATTGGCAATAGGAAGAATAACCCTCGTACTTATATGTTAGGTTCACTTTCAAGTTGTCGATGCGGGACACATCTCCACATTCAACAGGTCTGTCTTAATTATTGCTAAACTGATGCCATAACCACAAGAATGTGAGAAAAAGGTCACTCCTTACAAGGTGGAGTTAATTAGAGTGGGATTCTGATTCTGAATATCCTCTTGATCTAAAAATATACCTAAGTTTTTTTATATACCTTGTATTAAATAATATAAACTAATTTACAAGTTATAAACAGATACTCAAAATTTATATTCATGTAAAATAAATAAATATAATCATAACCCGGTGTTTTGCCTAACATCTACATACTACAGTGTCTACACGTTTACTTTACATCTAGCTTCTTTTTTTAAAATGCTCACGGAGGTGTTTTGCCTAACATTAACCCGTGCTTTTGTCGAAGAAGACTGCCGAGAAGGCCCCCAAAGAGCCTAAGTCTCCTTCCAAAGCTAAAAAGTCTCCCAAGAAACGATAACCATGTTTAGTTTCAGAAAATTTGTTGATCTTTACATTTGTAAACAGTTTCCCGACGATTGTTCAGTTAGTTGAAGATAGATGTGATCTTTTGTTAACTTGTCTATGTGCATCGAACATGTTCTGGTTGGCACATCTCTGATTTTGAGACCGAAATTAACATGCTTTGCTTACTAAAAAACTAATGCTATACTTAAAAAACATATGTAAAAAGTGTGGTATAACTGTATTGGTCCCTGTCTTGTTCTCCTATATGCTTCATTGTTCAGGAAAAGAAGAATCATATTCTTGTACTCCCATCGATTTTGTTTTAACTAAAGAACGATCTGTGATTGAGTATACAGTTCAACTAAAGTATTTTCTAATGTACACATCATATCCAAATTTTGATGGAAGAATTGATATTTCTAAATTGGTTATCATTTGACATTATGCAGTTCAATGACAAGCTCATCTGTTATGAGTTTGGAAATGGCCAACTTCGGGCATGTTTAGTTGCAGCAGACATGTGGCCGGTTCAAATCGAACCTCCAAACCGACGGTTTTCAAACCAAACCAAACCCCAAACCGGCGGTTTAAGTTTGTTCGGTTTAGGTTTGGGCCGGTTCAAGGTTTAAGTTTAGGTTTGTGAAAATAATAAACCTACACCGCCGGTTTGGGCCCAAACGGCTATTTTTTTATTTTAATTTTTTAAAAGTGGGCCAAACGGCTTTAAAACTCACACCATCTATCTCTCATCTTCTCAACTCTCCTAATCTCGAATTCTCGTTTTCTCGTAATGGCAAACTCAAATGATCAATTTCCCTCATCTCAATTCTTTCCTAGCACCCAAGAGAGTGAAACACAAATGCCCGACAATCCCGAACTTACCGAAGTTCCACGAAGAACTCTCCCCCTCCGAAAATGCTTACTTCCGAAATATTTACGAAGCATTACACCAAGGGGGAGCTGGTGAACGATTATTGTCAAGTGGCATGCAACTATTGCCCGAAGGTGTACCAGTGAAAGGTGAAGGGCGGCTACGAGACATTGCAAACTCACATGGCAAACGTACATCCGGAGAAGCTCGGGATTTCACGGGGACAAACACAATTGTCCCACGAGTTTGCATCTTTTACCTCCCATTCTCCTTTATTTACATATAATCATAGTGAAGAAAGTTTAGGATTGACCGATGTTATTTGTTCTCATTCATTACCATTTTCTTATGCCGAATATGAAGAAGTTAGGGAATATAACATTAGATATCTTCAACCTTCTTTTAAACCAACTTATAGGAAAACCGTTTCAAAATTAGTATCTAAATCTTACTTAAAAAAGAAAGAAAATTTTTATCGACTTGACATGTTTTGAACATCAAGTTTCTATTTGTAGTGATATTTGGAGTACACAATCTCAACAACATTTTTACATGGGCATTACTTTACATTTTATTGGTAACGTTATGTTTTTGCATAAATATGTTATTGGATTTCGGCATTTCAATCAAAGACATAATGCACCGGGCATTGCAAGCATGATTAAAACGGTTTTACAAGAATATAATTTACAACATCAAGTTTTTTCATATTCTTTTGATAATGCATCCGCAAATACCGCCACCGTAAACCATTTGGTTGAGGAGGCGGGACAATATTTGCGAACTCCTTATACTCATCAAAGATGTGCATGTCATATTTTAAACTTATGTGTTCAAGATGAACTTAAGGTTTTAGGAAATATGTTAACCCCAATCAACTACGTTATTGAACATATTTGGCACGACTCCGATTTGAGGGGAAAAAATGGAGAAATTTATGTTAAAATAAAAACGTTCATCCAATTTCTTTTTCAAAAGATGTTGGAACTCGTTGGAATTCGACTTACAAATTACTTAGTGAAGTTGTACGTTATAAACGTATGTTACAAGAAATTGCTTCAATTCATGTACCTTGGTCAATTCTTGATTATGAAAATGTTTGACCAACTTGTACCGATATTTGTAATGTTTTAAAAACTTTTAGTGATGCAACTAATGCCATGAGTTGCGTTTATACTCCGACTTCTTGTAAATTTTTAGAAATTCCCGTTAACGTTTCCGAAGCTTTTTAAAAATGTTTTAACATACCAACCCTTATGGAATGCATGTTTGTAATGAAAAATAAATACCTTAAATATTATCATGAAATTCCAATGATTTATCTTGTAACCGCCTTTTTTGATCATGGACTTAAACTTGATGGTATTTCCGATTTATTGACCGTTTATTATGATTGTTTGGCTTTAGACTTATCACAAGAAAACATTAATGTTTCTAACATTATGCAACAAGTTAATACCGAAATTGGAAAATTGCTTAGTACATTTGAATCAAGTGCTAGTTCTTCTTCTACCGCACCTAGTCCATCTCCCTCTTCTACTAGTTCATCTTCTTCTCTTTCAATTGCACGACAAATTTTAGTTAAAAGAACAAAAACACCTAGACATTCATCTTTAAATGCGTAATATCAAGATTATCTTAACACTTGTTTTGGTTTTGATGGTGATTTTGATATTTTGGATTGGTGGAAGAGATTAGCTCCCAAATATCCAACCTTAGTTAAAATTGTACAACAAGTCATGGTCGTGCCCACATCAACGGTTGCGGTGGAGCAAGCATTTAGCCAAGGCGGGAACATTCTCGGTCAAAAGAGAACTCAAATGAAGCCTGAGAAGTTGGAGATGCAAGTTTGTATTCAAAATTGGATAAGGGCGGCAAAGTGGAAACAACGGAATGCACCGGTGTACGATTCCAACTCCGAAGACGCCGACACTACTTCCGAGTCCGATGTCGAAAGGTAAACGGGGTTTAAAAAAACTCGGAAGTCCGAAAAAGGTAAGTCAAGCTAAGAGAACTATGTGGACTTTGATTCCTCTTAACCCCGAGAGGATACGTAGGCTACCGGAAAACCGGTTCAAGCACTTTTTTTTTGTTAAATTGAATTTTTGTTTGTTTTATTTATTTAGTATAAATTTTAATTACGAGTTCTTATATACTAAATTTTTTTATATACTAAGTTTTTATATTTATATAATATATACTATTTTTTAAAAAAATAAATTCTTCACTGTTTTTATTTTTTTTATAAAATCCTGGCTAAACCGGAAAATCGCCGGTTTGCCGGTTTTATACTTCACGGTTTGGGTTTAGGTTTGGCCATGGGCCAAATCTAAATCGGCAGTTTGAAAACGACGGTTTAGGTTTTCAGCCCACCACTAAGTTGTGCATTGGAGGAGTTTTTTAATATTTGAGGTGGATTTCATTTTTTGGTAACTCTGTTCAGTTAAGGGTTTAGAAATTAAGTTAGTTTATATATCATATTTGATTAGGTTTGAAGAGGAGATGTCACAAATCTTCTAGCCCTAGATTCGAGTAGATTTAGTAGGAAAGTTTGGAATTTGATTCCTCATGTGTCCTTAATTGTATCGACATTCTTTGCTTTTCTTTTCAAATCTCATAATTTGATAACTAGTGGCGGATTCAAGGGTGCGCTGAATGTGCAGTGGCCAACCTCAAATCACAGTTTGTAACAACCCAATAAGCTTTTCAAAGAAGCAGACAATAATTTTTTTTAAATGTTCCATTGGTCTACAGACTACAGTATCTACACGTGTACTTTACATATAGCTTCTTTTTTAAAAACTTTTTTGTTACAACCTATTATGATTTGACGATTTTGCATGTTAGTCATTTTTTTCCTTTTTCTTTATTTTTATGCTTTGTATTAAATAATATAAACTAATTTACAAGTTATAAACATATACTCATAATTTATATTCATGTAAAGTAAATAAATATAATCATAAATTATAATTTTACCATCAATTATTTTTCTAAAATCGATAAAATTATCTTTGCTTTTTTAATTTATTATAAATTCACTATAACTTATGTATTTGAACACTTTTTATAATTTCTATTTATTCAAATAATAATAAAAAAAATTTATTTAAAATTTCGCCCATCCATGAAAAATTATTGGCTCCGCCCTTGAGAACAAGACGGACAATTGTCTGGATCTCTTGAGATGTAATCGTTGACTTTTTGATATAACGAGAAAGTTTCGAAGATTCTTGAGCAAACTTCTCGAAGTTGTCATTGATGAAACTATTCATAATTCCTATGACCTTGCTTGAGATCCCGACATCGGGTTGGACTTGCTTGAGAACTCTGAAGATGCAGATCTTGTGTGTCTCTATGCTTTTCTTTGTCCTCTTCTTCTTATCTCCGGTAGCGGTGGCGCCTTCCTTGGGAAGTTTCTTGTCGGCCTTAGGCTTTTTCTCCGCCGGAGTTTTCTCGGCTTTCTTCCCCTCATAAGGGGTTATGATTCTTTTTGGCTTATAAGGGTTTCACGTGGAACAGTGGCATGATAAGGATCTACGGTCACAATTTTTTTAAAATATTATTGATTATTGACGTATATTTTCACAATTTCATATAACTAAATCTTCAAATGATAATACTTGGCAAAAATGAGTGTTGTCATTGTGATTTTTTGCAGTCATTTTTCCTCATAAGTGATCAAGAATTTCCCTTATATCCATATCTATTTATCATTTGTGTCAATAATTTCTCTTTCTTATTGGTTCGAACGGTTTTTTCTAAGAGATTCACAGTATTAAGATTGGTATTAAGATTAGTCTATATGTTCCTTCAATCTCACATTGGTTGTTTGTCAATGACTGTATTTTGTTTGCTAAAAAAAACTCCACGTATGCTCGAAGTTAATTGAGATACTCAACATCTACGACTCTACGAGTTTCATCATAATTTGAATAAATGTGAGAATTTCATAGCAATAATGTGACTTCTCCTATGCGAGTTTCTTTCACCAATTCACTTTAGGTTCGAGATGTTCATTGTTATTTTATGTACCTTGAATATGCCTACTTTATTGGTCGATCAAAGAATGCAAGGCTTGCGGCTGATGTAGATATAATTTGGAAAAAGTTTAATGGTTGGAAGTAGCGCTTAGGTTGGAAGACAGACGGTTGAGAACTTGAGACAGATGCTCTACATTATGTACATCCAAATTATCCAAAAGGTTATCTTCTAGCAATTATGGAATTGAAATACTAATTTTCAAACGCAAGTGTCCTACGAGATTAGGGCATGCCAAATAGTAATTTTAGATCGTGGTTTGAATTTTATTGGAGTTGGCTTTCTGACGCTCGAGCCACATGCCTCAATGGCAAATCAATGGACGGTCCAAACAGTAATTTCAGTATATTGTTTTAAAATTATCAATTCGACTGATCAAATAGCTCAATTTGTTAATCTGAAACCTGTAATTGGTTGATGAACAAACACAAACAGAGAATCAGATCTTCTTCAAACTACAGACTTATAAAATCCACGCAGACTAACTACACAATCGTGATTTCACATAAAGCAAAAGATTAACAGATCTAAGAGCTTGTAAACTTAGTAACAGCCTTGGTACCCTCAGAAACGGCGTGCTTAGCAAGCTCACCGGGAAGAACAAGGCGGACAGCAGTCTGGATCTCCCGAGATGTAATCGTTGGCTTTTTGTTGTAACGAGCGAGCTTCGAAGATTCCTGAGCAAGCTTCTCGAAGATGTCGTTGATGAAACTGTTCATAATTCCCATGGCCTTGCTTGAGATCCCGATGTCGGGATGAACCTGCTTGAGAACCTTGAAGATGTAGATCTTGTATGTCTCTACGCTCTTCTTCGTCCTCTTCTTCTTCTTATCTCCGGCAGCGGCGCCGCCTTCCTTGGGGAGTTTCTTGCCGGCCTTGGGCTTCTTCTCTGCCGGAGTCTTTTCGGCTTTCTTCTCCTCAGCGGGCTTCTTCTCCGCCGGTTTCTTCTCTGCCTTGGGTGCCATGGATGAGGGTTTGGTGTTTGAGAAAGGAGATGTCAGGAAGAGAGTAGGAGACTTTTTTGTTGAGAGATAAGATGACTGTGATGTAAAAATTAATTGAGAAGTTAATATATACAGATGGGGTCATGATTCTTATTGGTGTTTGAGGGTTTCACGGGGATCAGTGACGCGGAACACGATCTACGGTCACGATTTGATTGAACAGTAGTTGCTGAGATTATACGGCGCGCTTTGTTTTTTTTGGACTTCGCGGTTGGGTTCGAAGCAAATAAAATTACGGATCTAACTTCAAAAATATTAAGATTGCATATTTACATAATGATCATGATTCAATCGTAGATAATAAAAAAAAATTATGTTTTAATTCTAGCAGAAAATTATACAAGATTCAATCGTAGATGATAAAGGTCAAGATCGAAAATAAGTGTTTCAATTCTCGCTGATATTGTGCCTTTTTCTCTAAAGGCCGGAGACTTATGAACAAGTCATGAATTGCATTAATGTCAAGCAATGTTTGATTGTTATGCATGATGAAAATGCTTCTATAAATGTTAATAATATTTTAATTTTATGTGATAAACCTAAAAAAATTAAGCTCATATAATGTAGATGAATTTACAATATAAAAAAAAAGGAACTAATAACATTGAACTAATCAAATATAAGGCAAGATCGGTTGTTAAAGGTTTTACACAAATAGAAGGATTGTATTATAATGACATTTTTGCTCCTATTATAAAATATATAACCCTTAGACTGTTGCTTGTTATAGTTGTATTATATGATTATGATCTTGAACAAATGGATGTTAAGGCTGCATTTTTATATGGTGATTTGGTCCAAAGTTCGAGGTTTTCTCTTCCTTATTGGTTTGATCAATTTTTTCACAAGGCTCTTCTACTCTCGCTCACATTTGTTGCTTGTCGATAATTGTTCTTTATTCGCCAAAACATTATTTCTTGAGGGTCTGAACCGAAGGGTTGGTGTGGTAAGACAAACATGTGGAAGGATCCCTAGGTATTTTATGTTGAACTTTTTGACCAATTACACAAACCGAGTTTAGACGAATATCTATGTGTTTTTGCCTTCATGGACCATTTCACATTTCCATGGTACATGAGATTCTACCACTATTAATGACTTGTTTAATCTCAATAATGTAAATGTCATTTTTCAAATTCCATTAGCCCACCAAATTATCTCAATTCTCAAATACTCGGTGATGGATGCATACTAAAGATGAATGTTATCTATTATGTACGGGAAGTTGATTGGGGTCTTATGCCAATATCATGTATTACCAACAATCCCGATGTTTTATCTCTCTAAAATGTGTTCGTTATACTAAAGATGGATGTTATATATATTTTGCTTTGCTTCTTCGTCTTAAATTTTGTTTTTTCAAAATTTTAATTGTTGCTAATGATTAGTCGTTCTATTCGGCTGAACTTCATTTTTATGATTTGTTCCATTTGATTCTGGTGGTTTGCATCAGGGAGGAGAAAACGGCCCTTTTCTTTGTGTTGAATCTAAAGGTGTTGGTTTACATCAATAATTACTTGGGTGGCCAGTGCCGAGAGTTCGATCCCGATGTTAGAACGTCCGAAAAGCAAGCTGAGGTGGAGAGGCTCCGCCATATGTTCACCGCCAAGGCGCCAACCGTTTCGTCAAGAAGTAGAGCTCAATTGCCCTCATGCGTACGCATGTATACACAATTAAAGAGATTAGTTAATCTTTTTTTGTTTTACAAATATAAATGCACTCTTATGATAGAACTTTACACAAATATTATGTAAATTTTATAACAGTTAAATTCATCAACTCCATACCATAACAACGTCGAAGCTTTGAAATTGACGATATCGTTTTTTTAGCATCGAGTATCAAATTATTGTTAATTGTATCAAATATTTAGTTATCATATCTTATATATATTAAATCAGAAGCTTCTATTGCCACGTGTCGCCTCCAGGATTTTTCTCAGCCCAACGGAAATTTTACAGGCCCTCTACTATCATGTATCGCTCCCAAAATTTACATCAGCCTACCAATATTTTAAATATGTAATTTGAATAAAGAATTTATAATCGAAATTATAAAAAAAGTTGTTAACTAATTTTTGTTTTCGATCATTTTAAGAAAAATATATTATCTCATCGAAGTTGTTAGACAATTTTGTTTTATTTTTGGCCGATCCAAAATCCAATCAAAAATTTTGAATTTTTTGTTTCACCCGAATTTACCTATACCAATAAAAAAATTCCAAATATTTATTTATTTATTTATTGGCAATTCCAATTCGTTTACCAATATAAAATTCCAAAGCTCTTAACATATCTCATCTAAAGAAACTCGAATTTATTCGTTTTTGTTTATTTCATTGTTTAGTAAGATATTTATCTCCTATTTATTTAAATAATTAATTTAAAATTTGAGATTTTGATTTACGTACAAAAATTGTAACAACAATTGTGGTTTTAATTTAGATGACGTGAGATTTATAAACTACCAAATTAAGTCATTAAATTATTTTGAAATAATGTAGGTTGTAAAATAGAAAATTATTTTTAAATGTATAACCAACTTCCTTAGGAGAGTAATCTACCGACTGCCGATATCTTTTCTTAACCAATTTTATAAGCAAATCTAACGTATCTTTTTCTTTTTCATGCTAATCCTCAATTTTAGTGGGACATGCTACTCGTTAATAATTTTTTTGTTGATTTGTTAATCCAACCATTTTTTTTTCTTTTTAGTAATTAGTATATAACTACTCAGTTCCATTCATTTTGTAAACGTCCTTATTATTTTGCAGTACCTCCTTTTCATGGTTCTTCACACCATTCATACTGGTATTATTGACAGTAATCTTCATTAGGGAATTCGTCCAACAATCGAACAAGGTATCTCCTTTTTACAATTTTTTATTATTTACTTTAATTTTTATGTTTATACTCAATTAGCAAATAAAAGTATACATATACCGCTCGATTAAGAAATTCTTGATTTTATATTATATTTCTTTGTTTGATTTCTATTGGAACTAATAAGCTGTGATGTTGAAATGTAAGGTTAGCCCCTAGACACATCCTCAACATTACAATGATCATAGACGGTCCATCCAACATCGAATTCTTGAGATATATTTGACATATAGATCAAAGGTAAATCTTATCCATCGTCCTCGACGATCTTCTTGTTTGTAGAGTCTCCATCGACGGCGAGCAACTGACAAAGGCGACGAGCAACTGATAAAGTCGGTCTCTGCAGTCATTCTATTTTGGATTAAGATTGAGAAACCCATACTTAAGGGAACATCAAGGAAAAAAGGGGATGTGGTCAAAGGAAAATCCAATATCTTTACTCCCAATTGATTTGCCAATTTCATGCAAGTTAATAAATTGATTTGTTGTTATTTGCCAATAAATGATTTTTTATATGCTCTACTATTGAAGGCTACTCATCCACCATCCTCTTCTCATCTAGATTAAAAGCAAGGAAGATCAAAAAAGATAAATTTAGAGTATTACACTATTATTTTCAGGGATGAAAAATATGCTACACAAGGCAATTTCAAAAGATGTATGTGTTTTTGTGTGTCGAGTTTCATAGCGTGATTGTTTCATCTATATATGTACAACATCTTTGAATCTTTGATATTATCTAGCTTTTGATTGTTTCATCTATATATGTTCAAACATCTTTGATATTATCTAGCTTTTTATACTTTTGTGCTAAAAACATTTAAATAATAAAATATCATTTTTAATACCCGCAACTTGATATTAATATAAAATATCATTTTTTATAATATTCCGTATTTTTTTAAGGATTTAAAATGTGTCAAACTAATGTTATATATATTAAAAGAGATATTTATTATTACGTCTTTTAAAACTCAACCCGCACAAGGTGCGGGTAATACACTAGTATCTATTAAAGGAGGAGCTTCTTTTGCCACGTGTCGCACCCACGTTTCTCGAAGCCCAAAAAAAATAGAAAAAGTATATATCAAATTGGTTTTTAAAAACTAAAATTCAAGTATATATTCAAATTGGTATTTAAAAAAAATGAATCCATATCTCCCCTAAAAAATAGTAACTATTTTAAATTAGTAAAAACTAAAAAATAAATATTAGGGAAATACGTACTTTAATTTTGTTTGCTGAAGAATTTTAAATTAATTCAGAATTAGTATTTTTTTTCAAATCAAGTAACTAAATCCGGAATAAAATTTAATATATATTTTGAAATCAAAATTTTAAACTAAAAAATAAATATTAGAGAAATACGTACTTTAATTTTGTTTGCTGAAAGATTTTAAATTAATTCAGAATTGGTATTTTTTTAAATCAAGTAACTAAATCCGGAATAAAATTTAATATATATTCAGAATTATTTTTAATTTTTGTTTATACAAGTTCTCAAATTTCCATTCTTATATACGTTGAGATTCGACAGGGAATTGCAAAATCATGAAAATATGACATAATATCAAAATTCGTGATTAACAAATGGCTTTTGAAATAATTATGAGAAAAAAGATTTTTTATAAAATTTATAGAAAATATTTTGTGTGGTACGTTTTAAATTTGAAATTTGAGATTAGGTGAGATGAATCAAATCTTTTACAAAATAATGATGCTTTAGTAAAAAAAAAAATGATGGCTTAATCATGGAATTTGTACATCATTATATCTTATATATATTAAAGTAGAGGTCTCTGTTGTCACGTGTCGCTCTCAGGATTTTTCTCAGCCAAACGGAAATTTTACAGACCTCTGCTGCCACATATCGCTACGAAAACTTACCTCAGCTTACCAAATTTTTAAATTACACAATTTAAATAGTTCTAATCCTTATTCACCAATTAAAAATATGTTTACAATTATTAAAATAGTCAAAAGAAAATTAAGCTCTAAAATATCGGCTGTCACTTAAAATTTAGGGCCAAAATAAATTGGATTTAAAAAAATAAAAACTAAACAAATTGACTAGCATTAAGTATAATCGGAAAAAAAAAGTTGTTGACAAAAATAAAATAAAATGAATGTTAAAATATGTAAAATAAATCTGAATTACTCAACTAAGTCAAAAAAAAAGTTTTTTTTATTAAATTTCAATACGTAACAAATTTTAATTAACCAAATTGATAAATAAAATTTTTGAATCTTACTACTTTTTAGGAATCAAGTAAAAATAAATTAACTAATCAATTGTGTAAATTTGATTTTTGTAAAAACACGTTAATTAGAATTTACATTTACAAATATTTTCTTAAACTAAAATAAATTATATCTTCAAATAATTCGTTACTGTATTTTAAATTTGAATTTTAAAGAAAAATCACAACCATTATAACTGAATTTTAAAAAAAAAAAAATTTGGAATTTTTAGTTTTAACTTTGAACTAAAAATATAAAAATAATAACAATACAATTTCAACGAAAAATAAAAATGGTTAAGAAAAATAATTTATTTTGTTTTTACGAAAGTGATTTTTAAATGACCCATTTTAATACCCGCACCTTAATATTAATATAAAAAATATCATTTTTTATAATATTCCGTATTTTTGTAAGGATTTAAAATGTGTCAAACTAATGTTATGCATATTAAAAGAGGCATTTATTATCACATCTTTTAAAACTCAACCCGCACAAGGTGCGGATAATACACTAGTATATATTAAAGCATAGACCTCTATTGCCACGTGTCGCCACCAGAATAATCGTCAGCCCAACGAAAAATTCTCAGGCCTCTACTGCCACGTGTCGCTTCCAGATTTAACGTCAGCCTAAACTTTTTTTTTAAATGCATAAATTAAATAAAGAATTTATACTTGAAATTCAGGTAATATTAGATTAGATTCATATTCATCAACAAATCTTATCTCTAAATTGTTTAAACAATTAATTTAAAATTTCCGAAAATTTATATCATCATAATTTTTAAAAAAGATAACCTAAGAAAACCTTTTAAGTCAACTACGTATCTTCCAAATTTGTTGAAGAGTATCCAATATAATCTTTACGTGCTAAATTGATTTGTACGGTTTTGATTTGGTAGATAAGATTTACGTGTTTATAAAAATAAAAGAAATATTTGAAAAAGAGATATATTAGTAATATATATAAGCCATATCTTCAATAGACTGCACACACTAATCAAATTGAGTAGAGTAAAAGAGTATTCTCACAAGCAGCAGTCAGTCTGCATTTGTTCGGTTCAATGATCGATTTCTATTTTCTATGTTAAGCATGTAACCATTTATTCGGTTCAAATGATCGATTTCTACTATTCTATGTTAAGCATGTGTTAAAGTAATTATTCCCTATGTGTTACGCATGTGCTACAATAATCCTTGCATAAATTCATTAACAAGCTTTTTCAGGCACATGGAAGAGCCCAAAAATGCTTTGTTGCCTCTTACTAAAAAAACAGATCGTCATCTATGGAACATAAACCCCCCCATTGAATCCGAAATTTCAAAATCAAACATGTCCTTACATTGTAGCATTTTGCAAACAGTGTATCGACTATAGCAAACGGCCCATCGTTGCAGCTTGAAGGCTTCCGATCATATCATAGAAAATCTATGATAAGCAACTTATTTTTATTGTGTAATTTCACTAAACAATCATAGCATTAATTTTCGGTTTTGATTTATTATTTCTATACCTTTTTAAATTTAGTGACCTATATCGAAATCTATACCGGTAATATCTCATTCAAATTCAAATTTTGTTATTGAGTTTCATATTCCAAATTTGTTATTTAGTTTTTTCTTTCATGTTTTGCTCTAAAAGATAATCATAGTTACGGTATGTAAATTGAAACCCTAATTTGGTTTATTAATATTATATATATAATTTGCTTTGAGAAGATAACCAGAAATTAATTCTTTACCAATCAAAATCATAATTGAGAATATTGATATTTTTCGGAAATATAAGTTGTTAAAATATTTAGAGTGAAAATGGATAATATTTGAACGAAATAATTGAGAATTTTATTTTAATTATGTAACTAATTAAAAAATTAACAACATATTTAATATTAATATGATAAGATAAGATAAAATGAGCTGATATAATTAATCATCAATTTAAATACACTTTTTAATTCGATAATATTCGTAAATCCCGCACAAGGTGCGGGTAATACACTAGTCAATATATACTACAAAAGTAAAGAATATCTAAAGCTTAAAGCTGACGTGGCGCGCTGTGGATCCAGTATTTCGAAATAGAGCTCTCACAATTAACGTCACGATATCTTTATTTTTTAAATCCATTAATTCATTAATTATTTTTTTAATTATAAATTTATATAGTTTAGATTCCGCGGTTTTAAAATTCAGCCTACTTGACGATAATAAATTAGTAGATTACTATTTGACGTTAATAATTAGTAGACTATGCAGATTAGGTATGGGTTGCAAACCTAAACCGCCGGTTTTCCGGTTTAGCTACGGTTTATTAAAAAAAAAATTTGAAAAACCGGCCCAGAAGCAAAACCGAATGTTTGCTACTATTCGAAACAAGGAAATGGATCAATATTCCTTTTAACATGCAGGTCAACTTATTCAATTACCAGATTTAGTATATCCAGTAAGTATAGACAATTTTTATATTCTCCAATTCTTTTTAAGATATTATTATTTCGGAACACCTATGTATTTAGATAGATATGCCATAAAGTGTATTCCATTACAAAGATTAACAACGAAAAGTGTATTCTATTATATAATTATATGTGAACCAATTTCCTTTTATTTTGAATAAGTTATTTTGAAGATTTTTTTTTTATTTCATAGATTTTTTTTATTGATATTTTTTAATATTGTGGTTTCAAACATACATATATAGTGAATACTCCACGTTTGGTATGTTCCATATGTTGTCATAGTTATATGACGAAATTAGTCAACAGTTATATATTTTTTTTCCGCTATATGTGTGCACTTTTTAACGTACATAACAAATTATTCTCGCATTAAAAAATATATATATATTAAAATACCCAAGTAAGGCTCGGGCACTAAACTAGTATCTATTAAAGGAGGAGCCTCTATTGCCACGTGTCGCGTCCACGTTTTTCGAAGCCCCAAAAAAAAAAAAAAAGTATATATCAAATTGGTTTTTAAAAACTAAAATTCAAATATATATTCAAATTGGTATTTAAAAAAATGAATCCACATCTCCCCTAAAAATAGGAACTATTTTAAATTAGTAAAAACTAAAAAATAAATATTAGGGAAATACGTACTTTAATTTTGTTTGCTGAAGGATTTTAAATTAATTCATAATTAGTATTATTTTTCAAATCAAGTAATTAAATCCGGAATAAAATTTAATATATATTTTGAAATCAAAATTTTAAACTAAAAAATAAATATTAGGAAAATATTAGAGAAATACGTACTTTAATTTTGTTTGCTGAAAGATTTTAAATTAATTCAGAATTAGTATTTTTTCAAATCAAGTAACTAAATCCGGAATAAAATTTAATATATATTATGAAATTAAAATTTTAAAAAGATTTTGTAACGGGAATTTCTAACGTGAAATAAAAGTTTTAGATGAATAACTGTTTTAAATTAGTAACAAACTAAATAATAAATATTAGGGAAATATTAGAGAAATACGTACTTTAATTTTGTTTGCCGAAGGTTTTTAAATTTTAGATGAATATTAGGGAAATATTAGAGAAATATATTATCTTTTTATTCTCTTTCCGTAAATTATTTTACGGAAATGTTCGGGAATTTATTCCGACCGTAACGTCCGTTACGGAATTTTTTTTCGAGTTCGAACCCAACCTCTATCCCTACTCTTCTTCTTCCCTCCCATTCCCCTTCCACGGGGAAATCTCGGCCGCTGAGATGCCAATCTCGGCCGAGCTGGCCGAGCTGCCTTTTTCCCCCACGCGCCCGAGATGGCTGCCAGCCTTGCAGCTGCCACCCAACTACTGCCTAGCCCTGCAGCTGCCGCCCAAGCTCACTAGGCCGACCCTCGTTCTCGGCCTCCCTTGCTTCACCTTCAGCCTCCCTCACTTTCCCTTGCCCGGCCTTCACTCCCTCTCCGTCGCTCCATTCCCTCTCACTCACGTAGACTCCCTACTCCATCTCTCTCGCTCGGCTTCTCACGTCCAGCCACACTCCCGCCTTCGTCTTGCCCTCTCTTCTCTGGACCGAGACTCGCCGGAGCAACCACCACCTCGGCCGAGCCCCGCCGCCGTCGGACAAAGGAAGCCACGCCACAGGTCCACGCCGCAGATCTGTAACCTCGGCCGAGCTTTGCTGCAACCTCGGCCGAGCTTTCCTACACCCCGGCCGGGACACCCTTTTTCCTCGGCCGAGATCTGCCTTGCAGCCACCGGGGAAGCCAGCGGAGCCACCGCCGCCCTCGCCTGCTGGAGTTGCGCATGCGTTCTCCCCTACCGCCACCACAGGAGCCACAACAACCTTCTTTGTACCCCTCTGCAATCTCGGCCCCGAGTCTGCAATCTCGGCCGAGCCTGTCCTGCATCTCGGCCGAGCCACCTCTGTATCATGGCCGAGATTCTGCTGTCCCCGCCACGCCGTAAGCTTGGAAGGTCCTTGAGCGTATTTCCGGTCGGCCTCCCTCGTATTCGGTATAATTACGATTAAACCCCCTCGTTTTTGTAATTATTATAATTTTGACCATATGTTGGAAAAGATAGAAATTGCCGGGAAATGTGTTAGCGGTTTTAACCGTAGGTTTGAATTGCGGAATTTTAACGTAGATTTTGAGGAACGAGTTATACCTTAGTATCATGTTAGGTTGAATTAGAATAACTTGGAGGAAATGCCAAGTAGTGGCTTCGGGGAACCTTAGGAAAACGTGATAGACGTGCTAGACCCCGTGAACTTGTATAACGTGTTGGATTACGAGCATGATAGGTTCTAGAATGGGAATCAAATGATCTTGTATAGATCATTTGGGTGGAAGTCCTAGACTTCTCGAGTTGAGCGAGTATTGATGAATATCGTGCTATGAGCAGGTGTTGTATTCTTCCCAAGGGAAGCAGGAGCGTTTGTGGGTTAGCATTGGAACGAGGTAAGTCCCCGGACTTACTTAGCGCGTATTTTCCGTATTAGCATGACGTGTGTTTGGTGGTGTGTGATTTTGCATACGTAATAACTATTAAACCGGTAAATTAGGATCACCGACCATATAATTTTGTTTGGCCCAAGTGTATGATAACGGGCGGTGGCAGTACTGCCTGGCTCTTGGGATTCTCGGCGACTAGCCCGGCGGGTTAGATGGACGGAGGCATCTGTACCATTCCTTGCCGGTAAGGGACCGAGGCGAGACCATTGGGGTCTCGTGTCACAACCGAAGTTGAATTAGAACGGGATACGAGTTAACAAATAAAGATAATAAACCGGACTTGCGTGATTTATGTTTTGTGTATTATACGTGTTTGTGCCTTCCCTGTTATTCTAATGCGTAGAATATTAGCTAACGGTTTTAAACCGCCTATGTAGATGACATGCAGGTTAGGGACGCCGCCAAGTGAGGCAAAGGAGTGGACAACCGGGTTCCCCGTACATTATAGGACGGGGAATATTTTGAGTCATGTTTTCACGTTGTTGTTTATTGAATGGTGACGCACTTTAACTTTGTATCGTATTATGTTGTTTTGAGGACTCGGTTGAGTTTCCCAGTTGTACTTTACATTTCGCTTTTCCGCATACATTAATTACGTATTTTTAGTTTTCTGCCTTTATTTTGTGCCGTTGTTGAAAGGTCCAGTGAAATTGTTGTCAGGCTAAGGGTCGGGACCCATTGTGCGGTCTCACCCAGTAGCGCCCCGAGTCCCGCGGATTTGGGGTGTTACATGCTGAAGGATTTTAAATTAATTCAAAATTAGTATTTTTTCAAATCAAGTAACTAAATCAGGAATAAAATTTAATATATATTCTGAAATCAAAATTTTAAAAAGATTTTGTAACGGGAATTTCTAACGTGAAATAAAAATTTTAAATGAATAACTATTTTAAATTAGTAAAAACTAAAAAATAAATATTAGGGAAATATTAGAGAAATACGTACTTTAATTTTGTTTGCTGAAGGATTTTAAATTAATTTAGAATTAGTATTTTTTTCAAATCAAGTAACTAAATCCGGAATAAAATTTAATATATATATTGAAATCAAAATTTTAAAAAGATTTTGTAACGGGAATTTCTAACGTAAAATAAAAATTTTAAATGAATAACTATTTTAAATTAGTAAAAACTAAAAAATAAATATTAGGGAAATATTAGAGAAATACGTACTTTAATTTTGTTTGGTGAAGGATTTTAAATTAATTCAGAATTAGAATTTTTTCAAATCAAGTAACTAAATCCGGAATAAAATTTAATATATATTCTGAGATCAAAATTTTAAAAAGATTTTGTAACAGAAATTTCTTACTTAAAATAAAATTTTTAAATGAATAATGTGTCGTTCCTAGATTTAATGTGAGCCCAACGAAAATTTTAATTACGTAATTCAAATTTTTGTAAATTGAATTTTAAAAATTTTTTCCTAACTACTTAATAAATTAATGGATTTTATAGTGCAAAAATAAAACAATTTAATCAATATAATAATGATAAATTTATATTCAGTAAAAAGAACAATAATGTTGTTAAAAACAAAAAAAAATAAGTCAAACTCACGTAAGTTGTTAAAACAATTAAAATTTAAACTAATAATTAAAAAAATTGACAATTAAATACGGTATAAATAGAAAAAAAATTGACAATTAAATATGGTAGAAATAGAAAAAGGTTAAAATTTGACCAAAATTAATTATCAATTAGTTTTAACTTAGTTTTTCTTACATTTTAATTTATAATAATATTTTAACTAAATGTATTACTTATAAACAGATAACCGAATCGAATACGTGAATCTATTAGATAGTTATATATTTAATAGATTCAATTTAAACCTTAAAATTAGCATTTTATAATATTTATTATAAAAATAAAATTAACACACAATCCCGCACACGTTGCGGGGAATACACTAGTTTGTAATTAATTGATTGTAAATCTACAAGTAGTTTATTCGTTAAATTAATTGGTACGATTGTTATGAGTTTAAAAAAAAATATTTTGTAAAGTTAATACTTTTTTGTTAGGATATTAGATTGTAATATCTTATTTTCATTTACTTTATTTATTTTGATAAAAACTAAACGTATTTTATGCTTATATTACTTTATTCATTTAGATACTTTATGTTTAGCGTTGTTAAGATTAAAAAAAAAAAACATAAAAAAATCAATATTCTGTTAGGATATTATTTTTTGATTGTTTTGTTCAAGATACATTTGAGTTATATTCTAATATTTATAGTCCATAAAATACTTAAAACATTATAATACCAAACAATATTTATATATTTTTTATCGTTTGTTTTTAACTTTCGTTTTAATTATGATTGTTAACCGTTTCAAATATGTGTATCTTATCGTAAATTCTTTCGATATTTAATCTCATCTTCCTTTTCACTATCAATGATTTAAAAACAATATAAAAATTATTTTTTTTATATTAAAAAAATACAACTATATATACGATCAACCCATCTTAAACCGGACGATCTACCGCCTACGGTTATAAGCAACCTTCGTCTTTCTCCAGTTTTGTCCTACCTAACCAATATATTGTTCATAAATATTTTGGTTGGTAATATATACGATGTCATATAAATGTTCTCAATAATATAAGTATCATAATATAATTTCATAAAAATGATTTAAATTAATAATCTATATTTCATATTGAATGTATATTATATAAAATATACAATTTTATATATATAGTATAAATTCAAACACATAATATTTTAAATATATTTAATTATTGTCAATATTAATAATTTTATAATTAAATATAAATTTAATATAAAAATAATTTAAAAAAATCCCGTGTAGGTTACGTACGGATAATACACTAGTTTACGTATTACGTACCAGTAGATTTACAATTTTTTTAATTTATATAAATAATGACCACATACTAGTGGTATATGACTTACATAACCACATAACAATATGAACGACCTACATATACCTTACATGGTCTATAAATTTGCTTGATCCATGTTGTTTCATAATTTGCATATTTATGTTTTGTTGTTTGCTCGATTGTCAAAGTCCGATACTAGGTAGAGCGGGGTCGTGTGCATACGAGCGCACATGCGCGTTAGGCCCAAGCCCAGTACATAAATCCGATGAGGTTTCATCCTAAAATCAATTGGAATATGAGGAGTAGTTCACCGACCTTATATACTAGGCTTAGAAGTCTCAATGTTTCGATGTGGAAACTAATTATCTCCAACAAGGATATCAGAATGAGATCATGTTCTGCATTTCAAGGTTACACCCTGTCGATGATTAAATCGAACAAGAATGTAATATTATATATCTGCTTAAATAGATCATCGTCGATTTATTCAATGTCCATGAATTAGATTCCAATGACGAGGGCTTGCTTTCTCAAAATAAGCATATCGTCGTTAGAAAGTGGTGCAAGAGGCAATTCACTAGATTCATCGATGCTTGGCACTTTCTTATTGTTTGGAAATTCGTGCTTCTTCTGACTTAAACTGAATATGTATGAATGGGTATTTATTGCGAACTCCCCCTCGTACACAACCTTACTTTAGTGTGCAAGTATTAGATTAAAACACTCGTTTTTTGTGTATAAGCCTTTGATCGAAACACTCGTTTTTGTGTATAAGCTTTTGATCGAAACACTCACTCCAATCATGTTTTTCACGAACAGACCAAACACATGTAGTCGATTTCATGTCGTCCGTGACGAAGTTAGAAACACACCATTCGATTTCGAACGTACACATTCGGACGAGGGATCAACTTGCCAATCTCAAGACGAAACCCCTTGTCATCGTTCATTTCATTATTTACTTATCAAGTTGGACATTCGCAATTTTCATGCGACTTGATAAGGAATTATCAAGATTCATAGTATTCATCCCATACGAGTTCATATCCTTGTATGTCATATTATGTACAAATGAGAGAAGATAAACATATAATTGGAAACAAAGGGAACCCTACAACATATATAGGAACAAAATAGTAGGTTTATACTTTAATGTCGAGTATAAGACTGAGCCAAACTAAAAAGCCTAACCAAAAGATAAGCCCAACTCAAAGCATATCAACACCAATCATGTCTCTCCAATCTCCACAAACTGATGATCTCAAATGAATATTTTGAGATGGAAAACTTAAATTTTGAAATTCTTGATCATTTGTTGGTTTCTCGTATCGGTTATTGTCACCAATCATGTCTTTCCAATCTCCACAAACTGATGATCTTTGATGAATATTTTGGGATGACAAATTTCAAGTTTGGAATTCATGATCATTTGTTGGTTTCTCGTATTGATCATTGTTAATAATCATGTCTCTCCAATCTCCAAAAACTTTATTGTCCCTTGACATTTGAAAAATCGCGGGTTAGAAACTCCAGTGAATACGATGAATCGATAAATGCTTATTCTCCTAGCTTAAATATTATCATTTATGAAATATTCATTAATGATGGTTACTTGTGATCCCTCTTCTTCCAAATTGCAACATCATAATCAACGGAAACCATAAAAATCTCCAAAGCAGGTTTAGGATTCAAAGCATAGAGTTTTAGATTAATAGTTGCTAGAGTCGAGATGGTTGTGTTGCGTCAGAGGTAATTATTTTCCGGTTCAAGTTTGATGCTAATGGAAGTGATTCTAATGTTGAACTTGAAAATGCCATGGTGGTGCCGGTACAAGAAAGGGAGAAAAATACAATACCATGTAAATATGCATAAGACAAAGAATAACACAAGCAAGAATGCAGGAATTAACAAAATTGATTCCTATGGGATTAGTTCAAATAAAAAGAGGAATAGTCAGTAGCAAAAAGAATAACACAAGTGAGAATATGATCAAAATTTTGACTTTGGCATTACTTTGATGATTGATTTAACCAAAAATATTTAGTGGTGTACCTTTAGTTTTTCAAACTATTTTTAATATATAGTTTTAATTACATATTTGTAAAGATAAATGAAGGTTTTAATTCAACGATCTAAACCTTATTAGAAAAAGAACAAACAAGAGAGTAAAGCGATTAATTCAATTGATTGACTATCGATTACAATAAAGTATGTAAGCAAATGACCTAAAAAAACTAATCATTATATTCAAACCAAATCACACCACAACTTAAAATTTACAAACCCTAAGACCTAGTAAACTTGGTTACAAACTTCAAAGACAACATGCTTTGCGAGATCGTACAAGGCGAACAATTGCTTGGGTCTCCCGAGATATAATCGATGTTTTTTCGTGTAGCAAGCAAGTTTTAAAGATTACTAAGCAAGCTTCTCGAAGATGTCATTGATAAAACTATTAATGATTTACATAGTCATACTAGAGATATCAATATCAGGATGAACTTGCTATCACGTAAGCGTTTTCATACAAGTTGTCATATAGGAAGACGAGGAAGACATTATGAACGTCCAACTGATTAAATTTCTGGTCATGAATAGAAACGACAACGAGAAAACAATTTGGCTATAATAAACTTAGCCACTAATATTATTTAATTTATATTCTAGTTGAGTCCTTTAAATATTTTAAATATTCATCCATTCACCTAACATTTGTTATTGTAATTGTTTAGTCAAATATCTCTAAGATTACTTTTGCAAAATCTCTACCTATATCATCTCAGTTTAATCTATAACTTAAGGAATCAAAGGCTTAGTATTCTTTTTTAAAAAAAAGATTTTAAGAGTTTGTACCAAATTATCACTCATCAATCCGTCATTAATTAGAACTAAATATTACTAATAATATTTAATTTGGTAGCTAATTAATTTTCACTTAGGTTCCCGATGATTGAGCTAATAAATTAAACTCATGTTTTACATTTATGTGATTTCGATGTTCAAATGTCCCTCGTTTTTGAGTGTATGAACATAGTAGCAAGAAAATTGGGTACGGACTCTCAGTGTCGCGACCAAATGAGTTTTCGTCATTATATGAAATTGCACATACTTATGTAGTTATGTAAACTATTATTTTCTAAAAAAATCCACAAACTCAATACATATATCACTAAGTAAATAAAAATATCCGATGACTTATAAATTTTATTGACGCTAGTCATTCTAAGAAAGTGTTTGAATAACTTGGCAAAGAAACACTTGAGACATTTGTAAATTTGCAGGTTAAAAACAACATTGGATATGGTAAATTGACAAATAGTTATTGTTTCCAACTTTGAATTTTATCATTCAAGCAATATTCAATTGTGCTTTATTGACCCTAGTCATTCTAAGAAAGTGTTTGAATAACTTGAAAAAGAAACACTTGAGACATTTGTAAATTTGCAGATTAAAAACAACATTGGATATGGTAAATTGACAAATAGTTATTGTTTTCAACTTTGAATTTTATCATTCAAGCAATATTCAATTGGGATGATTAGCTTGTGGAGATCGGATATCAAAAACACCATGGTCACCGTTCTTCGTAAACTAATGATCTCGGATGAATATCATTCATCCATGAGACAACAAACTTCAATTAATTAAAACCATTAGATGGTTTCTCATATTGGCTATTGTGCCTTATTTTAAGGGAGCCTAATCTAATGTGGGTATTGTCACAAAGTTAATAAGCACTGAAAAGAGAGTGGATTTGATCGACAAAAGGATGAAGTGATCCCCCTTCTTCCAAACTGCAACATCATCATCAACGAAGCTCATAAGAATCTCAAAAGCAGATTTATGATTCAATGCAACTGCAACATCATCATCAACGGAGCCCGTAAATATCTCCAAAGCAGGCTTAGGAATCAACATAACTGCAACATCATCATCAACGGAGCAGGTAAGAATCTCCAAAGCAGGTTTAGGGTTCAACACAACTACAACATCATCATCAACGGAGCATGTAAGAATCTTCAAAGCAAGTTTAAGATTCAGCACATAGATCTTTAGATAGATAGTTGCTAGAGTGGAGATGATTGTAGTGCACTAGAGGGAATTATTTTCCGATTCAAATTTGATGCTAATGGAAGGGATTTCATAGTTGAACTTGGAAGTGTCATGGTGGCTCCGAGCCAAGAAATGGAGAATAACACAATACCATGTAAATATGCATAAGAGATTGGGGAAATTGTTCTTGTTTTACACTCTTCACCGATACAATTCATATATATATATATGCACAAATATACGAATATGATGGACTATCAAGACATATTCCTATGGGATTGGTTTAGATCAGAATAGGAATAGTCGGTAACAAATTGAATAACACAACGGAGGATATGATGGGATAATTGACTTAGTCATTACTTTCAATTGATTGAATATTCATCACCTTTTGATCGAAACCAAATCACATCACACCACCAAAATACAGATTACCAGGGCATTACAAAACATAAAAACTTCAAATTCTCAAATCAATATATATAATATCATTTGGGCATTCACATAGACTTGCTACAGATGTCAGTGTCACGATGAACTTGCTTGAGAACCTTGAAAAACAATATCACCTAGTTTTGTAGTTCTAGGTTTTAAAATTAATCAAGGTTTTCAAGTTTTGTATTTGAGAAATACAAATAATTACCAAAGCATTGTTTAATTGATGGATTTACCTCAAAACAACGAATGAGTTACAAAAGGTGTTTTTATAGGCACTTGTAATTAGTAGCTTAACACAAGCCATAAACTAAACCCATCAGATTCAAGTTAGATCTCAGTTGGTGTCTTTTTAAAGTTAAATTATGTTTAGTATGCAATTAACCAAATCCCTCTTGTATTAAAGTACTTATGTCAATATTATTTCAAAATTTGATGTTATAAAGGAGATCAACATTAAAATAGATAGAGAAAAAGATAGAGAGTAGTTAGGTCAATCGGATGATTTATCATTAGTAAAGGCTAATTTACTGCAAAACAAACCATCTACAAAAATCTAAGCAATTGCATCAATAGAGGATTTCTTAATGGTTTCAAATTCTAGACTAAATCAACTGCAAAAATACTAAGCTCGACACCTTCCATCTTTGCATTTTATCGTGAAAATAAAAGAGATGGTGAACTTGGTGACAACCTTGGTACCCTCAAAAACAGCATGTTTAGCAAGCTCACCGGGAAGAACAAGGCGAACAACAATCTGAATCTCCCGAGAGGTGATCGTCGGCTTCTAGTTGTAACGAACATAAATTGAAGATTCATGAGCAAGCTTCTCAAAGATGTCGTTGATGAAGTTGTTCATGATTCTTATAGCCTTGCTAGAGATCCCGAAGTCGGGATGAACCTGCTTGAGAACCTTGAAGATGTAGATTTTGTAAGTCTCGATGTTCTTCTTCGATCTCTTCTTCTTGTCTCCGACAACGGCACCACCTTTCTTCAGAAGCTTCTTCCCTTTCTTAGGCTTCTTCTTTGCCGGAGTCTTCTCGGCAACCTTTTTCTCTTCCTCCGGATTCTTATCAGCCTTGGGCGTCATTGGAATTGTGATTGGGGTTTGACTTATGCGGGAAATTAGAGAGTAGAAAGTTGAATTGGGCACTTGAGATGAAATTAATGGAAATGCAGTTGGGTTTTCTATATGTTAGCAACAAGAACTTCGATTTTGTTTGACAATGTAAGGGTTCACATATTGATCACGTGGGGATTACTATTCATTCGAATATCAACCTAGATTTGGCCAATCAACGGCTATAAGGAAAGAAATTAATTATAGGGAACTATAGACAATAGACACATATCTCTCCATGGCAATCATTTGTTATTTAGACACACACGCACACACACATACACACACATGCAGACACACACGCAAGGTGACAACGGCTCTGTAGCTTTTCCACATAATATTTAAGGTTGCTTATGGATAGGCTTGGTGCAGCTACCGACTCCATTTACGATCGCTTTCTTAAATCCATGCACGTGTAGTATGGGTTGAGTCCCACATATTCCAGAACCATTCGTCTACAAACTGAAAATTGAAAACAAAAGAGACAAGAAAATAACTTTATTATAACTTAGTGAAGTTGAAAGATTGGAGACAAGGTTGAAAAAAACTTGAGTCTGGAACAATTGAATTCCCTTCTTGCTTTTTTTTGTGTCTTTCGAATGTTTATATGGTACTGAGAGAGGAATACCATTAGTTATCTAATTCTAATTTTGTAAACTTGTTAAGATCTTTTAAATTTGCCAAAATCTTGAGACGAAGATATATACGTGATATTTTGTTGGCCATATCTTTTAGTAACTACTTTAAAATTATTTGTTTATATTCTTAATTTGGATAATTTGGATTAATGAAGATATAATGAAGATAAATATATTTTGATGCATTTAAAAAGTTTTAGCTGAAAGAAATTATGGCGAGAACATCCGTAAACAACCTGAAATTTCTAAAGAGCCGGTATTACCTTCAGCAGATGTGCCTATATCTACATAATTTCAGCTTGAGGAGCCTCTTCTACCACTTCCCTCATATTCAAACCCACAATATAAGAGGGTTCCTTCACACAATCACTACATGCATAGAGGAAGGGACCGTCTAGGACGGTCTTGCCCGCCTCTATGCATGTAGTGATTGTGCGATAGAGACCTCTTATATATTGGGTTTGAATGTGGGTGAAGTAGCAAAAGAAGCTCCTCAAGCTGAAATTATGTAAATATTGGCGCATCCGTTGAAGGTGAAAACGGCTCTATAGCTACCGACTCCATTTACGATCGCTTTCTTAAATCCATCCGACTTGCACATGTAGTATGGGTTGAGTCCCACATATTCCAGAACCATTCGCCTTCAAACTGAAAATTGAAAACAAAAGAGACAAGAAATAAGTTTTATTATACCTTAGTGAAGTTGAAAGATTGGAGACCATATTATTTGAACAAGGTTGACGAAAACTTGAGTCTAGAACAATTGAATTCCCTTCTTGCTTCTTTTCATGTCTCCCTAATGTTTATATGGTACTGAGAGAGAAATACCAGTAGTTATCTAATTCTAATTTTGTAAACTTGTTGAGATCTTTTAAATTTGCCAAAATCTTGAGAAGAAGATATATACGTGATATTTTGTTGGCCATATCTTTTAGTAACTAATTTAAAATTATTTATTTATATTCTTAATTTGGATAATTTGAATTAATGAAGAGATAATGAAGATAAATATATTTTGCTACATTTAAAAAGTTTTAGCTGAAAAAAGTTATGGCGAAGACATCCGTAAACAACCTGAAATTTCTACAGAGCCGGCGTTACCTTCAGCAGAAATGCCTATATCTACATAATTTCAACTTGAGCGGGCTCTTATACCACTTCCCTCATATTCAAACTCACAATATAAGAGGGTTCCTTCGCACAATCACTACATGCATAAAGGAAGGGATCGTCTAGGACGGTCTTGCCCGCCTATATGCATGTAGTGATTGTGCGATAGAGACCTCATATATTGTGGGTTTGAATGTGGGTGAAGTGGCAAAAGAGGGTCCTCAAGCTGAAATTATGTAGATATTGGAACATCCGTTGAAGGTGACAACGGCTATGTAGCTTTTCCACATAAAACTTGAGGTTGGTAAGGATGGGGTTGATGCAGCTACCGACTCCATTTACGATCGCTTTCTTAAATGCACCCGACTTGCACATGTAGTATGGGTTGAGTCGCACATATTCCAGAACCATTCGTCTTCAAACTGAAAATTGAAAACAAAAGAGGCAAGAAAATAACTTTATTATACATTAGTGAAGATGAAAGATTGGAGACCAAATTGTTTGAACAAGGTTGAAGAAAACTTGAGTCTAGAACAATTGAATTCCCTTCTTGCTTCTTTTTGTGTCTTTCTAATGTTTATATGGTACTGAGAGATCGAAATACCTGTAGTTATCTAATTCTATTTTTGTAAACTTGTTGAGATCTTTTAAATTTGCCAAAATCTTGAGAGGAAGATATATATATACGTGATATTTTGTTGGCCATATCTTTTAGTAACTAATTTAAAATTATTTGTTTATATTCTTAATTTGGATAATTTAAATTAATGAAAAGATAAATATATTTTGCTGCATTTAAAAAGTTTTAGCTGAAAAAAGTTATGGCGAGGACATCCGTAAACAACAGAAATTTCTACAAAGTTGGCGTTACCTTCAACGTATCTGCCTATATCTACATAATTTCAGCTTGAGGGGCCTCTTCTACCACTTCCCTCATATTCAAACCCATAATATAAGAGGGTTCCTTCGCACAATCACTACATGCATAAAGGAAGGGACCGTCTAGGACGGTCTTGCCCGCCTATATGCATGTAGTGATTGTGCGATAGAGACCTCATATATTGTGGGTTTGAATGTGGGCGACGTGGCAAAAGAGGCTCTTCAAGCTGAAATTATGTAGATATTGGCACATCCGTTGAAGGTGACAACGGCTATGTAGCTTTTCCACATAAAACTTGAGGTTGTTTAAGGATGGGGTTGATGCATCTACCGACTCCATTTACGATCGCTTTCTTAAATCTGCCCGACTTGCACATGTAGTATGGGTTGAGTCCCACATATATTCCAGAACCATTCGTCTTCAAACTGAAAATTGAAAACAAAAGAGACAAGAAAATAACTTTATTATACCTTAGTGAAGTTGAAAGATTGGAGACTAGATTGTTTGAACAAGGTTGATGAAAACTTGAGTCTGGAATAATTGAATTCCCTTCTTGCTTCTTTTCGTGTCTTTCTAATGTTTATATGGTACTAATAGAGAAATACCGGTAGTTATCTAATTCTAATTTTGTAAACTTGTTGAGATCTTTTAAAATTGCCAAAATCTTGAGAAGAAGATATATACGTGATATTGTTGGCCATATCTTTTAGTAACTAATTTAAAATTATTTGTTTATATTCTTAATTTGAATAATTTGGATTAATGAAGAGATAATGAAGATAAATATATTTTGCTACATTTAAAAAGTTTTAGCTGAAAAAGGTTATGGCGAGGAAACAACCTGAAATTTCTACAGAGCCGGCGTTACCTTCAGCAGATATGCCTATATCTACATAATTTCAACTTGAGCGGGCTCTTATACCACTTCCCTCATATTCAAACCCACAATATAAGAGGGTTCCTTCGCACAATCACTACATGCATAAAGGAAGGGACCGTCTAGGACGGTCCTGCCCGCCTCTATGCATGTTGTGATTGTGCGTTCGAGACTTCTTATATTGTGGGTTTGAATGTGGGCGAAGTGGCAAAAGAGGCTTCTCAAGCTGAAATTATGTAGATATTGGCACATCCGTTGAAGGTGACAACGGCTATGTAGCTTTTCCACATAAAACTTGAGGTTGTTTAAGAATGGGGTTGGTGCAGCTACCGACTCCATTTACGATCGCTTTCTTAAATCCACCCGACTTGCACGTGTAGTATGGGTTGAGTCCTACATATTCCAAAACCATTCGTCTTCAAACTGAAAATTGAAAACAAAAGAGACAAGAAAATAACTTTTTTATACCTTAGTGAAGTTTGAAGATTGGAGACTAGATTGTTCGAACATGGTTGAAGAAAACTTGAGTCTAAAACAATTGAATTCCCTTCTTGCTTCTTTTTGTGTCTTTCTAATGTTTATATGGTACTGAGAGGGAAATACCTTAGTTATCTAATTCTAATTTTGTAAACTTGTTGAGATCTTTTAAACTTGCCAAAATCTTGAGAAGAAGATATATACCTGATATTTTGTTGGCCATATCTTTTAGTAATTAATTTAAAATTATTTGTTTAACCAAAAAAAATAAAAAAATTATTTGTTTATATTTTTAATTTGGATAATTTGGATTAATGAAGAGATAATGAAGATAAATATATTTTGCTACATTTAAAAAGTTTTAGCTGAAAAAGGTTATGGCGAGGAAACAACCTGAAATTTCTACAGAGCCGGCGTTACCTTCAGCAGATATGCCTATATCTACATAATTTCAACTTGAGCGGGCTCTTATACCACTTCCCTCATATTCAAACCCACAATATAAGAGGGTTCCTTCGCACAATCACTACATGCATAAAGGAAGGGACCGTCTAGGACGGTCTTGCCCGCCTCTATGCATGTTGTGATTGTGCGTTCGAGACTTCTTATATTGTGGGTTTGAATGTGGGCGAAGTGGCAAAAGAGGCTTCTCAAGCTGAAATTATGTAGATATTGGCACATCCGTTGAAGGTGACAACGGCTATGTAGCTTTTCCACATAAAACTTGAGGTTGTTTAAGAATGGGGTTGGTGCAGCTACCGACTCCATTTACGATCGCTTTCTTAAATCCACCCGACTTGCACGTGTAGTATGGGTTGAGTCCTACATATTCCAAAACCATTCGTCTTCAAACTGAAAATTGAAAACAAAAGAGACAAGAAAATAACTTTTTTATACCTTAGTGAAGTTTGAAGATTGGAGACTAGATTGTTCGAACATGGTTGAAGAAAACTTGAGTCTAAAACAATTGAATTCCCTTCTTGCTTCTTTTTGTGTCTTTCTAATGTTTATATGGTACTGAGAGGGAAATACCTTAGTTATCTAATTCTAATTTTGTAAACTTGTTGAGATCTTTTAAACTTGCCAAAATCTTGAGAAGAAGATATATACCTGATATTTTGTTGGCCATATCTTTTAGTAATTAATTTAAAATTATTTGTTTAACCAAAAAAAATAAAAAAATTATTTGTTTATATTTTTAATTTGGATAATTTGGATTAATGAAGAGATAATGAAGATAAATATATTTTGCTACATTTAAAAAGTTTTAGCTGAAAAAGGTTATGGCGAGGAAACAACCTGAAATTTCTACAGAGCCGGCGTTACCTTCAGCAGATATGCCTATATCTACATAATTTCAACTTGAGCGGGCTCTTATACCACTTCCCTCATATTCAAACCCACAATATAAGAGGGTTCCTTCGCACAATCACTACATGCATAAAGGAAGGGACCGTCTAGGACGGTCTTGCCCGCCTCTATGCATGTTGTGATTGTGCGTTCGAGACTTCTTATATTGTGGGTTTGAATGTGGGCGAAGTGGCAAAAGAGGCTTCTCAAGCTGAAATTATGTAGATATTGGCACATCCGTTGAAGGTGACAACGGCTATGTAGCTTTTCCACATAAAACTTGAGGTTGTTTAAGAATGGGGTTGGTGCAGCTACCGACTCCATTTACGATCGCTTTCTTAAATCCACCCGACTTGCACGTGTAGTATGGGTTGAGTCCTACATATTCCAAAACCATTCGTCTTCAAACTGAAAATTGAAAACAAAAGAGACAAGAAAATAACTTTTTTATACCTTAGTGAAGTTTGAAGATTGGAGACTAGATTGTTCGAACATGGTTGAAGAAAACTTGAGTCTAAAAACAATTGAATTCCCTTCTTGCTTCTTTTTGTGTCTTTCTAATGTTTATATGGTACTGAGAGGGAAATACCTTAGTTATCTAATTCTAATTTTGTAAACTTGTTGAGATCTTTTAAACTTGCCAAAATCTTGAGAAGAAGATATATACCTGATATTTTGTTGGCCATATCTTTTAGTAATTAATTTAAAATTATTTGTTTAACCAAAAAAAATAAAAAAATTATTTGTTTATATTTTTAATTTGGATAATTTGGATTAATGAAGAGATAATGAAGATAAATATATTTTGCTACATTTAAAAAGTTTTAGCTGAAAAAGGTTATGGCGAGGAAACAACCTGAAATTTCTACAGAGCCGGCGTTACCTTCAGCAGATATGCCTATATCTACATAATTTCAACTTGAGCGGGCTCTTATACCACTTCCCTCATATTCAAACCCACAATATAAGAGGGTTCCTTCGCACAATCACTACATGCATAAAGGAAGGGACCGTCTAGGACGGTCTTGCCCGCCTCTATGCATGTTGTGATTGTGCGTTCGAGACTTCTTATATTGTGGGTTTGAATGTGGGCGAAGTGGCAAAAGAGGCTTCTCAAGCTGAAATTATGTAGATATTGGCACATCCGTTGAAGGTGACAACGGCTATGTAGCTTTTCCACATAAAACTTGAGGTTGTTTAAGAATGGGGTTGGTGCAGCTACCGACTCCATTTACGATCGCTTTCTTAAATCCACCCGACTTGCACGTGTAGTATGGGTTGAGTCCTACATATTCCAAAACCATTCGTCTTCAAACTGAAAATTGAAAACAAAAGAGACAAGAAAATAACTTTTTTATACCTTAGTGAAGTTTGAAGATTGGAGACTAGATTGTTCGAACATGGTTGAAGAAAACTTGAGTCTAAAACAATTGAATTCCCTTCTTGCTTCTTTTTGTGTCTTTCTAATGTTTATATGGTACTGAGAGGGAAATACCTTAGTTATCTAATTCTAATTTTGTAAACTTGTTGAGATCTTTTAAACTTGCCAAAATCTTGAGAAGAAGATATATACCTGATATTTTGTTGGCCATATCTTTTAGTAATTAATTTAAAATTATTTGTTTAACCAAAAAAAATAAAAAAATTATTTGTTTATATTTTTAATTTGGATAATTTGGATTAATGAAGAGATAATGAAGATAAATATATTTTGCTACATTTAAAAAGTTTTAGCTGAAAAAGGTTATGGCGAGGAAACAACCTGAAATTTCTACAGAGCCGGCGTTACCTTCAGCAGATATGCCTATATCTACATAATTTCAACTTGAGCGGGCTCTTATACCACTTCCCTCATATTCAAACCCACAATATAAGAGGGTTCCTTCGCACAATCACTACATGCATAAAGGAAGGGACCGTCTAGGACGGTCTTGCCCGCCTCTATGCATGTTGTGATTGTGCGTTCGAGACTTCTTATATTGTGGGTTTGAATGTGGGCGAAGTGGCAAAAGAGGCTTCTCAAGCTGAAATTATGTAGATATTGGCACATCCGTTGAAGGTGACAACGGCTATGTAGCTTTTCCACATAAAACTTGAGGTTGTTTAAGAATGGGGTTGGTGCAGCTACCGACTCCATTTACGATCGCTTTCTTAAATCCACCCGACTTGCACGTGTAGTATGGGTTGAGTCCTACATATTCCAAAACCATTCGTCTTCAAACTGAAAATTGAAAACAAAAGAGACAAGAAAATAACTTTTTTATACCTTAGTGAAGTTTGAAGATTGGAGACTAGATTGTTCGAACATGGTTGAAGAAAACTTGAGTCTAAAACAATTGAATTCCCTTCTTGCTTCTTTTTGTGTCTTTCTAATGTTTATATGGTACTGAGAGGGAAATACCTTAGTTATCTAATTCTAATTTTGTAAACTTGTTGAGATCTTTTAAATTTGCCAAAATCTTGAGAAGAAGATATATACCTGATATTTTGTTGGCCATATCTTTTAGTAATTAATTTAAAATTATTTGTTTAACCAAAAAAAATAAAAAATTATTTGTTTATATTTTTAATTTGGATAATTTGGATTAATGAAGAGATAATGAAGATAAATATATTTTGCTACATTTAAAAAGTTTTAGCTGAAAAAAGTTATGGCGAGGAAACAACCTGAAATTTCTACAGAGCCGGCGTTACCTTCAGCAGATATGCCTATATCTACATAATTTCAACTTGAGCGGGCTCTTATACCACTTCCCTCATATTCAAACCCACGATATAAGAGGGTTCCTTCGCACAATCACTACATGCATAAAGGAAGGGACCGTCTAGGACGGTCCTGCCCGCCTCTATGCATGTTGTGATTGTGCGTTAGAGACTTCTTATATTGTGGGTTTGAATGTGGGCGAAGTGGCAAAAGAGGCTTCTCAAGCTGAAATTATGTAGATATTGGCACATCCGTTGAAGGTGACAACGGCTATGTAGCTTTTCCACATAAAACTTGAGGTTGTTTAAGAATGGGGTTGGTGCAGCTACCGACTCCATTTACGATCGCTTTCTTAAATCCACCCGACTTGCACGTGTAGTATGGGTTGAGTCCTACATATTCCAAAACCATTCGTCTTCAAACTGAAAATTGAAAACAAAAGAGACAAGAAAATAACTTTTTTATACCTTAGTGAAGTTGAAAGATTGGAGACCAGATTGTTTGAACAAGGTTGAAGAAAACTTGAGTCTGGAACAATTGAATTCCCTTCTTGCTTCTTTTCGTGTCTTTCTAATGTTTATATGGTACTGAGAGGGAAATACCTTAGTTATCTAATTCTAATTTTGTAAACTTGTTGAGATCTTTTAAATTTGCCAAAATCTTGAGAAGAAGATATATACCTGATATTTTGTTGGCCATATCTTTTAGTAATTAATTTAAAATTATTTGTTTAACCAAAAAAAATAAAAAATTATTTGTTTATATTTTTAATTTGGATAATTTGGATTAATGAAGAGATAATGAAGATAAATATATTTTGCTACATTTAAAAAGTTTTAGCTGAAAAAAGTTATGGCGAGGAAACAACCCGAAATTTCTACAGAGCCGGCGTTACCTTCAGCAGATATGCCTATATCTACATAATTTCAACTTGAGCGGGCTCTTATACCACTTCCCTCATATTCAAACCCACAATATAAGAGGGTTCCTTCGCACAATCACTACATGCATAAAGGAAGGGACCGTCTAGGACGGTCCTGCCCGCCTCTATGCATGTTGTGATTGTGCGTTAGAGACTTCTTATATTGTGGGTTTGAATGTGGGCGAAGTGGCAAAAGAGGCTTCTCAAGCTGAAATTATGTAGATATTGGCACATCCGTTGAAGGTGACAACGGCTATGTAGCTTTTCCACATAAAACTTGAGGTTGTTTAAGAATGGGGTTGGTGCAGCTACCGACTCCATTTACGATCGCTTTCTTAAATCCACCCGACTTGCACGTGTAGTATGGGTTGAGTCCTACATATTCCAAAACCATTCGTCTTCAAACTGAAAATTGAAAACAAAAGAGACAAGAAAATAACTTTTTTATACCTTAGTGAAGTTGAAAGATTGGAGACCAGATTGTTTGAACAAGGTTGAAGAAAACTTGAGTCTGGAACAATTGAATTCCCTTCTTGCTTCTTTTCGTGTCTTTCTAATGTTTACATGATATGAGAGATAAATACTAGTAGTTATCTAATTCTAATTTTGTGAACTTGTTGAGATTTTTTAAATTTTCCAAAATTTTGAGAAGAAGATTTACACGTGATATTTTGTTGGCCATATCTTTTAGTAACTAATTTAAAATTATTTGTTTATATTCTTAATTTGGATAATTTGGATTAATGAAGAGATAATGAAGATAAATATATTTTGCTGCATTTAAAAAGTTTTACCTGAAAAAAGTTATGGCGAGGACATCCGTAAACAACCTGAAATTTTATGTGGAAAGGCTACAGAGCCGTTCTCACCCTCACCATATGTGCCTATATCTACATAATTTCAGCCTAATGAGCCTCTTTTGCCACTTCCCTTGTATTCAAACCCATAATATAATATGGTTCCTTCGCACAATCACTACATGCATAGAGGAAGGGACCCTCTGGGATGGTCTTGCCCGCCTTTATGCATGTAGTGATTGTGCGATTGAGACCTCTTATATTGCGAAGTGGCAACTCGCAAAAGAGGCTCCTCGGGCTAAAATTATGTATATATCAGCACATCCGTTGAAGGTGACAACGGCTCTATAGCTTTTTCACATAAAATTTGAGGCTTTTTTTACGGATGGGCTTGGTGTAGCTACCGACTCCATTTATGATCGCTTTCTTAAATCCACCCGATTTGCACATGTAGTATGGGTTGAGTCCCATAAATTCTAAAATCATTCGTCTTCAAACTGAAAATTGAAAATAAAAGAGACATGAATATAACTTTACCTTAGTGAAATTGAAAGATTGGAGACCAAATTGTTTGAACAAGGTTGAAGAAAACATGAGTCTCGAACAATGAATTCCCTTCTTGCTTCTTTCCGTGTCTTTTTAATGTTTATATAGTATATAGAGAGAAATACCAATAGCTATCTAATTCAAATTTTGTAAATTTGTTGAGATTTTTTAAATTTGCCAAAATCTTGATAAGAAAAATTGTACGTGATATTTTGTTGGCCATATCTTTTAGTAACTAATTTAAAATTATTTGCTTATATTCTTAATTTGGATAATTTGAATTAATGAAGATATATATTTTGTGTATTTAAAAAGTATTAGCTAAGAAAAACCCAAAATATAAGAGGGCTCCTTTGCACAATCACTACATGCATAGGTTGACGTCAATAACGTCGAATTTTACAACAAGCACAAATATTTTTAAATACAAATCATTTCCAAATTAAAGTATTTAGACTCTATAGACTCCAAACTCGTAAAACAGTCAATTGAAAAAAGAAATATACTCTGTAATGATAAATAAATATATCACAACTAAACAAGCCCAACGGCAACAACTCCTAGTACGGAATCACGGCTGACCACTCCACTCCCGATTCTCGGTAGAGGTCTAACCTGCAAAAACCTAACAACACGGTAAAACCGTTAGGTACAATTCTAATACTAAGGTCACTAGGGCATACACATTCAAGGGAGTATTGTAAATCAATCAACATGCAACACACAAGGTCCCAATTATTATCTTTTTTCTTTTGTGAAATTTGTCATTCTAATTTCCAACTTTTCATGGTAGCACAAGGGTCTCCCGACCCTTGCCCCCGTCCCCATTATCCAGTAGGCCTGATATTGATGCATTCTCCCCGTATACTCTACTGGACTGGTCGCGGAGAAATCTTCCGGCACCCTCGGCCCGGACAGAAAGCTACGACACCTTATAATGCATTTGCCCCTCTTTAGAAATTTAAAAGTAGTGATCTACTTCATTCTTTTTATTTCACAATCATAACACACACTACCCTAGTGCGCACTCAATATCAAATGGTAGCTAAGTGAGTCCTATGAACTCACCTTATTAGTACTGGTCTCAACGTTTCTCGCGATCTTGCAAGTCAGAGATCCGATTTTCCTGATCAGTATTTATCAACCCTTAGAACTATTTCAACCCTTAATATTGCTCGACTTAACGTTATAAATAACCAGGGTAAGATATCTAGTATCGATACCCTGACGTTTTCTACCCCCTAGGTTTACGGTCATAGACGTCCATTTCAAGTTCTATTATCATCAGCACAATCATTTCATTAAAATATCACTCTCTCCGAAGCCCATAATTATTCTAAGGTTATCCATCCGCTTAACATTCTCATTCCGGTTCCTTTCATACACCTTCTCAATTATGCTAAATCCAACATTCCGGTTTTCTAATTAGTGTTGCATTATCAAACATTTTAACATTATTATCCGTTAATTAATAACTAAATTATCATGCAAAATTATTGATAACATGGTTTATTGCCCTCGTTTAGGCATGCATTTAGGTAGATTTTCCCTTTCCACATTCATGAATAGGCCTTAGTTTTTGTCATCTATACTTGTTTTGTTATACTTTGCAAGAATAAACGTCTACACATTCTATTGGTGGCTTTGTAGGTGATTTGACGCATTTTGGAGCTAAAACAACGCATATGAGGATCAAGCCTCGGAGTAGATGTCTTAGAGCGATCACACGTGCAGGAAAAGGGCTAGAAATCGAGCTAAAGGCATGGAAAGGACATTGGAGTAGTCTCGGACATCTATCTCGGCCGAGATCTATTTATTTAATTTAATTAAGGGCGAGATCCACCAAGTCGAGAGCAATCTCGGGTGGAATCTCGGCCCGAGATCCTAATACCCTAACCGAGATCCTCCTCCGCTGAAGAAGTTCAAGAATAGAGCCTAAAATCTCGGGCCCGTTTTGCCGACATATCAACCCATTTTCTACTCATAAGAATGAGATAGAATTGCATATTTGTGTAACATATGGATCTCATCAACATTGCTTCATACAATGTTATTGATATCATCGATCCGATGCTCAACAGTTGGTGTATGTAAAGTTATGGAACTCACGCTTAGAATATGGGCTTTAGTTGGACCCTGATTGCGTTTTTCGGTTTGGTTGCAACTCCATTTTTCCCAATGCGGTGACAAGGTACACACGTGCTTGATGACGGACATCGATAGTGGGAAGTCATGTGATCCGGGAGAAAATAAATGATACAAACAATCTCGTCGTTGTTCATTATCTGGGTGACAAAAACAATAAGCAATACATGAATAATAGTTTAATATAGCGTAATGATTAAAAAAAACAAGATAAACAAAATTACTAAAGGCCTATGAAATCAAGTAGAAAAAAGAACTAACTCGATATTATTGCTTTTTAAAGAGGTATGATGATGACTATATAGGCCAACGTACCATCGAGGGTTTAGTATCGAAGAAGTTTCAGGATTTTGTATAGATGAGATCACGTAAAAGATTCATGATATATTATAAATATTTGAGTCTAAGTGTATCCTTTTTTTAAGATTGCCTTTTGATCTAAGTTGATTACAATATAACAATCGATCATATCTTACCAAAATTGTCAATTAATATTACTTTGATACAAGACATTTTGAAAATAATTTTTAGACTAAGAAAAATATGATGTTAATACGTGATAAAAGAATATTCTCTTTTAATAAATATAAGATAAGATTTAACTAATTACGCAAGATAAAAAAAACCCTAATTGATAAACGTGAACTTTGAATTGATTTTCAATAATTTCCAGTTGAGTCAATTTTACCAAAGACAAAATAGTTAGCGTATAAAATAGAGGAAATTATATACGAATATTTTTTTATATTAAACTTCTCCTGCTCGCTTATTGGCCAATTTGGAAAACCCCGGATCACCTCTAAATCCCTCCAGTACCGTCGATTAAGCCCAATCAAACGGCCATAAGTTATTTAATCCCACGCACCATAGATCAGAAGCGCTATATATAAATAGACCCGATACAAACTCTAACTGCATCCCAAAAATCAATTTCCGGCTACCCGCTTCAGCATTTCAAATTTCTTCCCGTAGCCACAGATCCACATTTCTCTCCATATGGATGCTAGTTCAAAGGGCAAGAAGGGAGCCGCCGGACGGAAGGCTGGTGGTCCGAAGAAGAAGTCAGTTTCTCGTTCCATCAAGGCCGGTTTACAATTTCCCGTCGGTCGTATTGGCCGGTATCTGAAGAACGGCCGGTACGCAAGGCGTGTCGGAAGCGGTGCTCCAGTTTACCTCGGTGCTGTCCTCGAGTACTTGGCCGCTGAGGTAGTTAATTCATCTTTGACCTTGATCTGATCAATTACTCTATTTGGAGCTGTTCAAATTTATCTTAGATCTGATTTTCTTGTAAAATTTTCGTAGGTGTTGGAATTGGCTGGAAATGCTGCTAGGGATAACAAGAAGACCAGAATTATTCCAAGACACCTCTTGCTTGCGGTGAGGAACGATGAGGAGCTTGGAAAGTTGTTAAATGGTGTGACTATTGCTCATGGAGGTGTTTTGCCTAACATTAACCCGGTGCTTTTGCCGAAGAAGACCGCCGAGAAGGCCCCAAAAGAAACTAAATCTCCTTCCAAAGCTAAAAAGTCTCCAAAGAAGGCTTAGAATGTAGTAATTACAAATTGTAGCAAGTCAATCTAGTGAGTTGCTGAAATGAAACAATGTTTAGTTTCAGCAAATTTGTTGATCTTTGCGTTTGTAAACATTTTCCGAATGATTGTTCAATTAGATGAAGATAGATTTGAACTTTTGTTAACTTGTCTATGTTCATTTAACATTTTTAACTTGTTCTGCTTGGTACATCTCTGCAATTTGCGACCTGAATTAACAAGCTTTGCTTTGAGATCGAAATTTTAAATTGTTCTGGATGATATTCTTGTACTTTCCCCCCACCTTCATCGATTCTGTTTCAGCTAAAGAACGATTAAAAGACAAGGCTACATCGTATATGACTCCCTGTTTGAGAATGCAGTTCAACGAAAGTATTTTCTAATGAACATATCATATCTAAATTTTGATGGAAGATTTGATATTTCTAAATTGGATATCATTTTTCGATTCGGACTGGTGACTGGAACTTTTGACTGCCCGGGACTGTACTGTTTTGGTCCGGAATAAAATAATATTAAGGTTGTGTTTTGGTCCGGAATAAAATAACATTAAGTTTGTGTTTTAATGTCATTTCGGATTTTCGGAAATAAAGTTTCCGGGGGTATTACAGATTAAGCAAATAAATTAAGCTTGTGTTTCCTTTGATTTCGATGTTCACATGTCACCTTGTTCTTGAGTGTATGGACACAATAACAAGAAAGTTGGGTATAGACTCTCTATGTCGCGATCAAATGAGTTTTGATCATTATTGCACATACTTACGTAAAATATTATTTTCTAATAAAACTCCACAAACTCATTACATATGTCCCTAGGTAAATAAAAATATCCGACGACTTATAAATTTTATTGGCCCTAGTGATTCTAAGCAAGTGTTTGGATAACTTGGCAAATAAACACTCGAGACATTTATAAACTTGTAGGTTAGAAACAACATTGGACATGATAAATTGACAAATAGTTATTGTCCCCAACTTTGAAATTTTATCATTCGAGCAATATTCAATTGGGATGATTAGCTTGTGGAGACCGAATATCAAAAATACCATGATTACCGATCTTCTTAAACTAATAATTTCGGTACGTGTCTCGGACGATTCATGGATACCGGGGTACGCTAACTTGGATTCTGTTTCCGTTCCATATATCCGCAACCCGGAGTGTAAGAGCCTTAGTCTTTTGGACCGAGTTTTGACCTTAGCCGCCCCCGCGGGCTTGTTTGCCGCCCCAACGGGTTTCCGTTCCGGCGGCCCAGGGAACCGCCCCCGCGGTTTCTTGCGGCTGCAGCCGGTTTTGTTGACCGGTTGACCGTGCTTTACCTTTCCTTCTTAGCCTTACCTTGGCTTCGTGACCAAGGTTCCTCACTTCTTCTTCCAGCTACCCTACGTCCTTCTTGCTTCCTTCTTCCTTCTCCTTGATCTTGTGTGGGAGTGTTCTTGAGTTTGGAAGTGTTTTGATTGTGAGGATGATGATGTTGATGATGTTGGATGCTGTGATGAGCTTGAGAGCTAGCTGTGTTGGGTGTTGATCTTCTGTGCAGCCTAGGACCACAAGTGTGGTAAGTTTTCTTCTTCTTCTTCTACTTCTCTTCTTCTTTAATTCCATCTCCCTTAGCTTAGGATTAGATGAATTGGATATAGATTGATGTTGGAATGTGTATGTATATGTATGTGCTTGGTTTTGGATGAGAGAAGACGTGATTTGATCACGTGAAGAGCCGAAGAGGAATCGCCTTCTGCATTGTCGCCGCCCCCGCGCCTGGAAGCCGCCGCCCCTACGGAAGCCGTGCCACAGCGCCTGCGCCGTGCCAACGTTGCCTGCGGCCATTGTCACCGCGTCTGCGGCTGAGCCTTGCCGCGCATGCGGGTTGCCTTACTCCGCCCCTGCGTCTCTCTTGTCACGCATGTGCGTCTTGTCCTGGGTCTACCTAGAGTTGGGTAGATCCTTTCCTTTCCTAGTATGAGCGGGTTAGTAGCATGCTAGGTATGTGTTAGAATGATGATGAGTACGTTATCGTTTATGCTAGTTATGGATTTGAGGTTTATGAGTTAGGATATGATCCTTATGGATCCCTTGGGTCTAGGTGTGATCCTTTGATGAATTTGAGTTGATATATTGCCATGCCTTGTTATTAGGCAGTGTTGTCCTCCAGATTGGAGTGGACCGTGTTTGAGATCGTGGTTGAGACTACTACTAAGGTTGAGGTAAGTCCATAGGACTTACTTAGCTACCATCCTTATATTGGATGTATGCATGAGTGGTGTTTGTTATATGCTTTATAGCATGCGATATGGTTCATTACCGACCTATGTTATATTGACCGCCCATTGTAGTGGTTGTAGCAACTTACCTTTTATCCCGTAGTGAAATCTGAGAAGTTCTCTATAAGCTAGTTAGATCTGGTATACGGGAAGGGCACTGACCACTCCTTATGATATACAAGAAGGTGCGTTGATACCACTCCAGCTAGCTATTGCACGTAGAGGTGAGGATTATATACATTCCTCGTGTCACATATTTTCATATGCAGACCTATATACTATTTGAGTGATTGACGTTATAAAGATAATAAACCGGGTAAATGTGTGAAAGCATGTTGATGTGTTATAATTCCTGATGTGTGTTTGTGCTCTAGCATCTTTATATATATGTGTATGGTTAGCTAACGGTTTTATACCGTGTTGTAGATACTTTGCAGGTTAGGAGAGCTGCATAGTGATCCCTGGGTGATCCGCTGAGGGCTCAGTATACTGGGATTATTATCGTTGGATATGGGATATTTGATGTACGGATATATGTTTCTTATGTACTCACGGTACCTATGTATTACCTTTTGATATTTGTATATATCAGTTTTATGTTTTGTATTTAATCTATTGGTGCATTGTTGTAAGATTTAGTGAATTTGTTGTCAGGCTAGGGTCAGGATCGATTGTGAGATCCTAATCCAGAGATCCTAGCCCAGTAGCACCTCGAGTCCTACGGATTTAGGTGTTACACGGAGCTTATAGTCTCGGATTTGATTTCTCCTCAAACAAGTTCGTGGAATTCAGATCTTATTTATAAAACCTTTCCGGATGATGTGGCCAATGCTATTATGGGCATTCCACTCCCGTCAGTCCGGATATACAATGCTAGGTTTTGAGTGTCGATGGTGAATTTACAGTCAAAACAGCATACTGGCTACAGCTTCTCGAATCTGCAGCGATGACTCACCCGGCCCAAGATCCGGCGTCGGTTTGGCGAATGGTTTGGCATCTTCACGTACCTGCAAAACTCAAAGTCTTTGCCTGGCGCCTGTTCACGGGCTCTCTTGCTGTTCGAACTGCTCTACACTGCCGGCATATATTACCATCCCCGATTTGTTGTCGGTGTCTTGAGCATAATGAAAGTACGTGGCATGTCATCTACAACCAAGTTCTCCCGTTTGTTATGGCAGGGATCACATCTATGTACTTTCTTAGACTCTTACAGTGACTCGCCAATGTTAGATCTAGTGTTATCACTCATACAACAGAGGGGAAAAGAAAGTCTAGAGGTTTTTCTTACATTGGCATGGGTGGCATGGACAACAAGAAATGAAACCCTCTTTGTTGAATCTCCACGTCAGGGTAGTGTACTCAAATTCGGGCTACAACGACTCGTTTCCGATTATAAAACACATCAACCTGCATCAACCGGATCACCTATTGCTACTCCATGGATAGTTGTTTGGTTGCCGCCACCGATAGGGACCTTGCGGTGTAACACTGATGCCGCTGTTCTACCGGGTTCAATTGGTCTGGGTGTTGTTATTCGTGATTCCTATGGTTTTGTAGTAGGAGTTGTTGTGAAGAGGATGCGGGGTCGTTTTACGGTTGCGTGTGTCGAGTTGCTTGCCATCAGATTTGGTCTGCAAATATTACTGAGTTTGCAAATATATTCCGCTGAACTCCAGACAGATTCTCTCACCAGTATACTCAAGCTTCATTCACCACCTAGGACCGCATCACGCTCGTATGAGGGCATTTTATCTGATGATATTCATTCTCTCTTATCTTTCCTACATATGTCTTCTTATACACATATTCGTCGATTGGCCAATACTGTTGCTCATTATGTGGCCGGATTGGATCCCGACCTGACTGAATTACACTTATCTGATTTCCCGCAAGGTATTCTTACCTTATCAGAACTTGATATGGAGTAATAATAAAGTTTGCTTTGGTTTCAAAAAAATAAAAAAATAAAAAAATAAAATCGGTTGAATATTCAAGAGACAACAAACTTCATTAATGATAACCATTTGATGGTTTCTTATATTGGTTATTGTGCCTTAGTTTAAGATAGTCTAATCTAATGTGGGTATCGTCACAATGTTGATAAACACTTAAAGAGAGTGAATTTGATCCACAAAAGAATGAAGTGATCCCTCTTCTTCCAAACTGCAACATCATAATCAACGGAACCCATACAAATATCAAAAGCATATTTAGAATGTAACACAACTGCAACATCATCATCAATGGAGCCCGTAAGAATCTCCAAAGCATGTTCAAGATTCAACACAAGTGAAACATCATCATCAACAGAACAAGTAAGAATCTCCAAAGCAGATTTAGGATTCAACACAACTGCAACATCATCATCAACGGAGCAGGTAAGAATCTTCAAAGCAAGTTTAGGATTCAACACATAAAGCTTTAGATAGATAGTTGCTAGAGTGGAGATATTTGTGGTGCACCAGAGGAAATTGTTTTCCGGATCAAATTTGATACTAATGGATGGAATTTCAGAGTTGAACTTGGAAGTGTCATGGGGACACCGAGCCAAGAAAGGGAGAACAATACAATACAATATGAATAAGAGATTGGGGATATTATTCTTGTTTTACACTTGACCGATATAGTTCATATATATATACATACTAATATGTAGGACTATCAAGACCTATTCCTATGGGATTTGTTCACATAAAAATAGAAATAGTTGGCAACAAATTGAATAACGTACACAACGGATGATATGATGGAATAACTAACTTAGTCATTACTTTCAATTGATTGAATATCCATCACCTTTTGATCCAAACCAAATCACATCCCACCACCAAAATACAAATCATCGAGGCATTCCAAAACGTAACAACTTAAAATTCCCGAATCAAAATATATAATATTATCTCGGCATTCACATAGACTTGCTAGAGATGTTAACGCCAAGATGAACTTGCTTGAGAACCTTGAAGAACAATATCACCTAGTTTTGTAGTTCTAGGTTTTAAAACTAATCAAAGGTTTCTAGTTTTGTATTTGAAAATTATAAATGATTGTCAACGCATTTTATGTTGTTTAATGGATGGTTTTGCCTCAAAACTACGAAAAAGTTACATAAATCAACTACCAAATTAAATCAAACCGTCTACGGTCGATTTTACAATTATAAAGGATATCAATATTAGAATAGATAGAAAAAAACATGGAGAGCAGCTAGGTCAATCGGTCGAATTTACATTATTAAAGGCTGAAATAGAGCAAATTAAATCAAACCGTCTACGAAAATCTAAGCAATTGCATCAACAAAGGATTTCTTAATGGTTTCAAATTCTAGACTAAATCAACTACCAAAATACTAAGCTCGAAGCCTTCCAGCTTTGCATAATTCCAATAAAACGTATCGTGAAAATCTAAGAGATGGTGAACTTGGTGACAACATTGATACCCTCACAATCAGTGTGTTTAGCAAGCTTACCGGGAAGAACAAAGTGAATAACAGTTTGAATCTCCCGAGAGGTGATCGTCGGCTTCTTATTGTAATGAGCAAGTTTTGAAGATTCATGAACAAGGTTCTCAAAGATGTTGATGAAGTTGTTCATGATTCTTATAGCCTTGCTAGAGATCCCGATATCGGGATGCACCTTCTTGAGAACCTTGAAGATGTAGATCTTGTAAGTATCGACGTTCTTCTTCGATCTCTCTTATTTTCTCCGGTAGTGGCACAACCTTCATCCGATAGCTTCTTTTGTGCCGGAGTCTTTATGGCAATTTTTTTCTCCTCCAAAGATGGATACAAAGTTACAAAATTTTCATGAAACAAACCCATTGTAGAAGCTATATATTTATAAGTTATTTTTATGAAAATTTATGAAACATATCTAAGTTGTATAAGTTTGATAAGTATATTTATTTTTATAAATTTTCAGAGATTTAAGCATCCAACTTTAGGATTTCACTTTATTTATATTTACTAAAACTAGATAATCAACGGTTGTTCATTTACACTCATAGTAAAAATAATAAAAATCGCTATAACGTATACCCAAATTTTTAGCAAGAACTAAGAGTATTGTCATATTAATCCTTCGTACATATCCCTTATTATTTTAAAAAACAAATTCATTTAGTTTAGCTCGTAAAAATTATATTGCAGGTTTGTGTCCTTCTAAACCTACCGTCTCTTTACTACAACTTGTACAACAAAATTAAAGCCTTTATAACGTGCAATAGAAGAGATAGCCGATAAATATAATTAATAATGAAAACATTTACTATATAGTTACAGAAAATATTTTGAAGTTAAAGTATGTATACAGTATACGTTTAAATGATTTGATATATTATGATGAAAAATATATTGTTTGACATAAATTTTTAAATAAGTTTTCGTTTTCAATTTTATGAAAGTTAGATAATAATCACATAAATAACATAATAGTAGGAGTTGATTGATGTGTCACGTCCTTTTCAAGTTATTTATAGATACCATCATATTTACATACTAACGATTTTCATATACATTTGCGGCTCCATAAAAAATCAAATGATTCTCAAACCAAAAAAATTTGCTGGTTTTTTCAATCTCAAATGGATTCATGCATTTTTATCTAAGAATGTAACATATATATGATGTGTAAAAGAAAAAAGGATTTGTGGGTACATTGCATTACTTGATTTTGGTACAACTAACAAGATAATGAGGTAAAAGGAGATTAAATTAGGAATTTAAGAAAATTTAAGCTATTGTTAAAGCACACAAACAAAAGTTAGAAAGCTTACTAAAAACTAAACCCATAAAAAGAACACGCCTTATATGCTTTTAGATGTCGAGGTTTTGTGTGTCTTCGTATAAGACGATCTAACAAGCCACGTGCCTTATCTTAACATGAAGTTTGCCCACTTATTATATCTATTATCTTCTATTTAGATATTTAAATAATTAAAAGGTATTCTTTTGAATCTCTCTTTAGAGAAGACATTGACTTAGCATTATTCCATAGAATATTCAATGGAATAATCTTTAGATATTCATTGACTTAGAATTATTCCATAGGATGTCATAGGTCAATCAGTTTCCAAAATATGATTCACCTACCTTGCTTACCTTGTCAACAATAAAAAAGGATTGTTGACTTCTTTGTAATTCATGTTCAATTTTAATCAAGTATATTTGAGAGTATTTCCTCATCCTTGGTTATTATGCATCACAATCTTCCTCCCTCAAAATTCTTTTTTGGATCTTTGATCCAAGTCTCCGAGACAATGCATGTCGCTTGTTGGGCCGCCTTAGACGAAGGCACGGATGGGATCGGCATCCAAGGACATATCAGCATCTCGTTGTCATTTGCCCGCGCTCCTCTTTCACTTAGTTTTCTAGGGTTTATCCTTGGAAAATCCTTCTTGCACCTTTGTGGGTAGATCTCCTTGATCTTCCTTAGTATTGATGTCTTAGGGAGTCTTATTGACTCCTCCTATGATTGGTTTTCTTGGGTTTGGAAGGTAGGCTCTAGTCATTCTTTCGGTGTCCTTCTAATCTGGATTTACCCTTGATTTGTGTAGTTGTCTAAAGTTTCAAATGTTGCAAAATCAATGTAATGATAATATAATGATCGCATTTTTTTTGATATAATTGTATCATCTTTAATCTCCGATTATGCCCCAACTTTGTACTTTTGTTTGTTCCTCGGGCTAGTAGGATCCGTATTTTGTAGTCTGAGTTATATTGTGGGCAAAATCTTGGTTACAACCTTTAAAGAAAACATGCTTTGTGAGCTCAAACAAGGAGAACAATGACTCGGGTCTCCCGAGATATAATCGTTGTTTTTTTGTGTAGCAAACGAGTTTTGACGATTCCTAAGAAAGCTTTTTGAAGATGTCATTGATGAAATTGTTAATGATTCGTATAGCCTTACTAGAGATATCGATGTCAAGATGAACTTGCTATCACGTAAGCATGAAAGTTGTCATGGAGAAAGACATTATGAACGTTCATCTGATTATATATTTTGAATATTCATCCATTTACCAACATTTGCAACTATAATTGCTTATTCAGATATCTCTAAGATTAATTTCGCAAAATCTCTACCTATATCATCTCAATCGAATATGTACTTTTTCATTTTCGAGATCTTGTAGTAATTCGATTCCAAGGGCATATGATTTGCTCAATTTGATTATTTACAAATTTTATCATATATTTCTTATTTTGATTTACTGTAACCCTAGAAATAGAATTATGATTCTTTGTTTCATTGTTTGATCAAATGCATGGTGTACATTTGGTATCATTTGTTGTTTTTGCAAACTCGGAACGAAAAATATATGCATCTTCTTTTTCTACAAAGCTTCTATAGTAATTGGATGAATTTTTAAAGGATTCTATTTGCATAAACTTAAGGAATCTAGGGCTTAGTTTTTCTTTTGTAAGATTTCAAGAGTTTGTAGCAATTTAACATTCAATCAGTCATCAGGACTAGATATTACTAATAATATATAACTCGATAGCTATTTAATTTTCAGTTAGGTCCATGATGATTGAGCTAAAAATCCAAAAACTCATTACATATATCCCTAGTCATTCTAATCAAGTGTTTGAATAATTTGACAAAGAAACATTTGAGACATTTTGTAAATTTACAGGTTAGAAACAACATTGGATATGGTAAATTGACAAATGGATATTGTTCCCAATTTTGAATTTTATCATTCAAGCAATATTCAATCAGGATGATTAGCTTGTGGAGACCGGATATCAAAAATATCATGGTCACCGATCTTCGTAAACTAATGACATCGGATGAATATTAAGGAGGCCACAAACTTCAATTAATGATAATTTCTCATATTGGTTATTTGTGCCTTAATTTAAGGTAGTCCAATCTAATGTGGGTATTGTCACAAGTTAATAAGCACTTAAAGATAGTGGATATGATCCACAAAAGGATGAAGTGATCCCTCTTTCAAACTGCAACATCATCATCAACGGAGCCCATAAGAATCTCAAAAGCAGATTTAGGATTCTACACAACTGCAACATCATCATCAACGGAGCCCGTAAGAATCTCAAAAGCATGCTTATGATTCAACATAACTGCAACATCATCATCAACGGAGCAGGTAAGAATCTCCAAAGGAGGTTTAGGATTCAACACAACTGCAACATCATCATCAACGGAGCAGGTAAGAATCTTCAAAGCAAGTTTATGATTCAACACATATAGCCTTGGATAGATAGTTGATAAAGTGGAGATGATTGTGGTGCACCATAGGGATCTATTATCCGGTTCAAATTTGATGCTAATGGAAGGGATTCCAAAGTTGTACTTGGAAGTGTCATGGTGGCGCAGAGCCAAGAAAGGGAGAGCAATACAATACAATGTAAATATGCATAATGCAAATATGCATAAGAGATTGGGGGAAATTGTTCTTGTTTTACACTCTTGAGTCTTGAACGATATAGTTTATATGTATATATATGCACAAATATACGAATATGCAGGACTATCAAGACCTATTCCTATGAGATTGGTTCACATAAGAATAGGATTAGCCGGTAACAAATTGAATAACACAACGGAGGATAATGATATAATAATTGACTTAGTCATTACATTCAATTGATTAAATATCCATCGCCTTTTGATTCAAACCAAATTACATCACACCACCAATATACAGATCAACATGGAATTCCAAAACGTAAAAACTTAGAATTCCCAAATCAAAATATACAATATCATCTAGGCATTTACGACTTGTTAGAGATGTCAATGTCAAGATGAACTTGCTTGAGAATCTTGAAGAACAATGTCACCTAGTTTTGTAGTTCCATATTTTAAAATAAATCAAGGATTTCTGGTTTTGTATTTGACAATACAAATGATTACCAAAGCATTTTTCATGTTTTTTTAAAAAAAAATTCTTGCCTCCAAGAGTTACAAATGTTGTTGCTATAGTCATGTGTAATTAGTAGCTCATTACAAAAGTTCTTGACAATACAAATGATTACCAAAGCATTTTTTGTGGTGTTTTGTTATGTTATCTCTTTGTGTTCGCTATTTGCATGACGGTTAGTCCGTTTGTCAGTTTTTGGTCTCTCGATACACCGAATATTTATGGTGTTGTCAAGTGCTTATCGTTTCATAAAAAAAAAATTTAAAAATAATAATAAATAAGCAAATGAAAAGCACAACGATGCTGCATCGTCCATAACGTGTTCACCAACGCCGAGGGAGAAAGAAAGTTAGCTAGTGAACATCCTCAAACAGCCAACGTCCATATTTCCTTAATAACCAAATGGTTATTTGATGAGCATATATCCCACTGGACATGTATAACAGTCCGCTTCCACAACCACCAAAGCATAATAATGAACATATATCCCACTGGGCATCAATTGTAGACTTAACAACCAAGTGAATTTCCTCAAACAGCCAAACATTCGAATCTAGTTCAAAGAAAGACGATTGCATATGGTTAGGAAATCCTGATGATGCAATTTTCCAATTCAAAAGACCCATACAATGCCTAAATGATACAGTTTCTAATAAACTTGGTTTCAGAAGTGAAAACAGAATCCTCCAATTTTGAACATGCGTCCACAGAGCAAGTTTACAGTAAACAATCGTACAAACGGTTGTTTGATGATCCAAAGGTTTTGACAATCCTCTATATTTACAACATGAACAAGAGTAGGGATTGTGAAGAGTACTGATTATTCCACACACACACACATTCATTATAAGTGTTCAATTAGTACAATGGAGTATAATTGGCGCAACACCATGTGAAAAGAATGCAATAATAGTCCACATATATTCATCAACGCAAATGATTGTAGATTAAAATTTGACACTTCGAGTTAATCTTTGGTATTTAAATGATGTATCAAAACAAAATCAAGATGGAATTAAAAGAAACCAGATCATCTATTGAAGGTTGAGCAATTGTAACTATCATTCATCAAATTCTACCATCTATCTAGCACTACGCAGTAGCAGCGTTAGGAAATGTTATAATATTTTCAATTCCACGTTCAAACCAAGCCAAGCCAGTAACAACAAAAAGGTCAAGTTCAAGTCTGATAACAGAAATCTTAAGAGCTAGTAAATTTTGTTACAGCCTTGGTTCCTTCAGAAACAGCATGCTTAGCAAGCTCGCCAGGAAGAACAAGTCGGACAGCAGTCTGGATTTCCCGAGAAGTGATCGTCGGCTTCTTGGTGTAGCGAGCAAGCTTCGAAGACTCCTGAGCAAGTTTCTCGAATATGTCATTGATGAAACTGTTCATGATTCCCATGGCCTTGCTAGAAATCCCAATGTCTGGATGAACTTGCTTGAGGACCTTGAAGATGTAGATCTTGTACGTCTCGATGCTCTTCTTCGTTCTCTTTTTCTTCTTGTCTCCAGCAACGGCGCCGCCTTCCTTCGGGAGCTTCTTACCGGCCTTTGGCTTCTTCTCGGCTGGGACCTTCTCTGCAGGCTTCTTCTCTGCTGGTTTCTTCTCTGCTTTGGGAGCCATTGAAATTAGGGTTTGTGCTGTCGACAAAAAAGAGAGGAAATCGGAAAGTAGAAAAACGGAATAGAGAATCTAATGAAATTGAAACGTCAAGCTCTCTATTCATAATAAAATCACCTTTAATTTCATTGGACAGTATAGAGATGGCGCTGATCAGTGACGTGGAAACTTTTTGAACGTTGGATTGTTGGAACAGATTGGGTAAACGAAAACAATAGGCAAGGATCGCTTACGTGCGAAAATTGGACGCTCAAATTTTCCTATGCGCGCCAAGTTATAAGGTTTCACTTCTTTTACTTTCATTAATTTACACCCAAAAACTTTTTTACTTTCAAATTTTTACCCTTCGATCCCGCAATGTTTATCATGATTCAAAGTAAAATTATGCATACTACACATTTTTTATTTTTACATCACATCAAAAGCGCTTATAAAATTATACGTTTAACTGAGTAAAACTAAACATAATCGGTTCATTTTATAGAACCAAATCCGGTAACTTTGATTAAAAACAAACATTATGGTACAAATTTTATAGGTTATCGACTTTAGGTTCGGTTTGGTATAAAAGCGTTTTTTCAGCTTAATCCTTATTATATATGCTCAAAGTGATTTAGATAGTACCATCTCTACTCTTTAAAAAACTAATACCCTCTTTAAGTCTTTGCGACTCTCTCTCTCATTTAGCGTCTTCAGTGAGAGTTAGCATAAATACTTCACTTCGAGTTTGGAGCTAATTTCGGTAGCGGTTTGATTTGTTCGTCTAGAAAGAGTCGTGGATTTGTGATTGATTCCTTATGGTTCTTCTTAAGTCAAAATTCGAGTTGTACACAATTGATTACCGCTTATACCAACTAAACATAATTAAAACAAGATCGAAAAAGATAGTAAGAAGCATGAATAATAAACAAAAAGTAGTTAGCATATAAAATAGAATAAATTATATACAAAGTATTTTTTTATATTAAACTTCTCCTGCTCGTTTATTGGCCAATATAGCAATCCACGGATCACCTCTAAATCCCTCTAGAACCGTCGATTAAATCCAATCAAACGGTCATAAGCTATTTAATCCCACGCACCATAGACCAGAAGCGTTGTATATAAACAAACCCGATACCAACTGTAACTGCATCCCAAAAACCTAGAATCAATTTACCCGCTTCAGCATTTCAAATTTCTCCTCTGAGACCACAGATCCACATTCCTCTCCAAATGGATGCCAGTTCAAAGGGCAAGAAAGGAGCCGCCGGAAGGAAGGCTGGTGGTCCGAAGAAGAAGTCGGTTTCCCGTTCGATCAAGGCCGGTTTACAATTTCCAGTCGGTCGTATTGGCCGGTATCTGAAGAACGGCCGGTACGCAAAGCGTGTCGGAAGTGGTGCTCCGGTTTACCTCGCTGCTGTCCTCGAGTACTTGGCCGCTGAGGTAGTTAAATCGTCTTTGACCTTGATCGGGATCCATTATTCTTTCTGGTGGAGTTCAAACTTTTTACAGATCTGATTTTCTTGTAATTTTTCGCAGGTGTTGGAATTGGCTGGAAATGCTGCTAGGGATAACAAGAAGACCAGGATTATTCCAAGACACCTATTGCTTGCCGTGAGGAACGATGAGGAGCTTGGAAAGTTGTTGAACGGTGTGACGATTGCTCACGGAGGTGTTTTGCCTAACATTAACCCGGTGCTTTTGCCGAAGAAGACTGCCGAGAAGGCCCCCAAAGAGCCTAAGTCTCCTTCCAAAGCTAAAAAGTCTCCAAAGAAGGCATAAATTGTAGTAATTAAGCGTTGTAGCAAGAGCAAGTTCATTTTCGTTAGTTGCATAAACGATAGCCAAGTTTATTACTGCAAATCTGTTGATCATTGCACTTGTAATCATTTTCCCGATGATTGTTCAATTAGATGATAATATATGCCATCCTTTTGTCACCTTGTCAATTTGCACATTCCAGAAATTTGCTACCTAAACTAGCAGCTTTGAGGCTCAGGCTATGCTCAAAATCATATGTCAAAACTAGGGCATAATTGTACTGGTCCTTGTTATTATTCGTCCCATATGCTTCAATGTTCAAAAAAAGAAGAATTGTTTTCGTACTCTGTTTCTTTTCAACATTACTTCTTCTTCTTCGATTTTTTAACAGCTAAAGAACGATCCATGGGTTTTGTACCATGAGAACCGATCAATAACAATTCAGGGGCATGCTGTATTTTCTGGGATTTTCTGATAATAATCAGATTAAAAACAATGCAAATTTTTGCTTCAACTATGATTGATCTATCCAGTCATTAAATTGCTAAATTATTGGCTGACAACAACTCTGTAAATAAGTGTCAAAACATTGCAAAATTTTGCTTTCACTTTGATTGTAGTCATGATTAAACGAGGCTACATCGTTGACTCCATGAAGGATGCAGTTCAACTAAAGTATTTTCTAATTTACTTGTCATATCCACATTTTGATGGAAGAATTGATATTTCTAGATTGGCTACCATTTGTCCATTATACAGTTCAATGACAGGCTTTTCTGTTGAGCATTTTTTGATTTTCTTTAATAATCTATTTAATTTTTCATTTTCAGGATACCTTTCATATTACTCTCTTTGATGATTGTTCATACAAGAAAATTGGGTTCCAGATTCCAATTGACCTATTTGTATTTGAGTTTGATCTATATGCCTATACCGAGTTTGGAAATGTCTGATTTAGTCATGGAGACATGTGATCTTAATTCTTGAACACTAATTTGATGGTTGGAAGGAAAAGCTCATCTTATTGAGAAGAAGAATTAGAGAGAAATCACGGAGAGAATTCTACTCTCGTATCTGTTTTTTATACTAGGTTGCAACAACATGCATGACACGCGGGAGTGTGGTACGACAATTCTGCGGGATTACACAAAACCACCGTTGCAACCGGTTGTTTTTGTTTAATCCCGCACAACATTACCTAACAACAACAATTGGCAGATGACATACAAGAATGACTATCATGCAAATTCACACTTCGGGCTCGTTTGAAAGCACTAGGAATCATTTTCAGTAACGGCATGATTTCGAAACAATTAAAAGTTATGTTTGTTCATAGTTCTTTTAACATAAAAAAATAATCCAATCATGTTTATTTCTTTTTCCACCCCTTAACTGTTTCTATACCACAACTTCAATCAAACGGTCACTTAGATAAAACAACACATAACAACTAAACAAATAATGGCAGAAGTCCTCATGCTTTATGATAATCAACAATTAACAAAGATTTAAAGCATAACTTCTGGATTTGCAATAATCAGTGACAAAGCATGCAACATATATTTTTTCTTCTAACTTTCTTGCAGCAATGTTCGTGAGTCACAAACTTGCCTTATGCAACTGCAAAGTGGTGGTGATATAAGTACACATATTCCTATAGAGCAAGATGACAGTCTTAAGTATAGATGGACTAATGAATGATTATAATACTAATAATAACAAACATCTCATCCCAAACTGTGTAGTCCATTTTCAAGGAAAATCATAACTTTTTATGAGATAAAGAGGTCAATGCTTGTTTGTTTCAAGCGAATGAAAAAGTCCGTAAATGAAAACCCAAAAAAATCAAACAAAAAACAATGAGCTAGGCAGCTAGCCATTTCCAGACCTGGGTGTCAGCTTACTCAACAAGGACATCAAACGCATACTAAGTTACTAACCCTATGCATATCCTCTGTAATGATGCTATATCCAAAAGATGACTATTTTATGCACACGTCAACGCATGATGCTATAGCCAAGAAAAATACAGTTCTAAGGCGTGAAACGGAAGTGAGGAAGAAAGTTTTTGCCCTCATGACGGCCACACAAGGCCAATCAACAACGGAAAGAATGCCAAGTTATGGTCATGTTGTCTCGACACAAATCACTTCCGGCAAAAGTCCCCAAGCAGTGACACAACTTAAGTGTGAGTTGATTGTCAACTCATTATATGACGATGGCAAAAAAAAGAAGAAGATATATCATTTAAGATTGCGTTCCGACACTTTTGATTAAACTTGTCCACCCGTCGTATGACGAGTACTTTGAAGAGGACAAGGCGAAACCACTGCTACGCTTATTGGAACATGTGGTAATCCTCCATTTCCCAACTGTAAGTGGTTTACTCCTTGCATCCTATGAATATTTTGATTGACTATGTTTCTTAGATTTGAGATGATGCATGTCATATCTTTTTCTTTTTTTTTTAAAAATAATGTCATATCTTAATTTGATAAGCGTTTGTTGAATTTAAACGACTCCGATGCTGATGCACGAGTCTGAATTATATTAAATTGTTAATCCCAGCCGGTTGTCCATTTTGTCTATTGTATTTTGCAGGTAAGCGTTATAGACACCTAATTAAGAACAATTTTAGCCATCTGGTAGAAACCGACACCGAAAGAAGATGACAAATTTAACAAGTTTTGTTTTCCTGGTAATTTTATCTTTAGCAGTAGCACTCGAAAAGGAAAAGATCACCTGTTATGATGTAGATTCGTATTTGCAAATCCAGTGACAAAAGACACGATGGCTCCCAAAATGAAGATGTAAAAGCACAAAGCCACGAAAATGCTTTGAACAAAGCCGTCCAAATCCATTACCATTTTTATTTGAGAGAATAATCGCAATGAAAATCATGAAATGATTTCACGATACTTTTTATTTTTAAAGCAATTACATATCTTTTGGATTTCGATTTTGTTTAATAAATTTATCATGATTAATTTAAGAATTATTACTTTTTTTTTGAAGATATATGCAAAATCTATTTACGTTAAATATTTGCAACAATTTTGCTATCCATATTGACTATTAATTAAGGCGGATGATTTGAGAATTTATATAAATAGAGGGTTTGAAAATTGAATAAATTATACATTCCTGATCTTTTGGGTAAGTTAAAGTATAATCTTTATTCATGTCGAATTAATGTTCGTTATGTGTTATGTGGGTCGTTAATGTATTGTTATTTGGGTTGTTCAACTATTATTATATGGGTCGTTAAACTATTGTTATGTGGGTCGTTGACTGTTATGCGTGGGTCGTTGACCTATTGTTATGCGTGGGTCGTTGACCTATTGTAATTGGTGGGTCGTTGACCTACTGTTATATGGGTCGTTAAACTACTGTTACGTGGATTGTTGACCTACTGTTATGCGTGGGTCGTTGACCTATTGTGATGTGTGGGTCGTTGACCTACTGTTATGTGTGGGTCGTTTTTATTCATATCGAACTAATATTCATTATGTGGATCGTTGGCGATCGATTTAATATTAATTATTTAAAATTTTAAACGGTTTAACGTTTAATATTTCGCTACGTTATAATTTATTAAAAAAAAATCTTCGTTTTTTTCGAATGATTATGGATTTCGGTATCCCACATTGACAATCAAGTAAGACTGATGACTTGAGAACTTGTATAATCAGAAATTTTTTAATCTCACGTTTGAAGATTAAATAAATCGTACATTTTTTGACATTTTAACCATCAAATATTTTAATTTTAAATTACACCAATTTTTGGAACGATTTTACGTTATTTTTCTTGAACGTTGCTATCCCACATCAATTATAAGTAAGGCTGATAGTTTGAGAACATGTATAAATGGAGGATTTGAAGATTAAACAAATCATACATTTCTTGGTCTTTTGACTAAGTTGAAGTTTAATTTTTATTAATAAAGGATTAATATCCTTTATATTGGACGTTGACCTACTGCTTTGTGGGTCGTAAAATTTTGTTTTCTCACATCTAATAGTTTGAAAATGTGTATAAATAGAGGGTCCAAACAAGTATAATTTTTATTCATAACGGATTACTATCTATTATATGGGTTGTTGACCTACTGTTTTGTGGATCGTTAAATAGTTTAAGCGGTTTTCCTATCCCGTTATATGGGTCGTTGACCTACTATTTTGTGTCGTTATATGGGTCCTTGACTTAGTGTTTTGTCGGTCGTTGATCTATTGTTTTATGATTTATTAAATATTTTGTTATCCCACATCGATCATGTGTGTAAGAATGATATTTTGAGACTTGTATAAATAGAGTGTTTGAAAATTAAACAATTTTAAACATTTCTTCTTCTTTTTTGCTAAATTTAAGTAGAATTGTTATTAATGGATTAATCAATTATATGGGCCATATACTTATTACAATTATTTTTTTAAATTAATACTAAATACATAATACATAAACATTATAATATACTTTTTTGAACAAGATCCGCACAAAGTGCGATGAATGATAATAAATTATAATTTCGAACTAATTTGAAAAAAATAACAATTTCGATCTTATATCACTAAGTTTGTTGTTAAAAAAAATGTCCTAAATTTATTTCCTTCATATTTTTTTACCAAAAAAGTTTACAAATAATCCCTTTAATTTTAACTTCAAATTTTTTTAATATCTAATTGGAATTAACAAAATTTTATTTTTAGTGGTTGTTACTAACAAATGTTGTAAATATGGCATTATGTAATTTAGATATCAAGATACGGAGTATGTCATTAGTTAGTTTATAATAAAACTATCTTATATATATCATTGCATAATGGACATGTTCTAAAAAAAGGTTTTAGTTGTTTTTTTAATTCTAGAAAACTACATTTTATTTCAATTCTACTTAAAAATTGATTACCATAATCGACATCATTGCATAATCGAAAATTCGAAATGTTCCCGGTTAGTGACTTAGTGGGCTGACTTTCCGTAAATGGGCTTATTTATCTGTAGACTATATCAAAGCCCAGCCCAGATGGAAGTTTATTATCGAAATAATAAAAAATACACTTTGAACTACCGATCCTGTTGGCATATTAGAGCAAAACCCTAATTCTTTCGCTCTCTTCCTCTCTCTCAGTCTCACCAGCGGCAGCAGCAGCAGCAGCACCCATTGTCGCCGACTACCTTTTCTCTCGGGTATTTTTCCTTTGATTTACTTCTGATCTCATACTTGATTACAACCGTCTTAATACTCGATTGCACCCGTCTTAATCGTTTGTCTTCCGTTCAGTATCGAAGTTACATATCTTTTCTGAGATCGGGAATTTGTACTTTTAAGTCTTAATTCATCTGTTTGTGTGCTATTTTGCTGAGTTTTGGATACTCACAATCTATATTACGTGGACTAAAGGTTTGATCTTTTTCGGATTAATGAGTATTATGTGCCTTCTGTAATTCTTTGAAACTATTTTCTTTGTTTTGGTTGAGTGTTGTAATTGTATTAGTCAGATTGTCAAACTAAGCATCCTGTATGTTTTGATCGATTAAAGATGCAATTGAATTTAGTGTCAACGACTGCTAATTAATCACATTATAAACACTCTATCACATGACTAAATCTGCGTCTTAGATGTGTTCTTTTAACACAGGAATGAGTTGTTTGAGTATGCTGTTATGCTTTAAAATAAACACGAGTAATTGGAGATTGTGTGCTGTATACAATTTTATAATATTCATAACTTGGTTATTGTTCACTGTTGACCATTAAACCAATTTGTTTGTTTGGCTTATTACGTATCAGTGAGTTGCATTTCTAACAATGGTGAGAGTGAGCGTTTTGAACGATGCTCTTAAGAGCATGTACAATGCCGAGAAGAGAGGAAAGAGACAGGTCTTGATCAGACCTTCTTCTAAAGTGATTATCAAGTTCCTCATCGTCATGCAAAAACATGGTATACTAGGCTACTCCCTTTCTGTACATTCCCTTGGAATTATCTGTTTAACCAGTTTTATATATCCTTTTGTAACTGTATGACATTGTGTTGTTGCAGGATACATTGGCGAATTTGAGTACGTGGACGATCACAGGTCTGGTAAGATCGTTGTTGAACTCAATGGACGTTTGAACAAATGTGGTGTCATCAGTCCTCGCTTTGACGTCGGTGTTAAAGAGATTGAGTCCTGGACAGCCAGACTTCTTCCTTCTAGACAGGTAAATCTTGTAGAATTTGCCATCTGCTAGCTTCTAGTAGCTTAGAGCCTGTTTGGTATTAGATTATAGGATATTCATTCAGAGTAGATAGAGGAGATGTGACGTGTTTGGTATCAGATGAAGATTATAGATTAGATTATTAAAATAGCTGATATGTTTGAAAATAATCTCAAACATATACCCTCTTCCCCAATATTAGATTAATCTATATGATAATCTAACGTATATATAATTTTTTCCTATTGCTTGACTTGTATATGCGGAACTCAAAATTAGTACTTAGTTTTGAATAAACATAGTGTTAATATCTTCAATCAATACTATCACATTTTCCTGTTTTTATTTATTACTTTGCACTGTGTTGATTGCAGTTCGGATACATTGTGCTCACGACATCTGCTGGCATCATGGATCACGAAGAGGCTAGGAGGAAGAATGTTGGTGGAAAAGTTCTCGGCTTCTTCTATTAGCTTGATTTTCGTGACCCAGTCCTTCAAATTGTCTTAAATTGCAGACTGCTCAATGTTTTTTTTGCCTTTTGCAAGCTTCTCTATTTCGGGTTTTTGATGTAGTGCTTTCACAAGATTTTGGCGAAACTAGTGGCAATTTCTGAGATTTCTAGTGCTAAATTTTGTTTGTCTTTCTTAAAAGGTTTGTTGCTGCTTCATTGTTTCCATTGTCAATGAGCTGATAACATGTTTGATAGTTTGAAAAACATAAGTAAATGCTTTCTTAATTTATCTCTTGTTGCCTTAGTTTTGCTATAACAGGGTTTTACATTTGCTTCAAAGCAAGCATATGCATTGCAGTAGAAGGGAAGTGGTGCTTGAATATCAATGATGCATTTTTCACCTCTTTGTGCGATTCGTATTTGATCACTCGGGTCCTCTTTGATTTGTTAAGTGCTAAGTAAATTGAAGTACAAAGCAAGCTTCCTGTTGAGTGACTTACAATTTGAAGTACCTCCTCACAAGTCATTCATAAAAAACAATTCATTAATGTTTTATCGTGATTTCTTTGAATTAGTACTTTACATGATCATCCATGTTAAGGTATCCTGATCCAAAGGATTTATGATATATGAAGGAACTAAAATTATGTATATTTTTACAAGTATTTGTTCAAATACAGCAATGCTTTTCTATTTTATATTGCAAATTCAGTAAACTAATTGTACGTTAATCAGTTGAAAGGCACCTCATTTATTAACAGGAAAAAACATCATTGAGCATCTAGCATACGTATGAAACTTCAATAATGTACATTGAAATTGTCCACTTACTAATATTCTGGTATTTGATTCAGTTATATTACTTTACAACTAATAATTCCATGGATTGGGTCATTTAATTCAATGATAAGCTCGTTATTGTGCTACAAAAATCTTTTTTACGGACAAAACAAATAAGTTTTTGAAAAAATTCAAGTATCTAAATAGTGAAGGCTTTTTAATCTATATTTTATACAATAAATAAAGCATCGTTATCAAAACTTGTACTATGTTATGAAGATTGTTTTTTATTGTGTTTTTTTTGTTTGCCTCATTTCTCATTTAAGAAAGTCATCTCTCTGCTGGGACAGGATAATCAACTTTTAATTATAGGAAAATGCCAAAATGCCAACTAGTTTGAAGTGTAAATCCGATATTTTAAGGTTTTTTATAGTCATTGAGTAGCTATTTTAGTTATTTGTAGGTCTTGTTTCTCATGAAGAATATTATTCAAAAAAAAAAAAAAAACTATCATAATCTAAACAAAGTGCGTAGTTGAGAAATCACTCAACTACGCACTTGGGGTGCGTAGTAGTAGTTACAAAAAATAATAATAAATTATTTCCCTAATTTTACTACGCACACCAAGTGCGTAGTTCATTTTTTTCAATTTTTCTGGACTCCAACTACGCTCCCTGTATGCGTAGTTGAAATCCACTCAACTACGCACGCGAAGTGCGTAGTTTTGATGACAAATAGTGATTTTCAACGTTACGTCTGACAATCCTTTTTTTTTAAGGTTAATTTGTTGACATTTTGAAATTTGAAACAACTATTCATAATGAACTTGGATAGACTTGAATAACCGATATGTACAAAAATGGATTTTAGATAATGAAAACTATTAGACTAGGTCCGTTTTGACAAACAACGAACGATTATTTAAAAATTATAATTTCAAATAATCCCATAATCAAGGTGAACGAAGAGAATGGAGGAAATGGTTGACTTATCCCAAGTTTATTCTTTTACTTCTACCAAACACACTCTATGTAGTAATCAACAATCTTAACATGTATTAGCCTTCTTAACATGAATCAACTGACAAATTGATTCTCCCAAACAAAATTTAATATGTGATGTTTTGTCGGGTTCTATTTTTCCTAATTAAAAGAAATATATATTAGATTAGTAGTTTAGACAAAGCATGTTGGCTTCCATGTGCATGTTTCACTGACCAAAAAGTTTAATCATCTCAAATAAAGGAATTTTATCTAGTTTTTTTTTATGTTTTTTTAAAAAACAAAATTTTCTCAATATTTTATTATTTATCCATTGTATATTTTATTCGAAAGTGATTGCCGAGATATATTAATTTTGTAGCGGACATCAATAAAGATACATTGTTAATCTAAAAAATTATTATTATTCTCTAAAAAAAAGTGATTGAAAATTAGTTATTGATTTTATTTGAGCTTTTTTATACCACTTACGTTCATTTATGATGTTATGACATCATAATGAGGAAAATTTATGCTTTGTTAGATACAACACGTTCACTAGAGGATTAACCCCATTATTTTGTAGGTGAAAGAACAAAATATAATTAACTTGATAGAGTTTTCATATAAAATAATCCAATTCACAATCCCATTTATATTCCCTTGTGATGAATAACGTAACATGATAAATAATTATATTGTTTTAAATTTTAAAATACTCTATATAATATAAAACTAAATTATAGTACAAATAGTATGTATTTTAAAATTAATATTTATATAATACTACATTAATATATAAAGATAAAAAAAACATATTGATATAAAATCACTTGTAAATTGCACAATAACTCTCATTGTACTTCCAAATTATTTTTACGAATCTGAAATCAATGAAATTAGATAAACCGTTGTTATCATTATTTTGTATGATGATAATAGCAACATATCAATCCTTTTTAAAATTTGACATTTTTTTTCGTAAGTCTAACATTCTTATTTAGGAAAATTAGAAATTAAGGTTAACTTGTTAGATATTTTTCACGATAGATTTAAACTCTCGTAAGAGCGTGTGATAATTTTGTTAGGTTGACACGAGATTATCATTTTCTTTTAATGAGTTTTATTCCATCTATTATTTTTATTGTTTGGATGGAAATTTGTTGATAGAAAACACCAGTATGAACACTGTTACATTAAAATAACAAGGCCCTTGACTCACTAAATATTAAATCAAGTCGGTAAAAATGTAAAAGTCAATATTTATTACTTATGAAATACAATTCATAAATATAAAATAACCCAAATAATTTAGTTTAAGTAGTCTATATTTCCCCATCATAATACGTACGATGCCAGTTCGGCCACAGCTATATACATTGCCACGTGGCAAAATCCGGTGGGCGATACAGTATTTCTGGTTTGGGAATCGGGATTAATAAAGCCGAGAGCAAGCAAGACCAGATCCTCTCTTCTCTCTCTTTGCGCCGAACAAGCCTACGTTTGGGTTGTGGAAGAAGAAGCATCAAACCGAAAACAGTGGCGGAGAGAGATCGTCGAGAGTCACCTTCTTCCCACCATTATCGGACCTTTGTAGGGTTTCCAAAGCTTTGTGAACGGATCAATCCACCTCTCTCTCTCGTCCTCATTTCGGTAAACAATTCTTATTCTCTTTCTCTCTCTTATTTCTCCTCCTGTTTTTTCCCTCTCTCGATGTTTAGGCGAGTAAGAATTTTCGAAAAAAAACTTGTTGTTTGATAATTGTTTTTTGTTTTGTTTTTGGATCTGATCTGGTACTTTTTTTCTTCTTTTTTTTCTGTCAAATTTTGTTTGTAGATAGAAGTTTTATGTTGCAATATGCTTCTGATTTGTTGATTAATTTTGTAGAGACTGCTTTGAAAGATTCGCGACTTCCGTTTGAAGCTGAAATTTATCTGTAATGGCCGCTCCACCTGCCAGAGCACGAGCCGATTATGACTATCTCATCAAGCTTCTTCTAATTGGAGACAGCGGTATGTGTTGAGTTTGTACTTTTAGATATTTGGTTGCTCGTTCGATAAGTTTCGAATGAGATTACACGATTTGCATTTTGAATTGATTGTTGGTTGTCTCTTAAGCTTGATCTGTACATCTTTTGGCCAATCATCGTACTTTCGCTGATAGACCTTTTTTAAAACTTTCTTCTTCATGCGTGGATAGAATATAGATATCCGATCTTAGGTGGTGAGGTCAACGCGTTATGAATTCAGGCTCTTTGAAGATAAAGGGTGGTCACATTTTGGTAATTGCCTATTTAGTTCACCACCAAACATATGGGCAAATCCTTTGTCCCATTTCTCTGTCCAAACTCCATGTCTCTATCTTCGGATCACTCCATCATAAAAACGGGACACAAAGTTGGGACGGGGAAATGGACGGGATAGAGGGTTTGCATTGACCAAATGGGAATAGGCATTTGCAACTTTTATATGTATATTGGTTCATAAGAGCTATTGAATGCACATATCTCTATTCATCTTCTTATTACACTCAAGAGTTTGTGTTCCTTTAATTACTATAGTTTTTTGGTGAATGCATGTGTGTGGGCTGATCAATTATGCTTTTAATTAGATTGTTCACATCCTTGGATGATTCATTATCATATGCTCTGCTGCATGTAGATATATTGTGCTTAAATCTGTAACAGTTGGAGTACCATTTCTCTGCCATGTCCATTCTTCTCGATATCTTGGTGTGGCAATCATACAGTCTGGTTTACATATTCTTCATCTTTAGTTATTTCACATATTATCCTAATGGGCTAACTTCCTTATGCTGACTGGACGAAATTATCCTGATGGGATACCTTCATTATCCATTAATGATGCTATCTCTTTGGTGAATCATAAGATGGATAGTTGGAAAGACAATATTAAATACTGAAAGCTATGTCTGCCATTACATTCATGTATCTTAATAACACTTTTTAAATTATATCGAGAACAGTTCTGAAACTCTTTTTGCTACGGCATACTTGAGAATGAAATCTCAGTTTCAGAATATACCTTTATAACCTGGATAAACCTCTCTGGTTCTGCCAGAAATTGCATGGACTTATTCTGGATCAATTTCCGTGCAGGTGTTGGAAAGAGTTGTCTCCTTTTGCGTTTCTCAGATGGTTCCTTCACAACTAGTTTTATCACAACTATAGGGTATGCGAACCTCTGAAGTTATTATCAAATGCTTTCTCTGCTTTCAGGATATAGAACAATGTTTCCAACTATAAGGCATAGTCTTAATTGTGCAAATACATGCTGTGCTGCAGTATTGATTTTAAGATCAGGACCATTGAGCTTGATGGGAAACGGATCAAGCTCCAGATCTGGGATACAGCTGGTCAAGAGCGGTTTCGTACCATCACTACTGGTAACTTTTATCTTCTTTTTCCCTTATGACAGATATACTTTCGTGTATCTTACTGCAGATTGATATAAACAGATAGGTAACAAATGGGTAGTTATATACTCTTTTCTTTTTCTTTGTTGATTTCAGCTTATTATCGTGGAGCCATGGGGATCTTGCTGGTGTATGATGTTACAGACGAATCATCTTTTAACAGTAATACTCTTACATTACACCCAATTTCTCGTATTCGTTGCTTTGTACAACTTTATTTGTACAATTCTCTATTATCCTTAATGCTATCAGTTTCAAAAAATCACCAACCACCTGATTTGCTTGTTGAAATATCCATTTGTGCTATTTCAACCAAGTATTGTTATATCAGGTAGGTGGGTGGAGGAGTTTATGGATAGAAGATGCATCTGTTGGGTTATGCATCTATATATATAGACACTCCTGCTGTGCATCTAATATTAGACCCCTTTTTTCCTGTAATTTCAGACATTCGGAACTGGATTCGCAACATTGAGCAACATGCTTCTGACAATGTAAACAAGATCTTGGTAGGGAACAAGGCTGATATGGATGAGAGCAAAAGGGTATAACGTTTATTTGCCCTTCTATCATGTTACAGCATTTTGCCCATTCATTTATTTCTTGACTACTTTTCTACAGTGATTGTCCCTAAAGCTATGCTCATAATTTTACTTTTCTACTTGGAACATATTAGGCCGTGCCCACTTCCAAAGGTCAAGCACTTGCTGATGAATATGGGATTAAGTTCTTTGAAACTGTGAGTATATTGTGATGTTCAATGCTGATAAACAGTATATTCTGATATTCCCCCCCTCACAATATGATTTTGATGGGTAATGTTGTCTTACAGAGTGCCAAGACAAACCTAAATGTGGAAGAAGTCTTCTTTTCAATAGCCAGGGATATTAAGCAAAGGCTTGCAGACACTGATGCAAAGGCAGAGGTAATATCCCATTCTTTTGTGTTGAGCTGACAAAACCCAACCTCACTTGTGAATATGATCTGATCCACCCGGAATCTACTTTTTTGGAGGCCTAGAATATATTAATATCAATATCTGAAATGATTAAGCCCAAACCTAAAACCGATTACCAAACAAGTAATAAGTTTGGAAGAAGAAGCGGAAAAGAGTGACTCCTCGTGTCTATTGTTCTCTTGTTTGGTTAGCTGTAGGAATCAAATTAGAATGAGTTGAATTAGTAAAGAAGGTTAGAATGAGTGAAACTAAGTTTTAGTCTTATTCAAACTACTAAAATATCTTCATACAAAATAGCCTCTTAGTCCATTACCCTCTCTCCTGACATAAGACCAACTGAAAACAGGAACTGAACTAGCTAAATCAAGAACCTTTGACAAAATAGATCCCACAATTCTCTTCTAGCACAAACCCGCTTTTGGAGCTTATTGAACCCACTTGAATAATCATTCCGCCAACACACGCAACAACACAATCAATAGCATCCGCAACATTTATTCACCCCTACCCGTTTTGCTTCCTTTGGTTAACTTCTGTGCAGCATCACTTGTACTGAATGTATTATATGTATGCATCAGGGGCCATCAGGAGGAATCAGCATTAACAAACCTGACCAAGCAGGTGGAGCTGATCAAGCAGCCCAAAAATCTGCATGCTGTGGTTAAGTCTTGTTGTTGGGAAGTAAAAGAAGCCGAACCGAGATATCTTGAACAGGGATGTGGGGAGTTCTAACTGTGGCGATGGCTGATTGTAATGTTTTTTTTTACTTGTTACTGTCATTCTTTTGTTGAAGCTTTGATTTTTTTTACTTTTTAGCGTGTGAGAGATTAGTTTCATTATAAATTGGTATCTGTTTACAAATTGTTTCCGAAACCCTTTCCTCTTTACCCCCTTGCCTTAACTTGTATTTGTTCAGCAAGTAGTGTATATCATATGTGATGAAAAATGCCAACTATCATTCTTTCTTTGTTTTTTCACTATCTTGTCAAGTTTTGCACTTTTTTTTGCTTGCCTTGCTTTATTGCCTTCCAGTTCCATTGGTGAATTTGTTTCCAGTTTGAACTGCATCAAATAGCTTTCTTCACAGCCCTTTGTGTGCGATAGTCGTAGACTTCATTAGTCACTTTTTGTAAACACAACAACACTCATCCTAGATTAAATTATATTAGGTTATAACTAAGGCGAATCCTAAAGGAATTCATAATTACTACACATATGGGCCAACGAAAAGCGGATGAATATAGCATCACATGCCCATTCAGACCGTTAAATCCAATCCGGAAGCCCATGAATAGGTCGCTAAACCCTAAACCCAGACAAAAAGCCCATTTTAATTTATTTTAAAATTTTAAAAATGTAAAATATAAAAGTGTATGGCAAAAATAGTTAAGGTTAAATCCGGACCGAAAGTCCATTTTAAATTATTTTAAAATTTTATGTATGTAAAATATAAAAGTGGATGGCAAAAATAATTACGTTGTTCACAATCATTACAATACTTTGGTTTATGTGTAACAATTTATTTTATATACAAATACCTGAATTCCGTAAACAATCCAAGTCCTACCCGGGTTTAATAAGTACCCACCAATGTATGGTTCTTATAGAGTTAGAGAATTAACTTTACCATAAAATTAATTTAGATTTAGAGAATTAACTTTACCATAAAATTAATTTAGAGCGTGCCGTGCACAGGTATTTGTAAGATATATACTATTTTGAGTATATTGATAATCCGTATCTAATAAAGTATTACTTATTAGATAATTTGTATAAAGTATAATATGCATTTATGATTAAATATATAATGATAATAAAAGTTATTGATAATTCATATCTAATACAGCATTACTTATCGTCCCATATATATTAAAATTTTTTGTTTAAAATAGATATTATAAATAAAATCCCTTTACATTAGTGATATACTCGTAGTTATTATATAATTATGCTTATATATTTTTTAAAAATAAATCATCTAGGTCAAGCTGTCAAAATTGATAAATGCTCCAAATTCATTTAGATGTGAAATATGTTATTATGGATATTTGAAAACTTTAATATAAATTGTAATATGTTTTTATAGATATTTGGAAAAACTTTAATGTTTTTTTCATTTTAAGTACGATATATAAGGATATTTTTGTGGATAAAGTATTAGATTTAAACACAGTAAACAATTTAATGGACAAGCGGGATTGAACCCGTTCCGACTCAATCCCAACTAAAATAGGGTCCGGCGGAATTAAACGAAAAAATCTCAAGGTCCAATGCGATCTCGTCCATGTAAAAGACTTTGCCATAATATTAAAAACCAAAAAATGGGGAAAAAATAAAATAAGTAATTATAATATAGTCGTTGAGATTGTGTGTTGTTGTGGTTTTGGAATCAACATGCTTTAAAAATGTTCTGCTAACTTTGTAGATTTTAAAACCAAAATATTAAATTCAAAATGCCTAAATAATCTCCCTTTGGTTGGGACATACGAGTAGTGGTGACCCTAGTGGGCTTTCAAACCGCCGGTTTAAGTTTGGCTCTAGGCCAAATCTAAACCTAGTATTGGAAAACCGGCGGTTTAGGTTAATCTAAACTGTCGGTTTAGCTACGGTTTATTAAAAAAATAATTAAAAAAAATTGAAAACCCGGCCTGAAGAAAAACCGTGGGTTTTAACTGACGGTTTGGTGGTTAAACCGTCAGAACGAAGAAAAAAAATTAAAAAATAAAAAACCGACGGTTTAACCAACCAAACCGTTGGTTTTAAAGTTTTTTTTTTAAAAATAAATAAATAACCTATTTATCCTCCAAACCGGCGGTTTAGGTTTTTTATTTTCATAAACCTAAACCTAAACCTTGAACCAGCCCAAACCCAAACTGGCCAAACCTAAACCGCCGGTTTGCCCAAATTGGCGGTTTGGGCCGGTTCGAAAACCGCCGGTTCGGCGGTTTAGGTTTAACCGAGCCCATGTCTACATATAAGCAATATATCAGGTCTTGGGTTTTAAATAATTGTTCTTCACTTGGGAATAAAATGCAAGTTTTCTATACCAATTTTTGTTTACAAGTAAACAAAAAGGATAAAATAAAAATAAGATGATTTAAAATATAATTTAAAATATTTAAACTAAACCCTTAACTGAAATAAAGAAATAATTGCGAAAAATCACCCGTTAAATAGGCCTAATTTAACAAAATTGCCTTTTAAATCCTTAATTTCCTAGGCACACCCTAAAAAATACCGTTAACAAAAAACTACCAACATTCAACGGTCGTTATTTTCCGTCACTGGGCCACACATCTTCATTATTATATTATTTTTTTAAGTAATTCAAATCGGCTTTGTTAAATATTTTATTCCGTTGAACCGAACCGCATTTTTCCAATTCAAACAAAATCGAAGTAAACCAATGTTATTTAAGGTTGAAATCCAATCCTCAATCCTCGTTCGGCACTTTGTCACCCACAAAACCACCCGTTCAATTCAAACAAATTCTATGTGATATTTTGTTAAGAAATATCACATAAAATTTCATTTGCTAAAATCTAAAATTAATTAAATTTTAATTCATAAAAGCGTAGTTAAAAGGGGATTAAAATCAAGTTTTTACACTAATTAAATTTTGTACAAAATTACCTAAACATTGTTCAGTGGTTGTGTACAATATTTTTAACATTAGTATTAAAGGTATCTTTCATTAAAAATTATTATTATTTTGTATATGACTAACTAAAAAACATGCCGAAATAATGATCGATAATAATAAGATGTATCACTTGATCGAGGATGTTGTGAGATCTCGATTCAATCTCTACTTCATGATATGATCCTAACAAATCTAAAAGCTCACGCTGTAACTATACATCGATTCTAGCTATTATGGAATCTAGATGATCATGCAGGAGAGTGATCGAATCTCTCAAAATCTTAACGACTAAAACATATACGATGATTCTTCTTAGATTCTTTTGACGTGTGGTATTACATCATGCCTACATTCGACGATGGTAAGATTTACGGTAGTCAACGAAACCGACCACTAAAGGCATATAATTAACAGATTTGACCGCCCTATCAAACTTTAATATATTGTTTTATTTTTATGACGCAGATAGTGACCCAAACTTCAATTACAGAGTTATCTAACTTTGATATAATATTAAATATATAATAGTAATTTGGCCACAAGTCACATCACACACTTTCATGCAGCATTCCTCACCCTGAAAAGGTCAACTTTATACGAAAAATGGAAGGGAAAAAACAAATAACTCTTCAAAATTTAGAACATGCCTTAAAAATGTTCTTCGGCCATGTAAAATTTAGTTTTATATTTTGCTTTTTTCGTATGGCTAATCAAACGTTAGTCTCTTAACGTAGAGTTGTTGCATAGATAGTTAAATATAATAATAGAGCATAATTAAATGGTTATAAATTGAGTAAAATGAAGTATATATCCAAACCAGATAAGTCTCTATCTTGAATCTTTCTTTTACTTCGACTTCCTAGCTCCCACCAATTGAATACAAGGATAAATTGAAGGGGTCGTTTGATTGTATCGAATTTTTTGATCAATTTTAGTAATATATATAACGGATCATTCCTTAAAAACAAATAGTGACGTTGAAATATACTATATTCGTTTTATTTTGTTCCCGAAGTTACAACAAAACACAATAAATGTTTATATAACTTCAATTGTAATGTTTTAGTTAAAGGTTCATAATGGAAGAAGAGGATTAAACCCCTATCAATGATTTAAAAGAAGGGGGGAGAGTCGTTGATCTTCAAGGTCCGTATTGTTTTGATTACGGCAACTTGGATCAATCAAATAGAGCATGCTAAAACAAAGGGAAAACTTCAGGTTAGGGCTGAGCATGGGAAGAGACGGATTAATGTCATTTCACGTTTCATCCGATTATTATATATGGGACGAGATCGGGACGGCCCTTGAGATTTTACTAAAAATCATCGAATCTCTATCTCGGTTGGGACCGATACGGGACCAATCCCGCATGATTTATAAAAATATTCGTTAATATCCTTAAAAACAGGTTTACAAAACATAATTAACTTGTTTAGACACTTGTTAAGTCTAAACATCCAAAAATAATATAAAAAAAAATTCCATAATGATAAGTTCATTTGCTATGGATTTGGACAATTAAATATTTATAAGAACAAAGTTAGTTAGGTTAATATATTTAATTATTTAATTTATATTTAAATTTAATATATGCGGGACGGTTTAAATTTTAATATATGCGGACAGGACGGAAAAACTAAGGCTCATATCCCGTTCCGCAATATTCCGGAATCGGAACAATGCTGGTACGGGCCAAACCCTACTTTAAGTATATCTTCTTGCCATACATATATATAAGGCAATATCACGTGTATTCGTAGGTTGTTCCTTGGATATTTTTTTCCTATCTAAATTAATGGTTAATTTTATATTTAAAATCGATTAATTCAAAATATTAGTCTATATACTTACTAGTTTGAATTCTTGACCAGAAATATTGTACTTGCAATTGGTTTCTGAATAATTGCTATATATATTAAAATGATTAAAGCAATAAAAAAAAAACAAAGATTTGAGTGCATGAACTTGCAACGGTTGCATGTAATTAGCAATTGCCAACTGTAAATACAAAATTCAACCAAGAATCACACAAGATAAACACAGTAATGAGAGAATAAAGGACGTGCAAATCCAGTCTAAAATTCTTAATCGATCATTGAATATAAATAAGTAAAAATATAAGAGATAAGGTATATACCTCCTTTCTTCTCCCTTCGACTATCCTATAGCTTAAATGCTGCAAAATCTGAAAACCATATAATCTATACAACTAATAATTAGTTGTCAATCTAACAGCTGTGCAAAACTGTTTCTTAATCCATAGGCGGGAAGTTCAAATCGAGTAGCAAAATCTCCTTTTTCTCGAACGTTCTAGCAGGCGACGACACCGTTTTGATATTCTCTTCCTCTTCGGTCTTGAGGAAAATCTCAGTTTTAATCTTCTTCTTCATCTTCTCTTCATCGTTACTCTGTGACAAACTACTCTCACCGCCAAATTCAACATCAACACGCTTTCGCTTAGCATTCAAATCGAAGTGCCTTCTCATATGACCGCCAAGCGCTTGACCAGTCGGAAACCTAATATCACACTTCTTACACTCGTGAACCTTCAAAATCATCTTTTGAGAAGCGATTTCGCCGCCATATCCGGTCGTCTTAGAAGCGCTTTCGCCTGATGAACTGTGTTTCGTATGGCTTGAAGTATGGCCGCCTAAGGCTTGGAAGCTTGGGAAAACCTTGCCGCAAATCTTGCACTTGAATCGCTCCGACAGTAACGGAGAGAACTTATTCCGGCCTTTACTTGCCGATCTGGAGGTGGTGGGTTCGGTTTCGTAACGAGCAACGATGGTGGCGCAATTTTGCCGCGCTAGGGTTTCAACAGGATCAATTTTCAACATCTTTACTTCTCGGGGAGCAAGAGAAAGGAAATTGGGTTTTGGGAACGAGGTTTCAAGTTGCTGCTTTGGCTTGTTTGGTTTATTTATATAGGTGTGGGTGGTGGGGCGGTGAGGGTTAGAAACTTCAGAATTGACCTAGCGCGGGTATACGTGGATATTACTGTATTGCCCTTATATACTTGGGGTGCAAGCAAGGCATAATGGTAATTCGCAGGGTTGATAAGGAAGCATTATTTTATCTTCAATCTTTTTTTTCAATAAAAAAAGAAAAGAAAAGCGAAGTAGTTATAATTTCGTAACTGTATAGCAAACATATATATACTTGCCAATTAAGTTTAAAAATCGGAGAAGCTAAAAACGTTGCTTAATATAATGATTAGGTGTGAACGATTTGTTTTAGTCAATTTAAATTGTAATGGTAATCTAACTATATCTTTACAATCTTCTTATCCAAGACTCGATCCATTAAGCATCAATCCTTAAGTATGAATTAAAAGGAGATTGATTTTTTAAGCGGCCAATGACAAAGTTAATAAAGCTTGTTTGAAAATCAACTACTTTCTCGTTCACTTTTTTTTTCCACTTAATTTTGTTAGTAGACGATTTTTTTAATGTAGTTAACAAAGTATGTATGTTAGTTTTTTTTACATGAGACTAAGTATGCACAAAAAAGGAATTATTTCTTTAAATATTAATACCCAATTTTTAATCGTGTACTCAACTTTAATTACCAATATTAATTATCCGATTTAATATCCAACGTTACATATTTAACTTCACTTCGTTACTCAACTTCGTAGTTACCCGATTTTAATATTCAACGTTACATATCTAACTTCACTTTGGTTACCCAACTTCGTAGTTACCCGATTTTAATACCCAACGTTACATATCCAACTTCACTTCGGTTACCCAACTTCGTAGTTACCCGATTTTAATACCCACTTTTAATACTCAACATCCATCGTGTACCCTACTTCGTAGTTACCCGATTTTAATATTCAACGTTACATATCCAATTTCATTTCGGTTACCGAACTTCATGAGTATCATACTATATACTATGTGCAGAGCGAAAATCCCTGTTGTAATTTTCTACATTAACTTCTATAAAGAACATATTATTGATCATTTCTCAACAAATTAGTTAAACCGCAGACTAAACAAAAAGCCCAAAACCAAAGTACACAGCGGCCGCCTCAAAGATTCCAATTGAAATTGTGAGTACTAGAGTTGTTGACACATAAGGAAGGAGCTTTCGTTTATCTGAAATTGAGTCTTTTGTGAAACTCTTTGAGATATCATCAGCCACAGAAGTAGCGACGCTGAGAAGAGGAATGTTAAACAACTTTGAAATGATGTTGAATATTGATGTTGAACCACCAGCAAATGCTAAGAATCATCCGAATGGGTGATGAAATTGAAAAAATTGAGTAGATCTTGAAGTCGGAGAGTATTGAAACAGATCAGCTCAGATGACGCTTGAAACACTTGGAATTAGGAAGAGGATAGTTGAGAGGACGCTTAGAGGATGAAGAGCTTAGTCTCGTCTCCACCATGGTCAATCCAACCTTCAAAAGTCGGGGATATGAGGCGGAAGGGCAAGGACGGAGGTGACAAAAAAAGTGAGGGCAGGAGAGGGAAAGGGAGGGTGGATAGTTAGTGAGTTGATGAAAAAAGTGTGTTTTTACCAAAATCTGTCTTTTTTAAAAACAAAAGGTAAGCGGAAAAGGAAGTAGTCATCGCCGGTGCGTCGACCATCCTAAAACATTCTTTTGAATGAGAGTTTCAACTTCCAGAGATAGTGGACCACCGGTCGAGGGAGAATCATGGCCTAACTTTGCGATTTTATCTACGACGCCATTGATTTCTCGAAAGATGCGGTGAATGTGTACCTGTTCAGACTTCAAAATGAGAAGGAATATGTTGGAGATGATATGGTCTAGTTCCCATGGTGATTTTTATATATTTTTTATTGAGTTGATAATGGTGAGGTTATCACCTGAAATTTCCACCATTTTGATGTGATAAAATGTTTAGTACCACATATTTTGGTAGAGTTGGACCTAACTTATCCATAATTTTTTGTCGATCCCATATTTTTATGTGATGTACTCACTAACATATTCGTTTTCATCTATTGTCGTGTTATTTTGGATAATTTTTTCAAGTGTTTAGTTTATTATCCATTTCTACATTTTGATTGTTTCTCCGTCTCCTACATTCCATCTTATTCTAGTTTCAAATTTCGGTTTTAGCTTCATTAATCTTTTTCATTGTCAAAAGTGTTGGTTCTTGCCTTGTATTTCCATAAATATTGGTTCTTTATATATTTTTCATTGACAATCTTGACCTAAATATCGTGTAGCTCTGCCAAGATCTTCCATGTAAGTTTCATTTGCAAGACCTTGTTCATGTCTTCTATCTTTCTTACTTTTTCGGATCGTGCAATATATGTTTGATTAATAGTTTCCTTTTTTCTTTTCTTTTTTTTTCCCTTTTATCATATGTAGGTAGAGTTATGCATCCAGTCCGGACCGGATGAATGAAATTTACAGAAACATGGACCGGGAAGCGGACCATTTCCGGTCCGGACTTGGACCGGAATAAAATAAATTTTATATATTTTTACAAAAACTAAAAATAATAATTATAAAATATACATATTTTGTTAAATATGTACACAAAATATATGATTTTTTAAAAATATATTATGGTCTAACCCGGTTTTTTCCGGCCTAGACTGGGACCGGAATTTCTCAAAACCATGGACGGGGGACTGGATTGGGAAAAACCGGTCCGGGTCAGTTTTGCACGCCATTACTTATTTGTGTAATGCACAAAAGCACTCGCTTGTTGTCATTCTCACCCCTTTTTGAAATGGGGATTGTTAGACGTACCGGTGAAAATTACTATTTGTAACCAAAACTACGCACTTCGCGTGCGTAGTTGAGTGGACTTCAACTACGCATATGGGGTGCGTAGTTGGAGTCCAGACAAAATAAAAAAAATGGAACAAAGTGAACTACGCACTTGGGGAGCGTAGTAGGATCTCTCCGGGGATAGTGAAAGACGATCCACTAGAGATATTCTTGTTATTGCTTCGACTCATATTCCCAAAAAAGTGGATCCCGCTCTAATAGCTTCGAATAAATTAAATACATGCATTAAGATACGAAGGCTTCTTATTCCACAACAACGAAAGCACGCTTTCACCCTTTCATATACTAGGGGATTTTACTTGGAAAAGAAAATGTTCCATACTAATGGATTCGGGTCCATAGCCTTGGGTTACAATGCACGAGATCTTGTAGCAATTACCAATGAGGCCCTATGGATTTCTTCAGTAGGGAAGGGGGAAAAAATAATAAAATTTAACTACTACTACGCACTCCAAGTGCGTAGTTGATGAATTCTCAACTACACACGCGAAGTGCGTAGTTACGGTGACGAATAATAATTTTTGCCCGTACGTTTAAAAATCAAGTTTGAAATTTGTATTGAATGTAACCTTACTTCAACTAAAAGATAGGAAATTAAAAAAAAAATAGTATAGGTTCTTGTGCGGTTTACTGAAAAATCTCCTGATGGCCTATTTTGGATGGTTAGAACAGGGAGGTAACCCTCTCTTCCACTACTAGTGGATTGTTACGCAAAAAAGCTTATAGAGATGTGACGACAAGTTGAGTTGAAAGTGAAATGTTGCAATTGGTGCATTGGAATTTGCGGAATTGACGTTTTTTTGTTTGTTGGTTCCACTATCACAAATCAGTTCCAAAACTAGCTTGTTTTCAAGAAGTGGAATTCATGTTGAATCACCGTTTAACTGGAATACTAGGAATTCGGTCTCTTTCACAAACGGGGACATCAAGTACATACATTTTCATCGATTAACTACATTTCGAGAGTCTTAAAGGTACAAGGAAAATATTACTAAGAAATTAGAAATCTTGCATACAATTATCCGGTGTACTTTGTATGAGTCTTATGCTCAACTCTTGTGTATTGTGTTGTAAAATATGAACTGAATTTAGTGATATCATAAATTATAAACTGTTAATTTGTAATGTTGAATATGACTGAGATTTTTCCATCAATTTGTAATAACTATTATTCTCTTTGCGTAGTTTACAAGAATGTTTTTCGATCCTTTTTTTACGAAAACTGTCTCTCGAATTCAAATTATATTTCTATAAAAAAATAATAAATAAATAAATAAAACTCCGGACATACCCAATACATTACATAAACCCAATACATAATTGAATATTTTGATACGTTTTTTTCCCTTAATGTTTTCTTCAACAAAGATTAATCCGCTCGCTAATTTATTCTTTTTATCATCTAATGTATTAAATTAATTACTTTTATTAATAAAAATAGCGAAAATCATCGTATAAGTAGACGGGTGCGTAGCTTAAATATTTATTTTTATATGAATCTTGCGCTATACGGACTTACGGAGTATCTTCTGAATCTTCACTTGGCTTCGGAAAGAATATAAACGGATGAGAGCGCCAGAGCGGCGTATCTTTGAATCTTCACTTGGCTTCTGAAAGAATATACACGGATGAGATCGGCGAATAGTCAATGCTATGCAATGATTGGCCCTGTCACGTTGGCAACTCCAACTTCCACTTAGTTCTAGTACATTACCCATCTTTATCGTCATTACTCATTAATCACCAATCAACATCTTTTCATTAGGATTGTAGTTTCCTGCCTATTTCTGTCTCTTTTTTCCCCTGAATTTAGGATGATTAATGTTTCAATTCCGGTATCATAATTTGGGTTCACTACTTTTTATGGGATGATATTCATAGCACTATTCACTACTCTAGAAGAGTGGGTCAAATAAGTATTGGATATGGACAAACGTGAAAGGTATGGGCAAACCTTTATGTTCTTTTGAGTCGAAATTCCGATCCGCATTGAGAGGGCATAGGGAAGAGCTCAAATTCTTTCGGGTTTTTAAATAGGCTACTTTGTAATAGCATTTGCATCCCAGATATACAGAGTTTTTTTAGTGTTTCTTTACTGATTTAAAATTTAAAAATAAAAATTTATGTCAAATGTAGTGATAGAATATAGAAAATGAGCGGAGAGAAGTTTCTATGAGAAAATATTCAATCTGACAAGTTTTCTGTTAAACTTAAATTTTCATTTGTCTAATTATTTACTTTTTGAGTTATACTTTATTTTTTAGATTAATTTTGTGTTTTATTTTAACTTAAGAAATTTTAACAAATTTTGAGATGGAATAAAAAGTTCTTACAGATTATAAATATACTAAAATAGATAAGAACTCTAATGGGAGTTTATGAGATAAAGATGTTCTAAAGGATAATAGAGAAATTATAAGTTTCAATAACTACTTTGTTTTGCGTAATGTTTGTACTTTATGTTTTACGGAATATATGATTTTTTAAAAAAAATAAAAATTGAGATTTAACAACACAATCGAAGAGTGACTCGGGTAAATGTGAGAAAGAGTCCAAAATCCGGACTCGTTCTAAAAACACGGATAAAAGAAAATTGATCTTTGCTCGATCCGAGTATAAGTTTAACTAGGTCTATTTACCACCGTAAAAGTAGAAAGGCAAAAAATGTTATCCACGTTTTGAGAACCTCGTGGGCCTACTTAAGATCTATTTAGAATTTGTGTTAGGACCATTTTGGAGATTAAATAATCCGTGAAAAAATTGATTACTTTTTTTTAATATCATATTTCATCTCAATAATCCTCAAGTTTTATTTATCCTCAATGATTTCTACCTACTAAACACATTCTTAGTAATTAGTATTACTCGTCTAAGTCAAGTGTAAATTATTCCAAACATATTATGTCATTGTGAGGCAACTAAACTATAAATTTAATATGTTTGGTAAAATAAGAATTATAGTAGACTTGAACAAATGCGGGCTCGGGCCGGACCAAATCTAAAATCTTGTCCGAAATGTCCGGGCCGACATGGCCCGCCTTGAACGGGCCTCCAGCAAGGCTCGTGCCCACCTACGTGTCAACACGGGCCGGGCGGGCCGTGTTTACACTTATTCACTTTTACTTTAATTTTAATATTATATGTATATAAACATATATAAATATATATGTATACAGGCCAGCCCGCGGGTTAAATCCAACACCCAAGCCCGTCTCATGAACAAGCGGGTCGGGCCTTGACCGGCCCGTATCCTTTTTTTTATTTTTTTTTCAAACGGACCGACCAGGATTTGTTCAGGTCTAAATTATAGTAGAGGAAGCTGAAGATACGAATATGAAATTGAAGATGAAAAATTAGAATGAAGGTAAAAGGGTTAAAAATAAAGTTTAAGTTGTTGAAAATAAAATTTAAGTTGTTGAGGGTTTGATGTGAAGGAAAATATTATAGGTATGAATGAGGTAATAAGGTGAAAATACCAAAAGGGTATAGAATTATTAATTTTGAAAGAAACACAAGGATAAAAAAAGTGATAGTTTTTATCCTCGTAAGTTGGTGTGGGGGTGATTGGTGATTTTACATATCTTCAACCTCTTCATACTCAATTTTCATCTTCATCCTCTATGGTAATCGAAGGCTTAGATTGAGTTGAAAATGATGAAAAATCTTAATCAAAGAGTAGCCGAATGGATCACTTAATATATACCAGTTGAAATAGCGAAATTTGTGCATTTTTATACTCGATAAAAGTAAACTTGAACAATAATTTCCATTGACAAAAACAAAACTTATTCGCTCCTCACTTGCATAGATGTTGCTTTTACTTTAAAGGTTGATGTTACAATGAGGATTTGGGCTGGGTCAATCAGTATTTGGGCCCAAGATGGGTGATGGGCTGGTCCAATCAGCAATTGGGCCCAAAATGAGTGATGGGCTGGGCCGATTAGGCGTTGAGCTTCAAGAGAATGTTCAAACAAGTGCCAGAAATGCAAAGCTACCTTACAGCTAGACTGATCAGCTTAACGTCAATCGATATTAGCCGTTGAAAAACACGAATCTGTCTTCTCGGTTCATCTGTTAAATATTCGGGTTGAGAACTCGTCTGCATAAGCCTATGGATACATCATACATGTATCTTCGCATAAGAAATGTTCCATTTAAATGCAAGTTTCTTATATACAATTTCAGATCAAATTTCAAAAGTTATTCAGTGACGTTTATAATAGAACAAAGAAAAGAGCTAGAAATGAAACAGCATTAAAAACAACAAAACAGTGAATTAGTACAACGGAAGCAGAAGCTGATGAGCTAACACATCCAACTCTGAGAAAATGAATGATTATTTTTTTTTAAGAATGAAGATGCTGTTTACCAGATAAATAGACAGCAAGCTTATCCCTTGCAGCCAAAGCTGTATTGTCATCTGATTCGCATTCCTGATGATGATACCCGGAATCATGTTGGTAAGACAAAGACGCCTCGTCTTGCATATCATCTTCCATGTCAATCACAATGTTATGGAGTAGACAGCACACGAGAATGATGCTCGGTAGCCTATGCTTATCGGGTCTCCACATTACGCCTTGAATGATCTTCCACGTCTCCTTTAAACGAGTTAGCGCCCTCAAAGCCACTGATCTCGTTGCAAAATGTCGTTTATTGAACTCAGCCTCGGCTTTTGAGAGTTCCTTGCCTTGGTAAGGTGTAAGAAGCCATGGCAATAGAGGAAAACCGTAATCTCCAACAATGTATTCTCGGAACTCGAGTCCTTCTGAGAGTTGTTGGGTGTTTCCGTTGAGTCTTTTCCCTTTCTCACACAGCCTGAACAAGTTTGAGCTCTTGAGGGCGAGGGAATCGGTTATTTTACCGGGCCAACCGGTTACAATGTCACGGAATCTTAAATCCGGGTCCACAACAGCCTGCAAGATCATACTGTGATTTCTTTCATGATCACACCATACCTTTGTTGTAGGGTCAGCTTGAGGCAAGCACATCATGATATGAGTTGTGTCTATTGCCCCACAACAGTTTGGCAAACCTCGGATTTTTTCGAACTTGGATTTGATTTCTGACATTTCTGGATCGTTTTCCGGCCATTTGAGATGATGGAGTGCTTTTTCTTCCATTATTTCTACGAAACGCCAAGTCACTTGGGAGACAGTAGATTGATTCAGCCCAAACGCTTCCCCGACATTCAGTAATGAATCACCGGAGCTCAGCCGCCTAAGGGAAATGGCTACATGATCATTCAAGGACAAGGGCTTGCCGCTTGAGAAGCTGAAGTTCCCAGGCTTGGATGTATAGTCGTCTTCGACAAGTGAGCATATGTACTGGAATGTCTTCTTTGACAGCTTGAATATAGATTCGAACATATCTAGTCCTTTCGAAGGTGTCAAACGACCTAAAAAAAAAAAGTAATGGGACAGATGAGGTCATTCATGATATCAAGCAAAAAATAATCATAAATCAGGAAGACATATCAAGCAAACAAGTTAAGACTTAAGAGTTTGCCATGTTCAGTCAATGCTTTCACCATGTTTCAACACTTCAGAAGCTTGGGGCAAGAAGCCTTGTAATTTGAGGCATTATTATTTTTAAAAAGAATACTATTGTAAATGCAAATAGAACACAGAAGGTAACACAGAGACAATGAGAAGGATAGAAAAAATATGCCAATTATTTTCTCCTAAGCCTTGGAATATCCACAGAGAAAGATAACTAAAAAATGTATCCACAGCATGAAAACAGCATCACATTTGCCATGACAGTTGAAAATGTTCATATTTAATGGCTGCTGCACAACACCAGTGCAAGTCTGATCGTTCTTAAGGGCATAATATCAAGTTGCTAGAGAACCAGATATTTGGTTCCGCGACTGACAGGGTACTGCATGCATCTCGAATTCAACTATCAATATTGTAATCAATTTACATGACAGCCTTCTGTAATCATCTAGCAAGCGGTAAATTACCACCAATAATTTACATTATACATTGATTAAAATTAATTATTACACCAAAATTCCTAATCTATCATGGTAAAGGCTTTACAGTTTCAATTTCAGAATATCTAAGGATGATCATTTAGTTCAGGAAGTATGGATGTATTACAATCCAATTTCAATTTTTTCAGTCAGTAAAACCCTTTCATGAGTTTAAATCTTTTAGCATTCCATGACTGAAATGCATAAAGTCAAATCAGTCACACACACAGAAGGACTATCAGCACTTAGTGAAGCCCTTAAGAACAATATTTCAGCTTCTGAAAAATTAACACTATATATCATCTAAATAAGGTTCCTTTAGTTATAAGTGAAACATCAGCAGAACGGCCTATTTACAACCAGACCTGTGTGAGTGTCAACATCAGAAAATCTCATTCAGTTTTTGTAGTGTGGATCATGTACGAGACGTGACTCGTCTGAGAGCATCCTCAAAGCTTGTTCATTGATCAAACAACGTAGACAGCTAGACATAATAGTCTCCCCATTCAACTATGGTCCGTGCCTTCCAATCCTAAATCTCTGAAATTTATTGTACATTATAAAATCTTATCATCAATGCATCACTAATCAATGATTTATGACTTTATATCCATTACCAATCAAAAATCGAAAACCGAAGCACCCACATTTCCCACCATCAGGTATCTCCAAAGCTACAGAATCCGAAAAATACTGATGCAGGATTGAGAGCTTAAAAAAGGCCTAAGCATCCAGCAAGTAAAGTTTACTACTTAAATCATGTAACCAACTACTCTTCAAATAACTTAGAACCCATTTGTTTTGCTAAAAGATAGATTAGGAAACGGATTATCATCGGACTGGCCGATCAAAGGGTGTGTTAGAGTTTATTTTCTTAACATGGAGTAAGTATAACAATTTCCATTTGTTTTCCTTCTACTTACCCGTTACCTTTATGCCCATTCCAAGATCCCAACCAAACGATCCTATAATGCCTAACCCTAGAATCCTCAAATGCTGAGCAACATTTTGCAAGCAGAAATCAATCATCAATCTCAAATCATGACATGATTACTATCCCGTGAGAGTTTGAGAGCCAAATAGAAAGATAGCCACACACATATATAACAAACAATCCAGACACAGTCCTTATCCAAACACGATAAGCAAATCAAGAAACCCAAAACGTAGTAGGAAACAAAGACTTGGTAATATCGTAGTCTTCCATTCATCTTAAGAACCCAGATGCATTTGCAATACAACATTCACAAAGCAACCCAGCAAAATCAAATTCGTAGTCATTCACACACATCACCAAAACAACAATTCAAAGTGATCGACGAAGAGAAATTGAGTAACCAGATAACTTGAGCAACTAAAAACAAAATACAAACGCGAAGATAGAAGCAAAAACATAAGCGTATTACAGTTGAACACCGAATGAGAATAAATAAATTTGATTTTAGGCTAAGAGAAAGAAAATACAATACCGCTAATTCTCTTAGAGAAGTCGACCCACCAATCTCCAGACTCTTCAATCTCATAAAACCCATTAGGTTCACCCTTTTTCTCAACCTTTCGCCTCTTCTTCAATCCTCCTCTTGCTGGACCCATTTGAAGAAATCGAATCAAACCCACAACTACAAACAACAAATTATCAGCAGCAAAATTCAAAGAGAGAGCGGATATTATAATGAAAAAGAAAGATCATGGAAATGGTGGAGCAAACCATGCAAAGATCCCTCTTGGATTAGTCGAAGGAGTATGTTAAAACATGCAAAGAACAAAGCTTTGTTTGAGATGGAAGAAGAGGAGGGGGAAAGGGAAAAAATAAAGAGAAATCTAAGCTAAAAGAGATTGTGGGTTTGAGTTGGTTTAAGACAATGTAGCCAAAGCCAAGGGGAGTAGGAGATTCTCAACTCTCCAATTTTAGGCCGAGACTTTTGAGAGAGAAACTCTCCCTCTCGCTCTATCTACCAGTTTTATTTTTGGGAGCTGAAGGCCTCTTCTTCCAATTGCTTTGTGTATCAAATGTTTATGTCATGCTTAAAAAATATATTTTTTAAGCTGATAAGGTCATTCCTTCAATAAAAAGGTAAGTAATGTTGGAAGAAACTAAGGGAAAAAGTAAGCAAATTGCAAGAAATAACTCGATTTTTTAGGTAATCGCAAGACATAAACTTAACTTTCAAAACTACAAAAATATTCCTAATCAAATGGACCGCAAACATTATTCGAAACTAATTAAAGATGTAATCTTTTAACCATTGGCGTTGATATGGGTTCGTCGTGTATAATACATGTATTCAAATCGACAACCCGAAATTTGGTTATTTACAAAACGACCTATAAACGATACTATATTGAACATTTTAATAATATAGTGTTATTTTCCCTTAAAATTCTATATTTTAGAGTTATATTCGGTCTTTTTTTTTTCTCTAAATTTATTTGAATAAACTATGCTTAGAGTTATGGTGTGGTGTTATCAATGGCGTAATCTAAATTGAAGTTTTAATCTCGATATGGATTTTTACATAGGCAAGTAAGCTCAAACTAGGGAGGAAAAGTATTTATTTGACATTTGGTAATGGACCAACTTTAGGTGGTGGGACAAGTATATTAATGGAAATACCCATGTACTTTACAGAACATCTTGATATTCCCATGGATACATTATTAAATAGTTAATTTTTAGAAATATATTAGTTATAACATATAAATAAAGTTAAAACTTGTTTAAAAATTAAAATTGTATCAAATATAAATAACTAATAAATCAATTCATATATAACATAACAATAGAGTATGAAGAAAAAGTCTACAAGGTGATGTATACGATATAATCGACTTTTATGTTAAAACTTCTTAGAATATGTATTTGTTTCATAGATTATAGTTGGTAATTTTGTTCAATTATCCATGTATCAAAATAAATATCAAATTATTATTTACTTATTTTATTTTAAATGCTATATTACTTTTATCCTTTCATGGTGATACTTCTTAATGTGGACAAATCATATATTTCATATCTTCTATTTCTTAAAGTGTTAAAATCACACAATTCATTGTATTTATTTTATAAACGGTAACATTATAAACCCGTATACTATATATGGGTGTCAAATTTCATGTTTTTGATAAATTTGGTTTTACTGATTTTCATTCAAAAAATTCAAAAGTGTTTTGTAATGTGAATAAGAAGCAGAAGTAAAATCTCAATATTCAACAATGGGAATATGTGATTATTATATCATTCTTAGTTTTTAAAAAAAGATATTATGATACGTTCCATTATTAAAAAATAAAATATAAAGATTTTGTAATATGAATGAATAAATACTAATTTATATAGGTGTGAATATTTGTTTTATCTCTGTCAAAAAATTTTTGATCATTTTGATAAATTTTAAATTTTAAAGTAAATCATCATAATATTTAATATTCATGTACCTAGAGTCTATACCGTATATTGTGGCAATAAACATTTTAATTTATAATGATTTTAAATTATCCTTTTTTTAATATTTGAATTTCTTTATAACTTTTACTTTAAAATACAAATCTTTTTGAATGTTTTAATTATGCAATCAAATAAGATAAATATAATGCATATTCATGTACGAGTTATAATTATAATAATTACAGTAATTATAACATAGAGATTAATACATACATAAATGCATATTTTTCAATTAAATCAGAGTAAGACTATATGTACAAAAATATTTTGTATATATAAAAAAACAGTATTATCTTATATTAATAAAATTACATAATGTAGGAAATCTCTGTACAAACGATGGGATGAAATTTTGACTCGATCTTCGAAGGTTCGATTGATTGATGAAAAGTATGCATATAGTGCAGTGCATTAAATTGGTAATAGAATATTGATCATCGTGATGGTCTATTTTTATGGGGTTTTTTTGTTGGGAAGGAGATCTATTTTGATGGTTACAAGTGATTATTTTTTTATTAAATACAAACGCGTATTCGCGTTGGGTACAAGTCCAACACATAAGTCTAGTAAGTTCTATTTTAAAATTAATTAACAATAATAACATAATACTTATAGGTTAGGTTCACTGATTTCATATTATCGATGTGAGACTCAACAAATACACAGTAAACTATTGTTTTATATATATTATCCTCGATTTCCATCCTGTAACGATCTATTCTCCACATAATTCATATACCCATACCCAAGTTCACCAAACGGAACATAAGAAAATTAAAAGGTGAAAAATAGTAATATTCGGTATTGATGTACAATATTTAAAACATTTGTTTAAAACCAATAATAATATATAAAGAGTTGTATGAAAATAAGAAAAAATATTATTCAAAAATACAAACGTTTTTTTGGTTCCTTCGGTGGGATTTGTTCTCAACCTAGCTAACGATGTTTCTGAGCATTGCTTTTTCTTTGAGAGGGATAAGTGTTGTGTCATTACTATACTTTGCGCCTTTCTTTGAGTGGGAGGGTTTTTACCCTCTTTTTATGAAAAATATGAAACAAAATTTTAGACCTCATAATGATATTCAGCGAGAAATAAAAGGAATTTATATTTAGGGTTTTTTATTTATAAATAAATATTATTTATATCGAGTTTTAGAAGGTATGCGGACAACAAGTTACACAATCAGCTTTTTCTAGATAGTAAAATCGATCATCCTAAAAACTACGCTTAAAGATCTGGGAGACAGAACGTTACCATGCAAGACCCGTGATACCCTCTTGAGAATATAGACAACATAGAACGCAAGAAAACCGAACATGTCAAAAGCGAACGGACGAAACACATATTGGTTTTCGATGCAAGCTCTTTCATGCTTAACCACATTCGCAGATGCCGCGTTGAGGGCCGCCTTACCCAAAACAAAAGGCCTGGTACCTAAACAAAATAGATGAGAGACCCCGTCAAATCAATACAAGCATGTTTGTCACCAACTCATCCTAACACTAGCACATCTGCGGGCCTCAACGTATATCTCCCATCACGTGGATCAATTAAGAAGGTCATAGACGTTTTCTTCTTAGCCGAAACTCATCATCTCCTAAACACGTCAGATAAAACATCACCAACCATATCATATCTATATTTGAAACCAAAGAGTTTTTTTTACAATGAACCGCATACTCCACAAAACACATTTAAAGTCCTCCAACAATTGGGCATAGGACAAATCGCATCAAACGGAAATAAAAGAATCATAAGGATATCCTAAAGTATCGTGCGATACTCAACTGAAGACATACACTATTCAACCCCTTCAATGGGTATGGCAAGAAGAAAGTCTTGACTATGCGTTGACTGCAAACACATAAAAATCGCTTTTCTGTCTAAGGGTCAAATCAAAATTCGTTTTCATCGCCTGCACTGTCTTACCGAAAAGAGCACTCGCGAAAACATGTTGGGTTTTAGGGGATGATGTTCTTGATACTAAACCAAAAGGATCAAAATTAGGAATAGAAGTCTCAAGATTGTCAAACGCTACAAAAAATACTCGAATCTCATATCAACAACTTCACTATCCCGCAATATGTGGTTGTGAAGGGTGGAGAGATTGAACCCTAGAGGTCACAAAAGCAAAAGAAGAAATTTTAATAGGTGAGTATAAATCAAGACTCCCAAACCGAATATGTAAGGAAACAAACCGCCACTAAAAGTCCCCAAAAAAGAACCCACAAACCACACATCAATCAATTCACGAGTTTAAAATCGAAATAAGTTATGGCAGCTTTCCAAAATTTAGGTATTGTATTTGTATAATTCAATTTGGGTTCTAGGATAAAAGATTTCGTTATCCATTTAAGACCATTACAATATTAAATTCTTCATACATGTGAGGGAATTCGAACTTTAATTAAATTACAACCTAGTCTAACCTCACTTTAGTAGAACATTAGTATATTTTATTTAATGGTATATGATTTGTCAATCAATCGATTTAGGTAATTTAAATGAATCCTTGAAACCAATTAGGCTCTTCTTCATTTAAACTTACCGACGCATAATTGACTAATTGAGAGGTCAAATATGCATATATTTTGCACTAAATTAATGAAGCTTTTAATATTTAAATCAAAAATTCCTTATAGTTAAAGTTTGTTTACAAAAGTTTTATAACCTTCCTAATTCTATTTACAAGTAATCTTGGTTTTAAAATTCAAAATTTTCAAAGCATTTAAAATAGCTTGAAAAAAAAAAATTTAAACGTGTTGGTATAAAAGAAGTCAAAAGATGAAAAAGACTGAAGTCAACAAAAAACATGTGTTTCTGCATTGAGATTCTAAACCGTTTCAGATGCGAAATACTGATTAATGGGCCCAACGAATGGCTTTTTTCCAGTTTGTAATGGGCCTAAAAATCCCAAAACTCGTCGGTTATGGTCTTTCAAGAAATTGGGCATAAAAGCCCAAAAAGTTTGCTTGTAACGACGCCTTTGAAGAAATTGGGCCGATAAAAGTCTCGATTTGCCTTGGACCCCATCATCCATCGCGATACCAGGCTGTAACATTTCAAAATAGTTGATCTCTATCTCTACATAAGAAACACATCATTTACTTTGAGTAAAACATGAAAGTGTAAATAAAAAAGCTAGTTGATCTCATTAAAGGGTCAAAAAACTGTTAACTGTTGTTGGAAATCTATTGCTTTTATAAACTCCAAATCAAGGTCATTTTCAACGGCTTTGAGCCTAAAAGTATCAATTTCGAATTTTCAATATATAATATACTCCAAACAAAGATATAATCATATCATACATCATATCTAAATCTTAATATCTTATACGGAGTATATGAATACCAAACGGACCTATGCCATCATCAAACTACCTAATAAATACCTTCAAATAACCTCCAAATTTAGTCATTTATAAATCATATCAATAACCCCCCAAAAAGAAACTCCCCTACCTGACCCAAAGTTAATGAAAGCAAAGCTACAACTTTAAGGTCTACAATAATATGTTAACCTGAGTACAGTAAGTAAACCTTTTACAGCTTTATCAAACATTAAATTAACTAAAATTACCACACATCCCCAGACTTTCCTTCACTTTCACATTTTCAGGTGTTTAATAATTTGAGCGCCCCATCCACTTAGTCTCGTGTGTTCAAAATTCTATGCAATTCTTGTTTGTTTACTTCTGTTTTCTACCAAATTCTTCTTCTACTATTCCTCTACAACAACAACCCATACAAATCACATTCCACAAAGCATTCAACTAACCCAACACAACACAATTAAATTAAAGCTCTGTGCAGCCTTAAGTTCCCTATGAAAACTTTATTATTAATCTCTAGACATCCTCCACGTTATCCTTGCTGCCTTTAATGGCGATCTCGCCGCTCGAATGCTTGGACGGTGGCGGATATGCCGCCTTTTGTCTCCTCGGTATGCATTTCGCTCTTACTCCCTCCATCTCTTCTCCTACCTTCATCTGCATCCTTCTGCACATCATAAATTCAAACACTAATTCAGTAAATGCTTGATTCAAGTGAAATGATGGATGATACAATCAAATCTGGCAGAAATCAGCGAAATTAATGGATAGAAACAGAAAGATTTCCTAATTCAAAGAGAAGGCTGGCAATTGACAGTCCGAATTTATTTTGCTTCTTTTGATTGATAATCACCATGTGAATTGTATCTGACTCAACCTAGCTGCACAAGTTTCGAATTTATTGCATTCATTGCCTACTGCAATGCAATTGTAGATGATGTCATTTCAAATTATACAAAAATGGTTGATTGTAGAGAAGGATGATGACTGATGAGTTTACCTATCACTATCAGCGTTGTAGGAAGATGATCTTTTCAAAGAAGGAAATTCATCCTTTCTGGTACTCTCAACTAAGCTTCCACTGAAATACTCTTTATCTTCCAAAGAGATCTTTCCAAATCCACTGCTAACGCTATCTCCTTCGTCTGCCGTTTGATTACCGCCACGTGGCAACCTTGTTCTGTAATGTGAGATCAACGAGAATCCATGGTCCTTCGTAGCAGCTACTCCGCAATCCCTAAACGAAATCGAACCGCAGGATATCAGTGATGCTAATATCGACGATGGTCTCATTTTTCCGCCTCCGTGAATCTGATTGCCGGCTGTCACATTAGAGTTCCGTTCGATGATTTTGGTTGTTGAGGATGATGGAACTAGTCTAGCGTTTGCTTTCATCAATGTTTCTAATGTTTCTGGACTTGAATCTACTGGTGGAGGTGAAATCTCTGATCTGCTCAGCTCCTCTGCCTGTAACTTTGCTGGATCTTCTTCCTCTACGATTTCTTCCTCCTTTATCGATTGCCTTCTACGGTGACGTTTATCGTCGGTTTGTGTGGAGGCATCGGAAGCGGCCTTACCGGAGAGCTCGCCGGAGAACTCGGTTTTGTAGACTTTATATTCGTGAAGGTTGATCGAACTCCATGACTGATTTCTCCGGCGACTTCTCAAGGGAAATTCGGGCTCCACAATCTCGGATTTCGCTGTAATCTGCAGCTGCTTTCCGGAGTCGGAAGACGAAGGCGATTCGGAAGATTTGGAGATCAAATTAGGTGAAGAATCTTCTAGAATCTCAGAGCCTTTGAGAATGTACTCCTGGTGATGCACAGGCTGGATGAAGTCGTTCTCTTCTAAATCATGCCAAACGTAACCGTTTTTGTAGCTTCTGGAGAAGGAACACAGAAAACCTTTCTTTCAGTTTTTTTTGAAACGGAAAATCTCAAAAATCGAGACTCTAACAAACTTCTTTGAATTGAAGAAACTCACCGTTTTGCAGACCAGGAGTAGTGATTAGCCATGCCTTTACCACGGAGGAAGTTCAACCTGTTCATCACATCTGGGAGTAAAAACAATCAGGCATTGACACAAACAGATCAAATTCGAACCAGAACGGAGAGTATAAACAAGGAAGTATAAATGTACCTCGAAGAAAGAGGCCTTGACCGGAAGAAAGAGGAACCTCCATGAAATGCGGATGCTCAAGCTGGCCATTCCTAGAAAGATAGTAAATAACAGGAACTACAACACACTTCCTCACACCATTGCTATGAAGCTTGAGCTTCGTATTAGCAGAGTCTATCAAGACTCTGGTTCTATCAGGGCTGGAGTCTCGATCATTGTACTTGTTAGGCACATTTTGCATCTGGAGCTGGTCACTTGTTGACCCTCTAGAAGATGAAATCAACGCCATAACCAGTTGACAAGAAGAGAATCAAATAAAATGAATTTCTCAGTGGTTCATCTATGCCATTTTGTGATTGTGAACCTTTTTTTTGGTTTTAAAGGGAATGAGATTGCGGTTAAGGAGAGATGAACACTGTTATCAAGGAGGGCTCAAGGCCCTGAAAATGGGGGTCAAGGTTTTGGGTAAGTGTGAATGTGAATGGTAAGAAGAATAGGGTTTTTAGATTATTATGCATACAGAGACAGAGTACAAGAGCTTATATGGAGACTTGTATTATTATATAGTTTGGAGGGAGGCAGTTGTTTGAAAAGGATGACTTTGTGAGAGTATTAAAAAAATCTTCAGGGTTTTTCAAATATTCAGTGTGAACTACTTTATTTTCGCACAGATGGAGAGTCTACGCTTTAAATACGTTTAATAAAGAAAAATATATAAATTATACAATTTTTATCTGCATGATGTACCCAGACATTTCCGTTGGATTATTCCGCAGAAATTATTTTTAAAAATGTTGCAAGATAAATTCCTTATACAAAAAGAAAAACACATGAAAAATATAAATTAGATAGTAGATAGTTTTTTTTTTAAAGTTCGAACTTCCTACCTAAAATGTAGGCAGAGAATAAAGTTCACATAAAATACTTAATATTAACAGTTAGTAACTTAGTTCATGACTTTTCGACGTATAGATTTAAATATAATCTCATAATCAGTGAATATCCAGTCATTTATCTGAAGGATTTTGATCACATATTTTCATTTTACAGATGTCTAACCTTTATAATTATTTCACAAGAATCCTACACAAAATGTGTACTCGATAAAACTATATCAGATTTACAAACTAATAGTCGTATTATGTGTTAGTAGTTGAACATGACAAACTAAATTCACACTTATTAATTGAATAGTTATTGATTCTACACAATCTATTTTTTTAAGTTATTTATGATTAAAAATATATCAAATAAATTTCATAAGATCTGTTTTCTATTTAAATCCAATTTTAATTCTATCGTGATCTAAACTCGAATTTTTCTAATCGTGATTTTTAGATATCTTCTGATTTTCATTTATTATTTTTGTAATGTTATAAACTACTTTAACAAATTCGACTATTTTAAAATTTTAATATTTTTACAATTAATTGTAATAATTATTTAGACCACAATTTTTACCTTAAACACTCTTTGGATTTTTTTTTATAAAAAATATATTCTCATTAATAATTTTATAAGTGATTTTAAATGAAAAATATTGTAGTAAATTTTCTTATTTATTTGATAAATTTTGTCTAAAAATCCCCATATTTATGCCTAAATTTATTATATTAATTCATCGATCATTCACATTTAATAAAGTTTATATATATCTTATATTCAAGGGTTATGCTAATTACTAATATGTAAAAAAAACATCGTTTTAGGTTATTTGATGTGATAGTTATACTAAATTTAATTATTCAAAAGATATAAATATATTATGAATAAAAATAACTTTAAAAAAATGCACAACACGTGCTAATATAGTGAATAATAAAATAAATTGGTTCAGATACGGAGCATTTTTCTCCGTTGATGCAATTGATTTAATGTTCGAGATTACTCCACGTCTTTTAACGAATTAGTGAATTACTGCGTATCAAGGTGACATTTTTATAATTACATGAAATTCATGCGGAATTTTGGCCTTTTCAAAATATGTTTTTTAAAAGAGGATGACGCGGTGACGTTTTTTTATGAAAAAACTTTAATAGTTATTCGAGCTAACGATTTTAGTCAAATTTGTTCAAACTATTTATTCTAATCGTTAGTTTTGTTCAAGTAGTTTAATGGTTTGTTGTTATTTTTTATCACTTTTTTCGTTCAAGTTTTTATACATTTTTGTTAAAATATTTTTAAAATAATAGTATACAAAATTTTGAACTTTTCTATACCAGTTTTCTCTTTTTTCTCTTAGTTCATAATTTTTTTCTAATAATTTATATTTTTATTCAATTTAGTTCAAACTGTTTGTACTACCAATTCTTATCTTTTAAACAATGTTTTCGTTCAAATTTTTTTGTTAGTTAGATCAAATGTAAATTTTGTTCAAAATATATTAAACTAATGACTCATATATTTTTTGAACTTATATTATAAAATTTTTGAACGAACTGATAATGTATACTATTGAACGAATTGAACTAACTATAGAAAATATGCAAACTAACTACATAAAATAATACGTGAATAAATTATAGAAAATATGCGAACTAATAATGTTTTTTGAACGAATTGAACAAACAAAAAATAATTATTAAATTTTTCCATAAAAATTACGAAATTGTCACAATTGTCCTCCCCCTCTAAAAGACATATTTCTAAAAGAGTAAAAAATATCGCTTTAACTTCCTATAATTATAGGATTATTACCGCATTTTTCATAATTCAATATGGAATAATCTGAATTATTGGATCAAGTAAATTAACAAATCAAATTACTTAATACCGTGAACCAAATTACTCCTTAATGTTGTAATGTAACATCATTATATACCATAACCAACCCATAATAAAAATTGTAATAAATTGAACTTAGGTACACTTTTATATCGTATAAGTTATTATAAAAAAAGAAACACTTAAATTACCAAAAAAATAATATCCTCGAAAGTTCAAACATGTTTCTTTGAAAGTTCAAAATTGAGTCCCCGTTTGCTGACTTCTTATATATTTTTTTTGGATGTTTGGTGGCTCCACCTAATTAACACTTAAGTGTGTAGTTTGACTTAGAAGACAGCAATTGTGAACGTACGCTAACACCGACTTCCCTACGACCAAAACGACGAAAGGACACGTGTCATGTTAATATAAACGACTACCGTTGACCGCCATCCCCTCTTTCTTCTCAGGATGTCGAGATACCCCTCTTGTTAAGCGCGCTAAATTGTAGGCTTGTCTAACACAAGTCTCCGCACATTATAATAAGGAAAAATAGATTGTCATTTTTAATAATTAAATTTTGAAGAAGTCCATCACCATAAATTACCTTATTGAAGAAGTTCATAACATATGTCTCAAAAAACTTCATTTTGAAAGACAACATCAAACATAGGTGTATTTTAAAAATATTAAATTGAGTAATCTATATTTGAATACATATAATATAGGAATATTTAGGACATATTTGATATTCATATTAATATATATATATAGATAGGATCATATAGAAACGGGAATAGAAATTTATAGTAGCCGTTGAATTAATACAGATAAACGTCAAAGATTTAATATTGTTTATGGTAATAATTAATGAGAATATTATATTGACTCTAATAGAATTATGATAAAAATATTTTAACGATCAAAATTTCTCTATAAAATATAATAACGATCCAATATGAAAATAAATTATTTAAAATTGTTCGTTAAATTTGGTCGTTAAAATTTGTAATATGGAAAGAATAATGGTTAAATTTGGTCGTTAAATATTTTATAAAAAATTTGATCGTTAAATTATTTTCATATTGGGTCGTTATTATATTTTATAGAGGAAATTTGGTCATTAAAATGTTTTTTTTAATCATATTTTAACTCCCAAAACAAATTTTAACGACCAATCCTAAAAAATTTAACGATCAAATTTCTCTATAAAATATATTAACGACCAAATATATTAACGATCAAATTTCTTATAAAATATATTAACGATCAATTGCTTCAACGTTTATTTTTGGGATAGCCCAAAAATAAGAAATCTGTTTTCCTAATTTATATTTTATTTAATGAATGAATAATGAAAAGTGAACAATAATGTGATTTTTACCTTGGGAAACTTATTATGCACCTTCCATCATAAACGTACAAATTTTAATCTAATGGATCTTAGAAGTTCCTATTTCCTACTTTAAGGGTTGTTCCTACCAGATCCTGACCCTATCTATCTATATATATATATTGTTCAAAAAAAATTCTAAAAACATGGCCGAAAGTTACAAATGACATATCGTGACGCATTACGACGACATATAGTTTTTTCGACTTTAGCGAATTAAGACTTGAAATTCGACATACCAAAATTTAGATAAAGTCGGAGAAATTTTTAAAATAGAATCAACATTGTGTATTTTGTAATTTCTTATTCGTGTTCCAACTGAATTGAAATATCCATATCCATACGTATATGTATGTTTGAATATTCAAATATAAATATTGAATTGATATATCATATTTGAAATGATCCAAAATATTATATTAATACAATCCAAGTATGGTATATTATAAATATCACTTATATTTCATATAAATTGATATCACTTGTACCAGTATCTTGTATCCAAATTTATACTTATATCTCTAACATTGATACGAACAGGTTCCTAAGAAAAACGCAAATACTTTTACACAGTACATGTCCACGGAGTCATGCTAGCCGTTAAATTTAACTGGTAGAGGACCAACGGTGATGATTAAGCAGGTGAAATAGAAAGAATCACCGTACGAGTTATGATGGTAGCAGCAGAACGTATCTTATGGAGGAAATGTATAGATTCCCCGTCGATCCTAGGGTCGTCATCTTGTGGCATTGTGTGTACAATTCCTCACAGGTGTCTTATCGGAATCTAATACGTACAATAAGTATGGGATTTGAATTGGGGATGTGTTTGTATAGTAAGCTTGTGAATTGTGTTCCTCTACACGCAACTCCACGTGATTGCTATGAGCCCTACCTAGCTAGTATTGCTTCTTTGAATGCAACCTTCTTGTATTCACCTACCAAATTTCTTCTTTTTACTATAACGGACAACAAGTTTTTGGAAAGATTTGAACTTGGATCGACCCTAAGTCTTTTTCTTACGTACAACTCTATTATACATGTAAAAGGTGCTTAACATATATAGTTTGTAAGGTCTAGGTATATTTGGAAATATTAAGTTTATTAGAACTGAAATTAAAGATTATGATAGTTAAAGCTGAACTTTATTGGATATTTGATATAGATAGTTAATTTAACGAATTTATTTTTATTAAAAAGATTTAATAGATTTTTGAAAAACGAAGTTTGTTGAGGGGATATAGACGTAAAAATATTATTCTTTATAGAGTTATATTTGCAATATATTATTTAATATGTTATCATAATTTTTGTAAGCTTACTCGATTCATATAACTCGTGAAATGTAAATAATACAAGTTACAATAAACTTATTATGCTTCATAAACTACTAAAATAATGTATCCCAAACAGCCCCTTAGTATAGTTATAAAATGACAATGTGTGGATAACATAACACGACTACTAATGTCTAACGTCGATCACCAATTATAAATTTCTTTTAACTAATTATTCTATTTAATCTTGTACATTTTTTACAATAGTTTGTTTGTACGTTCTTGTATAAGAATTTTGTGTATTTTTAATGTATTTGGAAGAATATTAAGTCTTGCATATATCTCTCATAAAATTCAAAATTTTATAACATAATTGTACATAAAATATATAAAGGGGATATTTGATCACCGTCGCCCAAGGGATCAACCTATTGCCCCTACTCCAACATCAACATCAACATCATATCCCTTGCATGCTAATCCAGATCTCACAATCTACTCCATTTTCGTCGTGTCAAATGTTTTATCTAAATAAAAAAAGCTTTGTTGGGATGTAGAAAAGCAAAAAACTATCCCACATCGACAATACGAAACTATGTGAACTAGCATATAAGTATGAGGGTTACTCCTCCTATTGTCGATTGGTTTTAGGATGGAACCCCGAGTACTTGTGTGTGGTTCACTATGATGTGTGCCCTCCACGTCATTTGGTCCCGGAGACACAAGAAAAAGTTAACAAGCTTGACCCTATCAATGAAAAAAAAACATAATTACGTTATCACCGGAGGATCATCCTTATTGACAATCAATGTGTGAAATCCATATTAGTGGGATGGATAACAATTGCAATCGATTCCTTTCATCGACCATTTGTCCCGTATCTTCCCACAATGAACATTTGGGTGATGTGAAGAAAATGTTATAGTCGACAAAACAACAAAGGACAAAGAAAAAAAGAAGGTAGATCAATTTTCTATCGCATCTATTCGCTCTAATATTGTTGCTCAAAACTCATTGTTCCGGATAAATGAGGTATATTTCTTGACAATTCATAAGGAATGTTTAGAAACCCTTACCCGTGACATGCGAAACGACTGGTTACCTTGTCCATCCTTCGATCTCTTTACTTGAGTCGGTTAATCTAGCCTTGAATTTACTCGTTTTATTAATGATATATTTTTTTGGTATCATGTTATTATCTTACCTCTTTTATATTTGATGTCCTGCATTTAACCATCACAAGTGAATAAATAAATTCAATTCAGACTATTATTTTATCAATTTCTACGAGTTTTTAATTTATTTTATTTTATCAATTTACTTAAGGGTCTGTTTAGGAAAAAACTAACCCAACTTATATTTATCATTCCTGAGATTAAATTTACAAATTTGTTCTTATATGACTCATTATTAGATTTTTAACAAGTTCAGTTTTACTAGAATATCTGAAACTTACAATAAACTAGTTCAGGACCCGTACCGTGCACGGATATTTGTTTGAAAAAGATTTTTTTTATATCTTTTAATGAGATATTTGTATTTCAAACTACTCGTTTCATAACGGGTCAACGACCCACATACATTAGGTCAACGACCTACAAAGTAGTAGGTTAACGACAATATGAATACAAATTATACTTAAACTTACTCAAAAGTCCAAGAAATGTATGATTTGTTTTATCTTCAAAACCTCTATTTATAGAAGTTTTCAAACCATCAACCTTACATATAGTCGATGTGGGATAGAAAAACAAACGTAGCTATCTAATGAAAAAAAATAGTTATCAACGATTTAGATTTTGTAAATTTTAATTGTTTTTAAAAAATTTATTCTATTTAAAAAAATGTGGGGGAGATAAGACCTAAAGAGATTTTAAAAATTTTAATCGATTTAAATTTAATTAGACAATTTAAAAAATAAAGGTTTTTCTGGCGATTAATGAGAAAACTTCATTTCGAATACTCGTACCACAACGCGTCACGTCAGCAGTTATACACTCTGATTTAGTATATTTATATTGATTATTCCAACGACTGTGAATAAGTTTGAACGCAAATTTCCGTTCTATTAAGGTGTGTTCCAAATTTGAAAGGCAAAAACGAAATCAAACACGTTGGTACCGTTTGGTTCAGCTTTGAATTTCCATATATTTAAAAGAGTATCTTCCAGATTTTATTTTTTAGTAGTCAGGTTTGAGCACTAAGATAATTATTACAATATAAGATATATTTAAAACTATTATTTTAACAAGGACAAGACTTTTTTTTTGTTCAAAACTGAAAATTGACGATAACACCAAACAAGCCCTGAATTTAATGTGGGGTTTTGGATGTAAATTGTGGCACCAACCTCGCCGGTCACCGGTTTGTCTGTTTCGAGTAAATTGAGATTATGCAGAGACAAGGCCAAAACATTTTAAATGTTAAGATTGCAACATCGTGGTGGGTTATTATTCTCACCGGCCCATATGTTGACTGCACAGGCCCATACCAGCGTTGCCGCCGATACATTTGACCGTCATTTCGGCTTATTAAGCCCAATATATATATAGAGCCTATAATGACAAGCTTCGTCCTTTCCAAAAGAACATGGTATGTTTGGTAACGTTTGACCTTAACAAATTTGTTTAAGCTTTAAATTGATTAATTACACGTGTCATGATTCGCCAGTAAAAGAAAATGCCACGTGTAGTTAATTGATGTTGGCCTCAAACTCAGGTTTAATCAATCACCCAAAATTAAAGAGTTGGACTAATCTAACCGCTTTTCATTTTTAAAAAATAAAAAATAAAAATCACCCAAAGTTAAAAAATATATTTAGTTTACGGACTCTAATTAAAATAAAGTGTCTCAATTAATACGATTTTACATTAGTCAATGTTTTGTTTTCGCTTACAATAAGTGTTTTACCTTGGTAACAGGATCTTAGTCCTCAAAAAGACCGGTTAATATACTTGTGTAATTAAGGCTGTGTTTGTTGGTTTTGTTAAAAACACTAGAGTTGTGTTTTTTGTTGTTTTTGGGGTGTGATATGTGTTTTTTGAGTGTTAGTGGTTTGTAAAGACACTGGTACGTGTTTGATATGATTTGTGTTTTTGTGCAGAGTGTTTTTATATAAAAAGACCGTTTTGCCCTATTTGTCAACTTAATTACATCACGTACCATATATATATATAATAAAAAAACATGTGCTTTGTGAAGAAAAACATGCCCCGACTGTTGCCCTTGTTTGGCGCCATTGCCTGCTGGTGTTGGGATTCATCACATTTTGGACACAGTGGGTTGGTTCACAACCTACCAAAGTCTGAACAGTGGGTTGTTTTACATGAGGTAATTAAACAATTGAATATGAGAATAAATTAATCAAAACACCCGTTTTGCTGAATAATGAATCTAACCAGATCTCACTTCCAATTCAATCTGGACAAAGTAAATGAAGAAGCATTCTTACCAATTGCAGTTGTAGGAATATGGGATGTGCTTTCTTTGTGTGGGTAAGACATGCCTACCGCTAATATATTTTTGTTTTCTTGATTGCAGCAGCAGCAGGGTCAAACAAGGCTGCCTCAAGCAGCACCTCTTTGAATACCACGAAGCTGGATGAAGAAACTGAAAATTTAGCTCATGATCGAGTACCAACTGACAATGTAACTGTGAACAAGCAAGCCATTATCAAGCCTAACAATGTAATTGTGAACCAACAAGTTTTATTTGATATGATTTCAATCTAAAGCCAGAACAATGGAAGCTTTTAACCGCAATGAAGCATCAGTAGATCTATCTTCCAATTCAATCAGAACTTATAGCACAAAAATCTGAAGCAATTAACACAAGAGGAACTGCTCTCTACCAAATTCCCCATCAAAATAGTACATTCATGTTTATAGTACATGAGAAAATAATTTCACAAGAATGAATCTAGTAACCCTAGAAGGAACATAATCTACAAAGGAGCCCAAGCCGATACCGCATACAGTACCCGTCCTTTCCAACCCATCAACGCGCAATTTCCATCTACATTCAGAGAATAATCCTTATGGTAGAACTTCATCTTATATCTTCCTCCATTCATGATTTCTTCATCTAAAGGAAGCAAGTGCAGCGTGTACACCTCCATCACTTGATAAGCCAATCAGGTGTATTGTGCCAGCTTCAAACTAAAACCTTCCCCTTCATAGGCATCAACAAGCTTAGCCCTAGGTAGAAAATTCAGAATATATATATATATATATATATATATATATATATATATATATATATATATATATATATATATATATATATATATATATAAAATATCAAAATTAGCAAATCCATCTAAAAAGTGTGATAAACTCAGCACTAGATTAAGTAGTGTATTACCCTTGAGCGAAAATCCGTCTAGCACCCAAAGCATTATGACCAACTTCACTATTGCCCATGCCATCATCGAAGGGAAGTCCAACAGCCATACCATGAGGCTTGATTAGCCTCCATTTTTCAAGTGCCGTTTGAAGAGCAAATTACATATATCAATATTCAGTCTTACAATCGAGAATGAGATTGAAATTAGAGGGATCAGTGAAATGAAAGGGAAACAACCTTCTTAAGTGAGCTGTTGAACGCGACGAGAAAGGAATGATTTGGGAGGGATGTAATTGGCGTCTGCCTTCAAGTTCTGAGCTCTAACTATCAGCGCTCCTTCTTTTACCATCTTGGGATCAGGGGTTAGGATTGTGTTCATGAGCATTGAAACGAAGTAACGAAATCACCACCGAGAGCGGTATCAACACCCAATCTCCGATCTCCGTGTCCAACACCAGATCTTTCGCCATCTCCAATGTCTCTCTCTCGCCGCGATTGGATCGTTGATGGAGAAGATAGGGTTTATAGGTCTTAGTTGCCGAGACTGATTCTCTCTTTCCCTAACCGCCGAGACCAATTTCTCGAATTTGGAGAAGATGAGATTTCCTGCGAAGATGGAGAACATAGGGTTTGTACGTCTGTCGCCGAAACTGAGAGACTAAGGCCGTGTTTATTAAAATTATACTTGTGTTTGTCGGTGCGTTTTGTAGTTGTGGTTTATAGTTGTAGTTTGTAGTTTTTAAGAGTGTATTTATAGATTTCGATTACTGTACCGAAATACGCAACGTGTTTAGTAAAATCAGATTTACCGAGATTTTGATATGTTGAATGACACAAATAACCTTCTCCTGCAAACAATATGTTGCAAAAAAAATCACCCACTTCCGAGTCTCTCTCTTTAGTTCATTCTTAACAACAATGATGTTCTTCAACCTTTTGGTTTAACGTTACAAAAGATCGTTCTTTATAACAATGGTCTTCTTCAACCTTTTGATCAACATCACAAAAGGGATGAAAAACTGATTCACCAAGGCCATTGTTGGGATTCAACACCACACATAAAAATTGAGTCGATTTGTTCGTTGGAACATAAGCTAGAAGAGAGAAATTGTTCCAACAAAGATCATTGTTCCGATGATGAAATTGTTCCAGATCTAGGGCTTGTTTAGCCAAACGAAAGCCGATGTTCCAGATCCAAACAAAGACCATTGTAGATCTATAGTTTTTCGAGAAGAAGAAAGTTTAGCATTGAGAAGAAGAAGAAGGCATTGTTTCCGGCAACGGACTGAGGGTCGGTTTACGGAGGCGGACTAGGGTTCGGATTTCAGCAGATCTAGGGCTTTAAGTCATTGTCAAGATGAGAAGTTAGTGATGAGGTCAAGAACCCTAGATCTACGTTCTTGGGACGAATTTCGACCTCGACTTGCTCAGCTTGCTTCAAGTCTTCAACAGCCCTACAGTTAATAAATTTGCAGGAGATCCCTTGAAGGAAGAAAGAACAGAGAGGGAGAAGAAAGATAGATGAAGGAGAAGAAACATCGATGAAGGAGAAGACATATAAAAGGGCAATAGAGTCTCAATTTTTAGATATGAATCTAAAATCTTCTGAAATCTTCAATTTTTAGGTTTCAAAATCAGATCTGGGATCCCTACAAAAATCTATTTTAAAACTAGAATACATTTCTCAAATCTTCTACTAAACATGTACATAAATAAGTGGGACCCAACACAAATCTAAAAAAATCTCTAAAAGCTTGTTACTAAACAGGCCCTAAAGAGATGGTCAAGCTCCTTGCAAGCGATGAAGGCCAGTTTTAAATACCTGGTTGGTTGTAAATATGAATAATAGTAGGGGTAATAAGGATAATTTGTGCCAAAAAACACTCAGCAAAAACCAGAAACCTTTCTTTTTTTAGGGTTTTAAAAACACTCAAAAAAAAACCGAAACCACAATTGTTTTATAGTCCAAACAAACAGCAATATATTATAAACACTCAAAAACATTAAAAACCACTAGTGTTTTGGCCATAGCAAACACAACCTAAGATTTTGTTTAAAATAATTTATAATTAAGATTTACAGTTAAGATTTTATTTATATTTGAATTGTATGTTCGGTTATTATTAATTAAGTTTGTTACCATTTTTTTCTTCTTTTTATCAAATAAATTTGTTTGTTTTTTAAATGTATTTTATAAACTGTTTTTTATCAACAATCGTTATTATTAATTTATTTCAATATGCAAATTTTTGTTTTTAAATTCAACCAATATATTGCTAGCTATATAATTTGTTCGTTTGATTTAATTAGATTGAATAAAATTGAGCACGACCGAATTCAATTCGTCTTGAATGTATATTGAATATAATATATTGTTTTGTGTATGCTTATATATATTTTTTTTATACATTATAATAATATTTATGATTTATTAAAACTCAAAAATCCTGCAAGACAGATAATACACTAGTTTTGTTTAAAGAAGATGTGGATGTGATCAAAATATAAAGGCCTAAAGAAGAGTCGAAGACATTTTCACCGATCCATGTAAAATTTCAAGTGCACTAATGCAACTGACGTGTTCTATCCGATTGCTTGGAAGTTTCAAACTGGATTCTTGGATTCATAAGTTGCATGCATGTTATACATCAAATATGAACAAACAACTCATTACTCATCAACTCCTTTACCATGAAGAAACAATGTGTGGCTGCAAAGTCATCTTCATGCCAAACAATAATAAAAAAAACAACCCCAACACAATCATTTTCAAATGAATATATCACAATTATTCTTCGAGCTTTCTTTTTGTTCTTACCACCGACTAAATCAGTTAGTCATACTCGAATTTCATTACCCACATTCGAATTTCTCCAGCGAAGCAATATTTCCACCAAATTAATCCGAGTTATGGATTAAGAGCGTAGAACACATAATGGTGATTCAGAACGCTTGAGACTTAAGCATGTATATTGTGATTCATTACATACAATACATATACATTAGATAGAAACAAAAGGTATGTGAATTATCAACTAAAGTACGCAACAACAAAATACAATAACTCCACCATTTCAATCGAATTTATGTTAAGATCAGAAAAACAGAGTATGGTAAGATGCGTTGAGCATAAAGTGACTAATTAGGGTACATCCCTAAACGAGTGTATATATGATGAGTATATCTAATTGGAGGGACCCTCTTAGCACTTCGTGAATGAAACTTACTACATTTCACAAGATATTTGCAAATTATCGACTTCTTTGATCCTGATAGGTGTATTTGACAATTGTTGTCCTGAACATTATGAAATGTAAAGATATAAATCCACTTTTTCCCCTCTTTTTTCCGTGACATTATGAACCATAAATACTAGACATGGTAAAGTATTCCATTTGAAAAAAAGAATGAGTATGTGAATGAAGTGAGACATCGTGATAAAACTAAATCGAAGATGGTATATAAATTTTTTTTCCAGATTTAGAGTGATCTTGCTTGTAAAACGATTTAAAGACACAAACAAAAACGATTTGGTGACGCAGTTAAGTAAAATCCTACTCTGCGGGATTTCAGGAGGGGAAATACGTTTCAATTCACTAGGTAGATAGATCGTAGAAGTACAGGTTATAAATAACTCGTAAACAAGATCAAGCAACCCTAAAGAATAATAAACAGATAAGAATGGTATGAACACGAAAAAAAGACGATGCAACGCAACCAGAACAAAGCTTCATGTGAAGATCGTGTTCGTTATCTTTCTTCACCGAAGATCACACGAGATCTCTCTTTCTCTCTTCTCTTCTCTCGCTTTCTCTGTGGAGAGGGTTTAAGAGCATCGGCAACATTCTATAGTGACCCGGCTAGCTAGACAAGAGAGCTTAAACACTTAGGGCTGTGAGGAGGCGTAGCTAAACACGTGAGCATAACGTGTCTTCGTGAAGCCCAAACCATAAGCGGATCGGAACGAGACCGAGATTGACGGGACTTTCCCACCCCCCGGAAAGAGGTTAGGTTGATTACCTTCTAGAGGTAGTCCAACTAGAACATCATTGCGGATGAGAACACGAAGTTTAAAATTATCAAAAAAATTGGTGTTGAAGGTCGAGATTATAAAAAAATTGATTTATCTGAAAACTTGACCACCCCTTTGATACACCGGTACTAACATCATTTTTTTTAGGGGATTGTTAGACGTACCGGTGAAAATTACTATTTGTAACCAAAACTACGCACTTCGCGTGCGTAGTTGAGTGAACTTCAACTACGCATATGGGGTGCGTAGTTGGAGTCCATAAAAAAAAAAATTTGAACAAAGTGAACTACGCACTTGGGGAGCGTTGTAGGAGTAGGGAATTTTTTTTTTTTTTAACTACTACTATGCACCCCAAGTGCGTAGTTGATGAATTCTCAACTACGCACACGAAGTGCGTAGTTACGGTGACGAATAGCAATTTTCGCCGGTACGTTTAAAAATCACGTTTTTTTATAACGAGATCTCAGAAAATCTAAAAGGGCAATAATAGACGTACCGGCGAAAAACGCTAAACGTCACCTGAACTACGCACTTCGCGTGCGTAGTTTCGATTTTTTATTACGGACTCCAACTACGCGTTTGGGGTGCGTAGTTGGAGCCGAAGTGAAGCCGACCGAGCCGATAAACTACTACTACGCTTGCCATATGCGTAGTAGTAGAGGAAAAAAAAAAAACTACTGCTACTACGCTCGCCATAAACGTAGTAGTAGAGTTAAAAAACTACTGCTACTACTACTACGCCCCTGGGGAGCGTAGTAGTAATCGTTTTTAAAAAAAAAACTACTACTACACTTATGGGTAGAGTTAAAAATAAAATAAAATTACTACTACTACGCCTCTAGGGAGCGTAGTAGTAGCTGTTTTAAAAAAAGAAAATATTACTACGCTTATGGGAAGCGTAGTAGTAGCTTTTTTTTAACTACTACGCTTACCATAAGCGTAATGCTGGTAGTTATTTATTTATTTATATAACTCTACTACTACGCGATTGGCAAACGTAGTAGTAGTTTATTTTTCTTTTTTTTTAAAAAAAATTTCGATTACGCTTTCCATTGGCGTAGTTTATTGGCTCGTTCGGCTCCAACTACGTACCCCAAACGCGTAGTTGGAGTCCGTAATGAAAAACCGAAACTACGCACGTGAAGTGCGTAGTTCAGGTGACGTTTAGCGTTTTTCGCCGGTACGTCTAGAAATCGCGATCTAAAACCCTGTTTAACGTGTTGTAGCTCCAACCCGGGTCTGTCTATTGAACATGACTAACGCGCACATAAATCCGATTTGTAAATATAGTAGTCAGATTTTTTATATATATTTTTTTAATGCAAAAGACCTCGTCTTGCTCCTCTCACCGGTCACCCTTATTACTACACCTAACAACAAAAGGATCTATGTGAGTATATCAGGCTATCAGCAGCAGCCAGCAGGCACAGTTGGAGTGAAGTAACAAACATCTTATCCACTCAGAACTCAAACCCTCGAAAACTCTTCTCCCAAATGCCGACACTTTCAAATTCCTATCTGTTCCTTTACAATTCTCTCCAATCATTCGGATGGTATTTGGGTTCTTTGTCTTTAAACCCTTAAAAATTCCAGTCCCGACACATTTTGTACTGCTCAATAGTCAATACCCATCAATTTATTGATCTAATTTGGCAATTGAAGCTCAAATTTTCCTATTGTTTGCAGGGCACTCGTATTTTGTACAATTTTATCGAGCTTGGCCTCAACCAAGTCGTTCGCCTCTGCTTACCCTTCTGCTGGCGGCCTTGTCTGTAATGTTCTCATAATCGAACATTAATTTTCAGTGATTACATTCAGTTTATTAACTTGTATATTTGTTTATTAATGCATGGTTGCTTGGCTGTTGAAGGTTTGTTGCAAAGTGTTGCATTCCTGGAAGTTATACACGGAGCTCTGGGTAGGTTCTGAATTTTATGCTTGTTTATTGCCTGAACTTGTGATCTTTGGCTGGTCATACATAATCTTAAGATGGTATTACATAAATTAAATAGATACTAAATTTGTGTGTATGGGTGGAAAATTTAGGGATTGTTCCAAGTGGAGCCCTACTTCCTCTTATGCAATGGGGAGGAAGGATTCATTACCTTTTAGCAATCCTTTGTCAAATTCATGAGGTTCTCTTCCAGCTATTCTGACAAGTTACTAGGTAGAAAATTTGCTTATGATGGTTATATGACTTGTTGAATGTTTGGAAATTCACAGATACAAGGGTCGGCATCGGTGTTCGTGACCTTTTTCATGTGGAGCTTAGGCGAAGTAAGTTGGTTATATGTATTATTCATTGATTTGTATCTCAGATATTAATGGATTGGAATTATTCAAAATTTTCGAAAATATGAAATATGATCACGTACTCAGAAGGTTTGAGCTGTAATTTGCTTTAGGGATTCAGTGAATTTGAGTATTCCAGAAGAACTTGATTTGCAATCATGAAAATGCTGTTGGTTCAAAGGATGCCAAACAACACACTAGGCTCATTTCATATTGTTTTTCCGAGGTCATGGTTAGTTTGCTATATAGTCTATATAATCTATGAATAAAAACACAAGTTACAGTTTTTGTTGATAGTTTGAAGTGACAATTTTTGTTGATAAGACTAACTGTAGAATTGACTTATTCGTGGATGTGTTATTCTGACATCAAGAATCCTGAAAGCACTTTGAACAATATTTCCATTTTTCTTCTTTCTAATTAACTCGCTTGACTTCATTATTAGGCTGAGAGTTTTTTTCCTCCACTCAAAATTTCCCTTGCTTTGTTCATTTAATGGATTTTTTTTTCTCATTTGAGTAGCATCTTCCAATGGTTTTGCACTGGCTAGAAATACTGTCGTGGGATGCTTTTGAAGAAGGTTTGATACCATAGAAGCTCATTGAGGACAAAACTAGTTCAAGCTTGATGGAATTCATTTTGGTCCTCGTTATTCTCTTTTTGGGTCCTATGATAAGGAGTGAATAAACAAAGTTTGTATCAGGCTGTAGATGTTTATTGGTGATTGATTTTTCTTTTTTAAGCCTCAATGGACTTTGGACATCATTGTTCAAATTTAATTACATATAATATTTGTGTTTAACCTTTACGGATTTGGTGTTGATTACTAATTCTCTTGGTGTTTAAAATGATATATAGGTAATAAGATACTCCCATTATGCATTCAATTGCACTGGCAGTTGCCCTTATTGGATGACTTATATCAGGTTTGTGCCCTTAAAGTTTACAATAAAGCATTCTATCTGCCAATCCACGATTCCTTTGCGTGTGACAGTAATTTTTGAATATGCGGTTATTTGTCTAGGTACACGGCATTTATTTTGGTGTATCCTGTAGGACTTTGCGGTGAAAGTGAGTACTGTAGTTGTTTTTTTCTTTGTCTCTTACATTCATCCAAATAAGACCGTTATATTGATTGTTTCATCTTTTTCATGCAGTGTGGCTTATGTATCATGCCCTTCCGTTTATAAAAGAGAAGAATCTATACTCGGATGCTTTCACTTATTTCCCTTTCAGCTATTATAACTTTGTCCAGGTACACTTCACATGATTTGGGTTGTAGCAATTTATCCTTTTCAAACAATTTCTGAACTTTTTGGATGAACATAAGTCATGGGAATATGTGTCTGAAGCAGAAGTTGGCTTCTAGTTTTATTAAAATGAATAATGTTTTATTTTATTCTCCTTTTGATTTCTTTTAACTGGAATTGCATACTTAGTTGCATGGTTATGGGGAGGGGAGCATTTTACAGGAATTGCACATGCCTTGTATTTTATTTTAATATCTTAGACTTCATCCTTAGTTGTTTTTTCTGTTACACATGCTTATAATAAACATGAGAAGTTGTTCTCTCATGCTTTCTTTCACTTGACATATCTTGTATATGTGGATTTGTATGTCTGAATACATGACTGAACTTATCGAATGAGTTGCTGCTAATTCTTAACTTGTTTCTTAGGTGTTGCTCCTGTTCTATCCATTTCTATGGTTGAAGCTTTACCTGCATTTACTGAAACAACGGAAGACCAAATTAGGCAAGCATCACGAGAAGAAGAAAAAGTGATGGCTATTTGTTCGTTAAACTGCACGGTAAAGTGACGCATTATGACATCAGTATTCCTTCATGACAATTCTTAGATTTGAGAAATTCAAACCCAAAATGTATATCTGTCATATTCCTTCATATCATATTCAGATGAAATAGAGCCGAGTGCATATATTTAAAAAAACTTTGGTATAAGTCAATGCACTAATCCTTATGATTGATATAGTTACATAAATATCAGCTGCTGTCACTACATGATGCCCATGAAAGTGACACTTAGAACTTATTGTGAATATTCCACTTGATATGCTATTTCCACCTCAATAACATTGAATTGTAAATTTGCAGACATGTCTGCCTTTTTTATATGTATGAGCTACCTTCTGTTTTTGTACTGGCTTCTAACTTTCTGTTTACGAAAATTTCAGGCTTAGTCCGGTCATACGAATCATTATTTTAGACCATGATAGCTTGATAAAGAAACGCATTTAGATCAAAGTTTGTAATGGACAGGAAGAACAGATCAATATCATCCAACCCCTTCTGTACTCATTCAGATAAGCTTTCACCAGCATTATTCTCAAATTTCCTAAGCTTATCACATTATCGATGCTCTTTTTTTGGTCATTAATTAAGTATATCATCACCATTACTTTATTAGCATCTTTCTTTTATGTTATCTAGTTTCAGTATTATATTTCTTGCTTAGGTGGCAAATTAAGCCATCAACATGCCTCACTATACTTCTGATTTTTAGTAATACATTTGTAGGAATTAGTTGGTTATTTCCTCCCTCTTATATATGAATTTTACATCGTTACTGATCGGGGTGATAATTTACTATAGTTTGGTTGGATCATTGAGTGATAGTTGAACTGAAAGTTGAAACAAAAGAAATTCCGTTGGATGTCACAATTACACAGGACCAGAGAAGCATTAGAAGCTTCTACAGGTCAAAATCGACAAAAGTACCCAAAGGAGAATGAAACACACAATTCTTACAATCAATCATCAAAAGCTTCAGAGGCTTCTTAAGACAAACAACTTCTTCTAGAGAGAAGCAGTTGGGAGCTGCTCGTAGTTGTCGGGTGTGATGAAGATGATGTCATAGACAAGTGCAGCAATAGCAGAGCCGACTAGTGGGCCAAGCCAGTAGACCCAGTGGTTGTCCCAGGTCCAGCTGACTACAGCTGGTCCGAATGACACAGCTGGGTTCATGGATGCACCGTCGAATGCACCACCAGCCAAAATGTTGGCACCGACAATCAAACCGATGGCAAGGGGAGCAATGATTCCGATGTTACCCTTCTTTGGGTCAACTGCTGTTGCGTAGACTGTGTACACAAGACCGAAGGTCATGACTATCTCGAACACCAGCGCGTTCCATGCGGAAACCCCGGATGAAAGGGAGAATGCTGATGTTGTCTGCAAGAACAAGAAACCCGATCATGAGTTATCGGTATTTTTACGTCTGTATGGATCAAACTATTAACGTACTTACCAAACCGCCAGTGGCGAACTTGAGAAGCAAGCAAGCAACAACAGAGCCGAGACACTGAGCAATCCAGTAAAGAATGCCTCTTATCACTGAGATGTGTCCGCCAAGTAAAGCACCGAAAGTCACGGCTGGGTTAACGTGTCCACCGGAGATGTTTGCACCTACGGAAACTGCCACGAACAGTGCAAAGCCGTGAGCCAAGGCTGCGGCCACCAGGCCAGCTGGTGTAGTTGACCCATCGTCTGTAAGCTTATCTGCAGAAGTTTTCAGTACCCAAGTTACACAAAACCCTTAAATTTATAAAACTAAAAGAAAATATCAAAGATTATTAGGTTCTTACTGAATGCCATTCCGGAGCCTTCTCCGGCAAAGACGAAAATGAGCGTGGAGATGAACTCGGCCAATGCCGCCTTTAGCGCATCACCACGGCCAAAATCGGCAGCAGATCCGATTTCGATTCTCGGCATTGTGTAATGTGCTTGGCTTCTGCTTGCTACTCAAGTGCTTTTAGAGCGTATTGCTTTGGTACATTGCAAAGCTGAGAGGGAGTGTGCATATATAGTGGTTGTGTGCAGTGAAAGCCAAACCGGTTCACCCGGTTTAGCTTAAGATTTTCTAGCGGTTTGCATATTGGACCGGAACATCGGGATCCGAGAGGGCATTTTTGGTGTGTTTTTTGTTCTTTTTTGAATCGGAGTGGTCGGGGCCTCCAAATTGCTGTCAGGCTGCCACGTGTCCTTTGACATGGACGTGCCGACGCACGATGGTGATCGGACGGTGGAGAAGTGTCTCGTCGCGGTTCGAAAAGGTATGTGGTGGGGCCCGCCGCAGATGGAAAAATAATGTCCAGAAAATACTTTTGCGGCCCCGGCCGGTGAGGAGATAGACAGGAAACGTAGGGGCTGCGTGATTGGTTGAGCATTTGAGCTGGCTCCAATTATTATTTTTCGTTTTTTTTAATGGGAAGGGTCAAACTACGTGGTATTTACCTATTTATAATCACTAGAATATCATAATTCTGTGGTAAAATTATTTTCTATCAAGATATTAAAACATTATAACTTATATAGTTTATCAAAATCAGATCGTAAAAATTCATAAGTGCGAAATCCGCATCTTTCTCAAAAAAACATAAAAAGTAGTTTAGTAGGGTCGTGGATTTGTGATCGATTTCCGATGGCTCCTAGTTCGAGTCCAAATATGAGGTGTTTACGGTTGTTTCTCAGGCTTCCTTCATGTGCACTTTCTTCGGCGATAGACTTTGTCTCTCCGCTTTCATGTGATTAGCTCTTTCTCCTTCCATTGAAGACCTCTTTGCTACCGGGAGTTCCTATTATACTTTTTTGTATTTCTTTATTTTTTTTGTTTGTTCTATTCTTATATGACAGGATTTTTTCGACCTTTCGATCCATTAGACTGCGTGTCATCTATTGTATCGAACCACTTTTCATTATAAAAAAAACATTAGAATTATTATTTTTAGGTTGGAATTTTTAATAATTTATATATGTCATTGTATTTCACTCTAAAGAACAAAATAAGTTTAAGGTAAAATTTCCAAACGAATTACAATCATTTTTATGGTAAAATATACTAAGCATCATCGTCTTATACACACTTGCGAAAAGAATAGTTTATCAAATAATTTTTTCTTACCTATCCCAGCTACATAGTTAAAAAAATCTAATTTAAATATATTTATAATTTATTTATTTAATTGTATTTGTTTTCTAAAAATGAGTTATTTATTATTATATATATTTTCAAGTAAAGTTATTTACAAAAGTCCTTAATACATAAATTAAAAAAAATCAATTATCAAAATAATGAATTAGAATATTCATAGATAAAAATTTGATGCAGTTAGTTAACTATTCTAAGCTGCCTAGCCAATCATTCAAGTCAAGATTGTCCAAAAAAAAGTGAGCTGTGGTTATGAACACTAAGTTAAAAGAAAGTCGGCTGTGCGGGAAGATAAGAGAGTATTATAAACGCTCTTAGTTATTATTTGGGTACATGTATAAGTCTCTTTGTTGTTTCCGTTTTTATTGTTTGGTCCAATCTAATATTTGGTTTTCAACTGAAATTTTTTGTTGAATCTATAATTTAAAACTTCTCGATAAAATCTATCTAAGGAGATGTAATCACTATTGGATGAAATTTATGTGTATTTTTTATTTATTGTTCCGCCCTTGAAATATGGTGTACATGGCTGCATAAATAAGACGAAAAATGTTAGAAAATTCTTGCGATGCTTCAAACAAACTAAATGACATGTTCATGATTATTAATCTAATATCGGAAACTAATGATAAGAGAATTAATGTGTAAACTATTATGTATAAATAACTAATTGTTGTTGTGGTTGATGATTAGTGCATTAACTTTGTAGAGTTGTCCTTTTTATCCCTTAAATTTATTATATTATCTATTTAATTTGTTTAATCACGATCAATTAAGTTAATTAATGTCCTGCACCATATACGGCCAAGTGCAACTCATATGTTTTGGTTGAAAAAATGTAAAAGGGGTCCGGTCCAAAATTTAACTAAGACCGTGTTGATCCATGTATTTCAAATTTGAATCTCATTTTTTTTTAAAAAAAATTATCTTATTGTAGAATAATTATAATTAGAAAATTTTTGAATGGTACCCATGCCAGTTGGTCTTCGCTAGGCTTCAGACCTATCGATCTCAAGAGGGACGCCAACTCTAGCTGGCTCAGATTACCGTCGTCGTTGCGGTCGAATGTTCGGAAGATCTCCCACAGCTCCGCGATCTGCTCGTCGTCTAAATTCACTGCCTCCTTCCCTCTCATCTCTGCCAAATAATTATACCCTTGACAAATTGTTAGAATGGGAAAATCATCATATACAAATCAGTAGTGGAAAAAAGAAGAAGATTTATTAATATTCTGATTTTGTATATGAAGATTGGTGACAGTAAGTTTCATGGGAAAAACAGCAAAGTCATAAATTATCATATATATATATATATATATATATATATATATATATATATATATATATATATATATATATATATATATATATATATATATATATATATATATATATCAAAAAGTAGAATCTTTCAATTCGATAATAATCTAATTTACATTAGATATGAAAAGAGAATTATATTATTTGAATGCTATTTAGTATATTGATACATTCAATACAACAACCGTTTCGATCGAATTGGTAAAAACAATAACGTTATTGGTTATTTTAAAAAATCGACAAAAGTAAGTATAACTGTAAATTCTGGTCGAAATACATAAGTTCCGGGGAAATGGTTATAATTCGATCGAAATCATCATAAAGTGATAGATGGTCAATAAAGTGATTAATTTCGACCTGAAATTATTGTATTTTGACCTGATTAGTATAATTAACAAACAAAAATTTTTCGATTGTAATACTAATATATCATAGTTTTTTCAATGCATAGGTTATCTCTATTTAGATCAAAATAAGTATATTTCGATTGAATTCTTCTTATTCCCAAAGTTAAACTTACGTAACGTATGTATTTAGACCAGAATTTACAGTTATACTTACGTCTGTCGATTTTTTTAAACAACCAACAACGTTATTTTTTTCACCAATTCGATTGACACGACTGTTGTATTGAACGTATCAATATCCTAAATAGCATTCAAATAATATAATTCTCTTTACATATTTAATATTCTATTTGCTGAAAGATATTTTAAGAGTTTTATCCGGTGTTTCACACCTACGAAGCTTACAATGTGCCAATATCTTGGTCGTTCATTTGTTAATTGGACGTTTCTTAAAGGTTTTATTTCCTACGCAAGAATAGATTCTCAGCCGAACCCCTCTCTCTCTCTCTCTCTCTCTCTCTCTATATATATATATATATATATATATATATATATATATATATAAGTTTTAAAAATATAACAAAAACTATTCACCTCAAGTGAATCTTCTTATACGGTTAAAAAAACAAAGGGTGATTTTGGTAAATATGCATCTAAACAAAATAAAGGTGATATAGTTATGTGATAAAATACATACGTATATTTGAAAAACAAACTATATAAATTTTAAAATATATATGTAATATTATTTGTGATAAAGTATATAAGTATTTTTTAATAATAAAATAAATATTTTGAAAAAAAATAGTATTTCAATATACGTACATAATTGCAAACAACAAAAAATACCGTAGAAAAAACATCTTCGATATTATTAATGTGAATACAAAAATCATAAAACGTATCAAAAGCTTTAACGTTTTCTCATAGCAATCCCAATTGAAATATGTTTTTAAGAGGGAAAACTAATAAGTCCATAACTCATGGGCAATGTCTAAATTTAACATAATGGGCCTATTGTAACATAAGGCCCAACAAATTTAAGCGCAGGCCCAAAAGAAATAATGGGTCTATTTGTAACAGAAGGCCCAACGGTTCAAGTGGAAAACTAATAAGTCCATAACTCATGGACAATGTAGTAGGAATATTTAAGCCCAGTCCATAGCCCATGGACATTGGTTTTTTTTAATTGTTAGAAGGAGAGGTAGTGGTCTCCGGACGCAGCTGACGCGCTTTTATTACAATAAAGAGCTAAATAGTAGGCAAACGGAGGATATTTCGACCCCTTATATCGTCATTTAAAATACAAGAAATACCCTCCAGCGGGTCAATCAATATATGAAGGCCCATAGGTAAAGTAAAAGCATAATTAGCTAAATAATCCGCACATCTATTCGCCTCGCGGTAGGCTTGTCGGAACTAGATAGATCAGTCCCTTAGTAAAAAGTCTTGGCATCTAAGTGCCACACTAGCAAGAAGATGATAAGGAGAATGGTTTTTTTTTAGTAAAGTTGAAACCAATATAGAATCAATTTCCACAATTATTGAACGAAAACCACAGTCCCACACAAGCGTCAAGCCATGATAAATTCCCCATAGCTCAGCCATGGATAACGTACATAGACCAACGTTTGCGCAAAATCATTTAGGCCACTCCCTTTTATTATTTCTAATGACCCCGCAGCAGTAACATGACCATCCATGCAACGTGCACCATCCGTAACGACCTTCATGACACCTACTGTGGAGGCTATGGACAACGCCACAACGGGTTATGGACCATGGACAATGATAAGGAGAAAGGGATTTTTTAGTAGGAATATTTAAGCCCAGTTCATAACCCATGGATAACGTTTTAGATTGAACCAAGAAGACGATTTGACCAAACCAAATTCTATTTTCACAAAAAAAAAAAAAACATGTGAACGTTGTCACTATCATTAATCATCAATATTGTGCCTCACGTTCGGGTGGACCAAACTAAATGGGCCCGTCTTCAGATTTCAAATCTTAGGTTAGAGCTTATCCATGAATTATATTATATAATTTGCAATATATATAGTATAATGTCATGCTCTATACGATTTATTATTTGATCATTTCTTATATAAAACTCATGTAAACAATAAATGCCATTAATGGTATTACGTCTGCGTTACTCAATACAACACGACAGTTGCTTTAACTAAAAAAATACAATAGGACAGTTTTTTAAAAAAAAATTTTTTGCTTAGACGACATAACTAGAAACTCTAGATTAGTAATGGAGGATGTTGATTCAGAACCTAAACGAGTGGGTTCTTATGAGTTTTATAAAAAAAAAAGTTGCCCTCGCCAGGTCTGGAAATCCTCGTCGAGTTGGCATTTTCATTATATGATTAGTAGACCTGGTAAACGCGGGCAAGCCCGCCCGCCCGTGAAAACGGGTGGGTATGGCGCATAAGTCAGGCCCGGTCGGACCGATAAGCCCGGCCTGCCAAACCCGCGGGCGGGTACGGGCAAGGATGCAGGCCCGTTCGGGCCGCTAAGCCCGGCCCGGAAGCCCGTTTTATTTATTTTTTAATTTAAATATGTAAAATATATATATGCGAATAGTAAAAATCAAACCCGATACCTTAAGATAAGGTTCAAATGTTCACGACCATTGAGCTACTTTGAATTATGTGTTATAATTTATTTATTTTATATTTACTATGTATAATTTTTATTTTTTTTAAAAAAAATATAAAAAACGGGTCCGGCCTGAAGCCCGCTCCGGACGGGAACGAACAAGACTTTAGGCCCGAAGTCCGGACTCGGCCCGAAGCCCGGACTCGGCCCGAGTCCGGCCCGCAAAAACGGGTAAATTTTTTATGCGAGCCCGCTCCGAGTCAGACCCGAGTCCGGGGATCTCCAGTTCTAATGATTAGGTAATTGTTTTAAGAAAATTTTAGAAGTTACGTGAGAATTTTTTTAAAAATTTCATTAACTTTCAATAATTTTGGTCAAAATATCATTTTTTAGATGGCCATTTATTTATTTATGTTAACTTGTTATGTTTGATAAATCACTATGAAAATCTATCCACAAATCAATTACCAAATAATTATTAATTTTCATTAAATTTCAAAGTTTATAAAATTCATTAAACTTTGAAAAATATATTAAAAAAAATATACTCAACAAACTTAATTTTCTCAAAAATATCGTTTTATTGAACGGGCACTTAACGAAAAGGTCCCATTTTTGTACATTTAGGGGGCGATGCATTTTTGATTTCTACTTTTTACATATCACGGTACTGATTTCTCTAAGCAATAAAGTGCGTGAATCCCTGAAAACGGAGCTGATAGTATGACACTATCACACGAAAAAATAGTAACACTAAGAGCCCATTTAATTTTAACTCCATAAATGAAATGAAAATGAATCTAGTTTAATTTATACCCTTGTTCATGAAATTTTTAGAAATCATTAATTATAAGTAGTATAGTAGAATTTAATTAGTTTAAATATACTATAGGATAACAAAATGGGATAACCAAATGCATTTTATATGAGCACACGGAATGAGCTTCATTTTCACTTCATCTCGAGAGTTACAACTAGACCTGGGCAAACCCAGGCCAGCCGGCCCGCCCGCCCGCAAAAGGTAGGCTCGGCCGGGCCGCTAAGCCCGGCCCGAAAGCCCGTTTTATTTATTTTTTTAATTTAAATATGTAAAATATAAATGCGAATAGTAGAAACGAACCCGATACCTCAAAATAAGGTTCAAATGTTCACGACCATCGAGCTACTTTGAATTATTTTTTATAAATTTATTTATTTTATATTTAATATGTATATTTTTTAATTTTTTAATAAAATATATATAAAAAAACAAGACCCGCCCGGTCCGAAACCCGCTCCGGGCGGGTATGAACAAGACCCCAGGTGAAGTCCGGGCTCGGCCCGAGTCCGGCCCGCAATAACGGACAAAATTTCGCACAAGCCCGGCCCGGGACCTAACGGGTAAGAGTAAAGGTAAAGAAAATTAAATTGAAAAAGGAAACAGAGATCCATGGGTAGGTTGGCCCAGTGGCGGGTGGCCCACAGGTCCACCCAAAAATCCTCACTTTACGCGTGTCCGACGTGGCACACGGGCACAGTATGTAGCCCTCTCTCTTCTCTCCAAACGGCCAAACCCACTTATCCCTCTCAGTCTATCGGCCGGATGAAATTCACCGGCGTCTAGAAACACACGCCGTCCTCCATTAAGCTCTGTTGACTTTTCTCTTCTCTCAATCTCCCTGTCGTGATCCACATCTCGCACTCTATAAACTCTCTGTAATCAATATTACCTATAGCGAGAATAAAGTCGATTCCAAAGAGTTGGATCTGATCACTCCTGAAAATTTTGAGAGGAGAATAATTTTTAGATTCCGAAACTCCACTGGAGAAATCGGCGAACTTTATTTTTTATCTCGTTGGCCGGTTGTCCCCGGCACAATGGCGGATATTCCGGTGGTCGCCGTCAAGGAGAATAGGTTTTGGAAAGGCGTTTTCGCTGTCACCGGTATTTTGTCCACTCTAGTCGTCTATGGCGTCTTACAGGTTATCCTTTCCCTCTTTTCATGCATCCTTAGTTTAATTCGTTATCGGAGGAATTCAAATTCGGTGATTCGAGAAAACTAGGGTTTTAAATTGTTTAGCTGTCTTAATTGCGGTTGGTGATTCTGAGCTGGTTATTTGATTTTTGACTTCTTATGATATTTATTCTTCATTAATGTACTTCTATGGTCCATCGCTTGGTGTGGTCGGTAAAATCACTGTAGAAACTAGAAAAAACTTGTCACTAAGCTTGTATAACTTATGAAAATATGTTTGTTGCTGACGAATGAGGATGGGTTTCCCTTGCTTATTCCTCACTATTTTAGAGGGGTCAGTAAAGCATTATGATGCTTGCAGAAGAAAATTTCTGTCCAAGCCATATGCTGATGCTTTCTTATTGTTCAAGCTTGTGGAGGTGTTACCTAAACAGATCAAGTCATCTAAAAGACTAACTTATCTAATGTTTTTGCCCCATACTTTATATTTTTTGCAGGAAAAGATCATGAGAGTTCCATATGGACCGAATAAGGAGTTTTTCAAATACTCATTATTTCTAGTTTTCTGCAATCGGCTTTCTACAGCAGCAGTCTCGGCTGCTTCTTTGGTGGTATCTTGCTACTTTTGAGTAATTCATATTCTTTTCTCACTGCCAGTAATCTTAATTCCATGTTGTTCTATGCTTTCTTGCAATAATTTCAGCCAATTTTATATTCTTTGTTCTGTTTTTGATGGTTGTTTTTGCTTTGTGCTTTTACTATGCACGGTCTGAATCTTATAGCTTTACTTTTAGGCCAGCAACAAGGCTTCGGATCCTGTCGCCCCAATTTACAAGTATTGTCTTGTATCAGTGACAAACATTCTTACGACAACTTGCCAATATGAGGTTAGTCGCCACATTGGAGAAGGAAAGCATGTTGTGAATATCTCAGCTTTCCTTGACCATGGTATTCAGTATTCACCAATATGCGGTTTTACTTATCTCCGATCTATTCATCACTTGAGTTGCATTTTCATCTTCCAGGCTCTCAAATATGTCAGTTTCCCTGTTCAAACCCTTGCAAAATGTGCAAAAATGATTCCAGTAATGGTGAGTGTCGGACTTTTAAGGTTAACAACTTTTGTATCCAATTGTTTACTAGTCAAGTTTATGCTAGTTCAATGTTTATGTAAATAAAACTGATCCTGCTGTTTATGCTGCTGGCTTCCACCTTTATAGTCTAAAGAATGTTTTTTATAAAGCTGCTAAACAAGCTCAATCGTCCACAGTACTTACATAAATGCAGTATTGGTAATCCTCATTTGCTTTGCATTGTCTCTTACAATATAAAATTCAATGGAATATGGCTTATATATAGCTTCTTCTCAATTTCACATGTTTTATCCGGGAGAACTGATTGACCTAAGGAAGAAAAAGGAGAGAAATACCAGGCAGATGATCCCCTTGGAAGAAATACAACTTAAACAAATGAGAAAACATGTTTGAACAAAGAGCTAACCTAACCCTTTTCCCTTATTCTCACAGATTTGGGGCACTCTCATAATGCAAAAGAAATACAAAGGGCTTGATTATTTGTGGGCAGTCTTGGTGACTATCGGATGTTCCATTTTTATTCTTTATCCGGTAAAGTTTATCACTATAATTTCCTCTGTCTGATATTACTAGTGAATTTGTGAAGTTGCAGAAAAGGGCTCTTGTTACTACCTCAAGTCCATTGTCTTCAGTAAGTAGGATTGATGGCTGCGTGTTGTGGTTTGTGCAAAGCTGACACAATGATTCTACCTTACTGGCAATTGCTAAAAACATGCAATAGTAGACGAATCTAATGCCAAGTCTCAACTATTTGAAATTGTTGAGAGTCTTGGAAATGAAATATCATTTGTTAAGTTATCCCAGATGATTTCGAGACTTTTGTAAACAAAATAATCCATTTACAGTAAATATCCGACTTAGTTTTTCTATACTATTCTTGTAAAGGTTTTATCTACTACAACCAATTCTGCCTTCTCTTGCTTGGCTGCGCACTTAACGCAAGATATGCTTTCATATCCCCTTTATGTGCACTCCCCCATTTTTCCTTCTCTTACATATTTTGAGAAGTTTGATGTTTTCCTTGAGAAAACCATTAGGCTAGATGTATATGTATGCTCGTTAATTATTGCTTTGAAAACTTGTAGGAATCTGTATAACTCTAGATATTTATCTATTTGGGCAATTTATGGGTCATCTGGCGCAACTTGTAACTTATATGGTCTGTATAAGGACCTTTTCCTTGTTCTGACCTTGAAAGCAATTAGTACAATGAGTTGAACAAACCAATATATATTATGATTTGTCTTTTATATTGTCTATCTTCTTCGTTTCAGGATGCAGGTGACATTAGTCCTTACAATAGAGGAAGAGAAAGTACAATTTGGGGAGTCTCCCTAATGACAGGATATCTTGGGTACTAATTTGGAACCTAACTTCTCCATATGTTTTTGTTGAGTTATATTGCTGATGATTTTCGAATAGTATATAAGTATATAACATATTGCTTGACGTATTTTAAACATACAAGTTCTGTAGGGTAGTATATTAGTTATGCCTGGAATATTTTGGGGAGTTTACAAAACAATCTGATTAGTTGCATATTTGATCCTAGTTTTCATGCATCATATTGAGGATTGTTATTCGTATGGAATCGTGATACATAACATTTCTTGTCAGGCTTGACGGATTCACGAGTACATTTCAAGACAAATTATTTAAGGGCTACAACATGGAAATTCACAACCAGATATTTTACACAACACTATTTTCCTGCCTTCTCAGTTTTATTGGTGAGCGCTACCTATGTTTTCTATTGTTCAGCAGAAGAACTTTGTTCTCAGTTAAATACTTACAAAAGAAGATAACTCTTTCTCGTTTGCAGTGATAGCTTCACTCCTTATAGTTTTACTATTCAATTAAATTAATTTCTCGTCTTCGTTTTGTAGGGCTGATATTACAGAACCATCTTCTAGGAGCTGTTGATTTTGTTTACCGCCACAATGATTGTTTCTTTGATATAGTGTTACTTTCAACTGTAAGTAATACATCATCTTCAATTACAACTATTGTTGTAAAACACAGAAACATTCCTCAAATGCTGGATTACTTTTTCAGGTAGCCACAATCAGTCAATTCTTCATTTCTTACACTATTCGGACTTTTGGTGCTCTCACGTTTGCCACTGTAATGACTACAAGACAGGTACCACAACATACATTCTTCTCCGTAACGACTGTCAGACAACAGGCTTCATATATAGTTTTACTGATCAATCATTTTTTTTTAATGCCCAGTTGGTGAGCATCCTCCTATCTTGCTTGTGGTTCTCTCACCCCTTGAGCCCAGCACAACTGATCGGCGCTGTAAGTCTTTATAACCCTTGATAAAAAATCGTTCTCTAGGAACTCACTAGATGCGAAACTATTAACACCATTCAAATTCTTGTTCAGGTCGTTGTGTTTGGTTCACTTTATGCAAAGAGTTTCTTACGGGACAAAAAACAACCATTACCTAACAACATAGTACAAGAAAGAGATTCTAAACCATCTGAAAATGTTTAACCGGGTCGGAGGCAGAAAGGTATATCATTTGAATATCGTTGGTGGTAGAGCATTTTCAAGCAGGGCAGATTAAGCGGTAGGTCCAGCAAAATGAGTTCTTTCTACTTAACATAGAGAAATTAACACTTTTGGATCAAAATTTTGTTCTTATACCCTCGGTTTTCATTTCTCGGCACCTGAGTTATACGAAGATATAATATAGGTTCCTTACATGTAGTTATGCCAAAGGGCAGGGTAAGCACGTATGGTGTTTACTTGATGAAGACTGAAGCGAATATTTATGAAGGAAAAAAAACAAGATACACTATTTTGATCACAGCCATTGTGCAAGAACAATGTGTCAATTGATCACTGATTTACTTACATTCATCCCATCGTTGGTATGTGTAGTAATTTTGCCTGTTTAGTTGCTGCTTTGCGATTTTCCACTCTTTAACAGTAACCTTACAAATTTACAATACTAGAGGTGCTATGGATCGATCCGAGTATATGATTTTTTTTGCCAGAATTTTGTTCCTCGTCCAGTTTGATATTCGTCAGATTATAGAACCAAATCGGATATTTGTATACAAAAATCTTGATCCGTATCTGGTAGGTTATTTGTCAAGCTGGAACCAATCTGATAATTATCTGTGGATTAATTGAATATCAAACTGATGTAGTATAGGGAAAATAAACTAAAGTCTCGACAATACGTTTTCCTACCCCTTTCTCAATATATAAAGATCACTAAGGGCAGGTTTGGAAATTGGAATCGCTAAGAATGATTTTCGGAAATGGAATATTATCGAATTAATTTTTTTCTATATAACGGAATATTATCGAATTAATATAAAATTTTATTTGTTTAGCGATGAAAATGGTATTCCTCTAATCAAACACGCACTAAAAGAGACATGTAAAGTCAAACAATAAAATATGGTATAGATCAACCAAACTTCAAGGTACTTAGAGTTACAAATCAAAGCCTAAGGTATTAACCAAGCAAATATTTTGGATCCAATCTTTTCTAAATTCAATCATCTAAATTTGGTTTCAAAATATTGAATGGGATGAGTTTTGTCCACAAAACATGCAAGTAATGAAGTGTATTTTACAACAGATAAAAGTATATATTTTCTAATTTTTTTTTTTGCTATTTTAAAAAGTGTATAATTCAAATATAAATACCTTCAACTTCAAGTGTATAATTATAATTTCTTCTTTTTTATATCCCTCATTTATGATATGCCATATGCTCATCTCGATATCGAGCAAGCCTAGATGGCCTCAAACCAAATCCATTTACAATTCTTAAATACAAAGCTTTTCATCTTTAGGTTGAGTTTATGAGTTCCAACCAAATACACCAATATCAACCCGAACTACTCCATCTTCTGACACCTCATATCCTTCTTCTTCTTCCTCCTTATATATCTCATCACCATGAACTCCCTTAACCCATCATCAGAAGCTCAAACAAAAGCATTCTTCAATATTCATCAATTTCAGCTTAAAATCCTCTTCTCTCACTCAAATGGCAAATTCTAAGATAATCTTCCTCTTCGCTTTATCTCTTGTACTCTCATGTGCTCTATCAACCCGAGTCCTCGATGAACTTCCTACAGTTGCTGCACCAGAAGCATCTGATCCCACTATAGTACCCCCTCTCACCGGCGCCGCACCCACAATTCCTCCGGTCGTTGGAGCTGCAAACACCGGCCCTATAGGTACAATCCAAATCAATCTCTAAGTTTTTTTCTACGTTGCTTTGATTTTAGTAATCATATTATTCCAATTGATACAGGTGGTGTTACGCCGACTGGTCCAATTGGCGCAACTGCCCCAGGCGCTGCCGGAGCCGGAATTCCAGCTGGCGCTGCCGGAGCCGGAATTCCAGCTGGAGGTGCCGGAGTACCACTAGTCGGACATCCAACATTGACATTCTTCATGCACGACATTCTCGGCGGGTCAAACCCAACAGCCAAAGCCGTTACCGGAGTCGTGGCAAACCCAGCAATCAGCGGACAAATCCCATTCGCTAAACCAAACGGCGCCGTTTTACCAACCAACAACGGTCTCCCACAAAACAACGCAAACTCAGCTCTCATCAACAACAACAATCTCCCATTCCTCGTTGGTCTAAGTGGCACAACACAAAACATAGCTCAAAGCAGCAACAACAACAACAATGGCATCTTTGGCGGGACAGCAGGATTCCCCGTCGTAAACGGAGCTCAACTCTCATCAGGAACAACCCTCCAAAAACTCATGTTCGGAACAATCACCGCAATCGACGACGAATTAACCGAGGGACCCACTCCCGGTTCCGGAACCGTCGGAAAGGCTCAAGGAATGTATGTTGCAAGCTCAGTTGATGGAACTAGCCAAGTGTTGGCGTTTACCGCTATGTTCGAGAGCGGCGGTTATGTCGACAGTCTTGTGTTTTTCGGGATTCATCGGACTGTTGTGTCGCAGTCGCAGGTGGCGATCATGGGTGGGACCGGAAAGTTTACGAATGCTAAGGGATTCGCGACGATGAAGATTTTACCGGCGGCTCAACAACAGATTCTTACTGATGGGTTTGAGACTGTGGTTGAGTTTGATGTTTTTCTTACTTACTAAGAGATATTTGCTTTGTGATGGCTTTGTGTGATGAACTCAACTCTCGATCTTGATATTTACAAACTCTGTATATTTGATCTTTGATTGTTATGAAAAAATTTGTACTTTGTTGTGTAATGGTTTTACATCTTATTGTAACACTTGAAGTAGTATATGGATTTGGTGGCTTTTTATGATTAAAGTTCTCTTCGTTATATTTATATTTACAACATATATAATATTTATTATTCATATTTTACAGCAAAATAACATTTAAAATTTATACTTTATGAATAATATAGTTAAATAAAAATTTGCAATATTAACTATGTAATATTTTACTAAATAATATTTCTCCAATTATCAATATTTGATATTAGAGGGGGGGAAAATACATGTATGAAAGATACTGTAAGTGTAATATTTGTTGATGTACGATAATTTAAGATATGTGTATAGAATATGGAGAATTAGATAGAAATAAAGAAAATATTATTTTGAAAATGCAAATAACATATGAAAAAGATAAATAAAATTATATTTGTGAAATGTTCCAGTACTACTAACATTTATAATATAATATATTGTAAATTAACTTTTTTAACCCGGAATAATAGAGTTATTTCATATTTGAATTTTTTTTAAGATTTTTTTTTGGTAAGAGAGAAAGGGAACCTCTTAGCTCTAAGACCGCATTAGTACGGAAAAATAAGTATTACAAACAAAAACTACGAGGGTAACTAACATCCCGCAAGTCATGGGAAATAAAAGAGCCAATACATAAAGGAGAAGTTTTCAAAACATACCCAATATCTAATGAGAATGTCAAATTGTTTTTTTTAAGTAGTTAACCTTACTAGTTATGTAGGCAATTAAACCACAAAATAAGCAAACATCTAAAATATATGTTGGGAGAGAAAAAAAAAAACACTCAAACAACTTTAATGTAAAATTTTACATAGTGATTACGTACATTCATATGAAAATGAAATATAATTTTAACTTTCTATTGTTATAATTTAGTAGCTGAAATCAAACCCTATTGTTGATGAACCCGACAAGGACGAGGACGAGGATGTCGCCGGAGAAGGCCAGAATTGTGCATTTTTAACCTTAGTAATGCTATTCAAGACGTACAAGGGACTGAAATTTCCTTTCACGGTTACTTTCTTCATCTCGAAATCTATATCGAAAGATTTCACTCCTACATTTTGTACAACAATGAAATCAATAATGTTAAAATTAACTACTTCATTGCATAGAGTTAAGTATATGATTAATTTCATTACTTACAGAGGAACATACAATAGTATTATAATTTAGATTATATACCTTCCATTTTGGAGATGTGTTTTCTAAGTTTTCCTTCACAACCTTTGCAGTGCAGTGACACTCTCAAAACCACCACCTGCAAAAACCAACAAAATCATATAAATTATGCACATCACCCGGCAATATTATCAAATTCTGTTCATTTTTTTTTTAAACAAGGGACCCGTTTAACAGATTTTTGGGTTATTTGTGTAAAGATATTTATGTAAATATTTTCCAAATATTTCAAATATTTTTGGGTTTATTTGGGGTTATTTGAAAGATATATGTGTAAAGATTTTTTTGTTGTGTAAAAATTAATTTCAGAAATTAATCTAGACCAATTTTAAAATATTTCAACTTGAATTATCAGGTTCAGATTATATTATACAAGTCATAAATTTCAACCCCGTAAACCCAATAAATCCTTAAACGTAAGTGTCATCTTCTAAATAATATCCTCATTCGGTCATTCTCAATGAACTTGGCCAAATTATTATAAAAAATTTATAGAAATGTATTTTTAGTCATATAGTTTTTTTTGGAATTAAATTTAATAACTATAAAGTAATTGCTAGAAAATTCTAGATGATTAACTTTTGAAAAATTATTCTTAAAAACAAATTCTTTTCAGACATAAGTTTGAATTACTTATTTGTCCACAAATCAAAACTTTTTGTTTAAAATATATTTATATAAAGTTAGTAAACTATTTTTTAGTGATAGCACATAATATGTTCATATAAACATACGAACTAACATATTAGTTGGTACCTTACGAAAAAAGCAAACATATTAGTTGGTCTACTAGAACATAGCTTTGAAAATTTTTTGGGAGCTTAACCGCGAGTCTACAGAAACAAACCTGGTCCCCCGATGGAGCAGGTGGTTGGGATGATTTCACAAGATCACGCTGACTAAATCCTGACCGTCGATCATCAATACCGGAAAATAACGTTGACTGAGGTTTGACCATTACCTCCTTACAGTTATCCTTTTCCAACGCTAACAATTGCGTATCTCTACGGTCAAGCAAATTCAAATCCAAATTTTCCCTAAACGACGTCGTATCAGTCAAAAGACACCTGCGTGAAGATCCGGTGGGGCTCCGGCGAAGTGCATCCCTAATATCCGCTGAGCTCCGGCGAAGTGAATCCCTGATATCCGCGGAGCTCTTCCGCCGTCCGGTATAATCACCGATATCGGCGGAGGAGTGTCTCCGTGCGGAATCGTGGTTCTGAGTGTTACCGGCGTCGGAGAAGCGTCTCTTGATTGAGAAGCTTTTCCGGTAAGCGGCTGCGGAAGTTGCGGCGAGGTTTTTGGTGTGGTCGGAGAGGTAAGTGTGGAGACGGTGGTGGAGGGGACGAGGTGGGGTGGCGGAGGATATGGTGGTGGTGCAGATTGCGGTGGATGATTGTGAGACGCAGCTTAATCTCATGCTTTTTAGTGAGATTGGCATTTTTCTTGTATTTGAGAAAATTAAAATGGTGGGGATTGTGTTGAAGAAATGGATGTGATTGAGAAGGATTATATGGATTTGATATGGTTGTAGTTTGAGAGTATGGTATGATAGTGGGCGAGCTGATATAACTAAATTTTGGTGATCCAATTTCTTCTTTTAAACGAGCATGGGAGAAAGATTATTAAATAGTGTTGTTTTAACTTTTGTTGGGATGTGTATATAATAAACATTAAACATGAGATTTGTATAAGGTGAAAAACTTTTTTTACTATGAGTAAAATTTATAAGATACGTTGCATTAATGAAGATATTTATTAAGAGAAACATCGAATTAAAAAAATTATATTTAATGATAATTGATAGACTTATATTACAAGCCGCGACCGTGAAAAAAATAAAGCAGTGAATTTTAATTAACATTCAGAACGTTTTTCTTCTATAGTAATTTTTACAAGGGTACGAACTTTACGATAACAAGGTGAACGTTTAGACCTTCGATAAATCTGACAGTGTCGTTCACAATGACAAGGTGTGTGATCGTACATACAAATCGCACGATCGTGCACTTTGATACCATAAATGTGCAACTTGTATTCACGTTCTTGTTATTTTAAGATTGTGGTGTGCTTCTTGTTGTCGTCTTACATTGTGTCCACGATTACATATATCATTGTTCATTTGTTCATTTGTGCACGATGAACAAAATACCAAAAACAAGTTACGAACAAAATAGAAGAATAAATTGGTACAGGTCTTCTATTAATTATAAAAAAAAAGTTATTCATACAAAATAAGTAAGCGTATATTAAGCCTCTAAAATTAGATAAGTGGGTCCATTAAAAACTATTAATTATAGTCATAGCTGACTTTAGATTACACGATTTTTACCGTAAAAGAGGTTATCATACGATCATATTTATACAAACTCACGTGTAGGGATGTTGAGTTCTAATACGATACAAAATTGAACATTTTTTCGTATATGACATCAACGGTAAAGATTGATCAACAGTTGATCGATCAACTGTCAATGATGCGTACGGTTAATCCCCGTTTGGTTAGGGTAGAAATTAAGAATATAAAGGTTTGTGGAAAGTCGAAGATAACTTATTTGATCTAAGTGTACTACACGTATATAAAATTGACGTACGTTGTTTGTTTGTATGCAGAAGGAGCTTGAATAAATATTCGTCGTTATATAACATGTCGAGTTTACGTCAATAATATGCGGGTTTGCTCCCAACCTATTAAAATGGGAAACATAGCGGAAAGGTGGGGTTAAACTTTCATATCTTTTTATACTACATCGATTATTACAACCACTAACCTACTCCCTCACCAAAACTTTCAAAATATTTATCATTATTATTAACTTATTGGAATATTTTCATTTAAGAGCACCAACTTTAAGAATATTGTCGTCTATGGCATTCAACTTTTAGAAAAATCAAAATAAACCATCATTTTTAGGGGTACATACACGAGACCCTGTCATTTCGTTTAGTTCTAATGGCAAGTTACCGTAGTTAGTTGGCATTTTATACATTATTTTGAGTTTTGAAAAGTTAATGTCACCTAGTGCAATTTTTAAAAATCGAGGCTAATTAGCGTAATTTGACCTAAGCTATTAATGGGCTTAAGGTTAAAGTATATTTATACTTGTATTGTATTGTTTATGAAAGTTGGAAGAAATATGTCGACCTTCTAAAATGTCGTTGTACCTATAGGCTATAGCTTTGCCTTTTCGTTCAAGAGCCGATAACCTGTCGCCTATTTCATTATAAATATCACAAGACTTTACTATTTTATTTTATTTTTAAAAATCCAATTATTAGCATATGATATGACATAAAGGTCCACGAAAAAACCTTAAACAATTCTTGTTTGAATTCTCAATTGAGACTTAGTAAATTTCATTAACAATAGGATTACTAATTCAGAAACTTTATATACTATTTTTTAAATCTATTTATATTATGAATATGGGACATTTTACCAACAATTCAAAAAGCTTATAAATTCATGTTTAAAGTGATATTTACTATGATGAGCGGTTGAATGTGGGTGAAAATCTTAGGTCTTTGCATTATGTTTGTCTCGTGTCTCTCGAGTCTTGAGCAACAAAATAATTGCACGTTTTGTCATGCGGCTAAAGGACGGCCCATTTGTGCAATATATTCACTAATATCGGCCATCTATGTTATTAATTATTATGACGCTTTAACATGTACTTTACTTAGCCTGCTGTTTTCATCTTTTTGGTCTTCTTTAATTTAATTCATTTGATTATACTCTCTTCTTCCTACTTTGAATTCAATTTTGTATTTGGCTAACACGTAGGCTAATTTTAATACAAACTGTAAACAATTAAGCTTATTATTGGATCGTCATTTGATTGATAGATTATCTTGTGATATCCTTGTAGATGAAGATTTCGATTTTATACAGATTAATGAATTATTGCTCCTATAGTACGATTGTTTTGATATATTATAGCGAATTTATTTATAGCGTCGTTGATTTTTGTAAAATTATGATGGATTTGGATCTGCGTGAATTTTGTTTTCCCTTGAGGCTTCCAAATGCATTTCGTTGAGGTGATGATTATTAGATACCTCTTTCAATTTCAATAAGTTTTATTCTCATTTTTATCATGTTTTTAAAAAATCCTTTTTTAAGAACACATGCTTATGCTTGTAAACACATGTGTACTCACATTGTCCATAACCATAGGTAATTTTCGATCTATTATGCTCCCTCAAAATGTAGTCAAATACACATTAGTTCATAGTCCTAGGCATTTTCAAAAAGTTTTGAACCTATCTGAATTCAGTTTTCCGTGGAGACTTCCAAACATATTTTTGTGGTTCTTCGACCTTGATTTCCTTAAAGTGATGCTCTAGTTTGAGCATGGTTCTTTTGTTTTTTTTTTTATTATTAAAATGGTTTCAGACATGTTTAGTCTAAACGTGGTTGCGAGTTCTTAACGATTCCATTTGACAAAGACGGTTTTTGGAGTTTGAGCTTTCACTCTTCCAAGAGATAGAACCATGTTGTAATTACTTTTTGACGGTATTATTCTATAAGTGTTTCTCATTTATTACTAACGCGCATCATTTTCGAAATCACTTTCATATTTACGCTTAGACTTAGGGCATGTTCGGTGAAGCGAGATTTTTTCGATAGTTTAAGCTTTTTCGGTATATTTTTGTGGTGAAATTATCAAAAATGATAAGTATTAAAAATAATAATAAAAACATACAAATATATTTGAGGGTAAATTGGACCAAAATTAAGGAAAGCTAATGAAAAAGCTTTCCCACAAAGATTTGAAAAATCTATTGAAAAAACTACCCAAAGAGCTACTAAAACTCTAATCTCTACAAAAATCGCCCCCACCAAACACCTATTAGCTTTCAAAATTTTCAAAGGTCTCCAATAATCTAGCGAAAAAGCTCTAACGAATAGGGCCGCGTCTCCCATCACCTTCACTCTTACGGTACGTTTTCAGGAGCCTTTTCGACGGTATTATTGTATAAGTGTTTGACTCAATTATTACTACCGTCATCTTCGAAATCACTTTCATTTATTACTACCGTCTTCTTCGAAAACACCAAACCTTTGAACTCATGAAACGTATTAAACAAGATGTGAATAAGCCCTGGATAGTGATGGGCGACTTCAACCAAATCCTATCTCCTCGGGATATAAAATTGGTGCTAATCAGCCATGTTTTGACCTTATGGTACAGTTTTAGGATGCTCTTTCGAAATGTCAATTAAGGGAGTTATGTTTCGAAGGCAAACGCTTCACTTGGGATAATGGTCAGGTCGGATCTAGCTTTATTCAAGAGATGCTAATTGACATGTGTTTCGATATGGAAAGTTGGTTGAGTATATTCCCTCTTGCCATGCTTTGGCACTTGCCCCGGTTATTGTCGGATCATACCCCAATTCTCCTCACTGCGAACGGGTTAGGGGCCAATGCGTCTGATTCCTTGAGATGAAAACCCTTTCGGTTTGAAGCCATCTGGATGGAATATGAGGGCTTCGGAGAAGTGGTAAAAAAATGTGTGGCTCAATCCGGGCTCCAGGTTCTCTGATTCTAGTATCATGGGCAAACTTACTCACTCTCAGACGGGCCTGATCGACTGGAGTAGAGCCAAAGTTGAAAATGTTGATGGGGCTCTACGTAAACTAAGGAGGGGCCTTAAGAAACTCAAAGATGGTGATATGAACGGTGATAAGGTTGAGCATCGACGTCAGCTTGAGGCACAAGAAAGATCTCTTATGAAAATATATTTTATGGTGGCAACGTGCTAAGGCCAACGAGTTATAACATGGAGACCGTAATACAGCCTTTTTCCACAACAAGGCCAACGGACGTCGAAAGAGGAACACGATTAATATACTTATTGGGGATGACGATGCTATTTGGCGATCTAAAAGATCCATGTCCCGCCTGGCGGTGCAATACTGCATTCACGTCAAACTCATCAACCCTCAACAACTCTCACTTCGGGGCCTTAACATCTCTGACAAATATTGACTACGCGGAAATTCTCAAACCGTGCTCTGAGGATGAGATCAAAACCGCCCTCTTTAGAATGCACCCTTCAAAGGCCCCAAGTTTGGACGATTTGCTCTCCCCCCCCCCCCTCTTTTCTTTCAAAAAAAACTAGAATAGTGTTGATCCTATTGTTATTACTTTTATTTCTATTTTATTCGAGGGGTCCTCCTTCCCCGATTATCTCAATCATACTGACATCTCCCTTATTTCAAAGATTATTGTCTCTTGTCGTATGTCTGATTTAAGGCCATTTAGCCTGTGCAATGTAATATATAAAATCTTTTCAAAAGTTATTGCTAACAAGTTAAAGAGAAACTTTGAAAACTTGATCTCGCTCTCAGCCAAAGCGCATTTGTTTTTGGCCGCTTGATTTCCAACAACATCCTAGTTGTTTTTTAGTTGTTTCATCATATGAGAACTCGGACCGGTAAAAAGGGATTCATGGTGCTCAAGCTATATATGGCCAAGGCTTTCGATAGGGTGGAGTGGAATGATCTTGAGGAAAGCATGAAGCAAATGTGGTTTTATGCAATATGGATCCAACTCATTATTAGGTGCGTCACCTCCGTCACGTTCTCGGTCCTCTTTGACGGCTCCCCCTCCACTATCTTCGCTCCCATACGGGGCTTGCGCCAAGGTGACCCTAGCTCTCTCCCCCTTCCTTTTATTGTTTTGTGTTGAAGGTTTCTCTAGTCTTCTTATGAAGAGTGAACTTTACGGTCATCTAACTAGTATCAAGATTGCTCCCTCTGCACCCCGCATTACACATCTGTTTTTTTTTGCCGATGATAGAATTATTTTTGTCAGAGCCTCTTGTCAACTTGGCATTTAAGTATCTAGAATCCTCCAAGAATATGGAACAACGTCGGGACAACAAGTAAACTTATCAAAGTGGAGTTATCTTTCAATAACAACACATTGGAACCTTTAAGAGTGTTTATTGTTATCACCCTTGGCATCAGGGAGGTCAACAAGCACGAGAGGTACCTTGGTCTATTGTTGTCACCCTTGGCATCAGGGAGGTCAACAAGCACGAGAAGTACCTTGGTCTACCTACAATGGTCAGTAGATCAAAGAAGATTATTTTCTCCACTGTTCAGAGCCGGGTATGAAAGAAATTCAAAGGTTGGAAGGAAATCTACGTTGAGTAGGGCCGCCAAAGAAATCCTATTGAAAGTAGTTGTACAAGTCATCCCTTCCTATACTATGTCGTGTTTTGAGCTGCCTACCTCTTTGTGCATAGATTTTGAAAAAATAATGTGAAAATTTTGGTAAGGTAGTACGGAGTCTAAGAGGAAGATTCATTGGTTGAGTTGGAAACGTCTCTATTGGTCCAAAGACAATAGTGTCCTCGATTTTATAGATAAGAAAAACTTTAACTTTGCTCACCCGGCCCAGCAAGGATGGAGGCTTTTTTCGGATCCCGATTCTCTAATTGTGCGCCTTCTTAAAGGCTAGGTATTATCCTTGTGGTTCCTTTTTGTCTGCTACAACTGGCTATAGACCAAGTTTCACCTAGAGGAGTCTCTTAAAAGGTCGTACCCTTTTGGGACAGTGTTGGTCAGTGGGTAACGGATATGATATATCTGCTCTGATGGATTGATGGATCTTGAGACCTCCAGCTATTGCCCAATTCTTATTCTCTCATGTGCAGACTTAACTTTACGGGTTATTGATCTCATTGACCGAGAAATCAGTTCTTGGAAGGAGGATGCTATCCGAAATATGTTTGTTCCTTGTGATGTTGAGCTCATGCTAAATATCCCCTGGTTGTTGTTGAATGCATGGACGAACAATATTGGTTCTATTCAACTAATGGCTTATTCATAATCAAATCAGCTTACCATTTAGCTCTCAATAACGAGGTCCTTTTCTCGAGGTGGAGTGGGTACGTCTAATGGGGACTCTGTCAAACTTTTATGGAATAAGTTGTGGAAACTCAACCTCATCCCCGCGGCCAAGCATTTTCTTTGGCGTGTCTACAAAGGAGTCATCCCTTCCAAACTTAATCTACTCTCCAAGCATGTTCCATTGGATCCCTGGTGCGATGCATTTGGTCAGGAGGAGTCGGATTTGCACGCTTTATTCGATTGCCGAGAAGCGACTGCTGTGTGAAAACTTGTTCCGCAACTTAAGTTTTGGGATACTTACACTCGGTCAATCAAAGATAGGGTGGATGAAGCTTTATCTACCCTTCCCTCTGATCTTGTTCAACAATGGACTATGATTTTATGAGGCATTTGGAAGGCTAGGAATGACCGGACTTTCAAGTTTCAACAAAAAGCGAATGGAAGTTACCGTTATTGTTTCATCTGTTAGGTCAGACCTCAATGACTTTCTGCATGCTAATGCCAACAAGCCCTCGACCTCACTCCCTCTTAAGCTTGCTTCAGCTTTCACATGAATTTCTGGCTCTCGAATTGATTTTTAGAATTGTCCTCTGGCCGACTACATTAAAATCAAGTGCGACACTTCGGTTTATGTTGATGGCAACTCTAGTATTGACATCATTTCCCGTGATTATGGTGGGGTGATGCTCTAGACAGCTTCGAAACTGCTCTACGAATCTCTCTATGTGGATGATGCTGAAGTTTAGACGCTTTCTTGGGCCGTGGATTGGGTTGTTGACTATGGATGGATGCACGTCATTCTGGAATCGGACTCTGTTGGATTAATTCAGAAACCGAAGAATTATACACAGTGCAGGGGCTTGCTTGGAACGCTACTCACTCATCTGTACAGGAAGACTAATGCTTTTTATTCCCATGTTTGGTCTTTTGCCCGTCGTGCTTCCAATCAACCAGCCAATTGGCTTGCTAAATCTTGTTCAACTAGTTTGTTTAATCGTCTTTCCTCGCTTCGGATTCCTGCTGAACTTGGATATTTGGCCTGTTTGGTATGGGATTGTGGGAGATTTGTTTAGATTGTTTGTAACGGGATTGTAGGAGATTCGAAAAATGGACTGTTTGGTATGGGATGGAGATAGAAGATTGTATTCTTCTGCGGGATTCTACGGGATTGTTTTTGCTCCAAAATCCCCTAAAAAGAATCTCGAAAAATCAAGATTGTACGGGATTGTAGGGGATTCTGTAATTATTTTACCATCCATACCCTCTCTTCTATCGACATTCAGCAGCCCTCTTCTATCGACATTCAAGCCCTTCGACATTCAGCCCTTCGACTCACCCGGATCCCTTCGTTCCTCTCTCGGTGTTCTCGTACCCTCGTTCTCTCGGTGTTCTCGTACCCTCTCTCGGTCTATCACAAGAGTGCAATGGAATCACCTCCCCCATCTGGTTCCACTCCGGTCGGTAGGAGGAAGAATGCAATCCCGATTCGACCTATGAAGAGGTTAGGGTTTTGGTTGCCTTTTGTCTCTTTAATTATCTCTGATTTTTCTTTGTGTAAAATTGCATTTTTCGGTTGATGTTTATTTGAGTTAGGTTACCTGTCTGTAATAGGTTAGGGTTCTGGAAAGAGAACTGATTTTTCTTTGTGTAAAATTGCATTTTTCGGTTGTTGTTTAGTCATCTATGTATCACTATAATTTCAAATTTATTTGAGTTAGGTTACCTCCATTACTCTGGACTTGATATCTGTAATAGGTTAGGGTTCTGGGCAGAGGAAATTGAACATATGTATCACTATAATTTCGGTTGTTGTTTAGTCATCTGTGTAAAATTGCATTTTTCTGTAATAGGTTAGGGTTCTGGATAAGTGGTGTCGTTGAAGTTACTTGAGTTCTCTAGTATGTGTATATGTTGCTTGTTGATTGTTGTATACTTCATTTGTAATCTGTATGAATCACTCGATCCCAATTATAAATCAACAGAATTTAATTGCAATGTAAATTATAACAATATTATTTAAATTGATTATAATATCCATACCAATATGCACTCATGGCTGTGCAGGACCTCCCACTCACACATGTTATATCTTAGATTTTTTATTTTGAGTACCTTCATATCTAACACGTCTCTTTCCTTTTTTCCCTGCTATAAATTTAAACATATTCTCTTGCACAGCTATGCTCAGAGACATGACTTGTTTATGTGCTTGAGTGAAATTTATCAAAAAAGATGCATATTGGTTATTTTGTTTTGACGAATGCATATTGGTTATTTTGTTTTGTCGATTGCAGGTGTACTGTGGAGATAGAAGAACCACAACGGTTGGTTGAGGTTCCAGGATCAAACATATTGCGTCCAGTGCCTCTGGTAATATATACTTTCAAACTTCTCTATTTTTGTTATTTGGTTACTAATTGAATGGGAATGTCGTTTACAGTTCCCAAAAATAACTCCGGCAAATGAGGAGACTGATGATACATGCCTTGAAGATCCGGATAACCCAGAACATTCCTTCATAGATTGTTGTTATGCACGAAGGCTTGTAGCGATTAACAAGCGCAATAAAGCTAGGTTTGATGTGGTAAATGCTCAAAATGCAATACTATTGACCCAAAATGATGCTCTGAATGAGAGAGTGTTCAAGGGTGTCGAAAATGAGATGAACAATCATTGCGAGAATTACGAGATCACCAATCTTCTACAAAGGCGCAACAAGCATTACTTGGAAGCTAGGTCTTTAATCAAGAAGCAGTGGGGGGTTATATTTGCCTTTGCCTGAATTTCTATAGTGCTTGTAATAGGTTATGTGTTTAAGCATTGACATCCATAATTGTTATATGGGTGTAGAACATGATGCGTAGACAACTAAATGGCTATGTCATGAATCCTTATATTTATGTTTTTGTGGGAACTTGAAGTCTATTGTTATAGAACTTGTTGGGTTTATGTTGATGGTGTCAATATTCTCATCCTTATGATATTTTTAACAGATTGGATCTCCTCCTACTTCTATTTTGAACTGTGATGATGCATTTATCTGTATATGAATATGTGATACAGTAAAGGGCTTCAATTTACTTTATGAGAAATTGTTCTTGCTTTTATGAACAGATTGAAAGCTGTTTGCTGATCCTTGTGGAAACTTGAAGTTTATTGTTATAGAACTTGGAAGTTGTTTGCTGATCAGTATTGGACATTTGGACCTCTCTTCTGCATTATCATTTTGCTGATCAGTATTGGACATTTGGTCCTCCTGCAATTGTGTATGAACTGAAGCCAAATTGTGTATGAACTGAACAAATTGGTTGTTTGCTGATCAGTAACTCTCTTTAAGTTAGCCATCAAGCTGGCCATTCTTATGTTCTGATCAGTAACTCTCTTCTGCATTATCAACTTCCCACAACTACATATCTAGAGTATAGCTATCTTTCATCGACAAGCTTCTGCATTATCAACTCCTTGTTGTACTCAAACAAGACAACAAGACAGTAAAGGAAGAGGTGGAAGCTGTTTGCTGATCAGTATTCAATCACTGAACCGAATCAAGAACTGAACAGATTGGTTGTATGCTTCTGCATTATCAACTCCTTGATGTACTCAAACAAGACAGTAAAGGAAGCATACTATTTTTCACTGACAAGCTGTGTTCTTGCATGAATGCAAGGAAGCATACTCTTTTTCAACTGGAATAAACCAAGCATTTCGACATATTTAACAGTACAACAGTAAACCTCTTCAATTACATTTTCTTCTAGCTCGGGTGTCAGTAAGTTTTAAGAGGCTATCCAAGCGGAATCCAACAGCAGATCCTATGTGCAAAATATAACAGAGCTATCAAGACTATGAAACAAAAGACCAATGCAATTACTTGACAGCTGATAATACCTAACGTGAAGCCATAAATAAGTTGTCCTGTTGCTTTGACAACACAAAAGTGAAAGATACAACTTACCCCGTGTAGTGCCTTGGTTCAAAGCATTCCCTAGTTGCAAGATAGTGTGCATGATTCTTCTCAATTTTTCAGAACTTCTCACCTATATTTAGAAAGTGTAGAGGCAAGAATTTATGCACTTTGAAACATGTCTCGAGGGATATACCGAGACCAAATACAAGGAAGAGTGACTGCTTGCCTCTTCAGATGCGGAATTTACAACATTCAGAATTTTCCTCAGGTCAGAAACCTGAAGAAAATATATTTTGCAAAATATTAAGAGAAAACGCAAAAAATACAAACAAATCGATATGCCCACTTAGATATATCACTAACCTGGGAATTAAACTGCATCTTAAAACAAAAAACCCTTAGCTTTGATTCCACCCGAGGTACTTTCATTAACTCTAAGAAGAACTACAAAAAAAATATTATGAGAAGCAGGTTAGAATGGAACACATCATAATTGGAAATTCTCTGTTGCTTTTCACTTTCACATATGCTTATCGGTTATAGTGGAATTCAAAAAAATATTATGAGAAGCAGATTTTTCCTCATGTTTTAATGCTTTAAGTGAAATTTCATCTATTGCTTTTCACTTTCACATATGCTTATTGGTTACAGTGGAATTTAAAAAAGACATGTTAGAGTAATGGAGGAAATACATATGGGATGTTATTCCAGTTCACATGACATTATTTGCATGGAACCAAAATGGTGGTTTAGAACATGATTCAGCTAATTACAGTCCACATAGACAGTAAACCTCTTCAATTACATTTTCTTCTATGAACTGCGTATATACTAATCAATAAGTACATTTAAAAAAATATCAGAAAAATGAACAAGTCACAATTGAGTCTCGATCCAGTGAAACCATAAACCTAGCAAAGCTCAATCAACCACTGCATATCACAGAATTTGGGTATTTAACATCATTTTGCAAGTATCTTTTTGCAAACCATAAACTGATCCATGACAAGTATCTTTTAGCAAAAAATGAGAAGTAGATTAAAAGTTCTAGCCACGCCTAATCAATGAGTTTGCAAAAAATGGAGAAATCTTAGCGGTGATTACAATCCTGCCCAAAGCATAGCAGCAATATCATCTCGTATTTTTTTTGTCTCCCACCATGATTTGACGCATTTGTGTAACTATCAGAAACTTCGTAGTCGCTATCTTGTCCTTCATCATTGTCGTCACTATCTTCTTCCGATTCCGATGTATCTTCATCATGCACCCCAGTGAACATATCATCATCTGGATCACTTTCAGTTCTGCGAGATTTTCTTAAAAAGTTGTGTAAGGTAAAACAAGCCAAAATAATGTCAATTTGTGTGTCTACACTTTAACTTGGCATCACTTTAAGAATCTTCCAACATGCCTTCAAAACTCCAAACGACCTCTCTATACAGCTACGCAGTGAAGAGTGTCGCTTGTTGAACGCCTCTTTTGCATTGCTCGGAGCTACATTCTCAAATTGTAATAGATGATACCGTGTCTTCGGATAGGGAACCATGTATCCTTCCTTGTTTGGATAACCCTTATCTACTAGATAATAGCGACCTAAAAAAGCAATGTACTCATATTATAATGACATATAAATTAACTTCATCAAATTAAGTAATGAATTTTGTATGTCATCTTGTACCCGGTGGAGGATGTGGAAAACCCATAGACGGTGTACAAACAGCTTGTTCAAAAACCTTTGCATCATGAGCAGAACCCTCCCAACCAGCAGACACAAATGTGAAACACATGTCAAAATCACACACTGCCATAACATTGAATGTGCAAATCCCTTTCCTCCCTCGGTACGGAATTTGATCAGCTTCCGGTATACATGCATTAATATGTGTGCCGTCTATACAACCTATAGCTCCCTTGAAGTAGTCAGAATAACGTACATCATTCTTTATGTGGTTTGGGACTTGGACAAACAGTGGGTCCGTTGGTTTTATGAGATCTTTAGCCATACCATGAAAACCTCTAAGGCGACCCACTATGGCATCTAGTACCTCGTGAATAGTGGAAGAGATAGTCGAGGTAGAATGCTGAAACCTCTCTGATACGGTGCGGTAATTGAGGCCTTGGGCCATTGTGTATATAAAGATGTCAACCTTCTCTGTAGGCCGCATATTTTTAGTTCCACATAACCCGTATTTGTTGATCAAAAGGTTGCATAGATCATGGAAGACTTGCTTCTCCATTTTAAATGCATTGACACATCTAGTCTCCGTACTAGAATTAAGGACGTCATCCATCCATTGAGAACCGTTAAAAGGTGTATCATACACACGAACCTTGCGAACATGCATGTAATAATGTCATGTAATCAAATCATTCTCTATCTGTAAATTGCTCATGGATCGAAGAAGTCGTAAGCGACGGTGTCTTCCACGTGAAGACATTCTCCTGAGACGCAGTTGGTGTCACTGAATAAACATTGAACAAAAATTTCATTAATTTAATGCCAATCAAACATACATTACTTCATAAAATGCAAATAACAGATTCATGAAACGTAGATTACTTATTAAAATCGAAATAACACAAAAGTCATCAAATTGCTACAAAACACAATGAAACCATCAAGGTTCAATTGAAACAAAGGTCATAAAAAGTGAATAAAATAAAAAGCATAGCTGAAACTACAATCACACATCAGGCAAGGTACCCTTCTTCTCCTCTTTCTTGTATTCCCACTCAAGCCACTAAACTCTCTCCTCATTTCCAGGAATCAACATGAACATTGTACTCACACCTTCAGTCATTAAAAAAGTGACAGCAAAGCACCAAACAGGTGAACCAGCACGTATGAGTTCATCCTGCACCATATTAGCAAGCACAACCTTTGAGTCACCCGTTACAGAGGGGGTCTTGTTAGATGTTTCTTCTGCGGTGGACCTCTATGTCTCAACATCACATAATGCAATCATCTTCCGGTTAGCTTCATTCGATAAAGCTAGGTGTTTTTTGTATTCAGATTTCCCACCGCTCTTCCTCTTAACGTTGCGCTTGTTGACTCCCTGTGAACTAGCGCTTGTTGACTCCCTGTGAACTAGTTCCGTGTGTTTTTTTTCCCTTCCCACGAGATTGGCTAGGACACTGGAGTGGTTCGTTCTCTTCTTTAAGAATAGTCATATTCTCTGTCATATTCTCTGTATCTAGAGCATTGTTCATATCATCTTCTATGACAAAATCATCCCAGTCAATCGGGTCAACATCTTGATCATTCACTTCAATAGGAGTGCTGGACGGTGGAGGGGCCATTGATGGAGCAACACAACGTGAACCGGTGGCCACGGTTCCCACAAATAGCATCTCCATTGAGCTAAGAACCTCTGGATGTAGAGCATTTTTCTTAAAAACACGATAGTCTTTATTTTCCTGCATGGAAGACATTTGTTAGTACTTGTCACTGAATAAATTAATTAATGATGGGCGTAAACAAAATTTAGGATATTTTCATACCGCTAGTTTCGTTGTCCACCATTCATCGGATGCATTAATACAATTACACTCATAGTCCCATCCAAGCCCCGTATCACTGTCCTTAAGTGTTTTCCATAATTTCCACATTTTTTTCAAGGTATTGTATCTGTTCTTCAATGTATTTTGCTGACATTGTGTCGAAGTTTTCAGCTCGAACTGTGGTGTTAAGACTTTCCAATTGAAACAATTATTTCTACCATTCGATCTTTGGAAATCACGTAACAATTCCAAGAACGTTACCGTCACCTTATCATTCCAAGCATAGTTACACTTATCCTTATTACTCACCTGCGTCATTCTATAATTCGTTCCACCCATATTAAATTCATAATAAACAATAACAAAGACACCAAATATATAGCGGTTCAACACAATTGCTTTTGTAATCCTAACTGTATTCCGCTTTTGTCAATGGGAATGTGTAATTGTGAGCACATTCAATTTGCATTCCTAAGCTGTGTATCACATGATTTACATACTAGAAATCAAAATTTCAAGAAATAGAAGGAAAAGGATTGAATCTACATTCTGCTAATTGAATCTGCATTCTAAGCAAGATCATACATAGAAACGCAGAGAAAACGCAAAGAAGGAAACCTGCTAAGCAAGAGTACATTGAATCTGCATTATGCATTATGAGCACATTGAAAAGCAGAGAAATCGCAGAGAAGATATCAACTCAGACAAGAAATCGCAGAGAAGAAATCACAGAGGTATACACAAGAAATCAACTCAGGGAAAAACGCAGAGAAACGTGAAACGCAGGGATGACTCAGGGAAACGCAGGGAAATCAAACCCTAGAATTCTACAATGAGTTTTCGATTCACATAGAAACGCAGAGAAGAATGTAACCCAAAAACGCATATGAACACAGGGAAACGCAGGAAAAGTTTTTGATTTACCTGTTCTTCGTTGCTTAGCAGCCACGGATCCCTGTCACTGCCTGAAGGATGAAGAACACAAGCGCGGGCACCGTCTTCTGCGTGATGAAAAATGGACTGGGTGAGGGTAATACGTGAGGGGGATTCTTTAATGTGTTAGAGGGTATAATAGTAAAATGTTAATTAACAATCTAACCTAAATATCCCATACCAAACACCCAAAACTAACAATCCCAACAATCTACAACAATCTCTCACAATCCCAACAATCCCCATCCCCAACAATCTAAAATAAAAATCCCCATCCCATACCAAACAGGGCCTTGATTTAGGCTGATTTATACGAAAACTAGTTCAATGCCTTCACGTTGTGCGGGTTTTACCTCAATAAAAATATTATATTATAATTTTTACGTATGTATCAATATTAATCTAAATAAAATTTAATTTTAGGCTAAATGAACTTTTAAATATAAAATTGATATTTAATATCCTCTAAAAAAAGACCTTGTAAAAATATCTATATTTTAGAAAAAACCAAATGATTTTTATATTAAAAACAAATTGCGTTAGAAAATTTATTTCAAATTTGGGATTTGTAGTAACCAAAAATCCTTTTCTGTTTTGATAATAATATTTTTAGATTAATAAGATGACGTGTTGAATGTTTTGTAATTTTAATAACAATTTTTGTATATAAAAGAATAAATGACAAATCGGTAAATATAGTGTGATAAATATGTAAAATTGTAAATAACTCGAAAAAAATCTTACGTGACATGCATTAGATGCGACACGTAAGCAAAAATGTGTTTGATTTTAGTAATATACTAATATATATATATATATATATATATATATATATATATATATATATATATATATATATATATATATATATATATATATATATATATATATATATATATAGAATATATAGATATATCATATATAGATTGATTATCATTTTCTCAAAAAAAAATAAAATTGTCGTTTTGTTTAAACTTGAGCTAGTCAAACCAGATGGGCCCAATGTTACGATATTAAGCCCAATTTGGGTATAAAATAAATGGACTACAAAGTTATTATACCTTAACTGAAGGCCCACTCAAGGCCCATAATGCCTTTAAGAGACTAGGGTTTTATAGGGAAGCCTCAGTTTCGCTCGTTCATCCTCTGGTGTGAGAAAGTGAGAGACAGTCGCCGTTAAGCCGCAGATAGCAGGAGATCTCAGCAATGGGTAAGAATTTACGCATAGTTATTCTCGAATTTCCTCTAATTCTTCAAACCTGAGTTTTTCCATTCAGTTTGCATGAGTAAAAATCTAATTTTTAGTTGCTTGTTCGATGTCTTTTTTATGATCTGATGGAATAGCGAGGATTAAGGTACACGAACTCAGGCAAAAGAACAAGAGTGATCTTCTCGCACAGTTGAAGGATCTCAAGGCCGAACTCTCTCTTCTCCGTGTCGCTAAGGTCACCGGCGGTGCTCCTAACAAACTCTCGAAAATGTAAAATTTCCCCGATTCACATTTCTACTAAATCGTTTTTGTTTTTCCATTGAATTGTTGTGTGCTGAATTGTTAATACCGGTTGGTTTTGTTTTGTATAGTAAGGTTGTGAGGTTGCAAATCGCCCAGGTTTTGACGGTGATTTCACAGAAACAGAAATCAGCATTGAGAGAAGCGTACAAGAACAAAAAGTATCTTCCTCTCGACCTTCGCCCTAAGAAGACTAGAGCCATCCGCCGCCGTCTCACCAAGCACCAGGTATATTTTTGACTTCTCCTGATCTTTCTATCTTATCAGTTGTTTTAGTTGCTAACTTAACGATGATGTGGCTGAAATATGTGGTTAAACGATTAAATTGGAATGCAATAGGGCTGATTTAGTGAGTTAAAAAACATGTTAGCTGTGTGTATAGATGTCCATCCATTGTTTGATTTGGTTTGTAGTTTTGTTGATTGTAATCCTACAATTACAGAAATTTCGCCAAAAGAGTTTCGGATGTTTGAATTGAAAATCCTAACCATAATACTCTTAAGATTAGAACATCAAGCATTTACTTGTTCAGTTGTTTGTCACTTGTGAGTGATTAGCCATTTTGTTATTCATTTATGCGCAAGTTGCTCACCTATAAGGGTAGTGAATGGCCTAAGACATCCATTGAATTAATAATTTTGTAATCTCTAAAAGTATAATTTCACTGATTCAGCCAAAGAGTTTTAGATGTTTGGAGGGAATGGCCTAAGCATTAGAGGATTGCCTTGTTGTGGACACTTACAGTTGTTTGTTACTTTTTCAGGCCAATTTGAAAACCGAACGTGAGAAGAAGAAAGAGATTTACTTCCCATTGAGGAAATATGCCATCAAGGTGTAAGGAATATTGACCCTTAATTTCGTGTTAGTTTTACAAACACAGCATTTTGTGCAAGTTTTGTTTGTTTCAGAACTATGAATTATTATGGATACTGCTCTTCCATTTGAATTCTTTGTCTTTTTCTCCTCGGCTAAATCTTTTGCTTTAGTATTGTATCCCATCAACTGCATTGGAGATGATGAATATCTTGCAAGTATACTATCCATATGAGAAAGTAATGGGAATGCCCACGTTGTATTGATCAGCATATCCTCATCAGCAATCCTGACAATTTCTACTGTCAATATTTTGACTAGAAAATTTAAAAATGCTGCAAGAAGTGAATTGTTTTTAATACGGCACATTATAGAAAAAAGAGTTGTGAATTACCTTTTGAATAATAACTCTTGTTATTTTGAAGTAAAGGAAAAAGGCAAAATTTTCCAAATGTGAAAATTAAATACATCCTTGTATTTTGAAGTCGTTTCTTAAATCTATTTTTTTTAGTCAATTGGTCTAGCCTGGTGTTTTTGGCCTGTCTCACTGCAAACAAAGTAATATGGCAATCTAATTTATTGTTAACCCAACTTTATGGTGGATGTCGTTCGGGACGAAAAGGTTGAAAAATGTACAAATTGAGTTTTGGTGTCTACTACCACTAGTTTTAGCGATCCATTAAAGTCTAAGTTTGGTCGATGATGATTAGTAGATCGAATAGTCGAATACTACATGTCACTTTTCCTCTTTATTTTAAGAACACCGCTTTTCAAAATTCCAATATTTTAAAATTTATATCAAAGTCATTTTCCAGTTTTACTTAAGTTGATGTCACCCAAAATTCTATACAAATTAAATTCTTATGATGAAGTGAAGATATTAAACTATTAGAATCTTGTTTGAGAAATCAAACAGAAAGGGGTGAGTTGAGATGAAATGAGACAAATCTGACTTGTATGATTGTGAATAATTGATGAAGCGAAAATATTAAACTATTAGAATCTTATTTGAGAAATCAAGAGAAAACTGAGGGTGGTGAACACGACGAATAAACGTAAAATCATCTAATTTGTAATTCAATTGTAGAAAAATAAAATAAACCGGATTATTGGAGTAATGGAAAGGTCAAATCGTAAATGTTTTTTGCTAGGATCATGTTACAATATTTGAATGAATCTCGCTGAATTAGGAACGAAATTTGATGAAACCGGATACATGTTCGGGATTTGTGGTTTCACCCTTCAAAAACCTTGACCGGAGACCGGAGCGGATTAATCGGGATAAAATTATATATATATATATATATATATATATATATATATATATATATATATATATATATATAAAGATTAAAAATATTTTTTTTATTAAATATGTAAACAAGATATATGATTTTATTTAAAATATATAAACTAAATTTACTGAAAAAAATATTTGGGTCTTATTCGGTCTTTTTCGATCCGGACCAGAAAAAACGGTCGAGGCCTATTCGGTTTTTAGGTCCGCCTTATTCTAAATTGTGTATAAGTTTTCTCATGTGGGGATTCCCCTACGGCTACTTGCGCAATTTTACTACCGCTAAACCGAGCTTTGAAATCCCACGAGCTTGTAATTTTACTACCGTTCATCCCCTTGCGCGAGAAAGTGAGAGACAGTCGCCGTTAAGCCGCAGATTGCATGAGATATCAGCAACGGGTAAGAATTTACGAGCTTAGGACATGTTTGGTATCTATATCTAGATATCAAGATATGGGTATCAAGATATGGGTATCAAGATATGAGTATGAAGTATCAAGATATGAGTATGAGATTGATATCTGATACGTTAGTTTTGGAGAGGAGGAATAGAAGAGGAGGAGCAATTTTAGATATGTAATACCTCCAGTTTTTTGAGTATATCAAAATAGGAGAAAATGTGTATGATGAGTATATCAAGATATCAGTCTGATATCCATACACTTGTATACCAAACATAAGTATGAGGTTTTTTTTATATCTATACCCATATCTGATATATAAACAACCCCTAGTTTTTCCAATAAAGTTTGTATGAGTTAAAATCTAATTATCAATCGCTTGCACGATGTTTATTTTTTCCATGATCCGATGGAATAGTGAGGATTAAGGTTCACGAGCTCAGGCAAAAGAACAAGACTGATCTTCTCGCACAGTTGAAGGATCTGAAGGCCGAGCTCTCTTCTCCGCGTCGCTAAGGTCATCGGCGGTGCTCCCAACAAACTTTCGAAGATGTAAATTTCCCCGAATTTCACATTTCTACTTCGTCGTTTTTGTGTTTCCATTGTGCTAAATTGATAATAGCGGTTGGTTTTGTTTTATATAATAAGGCTGTGAGGTTGCAAATCGCCCAGGTTTTGACGGTAATTTCACATAAGCAGAAATCAGCATTGAAAGAAGCTTACAAGAACAAAAAGTATCTTCCTCTCGATCATCGCCCCAAGAAGACAAGAGCCATCCGTCGTCATCTCACCAAGCACCAGGTATATTTTTTTGCCTTCTGATTTTTATAGCATATGATTTAGTTGCTTACTTAACGATGATGTAGGGTAAGATTTGATCATTTGGATAGTTATAGCCTCTAAATTCCAGATAATTAATTAGGTTATTTGTCCATTTAATGAGTCCCTCAAGGTGTTCGATAAAATGCCCAAGAGATAAATAAGCTTGTTTGACTAATTAATAAAATCGTTTATTTCTATGCCTTTTTCGAAGATATCGAAGATATGTCTCTAACGCCTGGGATGTAGCACCTGTTTCACATCCTATAACAAATAGATTTCTATTTGAAAATATCACTAAATTTTCGTGCACTTAATCTCACTTTTAGGAATCATTTACATAGGTGTCCTGTGCTATTACAAATTTTGAAGTCAAGCAAGTCGTGGATTACATTCCATAATTCTGTTTAAGTGGGATAGAGTAAAACTACTTCTAATGGTGTTAGAGTGTGTTCTTATCACTTTTGCAGCTACAGAAGTGTTTAACCTCTAATCAAGTGTGTTTTTCTACTTCCAAACATTTCAGATTGAGGTCACTAAATAAGAGTGACCAATTGAATTTTTCGTTTAGGTCATCTATGATGGTTACATCGCTGCACCAATACTAATGAACAAGACGAAGACTTAGGATCTCTATGGAGCAAAAGGACGAGGATCAGTATGGAGCAAAAGTTGTTTGCCCGTGTGGGGGTACACATATAGCTATATATAAATAAGATAAATAAGAACATAGTGCTTTCTTTAATGAGTTGATCGTAATTTTCCTTTCAGATTTATATCGTCTGATGTAGACGAAATCATCAGTCATCCAACATGAGCACAAAAAAAGCACCGGGAGTAGCAGGCCGAATTGGAGCTTTATCTATCAAACAACTAGAAGATCTCTTCCTGCTCTTGTTAAATGACTGCAAAAGCCCCAAAGAGATCTGTAAAGTCCATGCTCATATCATCAAATCCGCCTTGGAACAGAGCAACTACTTAGGCACCAACATGATCAAAATGTGTTCCAACTTCCGGGCAGCGGATTATGCTTCCATGATCTTCCACGATATCACGGAACCGAATGTGTTTGTGTACAATGAAATGATCAGAGCATGCAATTACAACAATAAACATGAGTTGGGGATTTCTCTGTTCAAGCAAATGACCGAACACCAACGAGCCTGTCCTAACAGGTTCACATACCCATTTGTGATAAAGTGTTGTGGGGGGTACGAGGCCATGGTTTGGGCAAGCAGTTTCATGGTTGCGTTTGTAAAGTCGGGTGGATATCGAATTTGACAACTGAAAACTCATTGCTGGACATGTATGGAAAGTGTGACAATCTGGATGATGCACACAAGATATTTGATGAAATGCACGAAAGAAATATAGTTTCTTGGAATTGTTTGATATCTGGGTATGGTAGGCGTGGTCAAATGAAAAGAGCCAGAGCATTCTTCGATAAGATGCCAGAGAGATATGATGTGTCTTGGACAGCCATGATTTCTGGTACACTCAGATTGGATGTTATGTCGATGCATTAGAAGTATTTCGGGAGATGCAAATGGTCGGCGTTGCACCTGATGAGATCAGTGTCGTTTCTGTATTACCGGCTTGTGCACAACTTGGAGCGCTTGAGCTTGGGAAATGGATACATTTCTATTGTGAGAAAAATGGGCTTGTAAAGAAAACTAATGTCTCTAATGCATTGATTGAGATGTTCTGTAGATGTGGATGCATCGATGAAGCCCGACAAGTGTTTGTTCAAATGACTGAGAGAGATGTCATTTCTTGGAGCACCATGATTGCAGGTATAATTACAAAAACATTTTCCAATTCTCTTTCATCTTTGATCTATAATTAGCTTGTACTAATGAATGTTTGTTTGAACAGGGCTAGCCAATCACGGAAAAGGCAACAAAGCAATCTACTTATTCAAAGACATGAAAACAACGACAATCAAGCCGAACGGGATTACATTCGTGGCCGTCCTCTCAGCCTGCACACATTCAGGATTCATAGATGAAGGTTTCCAGTACTTAGAGTCGATGAAAAACGAATACAATATAGAACCATCAATTCACCACTATAGTTGTTTAGTTGATCTCCTTGGACGCGGTGGCCAGCTAAACCGAGCTTTGAAGATCATAGATGAAATGCCGATGAAACCAGATGCTAAAATCTGGGGCTCCTTGCTTAGTTCATGTAGGACTTACCGCAACCTCAATATCGCCGAAATTGCAATGGAGCGTCTTCAAGAGTTTGAACCTGATGATACTGGAAACTATGTTATACTGTCAAATATATATGCAGATCATGGGCAATGGGATGGAGTTTCAAGGATCAGAAAGATAATGAGAAGTAAAAGCTTGAAGAAAATACCCGGAAGTAGCTGGATTGAAGTTGATAGTGTGGCTCGAGAGTTTGTTTCCGGTGATGATTCCAAGTGTTTAACCGGTGATATGTTGTGGGTATTGAGAATACTGCAGCGGCATCTTCACAAGAAGAATCACTGTCGAATTATGCTAAATGATTATTATGAAACTAGTTTATGATCGGTGTATTACAGTGTAATTTTAAAATTGTTTGGTTTTATTATAAAATTATTTATTACTAATTGTTTTTAATTTTTAATATGCTATGTTTCTTCAAACTTTATCGTGTTTTTGAATTTGATTTATATGCGATTTGACCAACATAAACAAAAAGTGAAAAATATTCTGTAAATGCAATTAAGTGAACAATTTTCACTAATATACAAATATGATCTAAAAAGTCAACAATCGTCACCATAAAGTAATGTGGAAGACTATGAAATGAATCAATCATGTAATAAAAACAAGTAGTATTTTAATAACATAATATTACATACACGCCCATTGTAAGTAATATATTTACTTTCTAAAATATGATATTTAAATTGATTATAAAAGTCAACTGATTTGCCATGTACCTGCAGTATGCGAAGAGGAGATGTATCGTTGTAATTATGGAGTCAAGTCAAATTTCTCTTATATAGTTTTATATAATAATGATAATAGATTAATAGGTAAGTAGTTGAATTTCTTTTTTTGTGTCGTTATGAAATGTGAGTGAAAAAATGATAATAAATTGGAAGCGTAGACTTTGGGTGGGATTGGAAGGCAGGTGGGCAAGTAGTGAAAGCGAAAGAGATAGTGATAGCTAATTAGCTATATAGCCCAAATGACGTTTCTAACAAAGTTGATGTTGATGCTCAACTTCTTCTATTTCTCTTTTTTTTTCTTCTTATTATAATTCTTATTAATTTATTTTCAGTAACTTTTATATATATATATAAGGGTGAAGGTTTAAGTAGACAAGGTAATTATATATATAAGTGTGAAGTTTGGTGAGTCGATACTCAATATAACGTGAGATCTCAATGTTCGAGTTTATATGTCGTTAGATCCGAACCTAACAAGGCTAATATGTTTATATCTCAAAAAATGTAGAAGCATTTGCTGTTACGAAGGCACGAGGGCTAATATTAACACGAGAGAATCAACCTTAATAAGCGGGACTGATAATATTTTGGAATAATTATATTAATTTATTACATAGTGACTAGTGAGACAAGTAGTGGGTTATACGCGCGCTCGTTCTGGTATTTCAGTTGGTGGACCCCACCTCCACCTCTGCCTTCTTCACAACCTTATCGTCCTCTCACTCTGTTGGAATCTTCTAATGTACCAGCAATCGAGCATAGTTTACCTTTTGGTGGATATTTCAGTTTCTCTCTCTACATTCCTCGACTTCGAAGTTGAAGCTCTCAATTGACTGTAATTTCTCGCTCTTGTGATCTTGTCGCCTTTGAGGCTTGGAGATTTAGAATTTGGTGACTTGTGAAAATCGGATTGAGGATTTGGCACAACGAATTCAAAATGATAACCGCAAATTGCTTCATGAGGTTTCTTTCCTCCTTTATCCCCTACAGTTTCGCAAATTGTATGTATTCCTATCATGGTTTGAGGAAAAAAAAGTTGTTTTCCTGAAGACTCGAGTGAATTTGCGAATGTTTTTTTTCCATTTGCAATTGGTTTTAGGACCGTGATAAAACATATCGGATGAGCTTTCAAAGTCTATTTCTTGATTGAGTTTTAAGTTGAGGTTTATTTGTAAATAATGATGGGAGCAATTCTGACTGATCTGCTACGAAGTAAGATGAAAGGAATTAATCGATGCTTTCAATTTGTGTGTACAGATCTTGCCAGCTCATTTTGAGTAAGTTGTTGTTGCTTGGGTGTATAAGACGGATACAAGTGCATAATTTTAGGCTAATGTTGCTGTGGTGTATAAGCCGGATACAAGTGCACATTTTTCCTATTCATCCCTTCAAACTCTACTTTTCTTCGACTTGATTGCGGTTGGATGTCATGTTTGATTCAATTGATTGTTTTGTGAGTTGGTTTTATTGCCTACTTTTGCTTTTCTTAGTCCTACCATTTTTGCTAATATATATTGATTTGCCCATTGTTATGTCAACTTTGTTGTTTTGGGTGGTATTTTAATTAACCGATTTTTTGAGAAAAGTTTATTATTTGATTGATGGGTATGCTTATTTATGCCTTGATTGGTAGTTGAGTTGCTTTTTTTAGTTTGAAAGATTGTCTTCTGTAATTATGCTGCAGTGACAATTGAAAACGTTTGGGCTTTGAGCCGGATGAAGCACGGAAGGTTTGTCTCGACATCTTTAGTACGCATCATCAACCTCTTCTGGTAATTTTGTATCTTCTTAATTCAGTAATCCCTTCGATTAATCTATGATCTATGTTTGTATGGTTAGATTTTATTTCATCTTTTGTTTTTAAAGCTTACTGTCATGGAGAATGGTCAACCAATGTGTACAGTTGCGTATTTGTAGACTGTAGGTGTGAAGATTTTGAAATTGATTGTTTGTTTTTAAGCTTTGATTAGTCTTTATTTATTTGGAGTATTATGTGGGTATGTGGTCGTTCACTTCAAAATTAGGGTATCTCAAACATAACATTGACTATCTTTTTACACTCAAATTGACCATTCTTCATTGTCTTATTGGAATTTTGTGTTTATTCATGTTTGCCTTCACCTTGGCTTGCAATTACTTTCCAAATTCAAGTCGAAAGTTACTTAGTATTAATGTTGAATATATTATTGTTGACAATTCTCAAAACCTCAGGAACAATGAAGAGCAACCTTATCATCTTGACCTTCACATATCAAGTACAACAAACGCTACCACTGAGGTAAGTCAAATAAAAAGCCAACATCTTTTTTTTTATTGATTTCTTGAATATTATTATCAGGACTTAAATTAAATTGTGTATGTTTGTACCACGTCATAACACTTCTTTTGTACAACCGCGCGCGAAGCGCGCCGGCTATTACTAGTGTATATATAAATCCAACCAAAATATATATATAAACTAATATTTACTAATTTATAAATATTTTTTTGTTTGTCGCAAGTCTTTTCATGACTCAAAAAGAGTGGGGGATATATACTGAAGTATAAATATTTTTGCTAAATATATAGGGTAAATTATTTAAAAATTATCATTAATTATTATTGTTTAAATATTTACTAATTAAGTTTTATGATATCACAAACCGGACCATTCATAAACTTTTTTGTCTTTCGTATTTTTATAAGTAGATACTCGATATTCATATTAATATATCGAGGTATGGGTCTTATATATATAGGTAAATTTAGATATACCAAAGTTTATATATAATAATTTTATAATAAATTGTTTGATGAACTTGGAAAATTAAAAAAAGATATAATTAAATTAATATCTAATATAATATATGGATGTGGATGACCAAAAAATGGAGTTTTAACGATTGAAAGAACATTTTGTTTTGCAGCGATTGCTTACATGTGCTTCTCATTTGGTTGCTCTATTTCAACAATTTGTTCCTGTCGTTTTGTACCTATTATCTACTGTTCTTCCCTTTAAATTCTAATGTATCCATTTGTCCCTATTTCTCAATGTCTTCAAATTTCTCGTCTCCCACTTGCAGTTATAAAAGCTGACACGGTGACACCCAGAAGCTTGTTCTCTTTCGATCAATCAATCTGCACTCTTAAAAACCCTCTCTACCCCCTTCCAAAATTAATGGGGTTTTCCATGGTAGATGGAGGAGAGCAACAGTAGTTTTTTCCTTGATTCATTTTCCCAGGTATCACTCTTTCGAATTATGATTAGTTTTCTAGTAATTATGGAAATTTGGAATCTGCTGTGTGAAAAGTTGAAGAAAGATTATGATGTATATATATGTGCTTGATTTTGCTATTCAATCAACAGGGTTTAGAATTGAAGGGCGAAAGTGGTCCAATCCAAATTTGGGTCACTTTTGGAAGAGAAGCGGTTGATTAATCTAGGGTTTTAGAGCGATTTTAGTAAGAATTTGTGGTTGAGATTCCTTGATTGGTTCATATTGGAGTTGAAACCCTAAAAATGGCAACAGAAGCACCAGCAGTTGAGCTTCATAGCGGGCAACAAAAGAAAATGGTCAAACAGTTGACTGGAAAGCGCGATGACACTCCGTTACATTCTGCAGTTAGAGCTGGGAGATTGAATGAAGTTATTGACATACTTGCTGGTGTTGAAAATGAAGAATTGAAAGAGCTTTTGTCAAGGCAAAATCAATCTGGGGAAACTGCTTTGTATGTTGCAGTTGAGACTGGTCAAGTGGATATCATTAGGGAAATGATGAAGTTTTATGATCATGCTGTTGCTAGTATCAAGGCTCGAAACGGGTGTGACGCGTTTCTTATTGCGGCTAAGCAAGGGAGTTTAGGTATGTTCTTGATCATAACTGTCAAATTTCAATTGTACCATGGTGCTGCTTCTGGTTATGTAATTTGAGAGTTTTTTCTTTGAATGATTGATTTTTTGGGATCATAGAAACAAGTATCAACTGTGATGTGCAGAGATACTGAAGTTGCTTATGGAAACCGATGCAAACCTTTCAATGTCATATGATTTAACCAACACAACGGCTCTGCAGATGGCTGCAAACCAAGGACATCTCGAGGTGGTGAATTTTCTCCTTGAATCGTGCTCTGAGCTGACCACTATATCTCGGACCAATGGGAAGAATGCTTTGCATTCGGCAGCTAGGAACGGTCACATGGAGGTTGTGAAAGCACTTGTGGAGAAAGACCCGGATATTGCAATTAGAGTTGATAATAAGGGCCAAACTGCTCTTCACATGGCAGTAAAGGGCCAAAATGTTGAGATTGTTGATCAGCTGATTAAGGCTAACCCTTCCTCGGTTAATTTGGTTGATAACAAGGGAAATTCGGCTCTTCACACTGCAACCCGAAAGGGAAGATCTCAGGTATCATTCTTCTCATTGATGGATCAGTGTTGTATTTGTGCAGCATTTAGTGATATCAATTTTTTGATATGAGCACATTTTTAAAAGTTTAGATTATTTTTGGTTCATTGATGATAGTTTGCATTATTTTCCAGATTGTTACAAGACTGTTGGTGCAAGAAGAACTCGACAAATCAGTTGTAAATAAGGCGGGAGAAACCGCTCTAGATACATCAAAGAAGACGCATAACAAAGACATCCAAGCCATTCTCGAGGAGAATGGTGTGCAAAGTGCCAAACATCTCAAACGGAACACAACCAACCCAGCTAAACAACTCAAACAGACAATTAGCGACATAAAACACGAGGTCCACGACCAGATAGAGCAGACTCAACAGACCAAGAAACGGGTACACGGAATGGCTAAACGAGTCCACAAGATGCACTCAGAAGGGCTCAACAACGCGATCAACTCCACTACCGTTGTAGCAGTCCTCATTGCAACCGTTACATTTGCAGCCATCTTCACAGTCCCTGGTCAGTACGTAGACGGCTCATCAATCGATTCAAGCATATCTCCGGGGGCCTCCTTAGAAGAAGACTACGCATCAAACATGCCTCCCGGAGCCACCTTTGGAGAGGCACACATAGCTTTAAACCCAAGTCCCAACGCTTTCTTGATCTTCTTTGTGTTCGACTCAATTGCTCTCTTCATCTCCTTGGCTGTTGTTGTGGTCCAGACGTCGGTGGTGGTTGTAGAGAGTAAGGCAAAGAAGAGGATGATGGCTATCATTAACAAGCTTATGTGGTTAGCTTGTGTGCTCGTTAGTGTAGCGTTTCTCGCACTTTCGTTTGTGGTGGTGGGAGACGAGAATAGAGTGTTGGCTATTGTTGTAACGGTTATTGGAGCGACGATAATGGTTACGACATTGGGACTGATGTGCTATTGGGTGATTGAGCACCATGTAGAGGCCAAGAGTCGGAGAAGCCTTAGGAGGTCGTCTATGGATAGTAGATCACGTTCTTGGTCGATTTCAATAGTGTCGGATTCAGAGATGTTGAGCAATGAAAATCGCACGAAAATGTATGCAATTTGAAGGGGTAAAGGAAGAGGTTGGTATGCCTTGCCTTTTTGTACTTGTTTAAGGCATAGTATAGTATAGTATTGTATATGATCCATTTTATAGACGATCTGAGATCATCACTCTAAGGCGCATCAATCTCATCGAGTGATAGTTTATCACCTGAGTCCCATCTATATTTTGTCATATTTTCATTTATTTTATTGAGTCAGATATCTAAATGTTCATAAAGTACGGGTGAGATTTTGTAAATTATTATAACTTATAAATAACCCATATAAATCAATGAAATATTAGAACTAAGCGGTCATAACATCCGACTACGATAATTCAAAGTTTTTGGAGGATTTCGGGCAATATGGACCAGGATTGACATGCCGGGAGCTCTTTCGAGAGATTATATATATAGAGAGGGGTTCGGGTGGAAACGTATTCATGTGTAGGGAGCAAGAACGTCTAAGAGCCGTTTGATTGAAAAATGAACGTTCAAGATCTTGGTGCATCGTAGGAGTTTATGGACGTGATTCACAAGATTAAAAATTAAAACATATAGTTTCAATTAATAACTTCACAAATTTGGAAACAAAATATTATAGTGATTCACATCATTGTAGCATAAATCGATCAAAATCATTGTAAATCGGTCGAAACAGAGGATCGTTACACAACCATAAAAAATGAAAAATCGATATAATGCTAATTCGGTCGGATTGTTTACATTTCAGTCGAAATCATGCTAATTTTGCTTGACTTGGCGAAACTGTCCTACATTTCGATCAAAATAAAAGTATTTTGAGAGAGATAATTCAAAAAAAAAAATCAAATTGTCTTGTATTTCAATCGAAATGGAAGTATTTCGAGAGATAGGGGAAAAAAATTCAAATTGTCCTACATTTCGGTCGAAATGGAATTATTTTGAGAGGTACAGTGCAAAAAAAAATTTCAAACTGTTGTACATTCCGATCAAAATGGAAATATTGCGAGAGAGGTAGTGGGAAATTTTTTTAAAGAAATCCGATCGAAATTGTTTCTTGAGTTTTAAGTATTTAATTATAGTCATTTCGAACATAATAAGACCATTTCGATCGTAATGTGGTTGTTTACCAATGTCAAATGTATACTAACCAATTTTGATCGTGGCATTTCGATCGTAATGTGCATGTTAGGAGTTTTTTTATTCTTCATCATTTCGATGAAAGTATATTCATTCTTGAACACAATTTCTTATGTGAAGAATATGAAATGGCATGACAATGGAAAACGTTTTTTTTTTTAATTATGTGAACAATGATATTATAAAGAGACATAAGGTAAGAAAATAATTGAGTCAATAAGATTAATCAATATTTAGTGTCAAATCTGGAACGTCTAATTAATTAGATCATGCACTTATCAAAAAAAAATTAATTAGATCATATGACTATGATAGGTTTCTACTCCCTATACATGAATAGGTTCTCAAGGTTTCTTGCTTGAGGTCCCGAATATGCCGGGACCCAAAAGATGCGTGAAATTTATAACGCTAACGGTAAGAAATCTTAACCCAACATAAATCTGATCAAACCCTCTAGGCTACCTCAAGGTCATATAAGTCAAACAAATCATAGGTAGGTTCATTGCAGAGCCACTGAAACTCCCCAATCTCAAAGTAAGTATCAAAATCTCAACCTAACATAAATCCGATCAAACCCTCTAGGCTACCTCAAGGTCATATAGGCCAAACAAATCATAGGTAGGTTCATTGCAGAGCACCGAAACTCCCTAATCTCGTCGAAATCTCAATAACTCAAAAGTAACTATCATGTATTTGTGACCTACTGAGAACTCTTTTAAGATTTAATTGGTAATGGTGCATGACCGTTTTTAGTTGGTAAAGCGATTTGTAAGGTTAAATCCGTTAATAAACGATGCCTTAACCTACTATCTAGTTAGGTGGAACTATCGGTAGCAAGTTATCTTTTACGACTACTTAAATTATTTATATTTTGGAGTTATTTACATTTACCTTTTTCCATAAAAAAAAGTTTTGTTTGGAGGTCGATTTTTTTATTTTGAAATAACTTCAAATTAAAATAAGTTATTTGTATATAGGGTTACATAGTGTATCTGTTTGTAGTAACAATTTTTAAAATAAAAAAAAATGTATAAATGTGTATCTAAATTTCATTATTTGTTTCTAATCTTGATACACGTCTGTAAGTATACTCATCGTTTGGAGATCTTCCGTCGAGCCGATGTGTTAAATTACACGAAACGGAACAAGGAAGAAGGAACAAGAGAAATTGAAATTCTGAAATTCTCATCCTCCAAATATTCCCTTTGTGTAAAACCCTAGAAAACCTTCATCTTCTTGACTTGGATTTGACTGTAGAAATTGGATAGAGTAAATCAAGATCAATGGATGAAGAGTTGCTCGAGTTGCAGAGACAGTTTGAGGTTGCTCAAGAAGCTAAGTCGAGCATCCGATTGTCAGAGCGAAACGTTGTCGAATTGGTCCAGAAACTCCATGAACTTCAAATCATTGACTTCGATCTCCTTCACACTGTCTCTGGCAAGGAATACATCACTCCTGTAAGTCTCTCCCTCTGTTTCATAACTCTCTGCTTTGCTTTTGACAAATTACATTTAGCGTCATGCAGTCTGTGATTGTTGTAGAGATCAGGAGAAATGCGATCGTTTTATAATCTAATTTACTGTATATTGTTCGAAATGCTATTGGGGATTTCGTTTCGCCCTTGGATGTTTTGATCGAGAAGTTTTTATTTTTATTTATCAGTGTTCAGGAAGTGACATTAATATGATTGATTTAACTCAATGTATTGCTGGAACAGGAACAACTGCGTCTTGAAATTGTTGCGGAGATAAACAAAGTAGGACGTGTTTCAGTGATTGATCTGGCCGATGTTATTGGTGTTGATTTGTATCATGTTGAGAAACAAGCTCAGGCTGTAGTATCTAATGATCCAGAACTTATGTTAATTCAAGGGGAAATAATATCAAAATTCTATTGGGATAACGTGGCTGAGGAAATTAACGAGAGGCTTCAAGAATGCAGTCAAATTGCGCTTGCTGAGATTGCTGCACAGCTACAAGTTGGTTCACAGTTGGTTGCTTCAGTGCTGGAATCCAGGATGGGGACTTTGGTATGATCTGTTTCTTTCTAAATTTACTTGGTATCAATTGTGGATTTTTTTTATGGGTTTTGATGTCTATATTTTCTCTGGTGTGTAGATCAAAGGCAGATTAGAAGGTGGGCAACTTTATACACCAGCCTATGTTGCCCGTGTGAATGCAATGATTCGTGGTGCTGCAAGAGCTATGACTATTCCTTCAAATTTGTCCGCCTTGTGGAGCACTTTGCAGCAGTTACTGCAGGAGATGAATGGAGCAACTGGGGTAGCGGTTGATAATTCATTTTTCCAGTCACTGTTTAATGCTTTAGTGAAGAAAGGGGATATCCTTGGGTCTGTTCGAGCTGGAGTTCATTGGACACCTGCAGTAAGAAACACTTGTAGCTAAACTTATTTGACCCACTAAGATTTACCATTTCGCCTTTGTTTTTCAATTGCCATGTGTGTTTTGACCAGATGCACATATATTGCCGGCTTGTAACTACTTATTTGTATTGCCTTGATTCTTCTCATATGGTGATATGCTTACAACTGAAATGCTATGACCTCCAGGTTTTCGCCACTGCTCAAAAGGAATGTGTGGATTCTTTCCTTTCTCAGGTTTGAAGCTTGTCTACAAAAGCTTATTTGATAATTTTCATTTTGAAAGAGATATATTTTTGAAAAGATATACATAGAAGTCCCAGGAGAACAAGTTTCTCTCTATGCCGTTTACGCACTTCATTTTTTCTACATAGTTTTGAAATTCAGTTCTACTCATTGCTAACTGTAGAACATGTTAGCAGTCATAAAAAATCTCATTGTCTATTATAGCGGTTTAGAGCATATTTTGCAGAATATGTTGGTCTTAGAACACTTCCTGTGATGCTGCAGAATTCCTTTATTACTTATGACACGCTGCAGAAATTAGGAATTCCACAGCCCGTGCAGTACTTGCAGGTAGCTTATGTCCTAATATATAATACGCTTCATCTTATATTTTCTTCTCTAAGTTGAATCTAATCAAATTTGTATTTACACTTCTAAATTTAGTCTAGGTATCCGGATGGTATACCTTTGGTGACCTTATTCATCCATCCATCAATTGTTGAGATGCTGGATACAGCCCTGGAGGATGCTATTGAACGTGGAAGTTGGTGAGACTTTAAATGATTTAGTTTTAGCATCGCATTTTAGGCTTGCTAGTTATTTTTCTGTTATCCTGAAGCTCTTATAATTTCAAGTTTATATCCGACAATGTTTGTTCTGGACATTTACTTTTGTATAAAACTTTTAGCTATGTGCTCTTCATCAACATGTTTGTGTTTTCTCTTTTAACCTGTTTCAGATGTATAAATCTTCAAGCTATTATTTTGTTGCTTTAAAAACTTAATTTTGAAGTGCTGATGAACTTTTTTCCAACCCCTATTTAATGGATTTGATTTCTTTCCTGCCTGACACTAGTAATATGTGTCTCGATTGATTAACTGACTGCTGCAGGTTCGATTCAATGTCTGTTTTGCCCTCATCAATTGGATCTCAAGATGCGGCTAAGATTTTGTCACTGTGTCCCTCCATCCAGTCAGCACTCAAGGTCATTTAGCTACAGTTGTTTTCTTTTCCCCAAAGACCTTGAGTGTTATCTTTTTCTTATATCATAATAAAATTTCAACATTGATACCAGACCAACAAGGCACTCATCGTGGCAGATTCCTATGTGCTAACTGAAGGCTTTGTTAAGGTAATATGATAAGGATTTTGCATTGTTTGTTGCTTGAAGAAAAGAAAGATGTACTGAATTGTTCTTCGTGTAATCACGTGATAATTTGTTTGCTCGTTTGGTATTTTAGTTGAATCATCTCTCTGTGTTGTCATAAGGGACACATTGAGTGCTTTTCTTGTTTGCTAATCTTCCCATTTCCTATAGGTGTTTCCACTGTCAGTTTTATAAGCTCCCAACTGAATCTAGTATCTCTGAATCGTGTGTGATATTGTATGTCTCTCTTCTCTTCTTGTCTAGGATATCTCCAACCGCATGGAGAAGGAATTGGATACATTTCAGGTCCCTGGCTCTTCTGCTGGCAGGCTGGATGATGACAAGAATTCTGTAATAGAAAGCGAAGGCGGAAATGGTTCAAGTAGATATGCTGATGGAAATGATGCTGGTAGTCAGAGCGGCAATAGTAAATCAAACATGGAGAAAGGGTCAAAGAAGAAGAAAGGACGCTCTGCAGGAAGTGGGCGAACTTCTATCACTGAAACTGATCTTGATAACCAAGAGTCTGTTCCCACTAAATCCAAGAAAGGCCAGAAGAAAGGAAAGGATACATCTAGATCTTCTGAGACAAAAACAACTAAAGAAGAAAATTCTGGTGCACCATCACAGCAGTGGATAATGGACAAAATTTTGGCTTTGGTGCCTGATCTTGAAGAGCAAGGTCTGCCGTTTGTTTTATTGATATATCTTATACATTTAAGCACCTGCTTCATTTATTTGAATCAAAAGGATCCATGTGGTAGGTGTTGATGATCCAGAGGCAATCCTTAAACCTTTAGCCAGTCATTTGAGACCATTGCTGCTCTCGTCATGGAATGAGAGAAGGAAGGCTATATTTGCAGAAAATGCCAATAGAATAAAGCGAGTTGTTGATGATCTGCAGAAGAAGTTTGATGAGGTTAGAAATGAGCACTTCCTTCATTCCTTGTGTCGGTTGGATTGAGTTTAATATGTAAGTTGTACTTCACTAGTGCGTTTTCTTATAACTGGTGACCTAAAATTTGTTCCCTGCTGCAGTCTTTCTTAAAGATGCAGTTGTATGAGAAGGCATTAGATTTGTTTGAAGATGATCAATCAACTTCGGTAAATTCATCCTCATGCTCCTCCTGATTGGTTGATTTATGTCAGCTGTGTTGTAATCACGTGTTTCTCTATTCACAGGCTGTATTACACCGGCATTTGCTAAGAACTATTGGGGCCTCCATTGTGGATATGCTCTTACATAAATTGGTTGGCCATCTTGTGCATTTTTCCTTTTTAATTCCTTTGATGTTTTAAGTTTGTATGATAAATTAGGTCAAAATAGTAATGCTAATTTTCTGGATTTAGGATGAACACGACAAACTGAAGAATGGAGTTGATGTTGAAGAATCTTCTAACGATGAACCTATATCTCTCGACCCTAGTGAAAGAATCACAATTGTATGTAACTTCATCCGAATGTGCTAATTCTCTTATTTTCCTTCTTAATTTTGTTGTACTCTACTCACATGAGCTCGTCAATTTATGGTATCAGAAAGAATGTAACTGAGATTGCAATGATAATTCTCTTTGACACAGGCAAAAGGCTTGCACAAATCCCTTTCGGGCAAGGCTAATGCTTTAGTAGAATCTTTGGATGGGAAGGTTAGTACCTTAAAATAGCATTTATTTTCCCTCTCGTTATTATACTCTGCTATGGCTACAAGCGTGAATCTTCATCTTTTAGAGACGCGTGACTTGCTACTACTACTACTACTTCTGAAAAGTTTATGGCTTATACTCGCTACTACTACTAGTACTTCTGAAAAGTTCATGGCTTATTTAAAAGCTTTCTATTTTCCAATTGGTATCTATTTGTTGGCACACAATCATATCCGTGCATGATGCATCATGCATGCGTCTAAGACTGCATTTTATTTTCTTAACTGATCAAACACAAATGAATTATATTGGTAGCGGGTGGACACATTCATGACATCTTTGGAAGCAGTGGCAGAGGAAAGGTAGTCTCAGCTTTTATAACGCATGAATCGGCTATTTTAACTACAACTGATATTATCCTGGAACTGATTTACTTATTTGCTTCTGCAGTGGGCTTCTTGTAAGGAAACTTGATAAAAAATTGGAAAGAACTCTACTGCATTCATATCGCAAGGTTTGTGTGGTTACTCCCTTTCTGTATCCTCTTCTTTATCGCATGTGATTTTTATCTGATGTGTTGTTACTTATATTTCTCAACCAACATAGAATATTTATTGTTAGAAAAGTCTCTGATGTCTCTTTCTTTTTCTAAATCGAATACCTGTGGATTCTAAGATGCTGTTGTACTTCGGCAATAAGATCATTAAAGCTGATACCTTCAACCTGAGTGCCTGAGTGGATTTATTACATACATGGTATCTTTGATGCCAAAATATAAGTGATATCATTAGAAAATCCTAATGATCATATAAAATTGGTGTATCCATTCAGTATGTATATGAAACAATGGTGAACTTTACATTTGCAGCTTGCGAGTGAGGTGTTTGGTTTTGTGCCTTTTATGGCTGGATATATATTCGAAAAATCTAATTGCCAAATTTTCTGTTCTAATTCTCACGTTATGACGCTGCCATCAGGATCTGATGTCTCAAGTATCTTCAGAAACTGATCCAGTCTCACTGTTGTCTAAAGTTGTTTCCTTGCTTTATTTGAAGGTTAGGCAAAATTTTCTTGTCATAGCCCTCTGATTCCTTATGTACCCTATACCCCCAACAATACAGACTCGTCCTTAATCTATTTCTCTGATGTGGATTTGTCTTATTAGAATCACAATAAAGCACTCCAGGCCCCAGGAAGAGCCATGTCTGCTGTTGTCTCTCGCTTAAAGGTATGCTGTATAGATCTGCTTGCTGAATAAATGCTTTCATCTGTAATGTGTTGTCAACTTTCTGCTTGTGATTCAAAATATAAATGAAAACTTTTTGGTGGATGTTTGTCACTAAGTTTTTAGATCAGCCATGCATGCAGCACAATAAGTTTACATAAACTACTGTCTCAAGTGAGTATTCATGCTTGAATTTTGGAATTTCATATCCACAAGCAATTGACATTTGAAGAAGAATTCTATATCGAAGGATAATCCTTTTGAAAGTTATTTACTACCTGTTCATTTTTATGAATACAAGCATATACTACTTCCAAAAAAATGAGGAGTTGCTACAGTCCATTACTTTCTGCATGCTGCGCATTGTTTACATAATTTTCAGTTAGTATTCATAGTTTTTGAAAAGTATTTTACACCTGTTCATTGTTGTGCACACGTGCGTACTCTGTAAAGAATGATCAGTGGGGAATTTACCGTCGGTAATTTTAGAAACTATGAATATAAAGCATGTGTGGTTTCCCAAGTTCCCAACGTGTTTGATAAATTATCTGTTCCTTATTTCTTCAGGATAAATTGGACGAGTCAGCATACAACATCCTATCAGACTACCATTCTGCGACTGTAAAACTGCTCTCTCTGATGGCAGCTGCAACTAATGAGGTGACACAATCTCTCACCTTTCTGTTGATCTAAATCTGGTTCATAGATTCTCTTAACATAAGTGTGGCTCATACTGCACCTTGTGATTTGTCTTGATCCACCTAAAAATATCTAGGCCTTGTTTGGTATCATATCATATGCGTTCGGTGTATCAAATTGGTATTTGGTGTTTGGTATCTTAAATAGATATAAAATTTGATATCAACAGCATTATTTTGGTGTACCTAAAAAATATCACAGTACTCATACGTTCATATCCAATACCGAGCCTGATAGCCTGATACCCAACGAGGTTGCTCAGTAGTATGTTTTTACTTTTACTGCTATATTCCCAACCTGACTTCCATTCAAACAAAAGGAAAATAATAATTAAAAGCTTGATGTAGTTTGATTTTTCATGGTTGCAGGAGGATGATTGCTCGTCGGATAGGATATTGTCGAAACGCGAACTTCTCGAGAGCCTAATGCCAGCTTTGAAGGGTCTAGTTTTGGGAGCGTCACAGTCTCAGGAACAAAGCTGAGGCCCCTCTAGTCAACGGTAATACTATCTATTACACACAAAACCGTAGGGGAGATAGAAAGGGTAGAAAGAGCAGTCCTAGTTATGCTTTGTGAAGTGAAACCTCTTGGGACTTAGAAATCTTCATATTTTGTTTTGAACAGAAGTTCACTTGGCTATGTTAAAAAAAAATGAAGGTCACTTGCCTAGGTTAAACTTGGCCCAAAATTTTCAGTAGTGTGATGACGTTGTCTTTTGTTGGGCCGCTTGTGTAATACTTAGTCCAAATCCTCGTGCTGAGCCCACTGCATGGATTATTCGTTGTTAAGTGGTTATTTTCTTCACTATAACGCCGTTAAATCGGATGATGTTTAAGGCCATTAACATTGTGATTCTAAGGGGTGTTTGGTGAAGTAGGATTAAATTATCTCCAAATGACCTTGTAATCTGATAACAGAGGTTGGAAAAAGAATAATTTGTTATCCCCTATTTTTTTTAAAATGAATGATTTAATCTGTTATATAATACTAAAATATAAGTGAATAATTCTTAAGATAAGCTACATCTTATTTTACCACTTGGCAATTTCATCACGTATCATTCTCACAATAAACCGCATATGTTTTGAAGATCGTTATTAGTTTTAACTTACATATTCTTTAATTATAACATGCAATATACTTATATTTAGTCAATTATTTGTTTTAGATATATTATAAGATAGTGATATTCCTTAATTATATTGTATATATTATATTCGTGAATTTTGACGATCTTAAATTCTTTTATTTATAGAGTTCTATTATGATTTTATTTTAAAATCTCTATTTTATATGTATTTATTCCTTATTTTACATCACGGATATTTAAAATAAATGATTGATATCGGGACATTATTTATGATATCAGTTCAATTTTTACAAACCTCGTACGAGGTGTGTTACTAAACTGGTCTATTTACTTTGTGCTAATAAAATAGGTTGCATTAGAACACGATAAGGTAATTAATATAAACAAAAAATTCGAACTATTGTTGCAACAAAGAAGGGATATAAGAAAGTAGAGAACGTGAATACATTGAATAATTGAAAGAACGATATCATATTTTTAAAAAATAGTATCAAAATATAGCTATAAAATGCATATCTGACGTTATGTTGTGTTACTGCGGTGAAAGGTAACAAATTTAAAAACTGCGGTAAACAATGTCGCTTTAGCAGATCGGATGTGGAAAGAAGAAGATGCTGAGTTAGTTCCTATGATCTTACAAGATTCTTTATGTTCGATCGGGAATAAAAGATAATGGAGGAAATGTCATAATAAATAGACTGCATATTATATTATAATATTTATAAAAATGAGGGCGGGAATTCGGACGTCGTAACACGCACGGTGACAGCGGGATTCTGTTACTGACTCCTCAGTTCCCTGCATTGGATTCATACCCCCACTTACTAGGAACCACACTCGAATACTCGTACGTATAAATACTTTTTTTTTTTTTTTTATTACTTCTAATAAATTGTAAGTTGTTTCTCTCTGAGGAGGGGTGAAGAGGGAAATGTTTGTTTACAGATGATTTTGCATTGTATTTTGTTACTAATTATGACAATTATCGACTAGTTTGGTATATGTATAAATCGGATTTGAATCAATGATTAGATTAGAATTAAAAGTGATCTAACCCAAATAAAAAAATTGTTTGCTATGAGGATAATGGGAATAAATTATGAGTATTAGAGTGACAATTTCTAAACCTGATTTCTTCAAATCAATACTAAAGATTTCACTTGATTTTATTTTTTGTACATTATAAATGTTTGAGGTTACCCCTCCGTTTCCATTTAGATTTTCACACATATTAAGACATTAAAAACAGAAAGTAAAAGAGCAAAATGTCAAACTACACTAAGAAAAAAGGATATTTTATTTTAGTTTCCAATTAGTGAAAAATGTAATGGATTGAAATTTTTTTAAGAAAATCAAATTACAAAAAAATTGACAATAAGTATTTTTATAGATAATTATTTTTTGAAACAATATGGAGATTTAAATTGAAATGGACGGGATTGGTTTATTTCAATACACCGGACCCCGTTCGGTTAACTCTTCTAGATTAAACGAGATATTATAATTTCACAATAACCCGATAATCGAAGTTGATATGGATTTAAAAAAAAGTCTAGAATAACTCCGATAATTTATCCTCCATCGAATCAGTCAAGATCTTCTGTATCCCTCCTCATGTGTATGTATTCCTTTCGCGTGATTGGTAGAATTCATATTTTTTATTAGTTTTTTCGTAAAGCAATAAAACTTTAATCTTTAATTAATTAGCTTCAACCAATCACAACATAGGGATACATTTATCACTTTTATAAGATGATACAGGAGATCTCAATTGCCATCGAATGGGTTCCTAATATGTCTATTAAGTTTTTAAACAGGGATTTTTTTTAATAATAAAAGAAGGCTATACAGCTGTGAACTATTGGTACAATTGCAATGTATTATGAGAAAGTAGGTTTGGCAGTAGACATTAAGTGCAGAGACTGGTTCACCCTTTGCCTAGAGAAGTGGTGACACCTACTGGAACCACAAAAATACGGGGACAATTTCCTATAAAACATATTATAATCTGACTTTTGTGCAATTACTAGTAATTTATATCTTGTTTTTGAAAATAGCAATATGACAAATACGGGATTAGTGATTTTGATTATATAATAATGGGTGATGGAGATGGATTGAAGAAGAAGCACCAAAAAAAGGACATCGTGGTACGAATATTCTTCAGGGAGAGGGTGACACTGACAGCTAGCATCCCATCGTGGGTTCCACAATTCACCAATCAATCCCTACCGTTGGATTATTCGTCTTTGTATCGGTATAATATGGACGGATCACATTACTTGTACCTTTCTTCGTTATTTACTCTCGTCTCTATATTAAACTTACCTTTTTAATGGGCGGGGTGAGTTAAAAAGCAGGGGAGGAAAAGTATATATTCCCGTTTGTCCAATTCTTTTAGCCCCATCATTCGCTTTTAAAGATGCTAGGTTCGTTCTTTTTTTTCTTCTTCATAATTATCGTAATTTGTTAGAGGAAGGATATAGTAAAGTCGTAATTTTTATCTAATAAATCACGGACCGTGAATTTTAAATGATTTGTTAGTTAGGATTTTCCTGGACTATTAGATATAAATTGATAGTTCGTAAGGTATCAGGTTGTGTATCAAAGTATTATGATCGGACGGATACATAGCAAAAAATAACTTATTTTAAAGGTAGTTATAGAATTTCGTATATCATCAAATATACACTTTTAGAAAAATAACCATAGTCTGGTATTGTATAATAATATCTTTTTATGGGTGAGGGAGGTGAAGAAGAATGAGTATTATCTTGATTTAAATACATTAGTGGGGTCTAAAAAGGTTATTTTGGAGTACGAACGGGGCTATGAAGAAATCGAGAGGGTGGAAGGAATATACTCATTTTAGGGTCGAGAAGAAGATTTTAGTTAAAGCAGTTTTGCTGACAATCTCTACTTATGCTATTTCTTTTCCTTTTTTACCACCTAACACCTTGTTTCATGACATTGAGCAACTTTTCAGCAACTTTTGGTAGGGGGAGACTAGAGAGGGGAGGTTAGTGTTTCAAGGATTTAAAGAGTTTTAACTTGATACTTCTCGCCAAACAAGAATGAATAATAATGACCAGTCTTGAATACGTCCCTTCTAGCATAATTGTTAAAGGATATGTGTTATCATAGCTCTACTTTTATGTAAGTTTGGTTGACATATCAACCTAATTAGATATGGAGAAGCATTTTGTAGTACTAGAGAGTTCTTGAGCGGGGGTCTTACATAAAGGTGAGAAATAGGGCTAATGTCAAAGTTTAGGAGGATAGACGGATACCGAGGGATTTCCGGCCTTTATTTAGCACGAAAGGGTTGGTAGAGGAAACGATGGTTTTAGATCTCATTGATTGGGGTGTGACTTGTGAGGAGGTCAGAGGGAGGAAATTGTTATGGATTATTGTGATAACAAGGATGTTGAGATTATCCTTCACATTCACCTTATTGCTTGTAAGGTACGAGATAGATGGGTATGATTTTATGAGAAAATGAGTTTTCATTGTAAGAAGTGCATTTCATATGATTTGTCATCGGGACATGCATAGGAGGAGTGAGTTGATACTTTGGAAGAAAGAGTTTGTGGGCTTTGGAAGAAATTATGGGTTATCAAGGTGTAACCCGGGTTTATATCATTTTTTTGAAAAGCTTGTAAGGGTCTTTGTCCTTGTCGAGATAACCTCATGGAAAAGAGAAGTATCACATATCTATTTTATGATTATTGTGGAAGGGTGAAGTATGCATATTTTATGTGGGTGTCTGATGACACAACGTATCTGGTCTAATATATAAGAGCCTCATTTTTTAGGCGAGTAGGAGATGGGATTCCATCATTTCTTGGACTCATTTTATCTTATATTCACTTGATATGTGCTTACAATAGGATTGAGCTACCCTTCTTTGGGGAATATGGTGTGCACGAAATGATTGGTTGTTTGAAGGAATTAGAGATGACCACTTTCGGGTGGTTAATTTGAGGATGAAGCATTGGAGCAATTAAAAAATGCAAGGGTTACATGATGTGGACTAAAGGATCTTGTTAGGAGGGAGGATGCGTGCTTCCTGACTGTTCCTTTTGATGGAAAAATCTTCAGTGGAGTTTCGTCTTTCACATCCCTAGGAGTTCGATTCTTGTTGTACTTGTCTCCGACGGTGCTACTTCTCTAGTGCTTGATTCGTCTTTTTCACCTTCTTTGTTTCATAGGATCGTTGTTCTTACCTCTAAGTGACCGGTTGATGTCCTCCTTCGTCTTCTTTCCTTTTTTGGGTTTTTTCTTGTTGTTTTTGTTTGTTTGTTCTGTGTTTTCTCTTGACGGATGTTTCCGTCTGACGATTTATTTCGGACTCTCGTTTTATCGGGATCGAATTCCTTATCTTTTATTCGAAAAATAAAAATCCATTTTCTTGAAATGTTCTTCTTTTTTTTTCTTAGCATATAAAAGAGTTTTTTTTTGTTGTTGTTAGAACATGTAATAGACTTAAAATACAATTATGTAAATTATATTATGAATAATTAATGAAATTTTATTTTATTTCTTTTCCGTAAGATATCGTATGGATCTCCCAAGTCACTTTCCCGATTATCCCTTTATATTTTATATTTTTTGAAATATTTTTCTAGTTGACTTTTCTATTATTTTGCTTCAGTTTTTTTTTTGCAAATGCATTGACCTTTCTTACTGTAATCATCCACACATCTATGGATTTGCTTGTAGACTTGTAGTGGTGGTTGTTGAATGCCAAAAAGGATATCGGAATGTAGCTCGAAACTTCTTTTTTCAGTTTTATATAATTAGGGTTTCAAACAATAAATTAGGTTGAGTAAACATCGGTTGACCAAATGACCAGTCATAATCGTATGTTTAATGGTATCTTTTTATATTTATTCAATATAAATATGCAGTGAATATAACCATAAGTTAGTCACAAATAACCTTTCAAAAAAAACAAAAAAGAGTTAGTCATAAATAATATCTATATTAAGTTATTTACATCATTCAATCCATATAAGAATATATCAATCTTTAAAAAAATGCGTTATCCCATTTTATACATTTAGCTTTATCTCATTAAGTTATAGAATAACATCTAAAATTTGTAAAATAAAATTACAAACACCAACTTTTTAATCAGTTGACTTTTAACTAATTAATTAAAATAAGAATTATTTAAAATATTGTGGACAATAATAATAAAATGTCAATAACTTAACTCTAGAATTATTTGTGCTATGAAAAAAAAAATTCTTGCTGAGATGGATATCAAACCATCCTTATAAGTTAATCACATATCATTTTCATGATGCGGGATGTCAATTTTTCGGATGTTACAATCTCCACACTTAAAACTCCTGACGTTTACGTCAGACCAATGACCGTTCACCGAGCCGAGTGATTGTCTATTAGGGCAAGCACACTCGTAATTCAGGGTTAACTCTGATACCATCTGTAAGACCCCATGTCAACCATGACCGCGCAGAAACTTACCAGGAAGTCACATATCCAGAAATTGTTCGTGCACGAGCACACTTAACTCCAGAATTATTTGTCCTCACCGTATCACTGACAAAGAAAAATTCTTGTTGTCATGGATAACAACCCATCCTTAGTTAATCACAAATACCCATTCACATCATGCGGGATGACAATTTTCCGAATGTTACAATAACCATTTGAAGTACATATTTATACTCCACAACCATTATTAGTCATATTTATGGTATCAATAATCTTTAATGAGTCATTATTATACGTTTCAACAATCGTTGACGGTTCATAACTATGAAAGCAGGAAAAAAGAAAAGCTCTCAAATGAAAATGAAGAAGAATATTAGATTTCATTATATTTTAAATTATTTTTCTTACCTATATTCTAAAGATATACATCAAAATATGTATTCGTAATATTTTCAATAAAATAAAATTAAAAAATCAATATAAATATATACTCACCGATAGATCTATCGGATAGCAGTATGGAATAATTAATTTATTACTTAATTATATTTAGCACCTGTTATCTTTTTTCTTGAATTATCTAAGGTTTTTCAGTTTTAGAGAAAGATTATATAACGGTGTATGATCATAGTGCATTGCTGTTTTCTTTCTAGTTATAAGTTTGGTTATTTTTACAAAATTTTAAAGCTCGTTTTAATTTGACGAAGCTATCTCATATGTCCCTTTCTTTCGAATTATTAAATATTTTATTATTATTTTAGAATAAAAAATATTTTTTATCCGGCTTCTTCGATATTTCTCAAACTTTTCTATCATAAATAATAGTCTAATAGAAGAGCTTTATATCAATATTTGTTGGCGTATAAGGATCATTCACTTTGAGTTTGACCACAAATTCACGTCATAATCACCATATTATTATTTTTGGCATACATACCCCAATTTATTTTATCTACAATCAAAAGTGTTTTTAACAACATATTTTCATGCAAAATTTTCATATGTTTATGATAATGTGCCTTTTTATCATAAATATGCGCGAAGATCAATTTTGTGAATTATTTCATAGCCATTTGAATATGGCGAGTTGTAGTTTTTGATTTCATCTATAATTTTTAGGTTGTTATATACACAATATTAAATTTATTAAACAAATAAATAATTTTGTTTTGAAAAAATATAATTTAGAAAAAAAAACTAAAAAAAAAAAACTCAACAACTAACGTGAAGTTTTGGTTCAGTTCTAATGATCCTTTTTTTAAATTGTATTTTTTTCGGTGACTACTATGGCCGTGATGACGATGTTAAAAGCAACGATTTATATGTCTTGCCGCCGGAAGGAGGAAGACTTTTGCTTCTTTCTTCCTCCAAAGATACACTTATGTAATTATGTTATCTACATTAACCCCCGTTTGGTTGTAATTCCGGAAACGGAATGAAAACGAATCTAGTTCACATGTGTACCTTGTTCATGGAATCATTCTGGATGGTTTTATGCAAAATGCACTTGATTCCCTCTATTTTGTTACCCTACAGGGTATTAAACTAATAAAATTCTACTACCATTAGTTCAAAGCATAAGAAATGATTCCCAAAAACTTCATGAACAATGACGTATGTATGGACTAGATTCGTTTCCATTCCGTTTCCGTTTTCGGAGTTTAAACCAAACGGTCCCTTAATATCTTTTCGCCTACAATAATTTTATTTTTTCCATTTTCATCATTAACATGTCCTTATGTTATTCGATCTTTATTAATTACCGAATTTTGATCTCATAGGTTAAAATAAATTAGATCTCTTTTTGAAAAATATATATATTATAAATTAAAATTTGTTAATAAAAGTATTTATAAGAGTATATAAAAAAAACAACGGATAAATTGCACCATCAATTCCTAATATATAAACTTTTTAAAATCAATCCGTTCAGCTGTCAACTTATCTATTTCGACCTTGATTTTTTTTTTAATATGGGGCTAGTTCCTCTATCTGCATAATGGAGTCAACGAGGATACTTTCTATAAGCTTGCGGGTTGAAAAAGACACACGTTGAACGCTGCCGGGAGAATCACGCTGGCTAGGTTAGTTTTGTCTACAATCCCTTATTATCAGATGCAATCGCTGGTATTGCCTGCTAGCACGTGTGAGAAGATTGACGGTTTAGTCCGGTGCTAGGCGCCATCATGGGGGAGCAGTCCGGTGCTAGGGCATCCATCTCATCTGTTGGGAACTTGTGTGCTATGTCAGCCGAGATCTGAGGGCGGCCTTGGCTTTAGAAAGACAATTCTTTTTTAATAAGGCTCTCATTAGTAAAACTGGGTGGAGATTGTTCGCTTACAGAGACCAACTGTGGGCTAAGATTTTACTTCGCAAGTACAAACAACAACACACCAGTTGGCCAAGTTGCATCCCACGTGTTGTATAGATTCCAACAACTGGAGGGGTATTGTGTGGCGTACAACGATGTTGTGGTCCCCCACGTCTCTCGGAATGTTCATAATGGCCGGCTTGCAAAGTTTTGGTCGGATACTTGGCTTTTTGAGGATGAGCTGAGACATCACTATTACATTACACTTACTAAGGTTGAGTTAAATCTGCGGGTTTGTGAGCTTTGGAGCCTGAAGATGGTTGGGATTGGAACTACCTCCAGTGTCGTATTTCTAATTTTTGTTTCCTCTACCTTGCTTCGGTGGTGATTGTTCCGGATGGAGTTATAGATGATTGCATACGATGGAAGTTATCGAAGTCGGGTAGATTCACCGTTAGCTCCGCCTACTCGGCTATGAGGGTTCTTGGCGGTCGTAGCAGATACGTTAGACAAAGCATATTTGATAGAGTGTGGAAGCTCCAAATACCCGAACGGTTGAAGGTATTTGTATGACAATTAGGTTGGAAGAGAATCATGACAAACACTAAATGGGTTCGTCGGCGAATCAATGATAACCTCTATTGTTTAGTTTGTCAGAGAGTCAAAGAATCCTTGTCCTACTTGTTCAGAGATTGCCCCAGAGCTCGTGGATTATGGAGCCACCTGGTTCCGGGTTCCTTTGCGCAGAGATTTTTCTCGACTGATTGGGAGGCCTGGTTATTTGAGAATGTCTCATCGGATACAATCGTTCATGATGATACACAGTGGAGGATTGTTTTTTGTGGTATGCTTGTGGTGGTTATGGAGATGGAGGAACGATCATGTGTTTCGAGGGGTAACGTCTAAACCGGAGGTGTGTCGTTCATTCAGGCGAGGTATGGGGAAATCTCGAGGTCCTTTTCTATTCATAATAGCAGTGGTATGTTGCAAAGGAAACAAGAAAAGCTTCTCAAATGGGTGATGCCTCCGGTTGGGTGGATAAAGGTTAACTCCGATGGGGCTGTTAGGGGAGGGCAAGGAAAAGCCACAACGGGTGGCTTACTGAGAAACGATAAGGGTGAATGGTTGGTGGGTTTTGCAGCTAATTTGGGTCTAGCGCGGTTCTTGCTGCGGAGATTTGGGGTCTGATCCATGGTTTGAATATTGCATGGAAGGAGGGATATAAGTATGTTCTTGTGGAGATTGACTCGATGCTTATTCTGGAGCTAATCGAGAAGGGTGTGGATGCGGTTCATCCACTCTTCAGCCTGACATCAACTTGCCAAGACTTTTACTTTGAGACTGAGTTGTTAAACTTGGTCACATTTTTAGGGAAGGTAATAGGGCGGCAAATGCGCTTGCTAATGTTGCTTTCAAGTTAGATATTGGGTGACACGCTTTTAGGGACATCCATGCCTTTGTAGGCCGTATTGTTTTAGATGATGTTCGGGGAGTTAGTCTTCCTCGAATGACACGTTTGTAGCTCTCGTTCTTTCAATAATAATGCTTCGTGCCTCTTTTTTTACCAACATTTTTTTAAATGACAATTAAAAACTAATAGAAGAACAAGAGAAGGTCATTGGTAAATAACACTAATTTTCCTTATTCTATCGTGGTGAACAGTGTTACATATTGCTCCATATCAAGTAGTTTTTTTTTGGTAAGGGAAACGAGGAATCCTAAGACTCGCTCGTGCAAATATATGAACAAAAGAAGCTAATAAATGATTAGATTTTGGGTCGCTACTCCGCGGGCATCGTTTTTAAAAAATAGGAACTAACTCATAAGGAGGATTATTAACGAAATAAAAACCAGTAGGAAAATTAAAAAGCAAATGAGGCCATAAAATCAGCAATTGCAGCCTCCCGGTAGATATGACGAATCTGGGTTGTCCAGTTTCTACGAATGGAGCCCTTGCACCTAGATACCAGACTGAAGAGAGGGTGAGTAACCGGTAAATCATGGCTGACAAGATTGACCACGAGTTCCGCATCCAATTCAATAAGGACCCTCCTAAAACCCTTCTCTCAAGCAAGATGTAATCCATGAAAAGTCCCTAAAGTTCCGCCATCAACACCGTGCAAAACCGATGTTGAAAGAGTATCCGCAAATCCATTGGCCATGACAATCACAGAGAACTCCACCGGCTGAAGCACCCCCGTCCAAGCCGCAAACTGCACCATCGGTGTTGAGCTTAATCCAATCAATACCAGGGGTATCCCAAGCAACATGCCATTTCTCCATTTCCAACACCACCAAATCGAAATCGCGAACAGATGTCCAAAGGGGTAGATTCGAACAACGATTTCGATGCCTTTAAGTTAAACAAGAATCAACTATTGCCGCTAAGAGCAAAAAAGTCACCGACAGTTTCAACAGGCAAAAGATTACTCTAGAGTGATGAAGAACCTGCACAATTGCGGAGGAGATGGATGACAATTTCTTCATCGGTCCCACAAATTGGACAGGTATGGTTGGGAGGCAAGTGCCATAATGAAACGCTCCGCATTCGTCAGAACTTTTCCACGAGCCACACTCCATGCGAGCTTCTCTAGTTTCAACCTTGCTATTCTTACTTGGTGTTCGACATTCGTTTCCTATGCAGTTTCACTGTGATATTTAGTCGACCATGTATATTGCTTCTAATCCCGTTTTTCATGAACGCAAGAAGTAGATAGAAACCAACTTTCATACAGTTCGTGATCAGATACAAATTGGGTCCATTCGCACAGTTTATGTTCGTTCTTCCTCTCAACTTGCGGACATACTTACGAAGGCCTATTAGCTAAACCATTTCTGCATTTACTGTCTAATTTGAGTGTAACTTCTTCTGCTCCACCAACTTGAGGGGGTGTGTTGTACGGACCATATCAAGTAGTTATAATATAAGATTTGTTTAGATATTTCTGTTTCTTTTATATTTTTATTTCTTTTTGTTGAGATTATTCAGATTTTGAGGTTCAATAGTCTCCACAAAAATTCAAGAAAGTATAAATACCTCACCCGGATGCAAAATTCAAGAATGTATAATCCCATCAACACACAAAAAGTTTATTTTTTCCCCTTCAAAATAATTTAAAAACGCAAAAAAGTAGGTGGTGTCGTCTACAACATCAAACAATTTTGCTCCTTATAAACAAATTTCTCTTTATAAACCATCAATCTTTAACCATCAAAAGTTATACACATTCATGTCAAGACCCCGTGTTTTGTAGTCGTCTCCTTAGTTTGATGTTGTTCTTTGGTGGCGTTTCGAGTAGTTTCTTTCGGAGGAGGCGTGAATTTTTGATCGACTCCTGAATGCTTTGTTGCGAGTCCAAATCTGAGGTGTTCACAATTGTTCCATAAGCTTCCTACCTGTGTACTTCCTTTGAAGACAAACGTTGTGCTCGCCTCTTCCTATTTGACAGGATCATTCTACTTTTCCTTGTAGATTTTCTTGCTAACGGTTTTTTTTGATGTATTTTTGTGTGTTGTTTTTTCTTGTATAGTGGTTATTCATAACAATTAGTCCGTCTGCCGATCATTTTCAATCTTTCGATCCACTAGATGGCGTGTCGTCTAGTATTTTCGAATTGCTTTCCTTTAATAAAAAAAAGTCTCTCTACAAAAAGGGTCATTAAAAAAAGAACCTTGACTAATGAGATAAATATAGAGAAAAAAAGACTAGTACAACTTAATTACAATCTATATTTTGAGCAATTATATCTTTTTAGTAATTCTATTAAATTCACAATCTCTTTTATACAATTTGAATCATTTTATGTTGAATCATATGTAAGTTCGTATATAATTTCTCATTTGCACTCTCACAGTACTACAAATATTAGTAAGGAAAGAATGGTTTCTACAAATGTTATGACTTCTAAAAATGAGAAAAGTACAACTAACTTGATGTTTGTTAAGTGTCGTTAATTAGGATGATTTTGTGAATAATATAGAGGTGGTCAAATGCAATCAAATTAAGGATGGTTTAATACATTCTAATTATTTTTTTTAACTTTTAATAATCTTAACTAATTCTAATAAGATTAAGTTTTTTTTCCATACATGTAGACTCCTATAATACTCATTTAAAAATGTTGAAACATTTACAATTAATAACGAAGATTACATTTCATAGATTATTTAATAGATTATTCAATTTATTTACTATTTTATCGCTAATGATATTTTTATATTTTTGTTCTTTTGTTAATTCTCCAAAAATAAATACCAAATCTTTATCGAAAACTAATTAGATTTTACGATTAGATTTTTATATTTTATAAACCTTTTCAAAGAGATACCATACAATCAACTACCCAAAAACCTCGAAAAAACTTATATATAAAAATCTCGGGTATCAACACACCTTTAAACCCATACGATGAATTTGTTTTAGAATTATATATACCATTTAATTCCCTATAATTCTCGTAATCTATCTCACAAAGATTAAATTTTTTTTTCTTCACACTTATAATCGACTTCGTATACCCTTCCTAACACACACCCTTAATATTCCTCGCGGTCACGCAATTTATATACCCAATAATTTTAGCTTTCTTTGACGAAAGAAGTGTACTTTATTTCGTATCATAGAGAACTTAGCTTTAACTTTTATTCTTCCAATGCTCAATTATCTATGAACTGTTTGGAGCGGGAAGCCAACAAGAAACTTCCTTGTCTTATTTTATTTATTTTCCCACTATTATTTTATTAATACAATCCATAATTAAATTTCCCTTTTCTTTTTCTCTTTCTTATTCGCCTTTCTCTACCAAAATTTTCACCTTTATTTTCTTCTTTTCGAGTAGAATAAGTACCAGTTTAAAACCGATACTTTTCTTCAACAGATCCCCCATTCTTTCGCTTCGGTGCTACGAAGAGATTGCATTGTTCTTCACTGCTTAAGATTCTTATCTTTTGCTTCGATTTCTCTCGTTTATCTTCTTTGACGACTACTTATAGACGGTTTTACGTCTCCGCTGAAATTCAGACTCCATCGCCGCCGGTAATTCCCTCTTTTAAGTTAATATTCATCTGTTGATTTAGGTGGAGATATAAATTTTGCTAGATTAATTGATTTGACTGCAATTTATGTATTCTGTGTTGGATCTCTTTGCGCTTACACATCGTTTGTGTGTAATTTGTTTTGAGCTCTCCATTGCTGAAGATTGAGGTGATTTGGTTGTTAGGGTTTGCAGGATGCGGCACTGGGTTCTCTATTCGTTTGTGCTAGTTTTACAATTGATTTTGTATTTCCATTGACGGATTTTGCGTTCTTCTGCTGCTGCTGTGATTTTGTTTGCATTTAATTGAATCAATCATGGAAATTTAAACCTGGATTATTCTGTAGCGCTGTGGGTTTTCTTCAATTTGGTCCAGACAAGTCCGATTTTTTTCCTAAGTTTCTGTCCCACAGTCCCAGTTGTCTCATATTCCGGTTTGATTTGGACGGGTGAACATCCCTATGACCTTTCCATTGTTGCTTTGACTTATTTGCTTGACAGAAATGCTATCAGAAAAACTTTGTTTGTTTTTTTGACGTTTTTCTGTTGGTTGTTTGTTTTCGTTTGGGTTTTGAGTTGCTGAATATGTCAAAAGTTAGGATTTGTATGAAGTATGAACCGTATCTTCTTCTCTTTTCTTCTAGGAACATCTGGCGACTCTCTAGGTTTTGATCTGGATATCTTTGATTTCTATATAGCTATTGAGTCGAAAGCTGATGGGAGAGCAGAACTACGTGAAGAGTGAGAAGTTGAATGGGGAGCAGGTAAAGAGCGAGGATACTTTTGCAGCATGGGCAAAGGATGTCAAGGAATGTGAGGAGAAATATGGCGTTAGCCGCAATCATGGTCTGTCGATTGAGGAGGTGGAGACCCGGCGTAAGATCTATGGGTTGAATGAATTGGATAAGCATGAGGGCAGTCCATATGGAGTTTGATCTTAGATCAGTTTAACGACACTTTGGTTAGGATTCTTCTGTGTGCCGCGGTTATCTCTTTTGTTCTTGCTTGGTACGATGGGAAAGAAGGAGGAAAGATGGAAATTACAGCTTTTGTAGAGCCACTGGTTATATTTTTAATACTGATTGTGAATGCCGCTGTTGGGGTTTGGCAAGAGAGCAATGCTGAGAAAGCATTGGAAGCCTTGAAAGAAATTCAATCTGAACAAGCTACGGTAATTCGGGATGGAAAAAAGATTCCTAGTTTGCCTGCAAAAGAGCTTGTACCAGGTGATATTGTTGAGGTTCGAGTAGGTGACAAGGTGCCCGCTGACATGAGGGTTGTGAGTTTAATCAGCTCGACACTGAGGGTAGAGCAAGGCTCATTGACTGGTGAGAGTGAAGCTGTCAGTAAGACGACTAGGCCTGTTCCTGAAGATTCAGAAATTCAGTCAAAGAAATGCATGGTATTTGCAGGAACAACTGTGGTGAATGGACATTCCCTTTGCTTGGTCACACAGATAGGGATGCAGACGAGATTGGGAAGGTTCACTCACAGATTCACGAGGCAGCTCAAAATGAGGAAGACACACCGCTGAAAAAGAAGTTAAATGAATTCGGTGAAGTTCTGACCGCTATGATTGGAGCTATTTGTGCATTAGTGTGGCTTATCAATGTAAAGTATTTTCTTTCTTGGAATATGTTAATGGCTGGCCCACAAATTTCAAGTTCTCCTTTGAAAAGTGTACATATTACTTTGAGATTGCCGTGGCATTGGCCGTTGCTGCGATTCGGAGGGTTTGCCAGCTGTCATAACGACATGCCTTGCTCTCGGAACACGCAAGATGGCTCAAAAGAATGCCCTTGTACGGAAGTTGCCTAGTGTTGAGACTCTCGGCTGCACTAGTGTGATCTGTTCTGATAAGACCGGAACCTTGACTACTAACCAGATGGCTGTTGCTAAGCTAGTCGCTATAGGTGCTACTGGTAATAATGTCAGGTCCTTCAATGTTGAAGGGACAACATACAACCATTAGATGGCAGGATTGAAGATTGGCCAACAGGAAACATGGACGCAAACCTTCAAACAATTGCAAAAATTGCCGCTCTCTGCAATGATGCTGGGGTGGAACAATCCGGAGGTCATTTCGTTTCAAATGGCATGCCCACTGAGCTGCCTGAAGGTGAGACAGCCTTTACATCCAACAATCTTAAGCAGTGATGAAATAAAATCTTAAGCAGTGATGACATAAATCTTAAGCAGTGATGAAATTATCCTCATACCATTTCTTTTTCTTGCTTCTTGCAGGTGATGGTTGAGAAAATGGGGCTTCCAGTGGTTTAGATGCTTCTTCAGGAACTGACCTTTTGCGTATGTAACAAAATCTTTAGCAGTGATGAAATTACCCTCTTAATATCTGTTTTATCTGCTGATGTCTATTTCCCTATCATAATTCTTTTCATTACATTATTGAAGGTCATTGCCAAAGTTGGAGTAAATCTTCACAGCGCATAGCCACCCTTGAGTTTGACCGTGATAGGAAATCCATGGGAGTTATAGTGTCATCTAGCTCTGGAAAGTCATTATTGGTCAAGGTATTTCCACACAAGATTTTGTTTTTCCCCCCTAACTCTTGTTATTATTCTCTCCTTTTTTCTTTCTTCAGTTTACCTTCCTCTACAATAGTTTTAACTATATCCTAGTTATGCAGCTACCAAAAATATTGCCCTCTTGACTCATATGCTGCACTGTCCGTCCATTGCTACCGCATCCTTGTGTCTAACAAGTTCACTCATTGATAATCAATTATGTTTCTGCTCGTCTTATTTGCATGCTAATTTTGCCTGATGGCTAAAAAAGTGTAATCTACAATGTCGTTGCAGGGTGCTGTGGAGAATTTACTTGAAAGGAGTTCCTATATACAGCTGTTGGATGGTTCTGTCGTTGAACTGAACCATGAAATGAAGGATGCTATCTTACACAGCCTTCATAAGATGTCCACCGGTGCTTGCGTTGCTTGGGATTTGCGTATAAAGACGATCTTCAAGAATTTGACACCTATAATGGCGATGAGGATCATCCAGGCTCATCAACTCCTCCTTAATCCATCTAACTATCCTTCGATAGAGAGCAACCTTATTTTGTTGGAATGGCGGGAATTAGGGTAAGTTTGTTTTCGGTTCAGTCTGCATTATTTTTGCAAAAAAAAAAAAAGTGTAAACTTTTATCTTCATTAATAAAGGATCCTCCTCGTAAAGAGGTTCGTCAAGCAATTGAGGACTGCAGAGCTGCTGGCATTAGAGTCATTGTTATCACAGGGGACAACAAGAACACAGCAGAAGCCATTTGCCGTGAAATTTGGTGTTTTCACAGAAGACGAAGATATCAGTTCCAAAAGTTTGACAGGGAGAGAGTTTATGGAAGGCCGTGATCAGAAATCACATCTGAGACAAACTGGAGGACTCCTGTTCTCTAGGGCTGAACCGAGGCACAAGCAAGAGATCGTTAGATTGCTCAAAGAAGATGGAGAAGTTGTTGCCATGACTGGTGATGGAGTTAACGACGCTCCTGCCCTCAAATTAGCTGATATCGGCATTGCTATGGGCATTGCTGGGACGAGGTTGCAAAGGGAAGCTTCTGACATGGTTCTTTGCTGATGATAACTTCAGCACTATAGTTGCTGCTGTATCAGAAGGTAGATCAATCTACAACAACATGAAGGCATTCATCAGGTTTCTCTCTTTAACCCCTCTAGCCCAGCAAACTTAAAAAATTTGAATTTCTAGCCTCAATTTATTTATCCTGTCTTTTCATCTTTACAGGTACATGATATCCTCAAATATTGGTGAGGTTGCTTCAATTTTCCTAACAGCAGCTCTAGGAATACCCGAAGGCCTAATTCCGGTTCAGCTTCTGTGGGTCAATCTAGTCACTGATGGACCTCCAGCAACTGCTTTGGGTTTCAATCCACCAGACAAGGATATAATGAAGAAACCGCCCGAAGAAGTGACGACTCATTGATCAATGCCTGGATTTTGTTCCGCTATCTGGTAAATTTTCGTAATTTACAGTTTCATCAATATCCGAAAATTTTGATATCTAATGGTTAATTACATAAATACAGGTGATTGGTCTCTATGTTGGTTTAGCAACTGTTGGGATTTTCATCATATGGTACACACACGGTTCATTCTTCGGTATTGATCTGAGTCAAGACGGTCATACACTCGTGACCTACTCCCAACTCGCGAACTGGGGCCAGTGTCCTACATGGAACAACTTTACAGTTTCGCCTTTCACAGCCGGGGTCTCAAGTATACAACTTTCGACGCCAATCCTTGTGACTATTTCCAAGCAGGAAAGATCAAAGCCATGACTCTCTCTTTATCCGTCTTGGTTGCTATTGAGATGTTCAACTCCCTTAACGCTCTCTCGGAAGACGGGAGTCTTGTGTCAATGCCTCCATGGGTCAACCCTTGGCTTCTCGTTGCCATGTCCGTTTCATTCGGCTTGCATTTCTTGATCCTCTATGTCCCATTCCTTGCTCAAGTATTCGGCATTGTTCCTCTTAGCCTCAATGAATGGTTCTTGGTTCTTCTTGTGGCTTTGCCGGTTATCTTGATCGATGAAGTTCTCAAGTTCATCGGAAGATGTACTTTCAAGGTACAATCAGAGGCTGTTCGAAAACCCTAAAAGCGAGTGAGGAAGGGTTGAGTAATTTCATAAAGCCATTGTTTACAATCTTCATACCTTTGAACACGGTGGATATAACTGAAATGTTAGACTACACAGAAACAATATGCAAAAGGCCAAGAGAAAATGGTTGTGTTTCTGCAGGTGATATTTTCGTTTAACAAAGCAGCACAGCTGCCATTGTTTTATACTCTTTTGCTAGAGCAGTTCCGATTATTTGTATCTATAGAATGTTCTTTTGAGCAAAACAATACAGGTTTTTTTAGTTCAGTATTGCGGATCTATTTGCTTTTTAGTTTAAGTTTATTCAATACCGGGGTGTAGTAGTGTTTTAGGCTGTCTTTATAAAATTACTAGTGATCGGACCTATGCACGTACAAAGTTATGACATCAAATTAAAGCCAATTTAGGTCAGTGTAATCAAGATTGATGGTTGAGATTACAATTGTCGTTTTCCAAATACCGGTGTACATTTCACAAAAGGAAACAAAATTTAAATTATATTGGCCAACTTTTTTGTTTAATTACCCGCAAACAGACCTCCATAATTCTAGATAACTAAAAATCCCAACACAAATAAATAATATATTTGGCCGTTCAATGACTTCCTTAAGATCATGATCGAATATTGCTTCTAGATCCTTGTACTCGATTATAGATTTTCTATGTATATACAGGATTAGTCCTATTACTTTTTTACACAATTAAAATTTTAATAATATAAATTATCATTACAAAAATAATTATAAGAAACGTTTTAAACTTATCATTCTATTAGCTAATACTTTTTTTAAAAGATAAAACTTTATCTTCAAGCTTTAATAGATATATAAGAATAGTCTTTGATATTATAAACATGATTATTTTTTTATTTTAATTTACAGGAACTTTTTTTGAATGATAATTTATAGGAAATGTTCAATTTCTTGCCAGAATTTTCTATTTGAAGTTGGGGGAAAAAGGAAACTTGAGTGCTATAAAAATAAAAAGATAAAAACCCTGCAATTCAAAGCTTCAATTTTGTCATGGTAATTACAATTTACAGGCACATATCCTTGCTGGGCTACGTTCCAAAGCACAAACTCAACAATATTCTCATCTTCATCAAACTTACACACGTACATTGATACCATCCTGATGAACAATTCAGTATCATGACTTGAGAGACGACACAACACAAGCTCGATCTACCTTAGGCGCGTTTCTTTACTATGATAGGAACGGTCTTGTCGCGTGACTTAACGACGGAGATGGTACGTGAACCGTAAATTAAACTGCGAATTGTAGGAGCATCAGCCATTTGAAGAGGCATTTTGACAGTTACAGGCGCCGGAGACTTAATGCCGGCCTTTTTGCCGGCTTCTTTGTGGCTGATCCTGAGATTCTTGAAGTTTCTGTCTTTACTTTCATGGTTGCATGTGGAGAGGCTTTGGTTTTTGTGGTGACAGTCTGAATAGCTGTGGATTTGACTGTTGAAAGAGTTGTCTTTGTTGGTGTCTTGTTCTTGATGAGTGTAGCTTTTGTTTGACCCTGTTGACGCTTTTGGGTTGTAGTTGTTGTTTGCTGCTTTCATTGATGCTTTTGGGTTTGCTTTCACAACTATTGCCTTTGGCTTACTACCTGCAGCTGAATTCATATAGAAGTAGAACATGACTAAGACACGGAAAGAAAAGATTCTAGTTGACACTTGAACAAACGGGTCTTTATAAAAAGAACCAAGATAAGATCTAAAGTCGACTCATTTGTGTAGAAGACCAACAAATAAATTAAATTAACGATTTACCATCAGGGTTGTTCATTGCACAAATCCGAACCGATTCAAAACCTAGACTTAAAAATTCTTTGGATCAAATAGTTAGGGTTGGTCCAATATGTCCGGTTTCGATCCAAAACCTACTATGCCTAACATATATGATAGAAAGATCTAATAATAGCAGGCCTTCAAAGTTTGGAATGGCACATCGCCGGACAAAATAGTGTTGTTCATCGGTCTAAATCTGACCTAAACTCCAAAATCCTCTAAACCTAAGACGGCCGTAACATGTTGGGTTCTATGTAGGATGTGGAAGATGAAATGTTCCTACATCAGTAATAAATGGATAACATGTTTCTATTGTATAATGTTGGTTGACTGATCGTATTACCAATTAGTTTTTGTTAGAAATCCACCTTGTGTTGGTTCAAGTTTGTCCAAAATTTGATACAGACCTGAACCATAATAGATCAACCTTATTTAGAGCATGTTTGGTATTGGATAGACAAATTTATTTAGATCAAAAATCCATATGTAAATTGTTTAAGATTAATCTCGATCAAATAATCTTTAATCTCGAGGGAGAAGATTATATATTTTGGGATTATTTCCACACATGTAAACTATTTTAATAATCCTATCTATAATTTTCATCTAAAGCTAAACACTCCACCGTAAAAAATCTCCTCCATTTTATCTAAATGAATCCCTGTAATCTAAGACAAACAATCCCTTAATAGTTAGCTTGTTGTGGATCTTATAGTGCTATTAAGATTGACAAAGAAAAACTATGTAAATCATTACCTTGAACCTTAATGGCAGAACTAGCCTTATCATCCTTCTTCCTAGGCAAAGCCAAAGGCTTATTATTCCCAGTCTGTCTTCCAACTCTTTTGATTGCAAGATCATACTTAGAGTTAGAACAAGGCGAGCTCGAGTTCGAGTAATACGAAAGCTTCATATCAATAACCGCTTGCTCATCATCTCCTCGGATTGCATTACATTCCAACAAAGCTGATCTCAATGATCCAACTTCTTCAGCAAGGCCAATGCAAATATTGGTCAAATGAGCCACAGCCAACTCTAACGTCTGTAGTCGAAGCTGGTTCGAGTCCACGCCCTTCTTGACTGCGCTTATCGACACGTCTTCTCTGCCGTTGCTCCCTATCTGATCGTCATGGCGTCGTTTGATTGTTGTTGATGAAACTTTGGATTGGAGAAATAAATGTAGCCTTGAAGCCGGCCTTTTGGTTTGTAACAAGGACGGCAAAAAAAAAAACTAAGTAAAAAACTTGATTGAAGTAGTTGTTTGCTCGTTTGCAATGCTTCATTGTGATTTCCGGCCTTGGACGGATTAAATAAATTTAATTTGGTGATTTTAAAAATAATAATTTTAGACATTTTCAATTGCATCATAATTGCAATTGATTTGATTTATGAATTTCTAGAGATTGTGCTGTGGTTTGTTGAACAAGCAATTTTTTTATACGAGCTTATTGTTTGTTGGCCTACCATGAGACGAGGTTTTGAGCGTCTTTATGGTATAAATTATAATTTGTGTAGGGTAGAGGTCTCTTGTGGACAATGAAAAATCCATTTATAATATGTAAATATTTTTAAAAATAGTATACATATGTTCAGGTTTCTACTATAAAAATCAAGAAAATACCTTGCCGTGAACGAATATTCGTAAAATATATAAAATTTGTAATATATTAGCAAATGTGTTGAATATTACTTTGGGAAAATATTATGTATAATATGTATATATGATTAAATATATAATGATAATACAAGTTTTTACATGTAACGACGGACGTGTTATATGGTCATGGAATTGCTAAGAAAATATATAGACTAAGTACAATTTAGGGGTGTGCACAAATTCCACTAAACAAAATTAGAAATTCCGTCTCGCCTAAAATTATCAGGAACGAGATATCGTTCTTAATTTCTTTGTCCTGCTAGACTCGTCCCGTCCCGTATATAATAGAGTAAATTTTCATGGTGCCCATAAAATTTTGAACTTTCCGTTTGATAACCATTATTTAAAAATAATTTTTCATGGTGCCACGAAGTTTTGATAGATTAAATTTCATAGCCCAGTTATTATATTCCATTTTTTTTCATGGATCTTTGTGATTGTTAGGCTTTAGAATTAATAAATTAGTTTAAAATATTGTTTTTAAAATAAATTAAAACAATTTAATCTAATTAATGTATGTTTAGTGGAAAAATGTGTATGTTGTGTTGTTTACGTGATTTTTAACAACATTAAGAACATTATATTGGATTAGGGTTGGGCTGTAAACTAAACCCAAACCGGGAGCCCAAAACCGCGCGTTTAGCCTAAACCGGCGTTTGCCGGTTTAACGACGGTTATTAAAAAAAATTTGAAAAAACCGGCCTGAAGCTCAAAACCGTCGGTTTAAACCGACGGTTCTGTGGTAAACCGTTGGGATGAATTTTTTTTTTTTAAAAAAAAACAGAAACCGACGGTTTAACCAACCAAACCGTCGGTTTTAAAGTTTTTTTTTTTTTAAAAAAAACCTATTTACCATCAACCGTCGGTAAACGACGGTCTAGGCCGTTCAAACTGGCGGTTTAGGTTTTTTATTTTCATAAACTTAAACCTAAACCTTGAACCGGCCAAACCTAAACCGCCGATTTGGCCAAACCGGCGGTTTGGGCCAGTTCGAAAACCACCGATTCGGCGATTTAAGGTTTAAAAGAGCCCATGTCTAATTATATATAAGTGTGCAACTTAATTTAAATAGTCATAATAATAAACATATAACACTTTTATCTTAATTTTAATTTTTTTAACGATAACTTGATCGCCATCAAATAGGCTAAAATTAACATGTACAAATTACGTGTGACTAAAACCCAAATACTAACATTTATTAAATAAAATAATATTTTAATCAGCCACTAAATAGACTATATTTAATATGTACGAATTATACGTGGCTAAATATCAAAAATTAAATTTATTATATAAATTAATGTTTTAACTAGCCAGAAAATAAGCTTGAAATTAACATCAACAAACTATATGTTAGGGTTGGGCATGGGACGGGACGGGACGGGACGGATTAAGACCATCCCGCCCATTATATATGGGACGGGGCCGGGACGGGCCTTGAGTTTTTTACTAAAAACCATTGGGCCCTATCCCGGTTGGGACCGGGACAGGATGGGACGGACTAATCCCGCATGATTTATATAAATTTTTTTTCGCCATTTCGGTTAAAAATTAACAATTTACGAAAGAAAATATTTGTTGATATTTTTAAAACGAAAGACATCAAAATAGAATATCGCAACAAGGTTTACAAAACATAATTAACTTGTCAAGTCTAAACATCCAAAATAAAATATAAGAACAAAATTACATAATTATCACTACTCATTAAACAATGTCGCAATTGAGTTCAATTTTCCTCTACTATTTGTAGATGAATTTAGTCAATTGTTAATTTATAATAACAAAATTACATAATGATCACTACTCATTAGGTTTATATATTTAATTATTTAATTATTTTTTAAATTTATATATATGCGGGACGGACGGGCCTTGCGGGACGAGGAAGGTAAGACCCATATCCCGTCCCGCAATATTTTTGGTGGGGGACGGGACAGGATTAAAAATTTTTAGATGAAAAACCACCAGAGATCGGGACGGGACCGGAACAGGCCCGGGATTTGCGCCCAGCCCTACTATATATATAGCTAAATACCAAAACATGTTAATTTATGACGTAATCATTCTCTGTTTGGGGAAGATGAATTTAGAAGTTCATAATTATGCTAATTAGATTATGTTTTTATGGAGTAACCATTCACTGTTTGTCTCTACCGTGGACAGTTTGGAAAAGATGAATTTTGGTGCATCACAACATCCCTTGACAACCATGACCGTGGATGAAGAGGACGATGTTTTGCGGTTCGCTCCGATGGACCGCTTACTCGCTCCGAACTAAAGCCATCGCCTAAGCTGCCGACTCAATCATCCGACGCACCATTGCATCATTTGGACCGTTAGTGGCATGCCATGTCACCACTCCACCCACCATGGCATAGACTTCCGCGCCCACGTCATCAAGCTAGCAATATTATTATTATTTTATTATATTTTGCATTTAAAATAATAGACTTTAATTTTCGGAACCGTAACTCCGGAACTTAATTCCGGGAGTTACTTGCCGACATTGATAGTCTAGGCCTTTCAATTCGGGAGTTAGCCCCCGACTTTATTTCCCGCTTTTATTTCCGCCTTTATTTCCGTCTTTAATTTCCGGCTAATGCTTTGACCTTCATCCACTATATAAAGGATGCTTTGACCACACTTGTAAAGCATGTCCAATATTAATCAAGTTATTTGAAGGAAAATCCTCTCTCTTGATTTGGGGCATCACTTCCTCTTCAATCCCCTCAAAGTTCTTCCTTGGATCAAGTCTTAGATCCAAGAACTCACCTTCGAGGATTCTTCTAAAAATCAAACTCTCAAATCCACTACAACGTTTGCTCGATCTCTCTAGATCGAAGCAAACCTTCGCTTCCGCATCCATTTTCAAATCGCTTCCGCTTATCAAACTTCTATCAAAGTTCTCATTTGCACATCAACACGAGTAGTTGAAGCTCTAGCTTGGTCTAGATCCGGCGTTCGTTCTTCAACGATTCCAAGGACGCATCAAATTTGCATAAGAGCAAAGGGATCGAAGCTAAGTTCTCTTTACTCTTGTTTTTGTGCGTTATTTTATTATCCTTCTTTTGCCTTTGTTGTTCTTTCCCTCTTGAAGATCTTCATCTTGTTCTTCGTGTTCATTGAAGTTTTCTTGAAAATTTTTTTTTCTCACCAAACAAATTTAGGAGATATTTGGTTTGCCATCAAACCATCTATCAAATACAATTTTCTTAAACCCGACCAATCCGACAAGTTTGTTAATCAATTTTACCAAATTTCTTGGGATTTATTTGTTAAAAAATTCGGATATCTCACATTTTGATATTCAAAAAAAAAAAAAAAAAAAAAAACTCTTCAACAAAGCGGATTTGTTTCCAAAGTGTTTCATCTCTTGCATCAAAAGTTACAAAGTTCAAAAAAAAAAAAAAAAAAGTGAAAAGACGTCCGGCAAACCGGTCCATCCGAAAAATCGGATTATTACAAAAGGTCAAAGACCAAAAACAAGTAAACTTGCCGATAAACAATCCGTCCATTTCTTATCTCTCCATCTTCTTACACACGTTGCAAATTTATCACTTGTTATTTGTGTGAATTGGTTCAAATTTTGTTGGATTAGCTATCTTGCCTAACCGCCAAACGGCCTTCCCAAAAGTAGAACCTTAACGCACTTGAACTTGGGTAACGTTGACTTAATTCGTCACCTTGCTCATTTGATTGCTTGCATTTGTGTGTATCCATTTGGAATCATGACTAACGTTGATATGGAAAACTCTCAGGATGCTCGTGAACGTGAAAATACCTCCTTATCCGAGGAAGTTGTTAATCTTAAGCAACAATTGGAGGAGATGAGGGCACAACTTTTGGCCCTTACGACCGCTCAACGTCCCGCTTCAAATCCAAATGACACCATGGTCGAGACTTCCACGTCCGATGCCCGTCGAAAAGGCAAAAGTCTTTTGGGATCCGACCCATCTCAAGGTCTTAGGCTTGCCTCAGTCATCGAAAGTCAAAATCAACAAGACGGCAGGGACAACCTCAATGAGACCAACAACAACGATGGCCCGACTCCGGATGATTTACTTTATGTAGATACGATGGATCGGAACAAGCGTTTCGAGCGCAACCGTAGACGGTACGGGATCGCCCCCACCTCTACCAAATGCACAAACATACTAGCCGTCCCGTCCAGGAAATCCGACACACCAATCGACAAGATCATCATCCTCGACGTTCTAGTAATGATCGTATGGACAACGCCGCCAACAACCTAGCGCGATCATCATACGCGGCTATGATGAGTATGACGAGAGGGATGATTTTGATGAGTTCTCCGACGATGAACCCAACTTGGAACGGGTGGCTCATGTCCGTCCATGGCACCCACCCGTCCGAGACCCATATGAGAACAGGACCGAGGAGAAAGAATGGTTGCCTCCTCCTAACCCACCAAGGCATGCACATCAACGAGCTCATCATGATGATATGCCACCGCCCCGCCCGGATCCCTACAAAGCTCGTAGGGAAGGTAAAGTTAAATTTCCAATATTTTATGGGGAATATGATCCTTGTGTATTTCTTGATTGGGCACAGGACATGAGAAGGGCTTTGAAGCATTGCCACTATGAGGAATATGAGAAGATCGAAGCGGCAACCTTGTATTTTGAAGGCGATGCAAAATCTTGGTGGAACCGGTATGAACACGTCCGTGAGAGCCGAGGATGGGAACCGGTTGCGACGTTTGATCAATTGATCTACGTCATGACAAAGAAGTATGTCCCCGACGACTTCAAAAACGATATGCGGATGCAAATTGCCGAGCTCCAACAAGGCAAACTCACTCCGGTGGCCTACTTGGCCAAGCTCGAGGACATGCATATGAAGGCCGGCATTTCGGCCTCTCCCTCCGCCCTACGCACCAAGTTCATGAGTGGCCTTAATCCGTCAATCCGACGTCCCCTTGAGATCGTTCCATACAAGGACTTGGGAGCTTTGTGTCATGCGGCCATGAAGCTTCACAAGCAACAACAAGAGAATCCAAGATACTCAAGGTATAACTCATCTCAAAGTCAATACGCTTATTCTACTAACACCCGTGCTCGAGATATATCTAGTTCTCAAGATTCCGGCGCCACCAAAAGGAGCCCAACGGATGGTTCAATCCACCCGACAAGCGGATACCGAGAGGGCACCACAACGTGGTCCCAATGCCCCGGCACAAGCCTCCGCCCGCACCCCTCAAGGACCTCCACCGGCGGCACGGCCAAGAGAGCCCGTGTGTTACAAATGTAGCGGATTCGGTCACGTCCAACGTGATTGCCCGAACACAAGCGTGTGTTGTTTGCCAACCCTCATATGAAGATGAGGAAGATGAAGAAGACGGCGATATCATCATAGAGGATGACCAAGACGCCGACCCTACTACGGCATGGAACCATGCGACGAACAAATGGCTTGCGGCCCGGCACAACCCGGTAAGTTCGCCCTTGTATCTCGTCGAATTTTGGCCGTTAAAGAATTTGTTCCTATTGACCAACGCGAAATCTTTTCCATTCTCGTTGTTTGGTCAATAATACTAGTCTCTCTTTAATAGTTGATGGGGTTCATGTTGTAACATTATCAATGAAAAAGTGGTAAAACACTTTAAGTTGCCTACAACCCCCCACCCAACACCTTATGGAATCCAATGGATTTCCGATAAGGCGTGTGACACCGTCACACGACAAGCTTGGGTGACGTTTTCCATAGGCGCCTATGTTGATAAGATCCTTTGTGATGTTATCAAGATGGACGCACACATGTATTATTAGGACGACCATGGCAATTCGATCGTCGACATTCCATGATGGTTATCTTAATAGATATATGTTCCAATATAATGGAAAAAGAGTCACATTATTGCCTATGACTCCACATGAAATATTAATTGATTATGCGGAACGGAAGAGGCAACAAGCCATTGATGAGACCACTACGCCGGCAACATCGGACCCTCCTAGGAGTCCTCCGATGTTGTGGGTGCTAGTACTTCCGGATCCCGGAACACCGCCCTAGTAACCATGCTATTGAGTCTAGAGGTAGTAAAGGAAGCATCGTTCCCACGAATGCAACTTTACCATCTCCGGACCAATAATCAAAGGCCGGTGTGAGCCGAGGGTACTTTTGGCCCGGAAACATGATTTGACACCGGTCAAGGAAGGCAAGTTACCATGCTTCTTGCTAGTCCTTTTTGTTTATCTACTTCCCATGACCTTAGTAATATGCCGCACGAGGTGTCTACTTTGTTGTCTGAATTTCAGGACGTCTTGACCGATGACTACCACCCGGCTTGCCACCGATCCGTGGAATTGAGCACCAAATCGATTTGGTGCCGGCGCGCGTCTTTACCCAACCGTGCCGCTTACCGTGCAAGTCCGGAAGAGACTAAGGAGCTACAACGTCAAGTCCAAGAGCTCCTAGACCGGGGATATGTTCGTGAGTCGCTTTCACCATGTGCCGTGCCGGTCATTTTGGTGCCCAAGAAGGACGGGTCTTGGAGGATGTGTGTCGATTGCCGAGCCATCAACCAAATAACCGTCAAGTACCGGCATCCGATCCCGCGCCTCGACGACATGTTGGATGAACTCCACGGCGCCACCGTTTTCTCAAAGATTGATCTCCGGAGCGGTTATCACCAAATCCGGATGGCCGAGGGTGACGAGTGGAAAACGGCATTCAAGACAAAGTACGGGTTATATGAGTGGCTTGTCATGCCGTTCGGACTTTCCAATGCCCCATCAACGTTCATGCGTCTCATGAACCATGTCCTCCGCCGGTTTTTGGGTAATTTTGTCGTTGTTTATTTTGACGATATTCTTATTTTTAGTAAGTCTTTGGATGAACACATCGGGCACCTTCGCCAAGTGCTCGAGTGCCTTAGACAAGAACAATTATACGTCAATTATGAAAAATGTGTCTTTTGCTCGACACACAACAATATTTCTTGGCTATGTCGTGTCTAAGGACGGACTCCGAGTAGACGAATCCAAAGTTCGCGCTATTCGGTGGCCTACACCTAGTACGGTCACCATGGTCCGAGCCTTTCTCGGCTTAGCGGGCTTCTACCGACGCTTTGTCAAAGACTTTAGCTCGGTAGGCGCCGCTTCATGAGCTCACTACTAAGGGTGTCACGTTTGAGTGGCGTGATACCCATGCTCGAGCGTTTGATGCGCTCAAAGACCGACTTTGCAATGCACCGTTACTCCAGCTCCCAAATTTCTCGAAAACCTTCGAGGTGGAGTGTGATGCATCTAATGTTGGCATTGGGGGGGTTCTCCTACAAGAGAATCGCCCATTGCTTACTTTAGTGAAAAGCTTTCCGGTCCGCCACTCACTATCCAACTTATGACAAGGAACTATATGCTTTAGTTCGTTGTCTAAAAACATGGCAACACTACTTGTGGCCGAAGGAGTTCGTGATTCATTCGGATCATGCGGCTCTTTCGTATCTCAAGAGCCAAACTAATCTTAGTCGGCGCCATGCAAGTTGGGTAGAATTTCTAGAAACCTTTCCTTATGTCATTCGGCATAAGAAGGGAAAAGAGAATGTGGTAGCCGATGCCCTTTCTCGGCGATATATCCTTTTGGTGCATATGGACGCCAAGATCCATGGCTTTGCTCTTATCAAAGAGTTATATGCCACGGATCTTGACTTCAAGGATATATTTGCAAAATGCCTTGACCTCCGAGAGCATGAGTCTTTCTTTATAAATGATGGCTACTTGTTCCGCGCGGGAAAACTTTGTATTCCGCGTTCGTCCATACGCCACTTGTTGATAAAGGAGGCCCATGAGGGTCGTGGTCACTTTGGTGCTACCAAGACTCTCGCCGCTCTCCAAGAGCACTTCTTTTGGCCCAAAATGCGCAAGCATGTGACACGGTTTTGCACAAGTTGCATCACATGTCATCATGCAAAATCGCGTCAAGGTCCGGACGGATTGTATTCTCCTTTACCTATACCAATGGGACCTTGGGAGGATCTTTCCATGGACTTTGTAGTTGGCCTACCAATGTCCAAGCGAGGCAACGACTCCATTTTTGTGGTAGTCGACCGTTTTTCAAAAATGGCTCATTTTATCGCGTGTAAGAGCACCCACAATGCTAGCGATGTCGCCACGTTATTCTTTAACAATGTGGTGCGCTTACACGGGATACCACGTTCCATCCTTAGTGATCGGGACGTGAAGTTTGTGAGTCACTTTTGGAGGACGTTATGGGGAAAACTTGGAACCAACTTGTTGTTTTCAAGTAGTTATCACCCCCAAACCGATGGTCAAACGGAGGTGACCAATCGGACTCTCGGTGCTCTACTTAGAGCAACGCTGAGGAACAACCCACGAAAGTGGGAGGACTTACTTTCGGTTGTGGAGTTTTCATATAACAGGTCTAGGCACTCGGCAACTAAACTCTCACCATTTGAAGTTGTCTACGGCCTTAATCCACACACGCCTTTGGACTTCACACCACGCCCACTCAAGGACGGTGAACACATCACCGCCGCAAGTCGAGCCGCCTCAATCATTGAACTTCATGAGCGGACAAGAGCACAACTCCAACGTCGTGCCGCCCAACTTGCCGAACAACGCAACAAGGGCCGTCGCGACATATCTTTCGAGCCCGGCGATCGTTGTTGGCTCCACTTAAGGAAGGAGCGTTTCCATCTCGACGCAAGGGCAAGCCATCGATCGAGGTGATGGCCTTTCCGGATCTTATCCCGGCCATGGTCCGAGATGCTTACAAGTTGGAGCTTCCCGGATTCTTACGGCATGCACAAACGTTCAATGTCAAGGATCTAGCCCTTATGTTGAGCCCTATTTGACGACGGTGAACGGGGACGTTTCACATCCAAGATGGGGGGACTGATGCGCCCTTGACAACCATGACCGTGGATGAGGAGGACGATGATTTGCGGGTTCGCTCCGATGGACCGCTTACTCGCTCCCGAGCTAAAAAGTCATCGCCCAAGCTGCCGTCTCAATCATCCGACGCACCATTGCATCACTTGGACCCGTTAGTGGCATGCCATGTCACCACTCCACCATGGCATAGACTTCCGGCGCCAATCATCAAGCTAGCAATATTATTATTATTTATTATTATTGCATTTAAAATAATAGACTTTAAAAAACTCCGGAACCGTAACTCCGGAACTCAATTCCGGGAGTTACTTGCCGACATTGATAGTCTAGGCCTTTCAATTCGGGAGTTAGCCCGGCTTTATTTCCCGCTTTTATTTCCCGCCTTTATTTCCGTCTTTAATTTCCGGCTAATGGTTTGGCCTTCATCCACTATATAAAGGATGCTTGGCCACACTTGTAAAGCATGTCTAATATTAATCAAGTTATTTGAAGGAAAATCCTCTCTCTTGATTTGGGCATCACTTCCTCTTCAATCCCCTCAAAGTTCTTCCTTGGACCAAGTCTTAGATCCAAGAACTCACCTTCGAGGATTCTTCTAAAGAATCAAACTCTCAAATCCACTACAACGTTTGCTCGATCTCTCTAGATCGAATCAAACCTTCGCTTCCGCATCCATTTTCAAATCGCTTCCGCCTTATCAAACTTCTATCAAAGTTCTCATTTGCACATCAACACGAGTAGTTGAATCTCTAGCTTGGTCTAGATCCGGCGTTCGTTCTTCAACGATTCAAGGACACATCATGTTGGATGATATCTTGAAGGAGAAATAATGAAAACAATAAAGGGATTGTTTTGATTCTGGTCATCAAACGACATTAGCATTTAAATTTGTGACGTTGAGAAAAAGAGGGTAAACATAATAACCCATTTCATTATTCTCCTAGGCATCGGTTACCCTCTTTTCTCAACGTCACAAATTAACATCAACAAACTATATGAAGGGATTGTCTCTACCGTGGACCGTTTAAGGAACTCTTTAACTAGATCAGTCTATCAAAACCATATAAATGCAAATTATATCCTTCACATTTTCATCTTACCCATGTTACATGTAGACCATAATAACCCATTTCGAACCGTGCTTCCTAATGTGAACATTACTCATACGTAACGACAACAACTTAAGATGCATTGACTGTTAAAGTTAGATTCTTGACAACATATTCACGTTAGCCTCACAATAATATGTCAAAACAAGTTCAAGAAACTTGATAGGCACCCATAGATGCATCTCACTGGTCAAACTTCTCCTTCCTTCCACAATATATAAACTATGTATAACGTACTTAAGATAACATTGTATAATATTTATTGTGTACGTTTTTCAGAGTTAGGATACACAAAAAAAGACGACCAAGAGTGATGTCTACAGTTATGATATTGTCTTGTTGGAGCTCTAAAACCGGAAGAAAGCCGACCGAAGACGTCGGAGATGGTAAAGAAAGAAATATTTGTTGTGTACGTTTACCTTAAGCGGCACCGTCATGTTATAGTTCTATCAACCTATACAGTAATGTATTCCATCTTAATTTGGGATTACTCCATGTCCTCTCCATGGATATATCATAGAGTCATGAATAAACAATTCACTACTATGAAAATTAGTGGATACTAGTTTCTTCTTTCAAACACTCCACTTCTTTCATATTAGTTTTTCAAGACTAAATTTATTTACAAAATTATAATTGCCAGAAACTTTCTTATTCCTTGCCACCAACTTACTTATTCCTTAACACAAACTTCAAATTCAGCTATCACGATCACAACGGCAGTAAATGAGTCGATTCATATTTGAATTCAACAATCATATATAGAATGAGTTGATTACACACGTCAATTAGATTCTTTGACTCAAAACGAAAACTTCAAAATCAATTGTCTTTCCAGCTACTTCACACTTGCTAAATTTCTTCTTAAGCTCGAACATAATAACATAGAAAAAAAGGAACAAACCCATAAAAACAGAAATGTGAGAAAAATTTGCACCTTTAAAATACCATACATTATATCATTAGTCGCAACTTTAAAAATGCACCATTACTTTAACTTTCTCAAAAATAGGAGGAGGATTAATATAGAACATTAATTTAGAAACAAAATTTAAGTGGACATGCTTAGGGTCGCTCATCTTGAATCGGGTTCCTATGTACACCACCAAATTAACTTTATTTACGCTTTGATGGTAACATGTTTATATACTTAAACATCTTATGAATATTAACATATTTATATAAAGAGTTGTTAATTAAGAAATAATTGGTATTAAGCATGTTCCAACTTCCAAGTGTGATATATCGATGTGGTGAGTTCGTTAGATCATATGAATAATCTTGATAATGTAGTATCTTTGATATGCGTAGCTAGTGATTGTAAGTTTTACCGTAATAAAACTATATCCCGCAAGGAAACGAGATTACTTGTAGTATACGGGTTATCGAACTCAGAGATTGTATATGATTTAGCAAACCTTATTAATCAATTAATTCAGTATTATGTAGACAATGATGAGAAAGTTTGAGGAGGAGAAAAAAAATCAATTCTTTGATTTGGTACGATTATATGGAGCAATAATCTAAGAAAGTATAGAATTCTCAATAAAATGAAATAAGACTATTGATGCATATATTGTTGCGAACATTGATAAAGACAAAATAGGTATTCATCTAAAGTATTCTTGACATATACAAACCAAAAAATGTGCTTTCCAACTCACGTATCTTCCAGCGGTTCGGCAGGTATAGGAAAACTCATCCGCACATAGAAACCCGGAAAAGATCTAGGAAACCTTCAGTAGAAGTCCTTCAGTTTAAAAGATACAAAGACCGGTGAAATCTACGATGATTAGGCTTTCCCGAGACCTCGATAGACTAGTATTCTCTCAGTCAAGCTCTATTTCAAAACATCCAATAAAACAAAACTATTTGGTCCTTCACTTTATTTCATCTAAACCGATAAAAAAACGCCACTTCGGTAAACGAAAGTAATTAAAAGGTAGAATTAAGCCCTTTGAACAGATGGATCATCAAAGATCTCAATTCACAAACATATATGCAACAATAGAATTAAGTATTATATGGTTCATCTCAATCCTTAGATCAAGGAAGGAGACTAGCCACTCATGCTAACATATAAAGCAAGAAAACAATATATTAAAAGTATGAAAGAGTATAACTCACAAAGTTTGGTTCTAGGAAGAACCTTATAGAGCAACTCTAATAATGACAACCTACTAGAACAAGAGAAGAGAATATAAAATAAGACTAGAGAAGTCAATCGATGATCGAATGCCTCTAAACCAAACCCTCGTGCATGCTTATATAGGGGAACATGACGACTAGAGTTTACACAAAAACATATAAAACTTCCTAAAATCAGCATGAAGAGTAAGCAATTTCGCCGCGGCTAAAGATAAGGTGTTACGTTCTCCCTTACGCCCCCTTACGGGCATCATCCTAACATGCATTATGGGGCATAACGAACAACGTAACCTTTTTGATGGGTTGGGCTGGCGTTTCCGGATTTCTGATGAAGAACATATCAATCCTTATGCCCCTGACGACATTAAACTAGGGCGTAGGCAAAAAAAATCCAGCTTTGCTCTTGAATCTCCGAGAGTAGGAAGAAATTTGGACTCTATGTTCCAACTTCGTAGTCATATTGATGTTCTTGACGCTTGACTCTCGGAGGATGCAATTCCAATGCTTTTGGCACCTAAAAAAGCCTGAAATAGAAAAGTCAAGGTAGATACCGAAATACAAAAAGTGGACCTTTTTCATGTAAAAAGGTATAAGTGAGATGAAAAATGAAGGTATGAAATGCATGAAAACATAATGGAAAAAAGGGTTGTTTTGACACTCATCAAAATACCCCATACTTAAACTTTGCTCGTCCTCGAGCGAAATCATGTAGAATGTATGTTATGTGTAAGATCCAATGAGTGCCTCAACTAGAAGGAAAAACAAACAACTCAAACCATGTCATCATAACATCAATCATAGTAAGAGGAAAGACTAAATAATCATAGTCATCCAAACCGCTCAAGGGATAAAGTGTATGCTCTCAATCTCACAATGTGTTTTTTGAATATATCAATAAACTCTCAAACTCAACAAACATGGATAGATCTTACCATAAGCTTGTCAAGGCGTTCCCAAACTCCACCACTTGTCAGTTGAAACTAAAATGCAAAATAAATATCAAGAGGTCTTTCATATAGGTGTAATGGGGATATTGGACATGGAGAATTGATGTTGGTAGGCCAAAAGAGTAGGCAAAAATGGCAAATATATCTGGGCGTCAAATCTTTTGAAATCTAAACTCCTTCTAGGCATTCATCACTTCAAACTATTTTTCATGATTGATATTTCTTCATGCACTTTGATTTTTTTAGCTCTTGGCTGCTCTTTCAGGGATAAGCTTTAGCTTCACTTTTAAACCAATCATCATTTATCATTGTTGTATATTTAGCTGGGAACTTTCTGTCATCTCCACCAAATATTTAAAAGATCTTCAATAATGCAATATATGCTTCCAAACTCGCGTATTGCTTATTGAATTTACTCACTCTTCAAAAGATACCCCATACTTGATTTCTTCGTTCTTTGCTTACAACATAACCAACTCCCGGATAGGATCGAATGAAGCTATCACGGTTGTGAGGCATTTTGAGGAGGACCAAAGAAGGGATAATAATAAAAGCAAGAACTGACTAATAGAAGGTAATCATACATAAAGGTAGGAAAGGTCACATAGGATTATCAAAGAGGGCCTCAATCATTTAAATATTAATGCATAGAATCAAAAAGACATGTAGTTTTGAAAGAGAGTCAATCACAAGTTCTAGAAGAAACTAAACATGTTGGAGATCACTCAAATTATAAGAAAGAAAGAACATAGAAAAATGAATGTTCATAGGCTAGAGCGCTCACAAGGTAATGTTGGGCAGACTAAATATCAATAATCATCCAAAAACTCATGTGCGTAAACAATAGCGAGAAGTAGTAAATCCAAAGCGTCATAGACAAATCAAGGAAAATAGCCAAACATATTCCATTTTCTGAAAGTACATATGATGAGAGCCGACTCTATCTACTCTAAATGCAGATTTTTTTGTAAATTTTGTGGTTATATAAATGCATACGAAAAGGAAAAAGACTCAATAAAAGGGAAACAACATATGAAACGTGACTGAAAAGGGAAACATGATATGCGATTGTGAGTACAAGCACCCCATACTTAAACTAAAAATCATCCTCGATGTGAAAAGAAGTAAAGCGAATGAGAATACTCACAAAGCAATGTAATGCAAAAGATGGCAAGAGAGGAAAGGTGATAGAAGTGTGGAGAGAAGAGGTGAAGACTTCCAAAGTCCATATGTGTGTAGACCGAAGACTCCAAGATCTTATATAGAGCACGTCCAGTGGCTGTCATTTAAGAAAGGGAAAAACATACAAAAGTAAATGACATAAACAAATGACAATGAAGAGGGAAGGGAATATCAAACCCACGAGTCGCCTCTTATGTAGAGCTTGTTTTTGTCATTAGCTCAACCTATGTGGAAGGACGTATTCTGCCCACATCTACGACCACCCCACGATATCCGTGGGGATCAATTAAAATTCGGATATTCTCGAGTCGAATAATTGGCGCATCGGATGATTTTTAACACCCCTATGTGTAGCTACACCAATCTAACAACTAGAAACAAACTAAACATGTAATAAGGACATAACAACTAATTTGAACATACCTTAATTAGATTTTAAAAAAAATACAATTAATAATTTTGCATACTCTGCATTTAAAAAAAAATAGCAAAAGGGACCCTCTAGTATGTGATTGATTACTTCATGCCTATATATAATATATGTGAATTAGACTCTTAGCACCAACCACATCCAACTTCAATCCTTCAATCTCTTAATCTCATTTTTACTCAATTACAATTTGAAGTTCTCCCAAAAGACAAACCAATTTTTAAACTAGACACAACATCTCATTACCGGTAAATATTCTCTTTTTCAAGTTTAATTACGTGTTTTTTCTAATCTATATAAAATAAGAAATTAGAGAGAATGCGTAGATTGTGCATATAAGCATGTAACACAAAGACACATATATATTTCAAGCGCTTATTATGTTTTCACAAAAATTGAAATCACTCTAGTTATTTAAAACAACCATAAATAAATACTCGATTATATTTTTATTTTTGTATAATGTTGAAAATAGTGGATAAAAAAATCATTTTAATATGTTAAATTGGTTGTGTAAAAATATAGGTAAAGTGATATTAAAGTTCAAAAAAAGATGGGTAGCCTGTGTCTCGTATGGCCCCAATTACAATTGTATGGGTCATTGTAACTAGTATGGCGCCATTATTCCTTTTAGTGACAGTTGAGAAGCAAGCCTTTCTCCAATTCAAATTCAACCTCCACGATCCTAAAAACTACCTTCATTCATATAACTCCTCCAAGTCTCCCTGTCAATTTGTCGGAATATCGTGTTATCCAGCCACCAGTAAAGTCATTGGAATCTCCCTTAAGAGCATGTATTTGGGGGGGGGGGGGGGGGGGGAAGCCTCACTCTCCTAGTACTAGGCAACAATATCTTGAATGGAGCCTTCCATAAAGGGCTTATGAACTTGACCCAACTTCAAACTCTGATCTTAGTGGCAATTATTAATGTGGAGAAATCCAGAATCTCTCTAGGTTAAGAAGATTGAAGGTGTTTAACTTGACATTAGATGTCTTTTCTAGAGACTTTCCTCCTTGGGTTGAAAACTTGACTTCATTGTTGTGTGCTTAAAATTGGATTCAATGGTTTCAAAGAGACTGAAATTTCTAAAAGTATCGGAAAATTAAAGAATCTCAAAATACTCTACTTGTGTTCCATACATTTGATAGGGTACTACCACATGAAATTTCGAACTCAACCAGTTAAATTGTATAGATTTGATGGATAACAAACTTTACTAGAATAATTCAAGTTCAATTTCTAAATTAAACATATTAACCGTTTCTTGAGTTGCAAGTGAACAATTTCACGGGAGAATTACCAAAAGAGATTGCAAATCTTACCCTTTTGTGCGCACTTGACGTAAATCAGAATAATTTTCACGAGGCTTTGCACCCAAAGATTGGAGAATTGAAGAACCTAGAATGTCTAATTTTGCATGGCAATAACTTTTCCGGCAACTTTCCGATAGAGTTTGCATACATGCTATATCTTTCCGAGGTTTACATCTTTCATAATAGTTTTTTCATGAAATTTCCCAATATAATTTGATAAGTTCTCAACATTGAGCCTTGTTGACATTTCGCAAAAATAAGTCTGTAGGTGAGTTTTCCAAACATCTGTGTGCAAAGAAGAAGCTAAAGTATTTGTTTGCACTAAGCAACTTCTTTCCAGGCATTTTTCCGGAATCGTATAGAAACTGCAATCCCTAACGAGGATTAGTGAACGACAATATGTTGTTCGGAGGTACCTCGAATGGGATATGGGTATTGCTTAATGTCTCACTGATTGATTTAAGCAGCAACGATTTCACGGGAAGAATCGTCTTGCAAATGAGCAACTCATCCTCCTTTACTATGATGATATTATCAAACAATAGGTTTTCAGGTGATCTCCTAAAAATAATAGGTATTTTCCTATACTTGAGCAACAACCGTCTATCTGGAGAGATACCTCAAAGAATCGGGTATTTGAAAGAACTTTCTTCATTTGGATGATAATTCTTTAAGCAGAATAATCCCATCAGTTGGAGAGATTCATTCGCCTTACACAAATCAATCTAGCATGTAACTCACTGAGCGGGAATATCCCTAGTTCACTTTCCAAATTGAAAATGAATTCTCTGAAAATATCGAGGAATAAGATTTGGGGTTCGATTCCGAAAAGCTTAACAAAGCTTGAGTTTAGCTACTAGACTTTTCCGATAACCAACTCTGAGGGATGATCCATACCGGTGTTTACACGGTGGGTGGTGATAAAGACTTTTTAGGGAACAGTGGACTCTGTCTTACTCTCGACATTACCTTACGCTTTGATTCTAAGATGAATAAATGCAATTTCAATAAATCTCATATGAGAAGGAGATTTCATAAGATAATCATGCTCTATGTAATGGTTCTTGCGGCAGTTGTTGGTCTTATATGCTTATTGGTTGTAAAGGTCTTCCCCGAAGACAAATTGGTGCATTGCCTAGGAAAGAGGCAAAAAGGCAAAAACGGAAACTCAAGAACGGTTAATTTGTTCAATTTAGAAATTGAACTTGAAATACTCCTAAAAATTTTGTTATCCATGTGGGCAGTTCCAAATCAAATTAATGGGACGGAAATAGAGTATTTTGAGATTCTTCAATTTTCCGATACTTTTTAGAAATTTCAAACTCCTTTAACAGTTGAATCCAATTTTAAGTACAGATGAAGTCAAGTTTCCAACCCAAGGAAGAAAGTCCCCGAAAAAGAGATGCGAAATTCAACACTTTCAATCTTTTTAGTCTAGTGAGTTCCGGGATTTCTCCGCGCAGAAATAATTGTCACTAAGATCAAGAGTTTGAAGTTGGGTCAAGTTCATAAGCCCTTTAGGGAGAGCTCCATGCAAGCCATTGTTGTCTATTACTAGGGAAGTGAGGATTTGAATGTGAAATAGAGAAGGGGAGATGTTGCCCCCAAGTACATGCTCTTAAGAGAGATTCCGATAACTTTACCGGTGGTTGGATGACACGATATTTCGACAAGTTGGAGGAGTTTCATGAATGAAGGTAGTTTTTAGGATCGTGGAGGTTGGATTTGAATCGGAGAAGGACTTGCTTTTCAACTGTCGCTAGGAACGTACGAGATAGGCTACCCATCTTTTTTGGACTCCAATATCACTTTACCTATATTTGTACACGATAAAATTAACATATTAAAATGACTTTTTTATCTATCATGTTTTCAACTTTGTAAAAAAAAAAAATACAATCTCTCTAGTGTAGTTCAAATGACTTCAAGTGATTTTAATTTTTGTGAAAACATAACAAGCTTGAATTTATTTGAAAACGAAAGTTCCATGATGAATCCAAAAGTAAATATACAAACTAGAAATGTGAGATTATATCTATGGTTCTTGTGATATTTATCCTAATATATATATCTATATGTTATATCTCTATACGTACAATCTACAAATTCTCTCTAATTGTTTATTTAATATAGATTAGGTAAAACATGTAATTAAACTTGTAAGAGAGAGTACTTACCGGTAATGAGATGTTGTGTCTAGTTGAAATTGTGATTGCCTTTTTGGGAAGAACTTTAAATTGTAATTGAGTGGAAAGGAAGCTAGTAATCAATTAATTTATTTCTGACCAAAAAAATCAATTAATTTATCTAATTTAATCCTTTTTTATTATTTTTTGTTATATATAGGAATGAAGTAATCAATCGCATGCTAGAGGTCCCTTATGCTATTTACTTTCTCTCAAAAATATGCTAAATTGTTAATTGTGTTGTTTTAAAAAAAAGAATTGCTAGTTAATGTATGTTCAAATTAGTTGTTATGTCCGCTTATATATTATATCATTCATTTATTTCTAGTTGACACATTGGTGTGGCTACATTAGGAGAGTTAATAAAACATCTGATCCGTCAATTGTTCAACTCGGGAATATCTCAATTTTAATTGATCACACATTAATTTATATGTATTATCTTATATCCGTTGAAAATTATCGGATATATGAATTCGATACGGATTGTGTTTTTTAAACTCGGATATCCGATAATATTTAAAATATGTTTTTTTTTTTAATCATGTTGCATTAGTTTAGTTTGTGAGAAGGTGAATGTATTTTTCCTAGTTGACCCATTGTTTTTGGGTTTGAGTCTCCAAATAAAAAAAAAAAAATCAATAGTCCTAGATTAGTTCTAGCTTAGTTGGTGCGAGGGTGAGTGTATTTTTAAATCCGGATATATTCGTTCTATTTTATCTTTTTGGATGAGATATTCAATAAACTTCAATCGAATCCGGAAATGAACAATCATACTAACTACGCATATCAAATATACTACATTACAAGAATTATTCGTATGATCTCACGAACTCGCCACATCTATCCATCACATTTGGAACATGCGTAATACCAATTATTTTTCAATTAAAAATTCTTGTTATTGTAAATATGTTAATATTCATAAGATGTTTAAATATATAAACAAAAATACGTTACCGTCAAAGTGTAAGAAAAGTTGCTTTAGCTTTTAGTGGTACATAGGAACCCGATTCAAGATGAGCGGCTTTAAACATGTCCACTTAAATTTGTCTCCAAATTAATTTCCTATTTTAGCCCTCCTACTTTTTTAGGTAATAAAACTAATGGTGCATTTAAAAGTTGTGATTGATGAAATAATGTATAGTAATTTTAAATGTGCAAAATTTTTCTCACGTTTATGTTTTTATAGGTTGGTTCCTTTTTGCGACGGCATCCTGTGGTCGTAAATGGCACTAATACAATTAGAATTTGAAATATATTCCAATTGTTTGTTACTATATAGTCCGGAACAGGTCCGGATTATAAAGTCTATATTTTATTAAAAAAAAGATATAAACGAGACTATCAGGTCCTTGTTATAAATTTAATTTTTTAAGAAAAATATACCTAAAAAGTTACTACCTACGAATGAAATAAAAAAAAATAAAAAAATCATAAACCTCTTTTTTATCCACATCACATGCTTCCACTCTAAATATAATCATACTCATGGGTAACGTCCGAGAGAAAGAAAACAACAAAATTTCGAACCTTATTAATATCCAATGCCAACAAATATGATGATGAGTTCTACTAACCATCAATCAATTTAGTGCCCGTTTGGTTGGAGTGGTGAAATGGAAACGGTTAAGGAGAAGGAATGAAAATAGAAATGATTTGATTATTTTCATGTGTAAAAAGACATCTAAACAAACACAGTTTTTTATTGATTCAAAATCATTCCGTTACCGGAAATGATTCCTAGCGATACCAAACGAGCCCTTAAAAGATTGTGAAATTGAAAGCATTTTTTCATTATAGAAAACACATGCAAATACTACCCGATTCAAGATACAACTTCATTGAACTTTGCCAAAGAATAACTAAGACCACAAATCCTACGAAAGTTGTTGTAGTCGCCCATTCACACATATCATTTGCTAACACAAAATCTCTTGGTGATCCATATTTGAGATGATGGTAATAACTAACCTGCCTAACTGAATTAGAAATTTTACTATGAAGACAAGAATTCGATTTCGGTCTCATATCAATTGGTAGTTAAACCTACTTGCTATAAACAACCCCAATCTTCATACTATATGATACACTCTTATTTTGTTTATTATCTAAACAAGGAGAGCTACAGACTAAATAAGATGAATTTAAACTAGGATACACTATATCATTTATTTTACTTATTATCTAAACAAGCATTGAAAGTGATCTTTAATGTTTCATATATACCTGATAAGAGTTGTGATGTGCCATTATCCTATCTTTAAGGATTAAGTCAATCACATCAAAAGTGCCAAATATTGGATTTTTAATAAAAATATCACAAACACTTTTAACAAATATCATTTCCATAGTTCCATGCTTATATATCAAAAGAAATTTATAATTGTTAAAGTATGTAGGGTAACGTTGGTGATAAATGATCTTTAAGGTCAAGAGACTAATATTCAATCGTCATGGAAGATATCAACAATGTACGTGGAAAGTATTGTTCACGAGAACTTGAATTGTTAAAGTATGCATGCCCCATATAGCCATCTTCATAGCATCAATGGTGAAAACAGGGACATATCTTTGAATAAGGCTAACTTCCAAAGATTATTTCAATTATAAGATACACACAAATAACTGCAATCTTACGGTTTTTAAAAAAAATTCTTTTTAAATTTTTTTTTTTACTCCCGGTTATTTAAAATATTACCATATTTAGTTTATCTTTTAGATTTGATGTTCGTCCAATAATTATTATTTAGATCTAAGTTTTTAAATCATCAATTCAATTAATTCCACAACATTATTATAAAATTAATAATGATGTTTATGTATTTAGGATTTTTAGTATTGAAGTTGAAGCTTACCCTTCATAAAAAGTTTGTATCAAAATTCAAGGTATTTTTGTACATTAATCTTTAAGAATAAAATTGCAAGAATGACAATTTTTGAGATATTATTGTCAAACGGTATTTATCATGCGACTAATTATTGTTTACATTTTCTTTTGTATAAATCCTAACGTTACATTAATTTACATATTTTTCCACCAAAAATTTTTTTATTTACATATCTTTCGTTGTTCCCCAAAAATTGACATACTATTAATATGGATGTCTTAATCAATTTGTTATCAATTATTTCAGCTGATGAAGCCATATAAAATTGAAAAAATCAGGTGCTAATAAAGATAAATAACAGTTGAGGTACCTTTCTCACATACTGAGAGTCATAGTGTATACATGTCAGCTTCTGTTATCTTGATGATTAGCACTAGGATATCTTTCTCAATATGCTCGTCTCGTCAAAGTGTCATGTCGTTGTTGAATTCATTCGGGTTTTTATTATATCCGACTGTGCCTGATTGCCTGTAGTATAATTTTGGGAGCACAACTGTGTTATCCATGACTACTTTAGCTTGATACCATTCTTTCTGAAATTAATCTCCAGTTTTCAGCCATAAGTTAGCATATTGCTTATTCAATCAAGACGATACTTTATTGATTTTGATACCATTCTCTCCGAAAGCTGCATACGGAATGAAAACGTGTGCTAGCCTCGGTGCGAGTTTTAATTGAAAATATGTTATTTGTATGAAAGAAGAGCATCTAGAAGGCTTTGTGATTGATCACTTCTGCTATAAACAACCCCAATCTAGATGCTCTTCTTCATACAAATGACATATTTTCGATTGAAAATCGCACAGAGCATACACACGTTTCATTCCGTATGCAGCTTTCGAGAGAAAGAATAGTCAAATCAATGATGTATTGTCTTGATGAATAAGCAATATGCCTAACTTATGGCTGAAAACTGGAGATAATTTCAGAAGAATGGTATCAACTACCTACCTACCACCTTTCAAGCTAAAGTAGTCATGGGGCAATTCCATTTAACGAGGCGAGGACATGAGAAAGGTATCCTAGTGCTAATCATCAAGATAACAGAAGCTGCATGTATACACTGTGAGATGTGAGGATTAATATCTTAAGATGCAACCTTGTTTAGATTCTATCGAGTTTCCTTGTGCTTATCATCGAGATAAGAGAAGCTGAAAGGTATCCTAGTATATAAACAATAAGTTCCTTATTTAGATTTTCTTTTCTAATTAAAATTACTTTGTTATTTATACTTACTTTTGTTGTATCTCTTTTACAAATATTTAACTATTTGTGATTTTTTTTGGTTATGAAGCCTCCAAGAAAAGTAAATCAATCTAATATAAGTTAGTTATTTATACTTAGTCTTGTTGGAGCTCTTAGCCAGAAGAAAGCCGAAGACGTCGGAGATGGTGAAGAAACAAATATTGTATCATGGATGCGAGATCAATGGAAAAACCCGGACGATGAACAAGTTATGGATCAAAGGTTAATGCCCGTATCAACAAGGATTCACAGTCAGATACTCAAACACTTCCATCTTCCCGACCTTCCATAAAAGATGTTGTCGACATGTTTCGTTAATTAAATGCATGTACCCTCATGTTATAATTCTATCAATCTATACAATATTGTGTTCCATCTTAATTTTGGATTAATCCATGTCCTCTCATGGATACATCATAGAGTCCTAAATAAACAATTCACTGCTACGAGAATTAGTAGATACTAGTTTTTTTCTTTCAGCAGTACTGCACTTCTTTCATATTAATTTTTCCAAGACTAAATTTATTTACAAAATTATAATTGCCAAAACCTTCCTTGTTCCTAAACACAAACTTCTATCACGATCATGACCGCGGTAAATGAGTTAATTTATTTTTGAATTCAACATTATATATAGAATGATTTGATTACATACGGCACATAGATTCTTTCACTAAAACGGAAACTTCAAAATCAATTGTCTTGCCAACTACTTCACACTAGCTAATTTTCTTCTTAAGCTCGAACATACTAACATAAATTTGTTGCAGTTTAAAAAATGCACCATATTTACAACGACAATAGTTGTTAAATGAAAAATAATTGGTATTACGCATGTTCCAAATGTGATAGATCGATGTGGTGATCGAGTTCATTAGGTCATATGAATAATCCTTATAATAAGTATACATATAGGACCTTGTACCTCCGTGGATAATCGAAGGAGAGCAATCGCAATGGAGATAACAAATCCCTTGCGCAACTCCGACTAGGATCTTGTACCTCCTCCTAACATCAAGTTCATTAATGGTTTCTCCGTGTGGAGTGCTTCATGCAAACTCCCCTTCTCCATCAACTCTAGAACCAAGTAATAAGATGTTCCTTTCTTTGATTAAGCATAAAGCTTCAATATATTCTTGTGACAAGTATTACTCAAAACCTCCATTTCTTTGAAGAAACACTCTAGTGTGTCCCTTTCAAGATTACGCATCTGTAGAAGCTTCACCGCAACCGTTACTCGACCATGTCGTTGGTTGAGATCTAATCTGTACACGATGCTTGTACCTCTCTTTCCAATTATGTTTTCTTCCATGAGTCTTCGCATGTCCATTCTCATTATGCTCATCTCAAATCTGGGATAAAAGATTTCACACTCCCAATCTTGCTCATCATCTTTCTCCTCTTGCCGCTTACCTAGGAAATGCATCAATTTGTCTTCGGGGAAGACATTTACACCCAGTATACATATAGAACCAACAACTGTAACAGAAGCCACTACATAGAGCAGGATTACCTAATGAAATCTCCTTCTCGTATGAGATTGATTGAAATTGCATTTCTTCATCTTAGAATCAAAGCACAAGGCTAGGTCGAGAGGAAGACACAACCCTATGTTCCCTAAAAAGGATTTATCACCACCCACTGTGTAAACACCGGATGAGATCTTCCCTAAGAGGTGGTTTTCTTAAAAGTCTAGATAGCTCAACTCAAGCTTTATTAAGTTTTCATGAATCGAACCCCAAATCTTATTCCTCGATATATTCAGAGAATTCAGTTTCAATTTGAAAAAGTGAACTAGGGATATTTTCGCTCAGTGAATTACAGGCGGATAGATTTGCGTAAGGCTAATGCATCCCTCCAACTCCAATGGGATTATATCAGCTGAAAGAATTACCATCCAACGGCAATGAAGACAATTCTTTCAAATATCTTATTCTTTGAGGTATCTCACCGGGGTAGACGGTTGTTTCTCAAAACTAGCCTTTCTAGCTTTTTGTAGCTCTGTGTTCAAGCAATAACACCATAATATTGATGTTGGAACTTGCTTACTTATGTAATTAACAATTTTTGATCGATACAAGTATAGGAAAATACCTATTACTTTTGGAGGTCACCAGAAAACCTATTGCTTGATAATATCATCTTAGTAAAGGAGGATGAGTTGCTCGTATGCAAGGTGATTCTTCCCATGAAGTCGTTGCTACTTAAATCAATCAGTGAGACATTAGGCAATGCCCATATCCCATTCGGAATACCTCCAAACAACATATAATCGTTCACCTTAATCCTTGTTAGGGATTTGTAGTTTCCGTACGATTTCGGAAAAAAACGACGTAAAGAAGATGCTCGGTGCAAGCAAATACTTTATCTTCTTCTTTGTACCCAAATGTTTGGGAAACTCTCCCACGAACTTATTTTACAAGTTGTCAACAAGGCTCAATAGTGAGAACTTACCAAATTCTACAAGCAAATTTCTACAATTTTGAAAGATGTAAAACCTCGGGAAAAAAATGGCATGTGTGCAAACCCTACTGGAAAGTTGTAGGAATAGTTATTGCCTTATAAAATTAGACATTCTATGTTCTTCAATTCTCCGATCTTTGGGTGCAAAGTCTCGTGAAAATGATTCTGACAAACGTCAAGTGAGCGTAAAAGGGTAAGATTTGCAATCTCTTTTGGTAATTCTCCCGTGAAATTGTTCACTGCCAACTCAAGAACGGATAATTTGTTCAATTTAGAAATTAAACTTCAAATAATCCTAGAAAGTATCTTACCCATTAAATTTATACAGTTTAACTTGTTGATTTGGAAAATCCATGTGGACGGTTCCCTATCAAACTCATGGAACGCATGTAGAGTATTTTGAGATTCTTCAATTTTTCGATACTTTTAGAAATTTCAGACTCCTTGAAACCATTGAATCCAATTTTAAGCATAGACAATGAAGTCATGTTCCAACCCAAGGAGGAAAGTTTCCATAAAAGAAATTTACCGCCGAATTAAACACTTTCAGTCTTCTTAACCTAGTGATATCTGATATTTCTCCGCATAAATAATTGCCATTAAGATCAAGAGTTTGAATTTGCGTCAAGTTCATAAGCCATTTAGGGAGGGCTCCATTCAAGCTATTGTTGCCTAGTATTAGGGAAGTAAAGCTTTGAATACGAAATGTGAAGTGGAGTTGTACGTCCCCCAAATCCATGCTCTTAAGAGAGGTTCCGATGACTTTACCTGTGGTCGGATGACACGATATCCGACAAATTGATAGGGAGAATCGGGAGAAGTTTCATGAATGAAGGTAGTTTTTAGGATCGTGGAGGTTGGATTTGAATTGGAGAAGGGCTTCCTTCTCAACTATCGCTAAAATGAGTAATGGTGTCACCCAAGTAGCAATGACCCATAGCAATCGTAATAGGGTCATACGATGTAGGCTAACCATCATTTTTGGACTTCAATATCACTTTACATGTATTTTCACACAACAAAATTAACATATTAAAATGATTTTTTTAATCCATCATTTTCAAGTTTATAAAAAAAATTCAATCTAGTATTTCTTTATAGTTGTATAACTAGATTATTTTAATTTTGTGATAACATAACAAGCTTGAATTATTTGAAAACAAAAGTTTTAGGATGAATCTAAAAATAAATATATAAATTAGAAATGTGAGATTATATATAGTTCTTATGATATTTATCTCAATATATATCTACGTACAATCTACATATTCTCTCTGATTGCTTATTTATATAGATTAGGAAAAAAAAACATGTAATTAAACTTGTAAGAGAGAGTACTTACCGGTAATGAGATGTTGTGTCTAGTTGAAATTGTGATTGCCTTTTGGAAATAACTTCAAATTGTAATCGAGTGGAAGTGGGATTAAGAGATTGAAGGATTGAAGTTGGATGTGGTTGGTGTTACGAGTCTAATGCATATATTAAACGTACCCACCTAAAAGTCGTTAAAGGACTCTCATCTCCAAAACCACACCGTACCAAATCTGGTTTTGGCACTGTTAAACTCGATTATTTAAGATAGCACTATCAGTATAGCTACGGTATCGTTGTTGAAAAGCAACCCTAAAAGTTAAGGAACGTAAAGAAAAGCAACCCTAGCTAATATTTCCAGCATGGTTGAGGGAATATTGAGATACCTGAGCATTAAGTTTTTCAGTTTCCTTAAGCATATATACTCAGCATTGCACGATGGAATCCAGCAAATAAAGTAGCATCAATACCATATGTTTCGGACTAAGGAGTAGCGAATAAAGTGTCACTCGCTTCCACCCATTCTTTCAGATGTTTATAATCCATCGGAACATTTTGGCCAGCTGCAAATAAGTCATAAAACAAGTCAATAAAATAAATATAGAGATATATATACAGCAAATTTACGGTTTTAAATCATAATTATGAAGATTTGGTATATATATTAAATATAAGAAATAAAATCGATTAAAAGTATCCATAAAACATATCAAAACCGATACACAACTATCTATTTAAGTTGAGAATTTTCACATCTCCTACCATTAACAAAAAAAAAAAAACGTCTTTCTGAGGTTTTACAAGCTATGATTTCCTACCAGCCGGTAGAAAAGTGGTCAGTGATAATGTTTTCCAGGATAAACCTCTAAATTTCATTAAAAATAGAAAGAAAAAGACACGTCTCCTACCATTAACAAAAAAACACGTCTTTTACAAGCAAGGATCTGTGATCAGCCGGAGTAAGGTGTAGCAGCAATTGAAACCTGTAATGATGCTACTTTAGATATATAACTTTTGATTTTGATTTGTAGTTCGAATCAGAGCAATAAAATTAAACTTACAATCGAGGAGTCGACAATTTTTTCCCGATTCGAGATCCATTTTTAAACCTGCAAAAAAAGCACACAAAATGAATTTTAATTTGGAGTTCAAGGAAACATAAATATGATTTTCAGACAAAAATGTTTTAGATCTCACAGTGAAAGGGTATATTACCTGTTGAATCGAAGAGATGGTGGTGGAGTGGAATGAATTATTGGGGGATAGAAGACGATGTAGAATGTATTGTTGCGTCACATGACAAAAATGAATGACAACAAAGTCTGGATAACACGCTCAGCTAACAGATTCTTTTGGGCTTTTTTTTCAATCTGATTTTGTTATTGGGCCCAAGTCTGGATAAAAGGTTTTAGGTTTTTTTTATTGAAATCTTTTTGTTATTAAAGTATAACGAGTAGAATGAAATATAATTGTGTTTTATATTAAACTACAAATAGTTACTTTAAGTAAAATAATTCTTTCATAGTTCATTGTATTTTTATTGTTATTCACAAGTATAACAATTTATTACTTACATGTATGCATATTTATATTTAGCATTTTTCCATATATTAGATACATTATTGTCCGAAAATATAGGTTATATGATACGGAACATCAACCACGAAGGAGAAACGCCTTTATCGCCTCTGTCCCGTAAACTAACCGGAGTGGATCAAATGCATCTCACCGTTACCGGTGTGGACTGGTCATAGAGAGCCTCCTAGTAACCTAACAACGTTAGGTAGTGATGCCACGACCCGTTCTCATACACTTGGGTCTACTTATACCGTAACGTGGTTCTACTCGAGTTATAATTATAAACACCCAACATGCACCACTACAACAATACACACCCATATATGTATCATTAGTTAAGCAAATCTATAAGACTTACATGTACTGTTCGACGACCAGTCATTACAAACTATCGTCTGCCGTGTAATCACTATCAACTACCTGATTAAAGAGAACGTCTTAGAATCACATTTATCCTCGCTATCGTCTGTCATTACTAACTATCGTCTGCCATTACTAACTATCGTTTGCCACATCCCGCAAAATGTGGTCTTGAAGGGTCCAAAACTGAGCTCTAGAGGCCACAAAAGCAAAAGAAGAAGTCTTCATAGTTGAGTATAACCCAAGGCTCCACACTGAATTGGGCAAAGAAGCAAGTCGCCAGTGAAGATCGCCAAAAAAAGAACCCCCACAAACCATAATATCATTGACTGATTCATGGAGCCCCAAATAAATAAATAAAAAGTAGATGCACCCTCCCCATGCTCCGGTAGACAAGTCCTCAAGCTAAGCAACATCTTAGAAACACCCATACAAGAACGAAGCAAAAGAAGCTCACTCTACGGGTCCCTCAACTGCGGAAGAAGGTGCATCAACTCAACCGCCTTAACAACTCTTTTCATGACTAGCTCTCTAATAAACCATTATCTTTACTCAGCCTCGCCCAACAACTTAACCCCAGAACCGGCCTAGCAATGCCATGAGGGAAAACATCTTCTCTAAGCTTCGAACCATCACACGAATGCCAAAAGAGCTCAGTCTTGCAAACATTCACTTCAAGGCCAAAACTCGGGTCAACCTCTCTAATGATACCACTCGCTCTAGCCACTTCTCTGTCCGGCTAATAATAAAACCATCATCAAGATACCAAGCATGTAGAAGAGGCTGGCAATTGTCTCTGATCCGATGAAGAAGTGGGTGCAAGAAAAGGGAAAAACTAACCGGCCCTACAGGGTCTCCTTGTTGCACACCGATAGCCGACCAAATAAAATCATCACCAACATACAAACAGGCAACCTGACCATACGAGAAATCAACCCAAAAAGAGATAGAAGGACATATTTCCCTTACTTTTCTATGCAAAACAATTATGTCAACCAGATTGAAGACATTAGAAAAATCCACTATAAACATAGCTAGAGAACCATCAGAATGACGCTCGCTCAAAACCTGTTAACACTATGTAGAATAGCTTTTGCATCACTTGAGATATCAACTCCAAACTGAAAATCTTTAAGATATTCCCTCAAATTATTACTCACTCCCTTCATGGCTACTTTGGACACCAGCCGTCTCCATATAGTACCTATTGCAATGGGATGAACCCCATTGTCAGGTTTCAGCAACGGCTTAAGAGACGCTGAAGCAACAAACTCGACCAAACTCAACGGACACTTACCTCCCAACCACAAATTAACCACTAATGAAAGCGCTCTCAAAAGACATGTGACAACCGCAGAGCCCTCACTACACAAAGCATCTAAAAGGTCTTGTCATCTCAAACCGTCTCTACCACAAAGTTGTATGTACGAAAAATATATTGATTATTATATATTTGTAAACCCAATATGATATAAGTAAGTTCCATTATTAGTCAAATATAAAAATGAAAATGAGTCTAATAAAATGGAAAATTGAGAAAGAATAAACACATATTTATTAACTTTCTTTCCGATCTTATACGTGTATATATTTTTGTTACTACGAAAATATTTTCATTTAAATATATTATTAAAATTTTGCTTTATATAGAAATAATAATTAAAAGTAATAATTTCTTATAATTTATAAATATTATTTCAAAATTATCATTTTAAGTATATAATTTTAGAAAAAAGTATATTAAGATATATTATCCAAGTATATATGTCAAAAGATATCATACGAATTAAAATAGATAAATTTTATTGATGAAATATATTTACGTTTAATATTAAATTATCATTAAACGACTTCTATAAAAAGCCGGTTGCAAACGTGATAATCTTATTAAGTAGCCGGCCCATAAGGCCGAATAAGTGAAATAACATCATTCTTCGATTTCCTCCGCCAAACCCTAAGCATACAATGCAGTACTTCGATTTTAACCTACCTTACTTAGAAGACCCTTCGACGGGGAAAACTACGCCGGCGGAGAGGGCCGCCAGGAAGAAATCTCGTCTGAAACTCGCTGTTAAGGCGGTGGAGCTTGGTTACTCAGGCATCGCTTACAACCGTTCGATCAAGGGCGTGATATCTGAATCTGACCGTTGCTCTATCTCTCACTTCCCTCTATCATCGCTCCTTAGCCTTTCTCCTTCTCTCTCTTCGTCCGCCGCCTTCCACCGCCGTCTCCTCTCCGGCACACATGCCGCTGGCTCTCCTTTCGTCAGTACACGCGGCTCACCGTCTCTGTTGATAACCCTTCTCAGTCTTCCGCCTTCAATTCCGGCAATGCTATTCTCAAGACCTACGATTTGGTCGCTGTTCGGCCTATGAATCAGGTTGCTTTCGATCAAGCCTGTCAATTCTCGGAGGTATGGTGTTTTTCTTTTCGTAATCGATCTAATCTCGTAAATTTACAAGTTTTTTTTTTTGTTCTTTTGTTTGAAAAAAAATTGAACTTTTTTTTATTATCGTTGATCAGGTGGATTTGATTGCTATTGATTTTTCTGATAAGATTCCCTTTCGGTTGAAGATTCCATGGTCAAAGCTGCTATTGCGGTATATGTCTCCCCTTCCTCTGGTTGTATTGGATAGTACTGTTCTGATCTCATGGAACATGTTTGCTGCTGTTTATGGTAATGTGAATGAACTAATGTGCAGAGAGGGGTATACTTCGAGATCACATACTCGGGTCTTATAGAGGATATACATGTGAGAAGAAAGTTGATAGCCAATGCCAAGGTGCGTTTTTTGGCAGGTTACATTCTTATTTTGTTAATTCTCTCATCCTTTTGTTTGATGTTATAGCTGCTATGCACAGAAGTTTAAACTGGAGTTCTTTTGTGTTGTAATTTTCCTGGAAAATTTTGTTACTTGCATTGCTTGTTAGGCAAGACTTGATAGCCTCTTGGAATTAATTTGATTAGTCTGTTTGTTTGACTCAGTGTCACAATGATTCATAACTGTCAGCTAGCTGATTTCAATGTAGGTTGATGGTACCATAAATATGATATGTTAATAATGTTTTATGTCTCATCCAGAAAAATGGTAATTTGTTCCGTAGGCAAATTTTAAGTGGTGTGTCCGTGTTAGTTACAGTGATCTTAAATCTTAGCACTTTCTTCAAGCTTGTTATTCAATGTAGGTTGAAAGTACCATAAGTATGATACATTATATGCCTCATTCAGAAATGGTAATTTGTTCCATAGGCAATCTTTAAGTATGTCTTTAAGTTACAGAGTTCTTAAATTTTAGCACTTTCTTCACGCTGGTTATTCATTTCGAAGTTTATCTATTGTTCTGTTTTTCTTTCATTTTGTATCTGGAAATATTCTACGGATGGATATTGTTTCAGCATTGTTTACAGATGATTTTTCATGGTTTCAGCCATTAGTGGATTGGACTCGAGGAAAGAATCTGATTGTATCTAGTGCGTCTGCTTCTGTGCTTGAATTCAGAGGTCCAAATGATGTTGCGAATTTGTTGTCCTTGCTGGGGCTTGCATCTGAACATGCAAAGGCAGCTATTTCCAAAAACTGTAGGTATGCCATAATAGAGGAATTATAATCATTTGTTATTTATAATTTGAAATTTACTGTGTGTTTTTACCTTTATAACTCTCCTAATTCTGTGCTGCAGATCTCTAATTGCTAAGACATTGAAGAAAAAACAATTTTATAAGGAAGCTATCAAAGTTGATATGATGCCATCTGCTATGAAGTCTGACCCAAAGAAGCCTTTGGTCGTTGACTCAATGGAGTGGGATCCCATATCTAGTGGTGAAGGTGACTTGCTTTTAGAGGATTGGCAAAGTCTTTCTCTGAAGCTGGGAAAGGATCCGAAACTTCAAAACCTAATGATGTTGTTTCTATAGGAACAACATTGCATCACATTGTAATAAGGCAACAAGTTTAGGAGCTGATATAATGGAGTTTGATGATGCTAATAATAGCATTGTTGTTGATGGACTTAAGACATCTAGTAAGACAGAGAAGCTCAGGGTTTGCTCCAACGAAAACCTATTTCGTTGTTCAGCATTCCTCAGGATCACAACTCAGATGCTTTTAATACTTCTCTGGAGCCATTTTTAGAATCTATGAACACTATCACCTCTTCTATTGCCCCGAGTCTCAGCTGAAGGGATCTGAAGTTCTGGATATAGCTTCTGCTCCTGTTGTGACGCAGGATGTTCAAAATTCTGTATTTAGTCAGAATTCAAGTATTTCAAATGCTATAGCATCTTGCAGAAGTGTGAAAGCTGGCATAGAAAAGCAAACTGATTCTGAAGTTTCTGCTCAGTGCAACAATCCAATCGTTGTGTCTGAATCAACTCATTCTATGATTGTTGATGATCATTATGCAAATCTGAACAATGTCACTGAACCAAAACCATTGTTGAGCTAGATTTAAAAGATCGATCTGACGGTCATTATTCTCATCCGACTGCTTGATTGAAGAGGCTTTAAAAGTTAAGGAACTCGAAGAAACTAATAAGGAAGTTTCTTTACATGCTGATAAATCAGCAGATCTGGAACTAGGTGATGAGGGAAAGAAGATTATAATTTGCCAAGTAGAGTTACTTCAGAAAAGGATAGTGTGCCTGTGGAAGAACATAAGCATAAAAAGTAGAGTTTGCAAGCAAGAAACTAATATCTACTTGTCTACTAATTCTTATGGTATGTCCCATGAGGATCCTTCTGATATGATAAGCAGTAGCACTGAATTGTTAATTCATGACTCTATGATCCATGGAGAGGACAAGGAGTTGCAAGTCCAAAGAAACCCATGCTCAAGCAAGTGCTATAACCAAAACTGCAACCAAATCAGGTGTGATTATATGGCAGTACTTTCTGTTTACATTACATTTTCTTACCTTTTTTATTGTAACTGGGCTAAGCTTTCTGATTTAAATGCACTTGACAATATCTTTTAGCACATTTGATTTTATGTAAATATAGTCCTTCATAATTACTATTTCCTAACTGTTGTTGTTGCTGATGCCTTGCATATGCAGTCAAGCAAAGGCTTCAACAGAGAAGATATCTCAGATTCCCTTCAGAATTTATTACAAGTACCATTTAAGAGGAAGAATGTAGCACCCAGACACAAGATTAAGAAGAGATGATTGCATCAATTTGTCATCTTTAATTTTTGACACTGGTTTACGCTGCTCTTGTGAAATAGATGAGGTACACCTATTTAATTTCTTTGAACCTTGTATATATTATTGTTGATTATATCATATGAAATCAACATAATTTGTGTTTCATCTGTATCATTTACTTATTATAAAATGGAATTGCTGCATCTTAAGATATTAATCCTCACAGACTCACAGTGTATACATGTCAGCTTCTTATCTTGATGATTTGCACTAGGATACCTTTCTCATGTGCTCGTCTCGTCAAAGTGTCATGTCGTTGTTGAATTCATTCGGGTTTTTATTCTATCCGAGTTCCTGGATCATCTTGGACTATGCCTGTAGTATAATTTTGGGACCACAGCTGGGTTTCCCCATCACTACTTTAGCTTGAAAGGTGGTAGGTAGTGATACTATTCTTCTGAAATCTCCATTTTCCAGCCATAAGTTAGGCATATTGCTTATTCAAGAGAATACTTTATTGACTTTGATAGAACCTCACCCAGCATTCTATTTGTTTTAACTGTCAACATCTGATACTTGCAGTTACACCTTCCTTTTCCATCATCTCATTCCTTTCTTCTTTTTACATGAGTTGGGTTCATATGCTTTTTGCTTTTAGCTAGTGGCTTAAGGGCTTGTTTGGTATCACTGAGTTTCTGGTTTTCAGATATGAAGATTTCTGAAAATATGTACCATGGCTTATACCGAAAGCCACATACGGAATGAAAACATGTACTAGGTTCGGTGTGATTTCTACTCGAAAATATGTTATTTGTATGAAAGAAGAGCATCTAGAAAGCTTTGTTATTGAAACCTTAGAGAAAGATGATCAACGAAGTTTCTTTGGTGTTTGTAGCTTTTAGAAGAAGTAAAGGTAAGTGTAGGTAATTGAGTCGGCCACATTGGTGGAAGTGCTTCTCATGTGCTTGATCTTATTCTACCTTTGCCGCTTTTTTCCATATACTTATTCGTAGTAGTTGTATAGGCTTTGGTTAGCATCACGTTGGTCCCTCATCGTCGTATCATCATTCTTCTTTATGCATTATGCTCTCTTTTTCTCATCTGCATGCAAGCTTTCGCACTCGTGCGCGTGCATTGTAAGAAGCAAAACATATTCCGGCAGCTTATTCTGCGCTCTCATCCCTTTTCTTTACTTTTTTTTTATTTTTTTTATTTTTATTGATGGAGATGAATAAGTTTGTTACCATTAGGTTTGTTCAAAATCGGTTAACCGTGAGTTTGTTTATGTCATACTTTTGTTCGGGTTTTTGGTTAACCAAAAAAAACGTAGGCAAATATCATTTGAGTATGATTTTTTTTTAATCAAAACAGTAAACTGAAACGGTCCCCATTAAACTAATGCCTTCAACATACCAATGTTGGAACTAATTTTGTACATGGGATGCGTTTTGTTTGTGGAGGTTTGGTTAGAACTTAACTCGCTTTTTTTACTTGAAGGGAATGAAGTTTGTGTTGTAATACTATCAACGAAGTTTGGGTGAGGATAGACAATCGTGAGAACTGGAAACTCATGCTCGCGTAACATTTATTCTTAAGGTCCGTTTTAGAATTGTTAATAATCATTTCCGAAATTGAAATATTAACTAAATCAATCAAAAACATATTTTTAACGATTAAAATGGACCGTTAGCGGTCTTTAAACACCTGAACCATTTCTATTTCGTTTTCATTTAACCCCTCTAAATTGTTAGAATAATTACTTTCATCAATTTTTTTTTAATTGTCCAATTTCAAAGTCAATATTTTCAAATAAATTTAACAGTAATGAACAACAAGCGGCGACTAATATAAGTGAAAGTAAGAGAGCACTTGCAGCCCTATTTGCCCCTCCTAAAGAAGGGAAGAAGTCTCATCATGGTCAAACTAGCCTTTTGCTTGATTATAGAATAACAAGGATTCAGATCCCTAATGATACCATAAAAAATTGTGATTTTCTTTACATTTCCTTTTTTTTGTATAATATTCAATTTAATTAAAAAGTAATATAAGCGACCAAATGATTATTGCAGAATCAATAGATCGACAAAAATACTTGGAGCATCTTTGTGTGAGTGCATACTAGCTTATATAAAATCCAAATAGGTTCTTTTTACAAATGTTGTTTTTATTGTTCGTGCTACATAAAGTGTAGTACTAACTTGATGAAGATAACTTTAGATGCCTTATTTTATGTAATAAATTAGAATATTTTCCTTTGGATGAAGATTATGTGTTGACGTAACTTTAGATGGAACTAACAAAGAAGTTTTCTAACCTAAAGTTTAAATGATATAATTGAGACTTGAGAGGGAGGTTAAGACCAACAAACTTTTAACTGAAAACACGCTTTTTTTAAGCGTGAAAAACTCAAGAGAGGTCTATTCCATGCATTAGGCGAAACCTCAATAATGATACTGGAGCAAGACATTAGAAAAGTGCAACTAGCAAATACCATAAGGCATAAACATACATCTACCCTACTGACAACTTTATTAATAGATACTTCGAAAAAGAGTAATTTGTTCATCAACGTCCATGCAATCAACAAATTGACGAACCCTTTAGAGTTAGGGGGCGTTGGTAGAGGGGGACGTAGATTGTTTTATAAGATAAAATATTGCATTTTCTTACCATCGCCATCTCAACGAAGCGTTAATTTTACTTTAAATATCATAAATTTTTTATTTATTAATAGATTTTTTTTTCCAAATCAAGCAAATTTTAATTTAATAAATTTAATTGACACTTGTTGAGCTCTCAATCCCGTGAGAAGATATCTTACAAAATCAACGTACCTAAAAGAAAGTGACCAGAAACGCGGCTGTACCCTACAAAGGAATTTTGTCAATTATAATGACCTTCCACGACAACTAATTCCTCACTTGAAAAGAAGAAGAAAAAAACATGGGTCCATGCATGACATGCATGCATGTCATTATACATCATACATACATGTATGCAAAAGTAATTCACACAAAATACTGATAATCATATGTTAACAATTCAACCAATGCTCGTATATTGAGACGACAAAGGGTAATCAATGAAATATGGCCAACTATTCTCTTGACATTCATCTCCTAATTCTTCCCCTTCATTAACCATATGTTGTTGTTGTTGTTGATGATCATCATGGCTGCTTGAATATTGATCATCCAGTACATAACAATTTCCATCCATCATCATCATGTTCGTACTACTTATGGATGTGGATATATCTCGTCATTCTTCACAAATCTTCCCTTGATTCTTGGCCTGCTGTCTGCTAACGTTTTCCTGCATGTATACTGTACATACCATTTTCACTTTTTTAATATCGACAGATATCCATTTCACAATGTTTTTGCGGTATTAAATAACTTGAAAAAATGCGTAATTTACCTAAAAAGTGTACGCATTCGAAAGATATGTTTTTTTTTTTTATTTTGATGAATTTTGACTAAATTAACATATAAATATACATATTTTCAAGATGTACACGCAGCGAAAGAGTTTAGTCATTTTATCGGATAGTGATAGTGAATGAACTGTGAATGACTTATGTGTTACGGTAAATTGAATGACCTCGTATAACTTACATTTCATGTTATCAAATTACCCGAAATATGATTTAATACACGTATTCTAAAAAACGTACACTTTCTAGACTTTGAAAGTACATGTCTTATAAAGACGAAGACTTTGTAGAGATGTATTTAGTCATTTTCTCGAATAGTTTTAGCCAAGAATTGTTAAATAAATTGTGAACAATTTATTTAGCTTAAATTGAATGACCTTACGTACCTTTACCATGATTTGACATTGTAAATTAACTCAAAAACATGTCTTAATTTACCTTAAAAAAAATGCATGAATCATAATGACATGGACTTTTTAGGTGAATTTTGGCTAAATTTACCCCGAATGCATTCGTCTTATAAAGATGTACATTTTCCGAGTGTGTTCAACCAAAATTCACCTAATATACTTTCTAGGTGAATTTTGGCTAAATTTACCCGAAAGTGAAGACGTATACTGCGATGCGACACAGTAATTTTAGGATAGAATTGTGAATCGACCTGAATTTTCTTATGAAAGTTTCTCTGATTGCGTTTGTTGCGATATCTCTCGATTCTCTCACGCTTTTCCTCAGGAGTGTATTTGGTAGCTTTCAAAATCCCTTCAATTATGAGACTATTCTCAGTTGATATAGAAAGTGGGCTTTCTGCTCTTGCTTTCTCCTCGCCATGTAACTGCTCACACTCTACAATTTCTCAAAAATCAAAATCAAACGCAGTTCAACAACTTCACAAGCTCATAAGTTACTTCAATGGTACCTCAAAATCTCCGAAGCTACAGACTCGGCGCACACCGCTATTATGCGAATCATCGGTGAATCCGAGTAAGGACGAAGTACTGCCTTTGTTAAGAGAAGGGTTACTGATGCTTCTTTCGAAGAAGTGGTTGCTGCTCGGGGAGCCGACATGGCTGCTGTTGCTGCTACTACATCCCATGATGTTGGGAGCTTCGAAATCGAGTTCGAAGGTTGTGGGTGTTAATTGTGGAAAGTTATCAAAGGTTGGTATGAAGAGCCGTTGTGTTGGGATTGGTTGTACATGGTGTTTGAGTTGACTTGTTTTTGGTTTGCGTTGAAATGAGTATGGAGAAGAATGTGATGGCTATATATGCAAGTTGGTCTAACTTCGTGTGGGAGTAAAATATGTATATAAGATAACCAGTTTTGTGCCCCACTCACAAGTGTAATCTGATCGGTCGATTTTCAATCAAATCATTTTATAAAAGTGTGGAGGATTAAATATTCTGGGTCCGTTATAGAATGGAAAGAATATAGTGTATAAAGTTGGTGATCTACTCGTATTATAGTCACATATTAGTTTAGTACCTGTGTAAAATATAGAATGTAAAAAAATTAATTATAAGAGTATTTATATATTTAATTAATATATATATATATATTTATTGTTTAAAATAAATAATTTTTTTTACTTAGTATGTATGTGAGATAATCTATTAAAAATCCGACAAATTTAATTTATTATATATAAGCAAAAAGTTATTATTAAATCCAAGTCCTTCATTTATAAAGAATTTCATCAAATTAATTAATCAAAATTACATAGAAAATAAAATAAATTAAAAATAGAATGAATTGAGTCTTACATCAAGTTATTAATAAGTTATAAGCTATTAAATTATTTTAAAATAAATGAAATTTTTAAAAATACTTAAAATAAAATTATATAGGAATACCTATTATAAGATTATGCTAAATAATAATAATAATAATAGTAATAATAATAATATATCTTTATTTGTTATAATAGGTTTTCATATTTCCTTTTATATAATAATTGACTATGACACAAAAATTTGATAAAAATAAATAATATGATACTGGATAAATATCCAAAACATTCGATTATTTAAAATGAAAAAAGTAAATGACCAATCATATATCTTGTTTTAAAAATAATTTGAGTTAAGAAAATTTATATAATATAATCTTCTAACACATAAATAGTATAATATTTGTTAAATATAAAAAGTTATTTTTTTTATATTATAATCGTTTCTTATATCTCATATCTTAACTTTAATTAAGAAACAAAATAAAATAAAAATTAAAACAATTGACTTTATATAGATAAGACATGACAAAATCTGACTTGGCTTAATGGGGTGGTGTCACGTGGCAAAATCCTAGGTGGTTTAATGTGGTGGTGACACGTGGAAAAATCCGAGGTGGCTTAATGTAACAACGACATGTGCCTTAATTCACTTCTGTTTTAGTATTATATAGTAGATTTTTAGGACGATATCTGACCGAGTTTAAGTGTTGGTATTCGGATTAACACGTATATGTGTTCAGACGTGTGGCGAACAACTTCGTATGATCTTTGATCCGCCATAAATTTACAATGGTATTAGAATTGTTTGATCTGTTTTAGTGGGTTTGTTGGTATTACAATTGATTGTTAACTTTGTACCATGATTGTTGTGTCTAGTTGGGGTAACCGACTTTAAGGCATGTCGTCAAGTGACTATGATTGTCCCGTTCAATTGGGCTAACCGGCTTTAGGGCATCTCACCAAGTGACTATGATTGTCCCGTCCGATTGGATTAGCCGCCTTAAGTCATGTTGTCAAGTGCAACCGTCTCGTATCAACCGAGTGAGACGGTTACACTTGGAGTCGGGGACGTGTGGAAGATTTAAGTATTCCCACGTTGATAATAAAAGGGAAACCGACCTAGTATACAAAATTGGTGAGTTTTTCCTCCTATTGCAGGTTGGTTTAGGATGGAACCCCACTAGCCTTATGTATGGTGTGGACTCAACACACATGTGAGCTCGGTCGTGTGACGAAATCTCATGATCTTTGACCCGCCGAAATCACACAAAGATTGGATTGGATCTAAATATCTTAGAAACTTTTATCTAAATATTCAAGGCGGGTATTTTGATCACTATCTTATTATCAGTTAGACTTGAGTAACTCACACTTGGATTATTCGGATATATCCGATATAATTACTTTATAAAATTTATATTCCCAACGAAACATTTAATTACGTTTTTAGTGTGAGGATTTTTTTTTATATGTATAATTTGACACTTGACTCTCGAAATGAAAATCAAGTTAATTTTGAAGACAAGGTTTATATTTTGTGTTTCAAATGTGAAAATAAACCATTCAATCTTGTATGTAATTTTAATGTAAACCAGTTCCAATAAATTCCGTTTAACTCAAACACTAAATAAACTTATTATAAAAATTATTTCAATCAACTATCCGATAAACATTACAACTAACATAATCTCCAATTTGAACTCTAATAAAATATGTATTTCATAATCTTCCGAATAATCTATTAAACGCACAAAAGGACCCCATGCCTGAAAGATTGGCAAGGCTTCGCCTAACCTACAACATTTAGGGCGGCAAAGGCGCAAAGCCGTTACTAAAGTTTGTCTAATGTATACATATCTATATAAGCTTTTCAATTATTTTATAAATTATTATTAGTTTTTTTGTTTAACAATTAAATAAAAGTGTTAAAATAGCTTTTTTGTGAGAAAGTGTTAGTAAGGGTATTTATGTATAATTTATACCCATTTAATTATATTTATTTATACACATTTAAACAAAAACGAGAAAGTTACCACCAAACTCCTTATTTACTCTTTATAATTTCAACGAAAATTACATTGAATAAAAACTTGACGTCTAACTCTATGATATCACTCTCATGTCCCATTGGTTGAAAACAAAGCTAATTACATATTTATACATAATTAATCCTTTATAAACTCAAAAAAAATTGGAGATAATTTAAAAAAAATTAAAAATACAGAATACCATCTGAAATTTAAAAAATAAAAAAGATCCCAACAGGAGTAGTAAATTATGGTGGTGTGGGATCACCACTCATGCGACCAAGAAATATAGGAAACTGTTGATTATACGGATATTAATATTTAGTAGCACTATGATTTTAGCAACCATGTGCTTGCCATTATATTTTCATAAAACTTGAATATTGTAATTACTAATTTCCTAGTAATAGAATCTTATTTATTGATGATTTTATCATTTGTTAATTTTATTTTGTGATAATAAAAAAAAATCTTTGAAAAATTTTCTCATCTTTTAAGCAAGAATGGTACTCTTATGGCCTTTAGTGAAACTTTCACGTTTTATTAAGGTTATAAATTAATGATAAAAAATTATATTTTTATATTATAAATGACTATCTTGCATATTTAAAGAAATTATTATGAGAAATATCCAGCTAAAGTTTTAAATTGCTTCTTTTTTTTTTGTCATTCTTTTTAAAGATAAGTTTTTATTAAAGATTATATTTACCATAAAATTGTATAAATTTATAAGACTATTCATAAATAATTTTTATGTTATGAATTTTATAAACAAATAAAGATATCTATTTGAAAAAAAGAAGAAAAAACTCGAGGAAATATTTTCTTTTTAAACAAGTGATAATTATTTTAATGACAGTTGGTTGATTTCTCGATTTATTAGATCTTTTGCTGCACCAAATGTCTATAACTTATAGATTAGCGTTGATATTTGGACATCAATATTAGAAACCCTAATCTCCTTAAACATTATGTCCTATTAAACATAAGAAGCAAATGATCCAAAAAAGAAAAAGAAAAGAAAAAGTGAAAATAATTTAAAAGTGGACTATTTTGTACACATCGAATGGGTGCAGTAACTTCCAAAAAAAAATAAAATACCCCACATGTACTTGAAACGGTGGCGTTTCACTTGATGGTTGGTCAATTGCCCGACGTCTGGGCAAATCGCAACTAATATTCACTCTTTTTCTCTGCCTTTGCCCACGTTGTACTTTCTTTATAACAGTCTCCATCGTGTTTTTACTTTTTACCAAGCCTCTAGGATTTGTCACTGTCATATTTTCCTTTGTCAATCTTTACATTATCAACTTCATCTTGCCTATTTTTTTACCTATCTACTTAGCCACCAAGGTAAATGTAATGTAATACATGGGTGTCCATAAGTTTGTAATGATCGGGTTACCGAAATTTACACACCCTCTTTTTTCTTCAAACTGTTATATCACAAATTCCTTTTAACTAAATGGAGACTAAAGAATATAATCTAAGAGGAAATTGAAGTTATAGTAGACAATATGTGGTCCATATTATTGTTATTATTTAGGTCAATTGTGTTACGGTATTTTGACCCATAATCCCCACCACTACAATGATTGATTTGAATGATCGACCATACCAACTTCTAAAATATATAATTATTTTTTTAATATGGTATTGTTGCGTTAAAGACTACACGTGTAAACCTATATAAAAATATGAAAAGATCTTTCATATTCGATTGTTAATTTAATCTGTTATATGTACTAAATCTGAAGTAATTTGTGTGTCGAGAATCATTTATTAATCTCTAAATCTCTTTTTATATTTATTTTTTAATTCAAATTAGAAATTAAATAAGTTTTACAGTTATTAATTTTACAAATCTCCATTTAAACGAAATTTTGTTTTTATTTTAACTATATTGTGATAACATGCTTTCATTATTAGTCATAAAATTTGTGTAGACTTTATTTCACGATTTTTGGAACAACGAATACGTTATTCATATATATTATAGATACCACAAAATTTATGTGAAATATGTAGCTTTCCGAAAAAATCAAGAAAATGTCAAATTGAAAAAAAATTGGACTTTTGGACATATGCTCACTCTATGCATTGTATATATGTGTAGAAAACATTTCACCATCTTTCAAACAATGGATATGCAATTTTCAATTTTATAGATTCCGTAAGAATTTTGCAGACATATTCTTTGAAACAAATTTACAAAATATCAAAATTTCAGATAGTGTTTTTGGACATGAATATACCTTTGTCAAAATTTTAAAACAACGTACATGTCCCGTGCATGTTTTAAGAGTTTATTTGGGAATCCGAATTTATTGAAGTTGAAGCAAAGCTTATCGGGAGTTATCGGTAGATGAAATTTAAAATTATTGGGTAATTGAATTAGGTAGATGATAGAAAAAACTTATTTTTTTGATAAGCTTGATAGATATTTGAGATAACAAAGCTTATAGAAACTAATGTAAGTATGAACTTAAAAAAAAAAGTTTACTTTTTATTTAAATATGAATTTTTTTGGTAAAGTTTAAATATGATTTTCGCGCCGCAATTCAACGACAAGCCAATGTATGAATGAATCTAGTATATTGCTTAATTTCCTCAATATTTTGAGAATGAAATTTCATACTGAAGAATTTTAATTTGTAGATGGACGTTGAGAGAAGGAGTACGTTTGTAGGAAAAGTTGCGATCACAACGTTGTTAGCTGTCTCTTTTCTTATTTCAAACTGTTTTGATTTTTTTAGTTGTTGCTTGATTTTAGGGCTACATTACAAATGGTAGTTGAAAGAATGTCTAGGCCAAAGGACGCGACTACAAATATGAAGTATGTAACACTCCGAATCCACGAGACTCGAGGTGCTACCGGGCTAGGATCTCACAATGGATCATGACCCTAGCCTGACAACAATTTCACCGATCTTACAACAAGGCACAAACAGATTAAAATCAAAACATAAAACTGAAATATAAACATGTCAAAAGGTTTATACAACTGCTGATTACAACAAAACATATCATATATATATATATATACATATCCAAAATACCCATCCACGAGTATAACCCCAGTGTACGGAGCCCTCAGCAGATCGCCCCGTCTGGATCACTCTACAGTGTCCTAACCTACAAAGTCTACAACACGGCATTACACCGTTAGCTAACCAAACACATACAAAGGAAGATGCTAGAGCACATGCACACGTCAGAACTTAAACATATAAACATGTTGTCACACATTTACCCATTTTATTATCTTATAATAATAGTCCGGCGCATACAACGTATAAATAATAACTCAATATGAACGTATGTGACACGAGGAATATATAACCCTCGCCTCTCGGGAATGGTGCCAGCTGGAATGGGATCCGTCCACCTCCCGTGTACCCTATGGGAGTGGTGCAGGTGGCCGGCCCACTAAGCCATACGGGCCTGCCCGAAGAGAACCTCCAGACTCCCAGCGGGATGAATGGACAAGTTGTCACGGCCCTATAATGGACAGTCAATAGACCATAGGTCGGTAATACAATATATCATACGGGCTATAAAGCATAACATCCACCACTCAGGCACACATCCAATATATGGAGGGCAGCTAAGTAAGTCCTATGGACTTACCTCAACCTCGGGAGTCACAACTCAGAATACTCGGCTCCGCTCTGGAGATCAACTCAACCTAAACAAGGTATAACGCATACATCATATACATATCCATACAAGGGGTCACACCTAGACCCAAGGGATCCATACGGATCATATTCCAACTCGTAATCCTCAAGGCCGTAACCGGCATAACAGTTCCGTACTCAACTCATTCTAACCTCAACTGCACCTAGCAAGCTACTAACACTCATACTAGGAAGGAAAAGGATCTACCTAGCCTTAGGTAGATCCGGGACAAAACGCACCTGCGGGTCACAAGGGACGCAGGGGCGAAAGCAGGTGGCCGCGGGCGGCGGGACGTGGCCGCGGGGTGGTGACACGGAACGTGGGCGGCCGCTGGCGCTTGGACAATGTCGCCGCGGGCGGTGACTCACGACCGGGGGCGGCGATGCGCAGAGCGTGATTCTGCGTTTCTCCTCGATCCTTCACGTGATCAATTCCCGTCTTCTCTCATCCAAAGCCAATCCCAAACACATACATACACATACCAGCATCAAAACGTGCCTAGGCAATCATCTAATCCTAAGCTATGAAGGAAGGCAAGAAAGAAAGAAGAGAGGAGAAGAAACCTTACCACACTTGTGGTCTAAGGCAGCAGGAGAGCTCAACTGCTACCAAGGCTGGCTTCCAAGCCCAGTATAACCTCAACCAACACTCACACAAGGTACCACACACACAAAACTCTCACAAAACTCTTCCACAACTCAAGCACAAGATCCAAGGGAGCAAGGGGAGCAAAGAACGTGGAGAGAAGCTGGAGAAGAAGATGAAGAAAAACCCTTGATCAGCCAAAGGTAAGAAGGAGCAAAGTAAAGGGTAAAGCACGGGTCAACAAGGTCAAAGAAGACGGCTGTAGCCGCCGGAAACCGCAGGGGCTGTCCAGGAAGCCGCAGGGGCGGCCGGCCGCAGGGGCGGCGCCACTCACCGCGGGGGCGGCAAGACCAACCTCGGCCAGAGTTAATCTCGGTCAAGGTCCGGTCTCAGCCCGAAAGACTACAGCTCTTACATCTCTCCCCCCTAAAAACAAGTTTTGTCCCGAAACTTGCATAAACCTCGAAAGCACATAACCTCAAAACCGGGATACACTCTCTATCATAGAGGTATCATAACACATACCTGGCCTCAACCATACGCTATAACCTCAACACGGGCGTGGAGAAACATCATCTCCCGCAAAAGATCACAATCCTATCCGGGGCATAGAGAGAAGCGTCTCTAGCCAAACCAACATCGGGGCATGGAGAAGATATCTCCATCCAATCCTACATATCTCGAGATAGCATGGAGGTAAGAACCATCTCCAGCTATACCTATCGGTCGTACTAGCACAACAGGATCTGTAACAGATCATACACACATCACAACTAGCACGAAATAAACACAGTATGGCATATAAGCACATAAATACATAAGCATATAACACTTACCGAGGTAATACTAAGATCTACCCGGCGATCCCACTGGTACCTCTATCCCAGCATAGAACTTTGGATAGTTCCTTTGGATACTATCCTCAGTCTCCCAAGTAGCCTCCTCAAGTCCACGTCTCGACCACTGTATCCTCAACATAGGAATGTCCTTCGAACGCAGGCGTCTCATACCTCGCTCTAGGACTGCAATAGGATGCTCAACAAACGTGTGGTCCGGCTCAACCACCAAATCATCATAACTCACAATGTGTCTCGGGTCTGGTATATACTCCCTCAGCTGAGACACGTGGAACACAGGGTGAACACCCTCTAATCTCGGAGGCAAAGCCAATCTATAGGTTGCGTTCCCAACCCGATCCAGAATCTCGAATGGTCCGACATATCGGGGGCTCAACTTCCCCTTAATGCCGAATCTCCTCACACCTCGTGTCGGGGACACTCTCAGCCACACATGGGCTCCAACTCGGAACTCTAGAGGTCTGCGCCTCCTGTCTGCATACGACTTCTGACGGCTCTGAGCCGTCAGTAGTCGCTCTCTAATCAGGGCTACTCGGACCATATCATCCTGAATCTGATCAGGGGCTATACCGCTGACACTGCTCTGCTCATCCCAGCATAACGGAGTCCGACATCTCTGTCCATACAGTGCCTCATATGGGGCCATCCCAATAGATGCATGCCGGCTGTACCCTCTGGTTGTGCCAAAACAGGAGCAGACGTCAAACGTCTCTTCAGCTCCTCAAAACTCCGCATACACTGATCAGACCACACAAATCTGGTAGTCTTCCTCAGCAAACTCGTCAGTGGACGGGCAATCACGGAAAATCCCTCCACAAAGCGTCTGTAATAACCGGTTAGGCCAAGGAAGCTACGTACCTCCTTGACGTTCGTCGGTGTCATCCATGCCGCTACTGCCTCAATCTTCGCCGGATCAACTTTGATCCCCTCGGCAGAAACAATATGACCCAGGAATGCTACCTCTGGCATCCAAAACTCGCACTTAGAGAACTTCGCATAAAGTTCTCTATCCCGCAAAACCTGTAGTACCGTCCTCAAATGTCCTGCATGCTCCTCTCTACTGCGAGAGTACACCAGGATGTCATCTATAAAGACCACCACAAACTGATCCAGGAAGTCGATGAAGATGTTGTTCATCAACTCCATGAAAACTTCCGGGGCATTCGTGAGCCCGAATGGCATCACTACAAACTCGTAGTGTCCATAACGGGTCCGAAATGTCGTTCTGTGCACATCCTGCTCTCTCACTCTTAGCTGGTGATATCTTGAGCACAGGTCTATCCTGGAGAACACTGAAGCTCCCTGTAATTGATCCAACAAATCATCAATGCGCGGCAACGAATACTTGTTCTTGATGGTCACCTTATTCAGCTCTCGGTAATCTATGCATAGCCTCAACGATCCGTCCTTCTTCCGTACGAAGAGGACCGGTGCCCCCATGGGGATACGCTAGGGCGAATGAAGCCCTTCTCATCCAACTCCTCGAGTTGCTTCTTCAGCTCTAACATCTCGACAAGCGTCATCCGGTATGGGGCCTTCGAGATCGGTCTCGTACCCGGCTCTAAATCAATCCCAAAGTCCACACTCCTTTGAGGTGGCAAACTGGACGGCTCAGCAAACACATCCACAAACTCATCAACCACTGGGATATCCTCTAAGGCTGGACTCTCCCCCTCCTTCACGGCGTAACACCAGAAGGCCTCACAACCTTGGGCATTCAACCTAGCTGCCTGTATAGCACTGATAACCATGCCTATCTTCCCGAGGTCCCAACCTCGGAAAACCGCTAACTGACCAGACTCGGTAGAGAGGGTGACAGTCCTCCTACCCACATCTAAAACCGCATAATGCCTATCCATCCAATCCATACCAAGGATGACTTCCTCATGCTCCAGCGGCATGACAAAGAAGTCAACTAAAAGCACACGGGTCCCTACAGAAATGGGACAATCATGGATCTCACGGTATGCTGCCTCTTCTCAGACCCCCCGGTCTGAGAAGCTCTCCTCTGACTGACCCGCTCACGCTCATAGTTAGCGGCTCGATCCTGGTAGTCCATCAGGGACTCACAATGAAATCCCGCCATATAAGCCCGGGTGGCATCCCTCAGCCGTCGGGAAAATAGATACACATGCTGATCAGCAGGAGGTGCAACTGGTCCTAACTGTGCCAGCTCCTCCTGAAACCTCCGGATGGCCTCAGAAACTGGCACATCCTCAAACCCGGCCTCCACAAAATCCCTCAGTCTCTCCTTCCTCAACGAGGCAGGGCAGAAACGCTCTCGGATCATAGACCTCATCTGCTCATAACTGGTGACCTAACCTCGTACGGATCTCCACCAGTGTTGCGCTAACTCCCTGAACAAGCTCTACACTAACCCGACCTGTCTATCAGCTGGACACCTAATAGACTCCAGAGCCGAGTCTACGTGTCCTATCCACAGCTCTACCTCCAACCTCACCTTCCCAGAGAAAGGGGGTACTCCCATCTGATGGAAAGCCTTCAACCAACTGTCTGGTCGAGGTCCTCTATACTCCTCCTGTACTCGAACGACCTCAGCAACAGGTGCCGGTGCAGCTGGTACCTGTGTAACGGTGTGGGACCTCTCAGATGGCCCCTCCTGCGCTGGCAGATCCGGGGCACGTCTACCTGCCCTGGCAGTCTCCTCAACCCGCCGGATGTAATCACGGAAGGTTGGTCCCTCCATGGAGACACGGTCCGAGTCTGCTGACTGGACTCGTTGTGGACCCTGTCCCCCAGCTATGCCTTCCCCCATCTCAGGGGCGGCACTCTCAGCAATCTCTGGCTGAACGTCCTCTGCTGTACGCAGCTCAGCAGCAGGGATCTTACCCCGTCCTCTACCTAACGGAGGTCTACCTCTACCCCGTCTTGCTGCAGGTAAGGCTCTAGTCTGAGCCATCTGCAGAGGACATAAACCCAACTCAGATGGCAATATATATGTCGTATGTATAGGTATATAACACATCATCACAGCAGATAGTATCTATCTATACATATATATACCTATACTGTCGAGATCTTCAGAGGGGCGATGGCTCACGTACACGATATCCCAAAACGTTTTGTACTCATTTCAAAACCAAAACCTTTTGAAAAGTCAGACCCCTTTCAGGTTCTGTTTATTTATCTATTCGACCTTTATCGCAGATTACAAGTGTCATTGTTGTCAACCTGGGCTCTGATACCACCTTTGTAACACCCCGAATCCGCGGGACTCGAGGTGCTACCGGGCTAGGATCTCACAATGGATCTTGACCCTAGCCTGACAACAATTTCACCGATCTTACAACAAGGCACAAATAGATTAAAACCAAAACATAAAACTGATATATAAACATGTCAAAAGGTTTATACAACTGCTGAGTACAACAAAACATATCATATATATATACATATCCAAAATACCCATCCACGAGTATAACCCCAGTGTACGGAGCCCTCAGCAGATCGCCCCGTCTGGATCACTCTGCAGTGTCCTAACCTGCAAAGTCTACAACACGGCATTACACCATTAGCTAACCAAACACATACAAAGGAAGATGCTAGAGCACATGCACACGTCAGAACTTAAACATATAAACATGTTGTCACACATTTACCCATTTTATTATCTTATAATAATAGTTCGGCGCATACAGCGTATAAATAATAACTCAATATGAACGTATGTGACACGAGGAATATAACCCTCGCCTCTCGGGAATGGTGCCAGCTGGAATGGGATCCGGTCCCACCTCCCGTGTACCCTATGGGAGTGGTGCAGGTAGCCGGCCCACTAAGCCATACGGGCCTGCCTGAAGAGAACCTCCAGACTTCCAGCGGGATGAATGGACAAGTTGTCACGGCCTTAAAATGGGCAGTCAATAGACCATAGGTCGGTAATACAATATATCATACGGGCTATAAAGCATAACATCCACCACTCAGGCACACATCCAATATATGGAGGGCAGCTAAGTAAGTCTTATGGACTTACCTCAACCTCGGGAGTCACAAACTCAGAATACTCGGCTCCGCTCTGGAGATCAACTCAACCTAAACAAGGTATAACGCATACATCATATACATATCCATACAAGGGGTCACACCTAGACCCAAGGGATCCATACGGATCATATTCCAACTCGTAATCCTCAAGGCCGTAACCGGCATAACAGTTTCGTACTCAACTCATTCTAACCTCAACTCGCACCTAGCAAGCTACTAACACTCATACTAGGAAGGAAAAGGATCTACCTAGCCTTAGGTAGATCCGGGACAAAACGCACCTACGGGTCACAAGGGACGCAGGGGCGAAAGCAGGTGGCCGCGGGCGCGGCGGGACGTGGCCGCAGGGGCGGTGACACGGAACGTGGGCGGCCGCTGGCACGCCGCTGGCGCAACGCTAGCGCCTGGACATTGTCGCCGCGGGGGCGGTGACTGCGCAGAGCGTGATTTTGTGTTTCTCCTCGGTCCTTCACGTGATCAATTCCCGTCTTCTCTCATCCAAAGCCAATCCCAAACACATACATACACATACCAACATCAAAACCTGCCTAGGCAATCATCTAATCCTAAGCTATGAAGGAAGGCAAGAAAGAAAGAAGAGAGGAGAAGAAACCTTACCACACTTGTGGTATAAGGCTGCAGGAGAGCTCAACTTCTACCAAGGCTGGCTTCCAAGCCCAACATAACCTCAGCCAACACTCACACAAGGTACCACACAAATAAAACTCTCACAAAACTCTTCCACAACTCAAGAACAAGATCCAAGGGAGCAAGGGAAGCAAAGAACGTGGAGAGAAGCTGAAGAAGAAGATGAAGAAAAACCCTTGATCAGCCAAAGGTAAGAAGGAGCAAAGTAAAGGGTAAAGCACGGGTCAACAAGGTCAAAGAAGACGGCTGCAGCCGCCGAAAACCGCAGGGGCGGTCCAGGAAGCAGCAGGGGCGGCCGGCCGCAGGGGCGGCGCCACTCACCGCAGGGGCGGCAAGACCAACCTCGGCCAAAGCTAACCTCGGGCAAGGTCCGGTCTCGGCCCGAAAGACTACGGCTCTTACAAAGTACACTTTGTCATTTTTTAAAATTGAAGACAACTCAAATCTTATTTACTAAACACAGTAAGAAGGTCTTTTTACGAAAAACAACTCTAACAGAAAAAGAATTCTATTTATTATCATGTCGAGGGGTTAAGATGAGGCCGACCGACTTACTTGTTTACGGATGGGACAAAGGTAGAGAGTAGAGACACATATGTTGTGGGTGCCTCTTCCTTCAGTACTAATACTAACAATTCGTTCTTACCTAATAATATCATTTATCAAGCTACTTTGAGGAAGAAATAAGAAGATATTTTTTGGAAATTTGCTCTGTCAAAGGATACGGCAAACCCCGACAATTTTTTTTAAAACTATTTTATTATTGATAGTGTAGAAATGCCCTAAGCATACGGAGCTGTATCTAGTTAAAAAGGGATTTCTAGACGCAATGGCGAAAACTTATAGTAGTCACTACAATCATGCACTTCGGGTGCGTAGTTGAAATTTACCTAACTCTTTATTTTTATTTTTTTGTGGCGATGAATAAAGAAAATCAATAGTTCGTCTATCATAAATCAGTTTAAACGGTTAAAAATGTAAAATACGGTGAACTGGACCAACTGGTGATGTGGCACAATGATGCACGTATTGAATTTGAACCCTAAGAAAACATAGGCCGGTGAGTTTAAACCGGCTAGAAAAACCGAGTCAACGCAGGAGGAATATCTCTTCATGCATCATTTTGTGTATTAATGTTCGATCTCCTTCGTTAATTTGTAATGTCAAACATGACAAGACGTAGCAAATTAATTAGATTGACTTTTTTCGCCTTTAATAAATTTGAACCCTACCAAAATAGTTAAACCTTGACTCACGTTCAAAGTAATATTGTCATCAATTATCATCAGAAAATCTTTGTAAATTTATTTGAGTTTAACCATATTATTTAATCCGTAAATTCATGATGATACATACGGGACTCATAACTTCTATACTAAAAAAAAATAGCTTCTCGTGTCGTGGCAATCTCGGTGTTGATACTGACGGTGCATGGGTGTTGCAAAACGCTCATGGTGAGGGGATTGGGGGTTTAGTACGAACCTAGGAACCTCACTTGCACTTGGGGCCAAACTAGGAGCGTTATACATAAATTGAATGTTGTATGGAAGAAGGGTTTTAGACGTGACCATGTTGAGGTGGATTCGAAGGTTGCGGTTGAGTTCACTAGAAGAGGCGTTGGTTGGATGCATCCTCTGTGATACATCGTTGTCAAAATTTTTATGCTTGAGATAAAATTATTCGATTAAGTCATATTTTTCGTGAAAGAAAATTAGGTTGTTGATTCACTTACCAATTTTATCTCTCATGGGTTTACATATTTTAGTAAATTCACTGGATAAAATCAAGAGATTTCTTTTGGATGACCTTAAGATGTGTTTTCTACGTATGCACCGTTTGTAATTTGTTAATTTTTCTTTAATAAGCACGTACGGTTAGGGGTGGGCATGGGACGGGATTGAGACCATCTCAGTCCCGTCCCGACTATTTTAAATGGGACGGGATCGGGACGGGCCTTGAGTATTTTAGATTGAATTTCACAGGGTCCTATTCCGGCCGGGACCGGGACGGGATGGGCCCAATCCCGTTTTCACATTACTTTATTTAATATTTTAAATTTTACGCTTTATCCATAAAATATCTGTGTATATCGTACTTAAAACGGAAAAATACTAAAGTTTCCAAATATTCATGATAACATATTACAGTTAAATTAAATTTTCTAAATATATATATAAAACATATCTAAATGAATTTGGTACCTTCGTCAATTTTAATGGTTTGAACAACATGGCTTATTTTTTAGAATATATAAACGTGACTATATAATAAATATATAAGTATTTCACTAATACTTAGGGATTTTACTTATATTTATTATTGTAAATTAATTTTTTTTAATTATATATGGGACAGGACCGACCTAATGGGATAGAGAAGTTAAGGTTCATATCCCTTCCCGGATAGTTTTTGACAGGACGGATTCGGGACGGAATTTATAATTTTGAATGAAATCCCGCCGGGATCGGAACGGGCCCGGAACGGACCCGGAACGGGACCGAAATTGGCGGAATTTGTGCCCGCCCTAAGTACGGTTGCACGTAGAGCTTTGACACTTTTCTGCCAAAAAAAATAAATCTTAAAACTTTTAATCTTATATTTGTAACTTTGACAAATATTGAAAATTGAATAGAACATTTCAGATGTATGGGCTGCATACAGGTAACCTTTTGAACTTTGAGTCCCTTGAGGCCCAACATTTAGTAGGCCTGGCCCACTTTGACGACCCAGGCCACAATATTGATCAAGCAAATTAAAACATCTGAACGATTGGACCTTCATTCTGAAGGAAATCGCCGGTTTGCTCTTAAGAGCTCGACAGAGCAGACGAAGACTTTATCCCATTAGGAAATATACACGGTGATAGCTTCATAGTTCACATTCACTAACAGTTGAAATCTGTTATTACAAAGATTTATAGTTTAACTAAATTTAGTGTAAAATGGATGACATATTCCACAAATGTAACTAAATGGGATATTGATAATTTCCTAATTAATTCAAGATGAAAAAAGTAGTAGCTAAATCACAAGCAGCATACATATTGCATTTGCAAATAAAAGTATCTATCTATTATTTGTTTTTAAAAAAAAATTATTTATTGATACATGTACTTGTTTATGATATTTAGATAAGTGGTTTGTTTAGAATGAACAATGGGAGTTAAAGTTTATTGGTAGCTGAAGTTTATTAAACAGTTGATTAAACAAACTTATATTTTTTTTGACAAATTTAACGGGTATTTGAAAGAACGATTTTTATGAAAAATGACGTAAGCATAAAATTAAAAACGGATTATTTTCACTTATATTTATTCTTTATAAAGTTATTTTATAATTTATCATTCAATAAGTTACTATAAACTTTGTAAGGTTCATTCATGTAACCTATCAAATAATTTTGTAAAGTTTGCATAAGCTAGTATAAACTTCTTTAGCTTGAATTTTGATATCATTTTAGTTGAGTTTTTTTTTTTTTTTTTTTCTATAATCTTTACAAGTTTGATGAACTAATATAAACTACTAAAATATTAATCTAAACATACCCGCTTTCCATTCCAATACACGAATCACATAACGATGAGCCACTAGTGCTCACCAGGCTACCATCCTGTTTCGTAAAGCGATGTAGCATCGACTACCATGGTGTCATAATTCCCCTTCACATGTCCAACCGGTTGCAAGCTCTATCAATCCAACCCAGTTCGCGACTCCACAACACCTAATGACGTACCAATGTCACGGACCCTCCATCGTTACACAAGCCAACCGGTCAAGATCCGAGAGTCAAACACCACATCAACTACATGGAAATGAATGCACGCCTGACCTTAAACAATCGACATTTTCGGTCACACTAAATTCCCATCGGAACATAATCGAGTTTTGTTGGAAAAAATAAAATAAAATAAAAATATAGTAAAATAGCATGAACACTAAAATACAAAATAAACCTTAGCCTAATTTGAAATCTCGTTATAAACTTTTGTACAAAGATATGGAAGCCATATGATATGACGTCTACCAATTATTAGGCCAACGGTCAGAAGTCGAAATACGTGGGACCCAAGCATAAAACCCGAACCGACCCATAAACAATAACCCGACCCGTTTACCTGCAACGCCTGAGTCGCCGTCTATCTCACGAGTTACGACCAACAGCAGAAACACCAAACCCAAACCCCACCTTTATTCAGTTTTCACCCTCCCTTTGGTTGAAGAAAACCCTTCTCTTTCCTCTTTTCTCTCTTCTTCTTCCTCCTCTTTGCCCTTTTTCGTCTTTTTGCTCAATCTCATGCCCACCATTTAATCCGACGGCACATATTATTCCACGTTGCTCATCGTCTTCCTCCTTCCTCCTACTACATATATCCCCCAATCTCTCGCCTTCTCTCTCTTAGGGTTTCAGAATTTAGAACTCACTGGTATACAATTACTCGAGAATCTCTCCCCTTTGCTACGAATTCGCTTCTATCCGTCGCCGCTCTGTTCTTCTAGTTCTGCTCGGATTCCTGTTATTGTTCGAGTGTTTTGCAATCGGTGATTCAGGTGCTTTCTTGATCCCGTTTGAATATCTCTTTTTATATTTCCCGTACTCGTTTGTTAAGCATTGCCGATTCTATTTAAATTAAGTGTCAGTGGCTTTTTAAATTGAGTATGAATTGTGTTTAATACTTGTAATTTTAATTTCTAGGGTTTTTCAGTGGTTACGGTTGTGAATTGTTTAAATTGGGGGGGAAATCTGGTCGATGGTTCCTCGAGTGATTTGAACCTGTGTTCTGTACTGTCACTAGTTGGGCATATGCTTTGATTGATGGCTATTGAAAAGAACAACTTCAAGGTTTCCCGGTTTGATTCAGAGTTCTCTCTTGGGAGTAGGAGTAAGGTGAATATGTTAAGTGATGATGATGATGATCTTCATAGGCAGAGCCCTGTAGAATCAGAAGACGATGATGAATTTGATGATGCTGATTCTGGGATGGGATCTGACGACTTTGAATCATCAGAATTGGGAGAGAGTGGAGCTGAATATTGTCAAGTTGGAGATCAGAGATGCTGCATACCTCATGAGCTATACGACCTTCCTGATTTGGGTGGAATTTTGTCCCTTGATGTTTGGAATGAATGTTTGACCGAAGAAGAACGATTCAGCCTCACCCAGTACCTTCCTGACATGGAACAGGAGACTTATATGCACACCTTGAAGGAGCTCTTTGAGTGTAAAAATTTCCATTTTGGTAGCCCTGTTGCCAAGCTGTTTGAGATGTTAAAAGGAGGATTGTGCGAGCCGAGAGTAGCTCTTTATCGCCGTGGCCTGAATTATTTCCAGAAGCACGAACATTGCCATTTCTTGAGGAGTTATCAGAATTCCATGGTTGGCAATCTTTTGCAGATAAGGGAGGTTTGGCAGAACTGCAAGGGATATAGCGTTGAGGAGAAAGTCCATGTGCTGAACATCAAGAGAAGCCAGAATAGTTTTATGGGTGAGAAGTCAGAATTTGTACTGACTGATTATTCTGAAGAAGAGTCTGTTGAGCGTCTACAGGCTAGAAGGCCAAAGGTAAGAAGCTTAGGTCAGAAATCCAGTCACGACACTCTGTATAAAACGAGTCCTCCCTTGGATTTCCTTTCTCGAGGAAACAAGTCAACAATGGAGCCACCAGCTTACAGCAAACAGAACCCCAAAGGTTTATTGAAGCTTGTCAGCTCAAAAGTGCCTGCGCACAAGGATATAGCTTCTAGTACCATCAATCGTCATCAGGGCCTGAAGTCTGCTTCTTCTGGGTCAGCATCACTGCCACCACATCTTTCTAGGCTCGGTAAGACATCTGGATATGATTCACACAGAGATGGGAACGTACCATATGCTTCCTTTACTGGTCTAAGTGGGTCTTCCAAGTCACGGAAAAAGCGTCAGAATGTCAGAGGTGATGAATACGTTGAAGGAGATTATGTGGATGCACCTATTTCATTGAGCACTGATCGTGCTGCTTATGGTCTAAATTTGAATGTCAATCAGCTGTCAGACATTAAAGTATTGACTGCCAAACCTCCAAATCTCAGAGCTTCATGTAACTATGGCAGGAAAGGCAAGTATTTGGAGCCTGAATACGAGGCCCAGATGTCTTTGAGGGTATCATCCAATGGAAACCATACCGACTTTCTAGATGGAACTGAGTCTTTCCGTAGAAAGAAGATCAGGGAAGAGGTGAATTTCCCTGGGACGATGGCGGCCTTTAGATACGATGAGTGGGATGTCAAAGGGCGGAAAATGAAGTTGGGGAAAGACATGTCTGATGCCAAAATAAAGACTTTCAGAACTCTGCAGCATGAGATGGATGACAGGTTATATCAGTCTGGGAACCGGGTGAAGCCGCTGGTGGAGAAAAGTAGAAAGATTCCTGTACAAAATGGAGGGCCGAAGTTATCTTCATTGAAAGCTAACATATTCCTACATCATAGAGGTGAGGAAACAGAATCCGAATCATCAGATCAGCTTGATGAAGAAGAGGATAGCAATCCTTTGATGATGAGAAAGTTAGACATGTCAGTTCATAATTTCGAGAATTCTCGGTCATCTCACCCCAAATCTGGTGTCAATCATAAGGGCAAACTGATGAAGAAAGGGAGAAGAGAGAGTAATATCGGAGAGCCACCGACGAACTTCACAGCTGTGGAGGATTTCAGCCAACACTTTGAGTCACCTGAAACTGGAAACTACCCTTCAAAGAGCAGGCAGAAAGCCAAAATGCAGCAGGTGAATCCCTTCCAAGCACATGAAGATGAATACCTCTCTGGCTTAGATAAATCAAACACAGAACGGATTAAAAAATCATCGAAGAAGATCAGTAAGAACAGTAAGAAGCAAGCAGCAGCTGTAGGGAATTCACCTCTGACCTCGGTGAAGGATTCACCTACTGAGAGAAGGCAAAAAGGGGCATCAGGCAATGCCTTTTCCTCTGATCATTCCAAGTACTTGCCAGATTACTTTCCTGAAGAGGATGATGATTTATTCGAAGATTGCCGTTTTGGTGATGGTGCTCAAACTGCTGAAAAAAAGGCAAAGGATCATGACTCGGCATTAATTGGGTGCAGTTCAGTAGGAAAGAAGAGGAAACAGAAGGTGAGATCAACAGGTGTGGATGGTGAAGACAACTCTGATTTTAAGGAATCAGGTGAACTGACTTCCTCAAAGAAGCGGTCCAAGAAGAAAGTAGAGGGTGATCGGGTCACCCTGGATCTTGAATTGCCTCCACCTGTGATAGAGACAGAGGTAACAGAGGTGGAAGTGGAAACAAAACCACAAAAGACATTCACTTTGATAACACCTACTGTACATAAGGACTTCACATTCTCCATTGTACATCTTCTTTCTGCTGTTCGACTGTCCTTGATGACTCCAAACGCAAACGGTTCCTTGGAAGCAGGAAAGCATGTCGAGAAAACTGATGAAACTCAGAAGGTGATGATAGATGATTCTCGGGATGACTTGGATGTGAATAAACCAGGAGAATCTGAGCAGCTGAACACGCCCTTGCTCACTGTTCAGGAAATTGTTGACTTTGTGAGATCAAACCCGGGTGATCCATGTGTTCTCGAGATACAAGAGCCTCTACAGGATTTGATTCGGGGAGTTTTGAAGATACTTTCATCAAGAACAGCACCTCTGGGAGCCAAGAGCTGGAAGCCCCTTGTAGGGTATGAGAAGTCTAGAAAATGCTGGCATTGGATTGGTCCGACTACACAGAGTTCGTCCGATGAACAAGCTCTTGAACCTGTCACATCCCCTGAGGCGTGGGGAATACCCCACAAAATGCTTGTTAAGCTGGTTGATTCATTTGCAAACTGGCTCAAGAGCGGTCAAGAAACCTTGCAGCAAATAGGGAGCCTACCTGCCCCTCCATTGGAGCTTATGCAAATCAACCTAGACGAGAAGGAAAGATTTAGAGACTTACGAGCACAGAAGAGTCTCACCACTATCACTCCAAGTTCCGAGGAAGTCCGAGAATACTTCCGGAAGGAGGAGCGTCTTAGGTACTCGATTCCAGATAGAGCCTTCTCTTACACAGCAGCAGATGGTAAGAAGTCCATAGTTGCTCCTTTAAGAAGATGTGGTGGTAAGCCAACATCAAAAGCCCGAGACCATCACATGTTGAAACGTGATAGACCGCCTCATGTCACCATCCTATGTTTGGTCCGAGATGCGGCTGCAAGGTTACCGGGAAGTATCGGAACCAGAGCTGATGTATGTACTCTAATAAGAGATTCTCAGTACATAGTAGAGGATGTGATGGATAGTCAGATTAATTCGGTTGTCAGTGGTGCCCTTGACCGTTTGCATTATGAACGCGACCCGTGTGTACTGTTTGATTCAGACAAGAAGTTGTGGGCTTACTTACATCGAGAAAGAGATGAAGAAGATTTTGAGGACGATGGTACTTCTTCTACCAAGAAGTGGAAGAGGCCAAAGAAAGATGCTACTGAGCAGGGTGACCAAGGTAGTGTATCCGTTGCTTATCCTGCCACTGGAGATCAACCCACTTTTGATTTGGGTTCTGACCTTAATGCTGAGCCTTCATCCGCACATAATCTTAAGACAGACGATCCTATGTACGAAGATGCAACCCACAATTCAGTAGATTTCATGGATATCATGGAAACCGTCGAGATTCAAGACTCTCCTACCAAATGGGAAACCCATGCTTCAAATCCTGTGCAGGATAATGAACCGCAACGTCAAGAAAATCCGGCCAATGAAGATTTTGAAGATGACCTAGTAGAAGAAAGAAAGATTGGGCTTCTAGGTTCAGATCAATAGCCAGATTTGTTGTCAGGTATTTCAAAATTCTAATATGCTCTTGCCTTGTGCTTTTGCGTTGATTTGTTTCTTATGTGATCAAATTATGGGTACCATAAGAGTAATTGTTAGGTGAAATCATATAAAATTCTTCACTTCTCCAAAGAAATGATGGTATGTGCATTAGAAACAACAAGTGTCTGGCTAGTTTGTTTGCTGTCATGGATAGAAACCTTAAACGCCCTGCGAGAATGCTTCACTTGGTTTAGTTCTCTTATAAATTGGGCAACTGTCTTCTTTTGTACCTATTTGATGCTAAGATTTTCCTTATGTCAATATATTATGTGATTACTTCTTTCTGTACTGATTTGGTAAAATGCCCATCGAATTTGTGATTGATTTCTTCTTGATGAAAGTCAGTTTTATGTGATTGCAGGGGACTGTAATGTTGCTGGGAGAAGCCATCTTCTTCAGTTTGGAATGTATGTTCACATATTAAAAAGGTCTGACATGTCTATGTACATTGATTTTGATGCAAAACATTTAACCTTACCACAGCATTCATCAGATAGGTTGAAAAACAGACGAGGAACAAAGAAGAAAGTATTGGTCTGCAAAGTGGGCAAACAAAATTAACACCCATGAATATAATTTTGCTTTTCTGCTTCCCGTATCTTTTTTTTTCCCCCTAACAACTTCATTTATTACGGCTACATTGTTTAAAGAGAGTGGTCCTCATTTGGGCGGCAAAGTTGGGGTTAACCGTCATATAGATTTGCCCAGATTGGTTAACCGCTTAGTTAGATCAGCCAAAGGCTGTGAATTGCCATTTAACCGAATCGAAGGCTGGTTAACCATGAGTTCAGCCGTATCATGGGAGAATTATGTCTTTTTTCCACATCATTCTCAATGCATTGAATTGGTCCTATATCTCAACTCTTTTGAGAAACTATGTTTTTGTTTTATAATTTTATAAAAAAAATTTAATTTTTTTTTATAGAAACCTCAAATGCATTACTGAATCCAATCTTCTCACATAGAAGATAAATCAACAAGAAAAAGAAAGATACAAAAGGCATTAAAGGTCTAATTTGATTCAAATAATTAGCAACCCGATTGATTTCCTTTCTTAGTTTGCTTTGATCACAATGATGATTAAAAGAAATGTAAATAGCTTAATCCATGCAATTATAGAGGTGGGGCGAATATAATGCTGTTAGATCCACCTAAAATGCGGTCCAATGGAGTTGTTCCAAGTTTTATTGGTTAAGATTTGTAAGGCTATAAATTATACTCTTCGAATTTAGGCTTAGCTAAACTACTACCATTTATATTCACAGTTCTTATTGTTATTAAAAAATCGAATACATATTTTTATTACAATTAAAAATTAAGTCTAGTGAAAATTACTAAATATAAGCTTTACTCCCGTAAAGAAGATTTTTCTCTGAAAATTACTACCATTTATATTCACAATCGGTCAGCAACACAGTTGATTTCTCTGAAAACATGTCTGATCTGGATTTCGTGAAAAAAACAAAGATTCAGTCTGGAGTCGAAAATAATTATCTTGACATCCCACGGACACTTCCACAAACCTTGGAGTGCCCTGATAACACATAGATTATCACCTTCGATTTCAATCTTTTTGATCTTGAATCTGAGTGCCTCTTGTAAACCTGCCTTAAGAGCGAAAGCTTCAGTTTTTATGACTGAGTTAAAGTTATTTTTCTTTGCATCAAGGCTAATAACATCACCATAATGATTTCGGATCACAAAACCGATGGATGTTACACTTGAGTCAAGTTTTGATCCGTCAAAATTGAGTTTATAGAACCCGATTTTGGTCTTTCCCATTTAATATTGTGTTTCTTCCTTGTTGTCACATTAGTGTCTTTTTGTTGTTTTTTGATGTCGTAATCATCTTCGTCATCGATTTTAGTTTTCCAGTTATGGATTTGGTTTTTGATGAATGCAATGACCTTGCTCAGAGGTCCGATTGGTTCATTATTAAAGATTATTTTGTTCCTAAAAAACCAAATACTCCACAAGATAGTTGTGAGACACACGAATTTATTCGTTCCAATTTTGTTTTTTTAATTCCTGTAGGATTCCATGAGCTTTTTTATTTTGGATTATTATTGTGTTAATGTCATTCACAATTGTTCTATCGAATTTGGTAATTATTTGTTTAGTGAAGGGACATTCGATTATCAGGTGGGGCAAGTCTTTTAGGTGATGGTTGTAGAGTTCACAATGCCTTGTTACGGCAATTTTTATTCATCCAGTTTTGCTTTTGTTGGGATTCCGTTTAAGGACATTTTCCAGATGAAATTTTTAATTTTGGGTTGAGTATCGAGTTTCCAGATCCATTCAAGGGAAATGGTTGGTTGGAAACTGGATTCTTCCCCAATCATATCGGAAGCAGATTTAGTAGAATATCATTCGTTTTTACAACATCTTCAATATAGTCTGTCCTGCAAATCATTTTTGGGTATGATTATTTCTTTTACTTTTTCTCTAATATTAAGATTAATGATATTTTGTAGTTCGTTGTCAATTTTGTTAGTATCCTAATTTTTTGAGTTGTTAATAAAGTGACTAACTTTTAAGTTTGTGTTAAATAAATTAATTCTTCTAATATATGTTGAAAAACTTGACTGAATGATATTTTTTGATCAACCTGAATTTTTTTTAGAAGTTTATTTATGAATATAGTAATATTTCTAAATAAAAATTATATGAAAATTAATTAGAAAAAATGTAAATAATATATTCCAACCATCCCACTCTCTCAAACATTTAATAGCTGACTAAAATTTTTAGATCAAACATAATTATAAAATACTTAATACTAATTCTTAGTCTAACATTATAAAAATATCCTTTTTTTATTTGAGGGAAATAGCCCCTTGTTTCTATTTGTTGTGTGATTTGTGAGCTTCCAAGCAACTACATATGCACTTTCCTCCCACACCGATTCTCTTCAAAATTCATCCTTCTTAAGCGTCATTAATTAGTGGGCTTCCTCAATCCACAACGTGCAAACAAGTCACACACTACTTAATCCTAATTGCATTTTTCAACCACTTCTTATTTTATGAAAAAAGTATATATAATCGTAAGAGATACAAGAGTACATTTATGTTAATTATAAAATTATTTTCCTTATCATCCTGAGGACTTTTCGGTGCTTAATTTAACCAGTGTACTTAGCCACAGAGAGAACTTATTGCAGTTTTCCAGGTTTGGAACATTCCTATCTTTGTGTTCTTGGGTTGAATGTTCATAACTTGGAAATGCGCAGATTTTGAGGGTTTGTAAAAATGTTGAATTTGACATTAATTTACTAATAATTGGATTACTATTTATGTCACCAAAATTATTCTAATAGTTGAATGAGAAAAAAAAAATCGAAAATAAATGTGCTTGAACAAGAGCAAGACGAACATGAAAGACCTCCTAAAAACTACTCGAGTGAACATTGATAATGATGATAAAAGATCGGAATGTAATAACTTAGTTTTTATTAGGATAGATAATTTTTCGCCAAGTTTTTGGTGATCTTGTAGAAATTGATCTCATATGATAGTAATAGCTAAGTTCGAAGGTAATTACAGCAAATTAAATGTTAACAAAGGGTTCATAATGGTTATAATTAGTTGAATTGTTAGACATAAAAGTGCAAACTAAAGTCACAATTTTTTTTTATTACCATAATTTGTAATTATGATCTAAAATTTCCTACAAAATTTCAAGAATGTTTAAATTGAATTTTAGGGTTAAAATTTTGTCAAATGCATTCAAAATACATTATTTAGGTTTTTTTAAAGTACAATGCTTTAAAAATGGATCGAAATACAACTTTACATGTACGTACGTTTATGGCGCACATTATAATTTAAAATGAAAAAGAAAAATGAGTGTAAATCGCGCACTTAATTAAAATATACAGTTAATGTTAGACTTTATCTAAAATTAATTGAAATTTACAGTATAGTTATATTTTAACTAACATTTTCAATATGCTGCGACTTTTTCTCATGAAATTTTATTGGGATAATTGGTCAACATATCCCAACTTAAAAAGAAAAAGTATCCTATCCTAATTCCGAACTATCAAAATTTTCACCAAGCCATCTATACCCTATTGTTACGATTTTTTCTATGAATTTTTACTTATTTAGAAACATAATATGACACTTTATCATTATTATGGTTAACAAATCAGTTTCCAACACAGCACATCATATTTAAATATTCAATAATCGATCTAAAATATTAGTATATTTGGGGAGGATAGAGTACGAAACTATCCTAAATGTTGGTATGTTTTGAACAATTAACCCAACATTACTTCGTATATTACCACGTTGAAATCGTCTTCCCCAACGGGTAAGGCTTGTTTACATACGTCATTCATTGCATGTAAAACTTCCCAAAACAAAAAAGAAAGAAAGAGAGGAAAGGCACTTCTTATATTTAAACTTAAAATAACTGTTAACATTATCATCAAACCATTACCCTCTCACCAACATCCCCTTTCTTCTCCAAAACATTCTTAACAATCTTATATCTATGCTAACATAGCTTAAGAGACAAGATTTGAAGAAAGTGTTGCAGCTTAATTCAAATGACTGGCAATGGCGACTCAGGAAAATGGATGTTGGGAAATGACGGTCTCCGACCAAATGCTCCCCGACCAAATGGTCCGAGGATGGATAGAACACAATCTAGCGCCGCCAATGGTTTGAAGAGTTTAAGGTTTCTTAATGGAGCTGGCAAGGAAGGCGATTCATGGAAACCGGTTCAAAAACGGTTCAATCAGAATGCTTCACAAGGAAGGCTTCCTAGGGAGAAATTTGGAGCTGTTATTGGTAATATATCAGAAAAAAATATAATCAAAGACTTTTTTTATAGAATTTGATTTTTGTTTGATGGTGTTTTGTTGTCTGTGTAGGAATGGCGGATTCGAAGGAGTTTGCGTTTGAATTGTTTGATACGTTAGCAAGAAGACGGAATATCGATGCTTCGAATGGAATCACCATTGATGAGCTGAGGATGTTTTGGGAGGATATGACTAGCCAAGATATCGATTCTCGGCTACAGATCTTCTTTGACATGTTAGTATATCATTGTTCCATTCTTGTTTTAATATTTTAACTTCTCTGAATTATTGTTTTTTTAAAAAACATTTTCTTAGGTGTGACAAAAATGGAGATGGAAAGTTATCTGAAGATGAGGTTCGAGAGGTGAATATTGCAATGCTTCTTGGTTTTGTTTCGTTCGATTTATCGAGTTTGTTCGAGTGATCGTAATCGTAAGTATTTGGTTTGTGTATAGGTTTTGGTGTTGAGTGCTTCAGCCAATAAGTTAAACAATCTTAAGCAGCAAGCAGCTGTTTATGCTTCCTTGATCATGGAAGAGCTTGATCCTGATGAACTTGGATACATAGAGGTAAAATTTCGTTTCGGTTTCGTTATTTTTTCGGTAAAGCAGTTATTTTAGCTAACGAGTTGACTGGTTTAGAATCGAGCTGAGCTCCAGCCAAACCTAAATTATATCCGGGCTTAAAACAACGTGTTGATACTCGATTTTTTATATCAAGCAAATGAGTCTGAACCGAACTTTTTCGGTTTTAACCATCTTTAGGGTTGTTAAATGTGCTCGTACATGAATTTTTTGGTAAATGAACGAACTCAAGTAGCTCGGCTCATAATAGACGTTTATTGAATGTAAATCAGATATGGCAACTTGAAACACTACTAAGAGGGATGGTAAGCTCGACGGACGAGAACACGAAGATGAGAAGAACAACGACGCTCACGAAAACCATGATCCCGAAGAAATTCCGGAATCCGATAATGAAAAGGCTCTCAAAGACAGCAGAACTCATCCATGAGAATTGGAAGAGAATCTGGGTAGTGACTATATGGTTAACCGTAAATATGATTCTCTTTACCTACAAATTCAAGCAATATAAGCAAAAGGCAGCATTTCAAGTCATGGGCTATTGTGTATGCGTAGCCAAAGGAGCAGCTGAAACCCTAAAATTCAACATGGCTCTCATCTTAATCCCAGTCTCAAGAAGAACACTTACGAAGCTCAGATCAACGTTTCTCGGTAGATTAATACCCTTCGATGATAACATAAACTTCCATAAGGTGATTGCAGGAGGAATTGCAGTTGGAGTGTTCATCCATGTGTTAATGCATGTCAGTTGTGATTTTCCTCGGCTTGTTCTTTGTCCTCAGAGGAAGTTTCTTCGGTATTTAGGAGGAAACTTCAGCTACAAGCAACCAACTTACTGGTTTCTTGTTAACAGTATAGTTGGTGTTACAGGCATACTCATGGTTATCTTGATGGCTTTTGCTTTCACTTTGGCAACACATTCTTTTAGGAGGAATGTTATTAAGTTGCCTTGGCCTTTTCATCATCTTGCTGGGTTTAACGCGTTTTGGTACGCGCATCATTTGTTGTTCGTCGTTTATATTCTCCTAGTCGTTCATGGTTACTACCTTTTCTTGACATCCGAATGGTACAAGAAGACGGTACATTCTCGTATTAAGACTTTCTAAATTATCTCACATCGATTATCAAGTAATTTGATGTTTTTCCGTCTTTTGCAGACATGGATGTATGTGTTGTTCCCGATTTTACTCTACGCTAGTGAGAGGACGCTAACGTCAATTCAAGATCACACACATCATGTCAACATACTTAAGGTGATCATCAAAGACAAATTTCATGATCAAATCAAGAATTGAGGTTTTCATCTTATTGTTCTTTGTTGTTTGGATGGACAATGTAGGCTGTGATATATTCAGGAAATGTGCTAGCATTGTACATGAGCAAGCCGCCGGGTTTCAAGTACAAGAGTGGGATGTACTTATTCGTTAAATGTCCGGATGTATCAAGTTTCGAATGGTAACTTAGATTATAATGATCTTACAAGCAATCAAAGAACTATTTTGAGGATTATAACATGAATCTTTGTTACCAGGCATCCATTTTCGATTACTTCAGCACCCGGTGATGACTACTTAAGTGTCCATATTAGGACATTAGGAGATTGGACTACTGCACTAAGGGAAAAATTTGCAAAGGTAAGTTCAATACAGATTTTTGGTTGCAGTTACTGGTTAATGTATGAATCCTAAAAGATAGAACTGCAGGCTTGTGAGCCTACGAGTACGCCAGCAAAGGGAAGGCTTATGAGACTCGAAACTAGGGCGGCACCAGCTGATTTGGATCTTCAAAGAGCCAGGTAAACAAGCATTGAAGAGATAGAGTGAGTAGTTATTATCTTTTGATTGGAGATTTTTAAACTTCTGAATAATCTTCCTTTGTGTAGTTTTCCACATGTTATAATAAAAGGACCTTATGGAGCTCCAGCTCAAAACTACAAGAAATACGACATTCTTCTGCTCGTCGGATTGGGGATTGGTGCAACTCCATTCATTAGCATTCTTAAGGATCTCTTGAATCACATGAGGCTATCAAGAGAGCAGGTGAGCAAGGGCTTGTTTGGGTTTAGGGTTTTTAATTAAGCAGAGTTTTATAATGCTTAGTTCAATTAGAGAGCTCCAAAATGTGTTCATACTCATATAACAACTCTACTAAAGACATTAAGGGTCTGTTTGGTATTAATATCTGGATTTTTCTACAAAGAAAGAGTTCAGAATATGTGATACCTCTAGTTTTTGGAGTATATCAAAATAAGAGAAAAAGGAGTATCCGGAGTATATCAGATATCAATCTAATATTCATATACTTATACACTAAACACTAGATACGAGCTTTTTTTTACATTGATACTCATATCTGATAAACAAGCTGATCAAAAGCATAACAAAACAGAAGGCAACAAAACAGTAGAATCTAACATGATATTATGCAGGATGATCAAGAGAGGAAGGTGCCTGAAAGAGCATACTTTTACTGGGTAACAAGGGAACAAGGCTCATTCGACTGGTTCAAGGGAGTCATGGACGACATCTCTGAGTACGACCAAGACGTAAGTTCTCTTAAAAAACAGCTCAATTCACAACACGAAAACAGATCCTACAAACACTAACTTAACTTGTGTTACCTTCTATGAAATGTGTTCAGAATGTAATAGAAATGCACAATTACTTAACAAGTGTGTACGAAGAAGGGGATGCTCGTTCTGCTCTTATCGCTATGGTACAATCATTGCAGCACGCAAAGAATGGCGTTGATGTTGTTTCAGAAAGCCGGGTATGAACATAAAACTAGCTATTCTGCTCCATTACCACTTTTCTTGTTGTTTAACATGGCAACCCTAAAAACAGATACGAACACACTTTGCGAGACCCAACTGGAGGAAGGTGTTCGCGAATCTAGCCAGCACACATGCTGCGTCTCGTATTGGTGTGTTCTACTGTGGAAGTCCAACATTGACATTACAGTTGAAGAAGCTTTGTCAAGAGTTCAGCATTAATACAACTACAAGGTTCCATTTTCACAAGGAGAATTTCTAGTGCAGAAAAAAAAAAGATAAAAACAATTAAAAAACACTTTCTTGGTTGCTCTCATCTTCTTCTTTTTTTTGTAGATTAACAGACTTCAGTTATGCATACAATATACATAATCTCTCTTGCTTTGTAATTTTAACAGACTTTATATATATATATATGCATACAGTATACACTTATACAGACAGTTGTGTAACTTATGAACAGGCATTTGTAATTCTACTTTTCTTCTAACTCAAATCATGTAAAAAAGATTTTTAAAACAAAGTATCAATATGATCATTTTCTGGTGTATGCAGCAAGACTGTAAGATCATCAAATTTGAAACTGCAAATTACTATCCAAGAATTTAGTTTTCATCCTTACAAGTTTGATGTAACAGCAGTATAAGTATAATTCGAAGAAACCAAACTCAACGATCAGACAGATAAACCGTCATCAATTTCAGCAAATCCGTGAACGGCAAATCAGAGATTAATAAATCTAACTCAAAATTGTTCATATGAGGAAATAAAACAATCCAAAGAAAGCATTTTTACTTGCATTCCGCATTATCCGCTGTCATCTCTAGGTTTTCCCTCTTGTAATTTTCCCTTTGAATCTGACTTGCATAACGACGCTTCCTAATCTTTCGCTTGTGATTTAAGCCTCTAAGCTCTTCAAGGAGCTGAACGAGTTCATCAATCGAATTCGAAGCACGATTCAGATAAGCGGCAAAAGCAGGGGAGGCGCTATTGTTTGCGGAGGCGAACTTAGGTAGAATCTTAGCAGCTTTGGTAAGAGAAATTGGCTTGGAAGCTACTACAACCCCTGAGATTCTCTTCATTGATAACTAATCAAGCTTTTAATACTTCTAATATGAATAACAAGAACCAGATGAGCCAGAATATGATTGTGAACCGCGAAGATGATCAGTTTAACGAATAGGTGAATCAATGATGATTGGATGACAACAATGTGGACGATTCGTAAAATCTAGTAGATGAACGAGTGATGGATTTGTGAAAGAACGAACTAACAGGTTAAGACATCAACTGGTTTGGAGAAACCATAGGAGAACGTAATGGCGGCGGCGGTAGGGTGGTTTACATAGAGGGAGCAGAGGAACTTCGGCGTTTAACGTATAAATCCGACGATACGCCGCGTTTTACATCCCGCCAAACGTTCGAGTTTTCTGTATGATTGAGTGTCTTCTTTACTGTGCTCAAGTCCATGGATGCAATCCTATTATTCATGAATATATGATGTTATGGGCTACTAGCTCGACTTAAAGCTGTGGGCTTTTTTCTCTATGAATAGCAAGTTTGATTAGTTAACTTTATAATTGTTGGGAAATGGAGGTTGATGTACGATAACTTTCTAATTATAATTGTTACTGTCACGATTTGAGTTGTTCAATATTAATAGACGTTGAGATATTTATGGATTCATTTTACAAATTTGTTCTTCAAAATGAATTTTGTAAATGGATCAGAGAATGTGAGTATTAACTCTAAAGATGTATTTCACGATTCAAAGAAGAAAAATGATTATTAGGAATCTAGATTCGTGATTAGGAATTGCATTGTTAGCAGACGAATGAACATGTAACAATAAAAGAAAAAGATCCTTCAAAATCTTTAGGAAAAAAAAAAAGGAGGAGGAATTTGATAAGATTAGATAAAGAATTTATAATTTTTGATAAATTTATTATGAACATAAGTTGAGAAAATATAAGGTGTTGGGTTTGAAGCTTCGTGAGTGTTATCGTGTTAGAAAATAAATAAGTTAATTAAATCACATAATAGATTTTTCTACTGCACTCTCTAATCATGATCTATTATATTTTACTTAGCACATAAACTATAAAGAAACACCGATTTCAGTTTTTGATTACATTCCTTATCTATTCTTTAAATGTCCTTTCACGACGGATAACCTAACAAATCATAAAATATAGATCTCAACGTTCAAACTACTGGTATTTCATTTACTGATATGTTGGATATTTTCCTTGTCCTTAGAGAAAAATTAAACAATAGATGCTTAACTGAATTATCAATTACTTGGTGAAATGTTTGATTCATGAAAAACTAACCTGCTTTCAATGTTCAAAACCAAATTAAAGCATGGTATGAACCATGTAAGAAGGATAACAAACAAAAACCAACCAAAGTAGAAAATAAAAGAAAAGTAAAAAAAATCCATGGAAAAAATAAAATAAAAGGGGCTTCGTCAAACTCAAATTTGACGGTCTAAACTTAACCGTGACAATATTTGTGCACTTGGATTCATCTTGAGAGACCGCGAGGCCTCAACTACTAACTTGGGCTATGGGCAGTGTGAAAACACGATTGCGCTTCATGCTAAAGCATTTGCGCTAAGAGAGGGTATGAGTAAAGCCTTTGAGTTCGGTATCAAGAACCTTGAAATCGAGGGAGACAATCTCACAATTATCAACTCGATCACTCCGTGGGAAATTGACTTGCTAATCTCATATATTTCTAACATGATTTTGTGGTTCCCACAAATAAGATTTTTCATGCTTTCAGTAAAGGTAACAGTGTTGCCGAAAGATTAGCGGCATTCGTGGTTCTCACAAGTAAGGTTTTTCGTATTTTTAGGAAAGTCAACAGTGTTGCCGATAGATTAGCGGCAATGGGTCACGGCTCCCCCTTGCTCTCGTCTGCGACCACTCCGAAGTGGATGATCTCATTCGCAAGGATGATCATCTTGTATGAGATAATTATCCTAAATAAATTACAAATTTAGAATATTAATTAGGGTAAATTGCGGAAAATAACATAACCTTTTGGGTATGTTGCGGTCTATGGCCTAAACTTTTAAAAATGCAACTGAAAACCCAACGTATACAGTATGTTGTAAATTTTAGCCTATGTTTTCCGGTGAAAGTGATGAGTTGTTTGATGAAGTGTATGTGAGTCGTCTTCTTTCTTTAATGACTGGATAAATAGCGAAAAATACAAACCTTTAGGGAGTGTTGTTGTACCTAGCTTAACCTTTTAAAAATGAAAATAAAAATCAAGCTATACTATTTATAACAATACCCAACCAAAAACCTCTATAACAAATCATCCTCAAGCCAAATCTCTGATTAGTGTGATGATAATTTCATATGTATGACATAATACATTCTCAAACTTTCATATGAATGCATGACATGCTTATCTACAAATGAGTATCGGACACAAAAATAAAAGAAACCCCAATAATGGTTTTATAATAAAAAGAAACAACTTCTTTCAAATAAGATAAAATAATCCGACAATAAAATACAGAAAATCATCACCTACACTGCCACACATCAATAGCAAGATACCATCCAAACATAAGAATAGTAAATGCAGAAAAACATCGTCTAAACAAGAAAAAAAATTAAACATCTTAATCGAGTGGTAGGAGTAGCGACAATAAATGATCATTGTTGTGATGGCCTGTGAGCAGAGTTTATTTGAGAGAACAAAACTGTAACACCCCAAATCCGTAAGACTCGGAGTGCTACTGGGCTAGGATCTCACAATGGATCCTGACCCTAGCCTGACAACAATTTCACTGATCTTACAACAAGGCACCGATAGATTAAAACAAAACATGAAACTGATATATATATATAAAAAAGGTAATACAATGTACCGCTGAGTACAAACAAAACCATGCTATACATTAAAAGAACCCATATTCCCGATAACGCCCCAGTGTACGGAGCCCTCAACGGATCACCCACTTTGAATCACTCTGCAGCTCTCCTATCCTGCAAAGTGTCTACAACACGGTATGAAACCGTTAGCTAACCATACACAAATATAGGAATATGCTAGAGCACAAACACACATCAGAAATCTTAACACATCATCATGCTTTCACACATTTACCCGGTTCATTATCTTTATAAAGTCCAGCAATCAACTCGTATATAAATATCCATATAAACATAAGTGACACGAGGAATATAACCCTCGCCTCTGGGTACTATAACCAGCTGGAATGGTGCCTGGAACACCTCCCCATGTACCCTAAGGGAATGGAGAGTGCCCGAACCGTTTACCAGGTCTGGCCTGACCACAGAGAACCCCCAACTCCCAGCGGGATGAATGAAAAAGTTGTCACAGCCCTACAATGGGCAATCAATACATCATAGGTCGGTGACCATCATAACGCATACTATAAACATATAACAAACATCAATCAAGCACAACATCCTATAAAGGAATGGCAACTAAGTAAGTCTCACGGACTTACCTCAACCTCGTAGTCGTCTCACTGGATCAACTCTCAACTCAGTCCACTCCAAACTGGAGGATAACACGGCCTATACAAGGCATACATAAATATCAAACTCCTATCACACAAAGGGTCACACCTAGACCCAAGGGATCCATAAGGATCATATTCCAACTTGTAATCCTCAAAGCCATAACCGGCATAAACCATTCCGTACTCACTCTCATTCTAAACTCATACTCGTACCTAGCATGTTGCTACCGCTCATACTATGAAAGGAAAGGATCTACCTAGCTCTAGGTAGACCCGGGAGAAAGCGCACCTGCGTGACAAAGGAGCGTAGGGGCGAAAGGCAAGCAGCCGCGGGCGCGGCGGAACATAGCCGCGGGAGCGGTGACAAGGAACGCTGGCAAACGCAGGCACGCCGCTGGCACGACGCAGGCGCTGCAACACGGTAGCCGCGGGGCGGTGACTCTCGGCCGCGGGGGCGGCGACAACGCAGGAAACGGTTCTGCGATTTCTCCTCAGCTCTTCTCGTGATCAACCACGTCTTCTCTCATCCAGGGTCAAGCACATACATATACATACACATACAAACATCAATACACATCTATGCAAACATCTAATCCTAAGCTAGGGAGAAGGAACAAGAAAAGAAGAAGAGAATAAGAAGATCCTTACCACACTTGTGGTCTAAGGCTGCAGGGAAAGGTCACACACACACTAGCTGGCCTCAAGCCCAGTAACAACAACCACCAGCAACCAAAGCATCAAAGCCATCTCAACCTCTCTTGTAAACTTCAAGAGAAACTCATACACAAGATCGACACAAGGGAAGGGGAAGGAGAAGCAAAAAGGTCGTTGGAAGCTAAAGAACAGAGTGAAACCCTTGCTCAGGCAGCTAAGGGAAAGCTAAAGGGAGAAGGTAAAGGAAAGGGGAAAGCACAAGTCAAAGGGTCAACAAAACCGGCTGCAGCCGCTGGAAACCGCAGGGGCGGGTTTCCTGGCCGCAGGGGTGGAACAACAGGGGAGCCGCAGGGGCGGCCTCACAGATCCACGGGGGCGGCTAAGGCCAAAACTAGCTCCCAAAACTAAGGCTCTTACAAAAACATCACCGGGTAGTCCAGACTATCAAACAAACACATGTTAGCTATAAATTTGTTCAATTTTTTTTTTATATTTATGTATAAATGTGTTAGAATACTCATGATACCGATCGTGCACACGTAAATGTGAGTATTCTAACACATTAATACATAAATAAATAAAAATTGAACAAATTTATAGCTAACATGTGATTGTTTGATAGCTTGGACTACCCGGTGATGTTTTGTTCTCTCAAATAAACTCTGCTCACGGGCCATCACAACAATGATCATTTATTGTCGCTCCTCCTACCACTCGATTAAGATGTTCAATTTTTTCTTGTTTGGACGATGTTTTTCTGCATTTACTATTCTTATATTTGGATGGTATCTTGCTACTGATGTGTGGCAATGTAGGTGATGATTTTCTGTATTTTATTGTCGGATTATTTTATCCTATTTGAAAGAAGTTGTTTCTTTTTGTTATAAAACCATTATTGGGGTTTCTTTTATTTTTGTATCTGATACTCATTTGTAGATAAGCATGTCATGCATTCATATGAAAGTTTGAGAATTTATTATGTCATACATATGAAATTATCATTACACTAATCGGAGATTTGGCTTGAGGATGATTTATTATAGAGGTTTTTGGTTGGGTATTGTTATAAATAGTATAGGTTGGTTTTGATTTTCATTTTCAAAAGGTTAAGTTAGGTACAACAACACTCCCAAAAGGTTTGTATTTTTCGCTATTTATCCAATCATTAAAGAAAGAAGATGACTCGCATACACCTCATCAGACAACTCATCACTTTCACCGGAAAATTTACCGGCGGCAAGCATAGGCTAAAATCTACAACTTATTGTATACGTTGGGTTTTTAGTTGCATTTTTATAAGGTTATGCCATAGACCGCAACACCCCCAAAAGGTTAGGTTATTTTCCGCAATTTACCCTATTAATTAATCACACTCTCAAACAATATATCACACTTCACTACGAACACATAACACGTATATAGGACTATATGCTCGAACAGAACAAACAACTAAACAATTTCACACATTTCGCAAATCTTATCACCCGGATCACAAACTGAAACTCAAACCCGGTTATTAAAACAAATATACTCTTCACGACTTCATGTATAAGTCTAACATGATTGTAATTAAGATTGTTAATTAAGATACAGATCATTACATTCATGACAAACCGAGTTACGAATTCGAGTATTGGTAACTCGGTTTGTCATATATAATCTTAACAAGTCTCACCTCACACATCTCTTGTACAAAGAGATGGATGAGTAACTAGTAAAGAAACGTCGGTCAACTCAACGTACGGTGATCCATAAATTCATACACAAAGTACATTTTTTGGATCTAACCACTAAATTACGTATATTATTTATGAATAAAATTGAAATCAATTGACTATACTTATAAACCAGACAGCGATGACTGAGGAAAGTCCATGTGAAGAACCCTACCATAACAGTACATTAATATCCTTCAATAAGTGAGATGCCAGCCTGTGTACATTTATCTACGCCGGAATTCTTCATCTTAGCTTAGAGATGTCGTTACTTTCGATTTATGATTAATAATTATAATTAACATTGGAAATTGTATTTAAAGGTTGGTCCAAATTCTTTCACCTAACATGAATGTACAGTTTATCGATGGTTGTGCATGCAATTATATGATAATTAATGATCAAATGATCGTTTTATATTTAAGTCAATTTATTACTTAATCAAACATTTGCATCTGAAGAATACTGCGTGGGATTCGAGGGTTTGCATGTTACTACAATTGGCCATGTCTTTTTTTTTTTAATTTACATTTAGGTTATTAATTGAAAATTTATGCCCATAGATTTTACTGTACTTTTTTTTGCTTTTACAAGGTTATTAAAATCCGGATTGTAAGATCGGATTGTTAGATGGTCAATTGGCCATTTAGGTTAGACGTAAATTCGGATCGAGTGAAGAAGGAAAACGGTTTACATCGATTAAGTGATTAACTATAATAAATATTTTTGGGATAAAACTCACTAATTTTATTCCACCGAAATTTGTTAATATGATCATAAAAACGATACAAAATAACAAAATGTATTATAAGATTAAGTGATTAACGATGATAAATATTTTTTGGAATAATAAAATTATTAGTAGAAGGATACAAATTTTATGAACAGTCAAAATTAAAAAAAAATCGATAATTTACTTAGATCATTTTAGATCGATTATACTTAAAATTGTGGATCGTTCTATTGTATTAAAACCGTAGAATTGTTAAGAATCGTTTAATCAGATTGGAATTTTTAATAACCATAGTTTATAATAGGAGTGTTTTTTATTTTATAGAAGTTTAGAAATAACTAGTAAAAAATTCATCAGGGTGAAATTAGTTATTTAAGGTGTGTAAACATTGCCACAAATTGTAGAACCAAATTTACTATTTCACTTCATTTCATAATTAAACTTATAAAATGATTTTAGTTCAATTTTCCATTTGTAAATATAACCACAAATTATCAAGTATTAGTTCAAAATTTAATTGTATCAGCGTCATTTCAAATATTATATCCTGATATTTTGAATGGATCCAATTGATGATGACATTTTATTTTGTATTTATAATTTTGTATAAGATAATTATAATGGATTCATATGAGCTACAATATATTCCAATTATTATTCCAAACTATAACGAATAAAACAAATTATATTAGGTGGTCACCGTGTTTATATAATTGCAAATCATTGAATTAGCAAACTTGTGATACTTTTCTTTTGAACCATAAGATTTTAAGACTTGTTTCGAAAAAAAATATAATTAATATGTATATGTATATGTATTTGAAATTGAAATCTTTTTGGTGGTTGATCAACATATTAGTTTTTCTTTTCCTTCTTTTTGATTGGTGTGATACGATTGGTTAATATAGTTTTACAACTAAACCATATGTCTCGTAACCATATTTACAAATATCATTTAATGTCAATCTCTCTTGTAGTTGTTCCAAAATTTTGACTAAAATCTTCTACACAATTTTAATAGTGTTGCATGGAATACTATAAAGAACAAATATTTAACAAATAAAAAGAAAATATACACAAAATTTTTATGGAGGGTTATCAAACTATAAAAAAAAACCAGGTGGAAGTAACGAGAACGACACAACGTACAATAATAAAAACCTTAAGATAATACGGAGTTTTTGATATTAAGTATTGGATTGTTTCAATCATCTACTATATAATATTAAAATGGAAATAATAAGATCACTTGTCATTGTAACATTGCGTCACATCAAATTACACCAAATGTCCTCTATAAATTGCACCACATTGGATTTTGTCACATGTCGCATTTACGTTATCTCACCTATGTTTGAATAATTTATTTATTCATTTTAGTTCTCTCCCAATTAAGATAACAAATTAAATAAAATCATCATCTAAATATAAAAAAATTATATAATTTTATTATATATGATTCATTATGCTTATTAATTAACTTTCTATAGTTATAGGAGAATTTTTAAATTCTTATTTATAATTTCTTATGCAGAAAATATCTTTTTTTTTTCTCTTTTGATATTCATTATTGTTTTGTTAATATATATTTCCTAACTAAATTTACACATTTTCTCTTTTTAGGAGATAAAATATTATATTATATGTTACTATGTTGACCTATTATTAAGAATTATGTACCAATTATAGTTGTTGGATGAGAATATATCAATCTTAATTTTATTTTATATGTGTATATATATAATTCAAAATTAAACTATTTGTTTTTATATGTAAAATTCATATATAAAAGATGCTATAATTATATTATATTATATTATATTATATTATATTATATAATAAGTGTTGTCAGCTAAGGTATTTAATAATGTAATTATAAGTATTTTTTGATATTATTGAAAAATATTAAATTTTATTTAAAACTATTATTGATTATAATACAAAAAAATTACCTAAATTTTACATCTATTTTTTATTATGATATTATTTTTTTATTAAATTAATAACTATTATTTAGTTTAAATTTCATCAATTTCGAGGCGCATGCATTAAGTTAGTTAAAGCCTAAACAAAGACTCAAATTACACATACATCAATAGACTACGCCATATCCAAATAAAAAGATTTTCCTTGACATTCAATACATTCGAAATATAGCTAATGATAAGGTTTTGTACATCACAAAATGAAGCCTTCGTAGATCAAACAAAGATGCATCAGATATATGAGAGTTATTGCACAATTATAAGGCCAATATTGGTAATCTTGTCAAAATCAAGCTTCTGTAGAAAATGGAACAAAATTAAAATCATGTGCACCTAATACTTACAAAACTAATGTGCACGTAATACATTGTACTTACAATTAAGCCAATCATTTTACAATTAGGCCAAAGCATCACGTATGATTAAGAGGACGATAACTAAACAAATACTTTATAATAAGTTAATTATACACCAAATTAAGACCAGATTCATGGTATCATTCATAAATATATCAGCCTTAATAGCTAATTATTACACCTTATATGTAATGTTTATTTTATGAATCTATAACTATCGATAATCATAATGCTTTAGATGAAAAGTAAGTTAATTCCGTCATTCCGTGTTATGAATTCATTAATTAGTTAAATTTTCTTCATAGTTATATAAAGGAAACTAGTTGACGTAAGTTCGTTTATGAGATATTAAATATCCATATATTTAAATAAAAAACATACTACGTCATTATATTGGTACATTATATAACATATATCAAATTTAAAATATACCTTAAAGTATTAGAATATAAAATATCAATCAGATCCTTTTATTTTAATATCCGCAGAGAAATAAAAGTTGGCTCCGATACCACAAACAGGACAAAGTCGACTATGATATCATGTAAATAATTAATAGGATACTTAAACATTGTCGATTTCAAGAAAGTGTTGAAACTCATTATGGAGCATCCACGTCGTCTGAAACCGGAACAGTTTTATGGTTGGATTGTTAATGAGAAAACCATTATAGCTAAGGAGAATCGGTGTGTGATCCGACATATTGATCGGCAAGTGTGCGATAGTGTCGTATCGTAGCTTTCGGGAACTCATTTCTCCACTCCGTCGAACTTATCTCCCACACTCACTAATCTCACAACGCATCTAACGGATTCGAACAAGGAGGTATTCGGAAATCTTTTCCAACACATAAATAGATTATGGAGAAGAATTGAGGAAATCCAACTAAACTCAGTGATAGATCAAACGACTATCTATAGGCCTAGAAGCAAAACTTAGAGCGGAACTGGATGCAGTAATCGAACAATTTCACCTTTTTTGGATGCAGACGACGAGAACTGATGCATTAAGAGACGGGGATAGGACCACTAAGTATTTACATATGAGTGTCATGATAAGGAGGAATAATAATAGAATTGAAGTTCTTGATAGATGATAACAATGAATGGGTTTGGGAGAGCAAAGATCTCTAAAATTTGCTGCAAAAACACTTTAAAGATATGTACAAAGGAGGGGAAGGAACAAATGGTCCCTTTGACATGCCTAGGAACAGGTTCCCTAAAATACAACAAGAGAGATGTGATATGCTAAGCAGAAAATATATGGAAAGAGACATATATATGCAAGCTCTCGAGAGTATGGATCCTTTAAAGACACCATACCCAGATGGATACCATGTTGCATTCTATCAAAAGAACTATTGGAAAACTGTCCAAGAAGAGGTAAAAGAGGTGGCTCTAAAGACGTTGAATGAAAACCCGCTACCCAGAAATATAAATGAAGGTGCTTATTCCAAATATTGACAACCCAGAGAAGGCCTCGCATCTTAAACCGATTAGTCTATGTGACGTGGCATTCAAGGTAATAACAAAAGCTATGTATCTAGAACCCTTTATGAGAAAGATGGTAGCTCCTAACCAATCATGTTTTGGTCTGGAGACAAATCACAAACAATATTGTGGTGACGCAAGAGGTTGTTCATAGTATGAAAAAGAAAAGAGGGAGAAAATTATGGCGATCAAGATAAATGTCATAATGGATTGTCTAACAACTTCTTCTATGAGAATATTGTGGAATAGAGAAATGGGAGATATCTTTCAACATAGCAAAGGAGTCATGCAAAGAGATCCTTTGTCTCTGTACATTGTGCTTTGTATGGATAGACTGGGACACATTATAGAGAAAGTAGTATCATGCAAAGCATAGAAACCAATCAAACTCAATAAAAATGGAATGGTAATTAAGCATTTATTCTTTGCGGATGATCTCCTTCTATTTGCAGAGGCAACAAACGAACAAATGCGAGTGATTAAGTTTTGTCTCTCAAAATTTTGTGAAGCATCTGAAAGTAAGATAAATTACCAGAAGTCTAGGGCTTGTTTTTCAAACTCTGTCGAGAAAGATCTAGTTGTTGAGATCTCATAATCGGGTGGAATTTCTAGTACATGGTGATACATTTGATAAAATTGACGTGACAGTGTTTATTAATTTTAGTTAAAATATTTTTATAAAGAAAAAAAGACAAATCCGTAAATATTTTGAGACAATACTGTAAATATATCGAATAAATTAAAATAGCTAGATTTCGTGAAGATATAATAGATTAAAAGTTTCATCAGGTCTCCATAAATTTTTATCTTTTAAACCGTTTTACATCATTATCACATTACTTAAGCTTCATATAAAGTTATGAGTTTCTATAAACTTATTTTTGAAACACAGTCCTAGTAAATCTTATTTACAAATTAAGAAAATGTTAAATTCTCAATTGCTTCAATTTTAAGAAAATTTTATCCCTCTGTATCTATTTTCGGTTACAAAACATAAACGTTATCGCGTATTAAATTTGATAAAAAGATAATGTAAAGAACAAAGTTTTAGTTTTTTGTATACCGTACAACATTCAAACACGATCATCTAACATCTTCTATGAAGAGAAGAACATATATGTCTAAGTTAGGACGGTCGTATTCCAACGCATCAAACTTATCGAGCACGTTCCTGAAGTCAAGTTGGATCTTGACCTATGAAAACTTGATTACAATTAGTCACGAAGTTCTTGGATTACGATTACAAATTACAATTATCCTCTTTTCTCATATATTTTAATACATTGGTATCATCAGCAAGCAGCAGCCATGCCAAGATGCCAACTGCTTTAGAGCAGCTGGAAAAAAAGGAAAAGAAGAGAGGAAAAAACAAACATAATTTGTATCCACAAAAAACAAAACAAAAAAAATCCAACTTCGATCCGTTGTGGATCCAATTCCCCCAATCAAACAGAGAAGAGCAAACAAGCAAACAAAAATCCTCAAAGCTCTTCACAAATGCACTCCAATTGAGGAGTCCAACTCGAACTACTCTTTCCTCTAGATCTTCGGTTTATTTTTCGCATCGACTTCGATTTGTTGTTCTCTTCGACAACAACCACGTCGGCGAAGGATTGGCCAACTTCCTTGCTATCGATCTTCGATCGGCTGATCTTCTCCGACGAAGTCTTCCGATTCCGACGATCGGTTACGGATTTGGATTTAAGGCAAGGATCGGGGATGAGGAAGTAGATGCTTCCTCTTTTGAGTTCGGAATCTGGCGAAACGATTACGATCCGGCAAACGTCGACTCCGTGAACGGACGGCTTGCTCAAGACGTGATTAGGATTTAACTTGAGGATCTCACCGGCTGTGACCTGTCGAGTGATCTCATCAACGTGGCCGTCGAGATGTACGATTCGGATCAAATCGAGTGCTCCGCAGGGAAGAACACATGCTAAGCAGCATCTTAGACTGTTTCCCATTGATTTCGGCTCCAAAAATTTATTATTTTACTTGATTTTTGTTTCAAATTTCAATCTCGAAGACTATTTTGAGTGTGACGGTGATTGAATTTGGCAGGGAATTTGGATTTTGGAGCGACGAAGGATGGGTCTAGCTTGGGGTTTGAATGATGGGAGATGAGGGAGGCGAGAAATGGTGTATTTAAAGCGCTTGTTATCAATATAAAAGACGAAGTTACCCTCAGCAGTGATATATCATATATCCGGAAAAAGAGAGATTGTGAAATTTCTTTTGTATAGGTAAAAAAAGCTTTGATACGAGACATGTACTTAGACAACCGAATTGCTGATTGTTTAACTAATTTAGAAATATTAATACCAATATTAAATTCTTTTTAATGATTTTGAATTTCGTATTTTTATGTAAGGAATATTTTAGACTTAAAAATAAATAAAAAAAAACAGATTATAATAATATTTTGAAAAAGTAACTCAAAATAATAGTAAGTTGAACTCGATATAATAACAGCTAAACGGGGTCAGAAAGCTAAACCGACGGTTTAGGTTTCCGAACCGGCGGCTTAAGTTTGACCTAAATTTAAACCTAGCAATTGAAAACCGGCGGTTTAGTCACGGTTTATTATCATAAAAAAAATTGAAAAAACTGAAACATAACCGTCGGTTTAAACCGTCGGAATTAATGTTTTTTTTAAAAAAAATTAAAAAGCCGAAATCCGACGGTTTTACCATCAAAACCGACGGTTTGGGCTGTTTCAAACCGACGGTTTAGGTTTTTATTTTCACAAACCTAAACCTAAACCGTGAACCGGTCAAACCTAAATCAACAAATCTAAACCGCCAGTTTGAAAACCCTCGGTTTGGCGGTTTGAACCAAACCGAGCCCATCACTAATAACAGCCTTGTAAATTATTGAGAGTTATACAAACTATTATATTACCAAAAATAATACAACTTATTGGCCCCGGCGTTAACGTGACAACCAATTTCTTCCATGTCCAAAAAATCGGATTAGGTGGGTGACATGGGTTTTATCTAAAATAAATCAAACTAATATCATTTTAATTCCGTTAGTAATTACCTCATCCCTATATATTCGATCAAAACAATCATTATTCACATCTACAACACGTCGTTTAAGAAATCCGCAAAAATGTCGACATGTTCCGAAGAAGATGTAGAATCCGATTGTGAAAGTACAACTATGCCGTTTGATATCGACAAATATAATGATCCGGAAGAACTTGTCAGACATATCGAGGTAAGTGTACAATTATCACTTTAACTTAATTATGTTTATACATGTTTTAGAATAGAGATCCAAAATTGTCGAACTAGTTTTAGACATATTTAGAATAGAGAACCGAAATTGTCGAATTAGTTTTAGACATGTTTAAACATATAACCGAAATTGTCCGATTAGTTTTAGACATGTTAGAGTAGTTAACCGAAATTGTCTAATTAGTTTTAGACATGTTATAATAGATAACCGAAATTGTCGAAATAGTCTTAGACATGTTTAGAATAGAGAACCGAAATTGTCGAACTTACACTTACTTTATTATATTTTAATTAGGATGCTTTGGAATATTCATGTGCAATTGACACCGATTTTTTGTCCAAGTTTGAGCTCCGTGGATATTTTTCGGATAGAAAAAACTTATTGGGTTGGGCTCGGTATATGACCAACTCAATGAATTTTGTGTTGGTCATAAAAAATCATGGTTGGATAGACTGGGGTTTCATATCTTACAATTGGCATGTGATAGACACGGAGATGTTAGAAAGTTGAAAGATGTTGATCCCGATCATGTTCCAAGTTCTAGTCGAAAGATTAAATAATGAACGTTCATGATGAAATGTGCATAATAAGCGTCATTAAGGGAGTTTCACCAGATTGATCTTATATTTTATTACTATCAGTTAATATATTGTTATACTAGAAAAGAAAATATCACATTTGTGGATAAACAATTCTTCCAATATGAACAAAATAAACCCCGACATTTAAATATAAATCATTAGCGCATGCTAACGTTCGTTAGTTAAAAAAAAGTTGTTGAACGACCGGTTAAACCTGTTTAACCAACAAAAATATCATAACATTCGTTAACACGGGTTTAACCGATCGTTAAACACTTTTCTAATGATGGTTACAATTGTTAGTCTATCTAAAAAAACAATCGTAACGAGCATTAAGCAATCTTAGCAATTGTTAGGATTTTTATATTTGTACATTGCAGCGCTAACGAGCGTTATCTGAAAAATTATATATATGGGCCGGAAAATAGCTCGTTCAGACAGGATTGGTAGCCATACCGGACTTTTCAAACCGTTAGACTTCATCCGTCATGCCTGTTCGTTTTTTCGTATAAATTGTCGTGAACTTTGGCTATTATCGGGTCTAATTCAAACCTCCTAACATCTATAAGCTTATTTATATAAAGTTAGGTAAATCATATCCTTATTTAATTTTTTAAAAATGTCGTTACTTACCAAAAATATAGTTATAGCACTAAAAGTCGCAATGTCAATAATCAAACAATACAGGCAAGTTAACCTCGGCCTCTTAAATCTGAGATATTTTATACAAGACTTATTCATACTCTCTCTTTTTCTTTTTTCTTTTTTTTTTTATCTCTTTACTTAGGTCTTAATTATCATTACTTGTCCGTTTTTATTTTCCATTTAAAGTATTTTAGTAAAAAAAATCAACACTGTTCTTAAATAGTGAAAAATTTTCAGCAATGTTCTTATACTGTTAATAAATTAGTTCTGATATATATATTTAACATATAATAATTTCTAATATTTCAATATAAACGAATATAACTATTATAGTTGACTACTTTTTTATGTGTAAACCGGGACTTTCAAAAAAATAATTTTATATTATCCAAATTCTATAAGAAAATTAACAGTTTAATTTTTATTTAAGAATACCAAATAAAATAAAACAAAGAGAATATCATTTTGGGCTAAGGCTTATCCATTTCATGTCTTAACTTTAAGGTTTATATCATTTCAAACTAGAATTTTAGCTTTAAATTGTCCTCGGGTAGAATATTTACCAGGTGAACACACGAGTTGTCGTCACATATTATATTCTCCACTTAAAAAATTGTATATTTTGAGTTTAAAAGGTAAGATTCTCAAATAATAGATGGAAAAAAGCGAAAATCAAGTACAAAATTAAATGATATAATTGGTTTCATATTGAAGAACGTGAGTTTGTAATGTTCTGCCTCCTCTACTTTTGTCTTTGTTTTGAGATACTACAAAAATCCAATATGGTTTGTACTTGCAACCTTGAATTTAGCTGCAATTTGTAAAAATGCATCAAGCTAATGACACTTTTTTAAACAGATTAATGTAATGCTAGTTAATTGAAATGAATCAATTAAGGCGATCTGGCGATGGATGAGTAACATCTTAATAATTCCACCATAAATTAGACATGGGCTGTAAACCTAAACCCAAACCGGAAAGCTTAAAACCGACGGTTTAGGTTAAACCTAAACCGCCGGTTTGCCGGTTTAGCGACGGTATTTTAAAAAAAAATTAAAAAAAAATAAAAACCGGCATGAAGCTTAATTTAAACTGACAGTTTTGTGGTAAACCGTCGGGATGAATTTTTTTTTTAAAAAAAATAAATTAAAAAACAGAAAACCGACGGTTTAACCAACCCAACCGTCGGTTTAAAGTTTTTTAAAAAAAAATAAAAAATAAAACCTATTTACCATTTACGTCGGTAAACCGACGGTTTGGGCCGGTTCAAACCGACGGTTTAGGTTTTTTATTTTCATAAACCTAAACCTTGAACCCGCCCAAACCTAAACCGCCGGTTTGAACCAAACCGAGCCTATGTCTACCATAAATAAGTAATATGTTATATGGTATGGGTCCGGACCATATATTCAAATCCGGTTTTGAACAAATTGGATCATTTCTTTTTTCATAGACATATGTGGGCACTTTTGTATCTAAAATAGGGCCACTTCAAATTTGACAAACTGGTTCGGACTGAAAATCCGGTTAAGATGCAACAAGAACTTTTCGGTCCAGAACTACTCGATCAAAAATTATGGCTATGACTGCAATTTGAATGACCCTATTGTTTTTGATGCCAAGTACAATTGGTCATAACATCTTGTCATATAAATAGTCCCGGACAAATACTGAATCGAGGTCAGATTTTTGAAAAAAAATGTCTAAGTCCGGAATATGGGTGTAAGGTCTTGCACGTATCCGTCTAAGTCGGATATGGCCAAAAAAAATTTCTTTTTTTTAAAAAAAATATTGATATTAAATATAAATAAATAAATAAAATTATTACATAAAAAAACAAATTAGTTCAATGATTGAAGACACATTACATTAAGATATCGGGTTGAATCCTAACATCTCTCGTATGTAATAAATTTAGAATTTTAGTTTTTTTTATAATCAAAGGGCTTTTCGGAACATCCGGCCTGATCAAATCTAAGGATGGTGTTCACTAGGGGTGGCCATAAATCCCGATCTCGTCCCGGTCCGAACCCTGCAAGATTTCATCCAAAAATAGCATTATTGTCCCGAATCCGACGGAATTTCATCCAAATAGCATTACCGTCCTGCCAAAAATATATGGGATGAGATACGAGTCTTAACTTCTTCATCTCACTAGACCCGTCCCGTCTCATATATACTAAATTCCTATAATAAAAAATATAAAAAATTTGAATCCCTGAGCCCAAAAAATTAGTTATATATTTTAAAATTTTTAATTATACATGCCCAAATTGATATATAGTAAAAAAAAAAAACATCTTAAGATTTGAATTTTTATTTTGGATGTTTAGTTAATTATATTTTGAGGAAACTATGTAAAACGTTATCATAGATTATTGGAAAATTATAATGTCTTTTGTTTTAAGTAAGATATACACAAATATATTTGTGTGTAAATCATAAATTTAAACACTATAACAATTATAGATCAAGCAAGATTAGTCTCGTTCCGTCTCATCTGTCCCGATTCCAATCTGGATAGGATCTGATGGGATTCATCTAAAATACACAAGGCCCGTCCCGATCTCGTTCAATGTATAATAGTTGGTACGAGACATAAGATGACCTCAATCATGTACCGTGTCCACACCTGGTGTTTACGTCCACCCATTTATCCGGACCGACAGGTCAATCCGACTTAAGAGCATCTTCATCCCTCGTGCTATCCTAAGTTTCTTATTTATGATATTTCAGCTTTTTTGTAAAACCAAGTAAAATATGTCAGATTTCTTTCTACAAAAACTTCTCTCTACTTTTTATTTTGATTCTCGTATCAAAATCTAACATAATTATTATTATGAGGTATCTTAAAATTTACAAAAATCCATAATATATGAGATGTAGATATTCTAACCGGCGAACCCGTAATCCTATGTAGGTTACTTATGAAGCTATTACTAAACCCTAGATTATGAAATCTATCGAGTCTTATCACTTGCACGATTTTCTTATGCTTTCACAACAGCTGGCAAAAGTTAAAAGTTGAGCAATCCTATATACCGTAAATATGTTAATGAAGAAGAAAACCCGTATAATCCGCTTCGAATTCTGAGTCATGATCCTCCATCATACTTATATATTTGTTTTTAATCTTTGGATTTGCATAAGGATGCTTAATTAATCATCGATCATGTATTCATCTCTCTATTATATCGGAGAATGATCTTCCAAAAAAACTAAAATAGATTTGGGGATTGTTGCTATCGATATCATTGGAGGATGATTTTGCTTGTTTTGGATTAATTAAATAAAAAAACTTAGTTTAACTTACTCTTACCAATTGTCGCAACTCCCCATCCGATTCCATAAATTTGGGTAATTGTTTATTGACCGAAGTGCATGTCTCCTTGGTTGTATTTGGAGGTAAAATCCCAAGTGATATAGTTAAACTGGTTCAAATTAACTAATTAAAAAAAATTACTTTTACTGTAAAATGTTGATAATCAGTATTATCACTAAGAAATTATAGATTAAAAAAATTTCATATCTATCCTATCAAAATCTTGTTTATATAAGTAACATATTTAACTTAAAATTAAAAAATCATTGTAATAAAAAATATAGATTTACTTTAAAATACATTAGAAAAACAGAATATTCTCCCCCTCCAATCTTTTCCATGAACGACGTAAGAATATAACATAGACCATTTTAACTCCCACCCCCATCCCTATATTACTAACGGTATTCCGCCTTAGGGTCCGTTTGGTTTTAATCCCGAAAACGGAAATGGAATGAAAACGAATCTAGTCCATACGTACCCTTGTTCATAAAATTTTGGAAATTATTCCTTGTGATTTGAACTAATTGTAGTATAATTTGATTAGTTTTAAACTTATAGGGTAACGAAATGGAGAAAAGTAAGTACATTTTGCATGAAATCTCCCGGAATAATTCCATGAACAATTAAGGTACACATGTAGATTAGATTTATTTCTAATCCGTTTCCGTTATTAATGTTACCTCATTTTCGTCTATATTCCCCTTCTCTTACTCATGAGGGTCAAACCCATACTCCGTAGATAAATCAAGAATTCTCCATCCACTGTTATCCTAGCCTACTTGTCTTGTCCAATGGCTAGAGAGTGGAGGCAAAGTAACAATTATGTGTGAAGTTTCGTAAGCATTACAATGTTTGTATATGCACCTTTGTTTTCGTTTTATGATGACAGTTTTCAAGCATAATTCAAAAATCGAATTTATTCCCTCTATTAAAAAAAATATTACCATTTTATGTTCAACCAACAACAACATTATATGGTATGGTCCAATATTTCATCAAGATGACACATTATGTTAACCTTCCACATCATTACAAACTTTGCACATAAATTACGTTTGATAATCTCTCTTGCAAGTCAATATAGTTCATCCAACTTGCTGCAAATTTTCCCATTGTAAAACATTATATAAATTTCACATCTCCTCTCTAATTCATCACACCAAGCAAGCTCATAATATCATCTTTGAGTATACCATGGCACCAACTCTCTCAATCTTATCAATATCACTACAACTTTTCACCATTTCCATCCTCTTAAATCCACACAACATCAATGCCCAACCACTCTTTCCAGCCATTCTAGTCTTCGGAGACTCGACAGTCGATACGGGCAACAATAACCATCTATCCCCAATCTTATTCCTCAACAGAGGAGACCACCCTCCTTATGGTAGGGACTTCCCTAGTCACACCCCAACGGGAAGATTTTCGAATGGAAAGCTAATCCCCGATTTCATCGCCTCTGCGCTTGGACTTAAGGATACCGTCCCACCCTTCTTGGACCCGAGATTGTCGGATCAGGATCTGCTCACGGGTGTGAGCTTTGCTTCATCCGGATCCGGTTATGATGACTTGACGGGTGGTACGACTGGAGGAATCCCGATGTCGAAACAGACGGAGTTTTTGAAGAAGTATGTGGAGAAAGTTGAGAGGATTGTAGGGGAAAGTGAGGCTCAGAGGATAGTGAACAATGCTGTGGTGCTTGTGAGTTCCGGTACTAATGACTTTGCTTTGAATTTCTATGACTTGCCTACTAGGAGGGTTCAGTTTAACATCACTGGCTACCAGGAATTTATCCTCCAACAGCTAAAATCATTCGTGGAGGTAACAAACTAACAATTTCTATGATTATTTTTTTTGTTAAACAAAAAAACTACCCAATGGGCCTGATGAAGCCCATACCGATATGAAATGGCCCACTTTATGTCCGCTGGGCCCAATCAAGCCCATTAAGATAAATGTTTGGTCAATGTTTTTATGCTCTCGTTAGACCCATTGAAATCGGATCCGGGCGAGCTTATCAAAATGTCGGCCCGTTTTATCCGGATCGGTTGGATTTGACCAACCCCTGCTATCGGGTCTGGACATGAAATGGCCAGTAGATTAAACAACAAAATTATTTCCAATGAATATAGTATTATCATGTAAAATATATATAGTATAATAATATGCTATTATTATGTGTATTTATACATATTATAAGCATAAATTGTGCAGGAAATTTATAAACAAGGTTGTAGGACAATAGTAGTATCAGGGCTCCCTCCTATGGGCTGTCTACCAGTTCAAATAACAGCAAAGTTCGGGGACCCGAAAGCAAGGGCATGTTTGGATGATCAGAATTTGGAGGCACAAACCTACAACGACAAGCTTCAAACACTCCTACCCAAAATACAATCTTCTCTTCCAGGGAGTAAACTCTTATATGCCGATATATACACGCCCCTCATGGAGCGGATCATCCACCCAGAGAGATATGGTAAGTAACAAGTTCCAGTAAAAAAAAGAAGACTGATTTAACACTTGAATTTGATGTCTTACTGAATAATGTGGGAATGCAGATGTGCAAGTGAGGGATAGAGGTTGCTGTGGGACAGGATTCTTTGAGGTAGGAGGACTGTGTAATTCATTGAAACCAGCATGCAAGAATGCTTCAGAATATGTGTTTTGGGATTGTGTACATCCTACTGAGGCGACGTACCAGTATATTTTCTTCTACCTCGTGCAAGATATTGGTTCTCAGTTGATTAGTGGTGACAGTTTATTGAGTTTGGCTAAGTAATGACAGTGTTTATCATTCAGCGATCAGCAATGTGAATAAGTAGCAGTATGGTATTTACACATTTATGCCATGTATATACCATATAGATTGCTTTTCGAAACACTTTTATGCATATAGCTAAGAAAAGAGCTACAAGTCTACAATGTTGATACAATTGCATAGAGTAGGATTACTTACAATCAAGCTGAATATGATTTCCTAAATCAGAAGTGGGAAGCTAATGTCCAAAGTTGCATCTGTCAAAACCACAGCAAATTTTAATGATTTGAAGTAGGTATAAGACTTCCGCAACAAAGCAAGAGTAATAAGTTGGAGATATATTAATCTCATTCAACAGAAATATACCTCAATTTTCTTCTTCAATGTGCCAATAGCATGTGGCCATAACTGAACTGTAATACAAATGGTAGGCAGCAGCAATGAGCATTCCATGTTGCGATGCAATGTTGTAACTCAGTGAAAGGAGAGATAAAGAGAAACCAGCAGACATAAACAAAGAGACATTCGTGTTTGAAAACCCTGTATGAAATTCCATTCGGAAGCTACGCCATCAAACAAAACTTAGGATGGCATCTAAATAGACTATCTTATACAATACAACAAATCAATACACCATTACAATACACTACATTGATGATTTTACCATCCATGGCTTCAGACCCACAAGAGAAAGACAGATTCATTTCCTTGCACCAGTTCCCTGAAACAGATCATTAATGATCCGAGCTTCAAGATCATCGACACTATACTTTATATACTTGTCAGCATTCCTGCTAACATCTGGAGCATTCCGAAATCTCCCAAGGAAGTTCCTGTAAGCAGGGGACAAATTTTCATTGATATATATCTTAAGCTCCTCTCTCATTTGATCATCAAATACAACCCATGAAGATTGAGCTTTGCATATCTCCTCAAAGTAAGAATTGAACAGCTTGAGCTTATCCTTGAGCGGCCCATTATCAGGCTTCATTGCACCAAGGACTTTGTTCCATGAGCTTCTCTGATAGTTCACATGGAACTGTCGAACCTTTGCATTCTGTTTCTTAATCCAATCTTCCCCAAGAAGCTCTCCCAGCTCACTGTCTTTTACCTTTTGGACAATGTATCTTCCGTTGTTCATCATGAAAATGGAACTCAAAGCAACATCCCTGTAGACCCTGGCTTTGGCCTCCAAATTGCTCTCAAGAAGCTCCATGATCCAGGACATTTGCACGGAGAGAGATGTAGTAGGATTGTAGTTTGATCCAGAGACAATTTCCTCTTTGAACACCAACTCTAGGGTTTGTCTTGATTTGCAGGCAGCACGGATATAATTCATAACGTATCTAGTCATTGGATGAACTCCTCCTCCTGGCACGGACTGTTTCGCAGGGTCTCGGCGGATTAAATTCTCCAATTCCATGAATATCCCTCTAATCGTTTCTCCCAGTCTCTTCCAAATCGTCATAGCTTCGGTTCTTAAGATTGCACAGTACTGATTCGAGTACAAGAGCTCGAATTCCGGCAGCAGATCCCTCATTGTCTCGTAAACATCTAAAACCTTGAACAACCGCTCTGGCGACCGACTACTGATTGCTACGGCATCAGCGAAGTTCAGCAGCTGGATCGTGGCACCCCTGCATACCTCCATAAACGAGAGGTCCGACACTGATTCAAATCCAAAAAAGACACGCTCACAGAGGCGATGCTCGCTTGGAATGAGAACCCGAAGTGCAACACTGGCGGCTTTCGTCCAGCGAGCCATCTCGTCCTCCAGATCAGCCCAAGGCAGCTTCTGCACCTCCTCGGTGCTCAGCTTCTGTAACCCTAACCTGGATAAACTCTCATCCAAAAACACCCTTCGACAACTGCTGTAGGCATGAGAACATTCCTTCTCGTATCCCGCCACGACCATCCGCTTCACAATTTCGTGCAGATCAGCTATTGTTCCGGCAGGCAAAGCGTCGATTACAATATTGAAGTTTGTCACCTTCCGCGCCACTGGAATCGTCTTCTCATCCACACCATCATCATCCGCTTCCTCATCTGATGAATAACCATAACCGTAATCTCCAGCGCCTGATCGTGCAGACTCACCATTCCTAGCAAGATCAAATGACTCACCACCGTGCACAAGCAAAGTTCTAAACTCCTCCTCAAGCCGATACACAGCCTGCTGGAGGAGATCCTCAGCTCGATCAAGAGAATCAGCAACCCGCTTCTCCTGATCCATAGGAGACCATTCACGAACGAGAGAAAGTAACTCATCAACGGCATCCAGAAATCCAGAAGACTTATCGGAATCCGACCAGAGAAATCTATCAACGGCCAGATAGTGAGAGATACGGCGCTCAAGCGAACCAAGAGCTTCGTCGAGCACAGCAGGGGAAGATCCACGGCGGCCGTCATCAGATAGCTTCTCACGGGAGAAACGGCCATCAAAGTTAGAGAAGATGTTGAGGATGTCATCAGTCATGGTGTCGGAGTGGCCAAGCGTCTTAGCGATATGCTTAGCGACTGCAATAAGCTTCTCCTCACCGTTATCCGCCATCAAAAACGAAAGCCACTAACAGCTAATTACTAATTTTGTTCGTATCTTTCCAAAATTGTCTTCAAAAGAAAGTGGATAATCTGATAATCAAAAGCGACTCAACTCTTCCAACATCAACTGACCAATTAGGGTTTATATGTTTGAAAGAACAGAGAGAAAAAGAGGAAAACGCGCTTTTGGGATTGTAGATAAAGAAGACAAAACAGTGGGCAGAATTTGGGAAGAACGATGAAGACAGTTGGGGAGATAGTCTACTGTTACTGTGGTCTGTGGGGATGATGAAATGGAAGATGGAGAAGGCGGCGAAAGAGAAAATGGAAAGAGATGGGAAAGTGGGAGAGCCGTGAGTGACAGTCGTTGTGATTGGATTTAAGCTTAATTAATTAGGATATTGTTTCCTTAATTTTTGTTAGTTGTCGATTGTAATCTGCAAAATCTTTTGCTTTGTGCTTCCATCAATCATGAATTGATATCTTAAGGAGAAACGTTAGAGGACTGTTTTGCATGCATTTGTTTTTAAATTACATATCGTCTGTGAATATGGTCAGAAATTAGAGACTGATTTGAAACGATTCGGGTTTGGAGCTAATTGAAATAAAACCTATGGGTATATTGGATACGTCAATTGAAGAGAATGAACTGGAATTGAAATTGAATTTCAATTGGTATTTGAAATGAATTTGGTTAGAGTGGTGAAATAAAAACAGAATAAAATTGGTTAGGAAGAAGGAAATTAAATGAAATTAATTAGATTACTTTCATGTGTAAAAAGACCTCTAAACAAACATTTTTTTTATTGATTCTGAATAATTTCGTTACCGGAAATAATTTCTAGCGATATCAAACGAGCCCTAAAGAAGTTAAAGATTTATGAAATTTCTTGAAGATGGTTGTTAAATTAAGGGAATGAAATCTTGAGCATCTCATTTCTACCTTTCTACAACTCATTGATCCGAATCTTAGTAAGTGGTTTCCTTCTCTTCTCTTTTATTTTTTCATTTGGTTCTCAACAATTTGTTTCACATGAATCAATTTAAAATGATACGAATTGACGAACAAAATAAACTTGAGAAATGACACATGAATAAGGGAAATTCACATAAATAAGTTCGATTCTCAACAATTTGTTTCACGTGAATCAATTTGAAAAATAAATAAATTATGAAACCACATAGGATATGCTCGACAAAATTTTCACATGTAAAATGAAAATTAGGCTTGTAAACGGTTTTCGTCCTCTTGGAGATACTCACCACTTATGGCGGCAGCGGAGAACCGCAGCTGAGAGCAATCAATGTCGGAGAACCGTCATTGAGGGTTCAATGTCGGAGAACCGTCATTGAGGGTTCAATGTCGGAGAACCGTCATTGAGGGTAGTTGAAGGGATGGGAAACGTACTGTTGAAGGCCGTGTTCCTCCCTTCGTTGATGGAGTTGGTGTGGGGAGCAACGACAGTCATATGCATTAGACGACACAAGTCTAATGAATTGAAAGGCCGAATAATCCGGGGGATGGACTAACCCTCATGAGAGAGTCATAATAAAAGAAGAAGAAAAAAACACATCAAAAGAAAACTTCGATCACAAACGATCAGATGGAGAAAGAGCATCAATTGAACTATCAGGCAAGCGAAATGAGGAGGAACAACGGGAATATTGTTGGAGATAATTTGTTCTCACGTTGAAAGATTGAGACTTCTAAGCCTAATATATAAGGTCGGTGGACTACTCCTTCAATTACCAATAAGGATGGAACCTCATCGGGTTTATGTGCTAGGTTTGGGCCTAACTCACATGTGCATTCGTATGGGGTATGCTGTACCCCGCTCTACCCGATCCGTTTGTATTGGATTCCGACTAACATGAGAGTAGAAAACATACCCAATTTGCTTCCCACTTATTAATTACCAACGTTTAAAATTCTCTCCAAAAAAACCTTGCCAAACATAAAATATTACTTCACAAAATTTATACCAATAATTTCTATCAAACATTTCTTAATCGGTAATTATACTCCATAAAATATGAAAGGATTATCTAAAAAATGAAATATATAAACAAACAAAGTTTTAAAAAAATCTTCTAAACAAAATCATAAAATACTTAATTCGAACGAATAGTACGAGTCAACCATAATACTTTCGACGAGTAAATTGATCTTATATACACCATGTGGGAGTTGGAAAGGAATCAATAATATCAAATGGAAATTAAATAAGCAATATTGTATTAATAGTGTAAAATAATCCTGTATGATTAGTTTAATTTCATTTATATTTCCTGTTCTGCTCACCAAACGTAACGGCTTCTTAAGTTCGACCCAGTTGCCGTGTAGATAAGGTGAAATGTCACTATAAGAAAAATATTTTTCGTACAAACAATTATTTCTTTATTATTATTTTATTTTTTTTATATATTTTAAATGAGGTTGCATGATAATGAAAGTGTTCAAGATTCATCCTTTTTGGACTAAGATATCAATTTAATTGGAAATTTTGTTCACGTTATCCTAATGTGAACAATTTCCCATTAATCTGATATCATACCAAAGTTTTCTAAAAGCTTGTTGGACACAATCAATCCGTGAACATCACGAGCCAAATAAATATGCAACAAACTGAACAAAGAAGATTACATATGTATTTCTAATAATAACTAAATAATAAAATAAATTATTTGACTTATAACTATAAATCCGTCAATTACGTTAATTGTTTATAATTTCACTTATTAGTTGTCATAACACGCTAACATATAGTATTTTCTATGTTTAATACTTATTATTATTATTGATATTTTATTGGATTTCATAAATAACAAAAAAAATGATTTACACTTGGTATGACTCTATTTATTTTTTAAAAAAAAACTATCATTTATAAGAACAAAATTCTAACATAGATGTAATAATATTTTATATTATATTATTAAATGAATTAAATTGTTTCTTATCTTATTTTACATAGGCTCTTGATGCCTGTATTTGGAGCCTTGATGGCGGTGGCGGCGGCGGTGGCAGCCAGGCGGTGGTTTCCTGACTTCGCAGCTCTAAAGTCAGATACCAAATGGGAGAGTGGCCCTCTATAGTCTATATGCTTATTTGCTTTGACTGCCTTTATTTGTCTTCTCTACTTTGGACTTTTTAGGCCCACTTTATTTATTTGGATTTTAGGATACATTGGATTGTCGTTCTTTCTTTTTTCTTCTTTTTAAAGTAAGTATGGTATCATTTGTTCATTAATTTTTTTTTTTATTGATTGAGATTTGATCCGACATTTTTGGGTTTACACACAATTTCGTTGATTTGATTTGAGTGTTACGACGATCGTGAACTTCGAATTTATGTAAGAATTATCTAACTGTTTTTTATTATAAAAATAAATATTTTTCGTACCAATTTGTTGTGATGTATACTCCGTGAGTTTTCACTCAACTATATTTGTGTTATAGTTCATTTCGTTATCTACGTACATTTTCATATTTTTTCTTTTATTGGGTTTTTGGGGTTGTATTATTCTTGACTAATCAATCCAATCATCGCAATTTTCCTTTTGATCGCTCTACCAAACGAGTCAAGCTCGAACCGTGATTAAATTATGAACGAGTTTAAAATACGTTCATATTTAACTTGTTTTAAAATTGAATGAATACAAATGCTCATCTCTTATAACATAAACTTAAGAAGTCCGAGCAACTCATCTCCTATAACAAACCTGGCAAGTGGAGAGGGTTTAATGTCAAGGCTTCATAGTTGATACTTCACAATAAATCTAGATTTGCTTTAGTTAAACACTCCATTCCTGAATTATATATGTTAAATAATGAAATTCGAGATTGCCTAAAAGTTGTTTTGGTCTTAAACAGTTTTCCTTTATAAACTCATGATCATTGATGCAAATCCATTGACAAGCAATCTTTACTTGTGATTAAACATAAAGGTGAAGACAATTTTATCTAATAAAGTTGATTGAATGTCCCATTTTACATGGAAGGTACGAAGAAAGCAACGTCAGGGTTATTTTTGGGCCATTCAGTACACTCCATTGATAAGATTCAACCACAAAAAGAAAGCGGTCTTAGTCGCCGGACATGGAAACATGTGATCTTCCTAAAAATGCACATGATAAAATAAATAGACAACACACCTAAAAGTCATACTGCAAAAAAGAAAGCAATTGTATTTTGATAGCTTTAAATTCTCAAATCATCGGTTCAAAAGATGAAGGTTCATATGGGTGTTTTTGACGGTTCAAAGTTAATGGTTCGTTTTACGAGTGCATGAAACGGATCAAAATCATGATTAGAATTGAATTAATCTGATTTCCAAAACATAGTTTTGGGTTAAGATGTTAAGTTAAAAAGTTTGGTTAAAAATACACCGACGTCCTAATTGTGTGGAACTTGACTCTATCAACCCTTATTACGAAGAGAGGGGTGCCAGATTGCGTAGCGCAAGAGAATAGGGGAAAATGTGAGTGTGTTTTGAATAAGAGGAAGACGTTTCATTATCTTACACTTATAACGTTGGTCCAACCCAACATCGTATTTGTAAGACTATCAGCCCAAAGCCATCCCTGGACCCGTATATGTAAAGACCTTCAGCTCGAAACCATCTCCAAACGTATATTTCTAAAACCCGAAAGTCGTTCCCCGAACCCTATATATATATATATATATATACCACAAGTCTCTCCACATTCAACCGGATACTTTCCTCAACACAATTCATCAAATATATATATACCACAAGTCTCTCTATATTCCGGCTTTAATTATGACCGGAACCCACCGAAAATGTACTCGGAAAATACTCCGGTGTCACTTTTGTAAAGATTATTCCAACAACTTATCCATTATAAATCAAAAGACATAAAACACTATATTTGAAAATATGAGTCAGATTGACCCAAACCCATGAAAAATTCAGGAATCGGGGAATGAAAAATACCGAAACACTAATTCCCGAAAAAGCCCATTCCAATACATTTTGCTAACAAACACATAAATCAGTTTAAGTGTTTCCGAAACCATCGCAAACACATAAATTGGTTTGAATGTTTCCAAAACCAATTCCATAGCTATTTTTACGATCCTAATAAAATTATTAAAAAAAATGTTTGGTATAATTAGATTTGTGGGTATGTTTTCCCTTTCTTAAAAACCCAAAGATTACTCTATATCAAACACCAATTATGACGGGATATACATCAAATGCTGAACTCCCATATATACTAACGCTGCACTTTACGTATATCGGTACTTTTTGGCATACTAAATCACGCACTAAAGTGTATTGCGTGGTATTTGTATGACTGTAGACTGTTGTCTGTATCTACCCATCTAAACATAAACTTTGAAACAAAATATAAAGGAGCACGCATTTACAGAACTACTGTTGACTGGAACTACAAAGCTATCTGTGGCTTTCTGTGCATCATAATCTCAATTAATTCATGCAAAACACTGTCATTAGTCATTATAGAACAAATGGAAGGCCATAATAACTTTGTAGAAGAACCAAGTAGGACAACTGTAAATTGATTGCCAGTAATAAAAAAAAACAGGGAAGGGAAATCAACTGCATAGTTTGGGAAAGGGGAAATCCACTTATCAATGTCAGTCGTATCATAAGTTAACTACTAACCTTATCTGGTGAAGACAGACAAAATAAATTAAACTTTGATGTATTCAACTTCATATTGTCAACATCAAGTTCGCTTCTGCGCATAAACGCTGGTGTCTTCTGCGACTGAAGACCACACATCTGCCGTTTTCTCAGCACAGTCAATCTGTTAAACCAAACCATGAAAACGCGGTTTAGTCACGAGTATAACCAAAGTGTTAAGAGACAGAGAGAAACTGACGTTCGTCGAGTAAGATGAACTTACTTGAACATCCACAAATCCTTTCAACATATTCAAGAGATGAACTCGCTTTTCTTTATTAAACCGATCAAGCTCATTTCTCGTGTTTTCCTACAATAAAATCAATGCCAAGTCATTCTGCATGTAAACATCAGAAAATTCGTTCCTAACTGATGCAGAAGGTAAGCAGCTTAACAAATTTGAATCTATAAGAGAAAAGCTTAACAATTTAATTTTAAGGTCCAATGTTATGAATTATGCGTTTTATAACCTGATGAACCAAGTTTTCCAACTCAACAAATTTCAGATAGGATAGAATAGTTTGATACCTTGATTTTCTCGTATTCTTTGATAGCACAGCTTTTGGCATCTTCTGTTGCACTCAGGGTTGCCTTCAACTCTTCCACTTTCTGAATATCTTTGCCAAAACCCTTGGACGATGAAGCTTCAACCTTTAGCTGCAGGGTTGAATAGTCGGATCCAAGAGTTTGAACTGTCAACAAGGCACTTGACCGGTCCAAAAATGCACTACGAGCCGCCAGCGTTATCTCAAGGTACTCGTGTAGTATATCCTACAAATTCCATCAAGATCATTAGAGCCTTTGGAACAACACTCGGTCTCTTCAACAATGTACTTCAGTCACGCTGTCATCTATAATAAAGGCAATCATTATAGACTAGATGCTCATAGTCTAAGCTTATATCTACATAGAACATAAATAAACAGACACAGAATTACAGAGAACTGAGACTAACCAAGTTTCTCACACTTTTGGCATTTAATGCTCGATATATTCTACTTGCCCTGATGGAAGCAGTTGCCACATTTTTCATATTGGAAGCATGTCTTTTCTGCGTCTCAAGCATTGCATTCTCATTTTCAAACTTTGTCAATTTAATAATCGCAAGCCCCAGTTCGCCCATAGTATTTCCAACATCTTGTTGAGATTTTATAAGTATATCCGCCTGAAACAGTAACAATAAACAAAGTTCAGTCACAATAATGCAACATATTTCGGTAAAAAGCATTTTGATAATAACCAATCCACAAAATTAAACGCACCAATGACCTGCTTAGAAGCATTAACAAGCGCTGACTCAAAGGCACAAAGTTTCTCCTTCATATCCAAATATTGCTCATCATCCTCGATGACTGTAAGTCTAGAACTACCCCATTCATTTGCAACAGACTGCTTAATCTCTTTAAATAACCTCAAGAGGTTTCTCCCTCCTTTTGCTGGATGCTTAACTTCATTTGGTGACACAACACTTGAAGAATCCCCGAGTAACTGCTTAGGCAACATGATTGCGCCATCAATCACCCTCGAAGTTGCATCTGTGCTGGCAGGAAGAGGAAGCTTTCCCGGGACCTGTAAGAACAGTCTCAGCTCATTACTATAACGAATCACTGGATGAGTTGCCAGTCTCCTCAAGTACTTCTCCAATGCCACTCTTCTTTGCTCAACAAAGTCTTGTTTTTGCATCACCTGACTCTCGACTACACTCTTGTCAGGCCTAGGAGGGATGAAAAAACCCCTATAGGATTCTGCTAACCGGTCTGCCAATGTTACCACATCCTTAAATCTTCTCCTTACGCTAAACTCAGTTCCACCAAAGCCTTGCATATTCGTCTTTGTAGTGATTAAATAGCTCACAAAAGTATTCCCACCAGGAACAATAGAATTTGATGCTTCATGCTCTTTCTGAGGATTGGAGACCTTGATAATCAAATACTCCACACCTTTTGAATTAGATCGATGTGAAATCGGTGAAGTATTTGAATTCTGCGAATCTATTAAAAGTCCTTCCGTTTCATCATCTGCGCCTCCGAAACCATTGTCCTCCAAAGGACTGACAAACACATCAGACTGAGCCAATTTCACACTGTTCGAAGAATTAACGTTCCTATCACCAACATAATCCATCTCCGGCAGCGGAGACAGCAATGGATCAGTATCAGCCCGTGAGACGATAGAAGTTGAAAAAGGATGATCTCGCGAATCAGTTAAATTCGACATCGCAGTTCTATAACTCGCAAACGACTTGGAACCTAATGGATCGTCGATATCATGATTCTCCAATTCATCAACTAGAGCATCGCTATTAGCCTCTCTCTCAGAACCTTTCTTATCGGAATTCATGATTTAAGATAATCGGAACTTTAACTCAAAACAATCAGAAAACAGCCAGATCAAGAAGAAATAGAGCCTAATTCAAGATACATTCGGATCCAAAAAAACATCAAAATCATAACAAGATCAGGAAAAGGCGTTATGCCAAAAATATTTCACAGACCAGGAAGCAGCAGCGCATGAAAATCTCCGCCGCGAATCCTAGCGTCGTCAATGGTAGTGAAAGAAATGAAGGGGCAATTTGAGAGGATTAATTCCGTGGGAGAAAATCTCTTCACACCAAGGACTGGAAGATAGAGGCGGGTTGACACTTTGCGAGTTCGCTGTTGCAAGTGGATTCAATCCATGAAGGTGCAGTCTACGGTAAGAAACGTGGTGACTGGTGAGTGGCAATTGTTTGCCGGTAGCTTCTTTCTAGCCCCATTTGATTGGGTTATTTGGGCTGTGGGCTGATTGGGCCCAACCCAAAACCGTTACTCTTTAACCGGATAATGCCTTAGATTTTATTGTCCTATGCGCCAATAGACCAATGTCTCTCCTTTCGACCAAAAAAAAAAATATTTATTCACCCTCATTTAACATTTTAATATATATACTTTAATAATATAACCTTATATTTTTAGTTTAGTATATATTTTTATAATTTAAAAATATGTAAGCTTACTTTAAAATTTAATGAAACCTAGAGTTGCTAAATGCTAATCTTTGGTTGCCTTCTTTCCGTTTGAGCTTTCAAAATTTTAACTTTGAATTTTTTGATTTAAGTAAAAAAATTTGAAAATGCATTCAATTCGGCTAGTAATTGTGAGCGCATATCATCCGAAGCTTCATCCAGTCATCCTAATATTGTGAAATCATACTTTTATGCTTGCAAAATAGGACATGTGATGATCTTGTCGTTCAAGTTGAGTGCGACCAGATTTTTTTTTTATAAAAAAGTTTGAACATAGTCGCAATGAACTAAGTTTTTTCCTTTAATAAAAACACTTACTCAAATCATATATAAGTGGCGTTTTAGTATTAAAATTTTGATCGCAATTACTTGCCGGTTAATTTGTAGTGATCTATACCGGACAAAGACCTAAATTTTCATTATATTTATTCTTAACCTTGCTTTGTTACAAAAAGATGATTAGTCCAAGAGTGTTGGAGAAAAGAAAAAGCGGTAAAAACTTCTCTGTTTTAGTCACTGAACAGTCGGACGACTCTTCACTAATCCATGATAACTCCTCTCGACGCTTCTTTTACTGGCAAGGCCTTTACCTATTCCCTATCACAACACTATTAAACAACGACAAATTTTCTTTTACATTGGACAAAGGACGATCATGTGTAATGGAATCTCAATATTTTTATTTTTTTTCATGTTTACTCTGTTTAAATTTGATGTGAACCACATCGCAATCATGCTACACCAAAACTCAAGTTTTCGGCAAAGTCATAAATAAACACCACCATGTAAATAACTAATAGTATATCTAACATCCCTCTAAAATAGAATGAAAAATGGCTTTCTAATTATTATAGACAAGCCCCTTAGTTTTCGAATTTCAAAATGCACTCTTAAACTAATTGATTTTTATATTTATAATCACCATCGTATAAAGGAAAGATCTACTTTTGTTTTAATAAAAAAAACGAAAAAAAAACTCACACTCACCGCGGTACTGAGCTTGTGTGTTAGGTTATATTAATTACAATGCGTAATCAATATTTGTAAGTTTGTAATGCAATGTATCAGGTAATTCTCTCACGGCTTAACCACTACCCCCTTTGAGAAATAGGGGTGTTTTATGAGCCGAAGGAACCGAGCAGTGACATGTTGAAGCTCGGCTCGTTTATAAAAAGAGTCGAGCTTTTGGCGAGCTGAGCCCGAATAACTCGCTTAAAATAATGATCATATAGTGTTATTTTAGTCAAACGATCCGAGCTTTACCCGAACGAGCCAAGCCCAAACCGAGCTTTTAAGGAGTCAAACACGAGCCAAACCCAAGTAATTTGTCTCATATAACACTCCTATTTAAAAGACATACTTTGTGTACTTTAACGTTCATTTTTTGTTTCATTTTAACCTTTAATCTTGACTTGTTTTAAATTATAAAACCACCTATAAAGTAGAGTACGTAGCTTATCCAAAAAATTCCTTGAAAATGTAACACCCCAAATTATGAGAACTCGGGACGTCACGGGTTAAGATCTCACGGTGGGTCACGATCCTAGATTTGCGACAATATCACTGGATCTTCCACAAGGCACAACATAGTAAAATCGAATAAAATTTAAAAACATGCAAGAGATCATAAAGTGAGGAAAAGAAAGTCAGTCATTTAACAAGATCTAAAATCCAAAAGAAAGAAACGAGTCTAGTCTCATGCAAATAAGGAAAACCCAATGTCCCGACTACCTCGTATGGGAACCCGGATGACCACCGACTCCGGATCACTCAACAGTTGTCTTAACCTGTGGTGCGTCTAACATAAGACGTCGGTATAAAACCGTTAGCTAATTATTCAAAGTATTATAATGTATACTAAAGCATAATCACATATAAAGCGGAAAGTAAACACATCATCATGCTACATTCAAACCGTTTTATAATCTTTAATTAAGGTGATTCACTTCTATTAGTTGAATTTATTTTGTAGCACGATAATCTCCCGAAACTCACCTCGGTCTCCGTATACCAACCGGAATGGATACTATGCATCTCAGCGTATACCAGTATGGTCTGGCCGCTGAGAACCTCTCAATCTATAGGCAGAGAATGGACAGTGATGTTACGACCCGTTATTCATACACTTGGGTCTAATAAAAGGTAACGTCGTCCTAGTCAAGTTATAATTATTAAACTCAATAAACACCACTTTAGCAATACATGCTAACACAAAGAATAGTTGGCTAAGTAAGTCATACGACTTACCTGCACTGGTCCGAAGTCCAACTAGCGAAAAATCCGATCCGTCCGTACGTGATCTCAACTACCTTGTGAAAACGGAAACGTCTAAGCATCTGAACTAGTGTCCAAGTAGCTTTTTGAAGCTTCTAGACCAAACGGGAAGTTCCAGAAAGAAGCACGGCTAAAATCCTAACTTTTTTCCAAAATTACCAAAACAGGTCTAAGACCCTCACTATGTCCAACAACATCTCACAACCCTAAAAGATTTATAACGGGTGTGAGGTAAACCAAATGACATGTACCACCAGCATATATATATGGCTCATCTGAGCCCCGTAACACATAGTATGTCAGGTCTTCCCTCGCGACTTGAGAATCTAGTGATTCTAAGAGATTAGCCAAAGATTTAACCTGCTGGAGATAAATTGTGATCGAATTGGAACCTTAATTTGACAACCGGTCAAAGTCGATCTTTTACTTGTTTGACGTAGCCTCTGGATGGATTACCATATGCCAAACGCATCGTATCCCAGACCTCATGGGAGGTGGTATCAGCAACCACGAAACTTGCAACCTCCGAGGACAAGGTGCCCATAATTGCACCGTAGACTAGCTTATCCTGCCTAACAGAAGTGTAGTAAGCGGGGTTTGTTGTTGTGGAGTTAGGCAGCGTGTTGGATGGCGCAGAAGTTGTTCCTAACATTGCCATGTAAATCAAAGCCATCAAGCGTTGCCATAACAACCTGTTTCTAGTTAAAATCATTTGTTAAATCAAGATTGACGATGTTCGTAAGCACAACAATAGTGAATAGTTTGGCGGTTTCATAAAGATTGTACGGAGGAAGGAAATAGCAGAAAAAAGGTCGTGCATTTGGTTTGATCGAATCTTTAAATATGATACCATATGAAAGTGTGATATCAATCGATAACTTTACTTATATAGACAAATATTAATTTATTTGAAAGACGCTGTTATATAGACGCTCTTATATAGATAAATATTAATTTATTTATATAATTAGTTGGATATAAGATCATAACTTAAATAAGTTAAACTGTATGTTAAAATAAGTTGTAATTGTCGTGTGCGCGTGTGTATATATATATATTCATCGGAATGGTGTTTAAAGACTCTTCTACTCACAAAAAAAAATGTACAAAATTTTTGACAAAAATGTCTTTTTAGAAAAAGAATAATAATAAATAACACTCGTCACGCTAACACTGCTCCGTAATGCGAACCTAGTACTTGAACCACTCTGTATTCATTTATATAAATGCGAACTTAAAATAGTGTTCTGTACTTGAACAACTCTGTATTTATTTATATAAATATTTTAGCAAACATTATTAAACATAAATAAATATAAACAACTTATTCCACTATGTTCACTTGTGTACCACTATGTTCACTTATGTAGGTAAATCTAATAAAAAAAGGTTATATTTAAAAATATAATATAACTTAAACATCTTATCAAGTACAAATTCAAATCATATTTAAAATTTTAGTTAATTTAAGATCAACTGATGAAGATTGCAAAAAGAAAATTTTAAAATATTCTACAAATTTGTGCCGACAATAAATGATTATTTACTTATAGGTTTGGAAAAAAATATATCAAAGTCGGGTAAAGTAATATTAAATATTGTTAACATAATTCAACTAAAAATCTCAACTAAAAATTCTTTCAAATTTTTTAATGAAAGTACTCCAGAAATTTATAATAATAAAATTAATCAAAATTGGATTTTTAAGAAATAGCCACCGAAAAAATATATATATAAACCAAATTCGTTAGATTAGAGATCAAAAATTCAAGTATAACTGGATTAATTTTTTGGGTGAGTAAATTAATTTTCGTTACTATCAACAAAAATCTGTAAAGCAAATGAGATTTTTAAAAAAAATCTTCTGAAAGAAAATACGATCTACTTGGAATATTTTTTAAAAATAAATTAAAATTCGATAGAAGAATAAAGAGATTAAGTACGGGGCGTAGACGGGTTGTTAAGAAGATGCATGTTCAATGTCCGAGAATTTCTGATTATAGCCAACATTATTAGTTTTTAATCGAAAGTAGCTAACAACTTTTAATTATTTGCATAAACATATATTTTTTTTTAGATGTAATAAATTATTATATATTTAGATATTTAGCTTAATATATAAGATTTTTTGGCTTAATTAATTATTTATCAAAAAAATTGAGAAATAGTGGTGGCATTAAATTTTTTGTAAAAAAAAATGAATAATAATTTTTCCGTCGAAATTTTATTTTGTAAAAAAAAAATCAAAAATAACCACTTTTTTGTAAAAACGTAAATGGAAAAAACAATAAATTGAAAACTAATTTATTTTTTACCAAAACAAAATCTGAACCTAAAAATTCAAACAAAGAAAGATTACAAAATTCGAATATTTAAAGAAAAAAGATTTTTAATAAATAAAAATAAATCTCTTTCGAAATTTTTGCTACGAGATAATTTTAGAAAAAGTAAGATTAAAGTGTACTCCCAAAAGAACGATTTTTTTTTTTCCGAAATACATAACTTTTTCGAAATAATGATTTTTTAAAATCATAAAGAAACAAATGTCATCGATAAAGATTTACAATCGAAGATTTTAATATTAATGAAATATTAAATTAAAGCGAATTTGAATCGAAAAATTGAGAAACGGTGTATGATCAAAACGATTTGCAATAAGATAAACATAAACAGTAACGATTTTTTTGTAAAAATGTAATTTGAACAAAAAGATTTGCAATCAAAATATTTATAAATAAATAGCTCACAATCAAATCTTTTGTAGCCGAAATTTTCAACAGGAAAGAAATATCTTTAAAATACAAATCTGAATTAAAAAAAAACAAAAACAATTTTATTGTAGTCGAAATTGAATGATAAAAAATGACTAAAAAATACGAATACAAAAAAATAAAAATATATGAATTTGAATCCCTACCGGATACACCATCGTCCCTACCGATTCTTCAAAGCATTGGAAATCTAAAAATAAAAATATATGAAAGATGTAGAAATTAAAACTGAATGGAAGATTTAGAAATTTACCTGAGAAATATAAGATGGAACCTGAAAAATTATTAACGTTTACTGTGTGTACGAAGATGCTTGTACTCCATGGAAATGGGCTTATACTCTTTATAGTGTTCAACTCCAAGGAACAAATCATCTATCGTATTGACAACTACGATACCAAAAGTAATTGTGAGGTGTTCCTCTATGGAAATGGAATGGGCTTCTAGTGTTTGACTCCTATATATAGTAGAACTGGAACTGAATGGCTTCTCCTGTAAGTTTAGCTTCTAACAAAGAAGTTTATCAATCGACAAAAAAAGATTTGTTAACGTAAATTTGTTTTTAAAAATTGAAAATTAGATTTTGTGGTCAAATTCTATGCCGATCTGATTAATATAAATTAGGTTTAAATTTTTATTTTAGTAACAAAAATTTTGTGGCTTACAAATTTTTTTTTTAATCGGTCAAAAAATTTTGGGAGCGTCACGTCAGCACAAGTGACGGCTCTTTTAGTATAGGTATATAGATACTACAACAGAAAGAATAAGAAGATAATAATATCTTTCTAGAATCTCTAAATATAATACTCTAAATATAATAACGGTTTCGATTTCGGTTTTAGTTCAGTTTTTTTCGATTTCGATTCGGTTCCGATTCGATTTCGGTTTCAGTTTAATGAATCTAATTTAGTTAATCTGTTATTAATAGATGAGCACTTCATTTATATGTGACACCAGTCACACCATCATTTGGAGGGGTGTACTTATGGATCGTATATTGCAATAAACTAAATTGCAAAAGGGCCAAGCTAGTCAAAGAGACAAGCATGGCCGTGAAGAGTCGACAGATCTTCGTATGCAGTTATTGAATTCATGTGCATTGCCATGTTAAAATAGTTCACCACATCAACCTGTCAACATAATAATATCCATACAACTATAGTAGTGAAAAAAAATATAAAAATATAATCGAGATCGAATTTGGTAATCAATCATTTTAGATCAAAATCTAAGATTTATCAGCAAATTTATTCATCTTAGTTCTTAAATATATCCACAAATTAAAAATGTTTTATAATTAAAAAACAATTTTTATACTTATTTTTTAAATAAAAACCCTTAATAATAACTTAAATTTTAAATTTATATCACATTAATTTAGGATCTGTTTAATACATGTTGAGAATCAAACCAGAATGACATAATTCGTCCTTAGAGAAAAGTGATTGGTATGCAATTATAATAGTTTAAATCTCGATCAAAATCAAAATGACTTAAAGAGTTCTATTTAATAATATGATCGATGATTAAATTTGTCAACAAATCCGAAATCAATCATTCATAAACACACTTCAATCCTCATTCTAAATTTAAGTAACAAATACAAATACAAGAAAGAACCAAGCTCAATTTTGATTCCATAAAATCCATACCAAATAAGACGTAGACTCTAATTGAACGATAAGAGGTTGTAGAATTCATCCTTTAATATATTTTTATTAATGTTTAGAGGAAGAGAAGAAAAATAATAATATATAGTTTATTTATCATCATATTTCGTTGTGTTTGCACTTTACCAATCATCTATAATGTATTAATGTCCACTATGTTCTCTCTCACTCTTACATAGTTATATAAAAAAATCTTAACATTTGACAAAATATGCGAAAGAATCTCTAACATTAAAGCCTATTACGAACACTTACCCTAATGCACTTCTGCTAACTAGCAAGAAGAGACAGTGAAACTCAGGATGGATAGCGTCACCGCACACGTGTCAGCGGTTTCAACCGTCCGATTAGATTTCCGGCTGGAGATCGATCAAGGAAAAGTGATGCTATCCCTCCTGAGCTTTACGGACTCTTCCATACTTGGAAATGTTTCTGAAGGAGGAAGAAGAAGGCTGCTTCTCGCGGTATTTATAGAGGGCTAATGTGCCAAAAATTTAAAAAGCAAGTTTCTATGGAGGAAAAGTGCAAATATTTGACAAGTTGACGATTTTTTTTATTTTTTTTACTTTTTGGTTTACTGTTGTGATTTATTTGTATAGCACTTTTCCTTATTCTTTTCCCCTGGGTAAAAATGTATTGCGTTAATGGAATGCAGACATTTTCATAATACATTTTAAACACGGATACTATTAAAAAAATTAAGTAGATAATATTTGTAAATTATGCTATTAACATATATCTAAATAGCATCATTTTTGTAAGCATCGATATAACTTTCATAATTTGAGAAAGTGAATTCAAATAATTAAATAAATAAATAAAACAAGTTAAAAGAGACTTTTTTTTCTCTGTAAATGGATGATTAAGTCGATTGACTATATAAACGTAATAAAGTAATAAAAAATTAAAAAGACGAAAAATAATAGTATTAAGTAGTAGGTAAAAAAAAGTTGATTAAAATTTAAGACGTACGTAACGACGGTGATCCCCTTAATAAATGACTTGTCATTCTACTTTTGGGTGGACAAATCATGATTACATTATGAGCAAAATATAGTTTGCCTTTCACCACCCCAACATCATTTTCTTCTCGATTATTGTTTCTATTCAATTTTATAATTATTGGGATGACGGACCTAAATTATCACCTTTCATTTTTTTTTTCTTTAATTGTTTAATTACTATTATTAGTCCCATCGAATATCAGTGGTGTAGATTATGATTTTCTTTTCCATACATTTGAAAAGCAAACAAAATCAAAATGTTTCAAAAAGAAGCCAAGATTAGATTGGCGTGGAGGGGTATTCGGCCTAGTTCATTTGGTAGATTTAATTTTTTATTTTAATAAAATTATGTAGTGTTAAAGGTTTTTATTAGATTTTTTTTAAAAGTTTTCTTGAGAAGATTTTTGGTGAATTTTAAAAAGCGACAGTTTTTTTAAAGGTTAGACATTTTACCCGTATTTATTTGAACATGTAAATATTATATTAATAGAATGTGTCATTTTAATAAATTTATCTTTTAAAAAAATTGATCAAGGAAATCAGTTGAAAATACTAGACGATATGCCGTCTAGTGGATCAAAAGGTCGAAAAACATTTATCTTCAAAGGAAGTACACAAGTAGAAAGCTTGTGAAACATTTGTAGACACCTCTAATTTAGACTTGTAGCAGAGCTATCAAGACGCAACCAAAAACAACATCAACCTAAGAAGATGACTGTAAAACACAGGGTCTTGACATAAAAGTATATAACTTTTGATGGTGAATGATTGAAGATTTATAAGAAGAAATTTGTTCATGAAAAAGTTGGAATTTTTTTTAAGAATTAGTTTTTGTTCGATGGGAAACGAGAATTCACCTCCAGAAGATCGATTTGCATGTGATTCTACCAAATGAGTTCATCATCTTAAAAAGGATTGATATAGGTTATACGGTTAATTGAATTCAAAAATTCCAACAACCGACTTTTGTTATTTTCTTATAATTAATAGTTTTTTTTATAACTTCTTTTCTTTCTTATAATTAATTGCACATTGTACTAAGTGAGTCGAGATTAGCGAGCAAACTACTATGTTTTTCCTCACAAGGTTAAGCAGATCTTAAGTCCAAAAGTGTGCAGAGCACAAAACGAGAAGTTGGTAGTGAAATCGAAAGCTTTTTTTGTCAAGCATTGAAGCACTCGGGAAATCATGGTTCATTGGCTTTATGGCCTTCAAATTGTGCTTTTATCAGCATACGAGGAACCAACACCTCGAGAAATCATGTTTGAGGTAAAGTCATTAGTACATTTGATTGAAAAAAACACAGCCTCGTAATATTATTATCTTATACTCCTTTCTAGTATTTATTCGTTCCTAACTAAATGGTTTCTTTAGTTTTTCAATTTTTTCTTTAACTAAGTTTCTCTTCATCCGTAATTTCTTTTCCTACAATCCTTTTGATGTTAGTTTCTTTAATTTAGACTATTAGAATTTCAGTTCTCGCAGGGCAATGGGTGTAGTTCTTTGTTTTACTTTCGACATAAGCTTGAAGTTTCGATTTTATCTTCCATTGTCCTATATAGTGGTCAAAGAAAAGCATATTGACTAGCAATGTTTAATTAGTTATTCTAAAGCAATACTTGAGTTATCGAGAATTAGAGCAGAATAAGACAAACCATGTAAAAATTTAAAACATCTGTATAATTAACAAAATCAAAGTATTTGGACTTAACTACTACAATTCATATGCAAATGAAAGTCGTTAAATAGTTATAGTTCAGTTCAAAACGGTTCTTTTATGATTCGATTTCACTCATTTAAAATGCAGGAATCGAATCGTATACCTACTCTCACTATTTATGAACCGTTTAACATATAATAACCCTACCTACGGATATTGATGCAATGAGAAAATTTAAAATCTCCTAGTATAATAGCCCTTAATCAACGGATATAAGGATATTGATGCAGATGCAATGAGAAAAATTAAAAAGTATTATGCACCAGCCGGGAATCGAACCCGGGTCTGTACCGTGGCAGGGTACTATTCTACCACTAGACCACTGGTGCTTATTGATATAATTTGGGAGAAAATATATGAGGTTTTAAAAATAGAATTACCATTGTTACAAGTACATGTAACTATCTGAGAGAAGTACGATTGAGCAGGAGAGATTAGACGAGCTAGAAATGGCTGGTGGGAGCATCTTCAAGCCGTCAATCTCTAACTCACAAAGGATTATCAGTTTTTTCCCCCCTAATTTACTCTCCAGTCATGGACATAGCAAGAAAAACTCTTCTCTGCTTGTTCGTGCTTCATCTCAAGTATTTTCTTCTATCGGGTAAAATTCAACCAATAATCTCTATTTCCTTCAGAATCACATCGTTTAACCATTTGGATTTGATCAAATCTTAGTTTCTTTGTTGTTGCTGGATCGAATTTTACATATTTCTGCTTGCTTTGCTCTAGAAGTATAGACTGTAAATTGAAGTGGCACAAAGAGTGTTTAAATGATGCTTAGATTAGAATTCATTCTTCGTGCTATAATCAGAAGTTCATTTGCACTGCCAATTTTGAATTTTAGTGGGTATTTATTTGTATCACAAGGAAACTAGAAACTGTTCTATAACCTCCAATTGCAAAAATGTTATGTTTGTAGGTTAGACTTGTCATTAAGCGTTGGAGTACACCAGATACCACATCCCAACAAGGTAAAATTCTAATTGAGTAAATGTATTTCTATGTCCCGATGGACTTGCTGTTCTTTCTACCATTTTAACATTTATATTTGAAAGTTCAAATGAATTTTGCCTGCATAAGAAATGGTTTAGCATTAATCTCATTCTCAAATTTGTTTGTTTTGAAGGTTGATAGAGGAGGGGAAGATGCCTTATTTATAAGTAGCTATAACGGCGGAGTAATCGGTGTTGCTGATGGTGTATCTGGGTATGGACTAATATTTTCGGATTAACAATTCCTCTAATGGAATGTGTTTTGGTAGCAACAGTTTGGTTTGCTGATGTTTTCATAGTAGTTTGATTCTGTGTTACTGTCATGCACGCGCGCGCGCGCGCACACACACACACATATATATGTGTGTGTGTGTGTGTGTGATATGCACCACTAATAAGAAGCTGTAGTCGATCTTAATACTCGTCTTGATCTTCAGATGGGCTGAAAAGAATGTCGATCCTGCATTATTCTCACGCGAACTAATGGCCAATGCTTCGTCTTTCGTTGAAGATAATGAGGTATACATCAAACCTTAAATTTTGTTGAAGATGGAGATGAAATTTGACTTGTGTTTGGACACGCTTATTATGTCACAGGTTAATTATGACCCACAAATACTACTGATGAAAGCTCATGCTGCTACCATGTCTATCGGTTCAGCAACCGTGTAAGCCTTTAACCACTGAAAGCTTGCTTACTTGATATTTTCTCTGGCATGTTGACAGCCATTTTCTCTATTTGTATGTGTTGGATTTTGTAGAATTGTTGCCATGATGGAAAAAACAGGAACTCTTAAGATTGCCAACATTGGAGATTGCGGGATACGCATAATCCGAAAAGGTAGAAACACTAATCTCTGGGATTATACTTGCTGTTGATTCTTCATTTGTTTTCAATGCATAATTGAATGTGTTGTTACAGTCACAAGACTAGTGGCATGGTGATTTTGTAGGGAAGTTAATTTTCTCATCGTGTCCAGTAGAGCATTATTTTGATTGTCCTTACCAAATGAGCTCGGAACCAGTCACACAGACATACCTCGATGCTGTGGTACGCAATACATCAATATAATAAGGTTTCATTGTACCATTCAGAGACAAGTCATGAAGAAAAATGTTCTTTTCGAGTGCAGGTTAGTAGTGTGAAACTCTTAGAAGGAGACGTAATAGTAATGGGATCAGACGGGCTCTTTGACAACGTTTTTGATCATGAGATTCTGTCATCGGTTACGAACCAAAATGATGTTAATGAGACTGGTAATGCTTGATACATTGTTATTCATTTGGGTACTTGATTTCGTTTTTGACTTAATACCAAAAACCATTTGCAACTGTTAGCAAAGGTTATTGCTAGGCTGGCGAACGGGCACTCGAAGGATACAAATTTTGATTCTCCATATACAATAGAAGCTAGATCCCGGGTATTAGCCTTATTTGTACTCGAGGCATCTTGCTCGTGAGATACATCACCGAGAAATTTTCATTATTTTCTCTCTTTGCAGGGAATTGATGTGGAGGATTGGAAGAAGTTACTCGGGATGAAACTAACAGGCAATTATCGAAACTATAACGTTAAGGCAGCACAAAAACTATGCGACACTTGCTCGGAAAAATTAAGATCAAACATTATTTTTTGGCAGGTGGGAAGCTCGATGATATTACTGTACTTGTCGCTCAGGTTGTCAAGGACACAATGTGAATCCTCAGACCTCACAGGCGGCGATGACTCGCCGTTCATGGTTGTCTTTGTCTTGGGAGTACAAGGGGTTGGCTCTCTGTTTGCATTTCAATGAACCAAAATGTGCAGGCTTGTTTACTATACAAATACTCTTATCACTTGGATATATCTACATGTACTGATTATACTCTCATTATTATTGTGTATTTTCTTGTATGTAATGTGATTGTGAATCCTCATTTATAGTCAACATGGTAACTTAGGGTGTTTGACAGGATGTTTATAAACTGTCTATTATTAGAAAGAGATTCAATATTTATTAACTGTTTTTCAATCAAAGAGATTCAATATTTGACATAACTGAGTGTAATATCCAATTTCACCATTAAATGGGAGAAACAATGGTATCTGATGACAAACCCTAACAATCTCAACTAAAATAAATATACCTGACAATTTATTCCAAAAATCAAAAGGCTAACAAAATTGAAACTATTTATACAACAGGAAGCCCACAAATCAGTCCAGATTCACCTACTTTGAACAAATTTTGTTTTCCCCTCAAAATTTCAGACAAAAAACTCATACCTGTGTGAGATTCGGGAAACTGTTTAAGAACACATCGTACAGCTGCGGGCTCCGAAAAAATGCCGATGTGAGATGATAGTGTGTATCTAAAAGAAGATAAATTAGGAGATGCTGGTCTGGCTTCTGCTCTCATTCATCTCTTCAAAGAACGATTTTCCTGCCTCATAAGTAGACCAACAGATAGCTGCAGCCGGGGCATGGAAAAGCATTCTCGGAATCCAACCCCTCAATAGCCCTCTGTATCCGTCTTTCTTCACTATTGTTTGAATCACATCTTTTATTGAGCCATTGATGAATCTGTCACACCCACATATACCCTGCAAGTAATATGCATGATTAGCTTAATATATAGTCAATCACCCTGAATGCATAATGCAAGTTCTATACCAGATGCTTTAAATGTGCAGTTAGATGCCTTCCCATTGTAGTACTACATTATACACTAACTACTGCTAAATTTGATTTTCAAAGAATGCATGACATCGAAACATACACTCAAATCCTTGAAAAGAGACAATTGCACCAAGCAACAATGGTGAGAACCTGTTGCAATAATGTATCATGCTCATGAGCTTCGGCTCCAATAAGCTCATGATTCCCAAATCGACCCAATTGTAATAAAAACGAGTCTCAAACATTAAAAGTCAAGAAACACATGTTTGAAGCATCACAGAGCAATAAAGGAGTCTAAATCACTCAAGTCGTGAAAAAACAAGTTTGAAGCATTAAAAAGTAAAGAAAAATCAATATCTGCATCTTCTCCGCTTGAAACAATGATGATCTCTTCAATTAGTTGACACCAACATCTAACAAATTCATCATCTTGATTGCCGCACTTGTAGTAGCCTTCTGGATGAATTTGAAAGTACAGAGAGATGGAAAGAGAAAGGAGAAGGTTCGTTGGATCTTGGATGAACAAGGTGATGGAAAGACAAAGGAGAAGAGAAGCCGGTGTGGAGGAGGAAGAAGTAGAAAGTTCTTGTGTAAAAATTTTACATACAAAAAGTTAATGGAATACAAATAGTATTGTTTATTTAAAAAAAGGAAAATATCTTCTGAAATTTTATCTATTGATAACGATTACGTATAGATTGAAGTAATTAAGTAAATGAAATGCTATTTGGCGGCATAATCTATCAAATGCTGCTAAATTACTTCAGCTTACAAATGTAGTAGGAAGACAAAAAAAAAACTAGTAGCTCAGACAAGCTAAGAAAGATACTAATAACACTTAGTTTAAGTCTACTTAAACAAATCAGGCAAAAAAAACAACGGTTTTTATTGTTTATTTCAATCATGATGAGAAGGAGTTTAATCAGTGATCATGCCCCAGGTGTTGCAAGGGACTCAATAGACACGGGTCGAACAATACCAAGAAAAATACTGGTCACAGCCTCACAGGTTCGCACGCATAACTCGCTGCAAACCATCTCAAACTAAAAGCACTAACTCACTAAGCAGTGCATACAAGAACAATTTAGAGTTACATTAAATTTACCAGTCAACGAATTCATTAGCAATAGTTTCAGTTACACCCGAAAAGTGGTTTAAATGTGCGAATTCGTGCTCTAGAAGCCCAACTCATGTAGACAATTATAACATCTTAGCTTGCATTGATGTTCTGCATATAGCCAGAAGGATTTTTATGGCTTATCAATTTATATCATATGATTATAACTATACATGTCCAATAAGAATTTCTCCAACCAATTCCGATTCCAGAATTCTATAAATATGTTGCATCTCACAGCTTATACTAAGATATTCTTTCTCTGTACTTCACAGATCAATCCAAACAAGCAATTAGAATGTTACTATAAATTTCCAATCATCTCATAGACAATAGTCAATTGCAACTATTTCCAGAACCAAGTCTAGGCATTCATCATCACGGCTCCAAGGTTTCAATCAGCCTCAATGAACCGTAATATATCAAAGACAGAACAATCAAATCAAACACTGCAACACAAAAATTATTCACCTGGCACTGTAATTGAGTCTTCACAACATCCAGGGGCGTGGTAACAACAGCAGCCAAAGCACCAGCCGCCGCACCAGCGGTAGCATAGACTACCAGCCGCTCATCGCTCGCACTCTCCGGCGAGATCTCCATCAACCCCCTCTTCGCTGCCTCATACGTAGCAAAATGCACCGCTGTGTACGGCGCATTCATTAATACAGTCGTTCGATACGACGCGTAGAAAGCCCCAAAACCCTCCTCCTTGAGAATCCTCTTCAAGCAATCCCAAACCCCATGGTAACCTCCATTAAGCTGAAGCCGCTGCTTCACCACATCCATCGGCGTTAAAACGGCGTCACTCATTACCGTCGCACAGATCCCAGAGACAGCATGTGCGAATGGATTGTTAGGGTTTTCGTGAGACAAGGACTTCTTGCAGAGCTCGTAGACTGAAAAGTAGACGGCATGTGCGGGGCCAGCACCAAGCCCCATGGCGGCGATACCTCGATAGAGACCGGCAGCTCCGTCGGTCTGAAGGATGGATCGAAGGGCGCTCCGAACTCCGACGGATTTGATCGGACAGGAACCAAGGGCTTGCATACGAGTCTTAATGGTGTCTACTGGGAACATGGACATGTGCTCGATGCATCCGGCAATTGATCCGGCAACCATGAACTGCCAAAAGAGGAGCCCGTCATGGGGATGAGAGGAGACGGTGACCTCTGGATGGAGTTCCGGGGGGTCGGGGACTGGTCGAAGTTCCGATGAAGTGTGGAATTTGGAAGTGGTTGACTCGGTGGTAGTCATGGGAGAGGAGTTGGAAGGAAGGAACTAGGGTTTGGAGATGGAGGAGGTGGTCAGCGGGTGGTGGCCGCCATACACAGGAGAAACGAGGTTAGGTGGCGTTTGGACTTTGGAGGATCGGAACTCTGGAGGAAAATTCGTCATATTTTATAGCATAATTTTATTTGTGATTTTTAGAATATAAGCAATCTTATCTTATATTATATATATTAAATCAGAGGTCTCTATTACACGTGTTGCCTCCAGGATTTTTCTCAGCCCAACAAAAATTTTACATGCCTCTGCTGCCACGTGTCGCCTCCAGATTTAACGTCAAGATAATTATAACTACGTAATTCAAATCATTATTTTTTAAATCGGATTAAAAAAAGGTTTGTTCACTACTTAACAAACTAATGGATTAAAAAAAAGTTTATTGTCACGTGTGGTCCCAGATTTAAAATAATATTAACAAAAATTAATTACGTAATTTATATATAAAAATCCAAAATGATTATTTAATAGAAAATTTTAATAAATCAGTCTTTTTCCTTTCTTTTTCCTTTCTCTCAATTATTATTAAGTAATTATGAACTCTATCATTCTTCTTCATCATGTAGTTTCAGCAACAACTTCTATCTTATCGTTTAATTTACGGCTACTTCCGATACATGTTACCAAAATTTCTATCTTATCATTTTAAATAACCACAAATCTTTTTGAGAATAAATTTTAAAAAAATTCATTGGAACTTAAAAAAAATATTATTAGTCGTGATCTTCTTCTTTTAAAAATATAACAAAATATGATAAATAAATTGCTTATGAAAATGAATGAAAACAAAAAAAATTACCGAAAATTGCCAACAAAATAAATGGTGAAAACTAATCTTTGGAAACAAAATTTTAATTCTTTTATCTAATTGGTTTTATAATTTATTTTTTAACGAATTCACAATTTTTTGCTAACAAATCTCTCCGTACATTTATTTTAATTATTTAACAATTTAAAATATTATTTATTAATAAATATTTATTAGGTACGTGCTTCGTGACTAATTGACTACGTATATGTTTTTCTAGACCTTTTTCCAAATGAGATTATCAAAGAATAATATTAAGATTTTATCATTTTTCTATATTTTTGAAGTATTTAAATATTATATTTGAAAAAGGTAGATACGAAAATAATATCGCAAAAAGAAAAATAAATGTGACCATGTACATTCATACTCATTAGTACACAAGTGATCTTACTAGAACCATATTGAGAACCGAAAATTTTCATGGTAAAATATAATTGATTATTCACCTCCTTATCTTTTTTAATATACATATTAATTTATAAATATTGTAAGTTTATTAAAACTCAATCCCGCACAAGGTGCGGGAAATATACTAGTATATATATTATAGGAGTAGCACTCCTTGCTACGTGTCACGCAGAAAAATAATTACTGTCATGTGTCATTTTAGCATTTAACTACATCCCACCAAAATATTAATTAAGTTTATTCATTACAAAATTATTTAACGAAATATTAAAATCAAATCTTAATTAAATCCATCCCTTCCAATCACTTTTTTTGTTACTTGAGATATGTATAAACATTAGAATTACATCCATAACAAATTTTAGCAATACAAAAAAAAAATAAAAAATTAATTAAATCCACTTTTCACAATTAAATGTTACGGTTTTCATCCCTTCCAATCACCTTTTTGTTACCTGAGATTGTGTTATTTCTTAAATTAATTTATATATAACAATTAATTTAACATCATATGCTACTAATGTACTATTTCTATTAATATATGAATCAATATAATAAGGGGGAGAAAAATCAAAATATGAATTATTATACGGTTAGATATTTTATTAATGTATTATATAATATTATAGGTAAAGTGTAGAAATATTTATTGCTTATTATCTACTCTATCTAATGACAAAAAAATAGTTTATATATAATACCTTAAAGAAATATAATAACAAATAATATTTTTATCAAAATCCCGTGCAAGGCACAGGTAATACACTAGTATATATTATAGGAGTAGCACTTCTTGCCACGTGTCACGCAGGAAAATAGTCACTGTCACGTGTCATTTCAGCAATTAACCGCAATCCACCAAAATATTAAATAAGTTTATTCATTAGAAAAAATATTTAACGAAATATTAAAATCAAAAATATTAATTACGAAATATTAAAATCAAAAATATTAATTAACATATTACAATCACAACAAATTTTAGCAATAAAAAAAGAAATATTAAAAAAATATTAATTACGAAATATTAAATAAGTTTATTCATTATAATTTACGCTAAAAATTTCGAAATTAATTATAGAAAATCTCAAAAAATGTTGAGTATCCCTCCATTCTAGCATGTATATCTATAATTCAGGTTTCTTTCACATGCATATAAATATTTTCCAATCTCTCTTCTCCTTTCATCCGTCTCTTCGTGCCGTTCTTCTATGTAAGTGAGAGAGTTATCTCAAAAAAATTTATACGACTGCTATCTATCCTTACTTTTTTTGAGGTTTGATTTCAACTTGATAAACAGGAACGTCTCATCTGTAGATATCAATTCGACAACCGTGTCGACGTCAACAACTTGATCCTTTGATCCTCAGTGTCTTCCATTGTTCATCTTCCCCAACTCGAGCAAATAGAAACAAACATTCGCCTTTGTTTACAGGATTCTTGGTTATTTCACAACTTCTTCTTCCACTAGCGATGGATTGGAGTGTAAACAATTGGGCTTCCAGGTTCTAGAAGATTTATGTTCGTAATACGAATAAGCTTTCATGATTTTTTTAATCATTATATTGTAATTTATAATAAAAGATGGGTCTTGCATGTACCTATTTTGTGAATAGGTATTTCATTCATATTGTTTGTTATAAACTTCAAGTTATTTATTACGTATTTATTTTTTTTAATTATTGTGTTACATTTTGAATAATTATTTGGGTTTTTTTTTTCATTATATTAAAATACATATTTATTTTCAATGATGAGAGTGATTCAAGTGAAGACCTTGGTTTAGTACAAGAAATACCTTTGTTTCTTTTACGAAGTTGTAACCATTCAATGAGTTAAGGCTACAAATTGTACAAAAATATCATACAATAATCTCATTATATATATATATATATATATATATATATATATATATATATATATATATATATATAAACCTTTGTCTTTTATGTTAACATGTAGTGTATATATATAATTTGATTAATTATCTATAATAAAATTATATATATATATTATATATATATATATACACGTAAATTTTGAATTGCTATAAATTGTATTTTTAAAAGGCTGTAATATATAGAATTATCCATATTAATGATAGTTTAATAAAATATTAAGTGTTACTAATATTATGACAATAAACTCATTCATTTATAAATATTTACTTATTTTTAATTAGGTGACCTACGTCGTTCAACACTCACTTGGAACATATTATATTTACTTGATTTTTCTATCATTAGGGTTTGTTATATTTACTTGATTATCAAGTGACCTAATGTATATTACCCTATTTATTAATGTAGAATTTCGTGTAATTATATGATATCTTGAAAATATTTGTACGTAGTAAATTAGTAAAGTGGTATTTAATAAAATGTTTCTGTTAGATTGACAAACTTAGTATAGAGTATTTAATATCCCTTGAAGAAAATTATGTTGCTTTTAAATAGAAAAAATACTTTGACGAATTTGGTAACGAAAACTATAACTATTAGAAGCGAAAAATACTTAAAAGAAAATTAAAACTCATAATAATATTAACTATAATATCATTCTCCATATTTTTATACATATGAATAAATAAATGAATAAGCATTAATCATTTATTAAAATTCAACCCCCATAAGGTGTAGGTAATACACTAGTTTAAGATTTTAAGATACGTTCATTTTTGTGTTGGTGATAATTGATATAATTTATTTATAATAACTAACATAATACTCGTGACTCGCACGGGATGACACAAAATTTATTCATAAATTAAAAAAAAACATAAAAATTGTATATGGTAACCAAAAAACCAAATACTATTTTATGACAAAAATACATAATTTATTATAAGAATATTTATATATTTTAGTCATAACATATTACATTTGCTAAAATAAATAAACGAAAAAGTTTTTGCCTAATATACAAGAGAGTTAGTCATTGAAATATCCTATTTTTTATATATTAAGCTTAATTTTGTTCTTAAATTATTTTAAAATAAATAGTAAAATTTTAAAAAACTTTTCTAAAAGAATTATGTCAAAAAATGGTAGTTCTAAAAAGGAAATTGTTAAACCAATAAATTATATATAGTTTTAATAGGTATAAAATAACATAAGATCAATCTTTTTGTATAAATGGCAATAACTTTATCATCATTTCCATAAATAAAATAATAAATATGTCAAAAAAAATGATATGGCACAACCTAGAGACGACACATGACGAAATATGACGTGTCTTAACGTGTGGGATGTCACATGGCAAAATTCGAGGTGGCTTAACGTGAGGACGACAACTGGACAATGTTACTTCTATTTTAGTATTATACTAGCTTAGTACCCGTACCTTGTATGGACATATAGAAATTTTAACTAAATAATTATTAAGATGATAAATAATCAATAGCACGATAAAATAATATATAAAATTTATGTAAAAGTTATTTGTTTGTGTGATAACACTTGCTATATAATATAATAGTAATTTAACACCTTTAATATGTAATGGATATTTTCTCATCAAAAAAATAAAAATGGTACATAAATTTTAAAATAAGCCAATCTAGTAATATATAATATAACAGTTTAGCTCCTGAAAGAGGAAATGGATAAATTTTAGGTAAGTAAAAAATAATAAATAAGAATAATAGATAGATGTAAAAATATAATACGGTAATCTACTGTATAATACTAGAGCAAAAGTAGATTTTGCCACATGTTATCATCACATTAAGCCACCTAAGATTTTGTCACATGTCATCGCCACATTAAGCCACATAGGATTTTGCCACATGTCACCACCACATTAAGCCACATCGGATTTTGTATACATCTTATTTATTTTTAGTTAATTATTTCCATTTTTATTTTATTTAGTTTCTTAGTTAAGAGAATGACATGTGATATAAAATATCAAAAAGGATTATGACATAAACAAAAATAACTTTCTATATTTAACAGATATTATACTATTTGTGTGTTAGAAGATGAAATTATATAGATTTTTTTTAATTCAAGTTATTTTTAACAAAGATATATAATTGGTCATTTTACATTTCAAATAATTGGACGTTTTAAATATAGAGAAAATAATTTGATATTTATTAAGTAACACTTTTATTTATCTATTTATTTATTTGTTTATTTGTGTCATCCCGTGCAAGGCACGGGTACTAAACTAGTGTTCAACTAAAGAGTCATGAGTAAGAACCTAACAATTCTCTATAATTATAAAAAGTCATTAGAAAAAGTCAATCAATATTATACAATTATTTAATTTCCTTAATTAAAGGATGATGACTTCATTTTATATCTTAATTTAGAGAAAACTAAAATAAATAAATAAAATCATGTAAAATAGGTGTCGCGACTTAAAGACAACATGCGACAAAATCCAATGTGGAGCAACTTAAAGATGACATTTGGCGTTGTATGAGGTGACGCGATGTTAGGATGACAAGTGGGTTTAACCACTTCTACTTTAGTATTATATATAGTTGATAGTAGATTTAAAATTATTTTTTAAATTAAATAGTATAAAGAAAATATAATTTATCACAAATATATTTAAAAGAATTTAAAAATATTTGAGTTCAAGTATTCGTAAGAACATAATTGTAAAGTTAATTGAGTTGATGCATCTCCTTCCACATTTGAAGGACACGCATAGTGAGTTTCTCCTACTTTTTCTTGTATTATTTTCTAAGATTTATTTTGGTTTGATGACTTGTCATATGGAGCATTGAGAGAGTAAAACACCTTATTTTGATGATGGGCTCCGTGAATCGGTAGAAGATATTGTGATGTGTGGGGCCTTTTTTGAGGATCTTTAGTGGTGGCTTGCTTCTTTGCCCCTTCATTTTGGAGGTCTTGGGATATACTTTGCCACGGAGGCTTCTTTATTTTGCTTTTGTGACCTCTAGGGTTCAACCTTGGCCCTTCAAGACCACATTTTACGGGATAGTGGAGTTGTGGATATAGACTATGAGTTTGGTGGAGCTTTGAACAATCTTCAGGCTTCTATTTTTGATTTCGATCTTTTTGTTTTTACTGTCTAGAACACCATCCCCCATAAAGTTCAACCTGTTTTGGCGAGTGCTCTTTTCGGTAAGATTGTACAGGAGATGGAAGTTACTTTCTATTTGACCCAAAGACAGAAAATCGGTTTTTAAGTGTCTTCAATCAGTGCATACCCAAGATTTCCTTTCCTTCTTGCCTACTCATTGATGGGCTTCCCCGGTTGAGTATCGCTCGGTTCTTATGTATCTCATGATGATTCCATTTTATCCGGTTAATGGGGTTTGTCCTATGCCCAACTGTCGAAAGGGTTTATATGTTTTTGGGAGCATGTTGTTCATTGTAAAGAGATTAGTGACTTCAAATATAGGCATGATCTGGTTCGTAATATTTTTATGCGATATGTTTAGGAGAGCGAGAGTTTCAGTTAAGAAGGAGGTGTATGTGACCTTCTTGACTAATCCACATTAGGAAATATCTACGTTGAAGCCGACATACGTCTTAGTATTTGGATGGGTGGGTGGGAAACATGCTTGTATTGATATGACAGGGGGTTTCCCAACTGGTTAGTTAGGCAACGAGCCTTTTGTGGTGGGTAAGGCAACGCTTAATGCAACATCTGCTAATGTGGCTAAACATTAGAAGACTTGTATTGAAAACCAATATGTGTTTCTTCTGTTTGCTTTTGATACTTTTGGTTTTCTTGCACCCGAAGCTGTCGGTATTCTCAAGAGGGTGCTACAGATTTTACACGGTAACATTATGTCTCTTAGATCGTCAAATGTTGTTTTTAGGAGAACCAGTTTTGCAATTCAGAAAGAGTTCGTTGTCCGTCTTCTCTCTAACTCGATGTATATAATTATATATATATATATATATTGTATTTTTTTTACAAAAAACAAATCTATAAACATTGAGTCTATGTAGATATTACATACAAAGCTGAATATTTGAAATTATTGAATAATACTTGAAAATATATAATTTGGGTGATTTTGAGATTATTTTCATCCAAAACAACATTGGAATAAAATTGAATCATAAGTCTTAAAATAATCTCTTTTTAGTACCAAACAAAATGTATATTGTATTTCATAATATTTGTTTATTATTAGTGCAAATGCGGTAAAAGGGATTGTACTCAATGTTTGTCACCGTATATTCAAACAAATATTTATTAAACTTATTTTGGGTGACAAAACAGAAAATTCATGATTTTTTTATTTAAACTAGTTTAGTGTATCTGTTTGTGCGGGTTTTATCTAAAAAAAAATATTATATTATAATTTTTACATGTATTAATATTAATATAAATAAAATTTAATTATAAGCTAAATGGACTTTTAAAAATAAAAATTAATATTTTAATATCCCCTAAAAAAAAAAGATTGTATAAAATACCTATATTTTAGAAGAATCAAATAAATTTTATATAAAAAACAAATTGCATTGTAAAATTTATTTTAATTTTGGTATTTGTAGTAATTGGAAAAACTTTTTATTTATTTATTTTGACAATAATCTATTTTATATTAACAAGATGACGTGTCATGGGTATATACCTAATGAAAAATGATGTGACACGTTGAATTTTTAGTAATTTTAACTAGTATATTACCCTGCACTTTACAGGGCGTGATTTAATATATATTCTAAACATGGGAATACAAATGATCTTCTTTAGAGCATAATATTAGTTATTCACTGTAAATTTAACTATCTTTCATTATACATATAATACGGTAACAAATCCATGTTATATTTATAGTACTGTAACAAATTCAAGTTATATTTATATAATAAAAAACAAATTTTGTCAAAAATTATAATTATAATTTAATTAGTGACGGAAAATATTATCCTCAAAATAAGTTTGTTTAAGAAGATTTGCAAATAAAAATCGGTGAGATAAGATCAGAATTATCAGATTTTATTTACGGATTAACAAATTATTAAGATTTGAATTTGTAAATATCAGAATTATTTATTTTTGAAATACAAATTTTATTCACGGATTAACAAATTATAAAGATTTGAATTTGTAAATATCTAAATTATTGATTTTTAAAAGTAGTTTTTTAAAATATTTTTGGGAGTTGTGTGAAACTTGGCGTTGACATGTGACAAAAAAATTCTCTCATTTAATAGATACTCCCTCCGTTCACAAATAAGTGTCGTTTTAACCTTGTACTTTTGTTCAAGAATAATTGTCATTTTTGCTCTTATGCTCCTTACTTTATACTATTAAATTTCTAATCATTGGTATTGTATTAGTTGTAATTTCAATAAAGCAAAATGTAAAGAAATGATTAGGAGTAGATTGATATATTTCATATATTCCTTAATAATTGTGCAAAGAGCTAAAACGATAATTATTTGTGAACGAAGGGAGTACAAGATAACAAATTTTTATAGCAAATCGGTAAATATAGTATGACAAATATGTAAATAACTCGAAAAAATCTTACGTGGAATGCCTTACGTAACCTAAACAAAATGATTTTGGTTTTAATATATATATATATATATATATATATATATATATATATATATATATATATATATATATATATATATATAATACGAGAGTAATTTGTTATATGTGTATTTTTCTTTTTCTTTTTTGTTGAAAGTATATGTATGTTAAAATAGTAGATCAACGATCCACAAAATATTAGGTCCACAAAACTATAGGTCAACTACCCACAAAACAATAGGTCAACGACCCACAATACAATAGGTCAACAACCGACAAAACGGTAGGTAAACGACCCACAAAATAGTAGGTCAACTACCAACAAAACAGTAAGTCAACTACCTACAATATGGATATCAAGCCGATTTTAATAAAATTATACTTGAATTTAGCTAAAATACTAATAAATGTATGATGCTCTCATAACGCCACGTCAACGTTAATGTATACTGCTTCAATAGAATATATAGATTCAAACACTCCCCTATTTATACAAAATTTCGAATTATCAAACTTACAGAATAATCGATGTGAGATAACAAAATCTTGAAAATATTTAAGGTCCAAAAAGATCTTCAAAAATCGGTGGAAAGAAAAAACAAATAATTAACGAATTTTAAAATTTTCATTAGCGTTAATTACGAGAGTTTCATTTTAAAATATTGAACCCAGCGCGCACGCACATCAGCGTTAATGTAGATTGAAATTATAATAATAAATAATTATCACCGAAAATAAGAAGAAAATTTTATTTATCCGACCGAGATAAATGCACATTTATGGTTTGTGGAAACCGGTAACTTGAACTCTCTACTATATTAATTATCATTTTCAAATGGCAAAACAAACGTGATACTTAAAATAACTTTTCGGTAAATTCCAAAATGAACGATGATTAATGCCAAAAAGAAGAAAAGAAATAGTGCCCTTTAGAATTTATGATAAACTGATATGATATATAAATAATTTAATTCTCAATAGAAGTTATCACATTATCGTTGCATGCATCCCCTCATCATGCGGTTAAGATCTTCTATATCACCCACTTCATGTATCCTTGTATCTCTGTTACATGATTAGTGGAATTGTTACTGTTTATTACTCGTAAAACACTATTACTTTTTTACTTCTTTATTTAACTTCAATCAATCACATGATAGGAATACATGTATCAGTGATATAGGAGATCTTAATTGCTCATAATGTATATACAGTACATACGCCTTTTTGGAAATTTTTTGAGGGTTTTCTGCAATTGGACAATAAGTAATGTATTTTAGCTTCTCTTTGACATACAAAAAAATATGAAGTTTCGTAAGTGGACTTTCAATTATAGAACAATATGTAGAATTCAGTTGTATGAAGAGGATGAGAAGGGAAACTTCCTATAATTCATGAAATAACGATAAAAATGATAAGGAAATTTCCTATAGCAACAACAATTGACAAATATATTAATAGAATTACATCATCTTTGAGGAAAATAACAAGGGAAACTTGCAAAGTATTATTGGTCAGTTTCTCGACCACAAAGATCGCCTTCCTCTAAAAAACCAACTCTATCACTTTCGCAAGGACCCGTTGTGGGATAATGGGCCTAACAGCCCATTATCACTTTCGCAAGCTGAAGGGCCATTATCACTTTTGCAAGCTAAGGCCCATTATATGCAGATAGCCTCTTAAAGCTCTCTCTCATTATCAGACGAAACCTCACAAACCCGTAGCCTGTGGAAATGGCTACTCTACCCTTGCTCCGGCTGACACTCCGGCCACCGCTCACCGCCAACTTCCACAAACCCCCCTTATTCCGGCCTCTGAAAAACTCCCCAAAACCCTTGAAATCCTCAGGATCCAAACTCCTGAAAATCTCCATGTCCTTCACCCCAACCCCAGCCACTGACCGATTAATCTCAGCGGTAGGGTACTGCCTTCCACTCTTCAATGGCCTCCAGTACGGTCGATTTCTCCTCACTCAATACCCTTCCCTCTCTCTCCTCCTTCAACCAATTATCCCGATTTTCTCCCTCTACCACTCTGTCCCTTACGCTAGCTTCGTCGCCTTCTTCGCTCTCTACCTCGGCGTCGTTAGAAACCCTAATTTCTCCCATTATGTTCGTTTCAACGCTATGCAGGCCCTCGTCCTCGACGTCCTCCTCGTTGTCCCTACTCTCCTCCAACGCATCCTCAGCCCCGGTCGGGCCGGGATCGGGTTCAAGCTCATGGTCATGGGTCACAACGCTGTGTTTGTTTTTGTGGTCATGTGCTTCGTTTATAGCTTGGTGTTTTGTGTTCTTGGTAAGACTCCTTATTTGCCCTTCGTTGCTGACGCTGCTGGCAGACAAATCTGAGTTTGATTTTGCCAGAAATAAGCTTTTGATGCTTTTAAATTTGTTCATTTGTATGGTGAATTTTGTTAGTATACCTATGTTTGAAGTAGTTTGGTAAAGTGCTTATTTGGGTACAACATGCTTGATTGATTCATTATCTTTGCAGATCATGTTCAATTGAAATATTACACTGTAAATTAGAAATGCAGCGAATCCATAACGTCTAGATTGAGTTTTGTGTTTGATTGATGATGGTATTGATCTGGTTACTAAATGCTACTGCATAACAAGTTTAAAGAAGCCATGATTGTTGATGAAAGTAGTAGCTCTGGTTGCTAATTGCCACGATCATGGCTTTCTTGGAGTTGTGGTTGCAAATAATTCAGATTAGTCTTGCTGAAGAATGTTGTCTACAAAGGTCCTTAAATCTCGTGAACAAAAGCGTCAAGGTGGCAAGCGGAGGAGCCACCAGGCGCCACGGAAATCCGGCAGATCTCCCCGACTCTCTCCGCCGTCGCCACAATGTTGGTCCTTCCTTCTCCTGACATAAACTCTCTCACAATCTTCCCAATCTCATCTCTCATAACCAACTGTTCTTCCCCTGACTTCTTCGCTCTCATCCCGATTCTGAAATCATCAACCACCATCTTACTGTTCAACAACTGGTCCCATAAAATCGGAAACGTCAGCATTGGTACGCCAGCAAACATCGCCTCCGACGTTGAATTCCATCCACAGTGCGACCAGAATCCGCCAACCGCAGGGTGGCTCAAAACCCTAAGTTGATCGCACCACCGCACCAGATAACCTCTCTCTTTCACCCCTTCCTCGCCACGTGTCACGATGAGGTAACTGACACCGCTGTCGATGATTCCGGCAACGATTTCGTCTAATTGTTTGGTGGAAGTTGATAGAAAACTTCCCATTGAAACGTATAATACGGATCGTGGTGGTTGAGAGTCGAGCCAGTGGATGTAAGAGTGTGAATCAGATGAGGTCGATGATGGAAGATAACTGTAGGGGATCATTGGGCCGACTGGGAGGATACTGGTGGTTGAGGAGAACTTGGATTTGAGAGCTTCAATGGCGGGGCCTTCGAGCTCCGGCGTGGAGGCTAGGATGAGAAATTCAGATTTTGGAATTGCTGTGACTGATTGAAGGACTGTTTGGAGGATTGGTCTACCATGGAAGATTTGTGGAAAATCTGAGATAGCTGTGGGTGGTATTCCTGGGATGTAAACCACTACTTTGCTTCCCCTTTCTGCCATTTTCACAGACATCTCAGGTTAGGATTACGCACTTTTGAAACGGACTGTAAAACCTGATCGGACACTCATACCGGATCACGGTCCAGCTATGGGGTAATATCCGGTCCCAGTCCGAGATCCGAAAAAACTGGTGATCCATGTTGGACCGAAAATTAATAAAAGGGTATAAAAAAAACTAAAACCCTCTTAAAATAAACAACTTAGACAGATCCGGGCCGGATCGAAATTCCGGTTTGGATCAATTCCGGTCCTTCGTTCTGAACCGGACCAGTAACATTCAGTCCTGTCTGGACTGGTTCAACAACCCTTTAGCTAGGGGTAATGTCTGGTCCCGGTCCGAGATCCGAAAAGAACTGGTGATCCAAGTTGGACCGAAAATTAATAATAGAGTATAAAAAAACCAAAACCCTCCTAAAATAAACTACTTAGACAGATCCAGGCCGGATCGAAATTCCGGTTTGGGTCAATTCCGGTCCTTCGGTCTGGACCGGACCAGTAACATTCAGTCCTGTTTGGACGGGTTCAACAACCCTTGCTTTAGTGCAACTCAACCTGATGATTTGAATGGATCTATTAACCGTGTGGATAATTTCATTCTTTAGTCATGCTATTATCATATTGGGTATGTTTTTCTCCAAGGTATAATTGCAAACTTTTATTCTCCACGTACTTTGGTCAATGGTTATGTTTAGTCGCTTCTTGACAATTCAAGTTTATTTGTAAAAAAAAAGTCGTTTGTTTATTAATAGTTCATGATGATTTTTCACTAATTTATACTCGTACAAGTCAAAGAATACCATTGGGTTTGTTGAAGCAAGTTTATTGAATTTGAAGCTAATTAGCTGAAATATATATATTTGATGGATATTTTGGAGGATAAAACTTATTTTTTACGGGTGTAAATTGTAGGGCTGAGCATGGCACTGGACGGATTAAGGTCATTCCACGTCCCATCCCGATCATCATATATGGGACGGGACCGGGACGGACTTTGAGTTTTTTTACTAAAAATCATTGGGCCTTATCCCGGTTGGGACCGGGATGGGACGAAACTTATCTCGCATAATTTATATAAAATTTCTTTTCGCCTTTTTGTTTTAAAATTAATAATTTACGAAAACAAATATTCATTGATATCCTTAAAACGAAAGACATCAAAATAGAAGGTCGCAACAAGGTTTACAAAACATAATTAACTTGTCAAATCTAAACATGCAAAATAAAATATAAGAATAAAATTACATAATTATCACTACTCTTTAAACAATGTCGCACCTGAGTTCAATTTTCCTTTTCCCTTTGTAAATGAATTTAGACAATTGTTAATTTATAATAACAAAATTACATAATGATCACTACTCCTTAAATTTATATATTTAATTATTTAATTTATATTTAAATTTTAATATGGGACGGGATTTAAAATTTTTAGATAAAAAACCACCGGAATCGGGACGGGACCGGGACGGACACGGGATTTGTGCCCAACCCTAATAAAATTGTGTAAATAATACAACAAGTAAGTAAGTTTTTATAATCTACTCCAACAAATTTATTACGAAAATTACAATAAACTACAATAAAACCCTTATAATTTTTGAACTATTTTATTTTATAATTTTTGAACTTGAATGTTGAAATTAAAATCTAACATCCAAGTTTTTACTTTTTCATTAAAAAAATGTATTTTATTTATTTTTAAATTTTTAAAAAATAATATTTTTGTACTATTAATGAAACGATGACATCACAATTGCCCGTAAAAACATAATTATGATTATCAACGACAAAATTATATATTGATATCAAAATTTTGAGTTTTTTTTTTTGAAAACTTAATTAAAAAAAAACTTAAAATTAATGAGTTAGTTTCTCAATTTTGTAACTTGAGTTAGTGTGAAGTTATGTACTTATTCTTATAAAATTAGACTTTCAAATACTAGATATTTATCTTACAAATTTGAAAAATAAAATAAGTGGTAGTATAAGCTATACAAGTTGGACTCTCCAATACTTCAACTAAGCATTACAGTAGCTTTCACATTTTCTTGGTTTATTTTAACATTTTTAATAAATATTGTAGTCAATAATCTAAAAATGTTAAGAATAAAAGGTTTAACGAAATTAAGTTTAGAAACAATAACATACCGGAGGCATCGAGGGGAATATGACCATTCTGAACAAACAAATCATAGTGACTCAGCACATTAAACATGGAAGCCGAAGTCGTACAGAGTGCAGCCGCCGGAATATTCCGCCGATTCGCAACCCCAATGGGCCAAAGCATGAACACATCATAAACCAACACCGTAGCCGGCGGTTCAAGCCGGTCGAGGAGCCGCTCTACCGGAGCCTCCATTTTAGTAAAGACGGCTTCAACAAAGCTGATTAAATCAGCGGCTCGGCCCACCTCCGACGGAATCACCTGAGGGATAACTCCAAACCGGAAGTTGGCTGGCGGCTCAGGCTCCGAGCCGTTTGTTAGGAAGCCGAACCATTCTTCGGTTACTATAAAGGTTATTGTGAGATTGGGGGATTTGGAAGCTATTTGTCTACAGAAGTTTAGCATGGGGTTTATGTGGCCTCTCCCTGGGTACGGAACTGCCGCCACGTGGCAGTTTCCGGCGGCTGAGATCTTGGTGGCGGTGGTGGTTGAAGCCATCGAACTTTATTATTCCGCTTATGTGTGTGTAATAGAATAGAGTTTTTTTAACGTAAGCTATGGCGCAAGTACACAGTCTTGATGTGCTTAATAATGTTGTTTTTTGCCAAATATTACACTTTACACCAGAAAAATCTGATAAGAAAATGAACGCTTTCTCATTATTTAAAATGTATTTTGTTTTTCTGATTAAAATTCCACATTATTGACCAATTCACCTACCAATGCATCATTTTATTTTAGTCATTTTATTTATAACTTATTCCATAGTTTAGACTATCTCATAAAATCAAAGTTTACCGGCAGCCCATACTTTTCCAATTTATAAAGTTTCTGGTTTTATTGGTTTCTAAATTTACATCAAGTAACTTGCTCTTTTAGTAATTCAAATAATTCGTTAGTTGTTAAATTTGATTCAAGTCATTTTTACTGATTACTGAATATAAATTTATTGTTATAAATTAATTGAATTAAATCCAACCAATCAATTTGGATAATAATAATAATCTGAATCAGTTTGATAAAAAAAATATAATAACCCGGATAGAAGAAATAACCTTTCTTAAATATTAAATATCTGAAATATTCAAAATTTATCTAATTTTAAATACTTTAAATTGAATATATCAAGTGATTGGTAATCAAACACCCCAAGAAATTTCTACCAAATATAAGAATTTGATGATAAACCCATGATTACTCCACGTCTACCTGCTCTGCTTTGACTGCCCCTCTTTACTTGTACCGAAAAGTCATTTTCTCCTTTCTTTAATCCCTTTGTAATTTTCAACCAATCAGACATTCAGACACCTTAATTACTCTCTGTAAATAAATTTAAACTAACCCAAAACATAACCGTTTGTCTTTCATAGTGAGGTCCCGTCTCATTCCCTATATCCCCTACATAAATACACAACTTTTGAATTTGCACATACAAGAAGACAACATGGGAGTAAAAGCATAAAGATAGTAGTAGTTTTGTCTCAATTAGCATTACATTAATCATACAATTAAAAAAACAATTAGAAGTCTTCATTGTGTCCAAAGGGACTCCCTCTTAAGACAATCAGGGAACATTACATTGTTCGAAGCCGACATATCAAGGCTCTGTTGAAAATTGGTGTTGTATTCGTAGCTGACTACGCTGCTATTGCTGCTGTTGCTGCTGTTAGTGTTACAGAATGAGAACGAATTTTGTTCTTGTAGTTCGAAAGACTGGGAGTTATTAGGTGCAATCATGGCGGATGCACAATGAGTGTTACCTACAGGTTCTTGTTGCATCTGAAAACATAGGATCTCTGCCTGGGCCATTGCTAGCTGCATTTGTAGCTGGGAAACCTGGTTTTGTAGATACGAGATTGCGCCAACACAGCCGTAGACTGGGTCCCGCATCCTCGCGTTTGCTTCGAATACTAGACTGCCTACTGCATCTGCTCTTTGGTGCACTGGAAGCTCCTGTTATAGAGAATCACATTGAGATTTCAACACAAATGTTTGAGGTTAATTACCTGAGTTTTAAACTTCTATTAACTGATCATTTTTTGTATTTTCCCTAGCAGATATCTTGTAATATGTGACCCTAAATAGACGCTGGAGGTATGGCCTGGATCTATACTAATGGAGTACAACTAAAGTAATGACAGAATTCACACCCGGAAAATATGATAGGATATTTTGACCAAACAACTATGAAGAAATAATTTTCAAGAGTAATTACAAGAAATATAAGTTTGATATTCAGTTGAGGTAATCAATGCATCCTATAGAAATGAACATTTAAGACAACATATAGGAGAGATTAAAACAGAAGAAAACATAATGGTTAAAAAAAGGCCATATTCGATCTTTGTGTTGTGTATAGAGAGAGATATACGTACCTGTAACATTTTGCTAACGTTGCTAGCACCAAAGACCTTGTGAACAATGGCGAATCTCTGAGGATCATCAGGAGGGAAGTAAGGTGAAAAAACACAGTCCTTAGCGCAACGTCGTCTAAGGAGTTTGCATGAAGCACAAGGAGAACTTCCTGCTGCCATTACTAATATACCAAGAAAAACAAGACACAGAGAAGAAGAAATTGATGGGGGCTTTTGTGATGAGCTGAAGAGGAAGAAGTAGAAGAGGGGGAAGCAGGCCAGTTGTTTTAAATAAGAAGTTATTCAGAAAAGGATATTTATAATGCTTAATCTACAAGATGATGAATATGTGTGAAAGCATTATAATATTGAGAAACAGTTAAAATAGAATATCGAAATTACAAATGGAGAAAGTTGGAAAGATTATCTTAGGTTGTGTGTGTATGCAGTTACACACTTCATTGTTTCGAGACATATGTGAGGTGTCCAAGTCTGGACATGTGTTTGTATATAATTATGTATTTGAAATTTAATGAAGATATACGTTTTATTAAATAAACATGTACACAGAAGGCCGACGTGCATTGTAATTCAATTTACCAAAATACCCTCGTGAAGTTTTTTCCTTCATACTAAATATACATAGCATATAGATCAATCGATCGTTATCATAACGGAATAACAAATTTAATAGAAGATTCGAAGTGAGAGAGGTACGAAATCATTTGAAGGGATTAAGGGTACGGTACTAAAGTAACTAGATAATCAATATGTATGAATTAAGTATAATTAATATATATAATCATGATGCGTATATGACTTTGAATGAAAATATGACAGGGAAAGAAGATGTGTGTTGTGACTTGTGAGTTGGTTGACCACCGCCATGGCGCGTGATGCATGGCTGGCATTGGCAAGGCCATGCAGTGGTTTCGTATCCACGTTCACCTTTGACTCTTATACCACACCAACAATAGTTATTTATTAGGAATAATTTCATTTAATTATTTATTATTTTTGAATTTAACTGTTTTATTTTTACTTTAAACTCAACCACTCACTATTTATACGAATTTTCTGTTAATCATTCTTTATTTTCGAATTTACAATAATGTTTATTGCAAACTAATCAATTATATTATTTTATATTGTCAACGTTCTTTTATATTTCACATCATCTAATATGCTATGGAACTATGGTATATCACATTTTATACTTCATGTCCAACCGTTGTATACTAATGGATCAGATATGTACATATTTCATAATCAATTATTTTATTTATATTGTCAACGTTCTGCTCTTTCTATTCGTTTTGTTATTTTCCATAATTAACATGTTAATTTCAGCTAAAAAGGTTCATCTCAGTTTTTCCATTTAGAAATATATTATATAAAAACATGAAAAGTAAAGGGTGATTAAGATATAATTTGGATAGATGACAAGAGGTTGAAAAAGAATCAAACATAACAGGTGACTAAATGTACACCCAAGAATAAGAGACTGTTATCAATATTCAGTTGGCCTAGTGGGATGTGGTGTTAGGTTCCTTAAGTGTTTAGCTTGGAGATTCGAGTTTGAATCCTCCTTGCGACATGTATGGAAAAATTGATATTGGGAGGGTATCCCCCAACAATGGCCACGACTTTCTACCCGATCTGGCCGTAGAGCGGCAAAGCTGATCGAACCGGGTGGTCTTCGAATTTACCATTACCAAAAAAATTTTAAAAAATAAGAGACTGTTAATTGAAAATTAGAATATTAAAAGGGTAGTTAAAATGAAGTTTCCCCAAATTTTATTATTATTTGAAGCACACAAAATTGTCAAGATGTGGAGAATCTCATCAGAAGAATTTTTTGACATTATATTCAACATATTGTACAAATCAATAGGACAGCTAGCATAATTTAATAATCAGTATCCTTTCTTAAAATTTTTAAATTCCACATAATAAAAATATGAACTTTTTTTTTATTTATAAGGACTAAATATTATAATTGGTTATGAGGATCCCACATTATTTATTTATTTTTAGAAAATTATTTGTTCGCTCAGAAGAAAACACAAAACTATTACAGTCAAAGAAATGCAACCATAACTAAAAATAATTAGTGTACTTATTCTCACTTCTTTCTTAAGTTCTTGCAAGTTTAGCGTGACAGTGTGACACTTTCCTTTGATGGATTTTCTTGAGTTCAGCTCTATTATATATCTTCGATGACCGTTTCTAGCCAGTGAACTGAAGGCGCAGTGCCATAAATCCACTTTGTAATATATTGTTTTCAGAAAAATAAAAGGGTTATACGAAGCGAAAACAATGAGAGGTAATGGATTAATAGAGTAATAGTACATCAGTAATATATAGGAAACCTAAATAGGTGGACTGAGAATGGAGATCAAACGTGAATGTTTGGTGGCAAACATTCACATTGAAATAGACACACGTCCAAAATCGCGTATCACGACGCATATTTTGATCGACCGTCACTAATTTATTGCTCCCCCAATGTATTCCTCAGCATTCAAAAGCGGCACAGTTATTTCGGGCAAGAATTAACACCGTTTATTTTTAAACGGAAAACTACCAGCAATGAACAATCCAATCTAGCACTTTATATTGGATGAAAATGTCAGGAGCTCTGGTTACACAACTAACGACAAAGGTGAAGATGATCAAATTCGACAAGATTATCATCATCTTGTGTAAATTTTGTACATTTTCCTGTCCTAAATGAGTATCAAATTATTTGGCCATGAACTTCTTGTATGCCTTGTAACTCCTATTAACTCCCTAATGTATTGATTAGTCATGGGCTTCTTGTATGCCTTATTGCCTTGTAAGTTGTAACCCCTAAGATTTCTTGCAATTCTCTTGCATAAATACTCAACCTCTATTTAGTTATAACTGTAACAACGGTCACAGAATAAAAATGTATTTAGCCCATATGCATTCTTGTTTAATGAAATATCTAAAAATCATTTCTTGTGGTTTCATCTAAAATACATTTGTCCTTCACCCCCACCCCATTTTACTTACTAAGAGTATCAAAGCTAATCAAATCTCACTATAATTACTTAAACTACAAGAAATTATTCTAAAAAATTTATGAACAAGCATATGGATTATATTTATTTTCATTTTATTTTCAGAGTTAAATCAAACGAACCCTCTGTGAATATCATTACATAGCATCATTTTGTTGTCTACTTCCCATGTATCTAGAGCCTCTTAGAAAAATATATTAATAATTAATTAATAATTTTAAGATGAAATTAAGAAATAAAGAAGGTGAAATACCAATTTGGGACAGAAAGAGAAGGGGGGAAAAAATGATACCGCCGGTTAACTTCCTTTGGATGGAAAAAGGTTAAAACAACAAATACGAGCTATCAAACTAGACAATAATGTGACTCTCTTCTGGATTTCCCTAAATAAACGTTTTATATAAGTTTTGAATGGGTAGAAACTTTAATAACAAAGTGAGGTAACCAAATATGATAAAATTGTTTGTTATCTCGTTGACTTTCTTGAAACTTCGAAGAATAAGAATGAGGTGATCAAACTAGATATGATTATCGAGCTTTATTCACTACCCTGAAGGTATGTTTTACACCAATTCACATTGTTTATATATGAAAGAAAGATTGTCATCAACTTATTTCAAATAACATCATTGTAAATTTGAAAATTGGGGAAAATTTTAAGAAGCACAAGAATATTGAAAATTATTATAATGAGAACCTAGCTTTTAGGTATGGAGAGAAATTAATGTGAACCAATTAACGAGATCCGACATAAGGCTAAGATCTAAGCGATTATTAAAGACAAACACACTTCAAGGACTAGTATTAAAATTGAGATTACTGCATCAAAGTTGTAGAAACCTAAGAGCTATGCTCAGTGTCAGCATTTAATGCACTTCACATGATTCCAAGTTTTTCTACTACTTCTAACACGGAGTATGTTGTTCCAAGAAATCTATTGCTTTAACCACCCTAATTTTCTTCATAATCACTCTTTCTCTTGCTTTATGAAATTAAAAGTCTACTCCATCGATTATGATTTCTTATGAATTCATTTTGATTAAGGAACACTTCAAAGTAACTAACTATAATATTTTTACCACTACAATTTTCTTTAAAACCACACTTCAAGGACTATTTTTTCTTAAAAACCATCAAAAAGCTTGTAAAACTAAAGAACTAGTTTTTCTATTTGTTTTGGGGTCCAATAAACACTGTTTATGAGTGTTGAAAAAAATTAGTTGGAGTTTATAAACTAATTTATGATATCCAACAAACATACCCATATTGATAAAGTGGTGTCCAATAAGCACGGTTAAGCAAATGCATGAAAATTAGGTGTCATTATTTTAATGGGGAGAAACAATATAGTAAATGCAATTAACAGATGAAGCTTGTAAACTATCAATTCAAAGTTTCGAAACCCTAAGCCCTAGGAAGAAGAGACCAAGGAAAAGAATGCCTAAAGAAAAAGAAAAAAGTTTGGAAGCTTTAGGGTTAAACTTGGATTTTAGTGTGTTTATTAATTAATTCATTGAAAGAAGTAAGAGGAAAAAAAACAGACATCTCTCACGAATCCGAGAGATAGAAGAAAGCATGAGAGGTCCAAGGCAAGCATTAAATGTGCTTCGATGAAATAGAAGATTCGGTTCTTGAGAAATGTGAAGTTTGAAATTCTAAATTTTAGCCAAATTAGAAGCAACAATGTTTGACAATGACAAAACCTGATCTTCTCTCTCTATGGACTAGCGGGAATGCTTTAGGGCATGTTTGGTGTACGTCTAAAGGGGTAATAGTGGTTGAGGTTGTAGTAATGTTTTAAACTGGTTCTTTTAATAACGGTGACAAAACGCTACTTACCCGCTAGTTGAAACGCTAATGTCAATCGTAGAAAGACCAACTTACCAGGAACCACATCGCTCGTAGGGGCACTGGATCAGAGTCTTTAGATTCCCGATGCATGATAAAAAACCTGATTCATATACAAAGTGATTAACAGAAACGTAAAAAAATTAATATGTAACTTTACATCTAACACAAGCAATTTGCACATGGTTGCAGAACATGGAAGTTATTATAAGGTTCATGCATGTTTGACAGATTGATAAGTGTGTGGGTGTGTTCTTTGACTTCTTTCCCTGAGATTAAGTGAACGTTACGCAGTCTGAAATATTTTTTTTATCTAAGAGCTGATGTATTTTGCTGATATAAACATATATGACTTGCTGCAGCAAAAGGCATAAAATGTTTAGATATACATAAGACATCAAGTCATTTTTGCAGCTAAGGGTTGAAGACCTTGCTCATTAAAAATAAATAATTATTTTCAATAATAGCTTTTAAAATTATTTAAAATGGATATTATCATTATGACATGTTTTAAAACTACTTGAAAATAAAAATGAATGGAATTAGTTCTTTAGTGGGAAGACTAACATCACAACTCACATATCAAAAGGCAAAATCACCAGTTTTTGTTATGGTAACATGGGCATCAACATGAGTAATAGTTGATCGGTTACCTATCAACTTTTGTTGATGCTTTGGTACATTTTCAAGTTGCGTATGTTTCGCTTCTTGATCCCGTCTCTAAAACAGGTGCTTGCTGAACAGCATTTTTGTCTTTGTGATGATGACTTTTCAAGGCTCCTTGTATCCTTTTCCTTCAGGTATTCGGATGTCTGGAACCAAACTGAATAATGGGCAAACAGCATTTCAGCGACAGTTCAATGCAGAATGCCCAAAAATTTCCGACATAAATCTGACCAGCAGCAAGCAAAATCACAAGACGAAAGGTAATCAACAACAGCATGAACATGCAGATTCTCCTTAAAGAAGAGAGTGCTCAATGTAGAATGTCAAAATTATACGAGCGCATCTTACAACTGATGAACAGTAATGTCTGTTTTCACAGGTTTACAATAAAATCCCACATAGTTTTTAAACTCAAAAATCAATGACTAATCCACAGGTTCATATAAAACAGTTGTCTGATCCTTTATTGCAGTTTCCAGAAAGCCAAAATGGAAATAATTTCCTTTTTTTCTTCTTTCCTTGTATCAAATCGTAAATATTACGAAGTAAATAGTAGAGTCTCAAATATTACACAAGGCCGAACATGATTGACACTTTCACAGCCCGCTTTTTAAAGCTAACAACATTCAGTGACCATTTTTCTTTCGTTTTCCTTTTTGTCATGATGAGACTTTTTCATTATTCACTGTTGTTGGTCCCAAAACTGTCAAGTTCCCTGGATAGAACAATAATTTTGATTCAGTCAAAATCCTCAAACTACGACTTGCAAGCCTGCTTATCATAGGCCCGATGTCGGTAACAGAGTTGGTATTGATAATGGTTAGTGATTAGCAGTCAAAACTAGAGCAGTAATATTGCCAAACCAACACCCCTAATAACAGGGGAAGTTGGTGCACATGACAACAGCCATGGAAAAGATTACATTAATAGCCTTCAAATCTTGTGATGGTTTTTCTTCCCATAGAGGCAATCAACCAAAAGACCTATTATCCCACTTTTAAATATAACTAAGCCTAAAAAGAAAAAGAAGAAGAAAAATTTTTAAAGAAGGGGAAAAAATGAAGAAGAAAAAAGAAGGAAAAAAACAAGCATCCCTATCCAATTTCCCAATAAAAAAAAGGTTTCAATAACATCCTCTTAAGTTATTTTGGCTCAAACATTTGATCTTTGTCCAATCATACAACTGGATACCAAACAATAGCGTGTCTGTATAAAGGATTTACAATGAAAAGGCAATATGAAAGATATAGAGCATTTATTATAGTTCTCCCACAAGTTGTAGAGTTTAATTCACGTGTTGAACATACCAGAATGTGTGGAACATGACATAGCTATGAGCCTAAGCCTCTCGATAACCTTTAGATCATTGTCACTGGTGAGTTGTTTATGCTGACCATTCTGATGGCTCAATAAAACCAGTTCACAAGCCTGTAGTAAAGGTAACACAGAATTGAAAATTCATTAAACACTGAGAATGACAAAAAGGGGGAAATTCATTAAACTCCATGTTATGCCTATAGTAATTTTTCAGAATGAGAATATTGGAATTTTTAAGATTCTTGAAGTATTGACGAAAACATCAATATCAACATAATTGCCTTTTAGCATTTGATTGTGTAGTACTTGAAACGCGAGGAAGAGTTGCACTTTAAATTATTTCATGAAGATTGAAATGGCTTAATTACCTCAATGCCTACCTAAGCTCTTGTAACCTGACCAAATTTATGCTCTGAAATCTAACTCGGTGGAGTCAGTGCAACTTACTCTTAATTCAACAAGTTTTGGGTTGAGTTACACCGACTTAAAGTTCAGGAGGTCAGATATCAAGTAGTCCAGGTTGAAAGCATTTAGGGGCGAACACCTATTAAATTCATCTACATTGTTCAATGAAACATAGATATTGGTTCATAGTTCATCATTTCAGGGTAGATACTCTTGAATCACATGATGTGCATATACTTTAGCTAGATTCTACGCTTAAGAACTGTCAACGAGTTATGGAAACAATTACATTAAGAAACACAACTTCAATACTCAAAACATTATTTATCATGTTACACATGAAGCAACTGATACTGTGTACAGACTAATGAGAGCCACCGCAGCCAGTCCCTTGAACATACCTATTAGAACATATGCACCAGAAATTCAGAAGGATATTTTTACAAGGCCGATATATCTGATATTGACAACAATATTGTTTATGAAACAAACTGAATAACAGCATCAAAACTATTTGCAAGATGATTAATGAAACCAACAAACTCCAATCTAATAAATCCAATCAGGAATATATGATTAGTCTGCATAAGACTCTTCTATAACTCAATCTGATCGTATGAAGTTTGAATCATAACAAAGCCATATTATCCTCCGGTCCTCCACAAGATGTGTACAAAAGGTAATATTTCTGACATCCTCACAGCCTAAAGGCTCTAAACTATATATCCAACTGGCCATGACTTACAACAGTCTGCAGTAGTTGCTACCAATTAATAAATATTCATAGAATGAAAGATACATTTTCATCACTTAACAAGTTAGCAATATTGTTATCAGAGACAACATACAATGACGTATACGATGACTTCTGAGCCTGACTCAAATATATGCCAAATACCTCGAAATTTTAACAAAACCCTAGGATAAGAGGAAGCACCTTTCCGGCAATAGAGTAGAAGCCACTGTCAACAGAATCTTCGACAAATCTTCTCCATTCACTTGTAGACACTCGCCAATTTTGATAGATGGAAGAAACTGATTCGCGCGCAATCAAGGCCTCGTATCGCAAAGCTAAGCAACTCTAAATGCAGAAACGAAAAACCAGTGAGAGCAATCACAAAATTATACGAGACACTATTGACTAGACAGTAATCAAAAGCAACAAACAGACGGTTGTTGAAATTGTTTAGAACAATATTGAGTCGGAACTCTATAAAGCAGACCTCAACGTCGTTTACGATCGTAAAAGCGCGAGTAAGAAAATCGAGAACCGAGAGCTTGTGATTGATAGGTTTTTCTGCAATATCGCGGATAGCAGTGAGAGATTCCGATCGCATGAATTCTTTCAAGACCGACTGCAATTGTATGAATGATTGTACGTCCTTGACTGTCAGAATCGATTCTAAAATCCTCAGCGTTGCATCATCAAATCTGTTTACAAAAAAATCAACTAAAATGCTAAAACTGGAGGAGGGGAAATTGACAGCAATCGATGTGGAAATAGGCATTAGCGAGGGAAAACCTTCTTTGATGGAACTGAGAGCGAAAGAAAGAGGTCCGTTGCGCGGGATTGGACATTTGGGCCGGGTTGAAGAATGATAGTGGCAGTTGAAGCCTGTAACTCGCGAGCAACCAGCTAAGAGCTTAAGATTTATAGGCTTGGGCTTTAAACGAAGCATAAAAATTTGGGCTTTTAACGAAACAGAAATATTTGGGACTGTGTATGGCTGCAATAGTGCAATGTATAAATCATCTAGTTAAGCATATACAAAAACTAATTCAATTTGAGAAATCATTTATGATCCGATCCGACAAAATCCGTATACAATATCATAAGTTTAAATCTATGGTGCACGGACACATATACGGATACGGGAAATGGACACGATGAGAAACGGGAAAGCGGCAATTCTCAAAAGCATACGAAACGGGTACACGGCGAGGAAAACAAATAATATATCATTTTAAAGCTATTAAAATGTAGAACTGATATATCATAATGAGATTCGTGTATTGTGAAAAAATCAATGATATATGAGTAGATAAAAGTATTAACATGACAACAAAATAACCGAAACAATCATTTTTAGTCTTACAAAATGTAGAAATGAACATACTTAGTTTCAAAATTGAAGAACGAACCGTTTATTTTACAAATCAACAACAAATGAGCAACATAATCAACCAATGAAAATAATAATAACAAATTTTAAAATGGAAAAAATAAAAAAAATTGGAATAACACACTAAACATCCAACAAATAAATATTACACAGTAAATTAGTAACCAAATGTTCAAAATTAATTTATGAAATCACAAAAACAATGGAGAAGAGAGTCAGTTGATGAAACAATAACATTTCAACCTTAGAAGTTGGAACTAAAGGAGGAGGAAGAAGATTGGTGATCTACTTTTGGCAACCACAATCTCGCATGTGGCCATATGAAACAATAACATTTCAACCTTGGAAGTTGGAACTAAAGAAGGAGAAGGAAGAAGATTGGTGATCTACTTCTGGCAACCACAATCTCGCAGGTGGCCATATGGGGTTAGGTTTAGTGCGAAAATAATAGAGAGAATAGATATAACAGTAAATCAATTTTTTCAATAATTTTTTTTATTTAAAAAATTGCTTTTCTTTTTTTAGCTTAAAAATAGGGAAAATTTTGTTGAAATATATTGACCGGACACAATATGTGTCATCGCTGTGTCCTAGACGTGTCCTCCCCCATGTCCTCACGTATCATATCTCTGAAACGTGTATTGACCGTGTCGGGTCATATTTGACCGTATCCCAGCCGTGTCCTGCCGTGTCCCCGTGTCCGACATGGCGGGACACGTGACACGCCACCTTCTAGAAGTGTCCGTGCATCATAGGTTTAAATATTCAATTCCGATTCAATCCTAATGCATATTAGATACTCACTCTGTTTTTCAATACTTGTCATTTGAATTCTAAAATTTTATTTCATAATATTTGGCCTTATAGGTATTATTAATGCTCAAACTTTCTATAAATATAATTTTAACTACCTTTTCATTTATTGTTTGTATTTTCAAAGTAATATTTCAGCTCTTCTCATACAATTTTCTACATTCTACCATCGTTTTTATACACATTTTAAAAGTTATTATGCATCATTAAATATTATAAATTTTACTTTTAGATTTCTTAATATGTGTGTTTTTCGCTCTAACGATATCTATTGAGAAACAGATGGAGTAAAAATCATTGTTTTATTTAAAGAAAAAAAAAACAAAAATTTAGGATATTTAAATCGAATCGATAACTTTTAGAACACAAGATTGTATTTATCTTTCAAGTAACGGAAAATTATCAAATCTAAGAATATGGTAGGAATCAAGGGCATCCACCACCCATTACAAAATAAGTTATATTAATGAGGATTGTCTTCTCGAATTGTAGGGGTATGAGAAAGAAAGAAAAAAAACACTTTTTGACGAATATAAATCCTAAGATTCTAACTCCCTATGTCTTTAGTTTACTCAAGTTACGCATGAACACTCCCACTCCCCAACCTTCCACGCCTACGGTCCACACTTCCACGCCTACAATCCACACTTCCAAAGAGTAAACCCTAAGTCGCAGACTTGCAGGTTACGCATCCAACGCTTCCACGCCTCCACACTCTTGAGCCCTTTATGTTGTTGAATGCCGAGTTGTTGAGTGTTGTTGAATTGTTGAGTTATTGAGCCGTTGAGAGTTGTTGAGTTGTTGTTTGGTTTGCTAAATGTTGAATGTTGAATTGTTATTTGGTGAAGTAGTTTTTTTAATTCATGACTACCATTGTTACGAATTGTTGAATTTTTTTTATACGGCTCTTTTAACAATCATAGCTGCTTTTTTATTTATTCATGAGCATCATAGCTGCATTTTTAAAAAATAGAAATGAGTACTTACAGTTTACAAGCTTAATTTGCGGGTTAAACCCGAAAAACCCCCGACCCACCCGATCAATTTAGGGTGAAGGGGAGCTTGGGTGGGTGATGGTCCGGTGAACGGTTTTACAGTACGGTTCGGTTGATGGAAGTGATACAACCACCCACCACCCGAACCATTGACATCCCTAGTCGGGACGAATGAGTCTAGCGGAGTCGACGAGCTTCGGGACGAATGAATCTAGCGGAGTCGACGAGCTTCTCGCCAGAGATGTGACGGCGATAGAAAGAGATACGGTGGTTTAGGAGAGACAATTTTCAGATAAAAACGAGAGAGATGCCAATTTTATGTGGCTGAGATAAACCCTAAATTGAGTGGTTTTATTAAGTTTTCATTACATTTATACCCTTTCAATAGTTAATTTTTTAGAATTAAAATTTTGAAATAATAATAATAATAGAGCATCGTTTGTATCGGCAATAAAAAAAACTTTTCTATCCCATTCTTCTCTAAAAAATAAAATAAAATAAAGATTGTATTTATTCGGTCTATACCAAGTTCACTTCTGACTCATCTGGGAATTTCCAACACCAATTTTTCAGACAATCTCAAACTTAGTCATACATAAGATCTTTTAGTTTGGACTACCTTAAGAGTTAATCAATCTAACCGATTTTTATTTTTCAAAAAAAAAAAAAAAAGTTACCAACACCTTAAAAACCCGAAGATCGGAACCGGCCTTGAGTTAACCCTGGAAAACGAGCCTCGACTCGCCAGGCCCAACCCGTAGGTCTATTAGTACTAATAGAGTACTAACGTTTTTCTTATGCTCATTCTAAAGGCGTGAACCTGAACTGAATTTTGTTTTCAGTTACAAAGGATACCCGTAAGAAACCATCTCCGGTGTGAGAAGGAAAACGGTTCTCCAATGTCCGGAAGAAACCATCTCCGTGAGAACTCGTCGCATTCGCGGCAGCACCAGTCAGTCTTACTATCCGAAGACCCCCTCCACCGCCGGGGGGCACCAGCACAGCACCATCCATCGGCCATCGAAGATCGTATCGCCATTCACCAGCGGGACCTCCAAACCCTCCTCCTCGAGAATCAACGGCTTGCAGCCACCCACGTGGCACTGAAGCAGGAGCTTTCTTCAGCACACCAAGACCTCCGCCACCTCGCCGCCATCTCCCAGAAGATTAAGGCTGAGAGGGACGCTGAAGTTAGAGAGGTGCTCGAGAAGTCGGTAAAGGTCGAGGCTGAGTACCGTACGGTGGAGGCTCTTAAGGCGGAGATTGGTGCTGTTAGAGATGATGTGGAGAAGATGAAGGTAGAAAAGGAGGAGCTCGGTGCTCATTTGAGTGTTGTTAATGGCAATCTTGCGAGGGCGAAGTCGGAGTTGAGGGATTTGCCGGATATTAGGGCTCAGATGGAGAACATTGCGAAGGATATTGAAAAGGGAAGGTAGTGGAAACCTAATTACTCAATTTCTTTTCAGTTCTAGGTTCAGATATCGAACGTACTTGAATTTTTCAAGATCGGTGTAATATGATTACAATTGAATGCTAAATTGAACAAAATTAACAATATGTGGGTAATTAAGTTATCTGGGCCATTTAACTATAATCATATGATAGTTCGTTCATAATGAGAAGAATCTTAATATTGAGGATCTATGCGTGTCCCCTTACATGATAGGGCTGCTGTGGAGGTCGAAAGAAAGAACCGCAAAATGAATGATGATCAAGGTCGAGCAATGGATAAATATAGGTTATCAATGATGCAAGAAATCGAAAGGCTTCGGGGTGAGCTTGCTAATGCCCAAAAGAGGGCAACGGCAACAACTGCTGCTGCAAATCCAGGTATGTCAATTTTACTGGCTTTCACCGATTCATGGATTATTTCTTTTAGTTTTTTTTGTCAAACAGCATGGGTTTGTTATTTTGTAATCTGAAATTTATTCTCAAAATTGAGTTGTATCAAAAGCCAATGTTCTGTGCTAATAAATCCACTGATATGCTATTGCATGTTTTTAATTTACAAATTTGATTTACAGGTCCTGGATATGAAACCATGTATGCAAATAATGTGAGTTCCAGTATGGTGTATGGAGGAGGTTCATATACCGTACAATATCCTATGCATCAGGTACAATCTACTGATGAGCGGCTTTGTATTTCTCCTTATAGTGCTGTTTCGCTCTCTGAGTGTGAGAGTAAAGACAATTAATAAGACGAAGTTATGATATAAAACAACATTTATAAGGGTGAGTTATGGTTTAATTATGGTGTGAGGGGACAAGGAATGAAGTTATGGTGTGTGGATGATTTTTATTGGTAATGACTAAAGAGGAATTGTATTCCAACCACTAAGAAGTTTAAGGAAACTTAGATGATTTGATTGCTAAGACATGAATGACTTTGTGGTCAACTTCTCATGGCTATCTGGATAAGTTTAGTTCTTGAAGTTGAACTTGAAACCAGTTGATGAGTGCATATTTTTTGGATTCTGTTGAATGAAATGGCATAGTTATAAGTTATTTCTTATGCTGAAACATAAGTGTACGGCTAGGGTATGTATGTTGATCTGGAGGTGTCTAAAGGATGATATATATTAATTTTATCTCTCCATTGCCAGTGCTCTTTAAGCATAAATGTCTTTGTACTGTTTAGTTTGATGAATGCGGAGGTGTCATATATCTTAGTGGAGACAAATATATCATTTTTTGTGTCACTAGTAGGTCTCGTGTAAATCTGTAATAAAAAAACATAAGGGTTCACATGTATGTGAGCCTCAATTAGTCTGCAAGGATAATATGAATTCCCACCATACTTATATGGAAGAAGCTTGACTAGTTGTTAAAGTCAACTTAGTATTAGAATCAGGAAGTCTACTATGTGGAACCATTACTGTTTTTTAGTTGATTTCCACTAAAGATTTTTAAGAACATTCACATGCATCTCTATACCTCAAGTATTTCTGGGCACAATCAGGTCTCCTACATATATACCCACATGTGCTCCATCCATTGTTATTTAAGTTTCACCTTTAAGTCCTCGTGCTTTTTCACCCCTAAGGCTGGAGACTACAAAATATGGATTTGAAAGGTTCATTTAGAGATATGAAAGGAAAGAAACTAAAATTGTTTGTCTTTTAGAAGTACCTTAAAGAGGAAGAGTTTAATTTAAACTATCGATCTATTGCTTTTCCAGAATCAGTAATAAACATGCAAGCAACATAAATATATATCAAGCAAATTTCAAAAAATGTGAATCGTGTAATTGTGCTAAGTCAATTTTCTAATAGTTGTGAATCAAGCAATTATTTTGAGTGCAAATGCATTAATCTATAAGAGCTTCTCCCTTTATAAGTAGGACTATACGCAACCATAGTATTAATAAAATCTCATTATGGGTAATAATTTGCTTTTGTGATCCATGTAAAGAGACTATGTAGTAACGTCTAAACCCAAAACCACTAATTTTGCTTTGAGTGATTCATTGATTGACATATGTTTCTACTTCAATCTCTATTGCTCTCCTCCACCTTCTATTCTCAAGTAATTTACACTTTAATTTACTATAATGATATGACATTAAAAAGATTTCCAAAATCCTGCATTTGATGAAGGTATTTCCGTTGGCCTTTGTCCAAACATGTCAGGAGCAAAGCTTATGTGGAGTAACGGTATATCAAAGCAATGCTGTCACTTCAATTAGCGGCTTTGTTGTACTTATGCCCCGTTTTATTTTTCTAAAATGAAGTAAGCTACTATCTGGGGAAGACAGTTATGATGTGCAAACATCAGGGAGTAGGGATTAACATTGCTCTATTTGAGGAAAAAATAGGAATATAGTTTCTTAAAAAAAGATAGACCCTATCATGATTTATGTTTCTGTTCCTCAGACCGCTCATAAAAAATGGTGGATCTGGATCAATCTGAACCTTGGTATATGTGTAATTAGTCTTATGGTAGCACTATTTTGGTTATGAAAGTTGTTATTTTATCCCCAAATCGCTTGGTAACTGAGAGTACTCTTTCGGAACAAAAAGAAGAGTCTGTTTCACAATATATTGGAAATCCTCTCTTTTCACTATATATACTCTTTTGTTCATTTCTTGTTCCTGGTGTATGTGCTACCAGTTATCAGTGGAAAAGAGAATGATGGTTTGTTTACCTTGGAGCCCTAATCCGTTGGTGCATGTGTGTATTGTATTTCCTTGGGAAACGGTGTATATAGTATATATTTATGTCTTTGTGCATGTGTGTATGAACAAAGGGCTGGGGTCTGGTATGGTAATTTACCTCCCATGTCAAAGAGTGGATTAAATCTCGCCTCATGCCTCTTCTAAGTAACAATTACCTCTTAACCCTTCACTTTGTGCAATCAGGGGGTAACATTAGTTACTTCTCACAATTAGAGACCTGTCCCTTTCCGTCTCAAGCCTCTGCAATCACAGTGCATCTAGGGACAATGTGCTTACGCCACACCATACTATGTATCTATTTTTACATTATATTTATACTAGTCATTTGCTTGAGTTCCAAGTTGTTTTGCTTATTTACTTGTTCGTAGCTGAAATAGTTCAAGGCAATTAACTGATTACTTGACATTGATTCCAGGGACAAGGTATTGCTTACGCCACACCTCACTATGGCCATGTACCTGTTGTTTCTGGACCAGGCGATGCTCCACAAGAGAATGGGCAGATATAAGCTCTGTATGTTAAGTCTGTCTTCTAAAGTCAAAAGGTGGCATTGTTCAAGCAACTCTTACTACTAACTAACCTTTTTTCTAATCTGTGGTGGATGCCATTGCCTGCTGTGACCTTTCTTGAAATTATGTTGACAAAGATGAAGGGCTTTCACATTGCCCTTCCTGCTTTGCACTTTCAGCAGCTTTGGAGTTGAAAATCACGAGCATAGCTCATTTGAACGAATTATATCCATTGGTAGATCCTCCATATTAGTTGTAAATATTTTTTTTCTTATAGTTATCTGGTTTAAGAAAATAGGTTTTTACAGAATGGCCGATTTTGGGCACAATTGGACGTCTAAGGTGTTGATACTGCCCCCTGCATTATTTACAATCTTGAGCACAAGGAAAGCTCTATTGTGAAGGTTGCTTTTTATCCGCTTCTATATAATCTGTCCATGACTTTGTTATATATGCTTCAATATGTGCCTGGGTGGTTTGCTTGTGCTGATTCCTTAATCATCCACCATTACAGATATTACTTCAACGGTGAGATGAATGAGTTTGTAGGATTGAAATCGTTTGTTGATTCAGAGGTCTCAATGCCATATTGTCATGGAACCATGGTTGCTGTGATTAGTTCTGGGAGTGAATGATTCAGTCCAATTACTATAGTGTTGAACAACGAGAATAGAACACAGTCCTCAGAGATACTCAGATTCATCATCCAGGAGAGTACTGACAAACACACTATTTTCTAAACTCGGCCCTGTAAGGAATCACGGGCGGCAGTTCACCTTGGTTTGGTTCAATCGAACCCGACAATTTCGGTCCAAATTGAACCTAAACCGTTTATTTACGGTTCGGCGTGCGGTCCAAAATTGATTAATTATCGATTTATAGGTGTAAACTGATTTTTTTCCCCTTCTAGTGTAAACCTATATGGACTGAATTATATACACCTATATATATACTCAAAGCCTTTAAGCTGATAACAGCGCCTTCAAACCATTTAGCCTAATATCTCATTAACTCTTTGTGACTATACATCTATTTCAGCATCTTCGGTGAAAATAAACTTATATCCTCCATTCTCCCATAGATCTAAATCGATTAGATATATCACTCATATAACATAAATTTTACCATATTACGCTCATACCTATTCACACAGGCATGCTACTGGTCATCTACTATTCCACTTCGTCGTTGGTGTGCTATTCCTCTAGCTTAGGCTGCAACTACACTTCTTCTCAACCCTCAACGTTTTGGTGTCCCTCTTACTCTCACACGACCCTCTTTGCAAATTTATAAATAAATTGTTGAACATCTGTAATCTCACTTGATCCACCCGCTACGTCCGTTGATGTAGGTAACGGTTAGATGGAGTGAAGAATTTTGTATTATGGATCAGGTGATGGTCATTCACTCGTCGCTCTTTCCACTCTAATTACTAGCTTAAACATTGTTAGAATGTAGAAATTTTATTGTTAAGAATCACGTGACAATATTATTTTGATTTGTCGAGATTGATTTAAGTGGAATCAATTTTAAATTAGATGTCACACGATCATTATAATCATAAGTGATAACATAATTTATCTGACGGTGTTCAGTCTGCAACTTGTCTTACAAGTAAGGTTGTGCAAACGGTCCGGTCCGTAATACAGTGGACCGGACCGTTGACATGCCTACACGTTAAAGGTCCATAGACCGGACCATAACGGTCCACCTTATTGACCAAATTTATTTTATTTTAATATGGTTTAATATAGTCCGGTCTAAATCCGGACCGGACCATATACATAGATTTTTCAAATAAAAAATGAAAAGGGCAAAAACGGTCTATACTGAAAAATTCTAGTCCAAGACCGGACCGGACTGGATAAGACAAATACGGTCTAGGACCAGGCTGTATATTTCGGTTCAGGACCTGATCGTATTTTCTGGTCCTGCCCAACCGTGCACAACCCTACTTACAAGTGGGGGTTGTGTTACTCAGCTTAGACTATTTTTCTTTAACTCCCCAAATATGGGGTTGTTTCATGCAATTATACCTTATAAAGTAATTTTCTTGTGCAATGGGAAAACAATCTAGATTGGAGAACGATAACACACAGGATCGAATTCGAGCTGTCTCTCTTGTCTACCTGCTCAAACTCAAAGGAGTCAAAGGGCAACTCAAAAGGAAAACCCCCTTCTCTCTAGGCAAATAGGGTTTTAACTTATCTGGCTCGGTCTCGAAGCTAAAAACCCTATCTTTTTTCAACTTCGACGCCCAATTTCAGCGACCCAATAATGAGCACTGGTACCGAATCACACGACTCGCCAACAACCACCGATGGATTCACTGAGGTGATTCAGATCGAGCCTATTAGGATGCCCACGCCCGAGGAAATTAAGGGTCAAGACATCTGGAACAACTGCGCTGTTCGTAGTGTCGTTAGCGGAGTGATGGGTAACGCTAAATAAGCTTTAAGTTCCTTATTCTTCGTTTCTTTTTATATGTTATAGTGATGATCTCTTCTGGTATTTGGTTAAAAAGAAAAACTTTGATCGAAATTTATTTTGTTATCGAGTCTTAGATTGTGCCTACCAGGTGTTTGATGGAAGTTCTCTGTGCGAGAAGAGAATATTAGTGCATTGCTCCATATAGGGTAGTTGCTCTGTCATGATTCTGCTTTTAATATTGTTGTAGGAGGTGGGCTTGGAATGGTCATGGGATTGTTCTTTGGAGCATTAGACAGGCCTTTAAATGCAGAAGAAATGACCGGGAGACAACAATTTATTCATCAAGCAAAACAAATGGGCCAAAGGAGCTGGAGTTCTTGCAAGGCTTTTGCTGTGATGGGATTGGTTTTCTCTGCTGCTGAATGTGTTGTTGAAAAGGTATTAATTGATCTAATGCGGATACATTGAAATGTATTACTAATCTTGATAATCAATTGCCACTAAATACAAATTATATTGTTGAAGGTTCGGGCAAAGCACGACACAACCAATACAGTGGTTGCTGGATGCGTTACGGGAGCTGCTATTTCAGCTAAAGGTAAGCTTCATAGCCTCTTCCTCATGCTCTTGGGATTTACTGGATTGGAATGATCTGATTTAGTTCAATGTAGCTCTGTTACCTTAGTCTTTATGGATTGAAATACCTGATTCACAGTTGCATGTGGCTGCACTTGATTATTGTTTGTTTGTCTTCTTTGTGTGTATTTCTCTAGAATTGATGTCAAATATCATATTATAATCTACAGAAACCAACTCAAACCCACCTTGCACAACATCCAATATGAAGGAAATTGTGGTTCACAAGTCACAACCCGTTATATGTACTTCATTACCAACCTTATCCAAAACAAACCGTATTCAAATTGTTCAAAATACCAATCACCTAGTGAACGCTAGACCTTAAATATGTTTGAATGAAAATGGGTATTTCATAGATTTTGGCTTGTCAGTAGATGGTAAAATGTGTCTGAATGGTGAATTGTTAATAAAGTATGAGTAATAAGTGCTAATCACTTTTCTTTGTTAGTGCTAGCTATATGCAAATTTAACCATGTGTCGGACGGTGGTTTGATGGTTTATGCTACAAATGCTTGTTTGATGCCATGTGTCACAAATCGAATACATTTAGGCACATACACCAATAAAAACTTAGAATTATGTATTAGAGCTAGCTGAAATAACAGAGCAAGTGAGACTATGTATTGATCTAGATTGCAAAAATTAAACCATAAATCCACAGCATGGTTGTGTAAGCTAGGCCATGAAAAAAATCATGTAATGCCTAGGTATGAGTTTGTAAAGTTATCTTTTCATCATCAAATGAATTACCATTCATTTGAAACAAAAAAAAATTGTGTACTCTGTACTCATTGCTCATCAGAATGGCATTGTGTTCACCTCTTGCTCTTACGAGCATGGACCAAAAAAATATCTAGAGCTCAGTTCATTTTTTGTTCAGGTGATGCACTCCTTCTGTTTCACTACTTTGTGCCATTTGAGTCTTGTTTATAGTTGATTGAAGCTCATCACCTGGTTGACTAGAGTATATCCTTCTTATTTCTTACCACCATCTTTGGTTCACGTTAGTTGTAACTCTTCTACTTGCGGTTTTGCAGCTGGACCACAAGCAGCTTGTGCAGGTTGTGCTGGATTCGCGGCATTCTCTGTTGTGATAGAGAAATTCTTGGAGGGCCATTGACCAAGCAGCTGACCCCATTGTTACCTGGTAGCCTGTTAAATTCACCATAAATTTTTGCAAAAATATTAAGAATAGTTAGTGAGAATATACTGTCATCAGATGCCAAGAATTATCTCCATCTCTTTTGTCTTTCCAATTTAGTGATATATGATCAGTGGGAAGATTTGCAAAGTTCCCCCTTCAGTGACAGGGTCTGGTATAAGTTTACCAGTTTAATTGATAAATAATTATGTATCATCATAATATTGTTATTTTTAATTTACTTGAGTTTTGGATGCAATATTTAAAGTGGAATCCATGCTACCTGAATAGCAAAATTCCCATGACACGTTATTTTATTTTTGTTTGTCGAGATTAGTGATGATGTCCATTTCGTTTTGAATAGGCCCAATAAGGGGTAATTTGTGAAGTGTTTCATCACAGTTTTTTACAGTCTTTTGTTATGGTACAAACAATGCTCTCATTGTGGACTTATTAAAAAAAAAATGCAGGGATTAAATTGTACGATGTACAAGTTTGGTGGGTTATTCCTATTGTCAATTAATTTTATGATGAAATTTCATCCGACTTATGTGAGGGACTCCGACCTTCGATTGTGCGATGAAACTCCATGTGAATTTTAACCAGCCATCATTTCAGACGGTACTCAAGTCAATTGATATCAGTTTTGTTGCCCTTAAGACATTTATCGCGGATCTGGATTAAAATTATCCAGTGGACTTCTGTTGTGAATAGGTTTTAGGATAACGTGCATGTGGACTCGAACATGAATAAACCTTCACTTGCTTGAATGTTTGTGTGATGAAATCCCACATATGAACTTTGACTGTTTGAATTTCAAATAATGTTCAGATTTTACTGCATGTCTAATGCTTTCGGTATGCGTTTGTGGAAAAAAAAATTGTTTAGATTTTACATCATGGATGATAAACGGTAATATATCAAATGATTGAAAAACTGTATTCAACTATTGTAATACTATCACATATTTAATCTTCTTAATAAACCCACCAAAAAAAAAATCTTCTTAAAAATAGTAAACTAAAAAATACTTTTATAGACCCCTTACTCTCATAAATCATAAATTCACAAATGATTACAATTAGTTAGCTAGTGAAAAATAGATAGAAAAATAGAAAGAAATAAAATTGATCAAAATGAATTTTAATGCATTTGAACCACTAGTGTCCATGATTACACATATTTTGATATTTAGATGAAAATAAATAATACAAAGTATACATTTATTTGTTTATTTCAAGTTACAATCTAATATAGTTATACAAATCATTGTTATTATCACATTAAACGATGGCTATTGAGCCGCTCTTCAAACAATCACATGATTAAGACTTAATTAATTAAGCTATTGTCGTGGATTCATAGTTCCGTTTGGGACTAGAGAGAGTTACTTGAATATAGAGATGTTGAAGGACAAAGTGGTGTGTGTCACCGGCGGCAGCGGCTTTATCGGCTCGTGGCTCGTCCGGCTCCTCCTCGATCGCGGCTACTCCGTCCACGCCACAATGAAGAATCTCAGTACTGTTCATTCTGAGCTTATCATGTCATAGTTTGTACACAGTTTGACTGTTGATTGAAAATTTGATTTATTCTTCCTGGTTTGATTAGAGGATGAGAAGGAAACGAAGCATCTAGTAGCATTAGAAGGAGCAGAATCTCGTCTCAAGCTATTCGAAATCGATCTCCTCGACTACGGTTCCATCGTCGCCGCTGTTTCCGGCGTTGTCGGCGTCTTCCACCTTGCTTGCCCTTGCATTGTCGATCGTGTTCACGATCTGGAGGCGAGTTGTTCTTAATTATGCTTTCCGAGCTTTCTTGTTTAAGTTGTAGAAACTTCGATTTTGAACTGAAATTCTAGTCGGTGTAAATTTGTATGATCGATGAAAAGATGGAGCAGTTGCGACCGGCGTTAGAAGGGACGGAGAATGTACTGAGAGCAGCAACGGAGCTCGGAGTTGGTCGCGTGGTGGTCACTTCCTCTGCTTGCGCCATTACTCCCAATCCAAACTGGCCGGCTGATGTCATCAAAGGAGAAGATTGTTGGACTGGTTTGAGTCTCAGGAAGCGTTTAGGCCGGGTTCGAAGATGTGGAGTACTGCAAGCGGAAAGAGGTAATCAATGAGACCTTCTCTTTCCAATTGAATGTCTCTGCATCTGTTGTTTCATAACACACTGAAGTAAAATGTCATTGTAAAATATGATATGATCCAGTAGAATTGAAGGTTTTAGTACATGCAATATTGATTAGATTTTCAAATTTGATTCAAGAGTCAAGAATCTGTACTCAAAGCAAAGCTGTCCGGCTGTTTAACTGGTCACTAGCTTCATTTTCTGGGGCTTTGGATGGATAGTAGTGCTCAAATTCACAAACACTTGCTCATAGTTACTGCAACATTGTTTAGGTTTCCAAATTGATTGGAGACTTGAGTAACGGTCCTCAAAGACTCAAAGCCAAGCTTTTCAGCTGTTTAAATGGTTACTGGCTCTATTTTTTGGGGCTTTGATGGATAACAATAAATTCGCACACATTTGGTCATTTCTATGGTAGAACTGGAAGGTTTTTAAAATATGCTATATTGTTTAGGTTTCTACATTGATAAAAGATTCAAAGTCCTCGTACCCGAGTTTTGGTTTGGCTTTAGTTTTTGGTGCTTTGATGGATAACAATGTTCGAATTCACGAACTCTTGATCATAGTTATGGTACTCAATGTCAAAAACATTGGCTGAGAAAGCAGCTTGGGAGTTTGCCAAAGACGGAGATCTGGATGTGGTTGTAGTGAATCCTGGCACTGTGATGGGTCCTATTCTTCCGCCAACGCTGAATGCTAGCATGCTAATGCTACTTCGTCTTATCAAGGGTAATGTGTTTGCTGAAACATCCCCGAGATTTACTTAAAAAATTCATTCATATTATAGCTGATTGGCTGTCAAGCTTATGAAGAAAGAAGTGCTGTTCGAATATTAAATTTGTTTGTTTGTGTTTTTGCTAATGTGCACTTTGCAGGCTGCACTGAAACGTATCAGGACATCTTTATGGGAGTTGCTCATGTGAAAGATGTAGCTCTAGCTCACATACTGGTGTACGAGAACAAGTCGGCAACCGGAAGGCACTTGTGTGTCGAAGCTATATCTCATTATGGTGATTTTGCTGCCAAGGTTGCTGAACTTTATCCTGTGTACAATATCCCAAGGTAATATGGTGATTTTATTGTTCTTGTACATATCTACCTGTCTCAACCTATTACAACTATTTGGAACAGTTAACTAGCTTTAGGCAACTGCTTATCCAATAACTTGTAATTTGGAAGTTAGATAAATAGAAATTATTTACAACCTTGTCAGGAGAAACACATGACTACTCCTTGAATCCATTTTTTAAAAACATATAGGCTACCGACAGATACTCAACCTGGTTTGTTAAGGGCTAAGGATGCATCACAGAAGCTAATGGATCTTGGGATCGAATTCATTCCAATGGAGCAGATAATCAAGGATGCTATGGTTAGCTTAAAGAGCAAAGGATACATATCCTAATCAAAATTGTAAGCTTCTCTGCTCTAAACCCCATGACTGTGGTTGGCATTCAGTATTATACATGTCATGATTGCGTTAGCTAAACGTTCACTAGAGACTATTAGTGCAGGCCTTTGCAACTCTTTTCATGATAGAACTCACTCTGAAGATATTGTAATCCTGACGATGTAATGTCATTGTTAGTGTAGCCTCAATATCACTGTCAAGTTATGAGGTCCCTTGTACAAAGAAGATAGAACAGTACAATTTTGTTGTTTCTACCTCAAAATTGTAGATTTTCAAAAGAAATATGCTATGTAATAAAAATCATGTGCATCCTTGTCAGTGTAATTGAGACATATGAGAAGGACTCGAGTGGTGATGAACCATTGTAACCACTATGGATAATTAATTGATGGTTGTTGCCTGGTCACCTCAAGCCCTGTCTATCACAATGTCCGTCCTTCATTGAGCAATCAACATGTGTCAAATGACAGTTCATAATATCTCCGAACTGAAACAAATTAGGGTTTGTTTGTGTCATCTTTGTCAAAGAGACCCTTAACCTGTGGACAGACGGACCGGGTAGAGCGGGCTCGTGTGCATACGAGCGCACATGTGTGTCAATCCCATCACATAGATGAGGCTTCATCATAAAACCAATTTTGTTGTAGGATGGAACACTGGGCTTGTGGGTTCGGTTTCTGGCATATGATGCATCAAAACAGTGCCACAGACCAAGACATGTACAGGATCACACTGTGAAGGTGAGTGGCACAATGACTATCCGCGTGTCCGAGGTCGTCTTTTGTTTGATAATGCTGCTTGTTTTTCACATTTTAGTTAATCTAGGCTTCATTATTGAATCAGATGCCTGGTGGCAGTTGATGCATACAAGCATACAAACAAGTCCTTTGTGAAGTTTTCTCTGATAAACTGCACGTGGAAGGGAAACACACAAGGTTGCTTTTGTTCTTGTCTTGTTGCTCCCCTGCATGATTACAAGAGTCCAAGAAATAAAATTCAGAAATTTTGGGGACCTCATCTGTTTTTTATTTGTAATTTTTTCATACAATGGGATGAAATATAGAACCCTAAAGTAAACACCGGTACGAATTGGAGTTTATTTAAAAAATTTATGGTAAATTTTCTACAAACCTTCTAACCAACCATGAACCAGGGTTATATGAGACGAGTTACTTGGTCTTGATTTGTAAAAAGCATGGCTCGTTCACTTTCAAAACGAATCAAATATAAACCCAATTTCAGCCTCTTATAAAATCTAGGTTTGGCTCGTTCAGGTAAAGCTCGTTCGGCTTGGGCTCACCCTTAAGTTTGTTCACTTTCTAAACGAGTCGAATATAAATATATTTTAAAACTTGTTTAAAATCTAGGGTCGGCTCGTATAACACCCTATCGTGAACTCGGTCAGTAAAGTATATTAAAAATTGTTTATAAACAACTTAGCTAATCATTGGTCATGCTGAACTATAAAGTTTCTTGGCATAGCTTTTCCTTTGATTAAGTTTGTAAATGAGTAGATATAACCTCATAACATACTACATATAGGTTCCAACCTGGATACATTAGTATCATTCCTTTGACTAAGTTTGTAGATGAGCATATATAAACTCATATCACGCTTACACATATAGGTCCTAAAATTTTATCTTTGATCTAACCAAATACATTGATCTAAATCAAAATTCTATCTTCAACCCTAAGTCCCTAACACAACAGGATAAAAATCAATCATGCAAACGTACGTAGTACCTCCCGCACCCCACCATGTGGTCCGAAATCGAGATCCAATGCAAAATGTTTCACTCCATAACACATAATATCTCTATCAGGGTTTCACTCCACTGCTAGGGTTCGGTTTCCTCTGCAAAACTTGTTAGTTTTACCCCAACTCTAACAAATTTAGGGTGTTCACAACCACTAAATCATTGTCTTGTTAACATTCTCGAAAGATAGTAATATCGGAATTGATTATTTGTTGGTTTGGGAGTTGGATGTATCGAATACAAGGTCAGGACCGGATCCACCTTCTATCGTAAAAGTTCAAGTTTAAGTGTAGAACACTAGAGTATAGATTATGCATGAACTAACTAGTTAGACCTGAATTCAAAAAACGGATTTAGACCGAACCTGTTTTGATACCATGTATTTGAGCGCGGTACTATATTTACACGTAGTATTTATCATATTATATGAAATATAAGGTTGAGACCAACAACCTATCACAAAAACTCAAGTTTAAGGGTCCTTTATATTCTATTCAATGCCATCCCAACCTTCCAGCTTGGAAAGTTCCCCCAACATATCAAACCACCAACTCCTCTTCTCCTTATTTATTTTTGTACCTCCTTCAATATTTAGAAAAAGAAGAGAAGAAATACCAATTTAAACGGCTATTAATCTTGTAGACAAGCACATGAACATATCGTTGAAGGATCGGGTTCACAAACACCGGATGATCCATAGCCCACCCGGATACCATGATGATAGATGTTGTTGGGTTAGAGTTTACGTGGGTTCATCACACATCCGATTGCATATGCGCGTTGGACTCAAGTTCAGCACATAAGCCCAACAGAGTTTTGGCAATAGGAAGAGTAGTCCACCAACCATATATATTTAATGAAATGCCTTAAGGCCGGCTAGTCCAACCGGACGGAGTATCATTGTTCATGCCCGCAATTTGAGTCTTAAGGCCGACAAGACTAAGTCCAGGATATAAGCCCATAAAATTCTATCCTAAAAACAATAAGAGTTGTTATCCCAATATTTTAGAGTTGTTCTACATTAAAAGTTTAAACAACATGATCGTTGATCATAGGGTTAATACTTAATATCATTGCCCGTTAATATAATAGTCGGTCTATGTTAACTTTACTAACGGACAGTAAAATTTTCTATTTCGGAGTTACATGTCGGATTAATAGCGTAGTTCATAGCATAACGTTTGGATCCCCTTATACTACAAAAATTCAAGCTGAAGTGTAGGGATTTCCTCTTTTCTTATATTCAATACAATTTTATGAAACTTTTTAGCAGTCGATTTTTATCAAACGTCCCTGTAAATGTACCTACTGAAAGTGATAGAATCGATTCTATGTATAATACAAGGTTTAGTGTTTGACATAATATCCTTGTAATGTAACAAAAAGTTTGCAATCTTTGGATGGTGAAAATAACGTGATTAGCAAGGGGTTATTGTCAATCATCAATTAATATTCAATCACGTCCGTGCTAAAAACCGCTCTAAAAATGAATTGTTACCTATTAAATATTGTTTTCTATAATAAAAAAACCCCTAATAAATGGCCTTTCTTTAGTCGATATATTTTTAATGTGAACGTAAAATATAGATGTTTTTCATTTTATTTTCTTTGATGGCTACATTTCTATTTCTATACATACATTCCAATTAAACCAACTATTAATTCTAAGAAAAATGTAACTTGAGAACTAAAATTCATCTAAGGAAACAATATGACTTATTTATGAAAATTAATTTCCATATCTCAAAATAATAATAATGAAAAGTGAAAAATGAAGAAAAAGAATACATCTAAATCAAATCAAAGAAAATATAGTCGTTAAATAATAAAGTTTATTAAAAAAAAAATCTATACGATTCACAATATAAGTGAAATCATATATTCAAATAAATACGACCATAAAATTCAAATAACCATTCTTTTGCTCTAATAATTTGGAGAGAAAAAAATCTCTTAAGAATAAATGGTCTCCAAGTATTTGTTAAAACAAATGATCTAAGAATAATTATTTTTATTTTTTTTGTGGAAAATAATAATTTGGCAGGGTGGAAATTTGGAAATTTTGGATTTTGGATTTTGGACCGGTTCTTGCATAGAGAACCCTTATTTTATAACCACACGTTATAATGTGATATAAAACGCGTATCCTACGGAGTATTAAACTTTTCAATTATAAAAGGAAGGCATGAGTGAACAAATGAATCACAACACAAAACATCCTAAAAACAACAGCAAGCATTTAGCAGTACGCGTACAGTACGCTTATGGCAAAGGGAGAGAAAGTGTGCGTCACAGGAGGCAGTGGCTACATCGGCTCATGGCTAGTGCAGCTCCTCCTCGACCGTGGCTACACCGTTCACGCCACCGTACATGATATCAGTTCCGTCTAATAACACATTTCATTTCACTTAATTAAACAATTAATTAATCATCTTTAACGTAATATTAATCTGAAATTTATAACCTTTATTTGTGTAACTTGTACTGCATACATTAATACGTGTTTGTTTTAATCTCTTCAGATGATGAGAGGGAGACTAAGCATTTGTTAGCCTTAGATGGCGCGAATTCGTCGAGTTTGAAGCTCTTTCAGATGGATCTGCTCGACTACGACTCCATTGTGGCTGCGATTAAGGACACTGTCGGGGTCTTTCATCTTGCTTCTCCTAACATCATTGATAAAGTTCAAGATCCTGAGGTACGGATTACTTAGGAGTATTAGAGCGTTATCTAAATATATAGTACGACACTACTATAAATTTTGCCTATTCCGACGGACAAACCGACGATTTAGCTAATGGACAATCTACAATAGATGGTTTTTAATAATAAACTTTTAAATTATTTAACAATATTACAAATTTGCTAAATCAATCAATATTCACTCAATTAACTATTTAACCTTTTTTGTGCAACTTGTACTACATGCATTAATACATGGTGGTGTGACATAAAAATAAGTTAAAAAGGTGAATTTTGAAAATCGGGTCAAAAAACTTGTACGTTGTCCAACCGTTGGTTACTTTGCGACGGTTAATATGCTGCATGACCGTCGGAGTGAGCAAAGACTTAACTGTCGGTATAGACTAATTAAGTTTCTAATAGTACGTTTAAAAGCCATAATTCATGTACGTACATGAAATAATACTCATATGTGTTGTATACATTGGGTTAACACAGAAAGCGTTGCTAGAACCGGCGATCAAAGGGACGGAATTGGTACTGAAAGCAGCGAAGGAGCAAGGAGTACGTCGAGTGGTGATGACATCATCGATATCCGCGATAACACCGAGTCCTCACTGGCCTGCTAACGTTGTAAAGGGAGAAGATTGCTGGACTGATCTTGACTATTGCAGGAAAAACGAGGTAACAAGTTAGGTTTCTTTCGTTTACTAACGCATGATTGCGAGAATTGATTGATCGATTCTTGGTTTCGGTTTGCATCCAGTTGTGGTATCCGATTTCGAAAACGGAGGCAGAGAAGGCATCATGGAAGTTTGCTAAGGAGAAGGGGTTGGATGTGGTTGCTATCAATCCCGGAACTGCCTTGGGTCCAATTCTTCCTCCTATGCTTAATGCAAGCATGTCTGTTCTTATTCGCCTTCTTCAGGGTAAGTATATATATATTAAGGGCAGTTCAAATTTCGGATCGGTCAAGACCAGTTAGTTAAAATTTAAAGGTCCAACTTTGTCCCAAAAATAATTATTAAACAACTTGGTTTAGAATCTAAATATTCGGTTCAGGTCCGGTTTAAAAATACGCTTTCAGTCCTAGACCGATAAATGACGACTCTATTATACTTACAAAGTTTCGAGTTCTGGTGAGAAAAGACGCTCCTATAATGATTGAGAGTGATTCACATTTATTACATTTTAGTTGCATATCTGTGTCCAATAAAAATGTCAAGGATTCATAGAAATCGAGTCAAACTAAACCTATAGGCTATAGAAACTAATTTAAACTATAAATTACTTTATATAAAAATATGATCCGGTTTATGTTTAGTGTATATTTTTTAAGAAATATTTTGTAAAAATGAATCAATAATTATAATTTGATTTATATTTGAAATTTTTTGTTAACCGGTTATAACGGAACCGGTTTATGAAATATGAGTTTTTTTTACTTCTTGTTGAAATGTCAATTCTCAAACTGATGGCCCATGACAAAACTTACTGAAAATTGCACTTGCATTTCAATATGAACCTTTTCTAACTAGAACCCTTACAAAGAGTGAAAGATACAAGTGACAATCTTTTAACAAAAATCATGAACAAATGGAATTTGTTTTCTTACACAAATGTAAATATTCACGGGTTATTATTTGCTCAAATATTCATTTAAATCAATTCATCCCATCCTCAGGTTATTTAGTTTCGCATGTCTCGTGTGACTTTTCCTCATTTTTGTCCTAAATTCCCGAAACAGTAAATTTTTTTTGTCATGTTTACATGTTCAAATATCGTCTCACACTTTTGTCACATTTATATATTCAAGTATTCGTGCCTCACATTTACACGTTCATGTTAAACCTTTTAACATGAAGTTAATCAACTAGGAGGGTGGACATAAAGTTAAATTAAAACATAAGAAGGAGACATACTATTTGTAGATTTTGAAGTACATCTTTTTATAATCTAAATAAAAGTACATCGTCTCACACTTTTGTCACATTTATATAAAATAAATGAGAAAATTCGTGTAATATATATGTTAAAAAAATGATTTATCATAATAATGATCGATAAGAATAAAAAAAAAAATTTGTTATTATTAATACAAAAATAAATTGTCAATTCGAATGTAGTAAATTCGGAAGGTTGACCTAAAAATTGCAGGGAGCACTGATGCTCAACAAGACATGTACATGGGATGTGCCTACGTGAAAGACATAGCGTTGGCTCATATCTTGGCCTTTGAAACCCCTTCTGCCGCCGGAAGGCATCTTTGCGTCGAGTCCATCTCGCATTTTAGCGACTTTGCCGCTAAGGTCGCGGAGCTCTACCCCGAGTACAACATTCCAAAGTAACTACTTTATTCTCGAACAAGAGTTTAAGCTAATGTGTAGAAGATTTACGTAATAAGGTTTATTTTAACGTTTTAATTCTTTAGGTTTCCAAAGGACACTCAGCCTGGACTGTTGAGGGAGAAAAACGCGTCAAAGAAGTTGATTGACATGGGATTGAAGTTTGTTCCAATGGAGCAGATTATCAAGGAGGCCGTGGAGAGCTTGAAAGTCCAAGGATACATAGCTTAACAAATGGCTAGTGTGCTCGCTCTCGAGTTCTGATACCGACGCTTTTTGTCGTCGGATTAATAAGCGTTGCAATAGCCGCTATGCATGGTTTGCGTTGTAGTAGCTTATGTTTATGCTTTTCGAGCTATGTTGGTTTGCCTTCGGTTTGTGGGTTTTGTAATAAGAGGTGTTTGCCTACGAATTGCTTTGTGAAATGTATCAATATTTGCGTGTGTTAATAAGTAACTTTGATTTATTTAAATTATGAGATTGTGTTGGTGGAGTAAGTTACTTTTGCATAAAATCAAACAATCCGAAATAATATCAACTATCAACCTTCAACCCAAAATAATACGAACTTTGCAAATTACTGACAACGATACAAACTATGGTCGTATTTACCAAAATGATACGGAATGTTTTTTCGACAAAAATTCAATTCCGATAATAATGTGCCAGTAAACTTGTACATGTCATTAAATGAAATATTATTAAATAATACTTAACGGAATTTTATTTTAAAATATAAAAAACAAATTGCTTTTTTTCAAACAAGTCCATAAAATTTTGCTAACTGAAAAGCCCATTTGAAATTGTTTCATTGAACGTCGGTTTAGTTTAGCATAACAAGTGGTAACTAAAAAAAAAACTTAATCAATTTCTTTAACTTAATTTAAAATCAACTTAATTAGCTTATGTTTAACTTAAATAAAAACCTATTTAAAAAGTGGATGGGTCTCTCCCAACTTTACTACGAAACTGTAAACAAAGGTGAAATCCATGAAATCCTAAGTACTTAGCATATTAGGTCTTCAAGGTATAATCGTGCCTCTTCCCCCGATTTCTCTCCGGACACGGCCACTCTTGTAAAAAGGTAACCAATCTTCAATCATGTATCTCTAGAAAAAATAATTTGTTGTTCTTTTCTGTCGAACATGTAATTGATTGGGGAAAAAATTATCTCAAAAGCACGAATCAATTTGATTTTGATGTAGAATTCATCACGTAGAAACAACTTCTCAAACTAATTTGTTTTTACCCCAATTACATGTTCGACAAAAGAACAACAAACCTAAATTTCAAATGATTTAGGGATACATGATTTAGGATTACATTGGTTACTTTTCAGAGACGTGGTTGTGTTGTTAGAGGAATCCATGAATCGTATATAGACTGTTCGAAATACCTGTTATTCAAAGTACCTAGACTTTCATGAATTTCACCTTCGTATATAGTTTCGTAGTGAAGTCGGGAGAGACAAAGTTCACTTTTAAAATTTGTTTTTATTTTGGTTAAAAATAAGCTAATTAATTTGATTTTAAAACAAGTTAAAGAAACTGATTAAGTTCTTTAGTCATCTTTTATGTTAAACGAAACTAACGCCAAATGAAACAATTTGAAATGGGCTTCAGTATGCACAATTTTATTGGGCTTGGTGAAAAAGAAAGCAATTTATTTTATATTTTAAATAAAATCCACATCAACATTATTTAATAATATTTTATTTTGATGACGTGCACAAGTTGACTGCCACATCATCATCGGAATCGGAATTTTCGCCGAAAAATATTCCGTATCATTTTTGGTAAATATGTCGATATTTTATATCGCTGTCAATAATTTTAAAAGTTCGTATTATTTTGGGTTGCAAGTTGACAGTTGGTATTATTTTAGGTTATTTTCCTAAAATCAATCCATAAAATACTCAATTAGAATTATAAAAAGACGGTCTGTTTTCGTAAATCGAACTCAATATCAGGATAAAAGGGTGAATTGAATAAGTAGTTAAATTTGTTTTAGCATTTAATTATTTGTCAACACATTTTTGCACTTTTTACCTATGTTTGTTTTGTGATGAGGAAAATTTGTACAAATTATTATTGGAGAAGGCTAGTTAGCCAATTTACCTTAAATTTAATTGATTTTAAAAAAAAATATCTTGTATAATTTTTAAAATAAATAATGAAAGGGATTATGTGGATATTATCTTTTGTCAAACCATTTTAAATATTAAAATAAATGTCGAGATTTTGACATTTTTATTTTTATTTTTATAGTGAGGATAAAAACTTGTGCAAATTTCAAACAAAGATCATCTTTTTAAGAAGAACTAATGTATCGTTCGTGTCCTACACGGGTTTTTTTCTTAATATAATTGTTTGTAAATTTTAGTTTTACGCACGATATGTAATAGAATGGGACCGTTACAAAACATGATAACGGTCCGAGCAATTTCATAAGACGATAATATTCTTTTGAAAGTGAATCAGTTTATAATAATCTTTTAGAATACAATAATAGAAAATTTTAAAATACTCCCACTTTCTAAAATTGTGAAGTATTATTGTCATATTAAATACTCTATGATGATACTTTAACTAATAAAATAGTTTTCGTACATGTTTTTGTAATATATTAATAGCATTTATTCTACAATATTATAAATCTTGTAAATTTATTGATGTATAATCTTATCATTTAGTTGAAGCTCGAACCGATTTAGAATGAACCTCGACAATTGTGGCGGACATTATTTCAAATACTAGAGGATTTCATTTTGATAGATTTGCATTCTAATTATATTTAAATATTTAACACAAACTAATTCAATATATATATATATATATATATATATATATATATATATATATATATATGTATGTATGTGTGTGTTTTTTTTAAAGAAAAACTACTGAATAAATAGATTCGTTAGATTTTGATAGAATTTAGTAGAAAGATTTGGTAGTTTAATTAGATTTAAAATATTGTTGGATTTTTAGAAAATAGTATCATGGAAGATATGCATAATTAGAGCCAGATTTATAAAATTAAATTAATTTTAAAAATTAAACTTCGAAAAATGAATTAAAAAAAGAAGAAGAAAAAAAAACTATGATATAGAATTCGAAATTCACATTAAAATTCAAAATTTGAACTTAAAAATTAATTATGAAAAATAGAGGGTTTGAAGATTTCACGTTACATTAAATTCGAAATTCACAATTTTATGGAACGATTTCACGTTACTTTTCTTGAACGTTGTTATCCCACATCGATTATGAGTAAGGCTAATAATTTGAGAACATGTATAAATAGAGGATTTGAAGATTAAACAAATCACACATTTATTGGGTTTTTGGCTAAGTTGATCGAATTATAATTTTGCTATTCCACGTCTGATATTTTGTGGGTAGTCATCGTTGACCTACTGTTTTGTGGATCGTTAAATATTTTTATTTTTCTATCCCATTTTTATTCATAACGTATATTCCATTATATGGGTTGTTGATCAACGATTTTGCTATCCACATCGGGTTTGGAGATCAAACAAATCATGGTTAAGATCAAACAAATAGGTTTTGAAGATTAAAAAAATCATATATTTTTATGCCTTTTTAACTATGTTCAATATTTCGTGGGTCAAAATAGATTTTGAAGATTAAACAAATCATATATTTTAATGTCTTTTAGTTATGTTCAAGTATAATTTTTAGGTTAATGTCATATTCTACATCGATTATAAGTAAGGCTGATAGAATAGAAATTTGAAGATTAAACAAATCATTTATTTCTTGACATTTTAGCTAAGTTCAAGTATAACTTTTATTAATTAACGGGTTGATATCCGTTATATGGGTTGTTGACAGCGATTTTGCTATCCCACATCGATTGAGAGCTTGTATAAATAGATAATTTGAAATTAAACAAATTATATATTTTTAATATCCTTTATATGATCATTGGCCTACTGTTTTGTAGACCTACTATTTTGTGGATCATTAATTATTTTGAGCGATTTTACTATCCCACATCGATTATAGGTAAGAATTACAGTTTGAGAACTAAATCATACATTTCTTGGTCTTTTGTCTAATTTCAAGTATAATTTTTATTAGAGAAATTTCGGTTGGTACCTGACGTATGGAAAATTTTAAATTTTGCCCACAACTTTTTTCGAGTTCGGATTTTACCCCTCAGTTTTACAATTTCCGACATTTGCCCTTCTCCTCGACCATAGTTAAATATAATCAAATTTGTTAGCCCTTTTCCGGCCACAACCCCTTAAAAAGCCTCTTCCGTTTCGTTGCACTCGTAAATTCCGACAAAAGTGTCTTGCTTACTTGGTTATATATTGAATATGTCAGTATAATTTCTTTTGTTGCACAAATAACCAATATTGAGGCCATGCCTATTGCATGAGAATATTATTGTCCCCTTCAAATGTAAATTGAACATCATACTCGCCTTTCAACCGGGCTATACGATTTTCGGTCTTCAGTTCTTCACATCTTGTCCTCCGCATGCTTCACGGCATTCCTGTATATGTATATAATTTAACTTATTCAGATCCATAATAAGGGTACAAAAGGGTTAATAACAAGTTACTCTTGGTAAGCCTGAAGAGCTAGTACGCATATTGTGCCAAGTTAGTACATCCTTCAATGCACTTGAAACAACATGAACATTTTTGCTTGTTTCAGGAGTCCTCTTCACATAAAGAAACTTCAATTGTTTGCAGCAAAGCTCATCGCTACAAGCAAACAAGTAAAAAAAAGATTAGGTTCCTACTTGTGATTATCATATTTAGATTCAACACTAGCAAAATATATTACGTCTTTGCAAGAAAAGGTAAGAGACGGCGTTGGTGACTAGGGTAGTCAAGCAAAAGAACCTATGGTTCATTTGGTGCAAGACTGAATGCTCGCCTCGATAACGAGTACCTTACAACAATGGCCAAACCAACCTATTGGGAACAAAATAAAATGTTAACATCTACTGTTAAGGACCACCTTGATATATAAACGTTTTTCATTTACCTTAAGCTATATAAACTGCAGTAGCTACGATATAATAACCAGAATTTTTATTCCGATTACCGATAAAAGTACCAATTTATTATTGAATTGTTTTTTTAAAATTATTTTTCATCCTTTCACTTCTAGCCCAAATCATTTTCCAGCCCACTTTCTTCTTCTCTTGAAAGCTGGTAGCCGGTTTTTATTCCTTGGGCAAGGCTAGGTGGACCTTGCTTCTTCTTTCCTTCTTAGGCCGTCATCTTCCCAAACCTTCTCTTCTTTTTTTTTAAGAAGGTTACGTAGATCACCCGGTTTGATCGACTTAGCCGCTCTACGTCCGGATCGGGTAAAAAGTCGTGGCCCATTGCTGGGGAATACCCTCCCAATATCAGTTTTTCCATACATGCCGCCAGGCGAATTTGAACTCGAATCTCCAAGCTAACTACTTAAGGAGCCTAGCACCACATCCCACTAGACCAACTGAGTATTGGTTTTCCCAAACCTTCTTCTACCTTTCATGGATATCGTTAACGACATATCACGCTTAGCAATCTCCATCGAATCTTCATATCCACGTATCAAGCTAACCAATCAGGTTTTTCGGTACCACTCTTCTCCTCCTTCCCCGTCAAGATTTTACACGCCAAGCCAGACTGCGGTTTTCCCTCGAGCGCAAACCTGTCCACCCTAGCTTGCGGGTTCTCTCGACAATCACAAGCCACTCTTCGCCCTCCTACTTCATCCCCTTTCTTCTCCTCCTCCGTGTGCAGTCAATGCTTGCCTCTTCTCCCTTCGAGTCTTCAACAACGCAAGACTAAGGATCACTGCGGGAAGCAAAAAAAACCGACGAACTCCACAACGCCCCATCGCCCTCCTCCATCGGGAACTTCTCTTCTGAGTGCAGCAATACAAACGTTCGACAACTAAGGGACCAAACGAGCCAAGGTCGGATCTCCTCTACTCCATGTTGCAGTAGTCGAGGTGATGTTGTCATCACGCTAGCAACAGCGACAACTCGGATTCAATGCACAACGGACTGCAGTGAGGGGTGACAAGGGTAAGGCCTGAGTGAGCCATGCGGGAGCCGTTCTTTGAGGATCTAGTGAGCCACCGGAAACCTCTACGAGCACATCCAAGGGAGACCAGTCGGGGGTGAGCTTATGTCCTCTCTTCGTTTCCCTTTAGCACCGAATGGTTTTCACATAAAATATTAATCCGTGTTTGGTTGATCATGGGTGTCGAACTCGCAACCTGGTGATATGTAGGTCACACAAAATTGCTGCTCACAGGGCTCGAACTAGTGACGTGGTGATTGGTGCTAGATTGGCAAAATTTTCAGAATCGAGCAGGCTACTTTGAGATCCATTTTAGGTACTCTAAACTTATTATCCACCGTTGAATTTTTGATATGTTGTAGATATAAGTATGTAGTTTGTTGTATTAAAATTTGGAAAAGATCTGACGGTCGGATTCAAAGTTATAGACTTGCAAAGTTGGTGCGGAACTTAGTTTTAGGAAGTTCTAAGATTTTGGCTAAGTATGGATTTTAGTGTTCATATAGGCAACTTTGGATTTTTGTGTGGATCTTAGGGATAAGTGTTTTTGGATTTTGATCATCCTAGCTTGGAGTATAAATGACATAGTATGTTTAAGAGTTTTATCGGGATTTTTGGGAGTTAGTAGAAGAATTTTATCGTAGGCCAAAGTAGGACACTTGATCGAATTCCAAATGAAATTTTATTAAGGTTTTGGACTTAGAATGTAAGTTGGGTAGACTCTCAATATTGATGTTGATATTTTAGGTTTACAAAATGTTGTTGCGCTATAGAGAAAGACCTGGAACCTTGTTGGGCACTTTTCGAAATTTTTAGAAAAGTTAGGGGCATTTTGGTAATTTTAACAAAAGTGAGGTTTCTTTATTCTTTCGTTATAAGAACCTCCTAGATAGTATAGGAACCTTCTAGAAACTTCACATATGAGTGTACTATATTGTTAAGACGTTTCCCGTCTTTATTAGGTTGTTGAGATTGTTTACGCGCGGATCATAACTTTAACGAGTTTGGATATCGGACCAGTTGAGGTAAGTTCTATAGACTTACATAGCTAGTTTTTCGAAATGTTGGTGTGCGCTATTTTAGTTGTGAGTGTTGGATGGTTATTAATTATAACTTGAGTAGGATGACCTTGTTACGTTATAGACCCAAGTGTATGAAAATGGGTCGTGGCATCACTGCTCAACGCTTATAGGTGCTTGGAGGGTTCTCTGCGACCAGCCCACTCGGTAAACGGGATATACATGGCTCCAGTCCGCTTGGTAAACGGGGACAGAGGTGAAGGTCGGATGACCTTCGTGCCACACAACAAAGTTGAACAATTAGATTGAATCACTTAAAGAAAAGATAATAATTTGGATGTGTGTGAAATTATGCTTGTGTGTTTATTTCCGCTTTGATGTGCGTTTGTGCTAGATTAGTGCTGTTAATATTAGAATTGCTAGCTAACGGGTTTTACCATCATGTTGTAGATGATTTGCAGGATAGGACCGCTGTGGAGTGATTTGGAGATAGTGTCAGCCGGATTTTCCGTATTTGTTAGTTTTGTTGGGGTTTCCTCTTGGGCAGACTTTCATGCCATTTCCGTTATAGATTTCATTGTTACCGGGTGTTCTTTTTATTTTCCTTCTTTTGTCATGAATCTTTAATGCATAAAAACGTATTTCGGTTTCCCTTTATTTGTGCCTTGTTGTAAGATCCGGTAAAGTTGTTGTCAAACTAGGGTCGGGACCCATTGTGAGGTCTTAACCCGTAGCATCCCGAGTTCTTAGAATTTGGATGTTACATACAATGTTTATGCGACCTAATGTTAAAGGAGCGGGAAATGCTGCAAATCTCTACAATAACAAAAAACACACATTCAAATTACAAACTGAATCTATTGGCTCACCTTGATTTGAATGCTTCGTTTGGGAGCTTTCTTCATCGAGGAGAAGCATACAGAATAACAACTTCGTCTGGTGGGAGTTTTTCTTCGTCGAGGAGATAAGTTGAGGAGAAGTAGACAAGTCGATTTCCCCTTTTCATTTTTTTATTTTTTTTAATGTACACTAACGCGTTATTTAACCATGGTTGAGGAAAATGGCAAATGTCGAAATATCCCATACCACAAGGATACCAACCGGATTTTTCTTTTTATCAATAATGGATTAATATCAGTTATATGAGTCATTGACCTACCATTTTGTGGGTTTTTTACCTACTGTTTTTTGGTCGTTAAATATTTTCAGTGTTATCCCACATCAATTGAGAACTTGTATAAATACGGTTTAAAGATTATACAAATCATACATTTTTTGCACTTTTGGGTAAGTTTACGTAGTTTTGTGGGTGTTAAATATTTTAAGATTTTGTTATCCCACATCAATTATAAGTAAGGTTGATAGTTTGAGATTTTGTATAAATAGAGGATTTGGAGTTTAAAAATATTGACATGGATTTTATAGGGAAAAAAAATCATATTTATATTTTTTAGATTAATATTGAATATATGAACATAATATAATTTTTTTAAACAAAACCCGCACAAGGTACGATAAACGAACTAGTTTTTGTTTAAACTCTAATTATTTGTTACGATAATATTAATGGTGAGAGAGAATCGTAACTATTTTTTTTAACTTTTTCGAAAAATTCTGTAGCATGATGAGATGAAATATATTTTAATTTTGATTTAAATTTATTAGTAAATAATGACATTATTATAATTAAAATATGGTATAATTTTAAATATTTGTCAAAAAAGTTGATGTGACATGCTTTAATATTTGACATGTGGACTAAAAGGGTTCTATTTTAACATAGTAAATAGATAAATGACGTCACGTTGTTCTTTTTTAATCGGACCAAACATGGATTTTTTTTAAATCTTAATTACACTTTGATTGGCTCTACAAGGGGTCACAATATGTATTAATACATTGTGTTGCACATTTATAACTCAAGTATAATCAACATAAACTCTAAAAAGAATCCAACTCAGTACCAGTTCTAAAAATAAAAAGGCGTGTGACAACAAAGTCTAAAAATGACCAAAGCTAATTAACATAAACTCTAAAACAATCCAACTCAATATAAAATGTAAGAAAGACTCAACCACACGTTTCTAATAATGTCAAAATTGATAACAATATGAACATGACAAGTCAGATCATAAGTTATACCAACTGGGTTGAAAAATAACATAATCCTAAAGTGTTCATCAAGTATAAATGAATAATGAAGTTAAGTAGGTTTTGTTTGAGTGAAATTGGAAAAAAGATTTGTGGAAGTAAATAATTAAATGTCAATTTTTTTATAATAAAGAAAATCGACTTAACCCTACAAAAATTGGAGTGAACCGAAAAATACATACCAAAATTCCATTTTAAAAAATATATTTGTGATCCCATATAGGTCACCCTTTGGAGAATTAAGGTCCGCTTTAATTGTACTTATTCATAGGTTTTTTAGATTTGGGATAGAACTCACAATGTAGAAGTTGTGTTTAGTTAAGTATTTGAAAAATAGGTTGCAGTTTTGAAATAAATTTTAGAAGCTCTCGAAAGCAGGTTTCTCAAATCTTAAAATTAAATATTTAATTTTATTAGATTTGAGATCAGATCTAAAAATAATTACCTATTTGCCATATTTTCTTCTTCTCTCCTATGTCATTCCTCTTTATTATTTGCCTCTTTCTTCTTTATTCTTCTCTTCCAGTTTCCTTAGCTTCTTCTTCTTCTTTGCTTTTAATTTAACCAGGAAAGAACTAAAACAAAATCGAGTTTCTCTTTGCTTCCCGCGGTTCATTGGATGAAAATTTGAAACGTTCAAATTCATGTCTCTTGTCGAGTTGAAATTAGGAAAAAGTGTTTCCTTCAAGAAGTTACTTGAACCAAAGGTCACCCTATTATTATAGCCGATGTTTACGTAACCCAGGCCAACCTTGGAAAAAGGGACAGGTAACTCTTTGTATCCACCAAATGAGGAGTCATGGTAAAACCCATTTCTGACCGGGGTTTCACATCCAAATCCAGTGTTAGATCTCGGCTTTTCATTCATACACCACTAGGGTTCAAGGAAACCGTTGCTTAGAGAAGATGACCGAGGCTTAGAATTATTGGACAAGCCGGCATAATCATAAAATGGGATGCCATGGAATAAAGTTAGGGTTATGAGACGGAGGGTATTTGGATCTTTTACAGTTTTTAAAATACATGTAACTCTCTTTTTACCAAAAACGTTACATATTTATCTAAAGTGTTTTTTAAAAAAATCAAAATCTACGAAAATATACTCAAAAACTACTACTACAATTACAATTCTAGTATTCCTAAACACATCCTAAGCTATGGTTGAGACTCAAATCATCATTTAATACAATATTTGATATCGGAATTGATATATTTTACATTTTTACCCAAACAACTTCAATTATTTCCTTCGCGATTCGACTCCGGCTCCCACTTGCACCAAGAGTCCGACCCTCGGGCGCATTGCATCCCATATGCCAATTCTGGGGAAAATTTAAACGTTGGAGCAATGGTCATAATTTTAAGAGAAAACTACACAAAATTACCCCTAATAATTCCTTTTTTGCAAGAAACCACCCTTTATAAAAATTTTAGCATAAAACCACCCTTAATACTCATCTATTTGCAATAAACCACCAATATAAATTTGTTAGCATAAAACCAACCTTAATTTATAAATATTTGCAATTAACCAACCTATACAAGTTAAAATTACATCAACTAATTTAAAATTAAAGCATCGACAAGGTAAATTTATCATCAATATTAATATCATAATTAGTTTCAATTTTTTGGTTAAGTATTATAGTTTATAATGGAAAATTAGTTTTTTAAAAATAATATAAAATATTACCCATATGCCAAAATTAAATTTAAAATGTAAAAATTATTATCTCGTACACAAATTATAGCTTACAAAATCAATTCTAACGGCCTCTACTATCAACTCCGGCTAAACTGATGATATGATTTTCGGATTTAATTTTTAAATCAAAAAAGTTTTCAGTTGATTTAATTGATCAATAATCACGTCATTATAACCATTTTTGTTTTTAAAAATCCTAAATAAATAAATAAATAAATATATGAAAAAAGTTATAGGCTAAAAAAATTCCCAAAATAGTTATGGAAAAATTTCAATAAAAAGTATAAAATTTTGAAAATAATTACCACAAAGCAATCCGGATAAAATAAATATATATATATATATATATAGGTTTAGGTATTTTTCATAGTTTATGTTATTAGTTTATTAGGCGATAGTTTGTGTACGAGTTAGTTGGTTGGAAACCAACTAATTCTAAACATTGATTTTGGATTAATTATTTTTTGGATTAATTTTCTATTATAAATTCTAATACTTAACTAAACTATTGAAACTAATTATGATATAATATTGATAATATAAATTTATCTTATTTATGCTTCAATTTTAAATTATTTGATGTAATTTTTATTAGTATGGGGTGGTTACTTGCAAATATTTAAAAATTAAGGGTGGTTTTGTGCCAAAAATTTTATAAGAGATGGTTTATTGCAAATAGATGAATATTAAGGGTGGTTTTATGCTAAAAAATTTATAAAGGATGGTTTATTGCTAAAGAGTGATTATAAAGGGTGAGTTTATGTAGTTTTCTCTAATTCTAAACATTGATTTTGAAAGTTAGATTCGATTTTTGTGCACACCACAAATTCACCTTCGGGACTCTCTAGGAATGCGCCTTTTGGATTTACTGGGATGCGTCCCATGTGTTAGAAACTCACCATGATTCGAACATTGAAAAATATGATCATAAGTACGGGAAGCATTTTCTAGGGCTTACAGATCCCTGAACCCACTAGCAGTGCAAGTGAAAGACGGACTCGGGCATTCTCCAAATCTCCCACTATGTTCGGGTGACATATCCGCATTCCAGCTACGTCCCGCACATAAATTCCGATTCATAATTATTTTGTGATTATTTTACTAGCCGAATAACATTGTTCCTTTTATTCTTTGGTTAGAAAATAACGTCGCCTTTTTTTTGAAAAATGGAAAGTGGTTAGGTTGGTTACCTCTTAGAGGTAGTCCAACCTAAAGCATCCTTACGGATGAGAACACGAAGTTCGGGATCATCAGAAAAAATGGTGTTGGGGGTCGAGATTCCCAAATGGGTCAATCGGTCGGCAACACAGTTTATCTCTCTAAAAACATGTCTGATATGGATTTCATCAAAAAAACGAAGATTCAGTCTGGAGTCGAATATAATCATCTCGACATCCCATGGACAACTCCACAAACCTTGGAGTGCCTTGATAACACACAGATTATCACCTTCGATTTCAATCTTTTTGATATTAAGTCTATTAGCCTCTTGTAATCCAGCCTTAAGAGCAAAAGCTTCAGCTTTTATAACCGAGTTGAAGTTATTTTTCTTTGCATCAAGACTAACAACTTCTCCATTATGATTTCGGATCATGAAACTAATGGATGTTACACCCAAGTCGAGTTTTGAGCCGTCAAAGTTAAGTTTATGGAAACTCGGCTTTGGTTTATCCCACTTAATGTTGTGTTTTTTCCTTTTTATCGTATTTGTGTTGTTGTTGTTGTTGTTTTTTCTGTTTAATATCATAATCCTCTTCGTCAATAATTTTGGTTTTCCAGTTGTGGATTTGGTTTTTAATAAATGCAACAATTTTATTATCCGGGCCAAGAGATTCATTATTAAAGATAATTTTGTTCCTGAAAAAACCAGATACTCCACCATATAGTAGCGAGACATGCGAACTTGTTGATTCCAATTTTGTTTTTAATTTCTTGTAAGATTTCATGCGCTTTTTTATTTTGAATTTTTATTTTGTTAAGCTCATTCAAGATTGTTTTATCAAATTTGTTTATAATCTGCTTAGTGAAAAGACATTCAATGATCAGGTGGGATAGGTCCTCCAGGTGATGGTTGCAGAGTTCGCAGTTCTTTGTAACGGCAATCCTTCTTTCATCAAGTTTTGCTTTTGTTGTAATTCCGTTTACAGACATTTTCCAAATGAAGTTTTTGATTTTGGGTTGGGTATCAAGTTTTCAAATCCATTCACAAGAATTAGTTGGTTGGAAACCATATTCATCTTCAATCAATTCATAAGCAGATTTAGTAGTGAACCAACCGTTTTTACTACATCTCCAATATAATTTGTCCTAAAGATCATTTTTGGTAATAATTGTTTCTTTTATTTTTTTCTCTAATTTCTGAGTTGATGATATTTTGTAGCTCGCTATCAATTTTGTTGACATCCCAATTTTTTGAGTTATTGATAAAGTGACTAACTTTGATACTTGTGTTAATCTGATTGGTGTTTTGGACCATTTTTATGAGTGGTGTCGATGTTAGAATTGATGGAATTTCCATTTCCGACCTGCCATATAATACCTTTTTAAATTCAGGTTTAAGTTTCATAAGGTTGTTTCATTGCCACGAAACTAATCCCTTCTTTTGGTAGTGGAGAATATTTTGGTTTTTCAGGTATTTTTCGTTTATGATTTTAACTCATATGTTGTTTGGTTCTGCCATAATTTTCCATAAAAGTTTCATTTGTAGCGCTTTATTTGTGATCATAGATTTCCTTAGTCCTAAACCGCCATTCTTTTTTGATTTACATATTGAGTCCCAAGTAATGATAGGTTTGTGTTGATCTCATTTATTCCAGAAGAATTTTTTGTAAGTTTTATCTAGTTCGTCCAAATTATGGTTTGGTAGCATAAAACTTTGCATAACAAAGGTCGGTTTAGCCGTCAAGTTATGTTTTATGAGAATATTTCTCCCTTCTTGTGATAAAGAGTTTGCTTTCCATTTTAGAAGAAGTTGTTTTGATTTAAGGCTAATTTCGCCAAAAGTCTCTTTTGTATCTCTTCCATTAATAATAGGACAACCAAAATATTTATCGAGGTTTGTGGTGTGGCACATAGCCAACACATTTTTTAGTTGGATAATAGTACTTTCACTTGTGTTCTTAGTAGTTTGAAAAGCCGATTTATGGAAATTTATTTTTCGTCCTGATATTGAACAATAAATTTCCAGGATTTGCTTTGTTCTTTGGCAAGAAGCCATATTTGCCTTAGTGAATATGATCATATCATCAGCAAAGGATAATAACGGGATAGGCGACGCTTGTCTACATACTGAAAAACCAATATGGTTGTCGTAATTATTACAGTCGTCTTGTAGCATTTGTGTTAGAATTTCGGCTCCCAAAATGAAAAGATAAGTTGATAAGGGGTCTCCTTGCCTAAGTCCTTTTTCATGGAAGAATTGCTCGGTTGGACCGTTGTTAACAAGAGCAGAGAAAGAGACTGTAGAAATACATTCTTTATCTATCCGACGAAATTTTCATTGAACCCAAATTTATTGAGCATGCAATAGATAAATTCCCAATTAACTTGGTCATATGCTTTTTCCATATCTAGTTTAATGGCAACTCATCCTTCTTTGCTCTTTTTTTTACGAAAAGAATGGAATATTTTGCGTGCAATGAGTGTATTGTCATGAATAGATCGTTTGGCCACAAAGGCTCCTTGTAGGGGGCGGATGAGTCTAGGCATAATGGACTCCATTCTCTTCGTTGTTATTTTAGCAATAATTTTGTAAATTGTAGAGCAAATACTTATTGGTCTATAATGGTTAATAGTTGAGGGGTTATTTGTTTTAGGGATCATGGTTATAAAAGTATGGTTAATTTGTTTAAGCATTTTTCCGCTCCTAAAGAAATTTTTTACCGCTTTTGAGACGTTCGAACCCACTATATGCCAATATTTTTGATAGAATCCAGCAGACATCCCATCGGGTCCTGGAGATTTATCACATCCAATGTCGAAGATGGCATTTCTGATTTCTTCATCGGAGGGGGTTTAGTTAGTCGCAGATTATCCTCATGGTTGACTTTTGTTTTGATGAGTTGGATTTTCTCGTCTAGGAGTGGTTAGTTTATCGGGGTTTTGGCGAACTTACATTAGAATTCATTTTTTTACTTCTAGTCGAATTTCAGAATCAGAGGATAGATCCCATGCTAGTTGTGAGCTTAAAATAACGTCCCCTTTTGATATTGCATAAGCGTGTTAACATATTTTAGAAATATTAATTGTAAGCCAAATGATAATTATAGTTATTAAAATCATTAAAAGTTTCATTAACAAATTGTCAATATGTCCGAGTGGTTAAGGAGACAGACTCGAAATCTGTTGGGCTTTGCCTGCGCAGGTTCGAATCCTGCTGTTGACGAAATGTTTTTTTTGTTTTTTTTTCCTCAAAACAACACTACATTCACACTTGACAGCAAGCAGAAGGTCAAGGTAGTGAAAGAACAAATAAAAGTAAAACCCTAATTGCTCAAAGCAAAGAAGGCATCGGCCACATCGAACATTTCTTGCTCAATCCACCCGATTTTCTGGAATTAAATCCTCAATCTCCCTCCGTTTTTCCTTAGAAAGTACGAGTTGTGTAGTCATGGCGTCAGGCGGCCCTAATTTAGAGTGCAGAATGTACGAAACAAAGTATCCCGAAGTTGATATGGCGGTGATGATTCAGGTGAAGGTCATTGCAGATATGGGAGCATACGTTTCACTTTTGGAGTACAATAACATTGAAGGTATGATTCTCTTCTCGGAGCTCTCTCGTCGACGAATTCGAAGTGTCAACAGTTTGATTAAGGTGGGACGGATTGAGCCAGTTATGGTTCTAAGAGTCGACAAAGAAAAAGGTTACATTGATTTGAGTAAGCGTAGGGTTTCTGAGGAGGATATTCAGGCTTGTGAGGAGCGCTACAATAAGAGTAAACTTGTTCATTCCATTATGCGCCATGTTGCTGAGACTATGAACATGGATTTAGAGGTTTCTTCCTTTTTTTCCCTTTAGTATCAATGATGTTTTTCGAATGCTTATGTTGCTGTCATTGGTGGGGCTGTGCTTTGCCTCATGTGGGCGTCGTTCTGCGCTGTAGATCTTGTAGAGTATAATTTCCTATGTTGATGTAAGATTTGGGATGCCAAATGAGTTGTGAAGTTCTTAGGAGTTGTGACTAAATTACGGAAACATCAGTAAATCATTAATTAGTAATGGTATTAAGTCTCAACGGTATAACTTGATTTTGTAGAGTATAATTTGTTATTTTGATGTAAAGTTTGGGATGCCAAATGAGCTGTGAAGTTCTTAGAGTTGTGATTAAAATATGGAAATGGTAGGAAACTAGTAAGGTAGGTAGCTGATTACTTAGCGTTAAAATGTTGGAGGATGTGCTGCTCTATGATGGAGCATAAGCAACCTGTGAGCTAACTTAATCGAATCAGGTATTGAGTGATCATAAATCATATATATGTTAACCTGCTTATGACTTGTTGCAATTTTGTATTGATATGAATCATCTGATACAACTACAATATCATAGGAACTAAAATTTTGCCCATGGTGTTTGATAGAGTTTAGCTTTCATATTGCAAATTGCGACATGTGTATACCCTTTGAATTTGACAGAGTGAAACATTTATTAGCTCAAAAACAGTGTTGTAAATGGTGAAATCTAACGGATTTGCTTATGGTAGGAACTATATATACACATTGGCTGGCCCTTATACAGGAAGCATGGCCATGCATTTGAGGTTTGTGCGTTTGAACCAATTGTTGTCTTTGTTCCAAAAACAAATGGTATTTCAGATATGGTTTTACTCACAGATTTGAGCAAATTCTGGTTATAGGCATTCAAGATCATGGTTACTGATCCTGATACGGTTTTGGACCCACTTACTTATGAAGTCAAAGAAACTGGACCTGATGGCCAGGAGGTAATATTGATTCCTCGCACATGAAGCTTCATGTTTTTCTACTGAGTGTGTAACATTGATGTTTAATGGTTAAGGTGACTAAAGTAGTACCAGCTGCGACACCTGAGATCAAAGATGCCCTTGTGAAGAATATTAGAAGACGAATGACACCTCAGCCGATGAAGATTCGTGCTGATGTTGAAATGAAATGCTTTCAGTTTGACGGTGTTCTGCATATAAAGGTTATTGATGATTTCTCCTTTTGAATAAAAAAATGCTTTGTTCTTTTTATGACAATCTTGCAAAACTATTGCAACTGGCTAGCCTTTAGTAGACTGATTGTTTGATGGGAATTCTGATGTGATCACTTATGATTATATTTCATGTGTCGGGATTTTGCTCTTCTGAACCCCTCACACGTATGTATTGAGTCTAGATGTTTTTCAGTTTGTTTGCAAAAAAATATAGTAGCTGTCAAGCATCAGCTTTTATTCTTTTGTGTGTGAAATTGAGCATGTACAAATGGTTTTAACTCCATAGGAAGCCATGCGTAAGGCTGAAGCTGCTGGAACTGAGGACTGTCCAGTTAAGATCAAACTTGTTGCTCCACCACTTTATGTTCTTACCACTCAGACCCTTGATAAGGTAAGGTTTCTCAAGGCTGTTCTTATATTTTCTGAATCATATATTCTGATAGAGCATAAATCAGGAAGAACATATTTAGGGCCCGTTTGATTTGAACTCTGGAAACGGAAACGGAATGGAAACGTATCTAGTCCATACATATACCCATGTTCATGAAGTTTTTGGGAATCATTCCTTGTGGTTTGAAGTAATTGCAGTAGAAATTGATTAGTTTTGATACCCTATAGGGTAACAAAATGGGGAGAAGCATGTGCATTTTGTATGAAACCACATGGAATGATTCCATGAACAAGGTACAAATGTGGACTAGATTCATTTCCAACCCGTTTCCGTTTCCGGAGTTGCAACCAAACAGGGGTTAGACTGAAAGAACAAGAGCAAACCAGAGCCCATTTGCAAGTTATATTTGTTGCATAACTAGAATCAGAGCTAATGCCCTTAATTACAGAATTCTAGTATCTTAGGTCACAGCCCGGTCAATTTCTATTCTAGCCTCAACTATCCATGTGCCTGACATATATCTCCTCATTATGCTTGATTTCTTCTCATTTTCTCCTCGTGTTATTGTTATGAAGCATATTTATCTGTTCCCTATCATCACTACTAGTATTGAAATGGTGTTGGCACCTCTTCATAGGGTTTTTTTAAATAATTGGATTTTACTTGAAAAAGGGAGGGAGTGACATTAGATTTAGTGAAATCTAGGGAAATATCCTTAAGCAAATAAAATCAGTATAAGTATAGGCATATAGGTGTCAAACACCACCTAACTGTTAGTATTTGAGGTCAAATGCAAAGCCCTGTCTCTAGTTTCAGTGGTATAGGCTTATTCCTATGGTATCCTGTTATCCTTGAAAGGCCCTCGTTGATTCCTGTTATCCTGAAAGGCCCTCGTTGATTCCTGTTATCCTTGAAAGGCCCTCGCTGATTCCTGTTATCATGAAAGGCCCTCGTTGATTCCTGTTATCCTTGAAAGGCCCTCATTGTCTTCAAATAAGTGGAAGGAAGCTCTTTCCCGTGATGATTTTATTTCAGAGTAGATATTGAGATCCTAACTGCAGTAGCTTAGACACTCTTACATTGCTGAAGGAACATAACAGTAATGGACAGACCAGCAGGTCCCTGAAAACAATGTGATAAACTTTAGAGAAATTGTACTTTGATGATTCTTATGAGAGAGTTCGTTGTTGTTGGCTGCGTTAATGAGTAAATTTTTTTTTTTTTGCAGGATCAAGGCATAGCGACACTTAAAAAGGCAATCGTTGCTTGCCATCAAGCAATCGAACACCATAAAGGAAAATTGACTGTGAAGGAGGATGCTAGACCTGTAAGTCTTCTTTCTTCCTGCTAATCTGGGACTATGATCACTAAGCGTTCTTCCTAGTATATGCAAGCTTGGTATGAACACCATCCTCACCTTTTTTACCGACCATCGTAAATCCTCTCCCTCGTTCTACTTACAGGTGAGTGAACGGGATGACAAACTACTTGCAGAACACATGGCGAAGCTACGCCAAGATAATGAAGAGATCAGTGGTGATGAAAATAGCGAGGAGGAGGAAGAAGAAGACACCGGTATGGGAGATGTTGACTTGGAAAACGGTACCGGTATAACCGAGTGATCAAACGAAATCGAGATCCACATTTGAGCACCAAACAAGCCCCTCTGAAAACACACTCTAATCACCACCTGTTTTTATTTACCTTTGACAATTTTGAAGCTAATAGTTAGAGCTTTTCACTGCTTTAACGCAACTCATTCCCTTTTACACCAGGGCTCATTCTTACAAGAGATTGAATTGTCAAACCGATTCTGGTGTTAAAAATTCAGGTATTTTTTTTCACAAACGCAGGAAAATGGAATTGAATTTTGTTATGTTTGGAGGATTCCTAGCTCACAATGATCCTACTTGCTAAGGTCAGTCGAACTTTCTTTCATTTTACTCGTCTGATCTTCGACCTTTTATGTGGTTAACCCAACTAGAACAAAAAATCATATGGTAAAAATACTAAAATGTAAATAATATCGTTACTACCTTGTTCGGATGTATAGGCCAGTGCTATGTACATTGTAGCAATTGCACACAATTGTAAGTACTACAGTACTATTTATACTGTATTTTAATTTTAATCTCAGATCTTTTACACAATTATAAAGTTTATTTTCAAATTGAAGATGGAAAACACTGTCAGAATGCATAAATTGATATGGAGTTAACACGAGAAATTTTGAGAGTAGTGTTAAGTGAGCCCATTTTATGAAGGCTCTTTCAAATTCAGAGGGTACATATGTTACCCCTGTATATGTACATATCCTTCAAAATTCAAATAGTACACTGGGAGAGCAGTGCTTATCTCTGATCTGACAACGATGGCCCTTGCTTTCGTTTTAGTTTTTGTGTGGACGAGTAGACCCGTTTTATGAGCTGAATAGGTCGGCTCGAGAATTTTTTTTTTTAATATATAAAATGTTGAATCTAAACACATTTTAAAGCTATTAAAATTTAGGTTCTGTTTGATTTTGTCTTCTTCGGCTTGTATAATAGTCATACGCATGAGTGAGGCCGAAGTAGGAAAGTCATTCATTACAAGTTACAATTTGTTAAAAATCAATGTTTGAGTGGAATAATGATAAATGGGCGTGTTACTCACGCGATTTTCAATTTAACTGTTACCGAAGAAATTTACATGGGGTTGATGTCCAATCTTAACGTCGGCGCCCTTTTTATTATTAAAAAAATCGTGCATGATAGTGTTGTCGTTAGGGCTGTGCAAATATAAATCGGACTGGATCGGTTTTTTTCGGACCGAACCGAACCGTTTTTTTCTGGTCCGGTCCAAAATTTTTAGAAATTTCGGTCCCGGTCTGAACCGGAAAAGACCGGTTTGGACCAGAATTTATTTATTTTTATTAATTTTAATTTATATATTTTTTAAAAATTATATATAATATGTAAATATTAATAAAAATTATATATTTTTAAATATTTTTTTTAATTTTTATAAAAATATTTTTTTAATTTAATTTATTTTATTTCGGTCCGGTCCCGGTCTGGATTTTTAAAAATTCCGGTCCAGACCCCTGGTTGTCGTATTTCAATATAGGTTTAAAATTTTGGGTGCCCGACACCAAGAACCAACGCCCAAAACCCTAATATTAAAAAAGTAATTAAAAAGAATGGACACCGGACGGAATATGACAGTCCAAATGAGTGTCGTCGAAATGCCAGGTTTTATTTTCCAAAGTAAATTTTAGGTCGTGTGTATAAGTTTTTTTTAACGTGCTGGGAGGGAATGTTCATAGACATGTCTAGGAAGTAGGAAATCATTCATAAACATCTACTTTTGATGGGCCATCGGCATCAAGTAAGAAAACGGCCTTGCTGGTTACCACTTACCATTGGAATCCAAATGCTCTACACAACCGATTCAGCTGCCCCAAACAATGATATACTTTTATAAAATGAATTTAAACGATTATATGTTGTGATTTTTATTTAACTTAGATACGTAGAATAAATAAACACTAGATTTTGTATAACTAAAAAACAATTATCTTATTATAGTATAGATAAACTGTTAGATGTTACAAAAAAGTTTTAAATAATTATAAAATGTAAATTAATTTGTAAAAAATGACGTTGAAGCTCTTAGACTAAATAAAATTGATATATCACAAGTAATAATGGAAAAGACAAAATGAAGCAATTAGCTAAACATAATATTTTTTTAAAAATAAAGTAAGTCTTTGTTTGCCTAATCAATTAGTTTAAGAGGCTAGCATACCTATTTTATCTTTCTATAATAATTTAAAACTCACTCATCCATAAGAGTGACCAAAAAAAAAAAAAAAAAAAAAAAAAAGAGGCCAACCCAAAAATGAAAATTTTATAACATTTTGAACGAAACAAGTATAGACACATTTTAAAAAAATTTAGAGACGGCTCATTTATAAAAAACAGAACTCAAGCATATCAAGAATATAAACAAATTTTCTTTGAATTAATTGGGTAAGTTATCGATCTTATTCAAACAAAATTACAGTATATAAAGGGGCGGTATAAAACATTATAGTGATTGGTCAAAATACACTGTAAGCTCGAGTTTGTCAAAAGTATGAATCAATGCACACAAAAAAATACGTTGCAGGTACGGACAAAGAAAAACGTATATAATTAACTCCATAGGTGGTGAAATATAATCATCTCAGAACTTTATAAAAATTGACATCTCTGGAGTTTACGTATATTGGAATATCTTATGTTCTTACCCAAAAGAAGGAAGGGTAAATTGCGTGGGTAAAAATAAGCGAAGTCAGCTTCATGAATAAATTTACCCTTTCAGCTTCCAGTATCATGACTCAGAGTCAGAGTTTTTTACCCTCTGTACGCCCAGTCTGCCAATTGCCATTTGCCACACATGCAATTCTTTTCCATGTATATCATGTACATTTTTTGAAAACAAGTATAATCGGAAAAAAAAAAAGCGATCGGTTTAAACAAGCGATCGGTTTGCGTCGAAGTTGAAACGTTTGTTTTAATGCATACCGATTACGTTTGAACATTTTATTATTATTATTATTATTTTTAAATATATAATGTATATACATGCGCCTGTTTTAAACAAGCGATCGGTTTGCGTTGAAAACCCTCAACGCCGTCGAAATACGTTGAAGTTGAGCATGTCAATGCAAGACACAATGCGTTGAAACTGTGCGTTTGTCATTTTTTCTGCCCTATATATAAAATTCTCCATAAAAGTAAATGAACTCTAGACCCTCCTCCCACCATATTACCAACTTGACAAGTTAGAAGTCTTTAGTGTTCGTTTTTAAACGTAAAATACACATAAATTATATTTTATTTTTTTTACAATAGCTAAAGATCGTTAATTGTTAATTAACGATCGTTACGAAAACGACATGTTCTTATAACGATTGTTAATAAACAAACTTTAATTGTTAAAATAAGAGAAAAGCAAAAATCCGATCGTTAATTTTGTGATTAACGATCATTAATCACAATTTTAACCTGATTAACGGTCGTTAATCACAACTATTACAATCGGAAAAAAAAAGTCCCGAACATTAATTCCTGATTAATGAGCATACAACAAAGTTTTTTTTTATGTTCATTCATAAATAATATATTTTATTTCCTAGAATAAAAACATATTAGCCGCTGATGAATATTTTTTGAACAAGCTAGTGAAACTCCCTTAAAAATGCTTATGATTGTCATTTAATGTGGAACGTTTGCTCATTAATCTAACGAATAATACAAATTCCTACAATTAATTCAAAGAGCTTCAACATGCCATTGAACGTGGTTTCATTAATTCAAAGAAAATTTGTTTGAATAAGATCGATAACTTGAGCATATCAAAAATATAATCTTACTGGACACCGATTAGCAAACCAGTGTGCCACACCATTGGCTCCCCTCCGAACGTGGTTCCATTCGCAATATTCGAGTTGTTCGCTTAACTTTCGGATGGCTCTAATCATCATACCCACACTGCCCCGTTGAGAGGTCCCCTTCCTTACCTTAGTAACCATAATAGCCGAATCAGATTCGCAAATAACTCCCTTCCAACCCCTATCCTTTGCTAACTACAAAGCCCAGAACATCGCCTCCCCTTCTGCCTCAACAACCAATCTTGAACCTTGCAGACCTTTAGATACTACCATCAAAACCACCCTAAGCAGTTTATCGCCACTATTCCGACACCACACCTCCCATCATTCTTCACAGCCACGTCACATTTAAGTTTTATGATGCCAACAGGAGGAGGAAGCCAACAAGTCAGAGCCGTGACCGGGACATGGACACCTCCATTCCTATGTGATACATCAGAAAGAAATTCCTTCATAGTATCCTCTACTTCTCGCAAGATATCAAACACTACGTACACGTTCCCCTCAAAAATCCTTTGATTTCTCCTACGCCAAAGAGTCCACATCACAATCATCCATTTTTGAACTTCCACATATGAAATCTCTTTCTTCAACAAGAAGAACCAATCCCCTATCGAATCCACAACTTTCCGTCTATTATAAACCACTGGAAATTTCTTCCAAACCTCCACACAAGCAAAGCAGTCCACCAGTGCATGCATCGGGGTTTCCAACTGGCCACACATATCACACCAAGGTTCAATCGGAATCCGTCGTTGTGCTAACCTTTCTTTGCACGGAATAATATCGTTGCAAGCTCTCCACATAAACTCTTTGATCTGGGGCACAATGGGAGTCTTCCATAACAAGTCCCACTAAACAGTCCCAACAATACCATAGGAGGAGCTGCCCCTAGAATCATTCTCTACCATCAACCCCATCTGCAAATTGTAGGCAAATATTATAGAAAAAATTCCAGATTTGGTATAAAACCAAAATGCCTCATCTTGACAATCTTGACTGTAAAGTGGAATATTACGGATAATATCATGATCCACCACAGAGATCCACCGTCTAAGTGCATTTTCATTCCACTTACCTTCTGACCAATCAATCAGACCAATCGCCCGAAGATCTCAAGGCGCATCAGAAGGTTTCTCATTAGGTTTAAAAGAAAAGGGTCTCGGATTCCATTGATCTTTCCATACCCCTAACGTTCCCCCGTTACCAACGCTCCAACATAACCCCTTCTTCAGGACATCCTTCCATTTCATAATACTCTCCAGACATAACTAGGTATATACCCAACCATGGCATCTAAGAAAGAATCATTAGGAAAATACCTCACCTTTAGAAGTCGAGCACACAACGAATTAGGACAAGAAAGGATAAGCCATCCCTGTTAAGCAAGAAGAGCAAGGTTGAAATTCTTCATGTCCCTAAAACCCATTCCACCATTCTTTTCCAATTCATCCAATGAATTTTCCGACAACCCTCCTTTGAACCTCACCAAAATTGGCTAATTAACCGCTCAATATCATAACATACCCCTTCCGGCATTTCAAAACATGACATCGTGTAAGACAGGATAACTTGCACAAGAGCCTTAAGAAGCACCGCCCTACTAAGCGTGGTCTCCTTCCATCCTTTCAATTTCTTCCAAACTCGCTCCCTAACTAAGGAGAAAATTATTTTCTTCGATCTCCCCACCATGGTAGGAAGATCCAAATACTTCTCATGTCTACTAACTTCCTTGATCCCGTAATCTGCTAGATTTCTGCTCTTCTATTCCTCCCAACATTTGTGCTAAAAGATAGCTCGGACTTTGCAAAATTAACTTGTTGACCGGAAACTTCTCCGTACCTCCGGAGGATATTAACAATCTCACTGCTCTGGTGACAAGATGCTTTTGCAAAGATCACGCTATCATCGGCAAAAAATAGATGAGAAACCCTAGGGGCAGTTCTCGCTATCCTGATACCTTGAATTCCCCCTCCCGCCTCATCATAGAAGAAAGCCACTCGGCACAAATTATGTATAAGGGTTTTGAAATAGAAGAAAGGAGTCACATAAGTATATGCACGGTATGCGTAGTGAAAACCACCTACACACCTTAATTTCATAGTGGAAATGAACTAGTCATATGATTTTTCAAGAGTTCGGTCAGTTTCGTGTATAGTATCCATAATAGCACACACGTCCTGTAATATCCGATTTCTCCCCTCTTATTTCTATTCCGAAAACACGACTCGTAAGTATCGAGTTGATCGAGTTGATTGAACAACCGATTTAATTTCCTTACACCCTCCTTGTTTGGGGCTAGTAACAAAGTTATTGCCTCTTGGGCCTAACTCTTACCTCATACCCTTGAGCTTAATATTCCCGGCTCATTTACTCAAGACTTGTGCCTAATACCCTAACCTAACTATTAGCTCTTTGGATTGCCGGCCTCTCCTTCACCAAACGCAAAAGGACTGGGAGATTCCCTCTTATCTCCTCCAACAAACTTGTACGTACACTGCATACCATGACGTTGTGATAGCTGGTGTGGAAGGCGTGAAGAAGCAGTGTATTGTAACCTCCCCACTCTCACCTTCACTCCCTCGTCTTTCTTCCTTCTGTTACCCTCCCATCATGGTACTATTGTGAGCTCTTCCACCTCTCAGAGCCCACTGCCCTGCATCCCTCGCCACAAGTAGCAAGAACTAACCATCTTTCCTTCACAGGCATCTCTTCTCCGATCGAGCGGGTAAGCTAGCCTTGTCTTTCCCTCAACCTGAGCTCTTCTTGCCTCCAAGCCAAGATTCTATTTATAGCACCATCTACCTCTCCTTGTTCTTACTCAAGGATCCCAGTAAGACACTTCAAAAGTGGCAAACCCCCTCACACAAATCTAGCACAAGAACCTTCCTGGCTTGGTTGAGCACGCAACCACGCCGCGGGCACCAACAAACTGGTAAGTAGATTCCGGTCTAGACTCTTCCTTTGTTCGAACGTCTTCCTTAATTACCAATCTCTAATTCTCCTTGTCTTGCATAATGAACTCACACCATGAAGAGAGCTATTACCTGAGCGTGAACGACGGACCACTACCTCTCTTCTTCTTCTGGAACGAACCTTAGCTGCTCACTTCCTTGAATCAAGGCTCCGGGTTGCAAGTGAGTTTCCTACTCTGAGCTTGCTAACCATTCCCTTTTTCTTCCTTGTCTTGAATCCTAGTTGGGTTGCAAACGTACGCAGAAGGAGAGCAGTAACCCAAGACTCGTTTTCTTCATTGTTATCACCTGAGCGAAACATCACTTTGAGACACAAATTTGGGTACGTTACACTTATGTTTAAACGGCTTATTTTTTGGATATGTGTTAGCATGCATAGGTATAACATGTTAAAATTACGGGGAGATCCAACGGTTGGATCGAACTTTACGAGCTCCCAAAGTTGGTAGAAAAATCAGTTCCAGTTTATGCATGTTAGGATGTGGACTTTGGTGATTTTGTGTAGATTTGTGGATTTGTCTTTCAGGATTTTCGATGCTTCCATTCCATTGTAGTCATGGCCTAGTATACATAGGAATTATTTCGGAATTTTTGAGGAACGTTTGATGTTATTTATTTGAGGTCAAAGTAGCGAGTTTAATTAGTGACGTTTAAGGCTTTCTTTAAAGTTTTCCTTCGTGAATCGGAAGTTTAGAAAACTTTCGAACTCGTTTAGGATCGTCTATTGTATATCTTAAGTGGTTAGAAGTTTTTCGAAAGTTAGAGACTCGCTTGACCATTTTAGAATTTTAAGAAAATTCGGGGTTAAAACCGTAATTTCCTTAAAATTTAGGATTTTGTCGTTCTTTCTTTCCAAAACTTCCCGAATTGTCTAGAAGCTTCTTAGACGTTAGTAATTGGATGCTGAGACGTTTCCGTTATCACCAGGCTGTTAAGATCACATACGAGCGAATCAAGACTTATCCTTAGTTGGACTTCGGACCAGTGCAGGTAAGTCTTATGACTTACATAGCCAGCTATTCATTGTGTTAGCATGTATTGCTAAAGTGGTGTATGTCGAGTGTTTCTTAATTATAACTTGACTAGGACGACATTACCATTTATTAGACCCAAGTGTATAAATAACGGGTCGTAGCATCACTGCCTAGCTATGCCTAGAGACTGGGAGGTTCTTTGCGACCAGGCCATATCGGTATGCGGTGAGGTGCATCGGATCCACTTCGGTTGGTATACGGGGGACAGAGGCGAGGTTCTCGTGCTACAAAATAAGTTGAACTAATAGAACTGAATCACCTTAATCAAAGATAATAAAACGGTCTAAGTGTAGCATGTTGATTTGTTTAATTTCCGCTATTATATGTGTTTGTGCTTTTGTATACTTTCTAATGTCTTGAATAGTTAGCTAACGGTTTATATCGTCTTGTGATAAACACATAACAGGGTAGGATAGGTGTTTAGTGATCCGAAGCCGGTGGTCAACAAGGTTCCCGTACGAGGTAGTCGGGACGTTGGGTTTTTCTTTGTTTTTCCACGAGACTAGACTCATACTTTCTTTGGATTCTAGTACTAGTTGTGACAATTGACTTTCTCTTCCGCACTTTTATGTTATCATGCATGTTTTAAGACTTTATTTTGTTTACCTTATGTTGTGTCTTGTACAATATCCAGTGAGATTGTCGTCAGATTAGGATCGGAACTCACTGTGAGGTCCTAGCCCGTAACGCCCCGAGTTTCAAACCCGTAACGTCCCGAATTCCTAGAATTTTGGGGATTACGCTTCCATTCCGAAGTTCATGTGTACAATGGACATTATAATCAGGTCCATCATTACACAAATCAAGTGTAGGTAAAGAGACGAATAAAAGTTTCACATGAATTCGTTTAAAATCTCGGTTGATGATTCAGTCATACGTGGATGCAAGCAACAATTAGTGGCAATGGAATCAGAGGAAACAAAATCTCTTACGAAAATCTCTTTAAAAAAGAAATGTCCTTTTTCACCTTTTTGAACGAACCCTAGGACTATAAAATTAATATATTTTTGTAGTTAGATGAAGGACCTATAGAGGCTATAGTAATGTAAATAAATTAAATAATCCTTTCAAGAAAAATAAAATAAAATGAGGCTATAGCCTATAGTAATGGATACTAGTATAAATTAAACAACATAATAATAATAATTTATAAAAAAGGAAAGTGATCTAATACATATATAAAAATTAATCCTTATGCAATCATTCATATATGAATATTAGCCACTAGCCACACTCGCAGCCAGTGAAATTTTGAGGTCCAACAAAAGCTTAAGAGTATCATTCCAGGTAGAGCCAAATTTCAGACCCAAAAAGTATATAATCTTAGGAAATAAGATTTCCTAATATACTTTATTTTATTTAATTTTCGTCCTTTTTATCATGACATAGGAATGTGTAATATTATATATGATGATCAGGAATTTTCTTGTAATGTGTGACATGCCCTGTCACAACAATAGTGGCGCAGTTTTTATTACCTAAGAATCCCTAAGATAGTCAAGAAGATGAGAATATTTAGACATCTTTATTCATATTATTATGAATAATATTATATAATTTTAAAAATTGAAAATAAGTCAGATTTTGTGAATAAAACAAGATAATTATGATAGAGAAGTAACTCTCGATTTTTTTCGTAATTTGTTGTTTGTTTTGATTTTGATTTTTTTATTTTTTATATATCATAAAGTAGAGAATATGAATGGATATGTTTATAACTACTTAAGTAATTAGATATGTATGTAAAAATAGTTATCAATCAATTCAAGTGATTATTTTGGAGATTCTTATTCTCAATAATTTCTCAAATAATCGATTATTCAAGTGTAACTAGATTAAATATTTTGTTATAATAATTATAAAGTAATTTAGGGTCAAATAATCGGTAGATTAACGTTATAGCATAAAGCAACCATATTGACAAATTTATGTTTGAGACTTGAATGTAGTTTAACCATATTGATAATATATTATTTGGGAAAATTATAACTTTAGTTGAAGCATGTCAAGAATTTGGTTGTGTGTTGTCCAAACAATCTATCCTGTTTTAAGTTGTCCTTGAGGTACCGAGATGATCGAATTTATCCGTCTCTATATATATATATATATATATATATGCTAACCCTTTAATCTTTCTACAAAATTCTTATCAATTATGTTTACGTAGAAATCAACTTTGTACGTAGTTGACCATTAGACCAACAGAAACACTTAATTCCATATTTTTTTTAATAATCTCGAACCTTACATTATTTTCTGCAAGAATATTTCAATATGAACTAATTTTAAAAAATATCCCCTTTTAACTGTTTTATATTGTAAAGGAAAATAGTACGAATCGAATGGTTTCTTGAAAGCGACTAATTAACGTCTTTCCTAACGACCCTTGGATATAATTATAAGTAATTAAGTTCATCTTTTTTTTTTTCCCTTCCTATATATATATATATATATATATATATATAATATTTTTCTTCTCCAATGTATAAATATCTATAAATTAGTGATCGAGAGATGAAAAGGAATTACAAAAAACCCTAGATCCGTACACACGTATGGTCAGTTTGCAAGAAGGGAACATAAGTCAGTCGCTCTTAGGGGACCATTAACGTTTCAATTTCATTCCAGTCAATGAATACTTGTGAAACTGTCAATGGATGTCCTACCGTCGGTGAATCCCAAATCTACCGTCGGCGGTAATCTATATCTACGGTCGGCGGTATAAAAAAACCCTTGAAGAAAAGGGTTTTAAGTTAGGGTGTGTTTGTGGGTTTTAATTGTTAATTATGAAATAAATCACGAATTAAGCTGTCTTTCCAGTTAATAGCCGAATAAATTTTTTTGCAGAGATCCTGTAATTTCATGTAAATGCCCGTTTCACCCATGATCTTACACTGGAGTAAGTAAAAAGGAGGCTAATTTGTGCATCTGGTGTTAATTTTGAGCTAGTTTCGTTTGGGATATATATATATATATATATATATATATATATATATATATATATATATATATATATATATATATATATATATATATATATATATATATATATATATATATATATATATATATATATGTCGTGCAAGGAGGATTATTTTATGCCATGCTGTGGCTCAAGGTAATTTGAAACCCTAAATGTTAAACAATTTCTCAGCAAGGTAAACAAAATTTTGGTGAATTTGTTTATATAACCTTAGTCATAATAATTAGTTGACGGATGTCCCAATAATAAATAAATTTGTATATAGCGTATTTATTGATGGATGAACTAATTTATTAATTTTTCTTAATATGTTATAAGATTTTATATTAGTTCTTGTACGTATATGAGTTTTAGGTACAAGAAATAGTCAAATAATTTGTGTACAAGAAAAATAATCTAATAATATGTTTGAGTTACTCTTATACGATACGATAATCGTGTACAAGAAAATTAGTTACAATAATTCTTGTACAATAATATTAGTTTACAAGATAAAAATTCGAGTATTATAATTAACGTATATTTATAATTTCGAAAAAAAGACTAATTCGTGAGATCCAACTTGTCTAGTTGGTATTAGGATGAGAGGGAGGAGCTACCAACTAGAGATTGATTCTCCGTGACTACATTCATTTATTAGTTTTTCATATTTCTTACAAAAATTATAAAGTTTCAAGAAATACGTTTCATTTAGAAGAATAAGTTACAAGAAATATGTCTCTCATTTACAAGAATAAGTTGCAATAAAAACATCTCATTTGCATAAATAATCAAGTTACAAACGTCTCAATTATGATAAAATTGATTGTATTGATCTTTATAGGTTTTATTATGCTATTTTCTAACTAAATTCTAGGAGAAATGTCTATTAACTCATATTAGTGAACTAAGACACTTTTTCCAATTTTCTCAAAAAGTTATATCCGTCTACTAAATTGATAGGAGGGAATATCTACTAACTCATATCAGAGGATGACAATAACTACACAAAATTAAGAAAGAGTGTTAGCACCTCCAATTTCCTCACAAAAGTCACCGCATTCAAGCAAGAATAATTATAAAATAGGATATAAAATTTTGACTCAAATTTCATTAAATATTCAAATATAAAATTTTAGGGTTTTAATTATCGTTTGAGAGTTTAAAAATACATCATATGCGTTTCTTAGAGTATATATTTTTTTCAAACAACCAAAATATAGCTTCAGTTGATGTGATTAACGTTGTTGAACATATCAATACTCAATTGGTCTAGTGGGATGTGGTGTTAGGTACCTTAAGTGTTTAGCTTGAAGATTCGAGTTCGAATCCTCCTGGCGGCATGTATGGAAAAATTGATATTTGGAGAGTATCCTCTAGTAATGGGCCACGACTTTCTACCCGATCCGGACGTAGAGCGGCTAAGCCGATCGAACCAGGCGGTCTACGAATTTACCATTTACCAAAAAAAAAACGTTGTTGAACATGAATTTGAGGGTTGAGTTTAAGATGTTAGTCACGTTGGTCGTAAATATGTGTTTTGTTATCTCACGTTGGTGTTCAGTGATTAACGGAAATTTACTCTAATATCATTGTGGATCGATATTTATAATTTACGGTAAATCTGTAATATGACTTTCATTTTAAGCATGTTGCGATTTTCTTTTGATCCTCGAAACATACTATATGCTTAATTAATTAATTATATATATATATATATATATATTAAACGCGAAAGTAATAAATATATAATTACTAAAAATACACTATTAACATATATATTACACACCAAAAAAAGTCTTGAAAACTAGGTTGTTATAAGAGCCGGACATTACATCATCAAGATCGGTTCGTTTATAAACGAGATTAAACTAAATTTCAAACGAGATTTAAAAAGTGTTATTGAACTCGTTTAGAAAGTGTACGAGCTCGAATCGATCTTTTCATAGCCGAACTCGAATAGCTCATCCTGTAGTGTTATTTTAGTCGAACGAGCGAGTATTGAGATACATGCTCAAACTCATCTTGTTTATAAACAATTCGAATCTAACTTCTATACGAGCTTTAAAAATATATTTATTTCTTTTCAACTTCTTTAAAAATTGAACATTCTGGAGCCGAACTTTTTAAGAACCAAGTATGAGTAATTACTTGTAACTCGTCTTATTTAACGGCGGTACAGAAAAATATATTACCCCAAAATCTAGCTACAACCTAATACGTAGAATATGTCGGTAAACCAAACAGCTCATCAAGGGGAGAAAAATCTAAAAAGGAAATAAGTATGAAAATGATTTCCCCCCACTTTGGGGGTCAATTAAAGTGCTTATATATCAACCAATAGTTGAGTGTTTAGTTGGCTAAATACACTACCTTCAAACTTGAGAGATGGCTAAGGCTAAGTTTTTTGAATTTATAAACAAACATGACCAATACTAAAATATTCAATTTATAGAGTATTTTATTGTGAATTATTGGATTGAGCCTCTATGATTGAGTGACACTCGCCCACCAAAAGTCAAGACATAATCACTTATGAGAGATCCAACTTGATCACAAAAGAAAACTCATATTGTATATACAAATCATTAAAAAAAAAAAACATAACAAATCGAATAAAATTTTCTATCACCAATGTGATTTTCTTTTTATCAACTTGTAATATAAAATATTACATGGAAAAGACGGGGGAAAACCTTTAATTTCGTTGATTGACAACTTGACCCATGAAATAACTAATTAAATAAAAAATACATATATCTAAATTGGTTGAAAACCTAGTTTCATTAATCTCACGATTTTTAAAATATATAAAATTACAAAGAAAGATATTATTTAACTATTTCCTCGGATAAGAATAAACAAATTTAACAGAAGATAGTTTATAAAATCATAACCATTTATAGGGGAAGTTTAAGTAAAAATATTTTTAAGGTATGCGCATAGTGCAAGAATAAGTTAAAAGTCCTTTCCTTTTTATCTTATGTAAATCTAGAAAGGAAGAAAATATTAATGAATTCATACCAATAAGATTATTTATACAAGAAGAATTCCTGTAAGAAAATAAGTTAAAAGTCTTATTTATAAATAGTTTTCTGGTTTTTAAACATTTCATCTTATTTTCAGTTTTCTATACGAATTTATATTCATTTATGACTGGCATTCTTCCAAATTAAAACTCACCCTGGTATAAAAGGCAAAGGTTAGAAAATCGTGAATTGCATCTCTCGATACATATTGTGAATTGTATCTGAAGAGAGTTCCAAATTGTGAATTGTATCTGAAGAGAGTTCCAAATTGTGAAAAGAACTTTTCTTTTTTAAAAAAAAATGTATATAATCAAAGGCCAAACGTAACCATCATGCTACACAAGTTAGCCAAAATAAGCTTGTGGACATCTCACCAAACTTGACGACGATCACAATATCAACAAGATACAGACACCCATTTCCTGTTTTGTTACAAATTTCTTTTAATCAACAATTAATTGTCGTTACAATTGAGCTACTCAACTATTCAAAACTATTGTCGCTATACAGAAATAAAACAAAGACGAAGAGAGGTAAATCATAATTCAAATATGAAATTATTCAGTTTCCCCTTGAAAATATGTCAGATAATAATCATATCAAAAAAAGGGAAAAGAATTAATGAGATATTGATCGAAACCTATTGGGCAGTAGTCGGAGGAGTAGCGGTTGGTGGATCAGCACCGCCACCTTCTGAGGGAGGTGGCGGCGGCGTCGGTGTAGGGGGAGGGTTGCGTTTGCGTTTTTTCTTTTCATAAGGGACTCCTCTGGCTTTAGACTGAGATTCACGGACTTCCCGGAGATAAATTCGGACAGCACGGGCGGCGAAAGGGTTATTATCAGGGCGGCCGCCGTTTTCTTCAAAGGCGGCGCGAAGGCGGCCGATGAGAGCGTCAAGGCTACCCCAAGCTTGACGAAGAGGACAAGGGCAAGGAGCAGGAGGGTTAGGCTGACCGAAATAAGGGCAGCCAGTGACGTGGACCTTAGTCTTGCCGAACTGGTCTAGGTACTTGAGAAACTCTATGACGTGGGCCCCACTGCAACGAGCTAGTGTTAACGGCGGCTTGTGGTTTCGCAGGTATTGTTGGAACGTCATCCAGTCACGCCGTTTTTGTGACTCGTATCGGCTTGGAGGTGTCGCCGCGGCGGCTTGAGCCGGTTGTGACGACCCGGATGCGGATGCAACTGTCTCGGGTACTCCGGATGACGCTGGATCTTCTGCTGACCCGGATGATGCGGGTGGTCCGGATGAGGGATCCATATTTTTTGGTGATTTTTATGGGTGTGGTTTCATAGAGATTATAAGGAGGGAATTTGAGGGGGAGAGAAGAGGGTTTTGTTTTGTGTATTGAGAAGGGTTGATGGGACGTAGTAAAAAAATGAGGGAGCGTTGAGGAGAGAGAATAAGGAGAATATAATAGAAAGAGGATGTCACGTGGGAAATGGGGCCCTCACCACCATCACCACCAGGAAGGAGGAGGAGGAGGAGCATGCTTTTAACTCTTTCACTCCTCCACCGGCATGCATTTTTCTTACTCTTTCTTATTTTCTTCAATAAGAACAAATTCCATTTATTGGTTAGGTTTAGGACTTTAGGGTTGTATAACTTATCGCACCGTCACTAGTTTCAGACGCCGGCGATGTCACGGTTTGATCCGATAGGGTTCTTGATCTGTCTTGTATCGCTCTACGGATTATTACAACCCGATTTAAGTGTAGCTTTGGATCGTAACCGACTAATTATCCTATTTATTATTACATTCTTATACACAATCTTGCAAGGATTATGGTTCTCATATCGATAATATTGAGATAACAAGCTTAGTATATAAGGTTGGTGGGTTACTCATCTTATTGTCAATTAGTTTTAGGATAGAACGTACTAGGCTTATGTGTTGGATTTTAGCCCAACACGCATATGCGCATGGACATGCGATGGTCCATCATGTCAATTCCGACCCGACGAAAAATATCATGGTATCAGAGCAAGTTTTGACTTATTGTGCTTGTCGGCCTTAAGACTCAAATTGCAGACATGAATGATAGTATGTCCGGTTGGACTAGTCGGCCTTAAGGCATTTCGTCAAGTGTCAACCAAACAAAACGGTTGCACTTGAGGGGGAGTGTGGAGAATTATGGTTCTCACTTCGATAATATTGGGATAACAAGCTTAATATATAAGTTTGGTGAGTTATATCTCCAATTGTCAATTGGTTATAGGATGGAAACGTGTTGGGCTTATGCGTTGAACTTGGGCCCAACACGCATATGCGCATGGACGTGTGATGGACCCTACGTCAATTCAGACCTACGAAATCTATCGTGGTATAAGAGCAGGTTCTGACTTATTAGGCTTGTCTGCCTTAAGACTCAAATTGCGGACATGGGTGATAGTCCGTCCGGTTGGGCTTGTCGGCCTTAAGACTCAAATTACAGACATGAATGATAGTCCGTCCGGTTGGGCTATCCGACCTTAAGGCATTTCATCAGGTATCAACTGAGTCAGACGGTTGCACTTGAGGGGGTGTGTGGAGAATTATGGTTCCCACATCGGTAATATTGGATAACAGGCCTAGTATATAAGGTTGGTGGGCTACTCCTTATTGACAATTGGTTTTAGCCTGGACTTGGCCCAATCGCGCATTGACGTGCGGTGGACCCCACATCAATTCTAACCAAACGAAATCCATCAAATTTTAATTGTTAATCTTATAAAAGAATTTTACGTATTTCTTAAACTTATCTCGTAGAATATTTTAATTTTGTATCGTTTAAAAAAAATTGTAGAAAGGGAACTTTTTGATGAAAAATTATTGTAGGGACCAAACACTAAAAAGATTTTAACAGAAGAGGGTACTTACAAAAATCACTCTTTATACATGGATTTCGGGTTGGACTGTAATATAGGTTAGAACTAAGCTATTTAATAATCTAGCTAATAAAACAGTTCTCTTAATTACCTAATATCAGTTATTCGATTTTTCTATTGTCATACTTGTTAGAACAAACACTTTTTTTAAAATCTCAATTAAATTGATCTCTTTCGATCATTTTTCTTTTCTTTTTTCTTAATCTACTATATATAATATTAAAATAGAAGTGTATAAGATAACTTGTCATCCTCACGCTAAGCCACCTCAGCTTTTGCCACTTGGCGACACAATATTACGTCACGTCGGATTTTGTCACGTGTCATTCTCACCTCAACCCGCATATTTGGTAATTTTAATTATGGAAGATTGTTATTAAATTTTGACTTGTTTATTTTATCTTCACACAAAACTTTTTTTAAACAACGACAAAAAATAAACTATTGAGCTAAATATTTGGATATATTATAGAAAAAAAAATCCATATTTCTTAATTATAGTGTATAATATTTTTTAATTATAGTATATAATATTTCTTAATTATATATATATATATATATTTATTAATATTTCACATTCTTTAGTTGTAATGATTCATATTTTATTTACAGCTCGTTAGATAGATTGTTGATTATGTAATTTGTTTTTTTTAATATAGTTTTGTTATTGTTTCATTCTAAATTCTCGGTTTTTACTTTTTAGATATCCTTATTTTTTTCTTTTACATTACATATTTTTAAAATTATATTTTTTTGCATAACTTACAATACTTTATTTATAATTTAAAATTTTTAGATCAAAATTTTAACTTTATTTATAATTTAAAATTTTTAGATCAAATTTTTACAAATCTCGTGTAAGACACTGATACTAAACTAGTTACTTATGAAATATACCTTAGTTTATATACGTTAAACAAAATAGGTTCAATTACATCATCTCATTTTGGTTGGTCCGTTCTAAAAACGTACCACTAGCTATGTTGCTGAGATTGAGAGATCAAATAATCCAGTATTTGAATAAAATTGAACAAAAGAGATGAAATTAATCATTGTGGACGAAAATAAAGACTTTTTTAGTCACATTTTGGCCTCTCTTTTTTTTTTTATAATCTTTTCCAATCGGACACGATTTGGATCAAGTCCTGATATATATATCTGCGGTATATGGATTGCTCGAGTTTGTCGTGCTCTTTTTTCTTCCCCGAAGAAATGTAATAAAATTACATTAAATTATTATTTGTTTATATTAATTTAATGTATAATAACATATACAAAAAAGTATAATATATATTATTTATTAATAATACGGAGTTGCTATTAGCCCAAAAAAATCCGCCATTCCGTCTTGATCCGCCTTACACTTGCACTACACTAGTAATGCGAGTTTCGGCCCACTAATGCATGCGCTCAACTCCGTTTTCGTGCAAAGTTTGAAAGTTGTTCAATCGCTCATAATTATAGTTATTTAATTGGAACGTTGGATTCGGTTTCGAGCACACAACATGTATCATCCGAACTCAATGAGAATGCACCATATGTCAGAACTCGATCGCCAATATTCGAACGTTGGAGCGATGTTTATAACTCCGTGCGAAGTATTTTCCAAGGCATACAAGTCTCCTATCACACTTACGGTGCAAGGGGAGGCAAATTGGTGGTGTACTTGAGATGTGCTCTTATAATGCGTTCAATTTAATTGTTTCGTAATAAATTATCGATGCAAATAAGATCACTTTATTTGGTTAGTTTTTTATTTTTGTAAATTACAACCAACGACCTATAATATATATAATTTACTAATTTAATTATTTTGAAAGCCGTATACAATGGTGAAAATTAGAAAGGATAATAAAGGATCCGATTAGGAACCATGAGTTTATTGTAGGTGCAACCGAAGTTTATTGGTAGCTGAAATTAGTAAATGATTGAACGGGCTTTTAATTTTATTAGTATGGTGGGTGTTTGGGATAAGAAAACTTATTGTAAATGTTATACGAGTAAAATTACTTTGAAATGTTAGTCTTTCATTTAATATTAATTCTTGTGGGATTATATTTGTAAATATATTATTTAATAGGTTATTGTAAGTCCCCAAGACTCCAAGTAGCCTACGAGATAAAAAGAATATTTAAGTTATAATAAATAATTATAATTCCCGTAAACTTGTGTTTTCAAACGCCCACTTCCTACTCTTTTTTTTTTATATATAAGCTTAATTGGCTCCATAAGTTATCATATTTCAAATGGACCCTAAATTTAAATCTAATGGCATACTAGTATACAACACATACATAAAAAGGGTCAAAGAGTAAAAATAAAAGAACAAAAGGCGGGTAAAAACTAAAAAGGCACTAAGATTTTAAAGGATCCATAATAGCCAAGTCTAGTGTTTATTTCATTAGGATTCTGCATTCGGTTTAAATTGGACCGGACATTATATTTCGAGTTCGGACTGACATATATAAATTTCGCACGAACCCTGAATCGTTATGATATAATCCATTTCAACTCAAGGTTAGACCGGTTAGGATAGGATTTCATTCGCAATGGACTATAATAATCATCATTAATTTTGTATTTATAAGATTTGATTAAATATATAAACAGTTTATATTTATAATGGTTTTATAATAATTGTCATTAATTTATATATAAATATTATTGATTGGTTGCGAAGGTTTGATTCATTTAACAAGTGATAAAACTAAAACAAAAATAAATAAATACACACTGATCGAATACTACGTATTATTTATAAATAATTTCCCAGTTTCCCTAAAAACTTAATCAAAGCTAATTAGTTTGTGCAATGAACCAATCATTACATGGGGTACGTAGAAAATGATTCGGATGATTTGTATGATAAATTAACTATCGATAGCGTAGATGACGCATCGTTGTTGCTTCCAAGTTACAGCCTTTTAGGTGTACTGTTGCATGATTAAGGCTTTTAGATTTTGTTAATTTGCTTACGTTATTCGTTATAATCAAATTAATAACGACTATATATTGTTTAATATTGGAGTAATAAACCGTGACATACTCTTGGTTGTTCATTTTAAACGTCATTAAGTGGTAAAAAAAAAAACTCATAATCTACCGGCGTAAAATATTTGCAAGTCAATTCCGAAAGCCGGCGTAAAAGATATAAAATGGCGCCAATACTCAAATTGATAGCATCGAAATTTTAGCGTTAAAGTAGCATAATAGTGATATATGATCGTGTATTAGTGGTATGAATTATGCAGTGTGTTTTAATAATATGGTAAGCATTTTATTTAGAAAATTAGTTAGAAATGCGTAAGGTGGGTTGATAATGAATTTATTTATAAATATAATCAATTAATATTATCTTTAAATTTTTTTTTTACAGTAATACTTTAAATTTACTTATAAAATTTTCAAGTAATTAGTAATTTTATAAATTCTTATTTTATTTAACCAATTCATAACAAAATCTAATTAGTTACCACATATTCAATAGGCAAATTAAAATGCTTCTAAGAATACAAAATGTGACATCTCTAATAAGGAATTGATATGGCGAAATGACTTCACGAATAAATAATATAAGAGATGTAAATTTTAAATGGCGCGACTCCATAAAATTACGTTAAATGTCAGTTTAGGAGTTGTATTAATATGTTGATAGATATAAAAATAGATAAATGTGAAACATAAGGTTTACCGTTTATTTATTACGAGAGGTTTTTTTACATATCTCAACTATTTATGTATATGGTTAACTTCAAATCTACAAATTGACGATTAAATCACATAAAAAAAAATAAAAAAAATGTATTTTCAAAATTTTTTATAATTAAATAAACTAACAATGTCTTATCTTATCTATATACTTTACTAAGGTAGTCATCGTAATGCCAATTTGGCGGCCTCACGTTTTTTTTCTAAGAATAATTTTTTTTTTCTAAATTATAATTTAAACCAAATTTTTTATTTACTAAAGCAATATCTAAATATAAATGGTATAATTAAAATTTTGTCCAATAACTAAGATCAATTGAACGTTTTTTTGCACCAGTGTATCTCAAATTTTCAATTCTCAATATTTTTTTTAAATCATAATTTCATTAACAAAATAACAATATCTTCAAACAATTTTTTTTAAAATATAAAATCAATAGTTAAACTTTTCATATACGTGTCTAATAGAAACTTACGAAATAAGCATTACGTATCTATATCTATATCTATATACTTTACTAAAATAGCAGTCGTAATGCTGACGTGGCGGCCTCATGTTTTTCGCAGGATAAATATTTTTTTAAATAAAATTTTAAACCAAAAAAAACTTTTTTTTTACTAAATCAATATCTAAATTATAAATGGTATAATCATAATTTTGTTCAACAAATAAATAATATCTTCAAGATAAAATCAGTAGTTAAACGTCATAATGTAAACTTCTCAAATAATGTCTAGCAGATGGGTTTATTTTTGGATTTTTAATCTAAATGAGGTTATTTGTTATTTGGTGTTTAGTTGTGTGTTTGTTGAGGGTTTATTGTCCGTAAAAAGACACATATAAAATATAACCTCATGTTTTCTATAACATTGGGGAGAGAAGGTTATATTTCGGAGTTTAAAAGCTAAAATAAACCACCTAGGTATAGTGTTGGGTCCAGTTTGAACCAAACCGGTGGTTTAGATTTCGAGGAGTTTACGGTTTAGGTTTGGTAAAAAAAAAAAACCTAAACCGGTGGTTTGAACCAATCCAAACCACCGGTTTTGACATTTTTTTTTTAAATTTTTTTTAAAAAAAATGTCCAAATCAGCACAATTATTTAAAATTTTAAATTATTATTATTTTTTTTAAAAAAACCGACCCCCTGTTTAGGTTGAACCTAAATCACTGGTTTTTCTTCACAAGGTTTGGATTTAAGTTTGACCTTGGGCAAAACCTAAACCGATGGTTTAGATTTACGACCCATCACTACCGAGATTTTTTTTACAATTTACACATCTATAATTCACAACCTCCTGAAAAATAAGATAAAATAAATTCCAATAAACTATAACTAAACCCATTCTTTCTCAAATTCAAATTCCATTACACATGTCTAAATACATATCATAAACTACTTTTTTATATCAATTAAATTTAGTATAAAATAGTACTCGATATATACACGTAACCCCATTTATAACCACTATTTACAATTAATACTGAAGCTTCGTATCTTCTATCTAAAATGATGAAAATTTGTCTAGTAATTTATTAATCCGTATATTTAATATTGGAACTTGGAAGATTTGATTTGACTTAGCAAGAATAGTTTGGGCCCCAAGAGAATCACTTTCACCAATTGCCTGGGACCCAAATTTTCACCCATTGTCTCCTGTTATCAACTTCACAATTCTTGGTTTAAAATAAATAAATAAATAAAAAGTTCGCTATTCTTTCTTCCTTCCCTTTATTTTATTAAATTTCACAAAACAGTCCTTTTAAGTAAACTGTTCATTGAATTTCACATTTTACACAACTATTCATTAATTTATTTTCTCTTTCAACCAACTACTCGTCTACTCGTCTCTCATTCATATATAAAATATTTTAAAAATACTAAATTATCACTCCATTTTTATACATTTTACTTATTTATAATATGTTTTATGACAATAAATCCACAATTTAATTTGTGTTGAAAGATTTTATAGAAAAATAACCTATATTAGTAATGCTCTTAGTAATTTACTCTTATATTTTCTTACGGTTCAGCAGTATTCTTTCTTATTCCACTGTTTACCATAAGATAGATTTTTCTTGTAGCATTTTTTGACCCAAGTAAATACGACCATTCTCTCAAAATTTACAGGTAAACTTTCAGTGAGACAGGTAAACTTTCAGTGAGACAGAGATTATATACGGTAGTAAAAAAGTTCTACACTTGTTATAACATCAACTTTGTCTTACTAGTTATCTGCATTTACACCGGTCAAACAGCTGATATGTTCAAGGGGAAAAAAGGACATAACTCAGAGACTTTAAATGACTGCAGACCACATTATTGACAATTAATAATGTTCTATTACAATTTTACAGTTATAAAATATAAATTATTTAGTGTCAGATTCTGCAAATATTATTTTGTAAAATATAAAAGATGTTAATTTGTACATATGTATAGAAAACTTTATTCATGAAATAAGTAAGCAGATCAGGGTCCGTAAGAAAAAATTATGAAGAGGGCCCAACCGGGTTCGAACCGGTGACCATTTGATCTGCAGTCAAATGCTCTACCACTGAGCTATGGACCCTTGATGTTTATATATCTGAACAGTAATATAATACTATAAATTAAGTGTGGATTTTTTACTCCTCAAAATTTTTATCTCACTTGTCTGCTGTTAAGAAAACAAAAACAAAATTTAACCATTTTGAGTTTTACCCCCACGCCGCATACAGTAACTCCTCGACGCTAACGTCTGCAAAACAACTTGTTGCTTGCTTTCTTTCTCTATAATACTCAGTAGTTCATTACAAATTACCATAAAATAATAGTAGTAGAGAAAACTGGATTTCCATCATGAAACAAATCATCTTGACAGAAACTTGTAGATCAGTAACCTAAAACTGAAAACATACGTATCTTATTTGCTGGTTAATGTAAATATTAAATCAGACAACTAACTGCATTATCTTTATGCACCATTTTCAGTTGACATCTCCACAATCTTCAAATACCAAAGAGAAAATACAGAAAAACCTAAGTTTTTTCAAAATAATTTGTATTACAGTTTCCTTGTGTATTTTGATGTTAGATTGAGTTTGCTATTTTCTTTTGGTAAGAGATTGAGTTTGCTATTGTATTACTGAAAGAAAGAAGAAAATGTGAGCTTTCAATCGAGCTTGTGAATTTTCTATTGATTTGAAAAACGAGTAATGGACATGATAAAGGAAGCCCGTCTTATTTTAGTTTGGGCTTTCGGCCCAAACTGGGCCCAGTAATTGTGAAACGAAGCCCACCTTTTTTGAACGACGAAACTCGACAATCTTTGCTCTCTCTCTGTGATAGTCTGACAATGGCGATCTTCTCCTTGCTACCATGGAGAGAAACAGGCAGAATGCTCAGACTTTGAAACAACGTCATACGACTTATACTCAAACCACAACACTAAGAATTTCATTATTGTTTCCTCCTTCTCCATTGCTCCAAACCGATTCAGCTCACTGAATCATGGCGGCGGCGCTCGAGTGTTGGTCCAGTCGTACGAGCACCGACGAGGATGTTGTGGAGCAGGTACTCATGCGCACTGGCGACAGATCGGAAGGAACTTCCTCTGCTGCGACGGCGACGTCTAAGGATTCGCCTTCGGTGATGCAGAAGAAGCTTCAGAGGCTGAGTCGGAACGTCTCCGAGGCGATCGCCTCGCTCAAGAACTCGCTGAGTAACGAATCAGCCTCGAATTCCAAGATCGAAGGCCACAGGAAGCAGGTATGGAGCGGCGTTGTCCGTCGACTCACACAGCTATACCCTGGTAGCCAGCTTCCGGAGAAGCTCGTTTCCAATGTTCGGAAGCATTACAATTCTATGCCTCTCAGGTTCCGACTTTCTCACTTTTTTCGCCTTCGTTTGTAGAGATTTAGATGGTTAGGAACGTGGAACTATTTTTTTTTTCCCTCCTGCTTGTGATGGTTGAAATTCGATTTTGTTGAATTGTGATCTGTTGGACGAATATTTGGTATGCTATTGTCTGTGAAGCCGCTAGAGTTGCTGCTAGTGCTCACTTGCTGTTGTTTGTGGGTACTGATATGACTTGCTATTGTTTGTGGTACTGATTGTGACAGTTACGCACAGGCCGGTTTTGAGATGAAAGACGTGCTTGTTCACATCAGATTGATGGAGCAAGCATCAGTTGAAGACCAGCCTGCTATTCTGATTCAAGAGGTGTCCAATGATGATGAACATGGCTCAGTTTATAAGCTCGTATTTGCTTGTAATTGTTTAATTTCATGGCCATCTATGTCTGGGGCGCTAGAGTGTTCTTCAATGTCTTGTAAGAAAACACAGATATTCGAGCGCAAAGGATCTACTCTTGGAGTTCTTACGATTCTTGCGCAGGCGGAGCAGGAGAAGGATATCGAAGCTCGGACTGGGAGTGCATTGAGAGGGGCTATGAAGAAGCCTAAGCAAAGTGGTATGAAGCTTGCTTTTGGGCTTTGTGGTTGTCAAGAAGAAAATGTTGGATGTAGAGAATTTGTGGAGATTGAAGAGAATGTAGGTGATCAGAATTATAGAAACAAAGCTGAGCATTCGAATGTGAAGGTTCAACTTCCGGTGCCTTTGCCTTCTTCGTCCTTTGTGGTCTCGGTTGATGAGTGGCAGACAATCAGGTCAGGTGGTGATGAGATTGGTAGATGGTTGTTAAGTTCTGATATCCTTGAGTTCTCTGATCAGATTGGACCCAATTCCTTCAGGGGTGTTTATATGGGGAAGAAGGTTGCTGTTGAAAAGCTTAAGGGTTGTGATAAAGGAAATGCGTATGAGTTTGAACTTCGGAGGGACTTATTAGAGCTGATGACTTGTGGGCACAAGAATGTTCTTCAGTTTCATGGCATTTGCATCGATGAAATTCATGGTCTTTGTGTCGTCACTAGATTCATGGAAGGTGGGACAGTAAATGATTTCTTGATCAAGAGTAAAAAGCTCCAGATGAAGGAAGTAATGAGGATTGCTGTAGATGTTGCTGAGGGTATGAAGTTTATTAACGATAATGGTATTGCATATAGAGACCTCAATACTCAGAGAATTATGTTGGATCGCCATGGAAATGCTTGCTTAGGTGACTTGGGTATAGTTACAGCCAGCAAAAGCAACGGTGAGGCAATGGAGTATGAAACTGATGGTTATCGGTGGTTGGCTCCAGAGGTATGTATACTTTTACAGCATCTTTAACACCCTTGTATCGTGTTATATAGCAGTAGTAGCAAAATGTTTATATTGTCTAAAGGATGATTGCAATGAGTTCTCCTTTTAGCGCCACTATTGCAACACAAATTTGATTCAGCCGAGGTTAATCATAAACTCTATTTTGTCTGATAAAAAAGAGATGGGTAAATGGATATTACATATCTTTAGCATATCATATACAAGAAAATGATTGATTTTTTCATCTGAGTACCAGAAATCCTACATCATGTTACATGGTTGATAATCACGTAGCAGATGATTTATCACTACTAAAAGTCTAATACCCGAGGTATTATGAAATAGCTAGACTATTTGATCAACCAAAATATGTTGTTTGGTAGATGTCAGAGTCTACAATTGCTGATTAATGATAGCAGGATTAAAGATAATGTATCCAAGATTATAACCCAGTCCTTTGTTTGATTGACCATTTGAGTAAAAGTGTGATTTGCATTCGATGTATATAATTAAGGCTTTCCTTTTCATAAAGTAGCTTTGCTTATGTAATAATTAATAGCATCTGTTGTATTACTTTGCACCTTTTCTCTTCATATCAGCTCTTTGAAGCAATTTTTACCCTATATTGTCAAATCATTGATTACTGAGATGTGAAATACAATACTCAAGACATCTGTGTTTGTTCATGTGGCATTGGTCATTTCAGATCATTGCAGGTGACCCAGAAAGTGTTAACGAGACATGTATGAGTAACGTGTACAGTTTTGGGATGGTGATATGGGAAATGGTGACCGGTGAAGCCGCTTACTCTGCCTTGTCTCCCGTTCAAGCAGCCGTTGGTATAGCTGCTTGTGGATTAAGACCCGAAATCCCCAAGGACTGCCCTCAGTTGCTAAAGTCCCTTATGATCAAGTGCTGGTGCGATTGCCCCTCTAAACGCCCCGAGTTTGAGGAAATCTTGTCAACCTTGCTTCAATGTAATTTAAACAGAAATAGCAGGTAACTTCTTCAGAAGTGACTATATAGATATAAATGTAATATTAAGATTCTCTGTACTTTTGGGTGTAGACATATGATGTACTCTGTATAATGTGTTTTTTGCATTCCACATTACTCACCAAACAGACGTACAAAGTTTTGGAAGATTTTGATTTAACCTCGGAAGCAAATCTAGCCATGAAATGATGGCACATGATATAGTTAGATTGACCTACAATGTTCTCTTTTTCCCCGTGTTTTGTGGAAATATAATCTTGGATATATATATATATATATATATATATATATATATATATATATATATATATATATATATATATATATATATATGTGTGTGTACTAGTTTTTTATGACTAGGGGTGTACACAATCTGGTCCGGATTGGGATGTCGGCACGAACCGAACCGTATGATTTCATCCCAGGCTCGGGTTCATGAAATAGCTTCCAGTTATAGTCTAAGGGTCCGTTTGGTTTAAACTCCAGAAACGAAAACGGAATGGAAACGAATCTAGTTCATATGTACACCCTTGTTCATGAAGTTGTTGGGAATCATTACTTGTGGTTTGAACTAATTGTAGTAGAATTTGATTAGTTTTAATACCCTACAGGGTAACAAAGTAGGTGGAAGCAAGTGCATTTTGCATTAAACCAACCTGAATGATTTCATGAACAAAGTACATATGTGGACTAGATTCGTTTTCATTCCGTTTCCGTTTTCGGAATTACAACCAAATGGGGGTAAATGTAAAACTCAAACAGACGGATTTTAAATTTCAAATATAATAAACTCTACTAGTACAAACTTGCTTGTAAATTTGATGATATATATATATATATATTAAACAGCACAGTAAGAAATTGGGTCGGACTATCTTCTAGAGACCATCCTTCCCAGGGCATCCAACCGGATGAGATCCTCCACCAGACGCATGGAAGACGGCACATACTGTTGAGACTCGGAGCCGAGGCTCGCCAGACAATCAGCTACACCATTAACCTCCCGATAGACGTGGCGCACACGAACCTGATCAAAAAAGCACAAGATATTAGAGATATCTGACATAATTAGATCAAGTTCTCACGGGATTTCCAAATAAATTTAATAGAATTGATAATTGTTAAGTTATCCCCTTCAATCTCAATTCGATTCACCATAAGATCACAAGCCCTAAGAAGCCCTTCCCTGAGCGCGCATGCTTCGGCATGAAGGATTGAAGTGGACCCACACGGCCACACAATCCAAAGCCCAGAGAAACCGTCTTAGCAAATTGATCACGAATGATATATTCAAAAGACGAGCTTTTCGAGTTTCGTTTTGAACCATCAAAATTTAGCTGTCGTTGCGATATCTATCGTTGTGTGTGTTCCTAAAAAATGAACTTAAAAGTTGTTTATACAATACTTGTTAAGTTATTTAGAAGAGGAAAAAAAAAAGAGTGAAAAATCGGTAATAGGTTAATGATTGGGACCGGAACAAAAACCGAACTATAACCGGAATTGAATTGTTCCGGTTCCATCTACGGACCTACATTGTTAGATTCCGATCAAAACTGGTGTGCTGCTTGCAAGCTTATGGGACATAAGTGGGTCCCTCTTATGGACTAATACTATCTATTAGCATCTATTTAGCCCCACTAATGACCTTCTATGTTCCCCATTGATGATGAAAATGAAACACCCTGATTTCCTGAACTTTGTCGTCCTTATTTATGTGAAAATGATGTCGTTTTGATTTTATAATTATCATAAACGATGGGTAGGAGTTATTATTAGTGCCTGTGGGTGAGGATTTATCGTTTGAGTTGCATAATCAATGCAGCATAAGCGATCAACATCAGTAGGAGGATGACACGTCGAGATTTATGCCATAATGACAAAGTTGTGTCCTGTTTAACGTGCTTAATCTGAATTGGCATGTGCAAAGGCGTAAAAGTAGGACATAAAGTGTTTTATTTTCAATTCGATGCATATGGACTTGAACGTGTTCTACAAAGCAAAAATTTCGTGGAGTTACTAGGGTTAGATTTATCATCGTGAGTTGAAGATAGGGTAGTTTAAATTTTTTGGATAGTTATTTGAGTAATTTATTATAAAGTTTTATAAAATTAAAAAAACCTAATAAAAATTAAATTGGGATTTGATAGGAGAAAATTTATAGACATATTTCGAGTACAAAATCAGCCAACAATCAATTATTAAAAATACTTTTATCATATAATACCTCTGATATTTAGATATTTTCATTGGCTTTCTAAGAATTATAACAATATAAAAAGAACCTAGCCTCCTAATAAATAGTAACTTGAAATAAATAGTAACTTTTCATAAACCTATATCTATATTTATATATTTTCTAACAATATAAAAGAGACTAACTCCTACTAAATAGTAATTCTTTTTATAAATAGACTAAACAAACTCTTTATTATAATAATAGTAATTCATTTTAAAGATTGGTATTAATTTGACGTTTAAAATAAATGGTATCTCGTTTTTTAAAAAACATTTAATTCAAATTAATTGGATTTTTTAAAAAATAAAATCCACATCACACATTAAAAGAGCTATTTTTTTTGTCGAAAAAATTAAGTTGTGTTATTTTTGGTAAATACGTTAAAAATTTGTATCGCTATCAAAAAAATTACAGAGTCGGTATATTTTGAGTGAAATGTTGATAGTTAGTATATTTTGAGTTATTTTCTTAGCTTTAATACTTTTTAAAATTAATTTACATTTAAATTTGGATGAAATATACTTATCTAACTTTTGAATTTTGGATTGAGTGGACTCATGGTACCGAATCAAATGATGTTTTGCCTCTTAACATCCTATTTTTAATGTGATATTAATATGATATTGTATAGAATTATAACTTTTTGGTTATTTTAATGTGATATTAATATGATATTGTATAGAATTATAACTTTTTGGTTAGGTATAGGATTATAATGTCTATTATCATTTCAATCGAAATACTTATATATTTGTGCTCGGTTATAAACGTTATTGTACATGTGATCTTTAAGGTACACGTGATCATAGATTTTGACTATTTTATGAAAAATTTATATGATATTAGTTTTAAAAATGAAATCCAATAGTCCTCACATTAGAGTTTTACTTTCAATTAGTACAAGTCAAGTGTTGTCCGCGTGTTACAACTTACACGCAGCTCAAATCTAGTCTCTCAAAAGGCTCATAAAAAATCTATTAAAACTCTAATTTTCTTAAAAAGATTATAGCATCAATAAACTTTTCAATTTTACAAAAAATCATTAAAAAAATATACTCTAAGCCGTGCTTATTTTTTGTTCTTGTGCATGATTTTATACAAAAACAATTATTTTGACTCGTTAAACTGGTATATTAATTATTAAACGGACTTGTTTTGCATATAGAGAGGTTAGAAATCATATTTTTTATAAATAAAGAAATAAATAAAAAAATATTTCACAACTTCCCTAAAAGCTGGGACATGTTGAGCAATTATTCGATTATTCCTAGGGTTGTGCTGGACCGGACCGTAATTTTCACAATCAAAATGTTTCAATACTTACCGGAACATTATGATTTAGAATTATTATATTTTTCAGTTAAATATGATCTAGTTCGGTCCAAGCCCTGACTAGACCGTATCCATGCCTTTTAAAAGTGTTAGCAAACAAAGTCTTAACAAACGGTCAGAACGAGTCCACAACTGCACACTGCTAATTATTCCTGGTATAAATAGTATGTGGTTTACAAACCCTTCACACCATAGTACTTTACAATGCAGAATAAGCATTTTAAATTGAAACAAGAAAAAGAATGACAAAAGGAGGGGGAAATCTTTCATGGCAAGAATTGATTATACAAACAACATTCTCAATGGCAGCATTTTGGCTTATGCAAACTGCAAAAGCTGTATAATAGATATAAAACAGAATTTGGTGTGAATACAATGGTTAAGGAAAAGTATTCAATTTTTATCAGCACCTTCATCAAAACTAGCAGATCCTCCTGCTCGGAAATCCAGTTGCTTCTGATGTTTCAAGCGCCTACGCTCATCGAATTCCTCCCACCCTTCGGCCTGTACACAAACTTTAGGTCAGAAGCAAATAAAGGGTAATACTATTGAACTAGTAAATGTTACAATTATTAGATATACCATCCGGAGCATATCAATTGTGATCTCCGTTCCATGAAGATCAAGGGTTGACAATTTGATGCATTTCTGAAAAAGGGCAGAGGGGAGTGATTTCATCCCGTTGTTTCGGAGTTGCAATGCCTACAAAAAGCAGAGAAATGTTCTAAACAGAGGAATTTGCCAGTCATAAAGAATGGTGTAAAGTATTAGAAATTTCTGATGTTTAAAACCTTCAAATTGATTAGATTGCACATAGTTTCTGGCAGGTCTACCAAAAGATTTGATGAAAGATCAACCTGAATCACATGTAAATTTCAAACAATTCAGTATCACCTCAAAGATAGTAATGGAAGGATTGCTTTAGGATGAACCAAAGCATTTACCTCGGCAAGAGATTGGCATTTCCCAATACTCGTGGGAAGTTTGCTTATTCTAGAACAAAATTAAACATGGATAGAAATCAGAGAAAGGAAGAAAAACAATAAACTTTTGTGATACATATGTTGGACAAAGACAAGGTAACATTTTTTGTTGTTGCCTTAGAGATATAAATAACTAATTCCATATATACTTTCAGTTTGCAGTCATCAGTGATCATCAAATACCTGTTATTATTGACTTTTAGGATCTCTAATTGAGTCAGAGCACCTATTTCATCAGGGAGATTAGTCAGTTTATTATTTCCAAGGTTCAGCTGTGTCAAAGAAGTGAGAGCACCCATGGCAGCAGGCAATGTAGTTAATCTGCACAAGTCAGAACATATTCAAAGAGTTACCATCCATCTTCTTTTTTCTTTTTGAGAAAAGCCAATTTTATTCTTCATCTGCGTCATCCGGTAACAAAGAATACTGGTCCGCAGGCATTACATTCTGGAATTGAAAAACACTGGCGAAGGTGGGGAAAGGGCTGTCAACCAGTCAGCCACCCTGTCCTCACAAGTCACAACAGACTTGGCTATAACGATTAGAGTACCTACTTCATGAGAGTTGGATGTAGACAGCATATTCCAGTCCCAATGATTGCATAAATACTGACTTGGCTATAACGATATAATTTATGCATTGAAGATATGACTCACTGGTTTTGATTTAAGGAGAGAAGTGTCATAGACTTCAAAAGGCCAAGTTCTTCCCAGCATATAGAATCATCTGAGAGTTTATTTCCATTCAACATCAATTTCTACAAAACATAAAAACCAATAAGCATCACTTTTGATGAACCATCAAGATTCCACGTGGAAAATTAACATAAATTGAAAATCAACCGCTTAGTTAACTTTCAAATTTTGGCTGATTATGAAAGAATTTTGGGTAATCTCACCTGAATAGAAGTAAGGCTGCCTAGTTTGGCAGGTATATTGTGTATGTGGTTGTTACTGAGATCAAGCACTCTAGCAGCACTCCCACAATCCCATACTTCATCGGGTAAATCCTTTAGACATCCAATTATAGAACACAATCAATAAGATTTTTGAATCACCGTGTATATACAACAAAAAGCAGGAGCATGGCATCGAGTATAGGTTACAAATCACAATACTTGTCACGTGATAAACACTTCACATTTAATACTTGAAGATGTATTGAACAAGTAACAGTTAAGTAGGGATGGCATTATGGCAACCTCACTACTTAGTTGTTAATGATTCAGATTCAACATAGACATCAAATTCTGAATCTGAAGCATTAACAACATAGACAGATAAAGCACACTCCAGCAACAAACCCACAACTGCATACTTCATTAAGGTATATCTTGGACAAATGTTTCACCATGTACATTTTCAAAATGCAAATTATCCTAACTCACATTAACAGAAGCCAAAAATTCTAGAAGTTACAATATCACACTTAATTAAACCTTCGACGGACAATCTCCAACAACTCTCAATTCAACTTAGATTATTTAATTTCCACTCAACGTCCTATATAGTATCAAAATACTTCTTTTGCCATCTAAGTAGGCATTAACAGCATAGACAAACTAACTCTATGAACAAGAGCACAATATAGTTGGAATGATGTTATGCGTATACTTTCAGCAAAATGTACCTCCAAATGTAACGCAGAAAGCGCTACGACTCCCGTCACCTTCCATAGCTCCAATCGGCTCTTTCCAACACTAGACTCTCCAACGGGCTTCTTGAACAACTTCCGCCCTGAATCGGCAATTATTCTTTGATAATTCGACATAACCGGAGCATCTTTCAGCTTTGGACCATCCTATCCAACGGAAAATCAAATCTATATCAGAATTCAATCGTACCTGCTGAATAATATATACATATATCTATCAACAACAATTATCGCTACATTTACCCCTTGGTGTAAGCCTTGGGAGGCCATAAGCATGATTTTGGAGCCTTTGGAAATCCCCAATGACTTTAATGTCCCAGAACCTTCGAGTACTTTCCCTTTGTGAATGAGCTTCTGGCCGCGAGGGAGAACATTGGTGGAGGACTGAAGAGAAGATTTCAGCTCCTCAAGAGTGGATTCTGGTGACACGAAGATGGAGATCGTCTCTCCTCCGAATTTGATCTGCAACTTTATAGAGTCGCCGGTGCCAGCGGCCTCCTCCGACATATTTCTCTCTTGTTTTCTCCGTTCAGCTCGACGTTCAGCGTACTCTCATCTTTGTTCGATTCTTGTGAGACTTTGAGCTTCGTGATTCGATTTGGCCCAAAGTTATATCTTGGTTCGGCCCAAAAATTAGGTTTATTTTCCATTTATACAATATGTTTTCGTCCCAACGAGATTTCATTCAAAAATTACAATTCCATCCTAACAAAAAAAAAATATAGATACTAAACGAGAATTTTTATTTTTTTTAGTAATTGAGACGAGGAGAATACATTCTCACTCACATATTATTTCATAGAAACGAAAGACAAACCTAACTAGTGACAAGTTTTTGGGTCCCTATACCTTTAACATCGTTTTTTAAAATTGAAACTAGACTAGACAATGCAAGTAAAAGAACATGATAACCAACAAGAACATTAAAAGCGAGATGATTTGTTACTGTGTTCGCTTCTATATGGATATAACGAAATTGGACAACCTAATCTTTACGTAACAAGTATTGCCACCTAGATACCAAACTATAAAGAATAACTATAAAGGATGTGTCAATGAGATGTCACGATTCACCAATTAATCACCAAGTCCGAATCGATATCAAGATTCTGGACAAGCACACGATGGCAACCTTTATTCCATGTGTAATATAATCTAATGCATAAGCCTCATAACTCCGCCATTGGAACCGTAGCGACCAATGTTGAAGAGGTAACCTCCCATCCACTGACCAACCTCATCTCTGACCGGACCACCACCAGTAACATGCGGTGTCTCCGACCTTACAACACCATCTGAGTTCAGCTTGCACCAACCCTCCGACGGCGGCACCCAAGCGATGTTAATTAGACCATATATTCGACTTATTTTGTACCTAGGAACGTGCATGGAGAGTAGCAGCAAAGACGGCCTCCAGCTGGTTGTGAATAAATGCAACCTTATGGGGAGGAGGAGCATTGCCACGGAAGACAAAAGCGGATCTCTACTTCCAAATCCACCAAGAAGTGACTGCGAACCGGAGCTCCTAGGTAACCCACCACTAAGCTTGGTAGTGCAAGTGAGATTGAAGCGTAGCCAATCAGAACCCAAAAAAGAGCTTGCGAGATCAGTAGGCATGAGTTCACTCCATAAAACAGTGATGATCTGGTAGTCTCGAAGAAGGTGCAAGACCGTTTGCGAGCAAGATCATATAAGGCAGAGGTCAATAAGAGTGAGATGTTGTCTACGCCTTTCACTGTTATTCATGATCCAGTTATGAGCCACTATCCAGAAGAAAGTTCGTATATGTTGAGGAACCGCCAGCCTCCAAACAAGTTGGAACAAAATCTTAACTAGTTGCTCATTGCTGTCCTCCGGAAATAGCGAACGAAAGGCCGACGCCGAGGAGAAAACGCCATCAGATTCGAGCCTCCAAGAAATGTAGTCTTGACACGCATGTAAGAGAATCCATAAGTGAATGCCCAACAATCATCAACAGAGCGTGCGCTGGGAGGAGGTTGCTAAACTTGTTCCAATCCCACCCGGACCATCTATCCAAAAATCTACAACATTTCCCGACTAAACTGGTCCACGGGCCGATAGATGATAACCTACATGAGAGGACTATTCGTACACTAGGCGTCCAACTGAAATCTAGTCGAAACATCGTCGGAAACCACCCATCTGATTCCTTGAACAAGGATATTATCTCTGGCCCACAACAAGCTCCTAAGGACAAGTGACCCACGTCTGGCGGAGGAGCAGTCCAGGAAATTCCGAAACTCGCTAATCTCGTACTTGTTTGCAACTTGCAAGTAAAGTAGTACATGGCTTATCAAGGTCATACAAAAAACGCCAGGCAAACTTCCTTAAAGCAACAAGTTGGCATTCCTAGTGGATCTTATCCCGAGCCCACCATTATCGGCTGGTTTGCATACGTTAGTCCACGAAACAAGATGGATGCTCTTCCGCCTCTCAACACCATTCCATAAGAAGGTCCTGCAAATTTTATCCGATTCTATACATGTAGACTTTGGTAGCTTGATGTTCAGCATCATGTAAGAGGGGAACACACCTAACACAGATTTGACCAGTGTTAGCCTGTCCACAAAACTCAGTAAACGCCCCTTCCATGAAGCGAGCCGTTGTTTTGTCTTCTCAATCAGAAAGGAAAAATCATTGTTCGAGATCTGTGGATGTATGATAGGGAACCCCACATGTTTTACCAAAATCCGAAACAATACGCTGCAGCGTTTTAGATCCCCCTCCCTATAGGATCCCGTGACATTAGGGAAGACGAACATACGAGATTTCGCAACATTTACCTTGAGAAGGGAGAGCAAAATCTTGCAGGAAACTCTTGATTAGTCTGACATTACCTTGAGATCAGAAGGCGGACTTTAACTTCTTCGTCTCGCTATATCCGATCCATGTATAACTATTTTAATATAAAATTTTAGTTAATCATGACCATTAATTCAATTTTAAAGTCGACCTTTAATTTTGGTCCTTGAAGAACAAAATTTCGCAAATTTGTTTGTTGTCTAGTTGATTGTTTTACTTGTTAAATAGGGCTACAACGACTTCGGTGGTTTTTCACTCCTACAATATGTTAGACTTGTTTATTCGATTATTCACGATCAAACTACAAGTCCGGTGGTTCCAAACATTCTCCATCGTGCAAGTCTGTTGGTTTTAACATTCATTAAAAAAGATTAGGGTATATACGACAATACGGTTGGAGGAGTTTATGGTGATGAGATAGGAACAGACCTCGTGTTCTTTAAGATAAACTCCATCGAATCCTATCCCAATTTGGGACGGGGTCAATACCACTTGACTTATAATTTAGAAAAGGTTTACATTATACACACGAAAATATTTATTTGTATCACCCTTAAAATAAAATACATCAAAATTTACAATAAAATTATAAATATTTGTTGCATGATCTCCTCAAAACAAAATTATTTTTGTCAAACATGCAAAAGAAAACTCCATAACATAATTACACATGGATCGATTAGTTAGCAAGCCAATGAACATTTTTAATAATTCTTAATTACATGTTGTACTTCGTGACCCTGAATTTATTTGAAATGGTTGGTGCGTGGGCATTTGTGAATTTAGACTCGAGTATAATTATCAATATATAATTATGAATATAATTAAGAATTACGATCAAGGGTTATGTTAAATTTAATACATGAGATGAGAACAGCGGAACAAAGAAGTTAAAACCCGTATTGAAAATTTTTGATGGACCATATATGACGTGCTTTTCAATGCATATTCGAGTGTATATGCGCGTTGGTAAGAAGTTAAAACCCGTTTATTATCGAAGTGATCGAGAACATTAATAATCCACATGTCCCCTCAAGTACGATGTGTGATATACGATGTGGAGACGTTAGAGCGCATATGCGTGTTGGGCACAAGTCCGACACATAATAAGTCCATAGGGGTTTCACCTCACATTCGAGCGCATATGCGCGTTGGACCTAAGTCCGACACATAAGTACATCTCATCACAAAACCAATTGACAGTAGAAAGGGTAACTCACCAACCTTATATGTTTTCCTCGTTATCCCGTTTATTATCGATGTGCGAACATTAATCTTCCATACGTGTTCGTATTGGATATTTTTCATTGAGACGGGATTTCTATATTGTGATGTAATTCCACCAGGACTGAGACCGGAATTTGTTGGATTTGTACCCACCCTTGCCAAGCTGTGTGCAACCCATGCTTAGGGGCATTGTCACTCGATATGTATGATTGACATTTGTACATCTTTCATGTTAGTGATTTCTCATATCAACCCGAATTATACATTCGAATTATAATATAAATACATAAAATCATTTAATAAATAGGATCTAAATCTACATTCATATAGATCCAACCACATGGGTCAATCCTGAACCAAACCGTAATTTTTTGTTCGGACCATTTCCGATCCGGTGGCATTTTCTCTTTGAACACATGCAAGAGAGTTCCATAAGTGACACACAAATTGGTTAAAACTTAAAAGCGAGATTAAAATAAACAAATAAATATCATGATTTGTAACCGAATGCAAAAGTCAGTATCTAATTGCATGAAGATAGAACGTTGTTAGCACTTAATAATAAGCATCATCATCGGAAGGTAAAATCAACCCTACACTACCAAACCTCCAACAATGTCATCATCCCTTTACAAACGCAACAAAACCAATTCGTTTTCCGGTTTAGTTTGCTCCCATTTCGGGTCGTCGGCTCTACGAAATCGCATGCCCGGGCCTGGTACCTTATTGCTCGGGCCAGCCATCATCTTCATCGTGCTGGTAAAAATTTCAATCCAACGGTGTAAAATCATCGACGAACGAGAGCCGTTGGATAGCAATCAGGGCATTTGATCAAACCGTTCTCGTTGCACACCGTACAAGTCCTGAAGCAAACCTTATGATCACCGTACACCTTCCGACTTCCGTCACACTCGCCGCAAATAACGAACCTGTAACCGCCACACGTGTCACAGACACGTGTCTCAGCCACCGGCAGACATTCAATAAGCTTCTTCAACTCGCCTATCTCGTTCAATTGCTTTACCTCTTCCGCTCCGCCGATGTAACAACCGCCGACGAATACCACCGGCAATGTTAGTTTCTCTTTACTAACAACCCCTAAGATTCTCTGAAGCTCATCTAAAAACCCTGGATCCATGACCACATCTCGCTCGTCGATGTTGACCCGAAATCCGGCTAAGATTGACTGTACGGCCCGACAAGCTTCAAATGTGGGCCGGATTGCCCGAATACTTGTGTGGTAGACCACAATTCGTGTATCCGCTCCCGCGATTGTGATTCGTGGTGGGTCGGGTTTATGGGTTGGGATTGGTGCTAGGGGTTCGGGTCGGGTTGGCCAGTTGCGGATGAGAGATGAAGCGACCCGAACGCGGTGGAAGACCTTTTTACGGGTGGGCGTGGGTTGGCGGTTCGGGTTTGGGTTGTGGTTTTCGTTGTCAGGCCGGGTGACGGGCTCGCATTTGCGGGGGCTGGTGGGGTCGTCGTCGTTGTAGAGGCGTTGAACGTCCTTGAAGGAAGTGCAAGGGAAGACAGCCCGCTGTGAAGCGCCACCGTGAGCTGCCGGCGACGACCTTCCCCACGGCGACCACATCGGTTAATCTTCGGGGGCTCTATCAACCTATTTCTACGGCGATTCCGATTTTTGAAAACGAGAATTCGAAATTGGTTTTGAAAATTCAAAAGGGAGAGAATTGAGGGGAAGAGGCCGGGTTGTTAAGTTGGTTGGATGAGATTTGGGAAAATCATGGCTCATGCACTGATGGACATTGGAGAAGAAGATTGAAGGGGAAAAGACGGGGTGTGGGGCCCAGTATTAGCTGTATTTAGAGGGATAATTTTTGTGTTTAATTATTGTTAGTGACGGGTTGTCATTATTTAGTAGAACAAACGTTTTTGTTTTTCTGGTAAATGATCCCGATTTCTTGAAAATGATGTTGGAATACTATGATTATTTGGTAATTATCACATTCAATAAATTGTTTTTTTTAAAATTTATATGATATGTTTATAAATAATTAACTTTAAGGATATAATTGCAATCTACGATGTTCACATGAAATTATTTTTGTATAATATCACGTTTAATTATTTATAAAATAAAATACAAATAATTATCCGTCAATGTTCACATAAATTATATAAACATGATAAATATTCATAAAGTTTCCTTCATAGATGATTAGATGGACACAAAATAATGAATGTTGTGATTTTTCAAAAGGATAACAGAATCTAATAAATAAACAAATAAAAAGGATAAACACATTTTATGAATATGGTCCAACATTTTTTTGTTTCTTCAACTTTAAGTAAATGGGCAGAACTGTAGAATAAAACTTACGATCTTTAACTTCAACTCCTAGACTTAAACGGGTAGAAAGTTTATTTTTAATATTTTTTTAAAAAAAGTTTTTTTTTTTTTTTGTTGAATAATTATTCGAGAGAGGAATTCAATATCCCGTTTTGACTCGTCAAAGAACTCCTGGCTTTGTTGCTTACATCGAGCTAGTAAGGGAGATGAACAACAAGTTGCGGCGCCAACCCATTCTGAATTGCAAAATCGATTTTTCTAAAAACAACATTTGACAACCTAGGCGACATAATGTTACTGTGCAAGACTCGTTGCACCATCTTAAGAATCTCCACACACATCAGGCGCCGTAAGAAAACCAGAAGTGTCAAAAGCGAACGGAAAAAACATATGTTGGTTTTCGATACAAGCTCTCTCTTGTTTAGCCACCTTAGCAGATGCGACATTAATGTCGTCTTACCCACCACAAAAGGCCCGCTGCCAAGACTAACTAGTAGGGATACCTTTCAAATCAACACAAGCATTTTTTCCCTCTCACCCATCCATACACTAAGACATCCGCCGGCCTCAATAGAGATCTTCCCTCACGTGGATCAGTCAAGAAGGTCATTGACGCCTCCTTCTTAACCGAAACTTCCGCTCTCATGAACATGTAGCACAAAACATCTGGGACCTAATCATGCCTGTATTTGAAGTCAGGAAACTCTTTAAAATGAACAACATGATCCCAAACTCATGTAAACCCCTTCGACAGTTGGACATATGACAAATCCCATTAACAGGATAAAGTAAAATCATTAGGCAATACTTAAGGATCAAACGATACTCAATCGGGGACATACACTGTCCAAGTTCATCAATATTTATGACAAGAAGGAAATATTGGTTATGCACTGAGCGTACACTTTAACTATTGTTTTTTATGATCACCCCTTATAACCGTTGTGTTTCTATAACAATTGAATTTAAGTTGATATTTTGTAAATAAATTTTAACAATATGACAAAAAGAGAGAGATCAGGAACATAATTTATCCGTGATTGAATGATTAATTGGTTAAATTATTGACTAATTGAGTGACCAGTTCATGCAAACATATGTTATAAATCTTTTTTGGATGATGGGAAGCATGTACTTTTTGTCCGTTGCTTCATACTTCAATTTAGTACAATCATATCGTGTGTGTTGTTGGGCTGGGTCGGGTTGTGAATCTTGGTAGACTTCTAAAATAATAATATAAATTTTGGATCCAGCTGTTCAATGACTTTTGTTTTGCACATCTCTATTGAGAAGAAGATACGAACACAAAAATCATAGGAAATTGAAAGATGTTATATATTATAGTTTGTATAAAAAATTGTATTTCAGTATGTTTCTTTAGAGCATCTATAAAATCATTAAAATAAGACGAAGAAAAATCAATTTTTTAATTGGAAATTGTAAGTCCGGGTTTTTATATCTCACGTAACCTCTCTCTTTTTATTTAAAAGAACTATTTGTATTTTTTTGATTTTTTTTATATTAAATTATTTAAGAAATAAAAGTTCCTTTGATGTTGAATTTAATATTGTTATATGAGATGAGTTATTCCGACTCGACTCATTTTCGTTCACTTTTTAAATTTGAGCCGAATACAAACGTATTATAAAACTTATTTATAATTTAAGTTTGATTTGTTTGGATAACAACATAAGACAGTGGCTCGTTTAATTAATCTAAATGTTACTTTCTTTCAAAATTTATTAAAATTTAGATTTAATCTATTTATAAACGAATAAATTTTCAGCACATCAATACTCAACTTGAATACCATATCTCATGTAAAAATTCTAAAAGAATAATAATATATAATGACAGAAGATAAAAATTCTATACGTGTTCTAGGTTTTGTTTTTTCCCGCACTTCTTGAAAGTCATAAACTTGGACAATTTCGATCGGGACGTTTTCGGGAGGAAGTAGAAAAGTAGTTGTAAATTTGTAATTACTTGTTTTGTTTGCTATATATGTGAAAAATAATTCTTTGAAGACTTTGACGTATTCTATATCATTGAAAATGCACGTTGATAAGTTTTATAAAATTGTCTTATCATGGGGTTTCAATGAAAATAAAATACTAACTTTTCGTATAAGTTAGTTTGGATAAATATATTTTAAATTTTCTTCGTCTAAAAGTATATTTATAATTTATAAAGATTTTATTTTTAGTGTTTATCCGAAATTATACAATTCAATAATGATATGATATGAAATAATGAAACATAAACATATATCAACAATTTTATGGGTGAAATTAAATGGTGAGATGAATCGATTTATGGGTGGATTTGTGGATGAAATAATGGGGTAAATACATCATTGGTTAATGATCCATCGCTCAAATTAGCTTTTATATTTCTGGATTTCTGTTTTAACTTAAGTTGACCATTCAAATCGGATAAGTTAATTAAATGAGGATAATTTTATTTCACGAGGCTGACCGTATTTCATTCCGTTTATAATCATATTAGTTTACTTTTATACTCTATTTTGTGTATTCAATATGTCTCTATGATTTTTTCCTTCATCTCAAATTTTAACTGCAGTATAGTTTATTGATTGATTGATAAAAGGTGTCGGTCAATAAACCAAAGAATTAAGCTTTAGAGAAGAGAGATAGAGAGAGAGGAAGAATTCGTTCGGATGTTGTTTTCACAAGCTTATGAAATCAAGCATAAGTCACATAACGGAATTTTGAGAGTCTAAACTTATGAAAGTTTATGTTAGTTTTTACATGCTTAAATTATTTGTATTTCATACATAACACGGAAAAAACTTATGAAATAAATGTATGGTAACTTATTGAATGATATATTACAAATATAATTATATAAAAATTCATATTCAAAAAAACAAACTTTTTTTTAGTAATTTTACAATTACATAATCTCAAACAAATTTCATTATCCTAAACGTTCATCACACTTATATATATACTCATTCAATCATTATTCATCTAAGGTCCTGTTTGGTATCAGATTGTGATTTTTGAGATTCTTTTTTTAGATTTTTGGGGATGGAGATTGTTGAGATTATTGGAGATTCTTGTAGATGGAGATTATTAGGGATTGATAAATTTCGTTGCTTTTGGGTGTTTCGTATAGGTTTATTGAGATAGATTGTTAGGATATGAAATACATGAAAAGTAGACAATCTCCTATAATCTTTATTTTTCAAAATTATTTTTTAAAAATTATGTTAAAAAAAAGAATCTAAATAAAGAATACAATCTTGTACCTCTATCTTATATCAAACAGCTCAAAAATTATATCTTCAACGATCCCATAAAAAAAAATTCAAATTAGCTTTTATATGCCCTTAATGTTGCACCTGTCAATCCTAATTTGAGAGTACGACAAAATTTTAGCTATTTACACGAAAAAAAACTATATAAAATGTGAGATATTTGGGGGGCTAGAGTCTAAAAATTATACTTTTTACACTTGAGATGCATCCTGCCAAATGATGACAAGCATGTGAGTGTGTTCCGTTCGTTTGGCCCATTATTGATATAGGGACCTCAACTGATATCCATTGCGTCTGAAAAAGTGGCCTTGTGGGCTAGCCCAATCCTTTTCTTCTAGTTGTTATCCTCAACCTATATGTGGGGCCAGTTTTTTCACTCGTACAGTTCTATTTTTGTTTCTCAAGGGAAAAAAGTTCACTTTTTAGATGTTTAGGATATATTATTGTATCCATCTAAGTATATATTTGTAGGTTTATATTTATGAAATTATTAGTAAAATAGCTATTTATCCGACCAACAAAGTCAATGCAAGTATATTATGAACCGACCTTCTATCACGGTGCGGATCCACGTGTATATTATATGACCTTTTTATGGTCAAAATTCAAACATTGGAGTAACATTGAAATTTTTTAATGTCCTAAACGGGTCACATTGCATCTACATCCCATCAATAATGATTTCTTTCTCCTTGTTTTGACTTTCGAATTTGGAATGAGTGGCCACGATGAGCCTCGTATTGTATAATTTGGATTTCAGACACATTCATATTACACCTCCTATATGTCAAAACTTAATATCTCAGTTACTTATAATAAAACCTTAACACAAATACACCGGGTCATAGAAAGGAGGACAATAAACCATATTTTTATTTAGAAATATTGTTGTAAATTGAAAATCCGTTTTAAAAATTGTTCTCATCACCATTCGTCCTAGCCATCTTTTACCCGTGTAGAAACCAGTCACAAATACACAACTCCGTCATGTTTATGTATACTTTGTACAGTATCATTATCACGTCAAGCATTTTAAAGCATTTTAACTCTTAATGTTTCACACCAAAAAATATTGTAAACCTTATTTTCATTTCTTATTTTCATAAGTAAAATGCTTCAAATTCCCAATGTAAAGACGTATGGACTTATTGAATATTCCCGAATAATATATTACACTTCAATTATTTCGTGAGAGATGTGGGACTTTGGGTGTTTTCTAGGAAATTGCTATTTGTTTGATAAATGTATTGACCAAGTCTTGAGTAATTGAACATGATGCATCAGATATTTCTTTTACAAATATACTATTTCTATTGATTTGGTCCGATTTTATGACATCTTCTATGTTCAAAATGCGGCATTCTTGCTTACAAACTTCCATGAAAATCTACTCTCAAACAAATGATTTTTTTTTTAACCAATCGACTTACCATTTCAATATTTTAATTCACCCATCGTCCATGTGAATGTTCATGTGAATATATGAATGCATACATTATACTTAAAAATGTTTATAACGTGAAAATATGAATAAATATGGATAGTAGTTGGACAGAGAAGGTCAAGTGACTATAATTACAATTAAATCAATTGTATACGCACATTTTGACACAAAATTTTATTAAATTTGTGTTGAACGGACTTATTAAGTATAAACTAATATACACACATTTTGACCAGTTAATTACTCCATTTGTTTCTCGTCATTTGAACTCTAAAATTTTGTTTCGTAATATTTGACCTTATAGGTTTAATTAATACTCAATTTTTTTTATAAATATAATTCTAACTACCTTTTCATTTATTGTTTGTAGTTTCAAAGCAATATTTCATTTTTTCTCATACAACTCTCTACAATCTACCATCGTTTTTATACACTTTTTAAAATTATTATGTATTATTAAGTATTATAATTTCTACTTTTAGATTTCTTAATATGTGTGTTTTTTTTTTACCCTAACGACAACTATTGAGAAATGAAGTGAGTACAGTTTAACCGGTCCAGTACAAATCTACAACTACTATTCTTCAATGCAAATCTAACAATACCTATATGATGTTGCAAATCTAACAAACATCCATTTTGCTTTTTCTCTGCATTGGTGAAACGTAATAACTATTTGGTGGTGTTCATGACAAATAACTTGCTCTAAATGTCAAAAATGGAGGATTTCTAAAGCAACAAAAAAAAACTTCCATGTAACTCTTTCTAAAGTAAACTCCACTGAATTAGATCACTTTAAACCGAGCTATAAATTATTAGAAGGTGAAACTTGAACCAACGTAGAGGAGGAGATGAGATATGCAAACATAGAGGGACGATAATATTGCTTCAAGAGATGATGATGTTGAACGTTTTTTGTTTTTTTTTTTCTTCTTCTTCTGAGACTGATATCAAGACCTTAATTGCAAAACACGTACAACGGAATAAAACATGAAATTGAGAATTAGAAACTAAACTAGTAGAAAACGGAATAAAACATGAAATTGAGGATTAGGAACTAAACTAGTAGAAGTGATGAGAAGAGAGGAGGAGACAAGCTAGTTTGGTTCATACAAGAACAAATTAAGGAGGAGATGATCACCAAATTCCCTCTCTTGAAAAGTTTGAGAGAGAGAACACGAGATTGCGGAATATACATTTGGAGCTAGTGTGCCAGTCACGTGGGAGATGAAACAAATTTAGGATCATAAATGTTTTAATTTTATCACGATCATCTTTATTTCACCAATAACACATTTCACTTTTTTTTTTTATAAATAATTTTATCTCCTTAGTTATTCATCTAAATAATTGTATTCATCTTATCTAGGTATATATACACACGTAATCTTACATCACGAAACGGCCCGTATATATATATATATTCAACCTTCAAAACATCGTATCTAACTACGTAATTTATTATGTGTCGTAACAATGCAATGTATTTGGTTCAACTTATGCAAAAGTATTATTTTATCACGTACGTACAACGTAAATAGTAGAGCATGAACTTGACCATATATAGTCTTACGTTTATCCTAATTAGTGATCTAATATTCACGTTGTCATGAACAAATATAAACATCCCACTTGCTTGTAATCTTAATCCATCAATAATCGAAGTTTACTCTGTTTAGCACCATAAATCTTATTTAATTACGTGTAAATTGACCTTGTATATGGTCGTAACTTGAGAACTTATGAGCGACTGTCGACGTTATTGATTTCGTCAATTGTCTCACACGTGAGAAGTCGGATGCACCATCATGGTGCACGATTCTGCACCCTTTATAAAACACTAATACATGATCGTACGCTCGAAAACTACACACGAACGTGCAGTGAAATCAAAACCTTTATTTTTAGATTAAACATTTTTAAATGTCATCACGTGATTCGGTATTAAAATCTGGGTTAATACATATCGACAAGTAATCAAGTTTATCTTGTCATTTACTTTTGAGAGATGTGTGTCCCACGTCGACAATATGATACTACGTGAAACTAACATATAAGTCTTAGGATTACTCCTCGTATTGTCAATTGGTTTGAAGATAAAACTTCATCGGATTTATGTGTTTGACTTGAACCTAATGCACATGTACGCTCGTATTAAGGACCCCCACTCTACGGTATGGCTGTATCGAACTTTAACATGATATCAGAGCAGATCCGTTATCATGGCTTTGTATTAAGTGTCAACCAGCCTTGTCCCATATGGACAATACGTTCGCACTTTGATATTTACGTTGCAGTTAAAATACTCACTTTTCGAATTCCTTTATGTAAATTTGTTAGAATAATAGGTACGTGGTCAGCCTTTATCTCAACACACATGCATATACAATTCATTCTATGTTGCCAATAATGTAAACCAAATAATTTAAAGTGTATGAAACAAGAATCCATAATGCACGTAATTCAAATAGTAAAAATTTAATTAAAAAAATTCAAAATAAATACAATGGCCAAACCACATGCCCAGAAAGTGGGCTTAACGTAGAGCTGCCTCCTTGTCACACATGCAAGTAGGTCCTTTTTTTCTTCGACCTACAAATTACAATTATGGTGTTCATACTATAATATTTGTATGTTAGTATATATGCTAATAATAACTTTGTAATTGGAATTTTTTGCAAATCTAAGTATAGATTCCAAGTATTGGAATAATTGTTGGAAATATAATTAATTTATTTAAATGTTATTTGGCAAGTCAAATATCGACGTATATCCTAGATACAATATTAATAAAATATGCATAAAACAAGAATTTAGAGTTTTTTCTTTTTACAATTTACAAAAATTGATTAAAGTTTGTAAGAGGGTGCGAGTAGTAACTCTTGCATGATATTGTTGTGTCTTCAAGATCTTCGGATGTAGTTTTAAGAAGATCGATTATTTTATATAGAAAAAATTGTATTCCGTACACAACTTCGGACATGTTATCTCATTTACTCGGAATTCAATTTTATTAAATAAGTATACCACAATTAAGTATTCGTGGAAATAAAGTCAATGCTTCCATTTTTCGGTGTTGACAATGGCTGAAGCTCACCAAAAATTTGCATGAAAAAACCTTGACGCAACACTTATCAAGAATTGTTTCCAACAAGTTATATAACTTCACATCCTTTTTTTTTAATATATAAATCATGTATATATTTTTGATAAATACTTCAAAAAACTATTTTTTTGTACTTCATTGTTTTTTGAAAAATAAAAATAGTATAACTCTTAAATTATCTTGTAATATACAATTTATCTATAGGTATGTCTAAGGGTAATTTTTATGACTCATTACTTTTAATTAGATATGGGCAAACCCGAACTCGGACAAGACTTTTGATAATAAATTGTATGTTTTTTTGGGTTGGAATCGGACCGAGTCTAGAACTTGGGATTACGGTCTTGTCCGTATTCATCCGGGTCAGGCTTCAGATCGGACGAATGAACTTCATGTTAAATATTAAATAAATAAAATAATTACACATAAATCAAAATAGTTCAATAATTATGAACATTTAAAACTTACCTCTTGAGGTTTTGGGTTTGAATTATACCATCTACGTCTATTTTTAACATATATATAATTCATATTTAAATTAAAATTAAATTAAAGCGGCCTTTCGGACCCATTGACATCCCGACAAATCTATATTTTATCCGTCCTTTTTTTTTTTACGGCTCGACCCTTATTCGTCCAAATCTACTTTTTGAGTAAGGGGAATTCTTATTGGATTTTTCTATAGAGTACTATATTGCCATAAATTGAGTATTGATAAAATTGGTGTTGAAATCCACTATAGTACGTCAGATATATAACGTTAAGGCTGTTCAAACGGTCCGGAGAGGACCGGACCGTAAACCCAAGGACCGGATCGGACCGTTTTATTTTTGTATGAAACAGTCCATAAACCGGACCGGACCGAACCGTAACGGTTCGGACCGTAACGATTCGGACCGTATTGATTTTTTTCAAAAATAAAAATAAATAAATACTTTTTTGTATGAAATAAATCCGGTCCGGTCCGGGTTTAGGCCGGACCGGACCGTATGGAATTTCTGTACAAAAAATATATAAAGCGTAAATTACGGACCGGACCGAAACTTCACAGTTACGGTCCAGGACCGGACCGGACCGTAATTTCCGGTCCAGTCCGGTCCGGTTTTCCGGTCCGATCCAACGGTGTGCAGCCCTATATAACGTGATCAGACACAGCAGATATACTGATGAATAAACCACAATGCTACATATATGTCATTATCAAGCCTAATTTGGCAAGTAGGTGAAACTTTCATAAATGTTATATTATAATTTTTTGTTCATCTTTACTTAGACATGAACGTATGTTATATTATATAAATTATGGTGTATAGACTGTATAGTTGTTTATAATAAATATTTATACGGCGTTGTGGTTGAATGTTAAGAGTTTAAACTTAACATACAAAGTTGTTCTAATAATAATAATAATAATAATATTTTTTATAACAGTTAGTTTATGAACGTGTCAATTCTATCTCATTTATAAACAGTAAAATCTATTCTGAAATTACGTTTGAGCTCACGGTCGGTGGAAATATTATAAAAAAAAGATATGATGTCTCAGTCTGAATTATGAACTTTGTTTTATCTTAAACGTAATTTTTTTGAAACTATCAAATGTTTTTCTATTTATGTTTTTTCCCCCCTTTGTTGGAGGTAAATTGGAATTTTACAAACCTCACGTATTTTTTATCTCGTTATTCGGGTGAAATATAAACTAGACAAACTCATTTAAACGTCTATTTTGAGCAATTAAACTTAATGGATATTTAAAAAATTTATAATTAAACCTCGGTCATCGGACGGAGGTTGATAATGTGATATGATACAATTTATGAGTTTGACTTACTAAATTCACAATTAGTCGAATTATTAGTTAAAAAATTATGGTCATTTAAAATCGAACATCACAATTACTTAGATGATAAAACAAGAATTTCGATTTCGTTAAGAATTTTTATAAATTCTGTCATTTGACTTTTTAATGAAATTTGTTCATTTATGTTAGAAAAGTCTTCTCTAGTTAAAAATAACTTTTTCTGTAAGGAATTGAAAGTCTTGATTTAATATTTTATGAATATAACTTACAAAGATCGATATAAAAAACCAACACGTCATTGGATTCTATTACACGATGCTTGATAATCATTTATCAGTCAGAAATTTGTTCGACATTCTACCTCTGAAACCTTCGTTTCATCTCTCCATTTAATTAATCCTGATTGATTGTTTTTTAATTGTATATTTAGTATAATTAATACGGATTAGTATAAGCGATTGACCAAAAAGAAACCATGAACCAAACAAACAAAGCGGCGCGTAAATTCTAAGACATGAACGGGGTAGTGGTTAGGTGCTGTTAATCATTTCATTAGCAGCATAAATAAAAATTTAAATTCTAATTTAAAAAGTTCCCCAAATGAAGAAAAAGCAGCCATAACCGCGTTTCTTCCAATCTTGTCAAAAAACAGCAGCACTCGCACCTAAAATATTCATCAATATTTCTTCTTTATCTTCTTCCTCTCTGATTTGCAATCGCATGAAGAAGTAGTTCACCTTAGATCTCTGTTGACGGAAGCAGATATTGCCTTTATTGGTTTTGAAACATTTTTTTGGAAGCATACAAACACCGACAGTTGATGATTTGTTCTTCTACAATTGGAAGATGATCGATGGAAGTAAGAGATGCAAATCGAGTAATCGGTTGGAGTTGTGCAGGATGCCAGTGATTTTCGAGCTTTTCTGTGTCTTGTTCTTCTTGTCGGTTGGGCATAATCGCCATTTTTGTTTGGGACTTAACTCAGAAGGTAATGAATGCTTTGTTCTAGAGAGAGAGAGAATAGGCGGGGAGATTGAGCTGAAAGAGTAAAGAGTTATGGCGTTTGACATTTTTTCGGAATTGCAGGTTTGGCGTTGTTGAGATTTCGGGAGGGAGTTGTGGAAGATCCGTTCAACGCGCTTTCGAGTTGGCACGGCGGCAGATACGGCGCTAATCCGTGCTCCTGGTTCGGTGTTCAATGCTCCGACGGCATAGTTGTTGCTTTGTACGTTCTCTATTCTTTAAATCCCCCAAAGTCCAATTTGCTTTCTCATGTTTTGCAATTTTTTGGTTTGAAAAATGAATGCTGCTGCCGACGAAATTGCGTGATCTATTTTTGAGAAACAATGTCCCGCTAGGGCTAAGATGTGTGTCAATCCCTGGCTGCTACCAAGAGAACTTAGATGCTGCTTGAAGTAGGAATCTAGATTAGGGAAGTAAAAGTTAATGTCGGAGTATTCATGGATACTAGAACCCTGAACTATGTTTTATTTGATACGCCATTTGTAATTTGCTTCTGATCTTAGGTATATACCGAAGCAGTTCCTCTTATTCTTGTGTGGTTAATTGTAGACTTTCAATGATGCAAATGAAACTGAAGTCAAATTTTTTCGCCTGTTAATTTAGACTTTCTGGCTCTTAACCAAGCTTACAATCTGCAGGAACTTGAATGATCTGTGTCTCAGAGGAAATGTGGCACCAGAACTCGGAAACCTGGCTCACATAAGATCTATGTAAGCTCATACCCCCATACTAACTTTCGAGTCTAACAATCAGCAATTGTGTTTCTGACGTCTCCTCTTTCTTTTGTTTTGGCAGTATCCTTCGCAACAACTCCTTTTATGGAACCATACCTAAAGAGATTCTGGAACTGAAGGAATTGGAAATGTTAGACTTGGGGCAAAATGACTTCACTGGACCCATTCCATTTGAGCTTGTTAACAACCTCTCGCTTGTGACATTGTAAGTTTTGCCTTTCAAGGAACCAATGTTTGTGTGCTGTAATCGTAATTTTGTTTTGATGCCTGGTGTAATCATTTATTTTCTATGCAGTTTACTTGACTACAACAGGTTCCTTGATGGAGCAGGTCCTGAATACTATAAGCCCGTGCAATCTGAGAAACTGGTAGATAACAATCAGCTGGCTAACACTGCTACAGCAGGCTCGCATGGTATATTATTTCCTCGGTGAGTGGATCAAACTGCGTGGTTTGCTCTGAATTAATCATGAGAATGAATTCCATAGGTTCGATTTTGAAAAAATGCATAGATTTATGAGTTGTATACCTTATTACATCCAAGATCTGCTTCTTAATAAAACCTACTTGGTGTATATACGATATTTCAAATAACCTTGGATGAGTTTGTTCTTCTGTTTCTTGATAAAAATGTTCTTTAACTAGCTCTTGGTCCATACTTGTGCAATATAACTGAAAGCTTGTCACTGTAAGTTGATTTATCATTTTCTACTTTCTTCCCAAGCAGGAACAATGGCCAACCTGTAGATTTTGTACCACAAAGTCGGAGGCTATTGCAGGCTACAAGAACATCAAAAACAGATGTGAAAAAAGACAACAAGAAGGCTTCTGCTTCATCACCAGTGCCTTCACCTGCTCCTTCGCCATCTCATCCTCCACATAAATCCCCACAATCTCAGCTAAGATCAACAAATAAACCCAAGACAGAAGTTTCAGCTCCAAAAGCATCACGATCACCTGCTCCTTCACCATCTCCATCACAGAAAATTCATTCACCAGCACGTGCTCCGGCCATACATAGGACTAGTTCCTCGGCATCTCCAGTATCTTCTCCGTCACCTTCACCATCCCCATCTCCATCCAAGAAGCTTCAGTCACCAGCACCTTCTCCCAGTAAAAAGAAAAAGACTACTTCCTTGCCTGAGAAGGCTCCAGTTGGATCACCACCTGTGTCATCCCATTCTTCTCCAGAGCCTTCAGCCGCTTTAATAGTAACTTCAAAAGCAAGCAAGAAGAAGCACGCAGTTCTCATTTGGTTACCTATTGTTGGAGGCTCTTTGGCACTAATACTGTCAGTGATTGCCATTGTCATTTGTAGAAGCAGTAAGGTGGTTACTGTGAAACCTTGGGCCACAGGGTTGAGCGGCCAGTTGCAGAAAGCATTTGTCACAGGTATACACCTTTGCTAGTTCTTATGAGAGGATTAAAACAGCTCCATTGCACTAACATAAAATACTTCATTAATTACTGATCTCAATATTTTCATAGAGATATTTATTTTTGTAAAAAGGAATAAATCTTTCTCTATCAGTGGTTCATTATTACTTTGAAACATGCCTTAAATATTCTTAACGGGAATTTGCACTTTAGGTGTACCAAAGCTTAAGAGGGCAGAACTTGAAACAGCTTGTGAAGATTTTAGCAATATAATTGGAACCTTGGCGGACAGCACAGTATATAAAGGAACTCTTTCAAGTGGAGTTGAAATAGCAGTGGTGTCAAGTTTAGTGAAATCTCGAGAACAGTGGTCAAAGAATCTAGAAGCCCTGTTCAGAAAGAAGGTATATTCTTAAAAATCAAATGATCAAAACTGTTTTCACACTTCTGAATTGATTTCCATAAACCTTAATCTTGTGTGTGTTTGCAGATAGAAACATTGTCGAAAGTGAATCACAAGAATTTTGTGAACCTTATTGGTTACTCTGAAGAGGAGAAGCCTTTCACTAGGATGATGGTCTTTGAGTATGCACCTAATGGGACACTATTCGAGCATCTTCACAGTACGTTTCTAATTCTCTCTATTCCAGATACTCATATATAACATTTCCTCGCTAAAATCGTCTACATCTGTATTCTGCAGCAATCACATTACATAACAACATCAAAATTGCAATGCTTACATGTCTATTTTGATATCATGTATTATATTGTAGTGTAGTATTGAGCTTTAGAGTTACTCTATGTAGTCTACAATGTAAAATGTAGTATAAATAATACATCTACGGTTTGGATGCTGAAATGTATTATAGGCCATAAATCTTATTATGAAACTTGCATTATGCATCCAAACAAGGCCTACGGATAATGTTATTGATTCACTTGTTTTCATGTTTGTTCATCAGTTAAAGAAGCAGAACGCTTAGACTGGAAAATGCGGTTACGTATACTTATGGGCATGGCATATTGCCTCGATCACATGCACCAGCTAAACCCACCTATACCTCATAGAGATCTCCAATCATCATCAGTCTATTTATCAGAAGACTATGCAGCCAAAGTATCAGATTTCAGTTTCTGGACAGAGGTAACACCCGAGAAGATGCGTTCACCTTCAATGCAACTTCTCGAAGCATCAATGGCAGACAAAGAAAGCAATGTCCACAACTTCGGTGTACTCATATTTGAAATGATCACCGGTAAAATCCCTTACGCTCATAACGGCTCTATTGAAGATTGGGTCTGGGAGTCCTTAAGAGCTGACAACATCCCTAAAGAAATCATTGATCCAACATTAACGACATTCCAAGAAGAAGGAATACCAAAGCTGTTTGAGATCATCAAAGATTGTATGCAACCTGATCCGAAAGAAAGGCCTACAATGAGAGCAGTTGCAATTAAACTGATGCAGATCACGGGCATTGAACCCGATAGAGCTACACCGAGAATATCTCCTCTTTGGTGGGCAGAACTCGAAGTTTTGGCTACAGAAGGATCCTGAAAAGGCTGAGCTTGTGAGTACTCTAATTTTTTTGTGCTTCATTTCTTTGTTACTGTTGCAATATGACGTATAAATGGTATAATTAGTATTAACTCGTAATTTGTGAAGGAAAGTTTGGGTTTGGGATTTGTGTATATAGATATTTATTATATCTATGATGTGAATGTGAGGACTGAGGATGAAGGGGGAAAACTCCTTGTTTTTTTCACCTTGGTCTGCTTTTTGTTCGATACTTCTATGTATCCATCGAAGGAATGGAATGCGAAAACTCATTTTCTTGAGATGAACTTGTCGATTTATGTTCATTACTTTAAAATTGTCAAGTCATGCGGACAACTAACCTGAGCAGTTTGGACAGAGTTCGAGCTGTCTGCCGGTTATCTGGATTTTTATTTATTCATTTATTTATTTATTTATTGTATTTATGTGTTGTAATAAAAATAATACATTAAAATCATTAGTGAATCACTTAAAGAAGTTGGTCCAGAGCTTTCATCCCTGTCGTAGACTCGTAGCCGTCCAAGCCGGACTTCAGAGATCTGATTAGATCTCGTAGTATGTTTGTACCCGTCTGTATATCCCAGCCGAGCGGAAGGGTATATGCCCAGATTTGCCTAGTTTATGCGCAACTCAAGTTTGTCCAGGTAATCAAGTAGAAATTATATATTAAAGGATTACCTATGTGAAGCGATTTTGTAATTCAAGTGAATTATTAGATTGCGACTTCCGTTTTTGTAATTCAAGTGAGTTATTAGATTGCGGTTTTCGTTTTTAAGTGGATTGCGACTTTTATTTTATTTTATTTTTAATTAAAAAAACATGCCTTTTATAACTAAATACCTTTGAAATCTTTACATAAAATATCACCCAACTTAATACAAACTTCAGAAACTACAAATACCTCAACTCAAACTAGAAGCTAGACATCTAACTAAGTTAAATCAACTAGCGTAAATCTTTTCATCCTAACTTATTCAAGGTGTTGCAACCCTTCTTAATTATGTGCAGCTTGTCACGTTCTATTTTTTCAAAACTAATTATCCCCTGGTCTTACATTTTTATATACAAATTTATTTGTAAATTCTTGTAAAAAAAAATTTATGTATTTTTTTCAATGTATTTTGTAGGTCACTTAAATTCTTGTATATTTATAAATTAATTTTTCGTAATTAACATTAAAAGAGAGACATTTTATTATAAATTTATCCAAGGAGACAAATAATAAAATCATCTCAGAATTCCAACGATGTCTGAGGTTATTTAACCAAATCAAGGAAAGGCTCAAAATTGGTTATTGCTTCCAATTTATCAAAACTTTATGCCATCGTTCTTAACTAACCTCCACAATTGATGATTAATTTTAATTTATATACGGTTCACATTTCACAACTATATTCAAAGTTCGTGCTATTGTATCAAAAAAATTCGTGCTATTTCACACAATTAACAAAGAAAGAAGGCTTGGAACGGCTTAAATCTTGCACTGTGAAAAATTGTTTACTTTCGACTATAGACTCGTCCTATTATTAACAGAATCATGGGTTTGGCCAGATGTTTTTATGCTCTTTTTGAACCCGTGGTTATGTACTATGTTCTTCTGTTGATGTTAGTGAGTCATTTGAGTCGTGTTTGGATCGCGCTCGTGGTTTGAAGTCTCGTCTTCACGCCCCAGGAGTTCGTTTCCTGTTGTACATGTTTCCGACGGTGCTTCTTCGACAGTGTTTGGCTCGTTGTCTCACTTGCTTCGTCTTCATGGAGTTCTCCCTTCACCATCCCCGGCTACCCGTTGTTGTTCTCCTTCGGCTCTTTTCTTCTCATGTTTTTGTTTCTTGTTTTGTCCTCTTGACGGTTGTCTCCATCTGCCGTCTGCCGTCTCGTTTCACCGTTGTTCCACGGTGATCCAGTCACTTACCTTGTTACTTGGAAAAAAAAACCAAAGAAAGAAGGCTATTTGGAGTTTGAGCCCATAAAATATAGTCCAGCATTGGCTAATGGGCTGGGCATTTCATAAGTCCAAGTAGATCAGGCGTATATATACATCGAAAGTTGACATCAGTCGCCGGTTAACTGTTAACTGCGACCTCTTGGCGCTTCGGAATTCTGTCAAAGACAAGTAGTCGGAACAAATGGCGCATCGAATCCTCCAGAAATCATCGCGGGTTACAGCGACAGCCTTCTTCTCCACATTCTCTCGCGCTTTCTCTCAGCTCAGCTCCCTCCACCAATCGTCAGTTTTCTCCTCTCTCTCTCTCTCTCTCATTTCGCTTCTTTGGTTCAAAATCCCTAATTTTGTCACTTTTGATCTCTATGTTGTTGATTGACGACCTTGCTTTTTCTCACCCCGACAATCGCTTCAGGCCTTGTTTTGGCATCGCGTTTGACATTGATGGTGTGCTTCTCCGTGGTAATTCTCCCATCGGGGGCTCTCCTCGCGCTCTCAGTCGCTTGTACGACGATTCCGGTTCGTTATTTCCTACTATTACTTATCCTCAATTTTGAAGAAGTCAAAATTGTGTTAGCATTATTTAGTGTTTGACATTAATGCATTTCTTCATTGCAAAACCCCGTGACAATCTTTCAATGTAGGTGCTTTGAAGGTTCCGTACATCTTCTTGACGAATGGTAAGTTTGCTATATCTTCACTGCAAAGCCCCTTGCTCATCTGGTTCAAATTGAGAAATCCTATGGTCATGATGATGTTGTTATGTTACCAACATTTTTGTTTGTTTGTGTACTATGGGTTCAGGTGGCGGTATTCGTGAATCTAAAAGGGCATTGGAGTTGGGTGAAAGGTTTGGGATTAATGTTTCGCCTTCACAGGTACAGTAAAAAATTTGTTTACTGAGAAGTGCTAATCTCAGACGACAGCGGCTCAAAAATTGATAGTATTTTACTGAGAAATGCTAGAAATTTGAGAGTCCTTTTCTTTTTTTCCATGCCAGGTTTTGCAGGGACATACACCTTTTAAACAGCTAGTAAAAAGGTTAGCACTTGGTAATTACAATAAAATTGGGCTTGATTATGAGATCTCTGGTGTTTCAAATGGGTTAATCTAATCATATATCTCTGTTATTGTTAAGGTTTGAGAATGACTTCATTGTAGCTGTTGGAAAGGGAGAGCCTGCCGCAGTGATGTCCGAGTATGGATTTAGGTATCTACTTTATAAGTATTCTCAGTTTTGATTTGATGGAATGTATTTGAATATTGGATGCTTGTTTTCAGAAATGTCATCTCTATAGATGATTATGCTTCGTGCTTTGAAAACATTGATCCGTTGGCACCATATAAGAAATCGACAATGAACAAGATTTCCGATACGAGTAGTGAATTTCACTGGACGGATAAAAGAGAATATGTTTCTTCCCAGAGAGTCCATGCTGTATTCATAGTTAGTGATTCTGTTGACTGGAGTCAAGACATTCAGGTACTCATTCTTCGCCTTTGTTACCTCTTCTACACTTATTATGTACACATTTTCTCCTTCTTTTTTTTTATGATTCTTTATTGTATTAATTGCTACTGAAAACTTTGATTTTTTTATAAAAAAACTTAGTATTGTCTGTTCTACTTTTAGGTTCTCTGTGACATATTAAGAACCGGAGGTCTTCCTGGAACAGAAATTGAATTCGGATATCAACCTTTTGTATACTTTGCCCATGATGACCTGAAATACCAGGTCACTAGTCTTGGATCCTTAATTTCATGTCTAGTTACATCTATTATCAGTTTATGACCACTGTCTGTTAAATTATATACTGATTGCTATCACTAAAGGTAGGCCAAATTTCCGACTGAGCGTTTTGGCATGGGCGCTTTCAGGATTGCACTACAATCTGTCTTTAATAGGTATATAGCTCAATTAGTCCATGTTGTATTCATAGTTAGTGATTCTGATGAACTCTTGAGTCCTGACATCAATTTGATGAATTGATGCTTAAAAACTTCTGAACATGCAGCATTCACCCGAACCCTTTGCAATACACAGTTGTTGGCAAGCCAAATCCTTCTGCATTCAAGAATGCTGAAGCAGTTCTTACAAAACTCTATAACTCCAGATTTGCTGATCAAGATCATGAACACATTAATCCTTTCAAAACCCTATACATGATTGGTGATAATCCTTCAGTTGACATTAAAGGCGCTACACAGGTTAGTTGTATCACAATCTCAATGAAGCCATAGTGGTGATTTGTTATTACTAAATGCTTCCTATGTTTCAAAACAATTTCCAGGCAGGACAACCCTGGTTTTCGATATTGACGAGGACAGGGGTGTTCCGAGGAAAGGAGAACGATTCTGAACACCCAGCAGACATGGTACTCGAAAATCTCGCAAATTTGATTGCTTTAATAACCAGTTTTTGCGTTTTGAACACATTTACTCATGCTTCTTGTAGGTTGTAGACACCGTGGAAGAAGCTGTCGACTTCATTCTGGAAAGAGAGCGCATCCAATGAAGCCATAGTTGACAGGTTTTGTGGGTTATTAAACCTTGAAATTATTGGCAATCTTAGAGGAAATCCATGTATAATTCAGTTGAATTGCTATGCTTGATATGTTTGCTTCAACTGTTATATGCTGTTGAACCTTTTTACTTATATCATCATGTCATGTATTAAGATCTGATTTGTAGAAGCAGGCGAAAAATGAAGCAAACGTCAGAAAATAGGCATGAGAAACTAAATCTAAAAATAAAATCATTTTTTTTTATTTACAAAATTTATTTTAAGAACTTCTCTCCTTCCTAAAATCTAATAAAACACCACTTAATTTCCTACATTTGGTTAAAAATAAACATCTAAATCTCAAATTTTCTTGAGTCGTGTACTCGTGTAGTTAGACCCGAGAAACTTTGACATTTATTTTTTATTTTTATAATCGTAAATTGCTAATGAAACTCTTGTTTCGGATTGAAGATGCCCTTGTATCATATTTCCCTGAGAATCACTTTTTTCCCTCTGCTCCAAATATGATGCCAAAATATCCGATTTTTCGGACGATTGTCATAGACTATTTAATTGACTAAAAATCTCTAAATTATTAGGATATAATAAAAAAAACCTAATTACATAAATCCATGTAATATATACATGATTATGCCCACAAATAGCTATTCTACTAATAATTTAATTAATTAGATCGTTGTGCTATAGCATACCTTCAAATCCATTTACTTTTGTTTCTCTATTAGTATTGATTGTTTCTCCCTGTTTTACTCCAGTCTATTTATTATTTGTTCTACTAAACCGACAAAATCACTAAATTCGATAATCCGTATATTATAAACAATCTCGTATCATTACGGGGATATAATTTTATTAAGGTAAGACTTATGCGATCACTGTACTTTGTCAATAATGATATTTATAGTAATGTATCCATTTGTATTTCAAAAATTAAATAACTAACGCTGACATATATACTTTACCAACATATGAATAACGTTATCCATATATTGTTCTCTCCGATTTATAACAAAACTTAATTAGATGACTCCTAGGCATGGTTTGTGTGATATTACTTTTTGAGGGTAATTTTCAAAAGACGTATTTTCAAGGTGACTTCGTTTATTATTTTTTTGGGAAGGACGACGGGTATGACGTAGCATAGCCCGTATATATTCAAACAAAAAATATCTAACCGTTAATATACCTTTGACTCCTGATAAAGACACTACCATGTCGATGCAATTATGCAAATCCATCACATCTCATTTGCTTTGCTTTTAGGGTCCGTTTGGGAACCATAAATTTATTGTAATCGAAGCTTATTGTAGCCGAAGTTAATTGAGTAGTTGAAATAAGTCGTTGTTTAAACTAGTTGATTTTTTATAAGCTTGTTGAGCGTTTGAGAACCACAACCTTATTGAAGCTTATATAATATTATAACAACTAGATAACAAAAAAGTTTACGATAATGTTTCTGATTAAAATATCAAATCGTTTATTTAAACTTATAAGTTGGTTTTATTAAATTTAAAAAATAACTCAAAATAATATAATTATCAAAATTGAACCCAAAACAATACTAAATTTGAAATTTACAGAAGCCATACAAATTATCGGCGTATTTACCAAAAATAACACGACTTGTTTTTCCGGCATAAAACTTGACTCCGGCGATGACGTGACAGCCGGTTTCTTGCATGTCATCAACAAATGGAATTAGTTGTTTGATGTGGATTTTATTTTTTTAAATAAGATTAATATCATTTAATATGTTTAAAATTTAAATTAGTTTTAAAAAAAATTGTGAAAAAAACTAAACAATATATTTTTTAAAAGTAATTTTTATATAAAAAATTGATTTCTTTTGATTTTGAAAACTTTTTTGGGAGATTTTGTTCATATATTTTAATTAAAAATATTTATTAGCATAATCAAAAATAAATTAGGGATTAATTTTAAAATATATTGAAATTATAGCAGAAAAAAAGAAGCTCAATCGTTAAAATAACTCAAACCCTAAACCAAGACGTTGTTTGTAAGCAACAATTAGGGAAAATGGTTCAGATGAGTCCAAATTGGAGGACAATGAAAGAAATTAAAGTGCAGCACCACAACCAAAGAGAAAGACGAGAGGGTTTTACGTGGCTTGAGCATAGAGAGATGCAAAGAAGCTTAGAACAAGTTTCAACAAAGAGAAATGGGAGGGCTGGCCATTTATCATCTACCATAAGCCCTTTAGACGCTCCTTTCATCTCAGTCTTCCAAACACATGATTCATTTTACCTTCATCTACCTTCGTCTCCAACGCTAGTATCCCAAACGGTGCCTTAATCGACTAGATTTATCCTAATGAATATAGATTAGGTCTACTAACGCGCATGTTTAAATGAATATGATATTTTGTTTAAAACCGAATGTTTCCGAGCAACATGTATAATGTCTTCCTTTAGTTTAGGATTTTTTACTAAAACTTATTCAAAAATATAATTTTTCAGATTATCCTTTTAACGTAACGTAAAGATGTGATCATAACATTCTTGTTAGAGAAGCTCTAGTCTATTTTAATTATAAAATAGTAAAATTTATAGGATAATTACATAGGTAAAACTTGTAAGAGAACTAGATTTGAAACAAAACATTATGAATTATCGATTTTAAGAAAATTCATTGAAATAAAATTATGATTTAAATAAGATATGTAATAATCTCGGTAGAAAATAATTTTTTTTTAAAAAAAACCCGAAATTGTTGACATGAAAATGATTTGTTGAGATAAAGGTTGGACTCGGAGAATTTAATAAATTTATTTAAATATCAGGATTGTGAATTATATTATTTAAAAAAAATTGATTATAAATTCTTTGTTTAAATTATATAATTAGAAATTTTGGTGGATTGAGGTCAATTCCTAAGTCGGGATGTGGTAAATATTTAAAGGTTTTTTTTTTATTATTGTCAAAACTCACATAATTCATCAATGCTAAAAAAAAATTTATTCAAAAAAATAATATTAGTAACCCTGTTTCTGCTATTTTTCTACACCAACTCCACAGTTGAGGTCATTTTATACAATTTGTAAAATCCATGCTGTTTTTTGTAACAACACTCAAAGTTGGTGCTACCAACTACAGTTTACCCCAAAGATCGTAAATCCATTCAACATAATATCCAAACAGTATAAGGAGGGGGGAAAAACGAGTTGTTGTCGTTTTTTAAAACAAAAGGTATATATAACGAAAACAAGTAGTTATTTCATATGTTGAAGACGCGAAGTGCAGACAAACAGCAAAGCACAGATGAATTGAAATATTTAGTTACTGATACACCTCCGTTTCTTTCGATCTTCTTCTGTCATTCAGGGTTGTTGAATCTTTCCCAAATTCAGCTCGGATTTGAAAACAAGATTGAAGGGAAGATTGGAGTATTCGCTTGCTGGTTACCGGAAAAACTAATGTCGCGAAAATGGATTGTTTTTGTTGCTCTAGAAGTTCAACCAAGAAGAAGAAATCAGAAGCCTCTAACCCTACTAATGAAGACAAATCAGACGATCCAAATCAGTCAATTGGTAGTAAGAAAATTTCGTCTCAACTTCGCTTCATTGATTTTGGAGAATTTCGGGTTTCTTTTTCGTCTGAATCTTCATGGTTAATCTTCAAGAATTTATAAAAAATGATGCAAAATCTGTTGTTGTTGTTGTTCTAACTTATCTCAAGACTAATAATGACTTCGATTTCAGTTTTCAAGTCTGTTGTAGTGTTAATGTGCGGTGTTTGGTTAATTCTGCTCTTTAAACTTAGTTTTGAGTTTTGTTGCAGAGACATCAAATGTTAACCAATATTTGGATACCATACCAAGAAATGCTGAGAATGATGTTCACCAAGATTTGGATAAAGTTCCAAGAAATGCTCAGATTGATGTTAACCAAGACTTGGAGAGAATTACAAGAAATGGTGAGGAGCTAAAGAAGTTACGTATCAGGAAATATTGGATGCAACGGAGATTTTGAATCCTAGTCATCTATTGGGCGAGGGAGGGTATGGGGAGGTTTACAAAGGGCGTTTGCAATCAACGAATGAGGTTGTAGCTATGAAGCAACTCTTTTTAATGGTGTTCAAGGAAATAGGGAGTTTATGGCTGAGATTAAGACTCTAAGTTGCGCTGACCATCCTAATCTTGTCAAATTGCTGGGCTATTGCGTTGAAGGAGACCAAAGAATTATTGTCTTTGAGTTTATGACTCTAGGCTCCTTAGATAACCACTTACACGGTACAGTATATACCATAATTAACCTTGGATGTTGTTTTTGTATCTTCTAATTAACCTTGGATGCAGATCTGACAAAAGATAAAATGCCACTGGATTGGAATACAAGGATGAAAATCGCGGCTGGAGCAGCAACGGGATTGGAGTATCTACACGACAAGATTGAAGCCGCCTATCATACACCATGATCTAAAATGCTCAAATATCCTACTGGGTGAGGATTATCATCCAAAGCTGTATGATTTCGGGTTGGCAAGTGAGGGTCTGACAGGGGACAAGACACATGTCTCTACTAGTGTTTTGGGCACTCACGGACATTTTGCGCTTGAGTATTTCACGTCCGGTCGTCTTACCTTCAGCTCAGACGTTTACAGCTTTGGTGTTGCTCTCTTGGAGATCATAACTGGTAGAAAGACAATTGATGTTACAAGAGGAGAGAGAAATCTAGTTGAATGGGTAAGACGATGAATTGATTTACTTTTGCAGCTCGTTTTCGGTTGGATGATGAATTGATTTACTTGTTGCAGGCTAGGCCACTCTTTGACCAAAAAAACTTCGAAAAAATGGTAGACTCTGCTCTCAAGGGCGAGTATACGGAAAGGGACCTAAACCGCGCATTCGACATTACAGGAAGGTGTCTTTCTTCCGAACCAGAACTTCGTCCTGTAGCAAGTGAAATTGTAAAAGCTCTAGACTACCTTGCTACACATGACTATCATGGTCGAACTAGGAGTGATGGAGCTAGTAGTAGCAGGAGCCAGAATACAGAGAGTAGCTCAAGAAATGCTCATATGTTAGACCGACAAGATTATTTGGAAGAGACTCGAGAAGATTGCTGATTATGAGTTTTCTTGTACATGCAGTGTATATGATCATTTGAGATGATAATTTTGATTTGCTCATCTGAGTTTCTTGGACATGGAGTGTATATGATCATTTGAGATATTAGTTTTGATTCGCTCATCTGAGTTTCTTGGACATCAAGTGTATATGATCATTTGAGATCTTAGTTTTGATATGCTGATCTGAGTTTCTTGTACATCAAGCTTTCTTCATCTACCAGTTATGATCTCCAAGAGAGCAACACCAAAGCATTAAATTTCTGATTTGAAGATAAGATGACTGGTCATGGCATATTCAGGCACACAATATCCGTAAGTAGGAAGAACAGATAACATGATTGAAAAGGGCCTAACTAAACATGATTTCAGTACTCTCAAAACCCAGTTGGATACAACATGTATTAACAAAACCATTATCACGCAAAGCATGTATCTGGGACTCTGCAAAATCATGTCATGTATCTGGGACTCTCTGCAAAACCATGTCATGTGTTGATGCATCATCACCAACCAATCTTGCAGTTTTTAGGCATCAACTCTTGTAGTTGCTCCAATACATAATAGACACAAGTCGCGCAAGTCCCATCTGGCATAGTTTGGTGCATATAGAAGCTCAAAACTGCATCTAATTGGAAGTGTATTGATCCCGACGGCCAGATGTGAACTGAACACCTGTAAGATTTGGTTCCGGCAAGCATCATCAGCAAAGCTCAGCACTGGCTACTACTATAATGGAGTTGAATTTGCATCAAGTTTGTAATGCCATCATGTTTCAATTGCATCTCTACGCTGTGTATGTTTGAATACATAGGGCTTGTTCTTTTACAAATCCAAAAACATACTTTTGAAAACATATTTTTTGTCATTTTCATATCGCCAGTTTTGAGAATTAAGGTGACTATCAGCCAAGTACAGATATAATTTTAAATCAATATTTTTATAGTTATATATATATATATATATATAAAAGCTTAAAAAATAAACTGACAATTCACAGCTATACCAAACAAGGCCCATACAAAGAAAAAATATGACAGTGATTACCTTTTTGATCAGGGAAGCAGGAGATTTTCTTCATATCAATAAGTTATGGGAATCAAGAGCTTGAGAACACCTGCTTAATCGAAGCTGTGTGCTATACAACCGAGGTTGTATGTGCATGCAGAAGCACATTTGGATTAGTAATTTGCTTTAGATTGTTCAGGTCAGAATGGAGATTGACACAATGGGCAGGTTGACTTGTGAGAGGTTGAAAACCACTTGTAAAGGCAGGCAGAGTGGAATTTATGCTTGCAGGTTCGGCACGCAAGGCGAGGAAGGCTGTGATTGGTAGTGTGAATGACACTGTAACAGATGGGACATTCCTCAACTCCTTCAAATTCCTTGTCAAAATTGCTCTTCCATATCTGTATTGATTCGGCTAAGGCACCATTCTAGAATGAAACAAGAATCTGAGTTAATTCCAATTTCTAATGTAGATTGTACGCTTAAATAAAGATGTTCAAATAAAGCAGATCAGATCTTTGGATGGCACAAAAAGGTACAGCTTAAAAGTGTCATCCTGCACAAGAAGCATATTGTTTTTTACACTGAATACTGAGATACTGTTTATGTCAATACCTGATTCCGGACAAATGCCACCATGGACAAGAGCCATTTTCTTTGTTTGACTTCGCTAATGCCAAGGCTCCTCGTACATCCAACATCCACAACCCGCAAGGGGTAAGAAGCCGGAAGACATATAACCAAATCCATTCCGGTCTCATCCTTGGTGTAGGTAGCAACAACTTCATTGACCGACTTGCTTACAGTAACAGAGAAGTTTTCATCTGCAAAATCTACTTTCTTGATCTGTATTTTCCAGAAGAAAAAAACAGAAAAACAACAGAAACTATAAGTAGTCGTGATCACAAGAAATTTTGAATACCCACCCCTGTAATTTCATCCTTCCTAGCATAAAATTGATTAGACAACAAACCTGAGATAATTCATCAGCAATCAGGTGGGGACTACACCATGCTTTTGTAAAACATTCAATAGCTGTTGACAATGAACGATCACGTAAGCCACCAAACCAATCACGCACATATGCAGGAAGAAGACGCAGCATCAGGCTAAATACTGCAGTAGCAAGGACTGCAAGTTTTTGTGGCACAATTGGCCAAAGTGATTCTATAGCGAACACTAAAGAACCGGTTGTAATGGCCTGTTCCGCTGCTGCTGCAAGATCTGACAACTCGCTTGATAGCTCTGTATCTCTCTTCTTCGAGATTTGTGCCACACACAGATCCAAGGGGATATGCTGGAAAAGGTAGTTCAGTATGACTGAAGAGGCAGATTCCTGTATGTGCTGAACTAACCTTTCTCTTTCAGCTGATGAAGATGGTAGAGATACTAAATGGGACAGCAGTAAGCTCCAAGAGAGGAAAACTTTTACCTGAAAAGTAGTAATTTTCTCAAATCCTCGTTCAAGATAACTAATGAACAAAGAAACAAGAAAAGGACAAGGTTGCTAAAGAAGAACATCACTTACTCGCTCTTCTTCTTCTATATCCATGTCAAGTATTTCAATTGGTAAATCCTCTACCATGGTTGATATTTCCTCCCTCAAAGATATACTTCCTTCTGAAGAAAGATTAGCATTATCATTGCCTGAAGAAGTCTCGTTCACACGTGCAGGATTTTCCTTTATGATTGCACGGGAAGCAATTGGTGTGTTTGAGAGAAGTACAAAACCAGCAAGCCGTAAGCAAGTTGCTGATGTAGAGGAAAAGAGGATAGCAATCAATGAACTAATGGCGTCTCTGCTAAGACCCCAAAGCTCAACTGACTTAACAGCTTCCTCTCTAGCAACTGGTGATGATTTCATTACCACTGAGGCGAGCATCTTCCAGAAAAATGGATGAGCGTTATGGATATCGGACATGATTGATGATCCTCCATCACAAAGGAGTCTAGAAATGCTCTCAGCAACACCATTTGAAAAGAACATGCGCAGAATGCCTTCTTCAATCTGTTCCATAGCATGTTGAGAGTTCTCCGTTTTCAAGTACAACAACTTATCTTCGTTTTCTGGTTCTGGGCATCGAACAAGGCCCATTATTATAGAATATGCATAAAGAGCATTAGTGGCAGCCTTCATATTGCAAGTGTCTAGTGCTAAGACAGGCTGTCGGGTGTTGTTGACTGCAAGTTCAGAGCTGTCTAGAGCAACACTTTGAGCTGCATGATCCAAATCTTCAACTGATTCCTCCATTGGTAAAACTACTGCATCCATCCAGCACCTTAGTTGGGACAAAACAAATTCCCAATCTTCATCTGCAAACTCCTCCCAGCAATAAGCAACTGCAACCACTACCAACCTTGAGAGCAAAACCTGTCCAGCCTGTAGCTCAGTAATCACACTAGATTCCATGTGATCATACTGCTGCTTACGGAATAATTCCAGTAAAAGCCTTCTTTCTGACAAGCTTACAACTCTTTCCAGCTTCACAACTCCTAAACCATCAGTCACACTTAAAGGATAACAAGAAAGCACTAGCTGAAGCCACTCTGCAATATCTACAAGAATAACATCAAGATGACAGCATCAGAACAAGATCAACACAAAGTTACAAAATGATTTAAGAGGAACATCAGAAGGAAGAGACAACTATAGAAGGCAAAAGGGATGGAAAAAGGAGTAGTATCTATCAGTAATCATGATTTAAGGGTTAGTAACAATTGACAACGAATTTGTGCCAAAATCAATCAATCCAACCTCTTACCTAAGGTAAATTACCAAAAGCATGTCAAATACAACTATTTTGGAAGATATTCTCACTTAATAATCAAGTTCCAAGTAAACCAAATGTTTTCTAGTGGCTAAAAATGACTACTTCCACAACACAAGATTTACCACAGTGACATACTAAACACAATTATGTTGATTACACTGTGTATCAGCCTCTTCAATACTAAGTCCATTTTATTGGTAGCTTGTTAAACATCCATGTCACCCTTCATTACTTGCAGATTTAAGAACAAGTTGAACTGAACCCCTTATTGTCCCTAAGATTAATTAAGATGCAGAGGTCTAGAATCACTTCCCAATTCGATTCATTACCTTGACCGGGCTTCCATGATACCACACAAGGAAACTTTAAAGCCCTCGGAAGCCAGTCATCTACAAGGCGGTCTTCTAAAGGATTAAAGTTGTCTGGCTGAGAATCCTTGCTCATATCACTAGACAAACTGCCAGTTTGCTGCAATGGTTGAACAAGAACATGCACAATTGGGGGCAGAATTTTCAAACATATGGTATTTGCAGCTTCGCCAATATAGAGCTTATTTATCAGCAATTTTAAAAATTCATGAGCACTTTCTTTTCCCCATACTCCATCACCAAATAGCATTGAAAGTAGACAGATAAGAGCTCTTAAGAAAGGCTCCTTAATAGCATCCAACTCATCATTTGAAGGGTACCATGAATCAAAGAATCCCAGCTTATCAGTTACCCCGTGAAGAAGAGCTCCGTCAAGCAAAATGTTCACCATTGAATAAAATGAGTTGTTCTTGGTACTATTCTCTTCTGCATATGAGCTCAATGAAGGCAGAAAAGTGCCTACAGCACTCCCACCAGGCCACTTCCATGTACATAACATTTCAGTAGCAAGCCAAACCCGACCAAAACTCGGTGCAGGGTTTTCTACCTCATTGCCACCTTTCTCATCCACAGCTGAACCTGGTGCAGGACATCCAACGATAACTTTCTGGATTCCGATTCTGGATATAAGTTTGTCAATTAGAGCAGAAAAAATCTGGCCTCGATATATCTGCAGGAATAAGTATTGGCAGGTTGAGATACCAGGCTATTACAGGATACTAAGATTATAAACTTGTAAACCCAGTAACGGAATTTAAAGAAACAGATTAAAGGCTAAAATTAAAAAATCTTTATAGGAAATATCTTAGTGAGTCCACTTACTTGTATATTACTTATAACATTCTCAGGCAGCAAAACCGTCAGCCTCTCACAGGAACATGAATCAGGTCTTATCCATAGAGGCCATAGATTATTACTTCCAAGTAGCAGATCTAGCACATACTGCTCCTTGAACTCATTGCAACAAAGACACTGCATAACCTCAACTATCCACTGGCAGCACAAAGATGCAATTATATCAGGGTTGCCACTACAACCCTCAAATATGACAGATCTGACGAATTGGACCAAAATACTACCCAGCATCGTCTTACTCTGTGCATCAAGTGTTCTAAAAAATGGAATGTTCATCTTGCCACGGAAACCATGCAAGACTTTGCCAAACTCCTTCCTCGACATCAATTTTGCCTCCAAGCTTTTGTCAACAGTGTCACTCAATGATGTTGTCATACTGCATTCCCAATCAATTATGAAGATAGCAGCTATAACAGATGAAATAATGTCACATCCTTTAGAGTGCAAATCATTGTAGAAATAGAAACCATCAAGAACTTCAATAGCAAAGTGAGCCATTTCAGATACAGGGACAGAAGACGTAATGTCCAGGAGGGAGATGTTTGCTCTGTCAGATAAACAAGAAGCAAAGTTTTGCACCCACACATGAGGGGAATCATTAACAAAAGTGAGCAATTTTTTCAATGATTCTCTGTATATCTCAGTTTCAGCAGCTTGAGAGATAAACAACACACGACCACCTCCATGTGAGGAGCCAAGAACAGCACTGCAATGACCAAAAAAGAAATGGGTGACAAGTAAGCTCAAGTCAAGCACTAAAAAGGTGAATGTTGAACGTAAGAACTGCACAAACGAGGGTCATCACCCAGCGTAAACAAAATCTGAATTCATACCGGATAAACCGTGCATCATAGCTTCCAAAAGGGGAAGTGGAACGTACGATCGAGATCGCAACTGAATCAAGTAATTTGTGATGCCAGCTTTTGGAACGTTCTGATTCCAAAACTGGTCTCCTCCTTAATGTCATACTTTGAACCTTCTCCATGAGAATTGTCAATCTAGACAAGTCTGAGTCTGACATATCTTCAAAATGTCCCTTGTGTGCTACATGTGAAACAATAATATTCCATTGCTCACTGAAACATTCATCTTCTAGCAATGCAAGCAGAAGATCTAATAAGGAATCGACAGAAGTATTATTTTCACCAAGACACCATGCGACAAAAGTTCTCTCAAAAACTTGCAAGTACTTCAGGTTGGCCTCTTCATCGGAACCAGCGACAGCCCCTAATTCACTTCTGTTACCAACTCTTAGAATGACTCTACGTGGCCCAAAAACCGAAACCACAGCCGTAAGAAATTTTATGGCAGCAGGTAAGTCCTACAGAGGAATCAAGTTATTCACTTCGTTAAAAGATAATATTTCAGAAAGACAAATGATATTTAGACCTTAATCAAGAGACTCTTCAAATCGAACTTTCCATGCTATGGAATATAAACATGAGGCTGAAAGATCTTCAAAAAATCAAAAGGCACAACAACTTAGTTAGAAACTTTACATTTGCTGATGAATTGTACAGATTTCTTTACTAAAAATTGACGAACAAAGCATATGATAAAGTAATTGCACAAATTTGAATGATCTCGCATACTTCCTCACAGACTATCAAATAAAGAAACGGCAAGCAATGAGAATATCTGACAAAACAAAAATTTGCTACAGCACGAAAGAAACCGGCAAATAAATGGAAGGGATAAGAAGCAATGAATGGATGCATAACTTATAGGAAGCCACATACACTGCATGTATCAGTGCATCCGGCTGTTCATGAGCACAGAAATGAGCAACTGATTTTGTAAGAGAGAGCTCCTAGATATACCTATAGCCACATTATTACAGCAAATTAAATCATCTGCTCTAAAACTTTACCACTAAATCAAAAATAGATAACTCACATTTGAGCTGATGTCTGGAAATAAATTTTCCAGCAAAGGTCCTACTAGGTTGTCCCAAGGCCAAATTTCAGCTCTCTGAATCGCATATCGATCAAGAAAAAATAGGAATTTGATTACTCGTAGCAAACTATCAGAAGTAGTATCAACATGTTTTGTCTCTTGAAACATCTCAAGGCAACTATTCTGAAATGCTTCATAAAATGGACTGAGACTTTGATGATCCAAGTGGTGCATAGCAGTAAGTATTTCAACCATGCATTGGCCCAAATGTTGCAGATAACCGTCGGAAGATTTCGCTTCCAGTGAATTTTTGTCAGGCAATTGGTCTGAATCCTTGATCAAATTACTAGATCCCCCAGATAGGACTCTGTCACCATGTTTTGAGCCAATATGATTGAAGTACTCATTCCATAAAAGCTTTACAAGTACATTGCTGATCAGACTCGTCCAAAAATTGTACACTGCATCTTCACCATTACAAGTCCTAGTGAAAAGTAAGTTAAAACAAAATTCATAAGAAAAGTTTACAGAAATGCTCAAGCCTAAACAGGCGTATCTGAAATACTCATGAGACACCCAGATGACATAATTTTGAAACCACATTCATACCTTGATGCAATGCGTAGTGCCCAAATAAAACATTCCTTGAAAGCCAAGAAAAATGCCTGCTGATCAGCATTAGAAGGATGAGATGCACTCCTCCCAGCCCATAAGTTCTGGAAGAAGTCGAAAAAGAACTGTTCCCCACCTACTACTTCCAGAGGTAGAATGTCTAGAAACAGAACTAAAACCGGGTAAGAAACTTGTTGCGATCCATAGCAGCCATTCCTAAGAAACTGCCAAAAGCGGTTTAGCATGGTTTTCTGGAAGTTTATGTAAGACCAACTAGCAGGAAACTTTTTTGAAAATAGCACAATCATCTCCCACATTGGTGGGTGACAAGATGGGTCTTTCTCCTGAAAAGAGCCATATATTGCAGAAGAAACATTCTTCAAATCTGATTCACTGAAAACCTGAGGTACTCTTTTGACGAAACTTCTTAAAACAGAATATGTCGCTGACCGTATGACCGGACTTGGGGAGCTCAAAAAACCTAGGAAACATTTATGAGCAGCAAACAATTCTCCTGCAGATGAAATAGCAATTGAACGAGCCTTTGATGCATGCTTTGGTTCAACTATGCTGCTATCAGGTTCAGAACTCTCAGGTTGTACATTGCCCAATATTTCAAGAAGAGCTGCAAGCGCCAACAATGAAGATGAGATGACCTGTGATGCAAAAGGATGTGGATTGTATTCAAACTAGGAGATAAAAGCAGAACACATGCAACCATAGTTGATAAATGCACTAACTTATGATGATTTGATGAGAACTTATGGGATTATAGTACGGAGTTTCATAGTGGTCGGTGTGTGAGATAGAGAGTCTGCTCCAAGTATATACAAGATAACTTGTCTTCATGGCATACTAGAGTATATGCTCATTTGAAACTAATCTGTGTCTATAAAAAAAAGGTTAAGTGAAGTAACTACATAATTTAAATACATTTTAATCAACTCCCTTTCAAGGAAGTACTATTTGTTGTTGAAACTAGGTAAAGGATAAAAAAAAATCTGACATCACATGACAGATTGACCCAAATCATACCTGCTGGTGCATCTCTGACAATTCATCGGCTGCAGCTGCTAGATCAGACATGCTATGCGGAGTAAGCTTTAAGTTATCTCCCAAGTACATTAATATCTCTCCTGTGCAAAACATTAAAGCATCTGATCTCTTCTCTGGTGTTGGAAAAGCAACCTGTTTACCGCCATTCAACAATCCATCCATTGATCAACTTGAAACCAAGTATATCACTTTTGCAAATAAACTACAAGATTTGCTGCATTACAATAAACTAATACAACTTTATTCACATGATAACTTGATAAGATGAATAACAGACCTCCATTTCCGTAAACACTGATACAGTTTCAGGTACCATAAAAAGATATGAGACACGACTATCTTTGGAATCAATTTCAGCTTTGATTGTTCACCCTAGAAGTAAAACATGCTGTAAATGCATTTTTTTGGTGGTTGAGTTATAAAAGTACAGGATTGGCAAATCTGAATCCAACCATAACAACTGTGAGAAAATTTTGGATGAACTAATACCAAATCTGAAAACCACATTAATCTAGGATGTGCCCCTCCGTCATCAGGATAAATATCAGAAATTAGAACATTTCTAAAGTAATAGATCTGCTGCAGACCTGCAGTACCAGCAGCGTGAAAACTCATATCAAATATTGCAGTTAGGCTCTAGCCAGATGCAGTAGAACGTCATATATTTAGCTGAGAAACTAAACTATGGTTAATTGGATCTATTTCCAGAAGGGAAAGATGGAAAATATATACTTTGGGGTCTGTAACACGTACTTGAAAAGATTGCTTGGCAGCTTGTGAAACTTCAGAAAGCGAGTCGAACTGAGAAAACCACCATGGTCCCATCAAAGACTTCAGATGTGGTGCCAGGTCCCTTCTGAAAAACCAAATTCAGCATGATGATGAATATAAAAGAAACTGACAAGATAAATTAAAAGAGGTTCTACATGTTAGTATGCTTTCGACAAACACGGTAGAAGCTTATGTATATTAGAGTCCAACATTAGACATCACTATAGAGAAGCATAAAGTACTTCCATCCGGTGTTCTTTGATCACAAAATGAACTGAGTTTAAGTCCAACACATAATCTGCCCCACTGCCCCGTATGGCTATACCATATGTTTTTGTTGATCACAAATCGAACTGATTTTTCGGTCCAACATGTATACATGGAACACTTCCCATTAACCAAATAAAAACATGCTATTCAAGAACGGATGCCAATCAAGAATGTTCTCTGATGCAGTACTATAAAACTGACAAGATTGACCTCTAAAAATCTAAGCATCAATAAAAACTAATATTCTAAAGGAAGGAAGTACATAACTATGATCATTTTGACATGCAAAACTACATGTATATATATACTACATTGTTAAAACAAGTCGGAAAAAAATAGCCAGGATTCATCTTATATTGACAAAAGGAAATCTACGAAACAGAAACTTGACAAATACATAGATAGAGCACGAACCCAACAACATTGACAAGACTGATCATGGTTTCATGAGTTGATCGTCTCACTTCTCTATTGTAGTCCATTAGCAGCCTCTTGTATTCAAACACCTTAAAATGATCTCAACGGAAAAAAGGGAGTCGCCGTTTCAATAAGCAAATCAACATTCATATACAATAAAAAATAGCAAATATGAACAGCTGATTGTACAAAATGTAGATGTAGAAACAGCAAAAAAAAAGACATACCCATTGAGGAATTATGGGTATTATGTCTTTCCCAGATCTTTGTTGTAGAAGTGTAGATAAGGAGCTCAAAGCTTTAAGCTGTCAATCCAATAAAACACAGTGACATTTCAACGTGGGCAATATTATGACAATGCCTTGCATAATGTGATAAATCAATGGTCCGCGAGATCCACATTTCAAATGCTTGATCCTCTGGAAGAGGAATATTCACACAAAGATAACATCTAGAAAGCTTACAGCTACCACTGGCTCAAATGTATTGGACATGCAGAGTCGTGATAGGAGAATGTATAAGACTAACTTGGATGAACTGATAAGAAGTGTAGTAAATTGAGATGGCAAGGAAACTACCTTTGTGATTGGGTCCTTCCGACCAAGCCTTTTCAAATGTTGTGCAATCTCACCATCAATCTCCTGCATATGTAAGTATCATGTCATCAAGATTAAGAATGTCTTAGACAATAAAAAAATACGAATCATATCCTCTTAATCTCTTATGTAATTAGCGAATTTAACCATGTAAGATATCCTATGGAAAACGAACATCTTTTGTGTCATTCCTTGTTACTTCCTTATGTGTTCCTAGTCTCCTAACTTCTTTAAACTCTCATTGTGTCACTACAATCAAAATACTCTCTCATCCCAGATTATACCACTAAATCATCTAAGTTTATGCCCTATCATCTTATTCAACCTATCCTTTATCAGAGTCCTTTATAGAATCAAGATCTGAAAAGAATAACAACATACATCCCTGCCATTATATTCTCTCCCTAAGAACTAAATTGACAAGAAATAGGGATAACAGCATAAATGGTTATCTTAAACACAATCATATTAGCAAAGGATTTTTTTATTCCTACATTGCCCAATATTTAATGCATGAGCTGCAAGAGAAGAGCCTTCTATAGTATACCTTAAAAATAAAGAGACTGATAGTCCATACATGTGCAAGCTCAACACCTAAACACGACCATCATAAGTTCTATGATTCTATTTACATGTGCATGACAAACTTCGTAATACCTTGATATTTGATAATAAAAATCCATGAGATGAATTATATTTTATTTCTTTGCAAAATTGATACTGTATAGAATAGCGCCAGCATACTGAAATCGGGGAAGGAAATACCGAAAAAGCGACGGGTTCATCACCGCGGAGTGTGGACTCAACACGAGTGCCACCAACATAGCCACCGAATCCAACAGCTGCGGCGCCAGTGGGCAAAAGAGAAGCCGCTTGACTGGGAAACAAATCAGGGTAAGAAAAATAAATAAATAAAAAGGCATAGAGATTTTAATCTTTCGTCAAATTGGATGGCAACAATTATCGGCAAACAGGATGGGATTGCAAGCGATGACCCGAAACAACTAGATGGTTAAGGAGCTGTAGCCTTGTAGATATAGAAAAGAATACGGAACCTGCTACTAGAAGGACGAGCTTTGCTTCTGGCGGCATCACCTTTTTGTCTCCCCATCGGTATGCCGGAGCTTTGCTAAGCTGATTGAAAAGATCTGTTCTTAGGTATCGACGATTAGGGTTTTTTGTTGAGAGATATCTTATTTGAAATGACAATCTTCACCACCGCCTTAGTTTCCGTCACCAGCGCCTTTGTTCTGGCCAGCTGTAGGCGGGGTTCTGGTCTGAACGATGACCCTGCGGCTGCGGGTCAATATTGCTTCAGTTTTCTTTACTCCTTGAAACGCTGCGTTTGTATTCTAAGTGAGATTGGGGTTTTTTTGACTATTTTCTTTTTGATGTTGACTTTTTAGAAACCAAATTTAATAATTTTATTTTAAAAATTATTAATTCCTATTTATTTCAAATATATTACATTCATGGATGGAAATTTATTTAAATTTTATTACCTATATAAATATTATTATTAAATTCACAAATTGATAGTTTTAAAATTTGTAATTAAAATGTAAATGGAAAAGGAATTTTCATATTAATTCATGCCCTATCTATATAAGATTTATAAAAAAAAAATCCATACATTGATACACACAAATTTTTTGAATAAAATAATATTATTAAGTCAAGGTATTAAAATACACAACATATAATTTTGAATTTTACAAGGTTTAATTCAAAGGTGGTTTAAAAAAAATCATACTATAAATATGAAATTTTGCAACAATATATAAGAAAATCATGATATTAACATTTTTTTTAATGAATAATTGTATGAAAAAGTTTGCCTATAAATTTTACGAACTAGATTGTTTAATTGTCATTTTTCTAATTATATACAAAATATAATAAAGTATGTTTATCTATAAGAAGTGAGGTTTACGAAAATAATGAGGTTTACGAAAATAATGAATGATTATAATATATTTTTATCTTAAAAAATATGTTGTTATATATGTTAAAAATAAAATTAGAGTTTGTTAGAGTTTTATATTTAAACGAGAAAGTTATGAGGAAGTTAGAATAATGATTAATCAAATTAAATTAAATATTAGTGACGCGTGACGTAATGTTAATTGACGAGAAGAATACATCAAATTTTGTCAAGTTATAGATTGCTTTAGTATATAAATAGAAAAATATTTTTTATTGGATCATTTTAAAACATCTATTTGTATAAAATCTCATTTTGTAACTATGTTTAAAATTCTAACTATAATAGGTGTCATTTGTAAAATATTAATTCACTAATTATTTTTTTAAAAATAAATAACTGAAACTAATGATTAACTAACAAATGACATAAGATGCTTTTTATTTAAAAATATTATAAAAGGTGAATTGTTAAAAAAATAAAGAATTTAAATGGTGTTTTTTCCTAGAAACTTACTAAAACAATGACTTCAAAATTCATAGTGAAAACATAAGAGATATCCAAAATCCCTGAAAAATAAGAACTATCCAAATTCATAGTGAAAACAAACTATGCACTTTTTTAAATGTTGTACACTAACTATGCACTTTTATTTATTAAAAAAAGGATCCGCTTATATATATATAATAGCTTCATATTGTCAAACACTCAAACTGATCGGATCTCTTTTGCGAAACAAATCCGCTTTCGTTCGAATTGTTACCGAACCCTAATTTCTCATATCTCTTCGATTTTTGCCTCCTCCTTGACACTAGTACCGTCGTCTTCACCGCTCGCATCGAACAAAGTATCCAACTAAATCAATCCTTCTCGCTTGAATCTTAATCGTTTTATTCTTCATTGAATTTCGCACATTGAATTTGTTTGGGGAGAAAATTAGATTTCAATTTTAACCATAGTCATTGAAGCACAAAATAGTTTTAACTACAATTTCATGATTTTGTTTTTGTTGCCCTTCGCAGTTGACATGAATGACAAAATTGGGTTTAACTGCAATTTCATGATTTTGTTATTTGTTGTCCTTCGCAGTTGACATGATGAAGCCAGGTAATACTGTAATCCAGCGAAATGCAAAAATCGACATGTTTAAGGGCCCCACGAGGCTAGCTGTGGACAAATGGGGAAGAGTTGAAGTCACTGAGTTCACTGTTAAGGGTTGAAATCAACTTATTAACTAAAGATAAAAGCTGTCCCAGTTAAAACGCTCTAATGTTGTTATACTTGCAGGTAATACCAACATCTACAGGTTCAGGTGGTCAATACCAAACAGTAGTAACAAAACCAGCAGCAAACAAGAACGTTGGCGTCAACAGCTATTCCTAAGTAGCCAAAGCCCAAACTCATCGATGCTCCCATCTCCAATCTTCAGTGTCATCATCATTGTAAGCATGTTGTAAAGCATCCACATCGTCGATATGATAATCGCCACTAAAATCATAGATAGAGTCTTTATCTGATGTTGATTTTTCACTTCCAGTTTCTTGTTCTTCTGATTCGTCGCTATGGGTTTCACTTTCATCATCCTCTTCATCAGACTCCTCATCGGGATAATCATTCATAGGATTGTTTTCACCTGCAAAAACCAGGAAATATGATGTATGCTTAAAAACTTGAAACTTATTATGGATCAGAAAGTCCGTATTGTTGTATATGATACCATTTGAATCATCACTTTCATACTCGATATCATCAGGACCATCATACCACTCATTATCGTCATTGACTTGTATCCTAGAACAGGAAAGAAACATGGTTATTAGATCACACACATAAATATTGCGGTGAATGAAATATACCCACACCCATTATAAGCAAATATTCAGCCTTGTATTAGAAAATAAATGTTACCACATTGGGCTACTCCATTTTCACAAATATACCAATGATACGTACGGAACGAAAGAAACGCATGATTTATGTGGCTTACAGAGGAAAAGGATGTGAATTATCCATGTCTTCATCATTATCCTCAATCGTATACAAATCATACACGAATTCCTCCGGTACTTCTCCTACCATACAAGAAAAATCATGTCATCATCTTAGTATTGGGACATGGCAATAATTGGAGTTTGGGGAGATTTTGACAGACCTTGTTCACAAGAATAATAGTTCATATCTGACTCAATATCTACAGCAGCATCTGGTAGAAGATCCTTCAACATAGGCAAAAATTTAGACAAAGAATCCAAATCCTCCTTGGACATTGGCCTGCATCAGTTCATGTATGAGATAACCAACTAAAGGAACACAATCAAATAAACCTGTAGATTTTGATTTTTGTCACGAAACTTACTCATGCTTATTTGCCTTTTCAGATGTTCCCTCGGCATCAACACGAACAACATCATAAAGCCGACATACTCCATGTAGTTCTTCATCATTAGCTGCCTCTTTATTTCCTCTCCTCTTCCTCCATATCTGCTCAAATCGAGCACTTTTGGCCAAGGTCTGACCAAGGAAGGAGGCAGTTAAAAATTACTCAGCAAGAAAAGGACTAATTTGAAGCACAACCATTATTAGTTTTCAAGGTGAAAAAGAAGTGTTTTTAAAAGAGATATTGCTTTTTGATTGTCCATTTAGCATAACAATCTATTAATAGATCAGTTAAATTGATGTTGTCCATCATGAACAATGACCTTAAAATTTAAGGTCAGATAGTGACTGAGCATGTTCAGATTCCCCAAAAGATGTTTGCAAAAGTTATCACAATGGGTCATATGGATATAATCTATCAGTAAGAGAAATTTAATATAGTAAGTACGTAGTTAAGTTCACCTCTTGCTCTTGCTTAGCTTTTGACAGCAGATGATCTTGTTTCTGCCATTACAAATAAGAAGAAAAAAATAACAAATGAGAAATCTTTGTTGTTTGCTCTCCAAAAGAGCAGACTAGCACTATGAAATTTTGAAACAAATGAAGAGAAAAAGAGGGAAAAGCTTACGTTTCCCTTCCTGAAAGAATGCTTTCCTCTATTATTTGCTCTCGAAGTAGTACCATTATCAGAGGCGGGTTGCTGGAGAAAGTAAAATCACTCATAAGAACTTAATAAGATATATAACTGGGTATTTAGGCCAACAACAGTGTCATTATAAAGATAATTAAAAAATGATAATATAGAAAAAGTAGAATAGCCGAATATAATTGGAAAACACAAGCTAAGAAATTGACATCATCATGTTCACTTTAACTCCAGCAACAATCGAAGAAGCATTATTTGCAGAAAAATCTAAAATTGTATGAACTAGTATACCCACCACAAATGAATGCAGTACATCAATGATATCATCAGAGCTGCTCACTGTCTCTACATGCTTCACAAAAACCCTTGTAGTCCTTGATTCTTCTGAAACATGTATATAAGAACACATAAATTGGAAGCAATAATTCATAATATAAATGCACAACCACAGAATCCAACATCAAGTCCCTAGGCACTTAAAGTATATTGTTCATCTTTTAAGCATAAGAAGAGGATGATAATGATGATTATAAATATCAAACCTTTTCCATATGAACCAGAAAGAGAGAGCTTTTCAAAATCAAGTAATGCACGCTTGAGAGGCCTTTCACTGATTTCAAGCCCTAATATACACAATACAGCAGAACAATCAAAGGAACAAAAATAGGAGAAACATAACATCGTTCCAAAAATCAGAAGCGACAGGAAAGAAAAACACCATCCCACTCACAGAAAGCTTCAACCGGTGACTGAGACGGTTTGCGCTTAACTCTAACTATCAATGGCCGTTCAGTGGCAGAACTCTTTGTAGCAGAAGAATTTTCTCCGACCTCAGCCATGGAAGATCGCTTGGTAGTTCGCAGCAGGAAGTTGGGTCAGTTTTTTGGATTTCGACGTCCAAATTTCAATGCCTGTTTCATCAAATTCAACTACGTAACATACATATACAGAAAATTTCAACTTCAACCTCGAGAAAAAACAACAGTGAGAATGCAAAAGATGATTAGGGCTCCAAAACTTGACGCAAGAATTCAACCTTTAAGCACGCAGAAGAACTAAACAAGAGTAACACACTCACATATGTAAGGCGTCGGCTCGACTGTTCGAGACTCCCACTCTCCAACGTCCAAGGGTATCTTCGATTCTTCGTCTCTTTCCCCAATTTGAGTCTACTGTGTTTTGGAAGGATCGCAGGGTGTATTTTCTTTCCTTTTTTTCCCACTCCTATTATAATATTATTGGATCGGTAGCGTAAAAAATAAAAATTATAAAATAAAAATTATAAAATAAAAAAATAAAAATCGGAACAAATCTTTACCCTAACTAGTGGTAGGTTCGCGCGCGTGCACCTTTAAAACCATTAAAATAAACATCATAGTCTATTTCCGTTCAGCGAAAAAGCGGGACGGCAGGAGAGAACGTCGACAAAGTTGAGGAAAAGGGTTGAAAGCAGTAGAGACGAAGATGGCGTTGATAGAGAGTACGAAGGAGATAGGTGACGGAAAAACCGTTCCAAAAGTAGGTAAAGCAGATGCGGAGGCAAATTAGTAATCGAGGGTAAAATAGTTAAGTGGTTATTCATTTGAACAACTCAACCTTTTTATGTATAGATTAAAAACTAAATTGCAAACCCATTAATATTTAAATCAAGGACTGAAATTTTTGTTAAAATATATATAGCTTAAAATAAATCTACATTTTTAGAAGTATAATAAATCTAAAGAAACAATCATATTGTCCATTAATGTCGATGTTTACAAAGGTGTTGTCTAACGTAACAATTCAACGTGAATAAATAATATCTACGTTGGTAGCACAAATGATACAGCACTACCTACATAGAGTTTTGACGGCGAAAAATCATTAGTGGCGTTGGGTGTTTGGTGATGAATCCTTAGTTATATACTAACATTGGGTGTTGGTGTAGCGAATCCTTAGTAATATTGAGTGTTGGTATGAATAAGCCTTACTCACGTTGGAGCTCAACATGAGTTAACTTCAATTTACGCAGGTCACCATCGTGAGTCAATAGTTGTAATTTACGATAAATTTGTGTTGCAACTTTCATTTTTAATGTGCCGCTACTTTTGGTTATGTTATCCAATATATTGCATATTTCATTTTTGTAAACCAAAATTAAAAAATTAATGTCATATCTCTAATCTTCTAGTATACCCGGCTCATTAAACAAGGTAACATTATATTTCTATTTTCTAGTTTTGAAAGTAATTAAATGATAAAATATATACTTCAAAATTGATGGGTTTAAAATTTTTTTAAAAAGAACCTAAGTTGTTCATATCTTGATATATATTAAGAGACTATAAATAATAGGACTTCCGCAATTAAGCTGGAACAAAATTCGTACTTTAAATTTTTCTAAGAATCTTCCACACAATTGAAATACTCTTTGACGTTTAGATTTGCAAAGCAGATATGAATGGAGTTGAGTTCCAAATCGTATTTTTCCAATAGGGTCATTCTCTTCGTTCACCATTGACCGGTGTGCTTCATATCATTGTATTCGATCACTATATTTACCATCGCATTGAGCTCCAACCCGATTGTTAATATTTTTTTTGGTAGGAACCCGATTGTTAATATGGATGTAGCAGTAGCACAAAATCTCAGGAACAGCTGATCTTTGATCAGTATTCACTCAACTCGTACACTGTCTATACAATACAGGAACGTCACTGAAGTAATATCATACGACAATATAGCAGCAGTTACAATTTCACTAAGGAAAAGACCATTGTCTCGCTACAAGAATTTCGCTTTCATCTAATTTAACAATCGGAAAAAATAAAGCACAGTAAATCAATGGTTGTATACTGAAAATGTCAGAAGATCAATTTGTTCCGCAGCCTACATCTTGGGTTTTTCTTATAACTGCCATCTAACATCAATCCTGAGCTTCAGGTACGTTTACCTGAATATAGACATAGCGAGGAAACAAAAGATATTTAGCTGCAGAACAAAATCTGCTACAATCTTCCCAAAAAATTTACTCAAGTAAGCCTGAGGTTTGATCTCTATCAGAACAACGGAAATGCTAAATGTGACTTATATTTACAACAATATATCTTGTGCCTCTGTAATATATCAGAGATGAATTCCAAGTTCAAACCATCTAGGAAGCTAACTGCTAATGAACAGTTGTAAGTAAAATATATAACCAAAAAACAAGCATGTAATTTGTTTAGTAGAACAAAAATGTTCTTTCCATGCATTCACACACCAAAACTAAAGAGAAAACATACCTTAGGATCTTCAAATCTATTTTGATGGTTCTCATTCCACACTTTCCATGCGTTTCTCACTTTGTTTAAATGTGCATCTGGTATACTTGTGTTCGCATCCAAAATCTCAACCCATTCTCTCCAAGGAGTTTCAGAAGTATCAAGAAATTTGGAAACTTGAGGTAACAATGCATCTGAATAAAACTTATTAACAACTTTGCTAATTTCTTCTGAATGTACCAATGTTTGCATTTCAGGCCTTTTGTTGCCTGGTACCTTCCTCACTGAGAAGTCATTCCCTCTCAATAACAGAACTTCCGATGGGGCAAGAGGTAGCACAATACGAGTAAACTTGTTAAGCGACAGCTCAAGTATATCTTTAGGGAGTAGGTTACGCTTGACAGCCACAGCAGTACCAACCATCTTGCGTATCTGTTTAAGATCAATTGATAAGTAACTTCATTCATAACCTTTTGATGATCAAAGACAAACAACATACATAATCCTGTCCTTAACAAGTACTTACTAGACTACAATGATAATTTTATCACAAAACCCACATCCAGTTTTCTAAATTCCGTGCTTCATTAGTAAGGACACTTTTTTAAAAAATGGATGGAATAGGCTTTCAGAGAATCTCAAGCAAATCTTAGCTTCTAACATTACAAAAGTGCTTGTTATAAAAGTATATGAATCATGTAGAACATTTTCTAATAAGTCAATTACATTAGTCCATTATTAGCTAAGTCTAAAATGATATTAGTTTTCCACTCAGATGAGTGGTGACCCATAAAAAAAAGTCATAAATTATGTGCTAGACATTGATAAACGATATACTTAACACTAGCACAATGTAAGTATGATAACTTACTTGGTGCAACATGAAGGACTCGCCAGATATAGAAATCTCAACATAAGCCATCCCAAGTGACATATCTAGCTTCCCACAAGAGCAACAATATATTCTTCTCCAATGCGCAGAACTGAGTTTATCAGCCTCGTCAGTTTCATTAAGCCATTTTGCACGGATAACTTCATCAGAACTTGGATATCTACAGTTCTTTCTATTGTCATCTTGAGAACCGACAACATTATCATCATCACCGGACTCTGAATAATTAGGCACCTCTTCATCATATAATACATCACCGGGCTCTGTGCCCATATGATCTTCATCATCTTTTTCCTCTTCTGGAAAATATGTTGCCTCAAATTTCAATCTGTCATTCTTAATGCGTTTGCCAGAACGCTTCTTAGGTAACTTTCTTCTATACTTTGCTCGTGCAGTGTAGTTATGAAACGGATGGTCTCCCTAAAATGTATTTGCAAAAAATAATTTAGCTATCAAATTTACGAATCTTTTCACAAGTAACGAAATAAACATGGCTCAAGAAGGCTTTTCAACCTTTAATTATAAGGCAGAGTAAAATAAATGCAAAAGATGAGTCGAAACGCATAACAAATAAGCAAGTAAGAAAAAATCTTAAGAGCCAAGCAGCTACTTACCATGCAATATACAAACTACAACAACAAGAATCAAAACCCTTACAATTGAGATGAGACAGCCAGTATTGGATATGTGCAGTCATGTTGCAAAAATAGCTATTTGCTAACTACCCACCCCTTGACCTGTTACCAATGTGTGATTAAATGCAGATATTCCCATAACAATGTAAATGACTACTTCAGAACTACGTATGATAGTTGAAAAGGAAACATACCTCAAAAACATTTAAAATGCTATTAAAATCTGATATATGATAATCAATTTCAGATGGGGAGCAATTCTTTGTTATCCCAATAACTTCAGCTGGAAGAAGATAAGAATAATTTCGAACAGTGCATTCTCTGCGAGGATCAAAGGACCTGGAAGAAATATAACATAATAATCTTTCAACACATGACAAGGAGCATATGTAAGATATTTTATCCTGTAAATTATCCTTTCCAGTCACTGTAATTTACTACCTTGCAATATGTATCAGATTATTAACCACAACAAAATGCTGGTGTAGGTCCTCCACTCCCAAGGTACACAAATAAACCAGCAAATCATCACAATAGCAAAGTCTCAGACTAACCGAGTGCTCAGGAGTCAGGCCTAGTGTCTAATTAGATTCTTGAGTTCTCAGAGGCAAGGAGACAGGGCCCGGCAATGTCAGCAAATGCTACAATTATACCAATTCAAAACACAGAAATGTGATGCATTGAATCATGTACCTTTTTGAAGGTAATATGCTGAAAACTCTTATATCTCCAGGAAGATATGAATTGATATAATTTGCAAGAAGAATGCCATTAGGATCGTCCTTCCATGCAAATTCAGGAATTTCCATCTTCAGCGATATAGTGGTCGCCAACGAATGAACCTAAGCTTGACAAAAGGGGGCAACCATCACCATTTTAGCTACCATTATTGAATAACCCATTATCAGCTACCTTAAGCAAATAGTATATCAACAACAAGAAGGTGGCCACACCACTTACTCCTTTATCAGTCCGGCTACTTCTAGCCCAAGCGATTCTGTTCAGATTACCGAAGTTGCTATCCAGAATTCCACCAGCTTTATAAATTGCAATTTCTAACTCACGTTCAATAGCTGTGATTCATAATCCCACATTTGGCAATTTTAGTATAACAATCAAAAGAGTTGCCAGAGCCAATATATGTTTTAATCAAACCATCAAGCATCATGCTCTGAAGCATAGAGCTTGATGAACACTATGAAGTAAAGATTGCAGAAGAAGGAGAAAAGTGAAAACCTACTCGGTAGATCATCGTACCGCTGCATTTGCAAACCTGATAGGATAATCAAATCAAATTCAGCCTCCATTGCAGGTGAAATTAGGATTCATAACAATTTGAAGGGACTAGGGGGTTTCGTAAGGTGTGTGGTGAGATGACCTTTATAATTGGTGCCGACATACCCGACGCGCATGACGACCTTCTTCTTGCAAAATGATTTCCATTTGCTATCGTTTGAAGAATCTTTGACGGTCTCGGGCTCAGTAGCTAGCAGCGTAGAAGAGGAGGAACGAGAAGAAAATAAGCACCGTACTAGAAGAGGATAGGGTTTTGGGGATATTCGAAGGAAAGACGAATGATAAGATATCCATGGCGACAGATGAAGTCGGAGAGAAGAGACCGCCATCGGCGCAACCCTATGCCGCCAAAGTCGACACTGCTTCACCGCCACATCAAATGCGTATGGGCGGCAGGGTGAGAGAGGGTTGGAAAATCATCAACTGAACCGAAGTAACCGGAAAACAAAAAATTGACGCCTTCCCAAAACAGAAAACCGGAAGACCGGTTAATATCGATATTTCTTTTTTTTTTTGAATAAAAAAAAATATTTAAAAAAAACAAAATCAAAATAAAATATGAAATAGTTCAATGATACTTAAGAATTCTATTTTTTTTACCAATAAGAAAGTCTCATTTAGTGAACTGTTTGTTTGTAAAACAAATATTTTATATGTGCAATTTATAAGAATTTTTGTAAGTTACAAAACATTCCCCTATAAATACTTTTATACACTTAGTTATAAGTTACATTTTTTATTATATATTAATGGTAACAGTGTTAATCCATAAAAGATTAATAATTTTGGTTAAACATTCTACTGAAATTTTATATTATTGTATATATACTTTAAATATATATTGTTATTTTTATAAGTTAAATTTATTATTAGGGTAGCTTGTATTGATTTGATGAGATCTCTCATTTGTTTGGATATCGGGGTTTTTTGTTGTGTTCCAACACGGCCTCTACGAAGATGTCTAAGCAAAAGCTTGCATTGAAAACCAACATCCGTTTCTTTCCTTTGTTTTTTACACGTTTGAGTTTTTTTCTTTTTCAAGTCTTCAGACGTAATTTTTAGGATGATCGGTTTTGCTATCCAAAGAGGGGTAGCAACACATATTGGTATCCGTATGAAGTAGAGACTGAGAGCCCGTTTGGTTTAAACTCCGGAAACGGAAACGGAATGGAAACGAATTTAGTCCATACATACACCCTTGTTCATGAAGTTGTTTGGAATCATTCCTTGTGATTTGAACTAATTATAGTAGAATTTGATTAGTTTTAATACCCTATAGTAGGGCTGTTCATTTTCCGGTCCGGTCCGGGTTTTGGACCGGACCTGGACCGGAACAAACAGGTCCGGTCCTCGGTCCAGGAATTCCGGTCCAAAACCGGTCCGGTCCGGTCCGGTCCGGACCGATATTTTTTTTAAAAAAAAAGAATTTTTTTTTAGTTATAAAATATTATAAATATATTAAAATTTTAGTGAAATAAAAATATTAAAATTAACTAATTAAGTCTCGGTCCGATCCGGTCGCAATAGGCTTGGTGCGAAAAAAATGAGGAAAAAATAAAAAATTTAAAATAATTTTTTTTTTTTCCGGTCCATCCGGTCCTGGACCTGGACCGAATTTTTCAGTCCATTTCCGGTCCTTCCTTTTCCGGTCCGGTCCAGGTCCGGACCGGTGAACAATCCTACCATATAGGGTAACAAAGTAGGGAGAAACAAGTGCATTTTGCATGAAATCAACTGACATGATTCCATGAACAAGATATATACGTGGACTATATTCGTTTCATTCCGTTTACGAAGTTAAGGACAAACGGGATGAGATTATTTGTCTACGAAAGTTAATATTTTTTAAGCTTATTTTTCCAGCAAAAAGAGGAAGAGAAAAGCCTTCCCACCAAACCAACACCCGCAAACCCTAGAAAAGCATCTAATCACAAAACTCAAAACTCAAAACTCACACACGAGAGAGACAGCGAGAGAAAGGAAGGTTATCCAGTTTCCGATGAACACCTCCGTTATCCTTGCCTCTTCCCCTTCTTCCAAACCTCCTCTCCTCCTTTCCTCATTCCTTCCTCCCACTCCTCTCTCTTTTAAATTATCCTCTTCCCTTCCTAGACGACGACGACGTTACCGAATCCCCTCACTCCGATGCACCTCTTCCGTCGCCGAACCAACCGTCTCCGCCTCCTCTCCGCCGCCCTTCAAACCGGAAATTTTCGGTCCTAAGAAGGACCTCACTGGAATTCAGTCTGTCGCCGGTAGCTTGTCACCGCCATTGAGGTTAGCTGGTTCGGTCGTCGTGGTGGCTGCGGCTTTAGCTGCAGGATATGGATTGGGTCTCCGAATTGGAAAGAATCAGAATGCAGCTTATGGTGGCGCTGTTGCTGTTGGAGTTGCTGCTGGTGCTGCTGCATACGCCATAAATGCCTGTGTTCCCGAGGTGGCTGCAGCCAATTTGCATAATTTTGTGGCGGATTGTGATGATCCTCTTGCACTTACCAGGAATGACATCGACGGAATAGCTAAGAAGTACTCATCAGTTACCTTCTGGTTTTATGGATATGTGATTATTAATCGTTTAATACTTGTGCAATGCCAAAGTTATGTTTTTTCCATGTCAAATATGGGTGCTTTATTTTGTGTCATAGATGAGTATTAGGTGTAAAATGTGAAGGGCCATTACTTTAATTTCCATTAGATCATTGCTATGAGCTAATTCTTGACGTTTTATTTTTCAGATATGGTGTTAGCAAGCAGGATGAGACATTCAATGCGGAGCTTTGTGACTTATATTGCAGGTTAGAAAGCAAAAAATGTTACATATTTACAAGCATGTAATACATGAATAAGATATGTTAGCATGTCCCATTTGGTCTCTCATCTTATCACTAGTGGATTATTAATTTTCCGTCACATTTCTCGTGATCAATTTGATAGCAAATTTTTTAGTATGCATCTTCCGCGAGTTGTTCATTTATATATATCTGTCGTGTAGATTCGTGTCATCAGTGCTCCCTTCAGGAAGCGAAGATCTTAAGGGTGATGAAGTTGAAACTATTATTAAATTTAAAAATGCTCTGGGAATCGATGACCCTGAAGCAGCTAATATGCATATAGAGGTTCGTTACGGGGGCTTTCTGTGAAAATAAAGTATCTGCTAGTTTATTTTGGCTATCAGCTTTGTTTTTAGAGTCAATGTGTTTTTTTTTTCTGCTTATCCTTGCTATCTCTTGGATTTAGATTGCACGGAGAATATTCAGACAAAGGCTTGAAACAGGAGATCGTGATGCTGATGCCCAGCAGCGTCGGGTAAGATAATTGGGGTCATGTCGTTTTCATGTTTCAATATTTGATAATTTCGAATATCAGCTTGACCAGCTGTAGTGATTTCCAGAGCAGGCATTTCAGAAGCTTGTTTACGTATCCACCCTTGTTTTTGGAGATGCTTCAACTTTCCTTCTGCCTTGGAAGCGTGTTTTTAAAATAACTGATTCTCAGGTATCATTTTATAATACATATACCTCTTATCCTGTATGTTTCTGGTGGAGAATAATATCATAGTACAGTGAACAGTCATGAAAAATTACTGTCAATTATTATTGACCAAAAGGTCCAAAACAAATGATATGCCAGGTTGAGATTGCTATTCGTGACAATGCTCAAAGGTTATATGCTCAAAAGCTGACATCAATTAACAGAGGTTAGTATTTAGATATCAATCTAGCAACAAAATGAACATTACTATTTTATCATTTGCATAACTAAATATGCAGTATTCTGATACCTTAATGTATTTATTGATGTTAGTCTGAGCATCTTTTTGTTAATCTCTATTCATGCACGCCGTCATTGCCTAATTATGACCGAAAGACCTTTCCGTTGTTTCAACAAAGATATAAGGGGTCCTATTGCAGTTTATGTTATAAGCTTTATTTGATTTTAGACTTCCCTACCTTAGGATAAGCTTTTAATAGTTTTTTTTCCAATATCCTACAGATCTGGATGTAGAACAACTTGTTAGCCTGAGGCAGTTCCAGCTTACATATCGCCTCTCTGATGAGGTATTGTATTGCCCTGTGACACTATTTTCTCTTTCAGTCCTGTTGTCTTTATGTTTCTCTCTCCCCATGTGCATCTTTATGTATGTATGTGTATTTTATATATATATATAAATGTGTGATTGTTCATGTGTTGTCTCATTTATTTTGTAATCCATTAATTGAGTTAATTTTGTGCAGTTGGCCGAGGAATTGGGCAGGGTACATATGAGAAAGCTTGCTGAAGAAAATATTTCTGCAGCTGTGGATATACTCAAGTCTCGTACAGGAGCAATGTATGAATGCCACATGCTTTAGAGTAGTTTCTTTAATTTAACTACTTACTAGTGCACACGTATCTTTCTCTCCGTATCAGATTCTAATGCATTATTGTGTTATAGGAGAGGGAAAGAGATTGTAGATGAGCTCAATAAGGTACTAGCATTTAATAACCGACTTCTTTCACTTGGAAATCAATCAGATGCTAGTAGATTGGCTCGCGGGATAGGGCAGGTTTCACTCAATGGTACAGTTTCTAGCTCACAATTTTGTTTCTCATATTCTCCCTGTTTCCCCTATATGTCATAAAATAGCTTCTTGACGAGTGTCACTCATTATATCTTCAGGTGGTGAGTTTGACAGTGACAAAAGAATTGGTGACCTGAAGGCCCTCTACAGAGCGTATGTAGTAGACTCATTGTCTAATGGCCGTCTGGAAGAAAGTAGGGTAAGGAATTAACAATTACTGTTTTTCACTCTTGGGTTTCCACTGTTCTGATGGAAATATTTTTCATGCATGAATACCTACATACCCAACAAACTTGACAATTTTTATATTTGTTAAGTGGAAGTTGCATAAAACAACTAGTTTTGAGTGGTGTGCAGAAATTGCATGCAATTCACTTAATGTAAAAATAAGATGGAACTATAGTACTATGTAATTCGTGCACTCGATGTCATTTGTACCAATGATGAAATTCTATGATGATGAGTGGAAAAATGGAGGTGTACTACATATCATTTGATACATTTTATTAAATTTATAATAATGCTCTGCTCCAATTTTTGGCTTCCACTGTGAATGTGTAGTCTGAGTGACAATATCTGCACATATAACGTTCATGATATTTTCAATTTGAATGAAAATTTTGTGGCAATAACCACACAATTGTTGTTTTATGCGATGTTCTCTTTTTAAAATAAATGGACTCAAATCTGTAACGGTTTCTTCCCATCTCTGCTTTGCTAGCTTGCTTGTTTACATTTTGATAATAATCTCTGATTGATGTATTTCTCATTTGGTATCCCTCAAATATATGCTTACCTAAACTTGTTTCTTATCCAATTTTGTAGGCTACTGCCCTCAATCAGTTAAGGACCATATTTGGTTTAGGAAAGCGGGAAGCAGAGGCCATCACGCTAGATGTTACCTCTAAGTTGTATCGCAAACAATTGTCACAGGCCTTCTCCGGGGGTGAACTGGAAGCAGCAGATAGTAAAGCAGCTTTCCTTCAGAATCTCTGTGATAATTTGCGGTTTGATCCTGAAAAGGCTAGTGGGATCCATGAAGGTAGTAAATGAAATCTAGAGTAAATTAAAGTTTAAAATTAGAGATTGCTTCTTTTTTCTTGTTTTGCATCAGTTTTGTACCTATTGATGCTTTGTTGAATGTTGATATGACCTGTCTTTATTATTGCATCCTTGGCTATAATCATGCCTTTAACAAGGTAATTCAGTAACTGATGTTGCTTTTAGATGAAAGAAACATACCAATCGTTTTCTAGAATTTGCTTTCTGTGTGAGCTTATGGCTAATATGCTTTCCCACGGCTCTTTCTTCATCAATGTAATGCAGAAATTTACCGCCAAAAGTTGCAACAATGTGTGGCTGACGGTGAGTTAAGTGATGAGGATGTTGCTGCTCTTTTACGTGTGCGGGTCATGTTATGCATTCCTCAGAAAACTGTTGAGGCAGCTCATGCTGAGATCTGTGGCCGTCTGTTTGAGAAGGTATTTAGTTTTATTACGTTTCATATGGCACTATGGCAGTTATGAAGTGTCAAAATATGGAATATAACTTGAACTTGTAAATTTGAGATTTCTAGCTTCTCATTCTCTCTTGCCATTCTCTTCCGATATCAAACCCTAATTGATAAGTAAAATGCACTACCATTTGAATTATAAATCCTCTTAAGTGCAGAATGAATAGCATTCAAGTGCAATATGCTTAGACATTGACTAGTCAGCTTATAGGTATGACCATCTGAAGATCTGTATAGTGCATTAATTGAAATTTTAGGGAACAACTTCCCTTCTAAGGCTTTGCCCTGTTGTTAGTACGAGAAATATTTCTCGATTTCATCTGTAAGTGTGATATTTGCATTGCACTATTTCCTATTTCGAGACATCTTGTGTCATCAACATGGTGCTTTGCTTCATGTTGTATGCACTGATAATTGTCATCCTTATATCAATGTGTTGTTTTCTTTGTCCAAAGGCCAAACTTCATAAGTAGTCATGTTCTTTTTTCCCCAAAGAGTTACTTTGGTTTTGTACTTGTACTACTTTTTTTGTATGCCAATCAGTAACAAAACTAGATGGAATGTTTCGTCGAGCAAGTGATATGTTAACTTGTTTCATGTTGAGTTCAAGTTGACTTATCTTTAAGAGGGGTATATAGGCTGTGTTATTGCTATTAATGAATTAGCAGTCAACTGTTTCCATTTGTCAAGATAAATCAAGAATATTCATTGATAAGATTAAAAAAACGTTTCAGAAAACCTACCTAAGCTAATGTTGAAGAATTGTCCTGTGTCTACGTTGATTTCAGCAATGAACTTGGTTTTGGTACAATGATGGTGCACAGCACTAGCCTCTGTGTATTACACTGATCATTGATGTAGTTTAAAAGGACATTATTTCCTCTATTTGCAGGCTGTAAATGATGCAATTTCCTCGGGTGTGGATGGTTATGATGCCGATGTTAAAGCTGCCGTGAGAAAGGCTGCTCATGGCTTGCGCCTGACAGGGGATGTTGCTATATCAATTGCCAGCAAAGCGGTAACTACTCTCTCAAAATTATTAGAAATTCAGTGCAATCATGCTTGCCTTTGCATATATCCTATATCTACTTGAATTGCATTTCATTTAGCCTAGTTGGTTAATCTGTAAGAAGAAAACTGAATTATTAGTACAACCTTCACTCGGAGGTCCAGGAGCTTGTGTGATAGAAAATATTATCAGGTCTTATTTTTTGTGTTTATAGTTATCAATTGATGATTGAAAGGTACACTTTAGAATATAATTATATAGTTCATTCAGATTTCAGTCATAAGGTGCATATATGTTGCAGCCAACGTTTTCAACATGAGCTAGTTAACAATTTAACATGAGATTGCAACTAATGTATATATGCCTATGTGCTTGTTTACATGTTCTTGTTGCAGGTTCGGAAGTTGTTCATAACTTTCATTAGACAAGCAAGGGCAGCTGGAAATCGAACTGAATCTGCTAAAGTACTCAAGAAGATGATTGCATTCAACTCATTGGTGGTGACTGAACTAGTAGCAGATATCAAAGGTGAACCAACTGATTCTACGAAAGATGAAATAGTTGAAGAGGAGAAAACCCTACCAGAAGAAGAAGAGGAGGAGGAAGATGAATGGGATTCTATTCAGACACTGAGAAAGACAAGACCTGGTTCGGAGATTGATGAAAAAATAGCTAAGCCTGGACAAAAAGAAATCACACTAAAAGACGATCTACCTGTGAATGAGAGGAAAGAGCTGTACAAGACATATTTATTATATTGCCTGACTGGAGATGTTATCAAGATTCCATTTGGTGCACAAATTGCGACAAAAAAAGATGACAGGGAGTATCTTTACCTAAATCAGCTTGGTGATATTCTAGGCATGACACGTGCAGAGATCGTGGAGGTACATCGGGGCTTAGCTGAGGAGGCTTTCAGGAAGCAAGCTGAGGTAATTCTGGCAGATGGTCAATTGACAAAAGCCAGGATTGAGCAATTGAATGAGGTGCAGAAAGAAGTAGGTTTGCCTGCCGAGTATGCTCAGAAGGTGATGAAGAACATTACTTCTTCAAAAATGGCTTCTGCAATTGAAACAGCAATTCAACAAGGAAGACTCAACATAAAGCAGGTCAGAGAACTCAAGGAAGCAAGTGTAAATCTGGACTCCATGATTTCAGAAAAACTTAGAGAGAATCTCTTTAAAAAGACCGTGGACGAGATATTTTCCTCTGGTACCGGAGAGTTTGATGAGGAGGAAGTATATGAAAAAGTCCCTGCTGATTTAAACATAAATCCCCAGAAAGCAAGAGCTTCTGTTTTTGAAATTGCCAAAACAAGATTGTCTGACGCTTTGGTTCAAGCAGTGGCATTGTTGCGACAGAGAAAGCACACCGAAGTGGTATGACTCCTTTCATATCATCTTTATCACGTCTATTGCATATCGGTTTTTATTTTTCTTCTCATTTTCAAATATACAGGTTGCTACTCTCAACAACCTCCTGGCTTGCGATAAGGCTGTACCTGCAACACCTTTGTCTTGGGATGTACCAGAAGAGCTGGCCGATCTCTTTTCTGTATACTTAGCCAGTGAATCGTCGCCTGAAAAGACGTCACGCTTACAATATTTGCTGGGAATAAGTGATTCTACAGCTGAAGTTTTGAAACAGAGGGGGTATAAGCTGCAAGATGAGTCTAAGGAGGAGGATTTTGAGTTCTAGAATGACATCTGAGTGATAAAATGTTTTAGTAGGCATGCTGTTTATTACTTGGCTCTTTGCCCTCATATTGTCGAAATAGGCATTTTGATGAAACTAAGTTTGCGTTGCCTTGTCTAGGGATGAATCTGAGTTTTTTTGTTTTGCTTTGTTTGCATCAATCGGCTATTTGAAATGTAGTATATATGGATGCTCAGTGGCAATAAATATGTGTTTTCTTCACTTAAATTGGCTATAGTGTGGTATTGTCTTCACTATAACTCGAAATTTCGAGGTTGTGCTATAGCCAAAACATCCAAACAGGTCTGATCATACTTGCATATGAAAATAATGGTTTCAATATTAGACTTTATCATTGTTCAGCTAATTCAGCTCAAATTGTCAAACATTTCAGACTTCATTTGGATGAAAAGACAAACCAAAGAACAGAGTTACAGCGATGAGAGACACTTGATTTGGAGGGATATTCCTAGATGCAATCTATAGCAGCGTGACAGTAATCAAGAAATTTGTTCATCATTCGATGAAAATCATGCCTGATGAATGTTGCAAATGGCAGTAGTGATACTTTTACAATCATACTCCATGATCTTCATCCAGTTCTCAAAGTCGCCGATTTCCTGCAAATTTAAACAAATAATAAGACTCTAATCTCCACGGCAAGCAAGCCTGAAACAATTATACTAGGGTTTCAGTAATCCAATTTCCGATCAGAATATTCCATCCGAACAGCTATAAAACTGAACCCAAAAAAAACATATGCACTTAAAGAGACCGGAGTTGAGACGAACCTTAACAGCAGTGTTGATAGATCGGGAGGCGGCGAGCCATTGATCGGTTTGCTTCTTATAGCGAGCAACGGTGGCAGAGAGCGATCTAATTTCGTGTTCGATCCGCTTCTCGTTGATGAAGGATTCTTGTACTCCTCCATTAACCGAATCAACCAAAAGCTCCGATACCTTACCAGCTCTCCATACGGCCTGCCTTTTGGCTTTCTCTATTCGCAAAAGTTTAATATTCAATTTTCGTCAAGTTCAATCTGAATCTAAAACTGGTAGTGGAAATTAGCATCACAAAAGGTGAATAATTATCGATCATGAAAATGAAATTACAGAACGAACATGAGAGAAGGAAGAACCCTAACCGGTTTGTTCGCGGAGTTTGAAGGCTTGGAGTTGATGATGGTGAAGTAATTGGTGGAGAGAAGATTGAAGAGGAGAGGAATGTGAAATTGGTCTCTCTGCTGCTGGGCTCAATCCTCGCGTACGCGCCAGGGGTAGCTGTGGCATCGACATTTCTCTCTCGATTGAATTGGCCGATCAAAACGTCGGGAGACGTCGTCGGGTTGTATAATAGCCCAACGGCGGCGAGTCCACAAGCACGATCACTACGACATCGTTTCAGCAATTTACTCGCGTCAAAAGCGTTTTGTTATAATTTTTTTTTAAAATTTTTGTTGAACAAAAAAACGTTTCTTTACTTGAGGAGAGAGTACGTAATCTCTGCGAATTAGTTGTGTTTTTATTGCATTTAGATAATTGTGTTTTTTTTTTTTATAAACAAAGACTATTAGTGCATGTTTATTTTTTTGTTTAGTTTTTAACGAGTTTATATAAATAAATTAGGTATTAAGGATGAACAAAGAAATAATTATTGTGAATAAATTTGAAAATATTTATTTTCAAAAATAATATTCATAACCGATTATATTGGGATGTAGTAAAAACGGTTAGTTCACCGCTAATCCTACGTCCTAAAATCCTCTTTAACCCTCCTCTCAATATATTTTTTCTAATAATTTTTCCTCTTAAAATTCAATATTTCAACGTCGTCGCAACACATTGAAGATAAAACCTTTCAAAACTTGCGCTATTCAATTCACTTAAGTTAAAGTTTTTCAACACATTCGCTCAGAAGTTGAGTTGTTTAACGCAAATACATTACTTTATGTTGCATATCTCGTAAATTGGACGTAAAACCCTACTTATTCTAGCTATCAAATTTTGTCTTTCTAAGAAAAGTTCAAATTGTTTTTTAACGTTACATACTGATTCTTTTGAGTATGAATATACACTAATTGTTATTACCTTAGATTGCGACTTCAAATCTATCATTCGTCTAAGAATCAACCACTAAATCTTCCAAATAAAAAAATTGATAATATTAAAAAAAAAGTTAGTGAAGTTGCTTGCCAAAAAAAAGGAAACACAGAAAACAAAAGAAAAAAGTCAACTCAATTGATTAGTTTGTGCTGATCTCATCATTCACAACAGTGATCAATTCCTCTTGATTAGTATTTGAGATTTAGGGTTTACTATTGAAGGTCAAGAACTGGTGCGAGTCTAACAACATTAATTCTACCGACTTCTCTTCATCTTCCTCCTTAATTACAACTGGTTGTTTTGATTGTTGGTTGGGCACGAGAAATTTCAAGAAATACACGTGAAATCGAAGACCTTTTCTCAAAATGTTCTCCCCTTACCCCTATCAATCTCCTATTATTATATTCTGGAGGGAAATTGTTTTAAAGTTATAACTAATTCCAATTTTAAATCCTTTCTTAGGAAAGCCCAGATACAGATTCGGGTCCAACACCGGGCTCTTGCTTGTTCATGTGAGCGCCATCATTCATATAAATGCCTTCGTTCATGAAAAGCTCGATCTCCTTTCCGATTTGGGGGATTTTTTATTCTGGGCATCGAGCAAGAGCCCTCTAAATCTCGATTTCCTCATTTTTGGATTCGATACTAGGCACTAACTGAGGTAAAATTGCTTTTCGGACCCTTCAATTTTTTTATTCATCAAATTGATTTGCATCTTAAGTTGATATCGGAGCTAGATTTTGAGTTCCCCCTTGCATTGCTTGCTTTAAAAAAGTCTGATCGGCTATATAGATCGAATCCACGTATTGATTGATTTGGTGGGTTTAGAGTTATGGGGGTTTTAAGGATTTCGTTAGGGTTGGGAGGATTTTTTATTGATAAGCAAAGTAGATGCCCTTTTGTTGATTAGAATTTTACACTTTTGTGTTTTGGATGCACTTCTTCCTTTTCATTTACTTATCTGTGATGCTTTATTTGGTCAATGTGATTAGAGTTTACCTTAATATCTTTGTGTTCTATCCATTCAAATTTTCAGATTTGATGTAAAAGCTATTCAGAACAATATCAATGATGGTTTACCACTATTCCATCCACATTTTACATTCATCCTGTTGAATATGTTGTGAGTAGCCAATAGCAGTGCCAAGCCAGTATGTTTTGGGGGATAATTATTAATTTGAGATGCTGAATTTGTCTTAATCTATTCCTATTTGCTGATGTAATATTTTTGTGTGTAACAATACTAATAATAGTAAATCCTTAAGCATTCTCCTTACTTACGATTGCAGCCATACAGCTCGGACCCTGCACATTTTGCAGCATTTTCAGGTTCACTCTTCTTTGAGGAACATTCAGGGGATGCTGAAAAATGTGTTTGTTGTATGTTCAGTGTACCTTGTCTGCATATCCTGAGGTTGTTATTTTCCAGAGTCTACTGTGCTGTTTTCTTGATAATCTTAGAACGTCTTATTGCAACGCGCTGTTTCTCTTCTGTATGCTGACTGGAGCCACACGGCATAACATGCCCATATTGTTCACGCGTGATCTTTGCGAAGACGGTTGAAGTTTTGTGGAATTACTACTCCTGTATTGTAGATAAGAGTATCAGTTTCTCATTGGCAGGAGATAATCAATAGCGTACAGTCTATTTAGGTTCTGTGTGACGGCATGGATAATAGCAATGGTTATTTGATGGGGAGGTATGAATTAGGTCGATTTCTAGGCCAAGGCACTTTTGCCAGGGTTTTTTATGCAAGAAGTTTAAGGACCAGTCAAAGTGTGGCGATCAAGATCATTGACAAGGAGAAAGTTGTGAAAGTGAATTTGATGAATCAGGTCAAACGTGAAATATCTGTTATGCGAAAGGTGAGACATCCTAATATTGTGAACCTTTATGAAGTGATGGCCACCAAGAACAAGATTTACTTTGTCATTGAATATGCTAAAGGCGGGGAACTTTTTGACAAAGTGGCTAAAGGCAAACTGAAAGAAGATGTTGCACACAAGTATTTCCAGCAATTGATCAATGCTGTGGATTTCTGTCATAGTAAGGGTGTATACCATCGTGATATAAAACCAGAAAACTTACTCTTGGACGCGAATGAGAATTTGAAGGTTTCAGATTTCGGTTTAAGTGCTGTGGTGGAGTCTAAGCGTCTTGATGGGCTACTTCACACAGCTTGTGGAACTCCAGCTTATGTTTCTCCTGAAGTCATTAATCAAAAGGGTTATGATGGAGCCAAATCGGATATTTGGTCTTGTGGGGTGGTTTTGTTTGTTCTTATGGCTGGTTATCTTCCATTTCATCATAGAAATTTGATGGAAATGTACAGGAGGATACGCAAAGCAGAGTTCAAGTTTCCAAAATGGTTCTCTGAAGACATTCGCCAACTTTTGTTACAGATATTGGATCCAAATCCAGAAACTCGAATATCCATTGCCAAAATAAGAGAGACCTCTTGGTTTAGGAAAGATTTCGCCTTAAAATCTCCCAGAACAGACTCTAAAGGCAAGACTGTAAATACAGATGGGAATCCGGGGCCTTCTGGGGAAGAATCAATCAGACCTACAAAACTGAATGCTTTTGGCATTGTGTTTCTATTACAGAGATTCGGTTTGTCAGACACATTTAAAGAGAGTGATGGAAAGAAAGAAGTTATATTTACTTCCAAGCAACCGGCCTCTGTCATCATATCTCGGCTCATAGAAATGGCCAAATGTCTGAAGCTTAGAATAAAACAGACTGATAAGGGTCTTCTGAATTTTGAAGCGACTAAGGCAGGAATAATGGGACCTGTGTCAATTGACGTGGAAATATTTGAAGTCACCAAAACACACCATTTGGTGGAGATGAGAAAATCTAAAGGGGATACTATAGAGTATCAAAAGATGATGGCCGAAGACATAACTTCTGCTCTCCAAGACATTGTTTGGGTTTGGCAAGGCGAGCATCAACAACAAAACCATCTACATTAACAAAGCAGTTGCACAAACAACACTTAAAGGAGCAATAACTTGCAATTGAAGTGATATTGATGGTGTATATTTAGGGAAATTCCTCTAATTGTTTATCCAGCTACAATTTTGATCAGATGTGCTTAATTTTCTTGAGGACTTTTCATGTTTCTGACTTTCGTTTTTGTATTTACAAGACTACAACTGAAATTCTTAACAGGCATAGTGATAATAGTGTAATTTTCCAGTTCCTGTCAATATATCGGCATTTTTTACAAGTAGCAACGGATTTCTCTCTTTGGTTTTACTGATATGTAAGTCGGACCTAGGGCAAGTTTGGTATCTGCATACCCGTATCCTATGTTTTGTATATCCTTGAATGAGGATACGGGTGCTAGATATCAAAATTATACACGACTTGATATACTCCCAAAAATAGCGTTATCACTCATGTCTATATTTGATATTGATATCAAACGGGCCCTTACATGTTTAGTTCTTATCAACAGAAAGTCAATTATTTGTAAGCTTTTGAGCCAATAAATAGGAGGGACAGCAGCATAATTTTACCTGTGCAAGATTGTGATGTTGAGAGATAATTGTTGATTTCTAAGAAACCTTATATAAAAATACACAGCAAATGGGTAAAAGGAAGTTTTTGCTTCATTTCACAACATTATTTGAGTCGAAAACACAATGTTTTCACGCCTGAGAGAAGTGTATTACAGGAAAGAAATGCTTACAGTGAGATTCTAACTTATTCCTCGACACTGTAAATTCATTTATGTGAAATTTGAAATTGTACACTGAACAATCTATAGTTGAACAAAATCTGGAGATCTTGTGAGATCAATGACATTGCTGCGAGTAGAATCAACCTTTCTCTTTTTGCTGTAGTAAGGTGAAGGAGTAAACAGATCAATAACTTCAATTTGCCCGACAGTAGATGACTGCATTTTATCTGTGGCTAGTCTAGCTAGAGGAGATCTGTCTGCAGATATCTGAACATATTTACAATCACTATCCTCAATCACCACAGACTTTTCCACACAAGCACGCATGGGTGTATTGAGCTTCTCATCATCCTCTACAAGGAAAACTGATTCTCTTGGCTCTAGGATATCATGTTCTTGACTGCGTTGTGATTCAAGCTTGTCTTCTTGGTTTTCAGTAAAAGCATCAGTATTTTCTTCTGTAAGGTAAACTGAGTCTCTGGGCTCAAAGACATGGTATTCTTCTTGACTCCGTTGTGGTTCCTTATCTGCTTGGTTTTCGGTAAAACTGGAAGTGGCATTATAACAATGCCTATTTGCAACGGCATCATTCCCTAACGTAAGATCTTCAATACCATCATCACTCCCACTACATTCTTGTGGGTCGAGATCCAAGTCATCTTCATCATTGTGAAGAGACTGATTATTGTCTGAAGAGTAGCATGGAAGATCATCCATTGAACCAAACTGGATCTTCATTTGCCTCGGCAAGCTTGGACAAGCTGCAACATGGCTCATGTGCTTGGTTGAGAAGAAATTCACAGTGAGGTCCATACTAACCACAAAAAGAATCAGTTAATAATATTATTTTCAATTAAACAACAGAGACAAATTAGTTGTTAAGAAGAGCGTAGACTACTACCTCTGCCATGTGTGAAGGGTGAGCATAGTGAATGCAACTTTGATCTTATTTGGTAATCCAGCTAGGGATTTCAAATTGCAAGCTGCTTTCCTCACAGCTAATGATTCAGTTGGATGTTGCCATGCCCATTCAAACTGCAAGTAACCTCATCAATCCTTTGGTTTATCTAAAATATCTCAACTTCAGATCCATGAAATCAAAAGAAGCAAAGATTCAGGAACTCAAATACCTGAAGAGCGGCGACCTGTGTGGGGAAACCATAGATGCAAAGAATCATCTCCCATGGACGCTTTTTCTTAGTTCTGGTTGCTCCACTCGTAATCTCCCCATTGTGTTGACGTATTCTACGCTTCGGATTCACCGTGAATCTGAAGCAAAGAAGCTCAATTTTTCAGTAAACAGAAATCAAAATTTCGATTCAAAGATGATTTCATTTCTCAACTGTAGATAGTTGGAATTGAAAGAAATAGAAGAGGAGGAAATTCGAACCCGATGTAGGTATGACCCTTATGACGAGGACTGAGAGATGTTAAGAGGTAGCAAGCGAAGAAGCCCTTGTTGCCGCCTTCGGATTCTCCATTGACGTCGGTTAGGGTTTCCGAAGCTTTTTCCCCTTTTCTTTTCGGACAGTTCTTGCTACCCTTTCTCATAATTGATCGCGGCTATGTCCAATTCCCTTTTCTTACCCAACTCTCTCTATCTCTGATTCGATTTCCCCAAGGTCGCATGAGATTTGACCGTTACTAAGGATTTCAATTTTTGAATTCGCTCGCAAGAGTTCTACGATTGATATTTACCGTTGCCAGGCTAGATCCTTAGTCCTTATGTAGTTTTGTTCCAAGGTAAATTACACACGACCACCCTTAAAAAGTCGAAGATTACCAAAATCAACCAGATTTACACTTTTGTTAACAAAATACGACACTGATGCCGGAGATGTACCCATATTTACACTTTTGTAGGCTCCGACCAGGCTAGATAATTTATTTGTCCAAAATGTCCGGCCTACCTTGTTCGGACCTCCGATGATGTCAATTTGACCATGCCTACCCACAATTTATCAGTCTACGTGATGTACCTTATTCACAATTTATCACTTTACGTCTGAATTTATCATATAAAAAATAAACAACATAAATTTGAAATATAATTATAATTGCTTTACAAACGAGTTCAACACACGAAGAAACTAAAAACAAGTTACAATCCCAAACACATGCAAAAGCGAGGAGCAAAGTTGTACGAGTGAGATGAACTTATACGAGGCTTTAACGGTGATTCTGCATCTAGGTTATATTATATATATATATATATATATATATATATATATATATATATATATATATATATATATATATATATATATATATATATATATATATATAAGTCAGGTTGGCCAAGACACTAGCTCTAGTCCGTCTCATGAACAAATGGGTCAAGCCCAACCCGACCAAATTGGTTGCTTATACCCTTGATTTTCTTCGGGCGACCGGACGAGTCAACAAGAATTACAGAAATTTAAGCGTGAGATAAAGATTAAGTGAACCAAAAATCCAAAACAATGATAGTTTTAGCTAGCTAGATTACAATATCCTCACTATCATTCATATATTTTGTTTTATATCTTGAAATACTCATTTTCATTTTTCACCCTTTTCCTCATTTCATGTACCAACAAAGGAGTGACATGAAATATATTTACTGGGCCACGTGACACACTCAAGTTAAAAAAAAAAACTTTAGTTCTTGCAGTCGGTCGATTCAATTGTTTTAACTTATGAAATTATTGGGTTTGGATTTAATCAGGAAAAATAATCGGTTCAGTTCAATAACGAACAAATGAAATTCCAATCACCCACCGTTTAACATAAATTTCTATCTTTCAATTTTCGAGAAAGCTAGAAGTCGGATCTTTGAGATTCCCACCACCATAAGCGCTAAGCATCATGCCTCTTCTGGTCATCAGGCGTTCACCATCAATTCCCATTCTTTAGAAAATTTTTTTTTTGGTCATAGCCTAGAGGTGGAAAACGTTTAATTGTTTAATTGCTCAAACCTCTTCTAAAGATTCAATTGTTTGGTTCATATCTGTTGAAATTAGCCATAGAAAATTTTGAATTTTGGTTGGATTCAATAGTTTAGGTTATGATATTTATGTTATATTATTGATGCGGGATGATGTGGGTATTTAGTTGCACAACTGAGAGACCTTTAGAGAAGTAATAATGAATTAGAAGAAGATAATAAGAACCTAAGCTCAAAGGTGAAAGATATACCCATCTGAGCATGTAATCTCGATCTATTGATCCGTAATTAGTATGATTTTAAATTATGTTGGTCTTTTAGCAAAGTATTGTGACTTTTAAAGCTTTAAGGGATGTTGTTATGGAGAAAGATGCAACAACTATGCTATGAGAATATCCAACATGGTCATTGGATGTTTGAGATTGCTCCCTCATGTATAAAATCATTTGTACTAAAGTATGAGGATCTTTTTGCTCATATCTGGACAATGAAGAAGCGCTTGAAGGATGCGGATGCATTAAAAGATGAACTCAACTCAATCCAACAACAAATAATTAATTGTACATATGGTAATCTTCTTTGAATAACTAACAACCTCTAGTTTGGATCTCAGATTGAATAACTCTTATGGAGAGCCTGTATAGGGTCAATTGGGTTCCCTATGGAAGTCATCCCTTCAACTGTACAATTAATTGTTTGTTGTTGAATTGAGTTGAGTTCATCTCTCAATCCAGCCGTATTCTTCAAGCACTTCTTCGTTGTCATCTGAGCATAAAGATCATCCTACTCCAGTATAAATGATTTTATACATGAGGGAGCAATCTCAAAATCCAATGACTAATGATTTTAGATATCCACATAGCATAACTTTTGCATCTTTCTTCATAACATCTCTTAAAACTTTATAGGGCACAATATTTTGCGGAAAAACCAAAATTATTTAAAATCATACTAATCACATATTAATAGATCCAAATTACATGCTTAGATGGGTATTTCTTTCACCTTTCACCTTTGAGCTTAGTTTATTATTATGTTCTTCCAAACCATTATTACTCCTTTGAAGGTCTTTCAATTGTGCAACTAAATTACCCATCATCCCGCTACAACAATAAAGCATAAGTATCAAAACCTAAACTTATTGAATCAAACCAAAATTCAAAACTTTCTAAAAGTAATTTGAACATATATGAACCAATCAATTGAATCTTGAGAAGAGGTTTGAGGAATAAAACGTTTTTCACCTCCAGATTATGACCACCATTTTGCAACCTTTGTTTGAAAAGTCTTGGTTTTTCCAAGAAAAATCAAAGAACAAATGTATACAATTGAGAAAAGAAGGGAATTAGATGTTAATCATTTGACGACTAAAAGTGGCATGGTTCTAGCTGACCATTTGACGACCAAAAGTGGCATGGTGCTAGCGGTCATGGTGGTGGGAATATCAAAGATCGGACTTCAAGCTTTCTCGGAAACTAAAAGATATAAATTTACGTGAAACGGCGGATTATCGGAATTTCGTCTCTTCGTTAATAATTTTATGAGTTAAAACAATTGAACCGACCAGATGCAAGAACTACAATTTTTTTTTTAAAACTTGAGATTGCTACGTAGCTTAGTAAAATTGTTGGGACGGGATTTGGATCAGGGTTATGGATAGATGATTTGGATTGATTTTCTCCTTCCTTTTTCACATTATTTGTTAATCTGCTCAACTACTTTCTAAAGACAAATCTCCCAAATTCCCTTCTTCATGATATTGGCTGGGTTTTTTTTATGGTTTGGGTGCCTTCTTCTCAACTCTTAATTGCTGGCTTTGGTTTAATGCCCTTCATTATGCCACTATAAAACCGAATTGAATATTTAGATTAGGGTTTGTAAAATGTTTAGATTAGATTTGTTGAAATTTGTATCCATATTGATGATATCAAACATGCGTCAATTGTAAACAAAAAAAAGTATGTTAATTGTTGTTGGTTCAGAAACTGATTTCTATAGACTATAGTTATGAGTTGAAAATCATCAATGACAGTAAATAGAGAAAGTTCACATACAATCAAGCCTGAAGATGAAAATCTTCCCAACAGAAAAAGTACAAAGATATACACTTTTCCATAGCTTCAAATTGCAATTATCATTGGTACTTTAATTACAAGGAATTCATCCAAACAAGAGACAATCTCATAATACAATTACGGACACTGATGATCAATGATAAGCAGAAACGTACAGGGAAGGTAATAAGGTAATTCATGCACTATATATTCAGTTTACCAATACAATTGGAATTACAAACACAAATCAACACTTATAAACCAACAATTTAAACCCCAATAACTCACTAATTCCATGTTTACAACGACAACGAAATCTAGGGTTTATGCTAATCGGAACGTTTAGCAGCAACCAAATTCCTCCAGAGATAGCGGCCACTAGCCATGTCTACACACGTCCAGAATCCCGAACTCATCATCGAAATCACCTGACAATCGAAATCAAACCATTCGTAAGAACATAAAAAAGCCCTAATTTGCAGAGAAAGTAATTAAAAAAAAAAAACTCGAAAAGAGGTGAGAAAACAGTACCTTGGAAGATCGAGAGCAAGATTCAGAATCGGCGTTGGTCGAATCAGCATTGGTGTTGGAGTTCGATTTGGAATTGGAATTGTCGTCGAATTGAGGCTGGGAATTGAGATTCCTGAGGACGAAGAATCCGGCGAGGGTGGCGGACAAGAAGATGAGGATGATTCTCAAAGGGCACATTATTAATCAACGTCGATCGAGAGAAATCTCCGACGCCGAAACCCCCAACGAGAGAGGGAGAAGAAGGAATGATTTGATTGGGGTAAAGGGGAAAGTTAAGAGCAGGCGAGGAAAGTCAATGGTGGTTGAGCGGAGAGAAAGGTTGAAGAAGACTCGTCGATAACGGAAGAGGTGGCTCCCAGCTTGTGGCCTATGGCCTTGCCCCATTTTCCAATATAATAATACTATGTTTTGGCCTGTTGTCCAATTTTAAATATACAGAGGATAATATTTATTTTCCTAATGTTTTTCTCTAAACAAGAAATTTATATGGACATATACCGGTTTTTCCATTTATTTCTTTTTGTTACCATTCATGTTTTAACAGCTAGATTACCTCGTTATGTCTTTAACAGTAATTATTTTTTAGTTTTCTAACATTTGATGTTTAGTAAATCATTATCATGTCCCTAACAAACAATGATCAAATTTCTAGATTAAAAATAGATATTTTGACCGAATATTGTTTCACCTAAAAGATGTCAAGTCTGGAATTTCAAATTCATACGGGGCCGGTGCTTAATTTAATGTAATCACATAAAATAATCAGAATTATCATCAGATAAAACGTGTAATTAACTTTGGTTTCTCCTTTAGATTTTTTTAAAGATCAAGCCCCTAAACGAGAGATTCTTAGAAATTTCCCTTGATCTGGAAGCAAAGGGCAGTCGGGAATATAATTTTTTAGATCTGATATTTTACAATTACTTTTCTTACTTTAATTATTATAAATTTATTATCTTACTCAATTTAGAAGGATTCTTAATAAATTTAATTTATTAATTAAAAGTATTTGAAATTCAATTCTTATTGTAATTTAAGTTCCATGGTAACATAAGAGAATCACATATACAATGTTTTTGCAAATACAAAAAAAATGGCAATGTTAGTTTTGAGAATGTTATGGCCATGATGAACCTGTTCCGGCATAAAGCGACTGACTCGAACCGGCAAGTCATAGACAAGGATTAAAACACGAATTTCAGAACAACCAACCCCATAGCCTTTGTTCTGATCAACAACTCCTTGCTGGGAATAAGTCAGAGACTTGCGAGGGCTTCGCCATGTATCATATGACATGATGAGCCTATGAACTTTCAGCTCTTTCGCGACCCTTGTTTTCAACTCGCAGCACTCTGCAAGTATCATCTTCATGAAATAAATCACTAGGTTTAATGCTTGCTACTAGTAATAAAACTCAATTCACCAAATAAATTTGTTCAAGGGAATTGGATTTACCAGACTAATTTTACGGCTTGACGAATCTGGCAAGTTTAGCGAGGACCGTTCTTAAACTCCTGATGCCGGCACCAGATTTCGAACTTACCATCATCTGGAGATGGAACGGTTAAACAGATTAGAGGTAGTTCTGAAAAATAAGTTTGATTGTTACTAATTAGGTAATAGTTATCTGATCATACCACTGGTTGAACGATAGACTTGTTCTTCTTGAGGGTCTGAAAATTCATATACAGCTTTTTATCATGACAATCCCAGTAGAATTGATTGTAATTGTAAGAAACTGTATTGCTATGAGCTTACCTCTTCAATTTGCATAGCTCGGCGTGCAACATCAATGGGGAAAACAACATCTGTTTTAGTTAAAACTATCTGATAGTTGGTCTGTGATCTGGAAAAATATGATATTGAAATTAGTATAAAACTTCTAACATATAAGACAACTCAGCTTGGAACGGCTTAATTTGAATAGCTCGACAGACAGGACTGTGTTATATAATTGTTAACTCTGGAGACAACCAGTCTTGAATGCCAAATACACTAGAACCCTAAAATACAGCCTCATAGCTGAAGTCCAAGAAAAATGAAACCTTTTGCATTTTATGACCTTATATGGTACATTTCATATGTAAGATCAAAAGATGCATCAGTAGGAAGAACTGAAGAATATAAACAGATTCATAGATACCTTTCCATCAAATTGATAAGCTCCTGATCTCTAGGCTTCATACCCCACTTTGTGTCAATAAGAAGGCAAACACGCTTCAGTCCTTCTCTGGTGGAAACGTATTCTTTGACCTGTAAAATTCGAAGTTAGAACTATAAAAGTGAGATTTAGGGAGCTGGATTCAAGAACATTACAGAACGCCATTCATTTATCATGTCTATAAAATTTCACAACATAAATTAGTACTTTTTCTTAGTAAAACTAGAAGATCCCCTATGTCAGAAGAAAATCATTATCTAAACACTTACAAGATCTTCCCAAGCATCCTTCACTTCTTCTTTTGCATAAGCAAAGCCATAACCAGGTAAATCAACCAAGGAGAGCTTTGGTCCGAGGTTAAAGAAATTGATAGTCTGCAGATAAACAACTAATAATGACAGCTGAAAAGTGAAAGGTTGTTGCAGGTAGCAATTTTTATTCCACTTTAAGGTTGAATGAAAACCTGCGTGAGGCCAGGCTTATCTGATGTCCGAACAACACCCCACTGTCTCGTAAGTGCATTCAGCAGCGATGACTTCCCAACGTTTGATCTGCCTAGAGTTAGAAACTAATTCAGTGCACATATAAAAAGCTTAGTTTTATAAAGTATGAGTATATAAACAGATGTGTTCTCAAAACATGTCATGACAATGACATAGTTACCAACCACCCCCTGACTTAAATCCAAACCGCTTGAAGTAATGATATAAACACCAACTACTAGTTAAAAGTACCAGTTTAACATTTCAGATGACATTTCCAATATTTTCTTAGGAAAAAGACTAATATTAACTGAAGAATTAACAGCAAGGAGGGAGGTAGACCTGCAAATGCAATCTCTGGAGCATCAACTGGTGGAAATGATGACGAGACTTTTGCAGCAGCATAAAATTCTAATTTGTTCCTGAAGATCTGCATCATCCAAAAGAAAACCGAAAAAATTACCAGCCAGCTACTTATACTTATCAAGGATCAGGATCAGGATCACTTCAGCCACCAATAACAAATCCCGCATATCAAGTTTATCATATGAAATCCAGATAAAAATCACTAAGCTTTAAAAAAAAAGATACATTTAATACATATTTTAACATCCCAGTCTCTTCGTATCATACAAGATCTATCAGGCAGGGGACTGCACTAATATGGACATCAATGTTAATCGAATTTGAAACCCAAGCAAACAGAGAGAATGAAATGGAGATAACAGTTAATGTAGAGCATTACACTTTCTTCGAGACGTTCTCTTTCAGTGCTGGTAGAATTGGGGATGTTGTCTAATGGCGCAGACAGGTCAATATTGTATCCAGCCCTCTGTAATTCGATTGAGCGCCTCCGTCCCAGCAACTTTGAAAAACAGAAACATCCTAATTACAATGTATTGTCCAGAACAATGATTATAAAAGTTCAAACTGAACTAATTTCACGAACTGTCTTACATTGTGTTCCACGAAAGTAAGGATGGAGGGGCTAGGCTTGATAGCTCTGAACTGAGCATTCATTGATAGTTCCGCTTTCTCAGAATCTTCTTTGCTCTTTGTATTCTTCTCCTCATGGATTTCTGCCATCAATTGACAAGAAGTGAACAGCTTTAAAGGGAACGAAAAACTCTAAAACGTAGTAGGAGACAAATGAGAGAGAAACGGAACGAACCATTTAGGGCAATGGAATCGTCCATACGCTTATTGGAGATATCATAGGGATCCAATCTCATGGAGATCCTCTTCCTCCCTCGCTTTGGCCGATCACCGAGTGTCACCTCTGAACATTCTTCATTAGAACTCTTCTTTTCCCGCTTTTTCGTTCTTAGCTCATTCTTCTCGGTTTTGATATCGAGTTCATCACTGTTCTTCGTCTCACTGGATTGCTTTTTGAATTGAATTTTCCCTTTGGGCGCTTCTCTGTTGAAATCTTTACTCGACTTCGAATTGGAAAATTTGGAGGAATAATCGGCGGCCGAAACTGTCTTCCTTTGCCTAGAAACATCGTTCATTGTTCGCTTAAATTTACTCTTGCTAAAATCAGTACCATTTTGGGGGTTTTCTTTCTTTCTAAAGCTTAGCTTCGACTTCCACTCCGAATTGGTTGATTTGGAGACATTACCATCGGCCGAAAATGTCTTCCCTTTCCTGAAATCCTCGTTCAAAGTTCGCTTGAATTTACCCTTGCTAACATCAAAACCATTTCCGGAGTTTGATTTGCTTCTAGGGCTTAGATTCGACTTCCACTTCGAATTGGTCGATTTGGAGACATCATCATCGGCCGAAACTGTCCTCTTTTTCCTGGAAAAGCCACTGCTGCTTAATTTGAACTTACTCTTGCTAACATCGGTTCCATTTTGGGGGTTTTCTCTTCTTCTAGGGCTGAGCTTCGGCATTGTAGGTTTTTTCTACCAAGCTCGCCCTTCAATTTTGTCGCTCAAGTTCCAAATTTTCAAGACAACGATGGTTTTCGGCTTCTGCTACTCTTCTGGGCTTAGGGTTTTGTGTTGGGGTTTAAGCCAGTCACACGAAAATTCACGGTTCAACAGTCAACTTTTTGTTAATATCTCGTGTTAGTGTGTTACCCCTCCAAAATTTGGATATTTCATCGGATTGATCAAACTTTTCAAATTTTGAATGGTACCACTGGACTTTTATTGATTGGATTGTATTGTAATTACCTAAAAAATGAAGCTATTTCTTGAAATTTACTCAATCTTGTGTAATTCATGCACTGCATATCTTATAGGAAGTGAGATATCAAATGCTAATTTGTGTTATGGAGACTACAAAAGTTTACGTACATGCATAAAACAATCAAATTAAACAATTTAGATAAAGTATCCAAATTACAAGCTTGATTGATTACTAATCACAAGTAAATAAATACGGTAAAAAATTACATTCAATCAATCAGAAGTATCGATATCGTCGTCTTCAAACAAATCCTTACAAACATCACCATAAAACCTAGACACCAAGTCAACAAACACCGGACTTTTAAGGCTCTTCCAACAATAGAGAAGCTCTTCGACGTCCTTTAGATCCTTCACCTTCCCGTCCTCTACGATCATTTCGGCGAGATAACTCTCGAAGGTCTTACACGCGTCTTCCTCTTCCTCGACATCATCATCATCATCGACGTCATCACTCTCCTTACAATCCACGTTAGTGACAATGTCTCTCCTCACAAACGCGGGTGTAATAGGTGATGGAAATGGCTCTTTTCTATCTATACAGTTTCCCGTGTCGGACACACTAACACTGTGTAGGTCCATAATATGTTCTAGTTCCTTAGAACGTTTAGTAGACCGAAAAACTTGCATAATCCCGGCTATTTTTTCGCCAAATCGGTCTCCATTAGGGGCTATGGGCCTCCTTGCGGAACGAGGTCTTCGACTCCGAAGTCGGAGTCGGGGTTTCCCGATCTGTCTTCGGAACCGGAGGCTCGTCTTGGGACGACATCGAGGAAGGTGGAGAGATTTGAGAGAGAAGGGTTTACGAAAACGAACGACTTTGGTTCGAAAACGTTTGTGGCGACGACGAAAACGAGAGGGTTTGAGCGAGAAGGAGCGACGATCGAAGGTGTGGATGAATGAAGAGAAGATCTTGGAGCAAGGTTTGATGACCTTTGATTTGAAGGCAAGAAAGGGTTTTAACTTCATTTTTGTTGTAATAGATCAATATTGGAACCTACAATAATGTTTCTTGTGCATATATCTTGTTTGGGGGCAAATTAAGAAGATAATTAAGTTGTTAGTTGGATTAGGATATGTAGTAGTTAGAATGGTATTGGAGGACACGTTTGTCTAAACAGGGTCACTATAAGTGGAGCCCATGATCATACTTCTCTTCGTTTTTGGAGCTATATTTTATTTACATTTTAAGCTTATCAAATAAAAAAGAATATGCACAATAACTTATATGCTTAAATAATGTTTTCATATAAACATGAAATGTTTCTAAGGTATCAAATAAGTATGTTAAATTGGAAAATTTAGCACTATGCTAAGGATTATATTATACATGACGATTGACGAAAATATGAGGATTACAAAATCGAACTTAAGGGTGATATTTTACATGATTATGTCTTATTTATGAAAAATTGATGTTAACGTCAGTCATATTTTCAAAAAAAATTAATGTTTGCATCAATAAACTTTCTGCTGTTGATTACTCAATCTCGAATATCATTAATTCTTCTAATTTGTATAACTTATGGTTATCTTCTGCAATGATATGATTATAGGTTGATTAACGTAGGTAAATTCGATCTAAACTCTTTTCGTTTATTAAATACTAGAGAGAAAAATATGAAAAATTCGGGATAATTGATGAGAGAAAAATATATATTGATAAAAAAAAGAACAGTTTTAATGACATAAAAGACTAATAAAGACTTGAGGATAAATTACCCTTTTTTCGGAATATAAAAATCACAAATTTAATTACATTGATATGAAAAACATTTATTGAAGAATCTTGAAGATATTATCTAACGTCGATAATAAATAAATCACAACCTATAGACTACTCTTAGCTAGTGTCAAATTGATTTTAGATTCGAACGTAACGCAAATCTGAACGTGTGATAAAATCTCACGTAATCTTCGATCCGTCGAAATTTCTAACTCCTCGAAATTAGTCTCCATGGTCCATGGGCTGAGTATAGATGAGACAAGGGCTGAGTATAGATGAGACAAGTATAAGCATGAATGATTTCTTGGTCAAATGAAAGAGAATGGAGTCTTCTAGCTGTCAAGAATTGTTCTGGTCAAATTTGTATTTCTGGATTTTAGTTGCTCTACGGATTACACTGGATATGATCTGATTAACATAGTTTATATACAAAGATATGAACCCTATTGTAACATTTATTTTATTGTAAAAAAAATTATATATATTATGTTTATAAGAGATGAGCTTCCCACGAATATATACGAAGAGATTAATAAAATCGAAGAACAATAGATATGAGCTGTCTGTTGATCTTTTTCTTTATTAATATGCAAATATGAGCTAGCTAAGCTAACCTTATAAAAACGATTCTTCAGTTACAATATATCGAACTGCAGAACACTTACATGAGTTACATCGATAGATATATCTCATCTTGGAGCGTATGAGCTAAAATTACTTGATGAAAGTACTTCAATGTTGCAATTTGGAATACCAATCACTCTCTCTCTAATAGCTAAATCATGTCCAGAAGTATTGGAAACATAGGATTGCAATCTAATCATCTCTAAAGTCATGGCTACCTCTTTCATTGTAGGTCTCTCTACACCTCTTAAGTTCAAGCATTTTCTTGCAAGATCAGCCACAACTTCAATCCCGTGCTTCGAAGCTTCTTCGATGATTTGATCATCCACAATATCGTATAAACGAGAGTCTTGCATGACAAGCAAGAACTTCAACCCCAAGTTTCTAGGCTCGTCAAGACTATCTAAATAAACGGGCTTTTTGCTCGTCAAGATCTCAAGAAGTACAATCCCAAAACTATAAACGTCACTCTTCTCTGTATATTGGCTTGATTGGAGAAATTCGGGATCCATATATCCAATAGTACCTTGGACACCGGTAGTAACATGAGTTTGGTCAATAGAAAGTGTTTTTGATGTTCCAAAATCGGAAACTTTAGCTCGGAATCTCTCGTCCAACAATATGTTAGACGTCTTAACATCCTATGGTAGATGGGGAAAAGTGACGAGGAATGTATATATGCGAGAACTTCGGCGGATTCCGTGACAATTTGTAAACGCGTTTTCCAATTAAGAAAATAATTCTCACCCAGATTATGGATATGTTGATAAAGATCCCCATTAGACACATAGTCGTATACGAGTAAAGGGACATCAGTCTCCAAACAACATTCTAATAACTTAACCACATTCCGATGATTAACTGGGGAGAGAATCACGATCTCATTGATGAATTGTTCCAATTGCCTTTTTGAGACTTTCTTCGACATTTTGATAGCTACGATAGTTCCGTCAACCAACATACCTTTGTAGACGGTACCTTGTCCTCCTCGGCCGAGTTCTCTATTGTTGTGGAAGTTGTCTGTGGCTTTTTCCAACTCACTACTAGTAAAGATTTTGGTTCGTTCAAGAGAACAATTGCTAGAATGCATTTGTTGTTGTAATAATAAACCGCCATTTCTCTTGAAATTATCTTTCTTTCTTCGAATCTCATTTCTCTTCGTAAACATTTGATACAACCCACAAATTATGATGAATAAAAGTACGGATGCCATTGTGGTGCTTAGCACTGCATAGGTTTATAGGATCAGTGTCAAATTAGTCTTGGTATATATAATATGATTGATGCATGGTATATAGGTTCCGCTATATCCATGGGTCGATAGTTAACAAAATAAACTCACAATCTAACTAGTGTATACGGTCGTGATTAATGCTAATATTGTCGACTATTTTTAGGATGAAATTGTCCTAACTTTGTCTCATTTATAAACAATGCTGCTAGGAGCGTGTTGAGATGTGTATTTCACATCGGTAATGTGCAGTTCCAAACCAAACACTTTTTCAAGGGCTTGTTATTCTCCATTTACAAGGTTTTCTAGTTTGGTTCAACTTTCGGGTTTTTGGTGATTAGTTTCGGTTTAGTTTTACATCTAGTTAAGCTAACTTGTGAAATAATTATATTCACCATTTTTTTAAAGACTTCTCGATTTATCAACTATTCATACTCTGTCTCATTAATTGGAGCCACCTCTAATAATAAACAAATTCATAGTTTAGTATATAAAGTTCGTGGTTGCTCCTCCTCTTAAAGTTTGATTTTAGACGCACTTATAACTAGAGCTCTTGTATGCACTCGTATACATACAACTCTATCCCGTTGGACTTCAAAAGGTTCAATGTGAGATAAATTCAATTAAATGGAAGTAAAAAAAAGAGAGAAGAAAATTGTATACGTACCTAATTCCAACTTTGAAGTTGACCTTGAGCTTTTACAAGCAAAATTGTTGTCTCCTGTAGAAATACAATCATCTGCAAATTGTATATATAGTTATAACTTGCAAATTTGTAGTTAGTAAAAACTAGAATGAAAATAAAATAAAATAAAAGGAACCCCAACCAATTGGTGAAGCAGCAACGCGAATGTACAAATCTTGTCCAGCCTCAGTATATGTCCTTGTATCAAGTAGATCTCCATTCCACATAACACACCCTCTCGGCGCGCCGTCTACGAAGTCCCAACTTGCGTAGGCTGTGCAACTGCAGTTGCTTTGACACATCTCCGCACACTCCTTCAACCCTTTGTCTATGTACACCAACGCCCCATTACTCTCTGGCACTTTAACGTACAATAGAATCACAAACGTGTCCGTGCTACAATCGAGCTTCGACTTCCTCACGCACCCATCGGATCCGTCTCCGAGCATGGCCAATGAGTGAGGGGTTCCTATTAGAAAAATAATAATTATGAATTCTGGTGGACCGATATGACATGAGATCAAACATGTGTATATATATGAGCTACACATACAAGTTAAGGGCGTGGCGTGTTTAGCACACAAGATTCTTAGATAGTTTAAGTTTTTTTTGGGTAGTTTTAGATTGTTAAACAATTGTTTGGATACGAACTTTATAAAATATAAAAATCTAATGAAAAAATTATTAAGTGTTCGGTCAAACAAAGTTTTTTTGGGTAAAATTACAAAAAAGACACATCGATCTTATAAATACAAAAAATATCGCATGATATAGATAAAGGAAAAATCGTATAAATTTATAAAAAGCTAATGAAAATGTATAGAAAGTTATGAATCGAAAGTTTTCTAAAATCCTCCAAAAATATCCCAATAAACTCCTAAAAAAGATAAAATTAATGAAAAAGCTTCTTTTTTTTTCCCTTCCAATACTGTATCTTTTTAAAAACACATGTAAAGATTCACCGAAATCTCAAAAAGTCATACTGAACACTCCTAAGTTTTGAACTCAACATATAATTACAGTTTATGAAGAAGGTTATACGTATATAAACGCACATACACATCCACACAGTGGTCTTTTATTCAAATGCATGTTTGTTATCACCAACTTCATTTCACTTTTACCTGTGGTTGAACCCCTCGGGGCAGCCGCACACGAGCACGCCGCTGCTAGCGTTGCACAGACCGTTGGGGCCACATTGGGCGTAGTTGTCACACGTGTCATGGGGAGAGTAAGAGAGTTCATTCCATTTTTGCTGGTTCGGTACGCATGCTAACGAGCTTAACTTCCCTGACGAGTCAACAACTATCCGAGATTTTATGTTTCGGTATGCTAAGTCGTACGTCCAATAGGCCTCGTGTGGATAGTTATAAATAATGGTGACGTTTAGTGTAGGAGTTATGCTATCATTTACCAGCTAGTGACGTCGACGGAAAGCGCATCCCCAACCAAGGCCCCGCCCTGTATATCTTTTGAACTCCTGCTTTGAGGATGAACGAGTCTGTGTCTCTTGCACGATCTAGACGATATGTGTAGATGCCTGATGATGGATCATTGCTGTTCTTCCATGATGTTAAGTACCTGTCCTTCCCTATATATATCAATTGGTTGATTGCGGATTTCTCATGTCATTTTTGCAATCAAGATTATTACGAAGATTGGGGATTATGTTTATAAATAAGACTGTTATATGAGACGAGTATTTTCACTATTTTGGCTTTAGTTCGGAAATAATCTAAAAATATGTTGTATTTTATCGTTTAGTTAAAATTTGGATTCGTCACAGTTATAAACGAGATAAGTTTCGAGATAAGTTTGAGCACAACCTTATTTATAAAATGAGTTAGAAGTGGATGAAAAACATGGTCAAGAAGTAGAATTTGATCGAGTTAAAAATCTAAAATGTTATCAATAATTAATTGAGATGTCTTTCAATTATTTTTGTAAATATTTTTTTTAATAAAAATTACTATATGAAATTATGATCTATATAAGATTACTTTTGTCAAGACATTGTAATATATTATCGAAAAGAAATAAAAAATGATATGGATGGCTCAACAGGCCTGATATTCAGGTTCGATCTGAACCGGTTGATCTAAGTTTTTTTTTAATCATTGGCCATTTTAAATCCTTCAAAAATTTGATTGACGGATCAGTTTGAATGGGACCGAACATAAATATCCGGTTTAAATCTTATCCAACAAGAGCATTCCGGTTCATGTTCGATTCGGACTTGAATTTGAAAAGCCCTACCGATAACATGCATCTTAACTTCTAGTTATAGTTTTTTTAATTATGTTTGATTTTATTTGAAAAGGCAATATGAAGTAGCAATAGATCGATATATATATATCTAAAATATTATGTTTTCCAGGATGGAGCAATATATGGATACTATACAATTGATGATCGAATGATTACCAGTTTCGTTGTCCCAGCCGAATTTCTGGTGAGGCAAGAGAGTGTCACTTGGGTGATCAAAGCTCTACCATAAGTAGCCATCACCAGCGGTGACGTCAGCCTCCCGGAGGATCAAATTTCCAGTGTCGAGGAGTTGGAGGACGAGGTTAGACGGTTGAGAGTAGTTAGAGGAGAAGACGAATTCCGATCGTCGACGGTGGCTAAGCTCCTCTGAAAGGGTAATCCTGCCACCGCCGTCAATCTTAAGCGTGACGGATGCGCTCCATGCAGAAGCGTCGCGGTTTGCAACCCAAACGACGGTTTTTGGGGTGAGGTTGAAGTACCATATCCCGAGATAATACTTGTTGCTGTTGTGAAAGAATCCGAGCTCAAACTGATTGTTTTCCGAGATAAGGGTTTGGTTGACGGAGAGCGGAACTAGCGGCGTTAGGGTGTCGGAGGTGGCGGTTATGGCTACGATGACGGAGAGACAAAGGAAGTGTACTAGGAATAAGGTTGTCTATGGTTGTTTCATTATCGTTTGCTGTAATTGCATAATTTGCATGTACGTATGTTTTTTTTTGTCTATGGTGTTGGTTATGGAGATTTGTTTGTTTGCATGTGAAGGGGAGATTACAAAATAGTCAGAAAATTAATATAAACTTTATCAAGGAAAAAAAAAGTTTTAAATTTGTCTTTTACTTATTAATATAGTCGCGTTATTCTAAATTTTGTGTAGTATAAGTTTTTTAAATTTATTTAGAAAATAGTCAGAAAGTGACACAAATTATATAGAAGAAGATCTTTGTGTTTTTTCATGGACTTGTCGTTCGACTTACCCTAGCTAGTTGGCTACTCCATATTAGACATTTAGGTCGAGTCTTAAGTCAATTCGAAAAACACAAAAATAATCTTGCAAACAAAGAGCCAACATAATAATAAATTGTTCTTGTTGGAATCTACTAAACAAATTTATGTGTTTTGTTACGCAAGGATATACGTATGCAAACAAGTCTTAATAATATACGTCCTCCCATACTAGGTCATTTATTTAATCGGTAAATCGACTAACTATCACTATCCAATTAATAATCTATACGAATTATCCCCTATGAAAATTATTAAGTATTTATTCTTTTTTACCACTAACTTTAATTATATCCCTTCTATTCCTTTAGGCCTCTAATTACGAAGAGAATAAAAAATTAACTAAATTATCGATAAGATAACCACTCACTTTCAATACAATGCATTTTTTGTTGTATTGTTCATACTTATTAATTAAAGGTGTATTTTATACGAATGAACAAGAATTGTAGATGAATGACGCGATATACACGATTCAAAGACGCACGGTCCGGAATACAAGGGGTATGCTCGTTCGTCGATTCTTGACCAACTCCCTTCCTGCGGAAAGCTTGAAATCAGGAGGCTAGGCTTAATTTTTGTGCTTGAGAGCCCTAAATGCTAAATATGGGGATACTTTGTTTTATCACTAGTTTAGAATTCAATATGTCGTTGATAGCTTGTTCCCACCACCAAGGATAACTAGCTCGGTGATTGTGGTGGTTGTTTATTGGTTGTGGGATACAAATTACTCTCGGAGAAATTACGCGCTTTTCCAACAAGAGGTATCAGAGCAGAGGTTATGGTGGTGGTGATTGGGTATACCTTATTGTTTAAAGAATCTTGTGATTGACGTGATGACGGTCGAGGCGATTAAGGCTGAAGTGCGGAATAGGCAGATAAACAGTTAACAAATACTCTAGAAGGGGGGGATGAATAGAGTATGGAAACTTTTCGCAATCTCAAGAATGGTAAGACCTTATCAATCAGAGATAAGACCTTATCCAATGCTCAGAGACAGGATATAAAGAAAAACAGTAAATAAAACGAACACGCGATATGTTAACGAGGTTCAGCCTGAACTTGGCCTAGTCCCCGCCTAGGGTTATCCAACCCTAGGATTCAAGCAGCTTTATTTCTCTTCTTCTTCCAACGAGCTCTAGATACAACCTTCAGAAGAACTTCCCTCTTCTAAACTCAGAAGCCTCACACTTCCTATCTAGCAACCCAAACACTCAAGAGAAAACAAAGTCCTACCGATACCGAAGTATCTTATATGTTTGGGTAGAAAATAACCCTTAGTATAATTCTAGATGAATTGTACGATAACGCTCAAAGAAAATCTCACACACTCAAAGTAATAACACGTTCAAGCCTGAAAGTGAGATCGATGCTTTGGGAGACTTATGGATTCAGAGAGTTCTTGTGTACGCTGGAGGTCAAGTCATATTTTCTGTCATCCTTCTTGTCTCCTTAAATAGACGAGCCCAACATCTTCAAAAGTCGAATGTTTGAACTTTGAACTTTGAACTTGGGCATCTTGAGTTGTTGAGAGACGTTGCAAGAAATCTGGGGAGACGTTGCAATAAATCTGGACGTCTAGAGCTGTTGCATTTTGGCTTTCCAGAGGCTGAAGATTTGTTCAAACCAAATCAAAGATTTTTTCAAACCAAATCAAAGATTTGTTCAAACCAAATCCCTTGAAGATCTCAACAAACTCCAACAAATTTAACTCTATATATTTGGTTAGAAAATCAGACCAAATATATAAAAGCTGACCCATAAGAAATATTTAGCCCAATAAAATATTGGACTAAAAGGGTCGGACCTATAAGCCCATTAGAACTGAGCTCGTGTAAAAACCTGAGCAGTCATTGTTGGTAAGGCCTTACCAAAACCTGGAAACCATGGTTTTGGCTTTCATCAACTAGTAAGGCCTTATTGTTCACTAATAAGGTCTTATCATCAAGGTGGAGTCATCAATCTCCCCCTTGATGAAAGACAAAACCTGTGCACCTGTTTAAAATACAATACCAAGATATCCGAATACAATACCAAGATATCCAATCATAATAATAACATAAATATTGGATCAAGTTCTTAACAAACCAACAGACCACGAAATACCAAAAATTCTCCCCCTGTCTTTCAACAAGAAGGGAAGAAAAAGTGTTCAAAACATAAGAAAGTTGTGAGGGAAAGAAGCGAAATCACTCATCATCTGATATCTCCACCACCTCATCATAAGAGTAACACACGGGAGAGCCATGGATTCCAGAAATTCTAGATCCACTGTCTCACAAAAACTAATAGGCCGGTTTGCAAAACCGTCTTTCCACATTCCAGCTTTGGTATAATTCTGAAACCATGAGATTGGAGCTTCAGATGTTAGCTCAAACCTAGATGGAGGAGACCTAAGTCTGTGATGAGGTCTTGTTCTTTTTGGAGCCGGAGGATACACCGGTTTGGAGGACCGTCGAGGAGGACGAGGAGAGGGTGACCTAGAGTTGTCAGAGTCGGACGTCAGAGGCTCCTGGATGGCCTTTCCTTTCCGATCAGACGATCGTTGCTTCTTCAGTGTAGAACCAGTGGAGGAGCGTTTTGGAGCCATGGTGATTTAGGGTTTGAAAGCGTTGGAAGGAGAAAGAATTAGAGCGTTTGAAAAGCAGGGCAGATAGATTTGATATCAATGAAGAGTTGATATAAATACAGAGAGAGAGAGAAGATCTTGAGATTTTTGATATCCCCTTAAAAACGGAACAAACAAAAACAAGAAGTTAAAAAATTTGAAAAACAACGTGTAAAACAAAATAAAAAGGCTTGTCCCAAAAACAAAAAAGTTATTAGTTAGTTATCTAAAGAGATAATAACTAAAAGATCTGATCCATTTTTAATATAACATATAAAATCAAGATCATACTATGAATCAGTAAGGCCTTGAAATATATTTTAATGTCTTAATGTAGGGAATATGATCAATATTATATAACAATGATTGCTCCCCATACATTGATGCTTCCCTGTTAAGCATACCAAGTTCTAACCTTATGAAGTTGAATCTTTCTTCGGGTAAGGGTTTTGTGAAGATATCCGCGAGTTGTAGTTCAGTAGAAATGAATGTCAAAGACACATCACCTTTTTCTACATGATCTTATATAAAATGGTGTCTCACATCTATATGCTTCGTTCTTGAATGTTGCACAAGATTTTTGGAGATAGATATAGCACTAGTATTGTCACATTTTATAGGTATACCCTTAAAGTTAAATCCAAGGTCTTGGAGTTGTTGCGCAATCCAAAGGACTTGCGAACAACAAGCTCCAGCAGCAATATATTCAGCTTCGGCCGTTGAGAGAGCCACTGAATTTTGCTTCTTGGAATGCCAACTTATTAGGGATGTACCAAGAAATTGACAACACCCTGAAGTACTTTTTCTATCAACTTTATATCCTGCAAAGTCAGCATCGGAATATCCAATAAGACCGAAACTATTTTGTGTGGGATACCATAGCCCTATATCTTTGGTACCATTTAGGTATCTTAAAACCCTTTTTACCGCAATGAGATGTGATTCCTTCGGGTTAGCTTGGAATCTAGCACACATACAGACACTAAACATAATGTCAGGTCGGCTAGCAGTGAGATAAAGTTGAGATCCGATCATACCTCGATACTCCTTTTGGTTTACTTGTTTTCCGGTAAGGTCTTGATCTAGAGAAAGAGTGGAGCTCATTGGAGTTTTGGCTATCTTGGATTCACTCATCTTATACTTCTTGAGAAGATCTCTCGTATACTTTCCTTGATTAAGGAAGATGCCCTTAGTACTTTGATGTACTTGGAGTCCAAGAAAGAAGTTTAATTCTCCCATCATGCTCATCTCGAATTCCTTGCACATTATATTAGAGAATTCCTTCCTCCTAATTGTAGCCTTGAGCTACAAGACGAGCCTTGTTTCGGATGACATTTCCACTTTCATCCAACTTGTTTCGAAAAACCCATCTAGTTCCAATAATTGATTTTTCCTTAGGCCTAGCCGAAAGGGTCCATACTTTATTGCACTCGAACTCGTTTAGCTCATCTTGCATAGCTATAATCCAGTCGGGTTCTTGAAGAGCTTCGGTGTACTTCTTAGGTTCTACAAGAGATACAAAAGCATGAAAAGAACATACGTTTCTTAATTTCGAACGAGTTTGAATTCCAGAAGAGGGATCAGAAATGATATCCTGAGTTGAATGGGATGATGCATGTTTGAATTTCCTCTTGATAGTTCCCTGGTTAGGATCATCAGGTGGGAGATCAGTAGGGAGTGGAGGATATGGCTCTTGTGGTTCAGGAGGTGGTCCATCTTTAAGACTGGCTTCATTTGTAAAGCCTTGAGTCGTTGTTTCAATGCCTTGAGATAGTTCAGTAAGGTCTTGAAATGGCTCCTGCATGTTTCTGGATTTGCTCTTCTTTTGATTATTGTCTTCTCCTTCTAACTCGTCTTCCTCATGTTTATTTAGGTCGAGATCTGCAAAGCTCTCACTCAAGGTACCATTATCATTTTCGTCAAACAAAACATGGATACTTTCTTCGACTACTTTAGTACGTTTATTGTATACTCGATAAGCCTTGCTTTGAGTCGAGTATCCAAGAAATATACCTTCGTCGCTACGTGCATCAAATTTCCCAAGATTATCCTTTCCATTATTATGTACGTAACACGTACATCCAAATGGTTTAAAATATGATATGCTCGGTTTTCTTCCTTTGAAAAGCTCGTAAGGAGTTTTCTTCAACATTGATCGAATTAAACATCTATTGAGAATATAGTTTGTTGTGTTGACAGCTTCAGCCCAGTATGACTTAGGCAAATTATTCTCTAATAGCATAGTCCTGGACATTTCCTCTAGGGTGTGATTCTTGCGTTCCACAACCCCGTTTTGTTGAGGTGTTCTAGGAGCTGAAAAGTTGTGAGAAATCCCATATTTCGCACAAAATAAATCAAAGTTTGATTGATCAAATTCTCTACCATGATCACTTCTAATAGAAACGATTGGTAGGTTTTTCAAAGTTTGTAACTCCTTACAAAGTTTTGAGAAGTACAAAAGGGCTTCTGATTTATCTTTTAGAAAGAAAACCCAAGTAAACCGAGAATAATCATCAACAATGACAAGGATGTATTGCTTGCCTTTAGGAGATTTGACACGCATAGGTCCACAGAGATCCATGTGTAGAAGCTCGAGAGGTCTAGTAGTACTTACGACTTGCTTCTTTTTGAAAGAGCTACGAGTATGTTTACCTCTAGAGCAAGCGTTGCATAGATCATCTACCTTGAATTTTAGATCAGGAAGACCTCGCACAAGATCTTTTGATTTGAGTTTTTCGAGGGTATGCATGCTGATATGACCGAGTCGTCTGTGCCATAGTCTTGAATCGTTTGATAAGACCTTGAGGCATTTCAGATTTGTACCTGCAATTTGGTCAGCATTTACCGCATATATATTATGATCTCTATAAGCTTTTAGCATCAGGTCTCCTGTCATTTCATCTCGAACTTCACACTTCTTCTTGTTAAAGCTAACAAAGTTGCCTTTATCACAAAGCTGAGAAGCACTGAGAAGGTTATACTTCAAGCCATTCACAAGATAAACATCTTTAATATGATTATTTGGATCAGAACCAATGTTACCAATACCAAGGATGTTGCATTTTCCTTTATCACCAAGAGTTATAGTGTCAGTGGATTGCTTCTTTAGATTTTTGAAAAGAGATTCTTTTCCACTCATATGTCTTGAGCAACCACTATCCATTATCCACTTTTGATCCTTTGTCTTGGTGATATCCTGCAAAACAGAAAATCAACCTTTCCAGCTAGACCAATAAACAGATTTGGATCCATTATGGGGGTAGACCATGTTAGGTAGCCTTGTCCCTTTAGGAACCCATATCTGTTTTATCTGTTCATTTAAACATACAGGAAAGGTATTTCTAATGATGTAAGGATCCGTTCTCCTATAAGGACAAGTTTCCTTTACATTTCCCTTTTTACAGCAAAAGAAACAAGTAGGAGATCGCCAACTTCCTTTAGCCTTAACGAAAGTAGTAGTAGGTTTTGCAGGAAAATTCCTGTTGTATCCTATGCCACTTCGGTTCAAGGAGAATTGTTGTTCTCCGAGCATCTTGTCAAGAGTGGCTTTGGATCTAGTAAATTGCACAAGAGCTATTTGCTGTTCTTGACATTTTTCAAATAATTTCCCTTTTTCAATCTCTAAGTCAGTGTTACATGCCTTAAGAGATGAGAGGTTTGCCTTTAGTTCGGAGTTTTCCGATCGTAAGGCCTTGACCTCAGTGTCAAGATCTGATTGTATGCTGTCAAGATCTTGAATTTTCAGCGATAGCATTCTTATGCAAGTTTCCTGATCCTTTAGCTTTTCTTTCAAGATGCTGATTTCCTTGCTGCAAATTTCTTCATTAGAAATCATATTTTTCAGCAATTCTGATAGAACAACAGTAGGACTAGATATAAGACTTCTTACCATTCCATCTAAATGTTGATCTTGGTTCTCATCGGTTTTTGCCATAAGACATAAGTTTGCATGATAATCTTCAGAATCTGAATCGCTTGAGGAGTCCGAGTCGCTCCATGCTGCTATCATAGCTTTCTTATTGAATTCCTTTTTCTTGGCTTTGTTTCTCTTCTTTTGAGGACACTCTTTGACAAGATGGTCTGTTTCACCACATTCATAACAATTTAGAACTCGATTATTCTTTAAAGGGTTAGAAGACTTACCTTTATATTTAGATGATCCCGCAAATTCTTTGTTAGAGAATTGTTTTTTCATCTTCAATATGCGAGCCAGCCCTCGTGTAATAAGTGCAAAAGGATCTTCGTCATCATCACTGTCAGAATCTTCTAGTAGTTCCTCTTTCTTAGCCTTGAGTGCCAAATTTTTGATGTTTGTGGGTAGTTCCCCATCGTCCTCATTGAGGATCATTTAATGGGTAATTAATTTGCCCAACAAATCATCAAGAGCTAGCGTGTTAAGGTCTTGTGCTTCTTCTATAGCGGTTACCTTGGGACCCATTTTACTTTGGGCAAGCATCTTAGTATCTTTCTAACTTTCTCTTCATTTTCGAAAGTTTTTCCCAATGAGTCAAGGTTGTTAATGATCTCCGTAAAACGGGTGAACATTACCTTAACTGATTCATCTGGGTTCATCTTAAACAATTCATATTGCCTAAGAAAGATACTGATTTTAGTCTCTTTGACCTGGTTGGTTCCTTCATAGGCGACTACTAGTTTATCCCAAATTTCCTTGGCGGATCTGCACGATGATATACGATTGAACTCGTCAGTACTTAATCAACAATACAATAAATTAATGGCTTTGTAATTTTTAGCCATGCTTTCGAGATCAGTCTGAGTGAATTCTGCTTCTGGCTTGTTCACTCTTGTACTGTTGGGACCATCCTTCGTGGGTGTATTAGGTCCATGCGTAATAATATGCCAAAGCTCCAAATCTTGATCAATGATAAACATTTGCATCAAAGATTTCCAGTGCATGAAGTTGTTCCCAACAAAAAGAGGTGGTCGTGTAATGGATCTTCCTTGACCGAAACCTCCTTGACCTTCACCTGCCATGATTAACCTCACAGATAGTAATATCTAAGATATGTGAGTTAGGCTCTGCTACCAATTGAAGTGCGGAATAGGTAGATAAACAGTTAACAAATACTCTAGAAGGGGGGGATGAATAGAGTATGGAAACTTTTCGCAATCTCAGGAATGGTAAGACCTTATCAATCAGAGATAAGACCTTATCCAATGCTCAGAGACAGGATATAAAGAAAAACAGTAAATAAAACGAACACGCGATATGTTAACGAGGTTCAGCCTGAACTTGGCCTAGTCCCCGCCTAGGGTTATCCAACCCTAGGATTCAAGCAGCTTTATTTCTCTTCTTCTTCCAACGAGCTCTAGATACAACCTTCAGAAGAACTTCCCTCTTCTAAACTCAGAAGCCTCACACTTCCTATCTAGCAACCCAAACACTCAAGAGAAAACAAAGTCCTACCGATACCGAAGTATCTTATATGTTTGGGTAGAAAATAACCCTTAGTATAATTCTAGATGAATTGTACGATAACGCTCAAAGAAAACCTCACACACTCAAAGTAATAACACGTTCAAGCCTGAAAGTGAGATCGATGCTTTGGGAGACTTATGGATTCAGAGAGTTCTTGTGTACGCTGGAGGTCAAGTCATATTTTCTGTCATCCTTCTTGTCTCCTTAAATAGACGAGCCCAACATCTTCAAAAGTCGAACGTTTGAACTTTGAACTTTGAACTTGGGCATCTTGAGTTGTTGAGAGACGTTACAAGAAATCTAGGGAGACGTTGCAATAAATCTGGACGTCTAGAGCTGTTGCATTTTGGCTTTTCAGAGGCTGAAGATTTGTTCAAACCAAATCAAAGATTTTTTCAAACCAAATCAAAGATTTGTTCAAACCAAATCCCTTGAAGATCTCAAAAAACTCCAACAAATTTAACTCTATATATTTGGTTAGAAAATCAGACCAAATATATAAAAGCTGACCCATAAGAAATATTTAGTCCAATAAAATATTGGACTAAAAGGGTCGGACCTATAAGCCCATTAGAACTGAGCTCGTGTAAAAACTTGAGCAGTCATTGTTGGTAAGGCCTTACCAAAACCTGGAAACCATGGTTTTGGCTTTCATCAACTAGTAAGGCCTTATTGTTCACTAATAAGGTCTTATCATCAAGGTGGAGTCATCAAAGGCGTTCCGGGTTCCACTCTTTAACGGAAAGATCAACCACACTTGTGATGGCAGCCGAGAGTGTGGTTTCCTTCAACACCAACTAGTTATGCTAGCTTGAACATGGAGCTTTACTCCATTAGAAAGAGAGGTATAAGACTTGTAAAGAGAGCTTGTAAGTGAGGTTTACTAAAATGTAGGTAATAGCAATAAAATTTATACATATTTGATGAGTCAGGAAACAAATAATTTTCTCAAGAATTTGGTCTTTCGATCGAAAAGAATGATAATGCAACCCGTGTTGTCGTTGTTGCTATTGGTTACGTTGGTGTCGTTGCTTACAACATGTCAGAGTTCTTGTGTTCATGTGGTGGATGCTTCTAACTTGACTACTGTGTTCGGTCTATATTTATTTATTTTGTTTTCTACTTTGAGGATGAGTGAGCTCTTGAAATACGTAGAAACATGATTTTAAAAAATGGAAAATAAAAACAAACTTTACAATAAAAATGAAAAACAATCCATCTTACAGGTTAATTTTATAAATCTAATAGCAAATACGCCTTAAAGATTAATCTCAAGAGCTTACCTTATGCGGTTGTATGTTTGAAAAAATTAAGTAAATGTCTTCTGTATCTTGCCTCATTTACCATGTATATAAACACAAGCAACAAAATTCTATAAAACTGACCCATGCTAAAAAAAAACCATAAATATCGTTTTCCATTTTTAAATTTTTAATAAATTAGAAAATATCCATGCAAATTTTATTGATTTACGATATTTAACTTTGTATTAATCTTGTAATTGAATTTCTAGCATACAGTGAAAAAAAAATGATAATTATATCGGATCAAACATCTCCACATATGAATATTGTGTAAATGAGCCTAATTCTTCCGGTTTATATAAATTTGGTAGAGTTCATCTAAAAAGTCTTTTTCAAAACTAATATTTTTTTCTATCAATAATGACCAAAAATAATAATAAAAAAGTTATTAGGTGTGCGTAGTTATCATAGGATGCGGATTTTCATGAAAATGAGCAAGGCACTCAAGACTAAGGAGAGCCGTTTTTTTGATTATGATTAATCCACACTTAGGGCCCGTTTGGTTTAAACTCCGAAAACGAAAACGGAATGAAAACGAATCTAGTCCATACGTACAACCTTGTTCATGAAGTTGTTGAGAATCATTCCTTGTGGTTTGAACTAATTGTAGTAGAATTTGATTGGTTTTAATACCCTATAGGGTAACAAAGTAGGAAAAAGCAAGTGCATTTTGCATGAAACCAACCGGAATGATTCCATGAACAAGGCGCATATGTGGACTAGATTCGTTTTCATTCCGTTTCTGTTTCCGGAGTCACAACCAAACGGGAGGTTAATCTCTAATAATATCACTACTAATCATTTTTTTTTAGCTTTTTCTTATAAAATTAGAGAAGCTGTAGCCTGTAGGTGGACAAGTATGGTCTACTTGTAAGCAAAAGCATAATCAATTCTAACTTAAAATATTGCAACTGTTAGGTTGTTTCGCTAAAATATATGCAGTGGCTGCCTTCAACACAATTCTACCCTAAGTTTACCCAAATATATTATGCATACTTGGATCTCCAAACCGTACGTGTTCGCTTTATTTTTATCGCAAATCTGCACACGCGCAAATTGCCATGATCAAAGCTTACACAAAATAGTTCATTTCATCCTTATCTTTAAGTTGAATGAGCCCGGCTCGGATTCGAATTCCAAACGAATGCCAAGAAGCTTCAAACACGAAATGATCGAGGAATCAGTCACGATCTGAAAAACGGATATGGAAAACCTCTTGTTGTTTGATTGATCGTACTCATATCTTGAACTTCTAAAACGTAATATGTTCACTAGTCGCAGAGAACACATTATTTAATTCACCGAATTATATCACGTTTTTAGGTTGGTTCTCTCTATGTTCAATATTGCCCCATTCAATTGAGTTGGTCTATCTATCAAAGATTTATTTTTTTCTATTGAACGGGACAAGGAACCCAAAACGATAAATAAAATATAACTGTTTACAAACGAAAAAACTAACACGGTAACACCCCTCAAATCATCTAGAATCAACCCTTGGGATGTAGAAAGGGGCCAAAAAGCAGATGTAACCCTAAGTCTACGGAGAAGGAGAAGGTCGCAAATGAGTCCGTCACACGATTCGCTTCTCAATATATATGGCCGAATCTAATGACTCGAAAAAACTTATCGTTAGAGATAATAAGTTTGAGTTAGTATGTAAGGTCAGTGGGCACCTATCATATTGTCAATTGATCTATAAAAATAAAATCAGACTTATGTGATGGACTTGAACCTAAATAAGTTCGTAGGCGCACGACCCCGTTTACGGTCCACTATTAACACTTATTAGTTAACTTGATCAAAATCCATCCCAGATTCGGGTGTGTCCGGATATGAGATACCCTTTAGACAAGAAATTAGAATACTATCTCTTATCAATGGTGCTAATGCTTAGTGTTGATGATGATAGGGAAAAGCTAAGAAAACTTTACTCATTTCCCTCTTTATCTTTTTCTCTTGTCTCTCTACTTTTGCATCACCATAATGCACTTCTCATCAATCATTTATAATTCAGTAACATTCCTTCAAATAGAGTTCATTACCCAACTGAATTTTCAAAGAAACAAACACAACTAGAGATCATTAGAGAGAAAGAAGATGGGCAATCACAAATTTCGATTGTCAGACATGATGCCAAATGCTTGGTTCTATAAGCTCAAAGACATGAGCAGCCAGACCAAGAGGCAAAGTTCTAACCGTTCTTGTCATATACGTACTAGGAAGCAATCTTCCCCAACCTCAATTCTACCTGTCCATGACGAATTCCGGCTTTCTTGTCATCCAAGGCAAGAAAGCTTCAATACTTATACAAAATCTCCCTCGACACTAGCAGAACACTTGTCTCGCGGTTCGCCTACAAGAAACACGAAGGCATTCGACATCTGTCTTCCTCCTAACCCAGTTAGAAGATCCCCAAAGAGACCATTCTGTCTTAGTCCTAGATTCACTAGAACTTACCATGCTTGCAATTCCACCACAACATTAAGCTCTGTTTGGTTGAATTCTGATCAAGATGGTCTTTACTATTCGGTTTCTAGCTCACCACCGGATTCTCGGGTTTCATCTGATCCGTTTGATGAGGTGGTAGTGTCTTGGAGTTCGTCTTTCAGTCCGAGGATCAGTTCGTTTACTGATGATATCATCATTGATATCAGCAATAAATCATCCACCTTTGCTATGAAAAGGCTCAAGAATTTTGACAGTCATATGGATCTGCCTCCAATCTTCACAAAAGCAACTAACAAGTACGAGAAACGCGATGATCTTCATCAAGAGATTAAAAAAGCTCTCTATGAACATCACCGTTCTCTTTCCGCAGAGCTCTCAAAGCAAGAAACTAACAATAGGAGGAGAAGGAGGAAGAGGAGGGTCAATGCTAATGTAGACAATTCTCAAGTGATTGAAAAAGAGCCAAGTAGGAAATCATCTCCAAAGCCATGCTCTGGAGTTAGAGTTCGAGGAAGGAATTCACCTAGAGTGTTAACAATAAGTGGGATGAGAAGAACGAGGAGGAGCGTATCATCAGCCAGCACGTCAAGATCAAGCATATCCGAGAGCTATGCAGTGATCAAATGTTCATATGATCCTGAGAAGGATTTCAAGGATTCAATGATGGAGATGGTTGTTGAGCACCACATTAAGGCTTCTGAAGAATTAGAGGATCTGCTTGCTTGTTATCTCACCTTGAACTCGGACGAGTACCATGATCATATTGTTGAGGCATTTGAGCAAATTTGGCGTGATGTCTTCTGTGGTCCTGTGTATATAGGAACAACTTCAGCTGAAGATGATGGTGTTCATTAATAAGCTCTGAGACAACTTTGGTGTCCATGGAATGCTATGTTTGTGTAAGAATGTGTGTGATCATGTGTATTTTAGTAGAAGACAATAGGATTAGTGTTTCATGTGTAAACTAAGACGCCATTTACGTGTCTTGCCTTTACTTTAGCTGTTTCCTGCAAAACCAATTCTTCCATCAACCTCTGCTATGAAACTAACCATGGAGAAGTACCTGCCCATTACAAATCTCAACAGAAGGCAACAAGCTGTTATACAAAAATTGAGAATGATTTGAACGATTCCCAAATTAAAGATAATCATGCTTAATATCCTTTTGGCACATTGTTCCAGAAGTACCTACTTCCTATGACACATACATAGAGCTTTACTACACTGTTAAACACATGATTAAGACGATCTCCCTAATATAGTCATACAAGACATGCAACTATTAGCATATTTTTATGCATTTAGTGTAAAATGCACTCTGTCATAATCTCATTTTTCTTGAGAAAGCATATATGTATACCACCAAATTTCAAAAGCAATCAGCATGAAATATTTAGAGAAATATCAAATACAATCTCATTTCATTTGTCATCATCATTTATGGGACAAGTCAAAACACTCCCCTCTATTTAGTCAGGCATGAATTACAATCACTAATAACCATACATGCAGCACTATGAAATTTCTAAGAAGATGCATTGGAACATCAGAAGATCTCAAATAACAAAGCACCAGCAAATGCCAGCTTGTATTGTGGTAAAAATTAACTTTCAGCTACAGGACATAAAATAATAGGTCCAAAAAACACTTCATAAGCAAGTTCAGCCTCCCAAAACAACATTACATTTGGATCTGGTAAGACACTAGCATAGTAACCAATGAAGCATTTTTTTACAACCAGATCTTCTTCGATGAAAGCAGGGAAATGAACAGCTTGTTAGTATGCTATATTCACCGAAAGGGAGAGAAGTAAAGGATCTATCTGGCCACGTACACACAATCAATCAGACAGTAACAAGGAATGAATCATAATTGCTTCTTAGCCTACCTATTCTCCATTACAGAAAGGGTCAACTTATGATTTGTTAACAAAATAGCTATCCTAAGCTTAACAAATGAGCTTTGATTTGATAAAGGCAGACAAACCTTCACCTTCTTAACAAAGATAGAACAGAAACGAACACCATCTGAAATTGCAAAGCAAAAATTGTCAGTTTCACTACACATTCACAGATAAGCAAAAATTTGTGACTTAGAGTAAGATGAGTGAAACAAATACATAAAACATTCCATACACTATATGATATAAACTAAGCACGTCTTTTGCTCAATCGCCACGAGTTAGGCTCATTGTATCTGTCGTACAGTGGTTCAATACGTTCTTGTCGCTTCCTTTTACTCATCTTTGTTGGATCTGCTACTTTGAAATATCTTGGAGCCAATTCCACCAGCCATTTAGGATCAACCACAGTTACTTCACGCATGTACTCTTTTGTTGTCATAACCAATTCATGATAGATAACCCAATCTGGTTGACGCTGGAAAAGTGCACTGCTCGGGTGGATATAGACTGCCTGATTCTCGACTAGGGTTCTATAACCCTCTTGTGGGTCCTTTCTTGAAGCATGGAAGAAAAATCCAGCTGTGATGGCCTTCCTGATCTTGGTAAAATCTTTCCCGCAACTCACAACATCCAACTTGTACTTGTCCAAGATGCTGAGAAGTTGTTTTCTAACATCTTGAGCCCTTCGCAAAGAACGAGACTGAACGAAATTCTCAAAACACCAAGGCCCTGAAAAATTCTTTGCCTTCCAAGCCTCATAAACAGCCAGCAAAGTCAGGTGGTCACCTTCAGGCTGGAAAAACTTGGCCTTCTTCTGATCGGCTTGAGCTTGCTTTTCCCTGGGTCTGTAGAAGATATTTCCAGTCTGAATCATGGCAATGATAGTTAATATCTCATCACTGCACCCAAGGTCCACACTGGCCAATAGCATCTTTGAGAGAGGAGGTTCCATGGGAAACTCTGCCATTTTCCGGCCCAATTTGGTCAGAAGACCCTCATCATCTAAAGCACCCAAACTGAACAGCTGTTCCAATGCAGAAATGAGTGCCTGGGGAGGCGGTGGATCCATAAAATCAAACGATAGTAAATCATTGATTCCCATAGCTTTCATGGTAAGTGTGGTCATGCCAAGATTTATCCTCTGAATTTCTGGAATCGTTGTAGGTGACATCTCATTTCTATAAGCACTCTCTGTATAAAGACGGTAGCATTTTCCTGGTCCAGTACGCCCAGCACGTCCAGCTCTTTGCTTTGCAGACGCTTGTGAAATCGGGGTTATAACAAGTTGATCCAGTCCTTGCTTAGGATTGTACACATTCTGCTTAGCAAATCCCGGATCAACCACATAGAATATCCCATCAATTGTCAGTGAGGCTTCAGCAATATTAGTAGCCACAACAACTTTCCTCTTACCAGGAGGAGCAGGTTCAAATATTCGAGACTGCATTTCGCTTGGAAGAGCACTATAAACAGGCAAAATAATCAGTTCAGGTACATCCTTACCAAGTGCCTTCATTCTCTCATACAAGCATTGGCAAGCAAAATCGATTTCCTCCTGACCAGTCAAGAACACGAGAACATCACCTTCGGGTTCTGTCAGATGGATCTGAAGAACAGTGATCAAAGCCGCATCAAGGTAGTCGGTTTCTGGCTGTTTCGTGTAAAGTATCTCCACAGGGAAGGTTCTACCAGGTATGGTGAAAATGTTGCAGTCAAAGAAATACCCTGAAAACTTTTCTGCATCCAGCGTAGCTGATGTCACAATCAAACGAAGATCAGGTCTGCGCTTCACAAGCTTCTTTAGGAGCCCAAAGAGAACATCAGTATATATTGTCCTTTCATGAGCTTCATCAAGCATTACAACCGAATACTGAGAAAGATTCTCATCAATCAGAATCTCCCTAAGAAGCATACCATCTGTCATGTATTTAATAACCGTCTCTGGGCCAGTACAATCTTCAAAGCGAATGGCATATCCCACTTCCTCCCCAAGCCGGCATCCAAATTCTTCTGCAACCCTCTTGGCTACGGACATAGCAGCAACTCTACGGGGCTGCGTACATCCGATCTTTCCCCTAGTTGTGTAGCCAGCTTCAGCAAGATACTGTGTAACCTGAGTGGTTTTCCCAGATCCGGTCTCACCAATAACAACCAAAACCTGATTGTCGTGTACAGCCTGAATTAACTCTTTCTTCAGTTTATAAATCGGCAAGCTTTGTCTCTGTTCTTGTATAGAAAGCTTCGACTTCTGGCCAAAAGTTAATGCTTTTCCATAAGATTCTTTTTTCCATTCGGGCATGTCATAAGCAGATAAACCAACACCCCTCAGCTCTTGTGCAAGATGTCTTTCACCAGTCTCAGGCATTGGATCTTCCCATGGACGATTAAGATCCTTGGGTATGGAATCAAGCATGGTTCTCTGTTGTTGCTCACGCACTTCTCGTCTTTCCTTTATCAAAGCAGACTGAAGTGCTGCTGCACGGCTCAAAGAACCCTCTGGATTCTTGAATATCTTGACAGGTGACATATCAGCAGTGTATCGAGTCTGTCCCTGCAAGAAAGCCGGTTCATCTTCGTTCATTTCAATCTCAAGCTCCTCTTCACCACCCTCTTCTTGGTATAACGGTCCATTGAATCCGTCATCGTCATACATAGGGAAATCTTTAACACTCATTACCCCAGCAGCTATCAGCTGCTGCGCCTCCCACTTTTCAGGTGAGCTCATTCGTTTCAATGGACGACGTGTAGATCCAGGTTGGTCCTCTTCCGTTATCCGAATCCCTGAAAGACCTATCCTTGTGCCAGTCCCATTTGATCCTGAAGGATTACTCCTCAAAGCGTTGTTGTTATTATCTGAGCTTTTCTTCAGTGGTTGTAGATCCCTACCACTGTTCTGATCAACGTCTCTCATTGAGAGACTCAACTTCTGCCCTGACATTGATATGATTTTCACATAAACAGCTTGGTCCCTCTTCAGAACTTCTTTCATGTTACCAATATGCCTAGTTGCAACCTGTGAAACATGAAGCATGCCTTCCTTACCCCTAAAGTCATTCAACTGCACAAATGCAGCACTATCCAGAACCCTTGCTACCCTACCCTTGTAAATCTCATATAACTCAGGTTCTGTAGAATACTTGGCCCTGTCTCCGCCTCTCTTATCTTCCCTATCATCATAACTATCCCTGTCTTCATCATGATCATGCCTATTTCTCCCATGCTTATCCTGCCTCCTATCACCATATCTTCCCCTATCATCATCTTCATAACGATCTCCATCTCGCTCTCTATGCCTATCACGTTTGTCTCTATGATCCCTTTCTCTGTGGTGTTCCCGGTCTCTGTTTCTATCTCTATCTCTATGCCTATTCCTTTCCCTCTCCTTGTCTTCTTCTTCCTTCTCCTTCAGGCGTTGCTCTTCAGCCTCCATCTCAATTTCTCTCTCCAACTGCTTCGCTCTTTCCTTACTATCAGCCACAGACAAACCCGGAAACTTCGAGTTCTTCCCATCACCATCCTTCTTAGCCTCCCTACCCACCTTCTTCTTAGGAGGCAAAATTGTATGTATAATCGTTAACAGCGTCCTTACAAAATAATCCGGGAACTCAGCACCGTTCTCTTTCAAGTTGGCATCAAATTCGTCCACAGTCTCGCTATTCCGACCTAATTCGATGATGAACTCGGCTAAAACCTTATTATCGGTGCCCACATGAGCCTCTAATTCAGTACATATCTTGGAAATCAGGGAAAGGTAATTCAAGTCCTCAGGTATGAGGGCATCCGAAGGCATTGTAAATCTAGGGCTGCAGGATATAAACAACTTGGAATCAAAATCACCTCAAGTTCCCGATGCTAGTAATTAAATCAAACACTTTGAAAACTAGAAATAGCACGGAAGAACCCTAAAGCGGAAGACGAAGATGCTAAATCTCACCTTAAGCGACGACGGTAGTGTACGAGAGAACACAAACTTGAAGCTGCGAATATAGTTACTAATGCCACGTCGACCTAAATCATCTTTCATTTTAATCTATTTTGCATAAACATGTCTTTATAATTAATTTTCAATTACTTCCTCAATCGAATTTTTGTTACCAAGTTAATATTATGCATCTCTGTATTACCTTCGAATTTTCTAATATATATATATATATATATATATATATATATATATATATATATATATATATATAGTTTTTAAATTAATCAATAATAACAGAATAAATAATAGAAAAACTAAAACTAATAAATATATCTGATAATATATGTTTCCCTATTTATATTAATATTAATACAATTTTTTAAAGTTGTATATGATTAAAAAATGTATATTTTTAAAAGGTAGAGGATGAAGATTTGACATATATGCCGTCATTTTCTTAGCAACTATGCAATATTAAAGTATATATTGACCCCATTTCGTGAATCCTTGTACATTCCCACCTTTCCTGATATCTATTCCCTTTCTGATCTCCTTGTTGCTTGTGTTGTTCTTGTCTTGGTACGTACGTGTACCAATACAACAAAGAAGAGCCTCACATATCTACAAGGAAGTCGTTTCATATACATAGCTACTACTCGAACAACTTTCATCCCCTATCTCTATTTCCATCTTTGATCAAATCCAACTCGATCATCCAAGGCAAGAAAGCTTCTATACTTACACAAAATCACCCTTGACACTAGCAGAACACTTGTCTCGCGGTTCGCCTACGAGAAACACGAAGGCATTCGACATCTGTCTTCCTCCTAACCCAGTTAGAAGATCCCCAAAGAGACCATTCTCTCTTAGTCCTAGATTCACTACAACAACTTACCATGCTTGCAATTCCACTACAACATTAAGCTCTGTTTGGTTGAATTCTAATCAAGATGGTCTTTACTATTCAGTTTCTAGCTCACCGCCGGATTCTCGGGTTTCATCTGATCCGTTTGATGAGGTGGTTTCTTGGAGTTCGTCTTTCAGTCCGAGGATCAGTTTGTTTACCGATGATATCATCATTAATAAATCATCCACCTTTGCTATGAAAAGGCTTAAGAATTTTGACAGTCATATGGATCTGTCTCCAATCTTCACAAAAGCAACTAACAAGTACAAGAAACGCGATGATCTTCATCAAGAGATTAAAAAAGCTCTCTATGAACATCACCGTTCTCTTTCCGCAGAACTCTCAAAGCAAGAAACTAACAATAGGAGGAGAAGGAGGAAGAGGAGGGTCAATGCTAATGTAGACAATTCTCAAGTGATTGAAAAAGAGCCAAGTAGGAAATCATCTCCAAAGCCAAGCTCTGGAGTTAGAGTTCGAGGAAGGAATTCACCTAGAGTGTTAACAATAAGTGGGATGAGAAGAATGAGGAGGAGCGTATCATCAGCCAGCACGTCAAGATCAAGCATATCCGAGAGCTATGCAGTGATCAAATGTTCATATGATCCTGAGAAGGATTTCAAGGATTCAATGATGGAGATGGTTGTTGAGCATCACATTAAGGCTTCTGAAGAATTAGAGGATCTGCTTGCTTGTTATCTCACCTTGAACTCGGACGAGTACCATGATCATATTGTTGAGGCATTTGAGCAAATTTGGCGTGATGTCTTCTGTGGTTCTGTGTATATAGGAACAACTTCAGCTGAAGATGATGGTGTTCATTAATAAGCTCTGAGACAACTTTGGTGTCCATGGATTGCTATGTTTGTGTAAGAATGTGTGTGATCATGTGTATTTTAGTAGAAGACAATAGGATTAATGTTTCATGTGTAAATAAGACGCCATTTACGTGTCTTGCCTTTACTTTAGCTGTTTCCTGCAAAACCAATTCTTCCATCAACCTCTGCTATGAAACTAACCATGGAGAAGTACCTGCCAATTACAGATCTCAACAGAAGGCAACAGGCTGTTATGCAAAAATCGAGAATGATTTGAATGTTTCTTGATTAGATTAAAAGGAGTAATAAGATTGATACCAAAAGTGCAATGAAGAAAAACATGATTTTCACCGTGCTCTTTCACAAATGAATTTTTTTACAAATTGCCCCTGAGGTTTACTAAAACTTCAAAGTGCCAAAACTGCCTAAAATGAAGCAATACTCATTTCTTTCTTTATAAACTACTTCTCAAGAAGCTAATGAAAACCAAAATCCTACTCTATGCACTGAGAGAGGTTATTCTTACCCCGCCATTTCCAGCAACACCTTTTTTTTCCCCCCCTCTCTCTTCATATTCACTCTACGAATTGCTTACTATGGCAGTTCCTCAAGCTTGTAAATCCTTTCTTGTATTCCATGCAGGGTTTTTTGCTACGACCCCATCGGCTTGCATTGTGGTTTTAGTGTCCACATCTATCAGTGTATCAGACTCAACGTCGTTTACCTACAGAAAAAATAAGAAGAAGGTTCATCATACAACAATTTCACAGTCATTTATTAGAAAGCTCATCATACAACAGTTTCACAGTCATTGTAAGGGAAGTTTCTGTGCTTGGACCAATCTTGATGGCCAATATGGTAAGCATTAATTAATCTATCTTTTGGATATAGAGAGAAGAAGGTTGAGGTTACTGGTTACACTTTGCACAATAATCACACCTTGAGAATAATATAGCTAACATTTTTATCAGGTAAAAGTAAAGCTTATGCAATCAAATAGAAGCAAAAAAGTGTTAAGTGCACAAAAAGAATTACCTGTGAGAGTTGAACTGACGTTTCTAAAGCCTTCTGCTGCTGGCTCTCACGAGTGCAATAAAAGGAATAGAGAATCATTCCAACCAAAGCTATAAGGATCCCAAGGATGTTGCGCCAATCAAATGGGTCATGCAATAGGGTATAACCAAATGCCAAAACTAGGCAAGTCTTCAAATGTCCAAGGACTTGATAAGTAACAGCTGATGTTTTCCCTATTACAAGGAAAGTACTGAAGTTTACAGAGACGGATATCAAGCAGGACAAGACAATGAAGGCCTGAAAAATGAAAAGAATAGAAAGAGCAATTATACGAATTGTTGGGTTCTTATACTAACTATCCAACAACTATTCAAGTCTTACCAACACTTGAGGGGTATAACTAAAAGCAAATACATTTTGATTGGTTAAAAGTGCATCAAGAAATGGACCCGTGACAAACAATGTCAACGCTTGGTAAGGGCATGATTGATATAACAGTTGCGTCGAAGAAACCTTGAATTTCTTCTGGATGGAGTTTGTCATCTGAGAAATGGTTAAGATCATACAAACCTTATATCTACAAATAATTTCCCCCCACTGCAAAATGAAGTAGTAAGTCTTAATTTAGGTCATAACTACTTTTTTCCCCTATCCTTCCAAATTTTCATGTCACAGAAAAAGAAAACATCACGGAAATGGAGGATACAATCTGAGCAACACAGGTAGTAAGAATTGCTAGCAGTGACACGGTAGAGCCCAGGATATTGAGCTGTAGATCAGTCACTGTTGCAATCCCAACACCCAGCAAGAGGGTAACGAGTGAAAATTGGATGCTCCTTCTGCAATTTATAGCATACAATAGTCAGTTAATATATATTTGTATAAATTACAAAAAAGAGAGTTCAGGATAGAAGCTTGATCCAAATGTAAAACCTTAACTTTCAGAACTAAAAAGTTGTTCCTAAACTATCCACTAGATAGAAATGCAAAATGATTTGAGATGTGCTGAAGTATAATGTCTGGAGAGAAAATCACAAGAGATAAGAAAAGAACTCCCACAAACGTTAAATTTGTAATACATACACGCCGGTTACTGGGTTTGAAATAGTTCATACCTGAACTTCTTGACAAAGAAGATTGTCTCTAAAAGAACAGTACAGGGAATAATTGCTAATTTTGTCATCTGCAGCTCAAGGAAGAAAGAAATAGAATTAAAAAAAAAAAAAAGGCAATTAATTACACAAAGAAATAACGTATTCAATGACACAAATATATGTGATCCTCACTGCCACTAATCACCAATTCACCATGCAGCTTGAAGTAATATTTACCCAGCCAAAAGGCACAATGTGCCAATGCGGATGTATTAATATCTATTCAGCATCAAACAAGCAAGACAAAGTCTCCAATATTTCCATTCATGGACTTATAAATAAGGCAATAAGCATTGACAAGAAACTGAAACAAAATCATTTTAGTCCATTATAAAACAAGAAATTTAAATTATTTCCTCAAAGTTAAAAAATTTAGGTTTAAAAACCAAAAACTGGTAAAACATGACTTAAAACTTGATAAAAGGCAAAGATGAGATAAATGCATTATGGAAATGGAACAAAGATGCAACTAAAAAGAGCGAGACAAATTCTTCAATAGCTCCATTTATGCAGTTAATTATTTCATGATAAAAAAAAAAGATATTGGTTCTTGCAATCAAGCAACAGCATAATAGATGAATGTACCTGGTAGAAGCCAACAGAGTTAAATCCCAAACTCAGGTTCAGCAATCCTATGGAAATACCATTAAGTATGCCAAATCCCATTACAGCTCTTGCATCAAAAGGTTTGTGTTCAAACAACTTGAACCACAATGCAACATGAAGGGAGCAAAATGTTACTAACAGATGCCAGCTAGTCAACGTTGTAGCTGCAAGTTCCAAATTATGATCCATTTACAATTTGATGTTTATGAACAAATTATCAGATACAAATAAGAAGATAATTACAACAAACTGAAACCGAACTCACCGAAAGTGAAACCTAAAGTGCTGAGAAGCGCTTTATTACATATCACAATTGACACAGAGGAAACCACAGATAAGCTCAATGCTCCAATGGTACCGAGATGGAACTTTTGATTATCGCTCATCTTTGCCACGCTCCTCCCTCTGCGCACTCTCCTACTCCCTAAACGCCGATCTAACAAAATCTTTCGTGCATCAACTTGATCGTTATTGTAATTCAGCTGCATTACAAAATTCGCAAAATTCAACATACGAACGACATTCCAGATGAACCGCTAGAATCACCTAGGCGAAATCGAATCGCAATGTGACAAAATCCAAACAAAAGTTGATTAAATACAAATGCAACAGCAGATCTGTTGAATGGACCACCAAAAGTGAAAATTATCCAACAGGATAGAGAGAGACTGACCTTCGTAGCAATATGGATATGGAGATGAATTTCAAATACAATCGTAAAATTGCGTGATACTAATCGTCATGACATCCAAATTCAAACAGACAGCAGTTACAGATGAAAACCGCATTTTTTCCCTTCCTCATAAAGGAAATCTTAATGTCATGTTTCCCTCTTCATCTCTTCCTCGCTCTCTTACCACTAGTATGCTCCATATTTTCAGAAATTAAATATGGGCAAATTGCACAAAATAACCCATTTTTAAAAATAGTTACTATAATACTAAAACAAAAGTGTATAAACTCACGAGTCATCGTCTCATTAAACTAAACCATATTAGATTTCGTCAAATATCATAACCACATTAACCCACTCACGAGTCACCACCACAATAAGCCACGTCGGATTTTGTCATATGCCTTATTTATATTTAAGTCAGCTATTTTCATTTTCATTTTATTTAGTTTTTTAATTAAAATTTTATGATTTGATATGTAAAAAAAGATTATGATATTAGCAAAAATTAACTTTCTATATTTGACAATATACTCTATTTGTGTTAGAAGATTACAATATATAGATTTTTTAAGCCAAGTTATTATTAAATCAAGATATATGATTGTCATTTACTTTTCACAATTTAAAAATCGGATATTTTGAATATAAAAATTATAATGTAAAATAAATTGATATATCTTAAGTATCATCTATTTATTTAAACTAATGATCAGTTTATTTTGTTTTCTTTAAAACTATTTTTTATAAAAATTGACAGAGTCCATTATCCATTAATAAAAATATTGTACACATTTATTATAATCTATAACGATATAACATTATGATTGATACATCTTATTTAGGATAGTCTTATAATAGAGTAATCTTATACAACTTTTTTTCAGAATTTTTTTAAAATTTAGCATTTATTTTTAAATTAAGTTAATAACAAAAAAATTTTATAAAATAATTAGGTGTGTTGAATATTCTAATATACTATCTCTCATAAAAAATTAAATATAATAAAATTATTTTATTTTAAAGAGAATCATGATAATTTATATTTTAACACATGCAATATATTATGACTAAAATATATAAATATTATTATAATAAAATTATGTATTTTTGTTGCAAATGATTATATGATTATTAGCTTATCACATATAATTATTACACTAATTTATTTTAATTTATAAATAAATTTTATACCATCCCGTGCAAGGCACAAGTAACTATCCTAGTGTTGAACCTAATAAGTTTACTAATTTCCTTTCAAACAATAAGTTTACTAATTACATTCCAAACCTAATATATAAGGTCGGGGACTACTTATATTGGCAATAGGATAAGTAGGTCACCGACCTTATATACTAGGTTTAGATGTCCACACTTTAATATGAAAACTTATTATCTCTAACAAATAATACCGTAATGGTATTTTTTATTATCGTTAATGGTACGTAACATTAACTTAAAGTTAATGTTATTCATAATCAATCTTGTAGACTATAAATGACATTTGGCTTTTACACAACATTGTTTATGCATAATCAATCTCGATAAATAGCAATGACAAATAACTCTAATCTAAAAGTGATATTACTAGTCATCGCAACTTAACCCTCGATATGGATTATTTCCACGACTTGGAAAATTTTGGACTATTTTCCAGTCATTTCCAAAAATGATTATTAATTTCTTCAAGTTTCATAATATATTTACTTTGATTTTACATAATATTCTTTTTGGTAAGAAGGGGTGATGGTCTCCGAGCGGCTTAATTTTACACAATATTTAAGTTAGACAGGAGAAAGAAATTCTGGAAATACTAGTGAATGCATTTTTGTACAATTGTGTTTGTCATAAGTTTTTCCAACTTCTTTCATTCTTTTTGGAATTACAAGGTATGTCACGATGAATTTACTAATGGAAAATTAACACGTATTGTGATTGTACATTGATCTCCATACTGACACACAGTCGTAATGCAGCACATCATAATGCACATCAGCACCATAGTGCCAGGCGTAATGCACATCAGCACCATACCTTTTTCTTATACTGACACTGCATTTTTGTACAATTGTGATTGTACATTGATCTCCATACGGACACCCTGAAAATAACACTCTTTAAAAATCAATTTTATTATAGACGGGTTCAATATTAAGGTATTTAACAGTGTACATTAAATAAAATATTTTTATTAATAAAATTGTAAACAAGTAAATAGTGACTAGTGAGAGGTAGAGAAACTATTTTTCAATGAAACCTACAATTACAATAGCATTCCAATCTTGAAATAAGTGAATCTCCATAGAATCAGAAAATCGAGAGCAACAGATTACAGTGAAAGAACTGATGTATAGTTGTAATTAGAAGCCAAAGCAAAACAAAGAATTTTAGAAAAGAGCAAGAAAATACATCCAGAATGGAGAATTATGTTCAGCAAAAATGTATCAAATGATGTAAACTCATCTTCTAAGTAGTCACAACTCCGGGGGCCCGAATTGTTACCGGGTTTCTTGATTTATCGCAAAATGACAGAAGTGTGCTGGGAGCAATTTGCTCAACAAATGCTAGGGTAAAACTCAGATGACAGCTTGAATGTTTTGAGGTCATCAATGACCTGCACATCCTTGTTCGATGGGGCAGCCTTGCTCATATCAGCGTTGCAACCCCAAACCCTAGTTGTTAGTTTCCTACATTTGTCAGATGGGAGCAGGAAATATGTGGTAAACCACTCGATGAGGTTGCTCTTGCTTATATTTTTCAATTCCTCTGCTTCTTTCTTGGACAGATCAAATATGTACCTGAAAAGAGTTCAGTGACACAAGAGTTAGATATTATTGTAGATGATTTGCAAGTAGCCCAACTGAGTGTCCTGGGAAGCTTGCCTGTTCTCCACAATTTGGCTCCAGAAACGATCAGTCTGGTATGTGAGAGACGGATCCTTCTCTTGCAACTTGGCGATTAAGCCGCTTTTGTAGCTCTCAAAGGACTCGTCATCAAGACCCTCCTGAAAAGGATATCAAACTTTCAGCAACAAACACTGAGCAATAGAGATCTAGAACATAAATTACAAGGAAACAGCCCCAAGATTTCCAACTACTATCATTCATTCTCAGCTTTTCCGCAAACTTATAGTTACTCATAGATATGGATACCAAACGACTCCTAGGGATAATGGGATTCTACAAGATATGTCTATTTAGCCACTCAAAGGTGAGTGTCGACATTTGTTTGTAGACAGAATAAACAACTAAAAGGTAATGTGATTTCAAATCCATGGTCTGGAAGGGATACAATACAATCACTCTGCAAAATTCACGAGAAAGAAGTAACTTCAAATCATTCTTAATGATATCAGCATTAATTAACTCACCAACAAATCTTTGATGCCATTAATGAAGGTATCGATCCTCTCACGCAAGTAGATAGGATCATACTCAGATGACTGAACACAGAAGCAAAATCCAAATGTACGATATGTCATTCGTGGGCTACACTCAACAACATAACCAAGCTGCTCCTTTGTCCTGCCAACCAATCCAAATTCGGACAAGATATCAGGAAAAAAAATGCAATTTTAACAAGAGCTTGATAGTATTGATAATTTTCAGTCTTGATTTCAGCAACGATCAACAACTTGTAATGACTTAACACACCTTATTCATACAGATAACAACAACACACCAAAGAACAAAAAGGCACAACAAAATCACTACTTTATATGCGTCATATTCAGCATTGAGGCAGTGCCAATTAAAAAAGGCTTTGGGTTGTACAACTCAAAACAATCCAAAAAGCCATCAATAAGATTGTCTCACAATAACTCCCCAAAGAAAAAACAAATGCAACAACAGCAAATAGTAAGAAGTCACAGCAAGTCCGAGAGCAACACCTGAGTTGATTGAAAAAAGGCTCTTCCACAATCTCATCAAAGAGATCAGACATCGCCTTTAATTTAATGGAATCAACTCTATTATCCTGCTCAATCTGGTAGTACAGCTGCAAAGGGGAAGAAGAAAAAACAGTATTGAGTCACTTTAACACTAGCAGAGACGACAAAATAGAAGATGCAAGAGGGACGGAAAGATACATTTTAAAGTAAAACATAGGTAACTTCCACGAACCTCGACAACCGAGTTTGTTTCTGATTTGTTCTTTGCACGAACATCTCTTACAAGGTTTGCTTGGGAAGGAAAGCAGATAATTTGCTCCCCAGGCCTCATTTCAACAGGCAATGGTTTCTCAGAGAAGTTACGTTTAAATATCTCTGATATTTTGATAACAACTTCTTTTAACAAATTTCCATGACAGAGTCCCTCAATGTATACCTGTAGATTGAATATGCAGAGTCTATAAAAAAGGTGAAGTACTTTTACCAAAAAAAAAAAAAAAAAAAGTAGAGAGTCAACACTTAGACACAAACTCAAAAAAATGAGTATGCATTAAACACCACAAATTTTCATACCTGGGAAAGAAGCTTGGGAATATAAGCATGAAGATCAGCAAGACCCAAATTCTTTAAGCAATGCATCTTCTCATCAGAATCATAGAATCTTCTACATAAAACTTGTAATCTCAAGTATGATGCATGATTATAAGGCTTTATATTGGCATTGCGAAGGTTTCTCTCCATGGTCTCTTTGATAACCTGAAAAAATAAGAAACCGCAAGGTCCACATTTATACTGCTCCGCAGATGTTGAGCTACATTTCTATTTTATATTTCATAACTTCAGCACTTCATGAATTTGATATTGATAAACTAATTTCCTAAACCAGTTAACCCTATAAAATTTATCCCTAGAAAGGTGTGAGAAATGCTAACATATACTTAAAAGTTAAAGTTCACCATTGACTGCTAAGTGCAATCACTCTATTGTTTCATCCTGCTTTTATCTAATTCGCCTTCTTTTTTTTTAGTGTATGGCTCGACGGTCGGTTATGAAAACACTAGTGAAAAAACGTAACCCATGTACCTTAAATCTGTCCTCAGCTGGCATGAAAGATTTGGCGACTACCAAAATCTTGGAAAGGAGGACAGGGAGTTTGTCATTAAACCCATAAACCTTAAGCTCAAGTTTATCACTAACAAGGGACACAGAAGTTTCCAACTTGGCAATGCTAGCCTGCAGAGAGAGAATAATTTAGCAATAACGTGAAATTGTACAAATTAGTACCTCAACACGGGGAATTGGATCTCAAGTGCAGATAAAACAATGCTCTTGCTATTTAGGGAAATAAGTATGCTAAAATAGACACAAACCTGATATATAATTTCGTTGAGCTCGTCTTTAAGAAGGTTAACAAACAACTCTGTCAACATGCAGCTCTCCACACTCTTATGAGCATCCTTGAAGGTCAACCGAAAGTATGTGTTTGCACGAGGAAGCTTAAATGTCTCATCAAGCATGTACCAAAACTTCATCATAGGCTCATCAAGTACACATCTGGGATTGGATATACTTTCAGTATCACCAGAAAGATTTTCAGCATGTAAGTGAAAATTTGTTGGAATGAATTCATTCACTGAGGGAAGATGCAAGGATGCATCAATTTCTGGAGGGTCCCTCCACAATTGTATGAGAGATGGAGAGATATCTTCTTCCAAGTATTTTGATTGAAACCATGGTTCAGACAGGACACCTACAAAGAAAAGCAGTGTGTGGTTAAATCAACCTGAGAAAGTTGCATCGAGCATCTTAGGTCAAGATATGCAAAAACAATTAGTAATACATGAGAAAGTACTGTGAAAGCATAGTACTATTTTGAATACTGAATACTATTATTATGAAAACTGCAGCAGCATCGATGATAAGCTGTTCTGGAATGATACAACACATGTCACGTGATCAAAAACGTGATTAAAGTAACTTGAAGAAAAGCATCCAAGAGAACCCACACTCAGGTATTTCCTTGTACTGGAAATAAAAAGCATAGAATGATGCAACATGACCATACATCTTAATAATTAGTAAACACCACTGCATCATTAGCATTGTAAATATGAAGAAATGATTCTAGCTATCAAGATAGGACACTCGTCACTTCACTGTCTGTCATCAAAAGATAAAAGGTACGGCAAAAAAGAAAAGGCAAGTAAAATATCTACCTCCAGACTTGTCAAACTTCCTTGTTACAACATCAATTCTCATATTTTCTGGGGTTAAGAAATTAAGAGTGCTAATTATCATTTCCTTGTCCCATTCTTTGTAAGCATACTCTCCATAAATAACATGCTCAGCTGGATATTTATGTAAACTCTCTGCAGGAGAAAGGCGATACACAAATTAGGCAAAATCATTTCCTCAAAAAGAAGAGTATTCAAAATCAGCATAACTAATTTAGGGTATATAATCAAGTAATTCAGCTTAATGGGAAAGCGTGAAGGATGAAAATAATATTATTCACACACTTGATACTAACAAGGAAACCTGGAGCCTAAAGAGCGTAATTATAACTAGTTAAGCTTATAACTGCAATAAGAGACCTATAACATCTTCCACCTGACAAGCGCTTTTATTCCGATTATGACATATCCCGAAAATAAAACACAACAGTTTAACAGTGGGCCAAAAGTAGTTGCCTATTCTATTCCAAAGGACTTTCATGTCATAATAATTGCTCCAATTTTGTCTCTCTTATTTTTAAACGTCTGATTCAACAAGCAATTCCCTCAAATTTTTTTAGGTTGACCAGTGAATTTCTTCCACTATTCCTTGATGGTCTTAGTAAGTTTTCAATATTATATTTCTTATGGAGTAAAATACACTCCTTTCCTTCACTGTCCAGAAAAGGCAATAAAAATAAGCAATGTGGCTTTGCAACTCCATTTTACCAAAAATAACCTGAGTTACCAAGTTCGACGAACAGGAGGCAAATAAACATTTGTAGAACCTTGAGAATTTACGTAGGTGACCTTGTGATCAAGTGTGGATCAATATCATTAGTAGAGATAAGTTTTTCAAAGCAAAAAGCCATAAGCACTTAAAACTATAATTCAAAAGACGCTGCTTAATCACATTTACACACACGACGGTAAGGTTACTTATTGAGATGTATTAACACCTTAGTAAGAAAAAATAAATATCTGGAGGTGAAAAAAGAATGAGAGAACCTGCAAGATCAGTAGCATAATCATCCTGTGGTTGTTCCTCTACAAATCTAAAATCCATATTACCAATATCCTGGAGTTCCTTGAATATCCACTCCTGTGGAGGAGTGTGACGCAATAATTTGAGATATTGGTAGACATACCCAATGATCTCATGCACCTGGTAAGCCAGTAGTATTAGAAGGGGAAAACAATGCACTAGTAAACCACACACATCAAAACTGACAGCAAATTAATTTAATCCAGTGCATATTTGACATGAAAACATTGAAGGAAGCAAGTGATAATTCACCTTCTCCAAGCCGGAATCAGTGAGGTGTATGGACATGCCAAAAACATAGGCAAAAGAAGATCGGGATAGTCCATCATCACCAACCCCAGCTGATATGGATGTAGTCCAGCCTTTATTCTTAAGGAAATAATGTAAACTTCCTCTACCCTCTGAAGACGAAATCAGATATCAGATCTCAAAACAAATTCTGTGTACAGCTACAATTATATAGATCTAAATATTAAAAATTAATAAGTCTTCACTGCAAGTTAGGAGCAGTATTATAGGCAAGAACGTAGAAATTGTATAACTGATATAATACAACTGCAGGATAAACTACTATATACTATATAAAATTAAATGCATCTTCAAATTAATATTTCCTTGTCATGGCTAGGTAGCATCCATGAGATCTTACCATGGCCTATGAGATGAGCTAAGTAATCTTCTGGTTTCTTCTTGTACTCTTTCTTCAAACATGGCAACTTCCATGCTAAATCAAGGATATTTACATCCTTGACAGCCTCCAGTCTATATATCTTGCCAGCATTCCAGATGGGACTTTCACTTACAGCTTTGGGTTGCACAGCATGCCCTGATTTAATATCACCAAACAACTCGAGAATCCAATCCTCCAGCACATCTAGAGATTCTGCAGCATCATAATTTCTCTTTTAGACAGTTAAGAGGGAGAGGGATCGTATTTTTTCATAAACAGTAAAAATTTATTAATTTAGAAAAGTTCGTTTTCTCGTCAATGCCAATTTTGTTCAAATAAAAAATACCACCTTTCAGTTTAATTAGCTTTATTGTCTACAACATGGATTAAATTGTATCCAAGGCGAAAAACGATGTGAGAATTCCACAGAATACTAGCAGTCAGAGAATCCCGATTACTTCATATAGGCATATTATCTTCCTCATGAAGGATGCATAAAGACAGTACATAATAGAATGTGATTTATGTACGCATGTTATATAAACTGCAAATAAATAGTACAGTATGTAAAAGCATTGTCAATGATCACGTATCAACAAGAGCCGTAATATGTTGAATATGTTTCATGGACCAATTTATACTTCTTTCTCATGATAAGATCCTTGCCACTACTATAGAGAAATAACTAGACCCGTGTGAAGAGCTTTACCACCGCCTACGACAACCAATTTCATTATTTCTCCATGGTAATTATTATTATACAACTTCAGTATCCGGTCTCGCAAATCAATCCCTTTCTCCATGGCATCAACCAAGCTCTTCTTGTTCCCTGTAATGAAACAATTATTATAATTAAATACAGACCTGAGGATTCAAACAGGCTATGCAAGGATGAAAATCAGGAACTCACCCCAACAGAACCGATTAAACGGATGGTCAGGTGAAGTGGTATGACACTGAAGCTGCTGAAGACGACAACTATCACTTTGCAAAACCTGATTAAATTCTGTTCCGGATATTTGGTTAATCGAAACACACAGTGGAATGTGAGAATTGTTCAATAATGTAGTAAACTATTAACCATAACATAACAAAAAAATATCTCTTCTCCATTAGTGGATACCTGAATCGACAGCAAGTACCTCACGCTCCATTGCCTCACTTTTCACCAATGGTGAAATGAAAAACTGGGAAAATCTAAGACACCAAAACAGATAAAAGACAATAATCAGAAACAGATGAAGCACAAGGCAATCAATTCTATTTTAAGTAGATCTCAGAAAGAACAAGACATCAACCACTTTATTATTTTTTTATACTGAAGTTTAGTGTTCTACATGGCAAGTTGTGGAAATTGCACAATTGACCTCCATATTTAAAGACTAGGCAAATGTATTTACTTACAAGATAAGACTTCAGAAGAAAAACTCAGATCAAACCATAAGATTCAGATAAAGATCAACTGACCACCATGTCTATTGAAAAAAAAAAGAGTCCAGGTCCAAATTCACCTTCTTGGATATACAAGGAAAAGAAGTGGATAGAGAGGCATACCTCTTCAATGCACCCTTGAGAAATTCTCGGTTAACATCAAAATAGTAGCAAGTATGCTCCGTCTCTGTATATGCATTTGAGGATCCTCCGTGCTTGGATAAGTAACTATCATACTAGGAAAGGCAAAAGTCAAACAGGAAGCGACTAATCATAGAGCAAGTGTCTAGCCCAACATAAATGGCCTGTAGAACCCACAGATTGCAGCATAAAGCTTGACGAATATACTACTATTTATGCAAAACTGAAGCTGTAGATAGAATATAAAGGCAAGGAAAGATATTCTATAATCAAAAAGCCACCAATAGCTATTTGAATTTGGTCCTAAAAATGTGTCCTTGTTGATCCTAAACTAGGAGCATTCTCATAAAATACAACACAAACACCAACACAATGGAAACCAATGCAAAACTAAACTTTTAGGCCATAAATCAGGCAAATGTCAGGTTAGATTGCTGATATGGATCATCTACCAAGATAACACCACCATAATTTTCCGATTGAAAATCATCATCAGTAAGGCATACAATAACGAGAGAAATTTGAAGATAGTAGCGGAGGAAAACCTCATTTTCATCGGGAAATTCAGTGCTGCCCATGAAAAGCATGTGTTCTGTAATAAGCACAGAAGAGCATTCAACTTTAACATCCTATCAAATCTCTCAGGTTTTCTGTAAGTTTTCATACTCAAAATGAATAAAAACCTAACTGGAGAAAAAGAGAGGAATTCAAACCTAAGAAATGAGCAAGACCCTGAGCCTCGGGCGGGTCAGCAAAGCTACCTACACCAACGCACATTGCAGCCGCAGCCTGAAAAAACACACATCCACATCGATTCGAATCCTAATTCCTCAATCAAAAATCTAATACTACGAACTACTGAACCACCAATCACCAGTTTGACCTACCTTACCTTTTTAGTCTGAGACGAGGCGGAAGAGGACGAAGAAGATCTCTTTCTTTTAGCGTGATTATCATGTTCTTCGTCGTCCTCATCCTCTTCGCTATCTCCATCTTCATATTCATCATCGTCTTCTTCGTCATCTTCATCGTCGTCTTCCTCCTCCGAACCTTCTTCATCATCATCTTCGTCCTCATCATCCTCTTCTTCATCATTGTCGTCGTCTTCATCAGCAACAGCTGGAGCGGAATTGGAAGAGTAGATCTCGGGATCGTGAACAAGAAGAGCACAAAGGCCGTTACGAAGCACAAGGTATCTATAGAGCCTCTTGTCATTGGGAGACTTGATGACGATTTCATCCGATGAGAACTTCACTATTACCTTGCCCCCCATCTGTGTTGGACTGCGACTACAACGGTAAGAGGAGGAGAGAGTAGTGAAAGTGGGTGAAGAGAGGAAGAGAAGAAAGCGGGCTTTGGAAGAGGGAAAGAAAGATTTATAGTGGGAGGCGGAGAATACCAGGCTTAGGCTTATACATGGGCTGGCGGCCGCCATAGACTGCCGCTCCTAACCCCGATCAGATTTTTCATTTTTCCTCTATTATTTCTTTTTTCTTGATTTGGGAAGAACAAAAAAAAAGGTTTAATCACACAATCTCACCTTCAGTGATGTCCTTTTAAAAACGATCCATTTAGTGAAACAAAATTTACTCATAAATTAGGTTCTTCCATTCAAACGACCACTAATAAATTTGGCTTGATGTATAAATGCAAAAATTGTTGGGTGTAAGGATGTGTTTTATAAAAAAAATCATACAGATAAAAGAAAAACACTCCATAAAGTTCAATTGCATAAGTTAAATTAAAGAGAGAATTGTAATTCTATCTACGGGGACACAGGAGACGTGTAAGTGGTCTCGAATTGCATCTCAAAAATCAGGTTGGAATTAAGAACAACATAACACAATTAATAACAGAAATTGTTAGATATGCTGTTAGAATAGCCTAGGTATTGGAATGACCCAAATGATCTTATTTATATTGAAATTAAATTTGTTAATGAACTTGAGATAATCATTACCAAAAAATTTGATTTTCATTCTAAGTTTTATCAAACACAATACGGAATAGATCATTCTAATTTCCATTTCTAATTTCTTGGAATCAATAACAAACGAGTCCTTAACTTTTTAAAATTTAAAAGGAACTCCTTTATTTCCTTCTTGGATAGATCGAAACAAAGCACACCTATAAATTTTATGGACAATATTTCAACGAGTTTATCGACCAAGATAAACTAAGTAAAAAACACATAAGTTTTTGATAAAAGAGTGGCAACACAACAACAACAATGGGAGGAGGAAGCGGGAGAGATCAAGGCAGAGCATCTCTATTCCCCGGAGGGAGTTTACTGAAGACAAATTGTGACATGAAGATACCAATATAAAATGAAAATAAATAAATAATCCATTAGAAAAGTGTAAAAAGAATTAGAAAGTCAGTCTATAGACAAATGAATCTACTCCGCACAAACAATTTTGTTATATTTGGACCTGAATTTAAGTCAGCAGCTTAAAAAGTGGAGCTACTTTCAGTAGCTGAAACTGAAGGTCCATCTGACTTCATATTAGGGTTCGTAGATCCTCCATTGCTGCTAATATCAAGCCCTTGTAATCTGCGAAGTGGATCATCTTGCAAAAACAAATCTAGTGCTTGTTGAGAGCTTGGTGTATGCAAATGGTGCATTATGCTAGGTCGCTGTGGTGCTGAGTAACGATAGCCTGATACATCATTGTACAACGAGCTGTGAATCCCCATGTTGAATGAATCCGAGGGACTTGCTGTTTCTCCAGTGGCGATCCTTAGCCTCTCAACTTCCTGCTTTAGGGCTTCATTCAAAGCTGCGTAGAAAAAGAATAACAATGAACAAAATAATCACAGCCTGTGGTTTATACAACGAGGTACAAGTCAGAGGCTTGCCGTCTCGCATATGTGCTTGTTGCTCCATGGCTTGTAATCGAAGTTTAAGTTCAGTATTTTCACTTGTTAGACCATTAGTGTCACTCTGCAGACGAGGAAACAAAACAGATGCCTTAGTGGAAATTGCATTGCTAACATAAACTCGAAAAGGCAGTGTTATGGATGATATGAATGATAGTATGTAGAGACATAAGATCAAAATATTTGTTGTAGTAGATACAAGAGGGTTAAAACAATGCAAATTAGGTACAGTACTTGGTACAAGTGAAGTTGAGCAGAAAGAGTGGTTGCTTCAATTTGAAGGGTTTGAACTTTTCTTTCTAGTTCTTGCATGTAGCGAGCTTTTCTCTCTTTTGAGCGAGCAGCAGACTGCCGGTTTGCTATAATTCTGCAATTCACAATGAAAGTAAAAAGGCAAACTCAACAATTGCACAAAACCTAGATGGAAACATGTCTAAGCATCTTGCACAACTGCAGACCATATACTTATAAGTGAAAGTAACAAGAAACAGCAGCAGAACAACACAAGAGCAATTGACAAAATAAAGTGCTATGTTTATGCTGAGAAACTAATGAATACACATTTCATCTGCAAAATAGAATCAACCATCAATCTCAGTGATAAGAATAAGATAAGTGGCTATAAATGGAGTTGAATTGACTGTGTCTATATACTGATGAATATGCTGATGACCTATATGGTATTCACTTTTCAAAGTCCAGAACTGGATGAGATTGTTCATGGGATAAAGCGATTATCAAGGAAGGTCTCAAGTCTCAACTAGCCTAAAACAGCACAAAATTTAAGAATCTGTTTGAATTCGCTAAAGCACATTCTACGATCAAAGAATTGGAGAGCAAAACTGCAAATTGAATTTATAAACAAGAAGATATTAATTAGCAAAATCGTAATCCATCAGCCGAATCATGCGACAAAGTTGAGAAAGTTATGCTACCAAAATCAGGAGATCTAAACAACAGAAAGCCAATGTCTAGTATGTATCTAGGATACGATACGAAAGGAAAGAGCATTAAACCTCTTGGCGCGTTTAGGATCGATAGTCAAAAGCTCGGCCAGCTTATCAGGAGGCATAGCCTTATTAGCATTCATAATCTCGCCAAAGACGGTGTCATTGGTACCTCTAGATCCAGAAGAGGACGCGTCAACCGAGTTGCTATGCCGGTGCCGCGACTTAACACCGCCGCTGCTGGAATCGGCGAAATACTTTTTTCCTTCTGAATCGACACCTCCGCCAGCGAACCCGGCATTGAAATTGGGATGACCGAGCTTATCAACGTCAATGTAGGCATTGAAGAGATCGTATTCCGATCCGAAGTCGTCGGCCATAGGATCGGAGGAGTGATTCATGTCGTCAATGGTGCGGAAGGTGAATTCAGAATGGGAGCGGCGGTGGTGGGGCAAGGGCGGAGGTTTGGAAGTGGAATTTCCATTTTCGGAGAGGGAATCAGAAGTTTCTCGATCTCCATGAATGTCCATATCCATGTCAATTTTTTGGGGAGAGAGTGGGTATTGGTCTTGGATTTGGCCTTTGAGTGGGGTAAACGAACTTCAGTTCACAAACAACACCAAGAAGTCGACATCTTTATTTTTTTTATTATTTCTTTTAAGTAAACTACACCTCAATTAAAAGATTAAACTGTCCAACTTTAAATAAAATTTTCCAAAAATTATAAATATCATTTCCGATCCATTCATATCAACAACAACGCCGTAAATTAATATCTTGAAGTAATAACAAGCGGAAAAACCGAATCGTAAAACAAGGGACTCACCAAATAATTCTCAAATGAGGATATTAAAAAGTTTAATTTGATATTGGCAGCGACAAATCTTCGGGTCATGATGTAAGCTTCTTCCAAAAACATTTGAATTTCACAGGACCAGTGAAAAGTTTATATTCTCAAAGACCGATAAGGCAACAACGTACAAAATTATTGCGACAGCTTCCGGACTTTAAAAAAACAATTTTACTAAAATTGATTCACCCTCTTAAAGGTGCCTTTACGACAAATAGATTGATCCACGAGAACATTCTTATTACCCATAAAAATTGTTCGTGGGTTTAAATCTAAAAAAGGGAAAGAGATACATGGTCATTCAACTCGACATGAAGAAAGTCTATGATATGGTAGAATGGTTCTTTTTTATTCTAGCCGTGTTGAAAAATTTTAGCTTTGAGAATAAATTCGTTAACTAGATTAGAGAATGTATATCTATTGTTCTTATTACATTCTAATTAACGATAAACCTACAAATCCGATATATCCCAAAAGACATCTACACAAGTATGGACCCAATATCACCTATGTTATTTAACTTAGGTGCGAAAGTTCTTGTGCGAAACATCCAAAAAGAAAGTAACCAAAATAATAATAATAATAATAATAATAATAATAATAATAATAATAATAATAATAATAATTGGGTTCCCAATCAATAGAGGGGTTTATTATCCCATTTCTTGCCTTTACAAATGATATACTAATATTTTTCAAAGCCTCGATAGTGGCAAGCTATGATGCACGGAAACTTCTAGACGATGCCGTTTCCCGTGTCCTCCCGTGTCGGAAACTTGGAAGCTTCTAGAAACTTCTCGGACACGGTCAAAATAGTAAGGACACGGTCAAGACATGTTTCCAACACCGGGAATTGGCCGAATACATCCAAAACATGATCATGAATGACGACTCAATGTGAGATCAAAGATAAATACAAAAGAGATGAACAAGACATCCATGACTCTTAGGTTTTAGTTTCTTTTTTGGAATTCAAGATGAATAAGATATTCATGACTACTACCTCAATATCACTTAACGTAATCAATATTCTTATTTATCAATACTTCTACAACTAATGACACAATATTCATGTGTCATTAAATATATCATATATGCATATCTTCTTATTATATATAAATTTCTCTTCGCAAGAGCTTTAAAACGATATATTTCTTATATATTTTTTCGTTGTGTCCTCGTTTCCTACGATTTTTAGGACTGCCGCTTCCCCGTTTCTCGTCGTGTCCGTTTCCGTATCCGTGCAACATAGGTGGCAAGTACTAAGGTATTGGATCTCTTGAATGAATATAATCACACCTCAAGGAAAAAAGTTAACAGCTTCCACAAATTGATCTTTCAAACTATTAAAAAAAATGTTGGGTCTAGTATGGAAGATTTAATAACAGAACCTAGACAACAATTAACCAAAAGATTCCAACATGTAGGGCCCGTTTGGTTTGAACTCCGGAAACGGAAGCGGAATGGAAACGTATCTAGTTCATACGTATACCCATGTTCATGAAGTTTTGGGGAATCATTCATTGTGGTTTAAAGTAATTGTAGTAGAAATTGATTGATTTTGATACCCTATATGGTAACAAAATGGGGGAAAGCAAATGCATTTTGTATGAAACCACATGAAATGATTCCATGAACAAGGTACAAATGTGGACTAGATTCATTTCCAATCCGTTTTCGTTTCCGGAGTTGCAACCAAACGGGAGGTATACTCCTTAATATGTATACATTTACCTTGTCCATTGTAACACCAAATTATTTGTTTGAAATGATAAAATGAGGAATAAAAATGCAAATCTAGAAGACAATACGTATGATTGTCATATATCCATCAGCCGCCAAGCATCGGTAGTACGGTATCGTCCAAATGACCGTAGACGAGGCCATCATTGTTATAATCAGATATGGACAAGGCATCCGAGGAAACATGCAAGAATTACAAAGAAGGTGGGCAACCGTCATGGCACTATAATAACCGTAGACGAGGTTGTGGTGGCCACGGTTGTGGCCATGAGAAAGGCTATAATGATGGCCTCCGTTACAACCGAGGTGGTAACTATGGTTACAAGGGGAATGATAAGCCAAAGGTCCAGATGGGTCAAAAGGGACCCTCTCACAAACCAAGAACTGTTTGCTATAGATGTGGCATAGCTGGTCATTGGGCAAAAATATGTCGTACAACTTCACATTTGGTGGATGCTTATTAGGGCGAAAGAAACAAAGAAAGGGTTAGTGAAACCAAATTCGTGAAAAATGAAGGTCTTGGTAGTTCACCCATGACAAACCCATATGTCTGTCGCTTTCTCAACTTTGAGAATGACGATGCATGTGCCTTGGACTAAAATATTCGATTTATGAACTTGTGACATTATCCTTATTGCATAATAATATATAATATGATGTAATGCATTTTAATGTCTTCTTCCAAGGACTATGTAAAATATGGTTATCATAATGTAAAATATGAAGTTTTTATTATTAATGGCTTAACTTATTTGTGCTTCTTTCTTTATAGAGAAAATATGGAATCTTCTAAGAAAAGACTCGATGAGAAGGAGCAATGTCTTGTAGACAATGCCATCACACATACCATCTTAAGAAATAAAGAGTATTTCACGCATTTGAAACCCTTTAAGGGCAATGTTAATTCAATATCCGGTGTGGCTAGACTCATCGAAGGTTCGGGAAGAGCTCTTGTTATACTCCCAAATGGAACAAAAATAATTAAAAAAAAATGACGCATTATATTCGAATAAATCTCGAAGAAATTTATTGAGCTTTAAGGATGTGCGTTAGAATGGGTTTCATATGGAAACCATGAATGAAAATGAGAGAGAATATTTGTGCATCACAACACATGAATGTGATAAGAAAAGGATCCTTGAGAAAATGCAAGGACAAGCCTCCGGATTTTATGAAACATACATTCATCCGGTTGAGGCTAATGTAATTCCTAACAAACGGTCGGATGACCGAGTTGAATTTACACTATGGCATGACCGATTGGGTCACCCGGGATCAATGATGATGCACAAAGTTATAAAGGGTTCAATTGGACACCCACTAAAGAACATGAAAGTTATGTTGTCAAGTCATATTAATTGTGCGTCTTGCTCACTTGGAAAGCTTATAATTAGACCTTCTAAAAGTAAGGTTACAAGTGCAACTCTTGCATTTTTGGAAAGAATACAAGGAGATATATGTGGACCAATTGCTCCACCGTGTGGTCCATTTCGATACTTTATGGTATTAATTGACGCATCTACAAGATGGTCACATGTAAGTCTATTGTCGACTAGAAATGCGGCATTTGCTAAACTCCTTGCTCAAATAATCCGTTTGAGAGCTCAATTCTCGGATTTTACAATAAAGAAAATTCATCTTGACAATGCAGGAGAATTCACATCCCAAACATTCAATGACTTTTGCATGTCAATTGGGATTGATGTGGAACATCCAGTAGCTCATGTTCACACACAAAATGGTCTTGCCGGATAATTAATAAAGAGATTACAATTAATCGCTAGACCATTATTGATGAAATCAAACTTACCACCATCTGCTTGGGGACATGCGATATTGCATGTTGCAACCTTGATCCGATTAAGACCAAGTGCAAACCATGAACAATCCCCATTGCAATTAGTGTTTGGTAAGGAGTCTAATATACAACATCTAAAATATTTGGATGTGCAGTTTATGTTCCTATTGTTCCACCACAACGTACAAAGATGGGTCCACAAAAAAGATTAAGAATATATGTTGGTTTTGATTCCCCCTCGATCATTAGATATCTTGAACCAACAACGAGTGATTTGTTTACATCAAGATTTGTTGATTGTCATTTTGATGAAAATACATTCTCAATTTTAGGGGGAGAAAAGAAGAAAGTGGACCCAAGTATGAAAGAAATTACATGGAATGCAACACTATTATCACACATTGATCCAAGAATAAAAATATGTGAACAAGAAGTTCAACGAATCATTCACTTACAAAGTGTTACAAATCAATTACCAGATGCATTTACAGACACGAAGAAGGTGGTAAAATCACATGTTCCTACAACAAATGCTCCTGCAAGAATTGATGTACCCATTGGATAACTAGATGTGTCCATTGCAAATGAGTCTATGACTCGTCGAAAACGTGGTAGACCACTCGGTTCAAAAGACTTGAAACCGAGAAAAATAAGGAATCAAAATGATATAGCAAGAGATGTTATAGTAATTGAATCAAATGAGGAACATGAGAAAGACAAAGAAAATGAGAATTAAAACATTCCAAATGAAGATAATATCCTCGATGATGAAAGAATCAACAATTATGAAATTACTATAAATTATGTCGACACAAAGATACAATGGAATTGAAATGACATCATTATTGATGATATATTTGCCTACTATGTGGCTAATGACATCACAACTGAAGATGACGACATTGAGCAAAAAACAGTTGATGAATGTCATCGTAGAAACGATTGATCAAAATGGAAAGAGGCAATTCAGACATAATTAAAATCACTTGAAAAACGTGAAGTTTTTGGGCATGTAGTTCATACACCAAAGGGTGTAAAACCAGTCGGCTATAAATGGGTTTTTGTGAGAAAACGAAATGAGAAAAACGAAATTGTGAGATATAAGGCAAGGCTCGTAGCCCAAGTTTTTTCTCAAATTCCATAAATCGATTATGATGAAACATACTCTCAAGTAATTGTGTAACTACATTTAGATTCCTAATCGGCGTGATTATCTTTGAAAACTATAGATGCGCCTTATGGATGTTGTGTTTGCATACTTATACGGGTCACTTGATACTGACATCTACATGAAAGTCCCACAAGGACTAAAATTGCCAGAGGCCAATTCTTCAAAGACATGAGAAATGTTTTCCATAAAATTGAGAAGATCCTTGTATGAATTGACACAATCAGGACGAATGTGGTATAATTGTCTTAGTGAATATCCTCTCAAAGAAGGATATAAGAACAACATTATATGTCCATGTGTTTTCATCAAGCGATCTCAAAGTGGATTTGCTATAATCGAAGTATATGTTGACGATTTGAATATCGTTGGAACTTCTAATGAGCTTGAAGAAACTGCAAAGTATTTGATGAAAGAATTCGAGGAGAAAGATCTCGAAAAAACCAAGCTTTGTCTTGACCTACAAATTGAGCATTTAAGGGATGAAATCTTTATTCATCAATCTAATTACACGGAAAAAATACTAAAGAGATTCTACAAGGACAAAGCACACCCTTTAAGCTCACTCATGGTTGTTCGATCCCTTAATGTGGAAAATGATGAGTTCCGTCCTCGCGAAGAGGATGAGTAAATTATTGGCCCAAAAGTGTCATATTTAAGTGCAATTGGTGTCTTAATGTACTTGACTAACAAAACAAGACCAATTATTACTTTTGCTATAAATTTGTTATCTAGGTACATTTGTGCACCCACAAGAAGACATTGAAATGACATCAAACACATATTCTTTTACCTTCAAGGTACACATGACCTTGATTTGTTTTATCAAAACAAAGTAGATGCCACTTTGGTTGGATATGCAGATACAAGATATTTATCTGACCCACACAAGGCCAAATCCCAAAACGGATATGTGTTCACATATGGAGGCACGACAATTACATGGAGGTCAACAAAACAAACAGTTATCACCACTTCTTCAAATCACGCAGAGTTGATCGCTCTATATGAGGCTGAAAGAGAATGTGTGTCCATACGATCAATGATCAAGTTAATACAAAAAGGAGTGCGGGATGAAACCCATCATTGAAAATCATACCATCTAGTACGAAGACAATTCTGCATGCATTGATCAAATGAAGAAAGGGCATATCAAGGGAGATCCTACAAAGCCTATATTGCCAAAGTTCTTCTCCACCCGTGAGCTAGAGGAAACCGGGAAAGCTGATATTCAACAAATCCGTTCCAGTGGCAGTCTTGCTGATTTGTTCACAAAATCATTGAACCCCAAGAAGTTTGAAGAGCTTGTGCGCAAGATTGGAATGTACAGACTCTGAGTCATATGTTGAAATCAGGGGGAGTATTATACGCGCTACACTCTTTTTCCCTTCGATCATGTTTTTATCCCACTGTGTTTTTCGTGAAAAGGTTTTTAATGAGGCAACATCACCCAAGCGTATAACAACTTTGGAGTCATCAAAAAACGCTCAAGTATGATGATAGAAGAAGGTGAATATTCAAGGGGGAGTGTTATGGAAAATATGTACAAGACATTTGTACATGATGTTTTGTGCACATATATCACATGCATGTCTTCTAGTGTAGATTGGTCAAGAAGTGAAGTAAATTGTACAAGGTGAATTATTCACCTTTTTATATCCTTACTTATTTTATTAGTAACTCTTTTTACTAGTAACTCCTACTAGTTTTGATCTATAAATAGAGGTCATTCTCATTGTAACAAGATGCACCAAGACCAAGTTGGAAATCTACTCTTCTTGTTCTCTCCTCTCTTATAACTTAATTCTATGTGTTCTTGAACACATTCCACAAAACTTAAGAAAAGAAAAGAAATCCAAAAGCAATCATTTCATAACAATTATTTGATTATTTTACATTAGAAATAAGGAAAATTTCTCATGGCATCCGAAGAATTGTAATTTCTTTTTGATAATCTATATGTTATATAATTTTTTTTATGGTGTCCACAAACTTTAGTTTAATTATTCCCTCTAATTCTCAATATTTATCATTAGAGCTTTTAAATTTTGGTTTATAATATTTGGGATTACAAGCGTTATTAATGCCTACTTTCTATAAAATATAATTCTATCCACCTTTTCATCTATTATTTGTATTTTCAAGATACTATTTCCTTATTCCAATATAATTTTTTACATTTTACCATTGTTTTCATACAAATTTTTTTAATTTTAGTGCATCAATAAATATTATACCTTCTACTTTTAGTTTTTCTTAATATGTGTGAATTATTTTCTAGTGACATCTATTGAGAACCAGAGGGAGTAGTATTCATCACCAATCTTTTATTTTCCATTCAATAAAGTTAAGATATATAATTAAATTTAAATTAGTTTATATTAAATAATTCAAAAATAAATTTATTTTTTAAACAAATTAATGTTATTTAATCTAATTAATATGAATTTTAGTGAAAATTTTAAATTATACTATGCAAAAAATTTAACAAATTTGAGGAGATAATTAATAAGTAACATAATTTAAATAGTTATAATGATCAACAAATACAAAAAAATTCATATTACCTTGATAAATAAATATTTTGGTCATAAGTTATTAGCCATAAAATAGACTAGAAATTTGAATTTGTAGTGTTTTGTTCGGTTAAAATTTTTTTACGGGCTACGCACGTAAAAAAAACTGTATCAGTTTTGTTTGGTAAAAATTTATAATGTTTTTGTGTATATTAATTAATTAAATTGTACATATGAGAATCAATGTTTTCTCTTTTTTATCTGATCCGTTTATATAAATTGTCGGAAGTACGACAATTTCAAAGGTGCTAGTTTACTACAAAAATAGCAGGTGATACAGAATTACATGTAAGTATGCTTTTACGGACAATACATGTAATTATAATTTATAATCGGCCTATTGTTAAAAGCTTAAAGATATCTTTGAAGTTTTAATTTTATTATCGATTTTTTTATAATTAATAGAATTATTTGTGGTGAAAATCGTATATAGTCATTATACATACGAATATAATTTAGGATTAATAGTCATTGTATTAATTATATATATAGAGAGGGAGGGAGAGAGAGAGAGGGAGAGGGATTGAGAGCGATCATCTATCTAGCATTGGTAAAACGCTCTCGATTGTAACATGCGGGGCGCCGTGCGTGGTTATGGACTGCACAATGGAGTGTCAACTGTCAAGCACGAGCGGCTTACAAAAGAGGCGCACGAGTTCGTGCACATGTTACTCTTGTATATTATCTCATTCATTTGCAGCTCTCGTTATTCATTCGTACAAAATACATCGTTAACAAGTACGATGCTGTTTTTGTTCTTTCTTGCTAAGAAGAAGAAAAATACGTACGTTTATTCATGCATTCTGATTAAAGAAAAAAATACAGAAAGTTTATATATATATATATATATATATATATATATATATATATATAGTAATAAAGCAATTAAAAAAACAGAACTAAATTCAACAACAAATGATAAATTGAAAACAATGCACAGACATGCGGAGTAAATCAGAAGCTCCTGGGCTTGAGAACTATGGTGTAATGGTTCATCATATTGGACGTGAACTGGCCAATTTTTTCAGCCATATCAATCTTATCCTGGCCAGGGGGAGGAAGCAACTCAAAATTGTGAACCAAATTCCCAATAACGATCCCAACAATAGGCAAAGCCAAAACAGCCCCAGGACAATTCCTCCGTCCAACCCCGAACGGCACGAAACGGAAATCGTTACCGTTAGTATCAACTTTCGACTCCTCCACCAAGAATCTCTCAGGTCGAAACTCCTCCGGGTTCTTCCAATGGTCCGGGTTGTTTCCGAGCCACCATGCGTTGACGAAGACCTTGCTCTCCGCTGGGATGTCGTAGCCTGCAAGTTTCGCAGCTTGGAGGTTCATGTGTGGGACCAGTAGCGGGGCTACCGTGTTCAGACGGAGTGTTTCCTTGATAACGGCGTTAAGGTATGGGAGTTTTCCGAGGTCAGGTACCGTCACTTGGACGCCTTTTCCGACGACACTGCCCAGCTCATCACGGAGCTTCTTCTGGATCCTTGGATTGTTTACCACCTCCCCTATCGCCTTCTCGATTGTCGTTAGGGTTGTCTCGACACCTGGATACCATTTGTATACATACAAATTCTTGAAATCAATTATTTTCGGATCAAATATCCGAATATATTAGATCGATCCGGTTTACCTCCAAGGTTGAGGTTCTCAAGGAGGTAGAGAACATTGTCTTCGTTGATTTCTCCTCTCTGTTGTGCCTCCAAGATGTGATCAATGCCACACTTTTTCGATCCCTTAGTACTAACAACTTTCCTGTTAATTTTCATCATTTATAAATTGAAATCCATCATAACAATAATAAATAAGAAATAATTATTAAAAAAAAAAAACTTACCTCCTCTCGTTAAGAGTAATCGTTGTAAAGATTCAATCTTTTCCTTTGAACGTCCGTACAGAGCTTGAGATAACCGAAGCAGAAAGGCCTAAAAAGCGGGATAAAATCTCCATAATTATACTCAAAGCTCTGCGAAAGCCTACCCCTCGCTACATTCACCTCCCTAATCCGAAGATAAAGCTTATCATCTTCAGTCTCAAATCTCTTATCGTACATTAAAGTATAAATAATATTATATAACATTAGCTGAATCCTCGTTCTAATCACAATTCCTTCACGCGCCGCCTTGGGATTCTTCATAACGTCCTCAACCATACGCGCCGCCTCATCTTCCCACCCAACCCGATTCATCTGAACAACCTTTTTAGTGAAAAAAGGAGCGGTCGTGATCCGTCGCATCTTGCGCCAATGCTCCCCGTACACGGTGAAGAGCATGTCTTTTCCTTTTCCACTGAAGATGTCCAAAACGATGTTTCGAGGACGGGACCCGAATTCGATTCCTTGAGTTTGGAGCACTTCTTTTGCGAGCTCAGGGGAAGAGACAACTACGATGTTGCGTTGCCCCATTCGAAGGAGGAAGATCTCGCCGTATGTTTTGGAAAGCTCGGTTAGCTTGCGGTAGGTGAGTTTGTTCCCGAGTTGAAGCCAATTCCCAAAGATGGGGACCGGAATCGGACCGGGTGGAAGCCGGTATTTTTTGGCGCGGAGTTTGGAAACGAGGATTGCAAGGATAACGGATACAAAGATGCTATATAGAACCTTCTCACTAAGGAGAAAAGCCATGACAGTATGGCTAAGATGTACGTGAGCCAAGTTTGAAGCCAAGTGAAGAGTGGAGAGTTTGGGTGAGATGGTACCAAGCGACGTGCATGGTGACTATATATAGTTAGGGTTTGTTTGTAAATTAGTTTATAGTTGACGTACTAATTTGTTATAAGCAATCAACAATATAAAATGTATCGAAAACGTACTGGCCTGGTTTATATAAAATATTAACTAATATAGTAAGACATAGAGAATAGAAAGAAATTGTTAATATTAGTTAAATGAAATCATGATCCAACTTTATCGAACTATATCCAGAGAAAACTGTAGTATAAGCAATTAAGGCTACTTAAATTTTTTAATTTTAATATTTTAATACAATTTTTATTTCAATAGAAAAATGGTCTGGTTGGAAAATCTTACTACGTACGGTACCTATGACCCGAAATCCGGATAAGTTTTTAATTGCTCGATAACTTCTAACCCGAAATCCGGACAGGTTTTCAATAAAAAAAATAGGCAGTAGAGTGGTCTGGTGGGCATATTCAAATCTATATGTGCGTGACTTGCATGTGATCATATGTTTTACAGTGTATCATAGTATCACTAATTATGACAAGGGGCATGTTTTTAATTGCTCATTAACTTCTCACGTAGCTAATTGGATCATCATCATCGTACGTTAGAGGCGTGTTAGATAGAGTAGCTAGTGTAGTACGGTGTATTAGTTGAGCTAATTACAACTAAGTGCGCTAAGTTTATTCTTATCATGACTGTTAATTCTATCCATCAAATTTTCACTCGAGAGTTTCAGAAACTCGAAGTTTCTTTCCGTAGTGTCGATCGTCCAACTTGTCCTCTTTCGTTGATTAATAAAAGTTTCGAATTTGTGTAAGTTATGTCTCATTAAATTCTCTGGTCTTGAAAGACTATTCCATGAATTGATTTTTACATTGATCACGCCTTGTTGATATTCTTATATATATATATATATATATATATATATATATATCTTGCTCCATGCATCAAGAGAAATTCAGGAATATATGAGTGAGAAGAAAACAAAACCATATAATATCAGAAGCTGAAGCATCAAAGGAGAGAACAGTAAAACAAATAGAAGTATCAAAATTGATACATTACACTCAAAATCATAGGGTACTACAAAAAAATAGATTTGAGACGGCGTAAGTCTGACACAAATAGGCAATTTGTCGTCGCAAAAGGCCTATGCGGCGACTCGACTACCGGCGACACAAACGATATTTTACGACGGTCATTCCCGTCACAGAGTTGTTTGACATTGCGACTACATACTGTCGTTGCAAATGTCTTTTCTGGTTATTAAGAAACGCAGACTTCAGAACACGGATACAAATACCCGGGTCATAAAATTTGTTTATTTATTATAAAAAAGGGAAATTTCGGATTGTGCCCTCGTATTTTAGACTTTTCCCGATAACAACCAAGGACTTTTCCGGATAATGGTCGGTATAGTGATCTGGTTGGCATATTCAAATCTGTACGTGACTTGCATGTGATCATATGTTTTATAGAGTATATCATAGTATCGCTAATTATGACAAGGGACATGTTTTTAATTGTTCATTAACTTCTTACGTAGCTAATTGGAAAATCATTATCGTTAGAGGCGTGTTAGATATAGTAGCTAGTGTAGCACGGTGTATTAGTTGAGCTAATTGCAACTAAGTGCAATAATACATTAAGGGTCCGTTTGATTTAAACTCCGAAAACGAAAATGGAATAGAAACGAATTTAGTCCATATGTACACCCTTGTTCATGAAGTTGTTGAGAATTATTCCTTGTGGATTGAACTAATTTGAGTAGAATTTGATTAGTTTTAATACTCTATAGGGTAATAAAATAGGGGGAAGCAAGTGCATTTTGCATGAAACCAACCGGAATAATTCCATGAACAAGGTACATATGTGAACTAGATTCGTTTCCATTCCGTTTCTGTTTCCAGAGTCACAACGAAACGGGGTAGGTTTATTATTATTATGACTGTTGATTTTATCCATCAAATTTTCATTAGAGAGTTTTAGAAACATGAAATTTTGGGTGGAATGGTACCAAGCAACGTAGGAAATTTTTTTTTTTGTGAGGATATTCTTACGAGGCTTATGTATTATAAGGAGTTAAATCTAGTGTATTTTACGTGCACTTTACGAGCCATGATTTAATAGTTATTCAAAACATTTGTATGATAAAATAATATTCTATATACCTTAATATTAGTTATTCATTATAATTTTAATTATCTTTTATCATACATATAATACGGTAACAAATTCAAGTTATATTTATAACTATAACATATTAAATTGTTCATATTGTACGTGGTTCTAAACATATAAAATATTTAGTTTAGACCAACGATCTAGTTTGTTTTCAAAAAAAAAATTTTAAAATTAATATTAAAAAAGACTAACTAATTATTTCTTATAATTTGTTAGAGGATATGAAAGTTTATTTAAAACGGCAATACTGCTCATGTATAAAATTTATAACTAGTGTATTACCCGTGCACTGCACGGGGTGTGATTTAATATTTATTCTAAATATTTGAATAAAATTTATTTTTTACAGCATAATATTACTTTTTTTTTTTGACACAAAAACACCAATTTATTCCAAATCTGTTGAAATGAGAGCTACAATATTAGGAGGACATAAAGCCATATTCAAAGAAGAACTTCTTACAGAAGATCTGAGTTTAGCTAAAGCATGAGCAACCCTATTACAATGCCTAGGAATGAAAATGAAAGTAAAAGAAGTGAAAAGAGAGGCTAAGCTAGAAATATCATCTATAAGAAGACCTAAAGGAGAGAGATGCATGTCTTGAGAACTCAGGCTAGTAATGACACTTTGACAATCAGATTCCACCAATACATTTGAGATACCAAGGAATAAAGCACTTGAGAGTCCATATCTGATAGCCATAGCCTCAGCTAAAATAGAATCAATAATACCATTGCTGCGATAAGAAAATGCCGCAGTCAACTCTTCATGACAGTCCCGAATTGCTACACCTCCAGCATACCAGCAGCTCCCCAAAGATGCATCTGTGTTGATTTTGAAAGAATTCACTGGTGGTTTTGTCCATTTACAGTCAATCATAGTACTGCTGGTGTTTACTGAAGTTGAAATTTGTCTTTAATGGAACAAAAATCTTTAATCCAGTGCTTGAAGTTCTCCCGGATGATAGCAATATTCTGCAGCTGCTCATCAAAGAGAGTTTTGTTACGGCAAGTCCATGCTATCTAAGCATGAACTACAAAATCCGATACTATAGAGAGCCTAAAATTTTCCCATAATGCAAAAAGATATCCTTTATATTGACAGATGCAGTGTAAGAGATGAAGTCCTGCACAATTGGGTAGCTCATAAAACCCCACCATACATACATAGCCATTGGACAACAAAAAACAGCATGCAGACAATCTTCTGGAACTAGGTTGCAACGTGCATATAACGAGGATTGAGTGACTTTGCGCACTATTAAATTCTCTCCCACACTTAAAATATTAGAGTAAAGCCGCCATAGAAAGAGAAAGACTTTCCTTGGAAGATTAAGGCGCCAAATTTTGCTCCAAAAATCTTCATTTGTTCTCAGAATTCTGTTTCTCCAATTATTGATATGACTGCAACGTCCTAAAAGATAAGCACTCTTAACAGAAAAAACACCATTTTTCTCAGGCCACCAAAATCTTGTATCTTCTGGACAACGTAAGCTTACAGGCAATCCAAGGATAGAAAGAGCATCTGCATTACTAAACATATCAAAAATAAGCGGATAAATCCCAGTTACCTCTGTTGTCAATTAGATGAGAAACAGTTAAGAAAATATCAAGAGAAAGAGACATATGAATAGAAGGTGCAACAGGCCTTCCAGAGGCGTTAAGATCCAGGTATCTTGCTAGAGATTTATAGATCTACCATTACCTACCCGCCATCCTATGCCATTAGTGAGAAGGCTCTTAGCATTCCAAATGCTTCTCCAAGCATAACTAGGAGACCAACCAATAGAGGACTCCAGAAAATTACAATTTTTATAATATTTGGCTTTGAAAACTTTGCTAATGAGGGAGTTAGGAAAATTTAACAATCTCCAGCCTTGCTTAGCTAAAAGGGCATCATTGAAAATTTTAAGATTACGAAAACCCAAGCCTCCAAGGTCTTTAGGTAAACAAAGATCTTCCCAACATTTTCAATGAATGCGTCTCTTGTTATCATTAGAACCCCACCAAAATTTAGCTAAAAGACTATGTATATCATCAATAGTAGAATTAGGAATTTTATAGATGCTCATAACATAAATAGGAATGCTTTTTTTTTTTCTTGAACAACAGATTTGATAAGAGTTTCCTTACCAGCTTGAGAGAGAAGCTTACTCTCCCAATTTTGAAGTTTTTTCCTGATTCTATCTTTGATGTCAAGAAAGAGAGAGCTCTTAGATCTACCAACCAGAATGGGGATACCAAGATATTTAGTGTGCCCCGTGACAATATGAAAACCCAAAACAGAAGCTAAGAAAAATTTCTCATCTTCCTGGACATTTTTGCTAAAAGTAATACTAGACTTAGCACGATTAATAAGTTGTCCAGAGCAACTTTCATAGGTGTTAATGATGTTTAAAATAGCATTGCAATTATCTATAGTAGCATGAGAAAAAAGAAGAGAATCATCAACGAAGAGTAAATGAGAGATCGAAGGAGAACCATTACATATATTAATCTCTTTTAAAGTCTTATTTACCACAGCTTTACTACTAAGATGAGAAAATAAATCAGCACAAATGATAAAAAGAAAAGGAGAAAGAGGATCCCCTTGCCTAATACCTCGGGTAGGAGCAACAAAACCATTAATGCTACCATTAATTTTGAAAGAATAGGTAACTGTAGTGATGCATTTCATAACTAAGTTAATCCAAGCAGAGGAGAAGCCAAGTTGAGTCAAAATAGCATTTAAAAAACTCCAATCAACACGATCAAAAGCCTTAGCCATGTCAAGTTTAAGAGCCATGGAGCCCAAGCCTTTCTTCATGTAATGAAAACATTCCAAAGCAATAAGAGAATTATCAGAGACAAGTCTACCTTTAACAAAAACACTTTGCTCCTTGGATATAATATGAGGAAGCATAGGTTTAAGCCTATTAACCATTACTTTAGTAATCAATTTATAGATTACATTGCAGAGGCTAATAGGCCTAAAATCCTTAACATTGGTAGGGAAATTAATTTTGGGTATAAGAGAAATGATTGTATGATTGATATTGTCCAAACTACAATCCCCAATCCACCATGATTGTATGAAAGAAGTGATATCCTTACCAATAATGTTCCAATATCTCTTATAGAAACCTGCATGAATTCCATCCGGGCCAGGAGCAGCCCATGACTTACTGTTTTTGAGTGCCAAAGTGACTTCCTCATGACTAGGAGTCCGGATAAGGACATCATTCATTTGATGAGTGACTCTAGGATCAATATCACTAATAATCTGATCCATGTTATTATTAGTATCCAAACTTTTAAAAAGATCAAAGTAGAAACTTACAACTACTTTGGTAATAGATGCATCATCAACAACCCACGTACCATCTCCATTTTCCAATTTGTGAATCTTATTATTTTTGAATCTTTTTGTGGCTTTATTGTGAAAATACTCCGTATTGCGATCACCATCTCTCATCTCAATAGCTCGAGATCTCATGAACCAATAGCTTTCCTCATCCTTGTGAAGTTTGTCCAATCTTCCTTGAATTTCTCTACCCTGCTGAATAACGAAATGTGGCTCTTCTGTATGGAAGCCAAGCGGAGATGTAAACTTTTAATCTCTTCTTTTCTTTTATTGAGGTCATAGCGTCCCATTTAAAGAAAACCTGCAAAACCTTAGATAGTTTAGTCGGAATATTGCTATTATCCTGATTCCAAGTCTGTAAAACTATATCATCACTAGAAGGTTCATTAAGCCACCATTTTTCAAAATGAGTTCTATGACCCTTAACATGATAATTATTATGATGATTGGTATTAAGAAAAATTATACTATGATCAGAACAATATCTAGGATAAACAAAAACAGAAGAGTGAGGATAAAGGAGTTTCCAATCTTCAGAAAAGAAAAACCGATCAAGCCTTTCTCTAATCAAATTAAAATCATTTTTTCCTCTCTCCCATGTGAATTTTTGTCCATTCCATCCTGCATCCACAAGACTACAATCATCAACAGTGTTTTGAAAATCCAACAAGTCTTTTAAAGATCTAGGAATACCTCCTTCTTTTTCGTAATGAAAGAGGATTTGATTAAAATCACAAAAATAGATCGAAGGCCCATTGTAAGTAGATCTTAAATTTCGAATAATAGCCCAAGTATCTTTTTTCTTAGAAAAATTTGGATAACCATAAATACCAGCAACACAAATTTTTCAAAATTAGTAGGATCTTCTCATTCAGCAAAAATATGTCTATCAGAGAAAGAAATGAGTGAGCATTCATTACCTCTCCACCACAGACTAAGCCCTCCAAAATGCCCTAAGCAAGGGACATTAAGACCATTTCTAAAACCACACTTATGCATTACCTTTTCAGCATCACATTTATTAATAATAGTTTTCATAAGAAAAACAATAGAAGGATTAAGAGACAAAACTTTTGTTTTGAGAGCAATAAATGTCTTAGGATTACCAATCCCTTGACAATTTCAATTGAGGATTTTCATGGCTGTTCATGGTAAAGGGGGAACCCAATACCACTACTTTATTGTGAACTTGAGAGTTAGAATTAGTAACCTTAACTGACTTTGATTTTTTGGCAAGTCGGAGACAAGGATAGACCAACTATTCATTATCAGAATAGATGACATTTAACTCTCTCTTCCCTGGAGTCACCTTTGAACTTGAAGCTTTACAAAGATCTAGAATGAAATCTATTTCAGTAGGTGTGAAGATATCTTCCTTTGGCACTTCTGCATTTTGATGTTGCTTTGAATTTTGGTCTTCATTTGATCTAGACTGATCCATAGTTGCTTCCTATTTTTCTGAAATGTCTTTTTCTTTTTTGAAGAATTCAGCCCGTGAATCCAGTAGAGATAGCCGTAACCAAGATCCATATTATAAATCTGAAGTGGTTAGGTTTTCTTTTGTTGCACAAAGACATTCTTTAATGATGTGCCCAATAATACCACAAATGTAACAAAAACGAGGCAACCTCTCATATTTGAAGATAACTATACGATTAAGTTGACCAATATTGAGCATAATTCCTCTCATAAAAGGCTTGGTAAAATCAATTTCACATTGTATACGCAGATTATTTCCAAAATTATTGAGACTATTAGTATCAATTTGTAAGAATTTTCCCAAATTGTTTCCCAAAATTCCAGCAGTTCATTCAGATCTAAAGCCAAGAGGGATGTTTGAAATTGAAACCCAAAAAGGAGAAGTGGTGATTTCAATATCTTCAAGAGATTGATGAGGTGAAATTTCTTGTAAAGCTAAAAGATTATTATCAAAAGACCAAGGGCGTCCCTAAGAACTTTAATTTTATCTTCATTGTTAAAAAATTTGAAAAGATATCTATTAGGACCTAGATTTTGTATAGCAATTTCATCATTAGTTTTCCAAATTTTCCTTAATGAGGTCTTAAAAGCAATGGAATTGGAATTTTTTGAAGAAAGAATAACACCAATTAAGCAATGATCAATACGTTTAGTTTTGTTATTAGAAATTTGATTAGGAAGATTAACAATGCGTTGCTCATTATCAGAAAGCTTGAAATTATTCCAGGTATGTTGAAGAGACTCCATGAGAACAAGAAAACAGAGAAAATCAAAAACTAAAACAAAAAGCCCTAAAACCATGAAGAGAAAAACAAAGCCCTACAAAAACTGAAAGAGAAAAAAGAGATCCAAAAAAAACAAAACAAACGAGCAAAGTAGAGAAAAGACAAGGAAAGAAAACAAAAAAGAAGAAAAACAAGGACAAAAAGTCAAATCAAGCGAGTAAAGCAGAGAAAAGCAAAGGTAACAAAAGAAAAGACATCATCAAATCATACAAAAACTAAAAGCAAAATGAGAAAAGCAGAGAAGAAAGATCATACGAGTAAAGTAGAGCGGAGCAGGACAGGTAGAGGACAGTTTGTCAGAGCGGCTAGAGAAGAAGAGTAGAGTAGCGCAAAGAATAGCGGAAGAGGGACGAAGAAAACGAAGAACAACGTAAACCCCAACAAGAGGACGAACTGATAGCGGGTCAGACCAAGAAACACTCCAAGAAATGGAGACTCACCAAATGTAAATCAGAGCATAATAATACTTATTCACTATAAATTTAATTATCTTTTATTATACATATAATACGGTAACAAATTCAATTTATATTTATATAATATAAAACTAATCTTGCCAAAAATTGTAGTTCTAATTTAAATAGTGACGGAAAGATTATAAGATTTTATTTACGGATTAACAAACTATTAAAATTTGAATATCAAAATTATTGATCTTTGAAATATCATATTTTATTTATTGATTAAAAAATTATTAAGATTTGAATTTGTTGTAACGTCCGGATTTTTTTTAGAAATAAAAATGTAACGTCCGGGAATTTTGGAAATAAAAATACCTTTTTATTTCTCCTTCCGTAAATTATTTTACGGAATTGTTCAGAAATTATTCCGACCCGTAATATCCGTTACGGAATTATTTTAACAAGTTTGGGATCTAGTTCTTATTTGTTTTCTTTTCCCCCCTCCTTTTCCACCTCAGCGTGGGGCCCACGCCACGTTGGAGCCACGTCACCCGGGCCCCACCGCCACGCTGTCGCGGACCGCTCCTCTTTCTTTTCTTCCTTCCCTTCCCGCATTCTTTTCTTTTCTCCTTCTTTGCTTTTTCTTTGGAGCAGCCGCTGCTGCCGCCTACCTCCCTGCCTAGCCTGCAACGCCCGCCCAGCTACCTCTGCAGAAGCAAGCTAGCCGCCCGCCTAGTGCCCGACCCCTCGTCCCGCGTGGTCTGTCTTCACCCTCTCGGCCTCACCTCTCCCTGCAGCCCCATCTCCCTCTTCTCCCTCACTCCAGCCTCCATCTCACTTCTTCCATCTCTCTCTCGTCTGCCCTCACACTCAGGCCGCCGCTTCTTGAGCTCGCCGGAGCAGTCCCCACCACCACAGGAGCAACAACTCCACCACCTCTCTCTCTCTCTCCTGCGCGAGCCGCTCCTTATTCGTGCCTTCGCTCAAGTCTGCGCGAGCCCAGATCTGCTCGCCATTGCCGGAGCCACCGCGCCACCCCGCCTCGCTGCCTTGGACCATCGAGGAGCACCAGCGCCGCCCCCTGTCGCCATCCCCTTCGGCCTCGAGTGAGCAACGGCTCACATTTTCCCCTCCCTGCAACCTCGGCCGAGCCACGCCTGCAACCTCGGCCGAGCCACGCTTGCCATCTTGGCCGAGCCCTGTCTGCATCTCGGTCGAGCAGCCTGCTGTCCCCGCCGGAGCTAGGGGCCGCGTCTCCCTGCTGCCGCCACCACAGTGAGCTTGGACAGCCTCTTGGCTAGTGGAGATCGAGCCCGGTTTCCGGTTTTCCTCGTGTGCGAATACCCAACTTCGGACCTCGATTGGGTACATTTCACTTATACTTAACGGCTGATTTTTGGATATGATGTTTTCGGTATAGGATACTATAACATGTTAAAATTCTAGGACGATCCAACGGTTGGATCGATAGTTATGACCTTGTAAAGTTGGAAGAAAATCGGTTTCCTAGAACTCGCATGTTAGGATTGAGACTTTGATGATTTTGTGCAGATTGGTTGTTGTGGATTTTGAAAGTACTGATGCTTCCCGTATGTTGTAGTCATGGCCTAGTATGCGTATGAATTATTTCGGAATTTTTTAGGAATGTTTGACGTGGTTAAATCGAGGTCAAAGTATTGAGAAATCTAGGTGACATTGAATACTTTTCTTAAGGATTTTCTTCTTGAATCGGATGTCCGGAAATACTTAGTAACCATTTAGAGTCGTTTAATGGATAATAGATGTAGTTAGATGTTTTCCGGAGGTTTCGAGACCCGGTTGACCGTTTTAGGATTTTAAGGAAATTCGGGGTCAAAACCGTAATTTCCTTAAAAGTTAGATTTTGGGGACCTTAGGAGATTGTGATGAGCGTGTTTAGACCTCGTTGGCTTTTACGTTATTATAGATGGTGATTACGATAGACTCTAGGATGCGGTCCTAGAATGAAGTCAAAGGATCCTGCGTAGATCATTTTGAGTAGAAGTCCTAGACTTCTTGAGTTGAACGAGTTTTGATAGATATCTTGCTATGAGCAGGTTTTGTGTTCTTCCCAAGGAAAGCAGGAGCGTTTAGTGGGTTAGCGTTGGGACGAGGTAAGTCTCCGGACTTACTTAGCTCGTATTTTACGTATTAGCATTGATGTGTGTTTGGTGGTGCGTGTTTATGTTTTGCTATAACTATTAAACCGGTAAATAGGACCACCGACTTATATGTATATTGATGCGTCCTTGGAATCGTTGAAGGACGAACGCCGGATCTAGACCAAGCTAGAGTTTCGACTACTCGTTGTTGATGTGCAAATGAGAACTTTGATAGAAGTTTGGTAGGGCGGAAGCGATTGAGATGGAGGCGGAAGCGTTGATTTGAGAGTTTGATTCTTTAGAAGAATCCTCGAATGTGAGTTCTTGGATCTAAGACTTGATCCAAGGAAGAACTTTGAGGGGATGGAAGAGGAAGTGATGCCCAAATCAAGAAAGAGGATTTTCCTTCAAATAACTTGATTAATATTGAACATGATTTACAAGTGAAGCCAAGCATCCCTTATATAGTGGGTGAAGGCTACACCAAAAGTCGGAAATTGAATGACGGAAATAAAGACGGGAAATAAAGTCGGGGCAACTCCCGAAACCAAAGGTCTAGACTATCAATGCCGGAAATTAACTCACGGAATTAAGTTCCGGAATTAATGTTCCGAAAATTAAAGTCTATTATTATTTAAAATGCAAAATATAATAATAATAATATTTGCTAGCTTGATGACGTGGCGCCGGAAGCCTATGCCATGGTGGAGTGGTGACATGGCATGCCACTAACGGGTCCAGGTGATGTGACGGTGCGTCGGATGATTGAGCCGGTAGCTTGGGCGATGGCTTTGGCTCGGGAACGAGTGAGCGGTCCATCGGAGCGAACCCGCAAAGCATCGTCCTCTTCATCCGCGGTCATAGTGGTCAAGGGCGCATCAGTCCCCCCATCTTGGATGTGAAACGTCCCCGTTTCACCGTCGTCAAATAAGGGCTCAACATAAGGGGCTAGATCCTTGACATTGAACGTTGGGTGCACGCCGTAGGAATCCGGAAGCTCCAACTTGTAGGCATTTGGATCATGTCGTGATAGGATCCGGAAAGGGCCATCACCTCGATCCGATAGCTTGCCCTTGCGTCGAGATGGGAAACGCTCCTTCCTTAAGTGGAGCCAAACAAGATCGCCGGGCTCGAAAGATATGTCGCGACGGCCCTTATTGCGTTGTTCGGCAAGTTGGGCGGCACGACGTTGGAGTTGTGCTCTTGTCCGCTCATGAAGTTCAATGATTGAGGCGGCTCGACTTGCGGCGTTGATGTGTTCACCGTCCTTGAGTGGACGTGGTGTGAAGTCCAATGGCGTGTGTGGATTAAGGCCGTAGACAACTTCAAATGGTGAGAGTTTAGTTGCCGAGTGCCTAGACCTGTTATATGAAAACTCCACAACCGAAATTAAGTCCTCCCACTTTCGTGGGTTGTTCCTAAGCGTTGCTCTAAGTAGAGCACCGAGAGTCCGATTGGTCACCTCTATTTGACCATCGGTTTGGGGGTGATAACTACTTGAGAACAACAAGTTGGTTCCAAGTTTTCCCCACAACGTTCTCCAAAAGTGACTCACAAATTTCACGTCCCGATCACTAAGGATGGAACGTGGTATCCCGTGTAAGCGCACCACATTGTTAAAGAATAATGTGGCAACATCGCTAGCATTTTGGGTGCTCTTACACGCGATAAAATGAGCCATTTTGGAAAAACGGTCGACTACTACAAAAATGGAGTCGTTGCCTCGTTTGGACATAGGTAGGCCAACTACAAAGTCCATAGAAAGATCCTCCCAAGGTCCCATTGGTATAGGCAAAGGAGAATACAATCCGTCCGGACCTTGACGCGATTTGGCATGATGACATGTTATGCAACTTGTGCAAAACCGTGTCACATGCTTCCGCATTTTCGGCCAAAAGAAGTGCTCTTGGAGAGCGGCGAGAGTCTTGGTAGCACCGAAGTGACCACGACCCTCATGGGCTTCCTTTATCAACAAGTGGCGTATGGACGAACGCGGAATACAAAGTTTTCCGCGCGGAACAAATAGCCATCATTAATAAAGAAGGTCTCATGCTCTCGGAGGTCAAGGCATTTGGCAAATATATCCTTGAAGTCAAGATCCGTGGCATATAACTCTTTGATAAGAGCAAAGCCATGGATCTTGGCGTCCATATGCACCAAGAGGATATATCGCCGAGAAAGGGCATCGGCTACCACATTCTCTTTTCCTTTCTTATGCCGAATGACATAAGGAAAGGTTTCTAAAAATTCTACCCAACTTGCATGGCGCCGACTCAAATTAGTTTGACTCTTGAGATACGAAAGAGCCGCATGATCCGAATGAATCACGAACTCCTTCGGCCACAAGTAGTGTTGCCATGTCTTTAGACAACGAACTAAAGCATATAGTTCCTTGTCATAGGTTGGATAGTTGAGTGGTGGACCGGAAAGCTTTTCGCTAAAGTAAGCAATGGGCCGATTCTCTTGGAGAAGAACCCCCCAATGCCAACATTAGATGCATCACACTCCACCTCGAAGGTTTTCGAGAAATTTGGGAGTTGGAGTAGTGGTGCATTGCAAAGTCGGTCTTTGAGCGCATCAAACGCTCGAGCATGGGTATCACGCCACTCAAACGTGACATCCTTAGTAGTGAGCTCATGAAGCGGCGCCGCTACCGAGCTAAAGTCTTTGACAAAGCGTCGGTAGAAGCCCGCTAAGCCGAGAAAGGCTCGGACCATGGTGACCGTACTAGGTGTAGGCCACTCCCGAATAGCGCGAAATTTGGATTCGTCTACTCGGAGTCCGTCCTTAGACACGACATAGCCAAGAAATATAGTTGTGTCGGAACAAAAGACACATTTTTCAATATTGACGAATAATTGTTCTTGTCTAAGGCACTCGAGCACTTGGCGAAGGTGCCCGATGGGCTCATCCAAAGACTTACTAAAAATTAAAATATCATCAAAATAAACAACTACGAAATTACCCAAAAACCGGCGAAGGACATGGTTCATGAGGCGCATGAACGTTGATGGGGCGTTGGAGAGTCCAAACGGCATGACAAGCCACTCATATAAACCGTACTTTGTCTTGAAATCCGTTTTCCACTCGTCACCCTCGGCCATCCGGATTTGGTGATACCCGCTCCGGAGATCAATCTTTGAGAACACGGTGGCGCCGTGTAGTTCATCCAACATGTCGTCGAGGCGCGGGATCGGATGCCGGTACTTGACGGTTATTTGGTTGATGGCTCGGCAATCGACACACATCCTCCAAGACCCGTCCTTCTTGGGCACCAAAATGACCGGCACGGCACATGGTGAAAGTGACTCACGAACATATCCCCGGTCTAGGAGCTCTTGGACTTGACGTTGTAGCTCCTTAGTTTCTTCCGGACTTGCACGGTAAGCGGCATGGTTGGGTAAAGACGCGCCGGGCACCAAATCGATTTGGTGCTCAATTCCACGGATCGGTGGCAAGCCGGGTGGTAGTTCATCGGTCAAGACGTCTTGAAAATCAGACAACAAAGTAAACACCTCGTGCGGCATATTACTAAGGTCATTGGAAGTAGATAAGCAAAAAGGAACAAGTAAGAAGCATGGCAACTTGCCTTCCTTGACCGGTGTCACATCATGTTTCCGGGCGAAAAGTACCCTCGGCTCACACCGGCCTTTGATTATTGGTTCCGGAGATGGTAAAGTTGCATTCGTTGGGACGATGCTTCCTTTACTACCTCTAGACTCAATAGCACGGTTACTAGAGGCGGTGTTCCGGGATCCGGAAGTACTAGCACCCACAACATCGGAAGGACTCCTAGGAGGGTCCGATGTTGCCGGCGTAGTGGTCTCATCAATGGTTTGTTGCCTCTTCCGTTCCGCATAATCAATTAATATTTCATGTGGAGTCATAGGCAACAATGTGACCCGTTTTCCATTATATTGGAACATGTATCTATTAAGATAACCATCATGGAATGTACGGCGATCGAATTGCCATGGTCGTCCTAATAATACATGTGTGGCGTCCATCTTGATAACATCACAAAGGATCTTATCAACATAGCCGCCTATGAAAAACGTCACCCAAGCTTGTCGTGTGACAGTGTCACACGCCTTATCGGAAATCCATTGGATTCCATAAGGTGTTGGGTGGGGGGTTGTAGGCAACTTAAGTGTTTTACCACTTTTTCGTTGATAATATTACAACAAGAACCCCCATCAACTATGAGAGAGAGACTAGTGTTATTGACCAAACAACGAGAGTGAAAGAGATTCTCGCGTTGGTCAATAGGGACAAATTCTTTAACGGCTAAAATTCTACGAGATACAAGGGCGAACTTACCGGGTTGTGCCGGGCCGCAAGCCATTTGTTCGTCGCATGGTTCCAAGTCGTAGTAGGGGTCGGTGTCTTGGTCATCCTCTATGATGATATCGCCGTCTTCTTCATCTTCCTCATCTTCATATGAGGGATTGGCAAACAACACACGCTTTGTGTTCGGGCAATCACGTTGGATGTGACCGAATCCGCTACATTTATAACACACGGGCTCCCTTGGCCGTGCCGCCGGTGGAGGTCCTTGAGGGGTGCGGGCGGGAGGCACTTGTGCCGGGACATTGGGACCTCGTTGTGGTGCCCTCTCGGTATCCGCTTGTCGGGTGGATTGGACCATCCGTTGGGCTCCTTTGGTGGCGCCGGAATCTTGATAACTAGATACATCTCGAGCACGGGTGTTAGTAGAATAAGCGTATTGATTTGGAGAGGAGTTATACCTTGAGTATTTTGGAGTCTCTTGTTGTTGCTTGTGAAGCTTCATGGCCGCATGACACAAAGCTCCCAAGTCCCTATATGGAACGATCTCAAGGGGTCGTCGGATTGATGGATTGAGGCCACTCATGAACTTGGTGCGTAAGGCGGAGGGCGAGGCCGAGATGCCGGCCTTCATATGCATGTCCTCGAGCTTGGCCAAGTAGGCCACCGGAGTGAGTTTGCCTTGTTGGAGCTCGGCAATTTGCATCCGCATATCATTGTTGAAGTCGTCGGGGACATACTTCTTTGTCATGACGTAGATCAGTTGATCAAACGTCGCAACCGGTTCCCATCCTCGGTTTTCACGGACGTGTTCATACCGGTTCCACCAAGATTTTGCATCGCCTTCAAAGTACAAGGTTGCCGCTTCGATCTTCTCGTACTCCTCATAGTGGCAATGCTTCAAAACCCTTTTCATGTCCTGTGCCCAATCAAGAAACACACAAGGATCATATTCCCCATAAAATATTGGAAATTTAACTTTACCTTCCTTACGAGCTTTGTAGGGATCCGGGCGGGGCGGTGGCATATCATCATGATGGGCTCGTTGATGTGCATGCCTTGGTGGGTTAGGAGGAGGCAACCATTCTTCTCCTCGGTCTTGGTTCTCAAATGGATCTCGGACGGGTGGGTGCCATGGACGGACATGAGCCACCCGTTCCAAGTTGGCTTCATCGTCGGAGAACTCATCAAAATCGTCCCTCTCGTCATACTCATCATAGTCGCGGTATGATGAACGCCGGCTACGTCGTTGGTGGCGTTGCTCATATCGATCATTACCGGAACGTCGAGGATGACGATCTTGTTGATTGGTGTGCCGATATTCTTCCTGTATGGGACGGTTAGTATTATGTGCATTAGATAAAGGTGGGGGCGATCCGTACCGTTTACGATTGCGCTCGAAGCGCTTGTTCCGATCCATTGTATCTACATAAAGTAGATCATCCGGAGTCGGACCATTATTGTTCTCGGTCTCATTGAGGTGGTGCCTGCCGTCTTGTTGACTTTGGCTTTCGATGACTGAGGCAAGCCTAAGACCTTGAGATGGGTCGGTTCCCAAAAGACCTTTGCCCTTCCGACGAGCGTCGGACGTGGAAGTCTCGACCATGGTGTCAATTGGATTTGGGGCGGGGCGTGGAGTGGTCGTAAGGGCCAAAAGTTGTGCCCTCATCTCCTCCATTTGTTGCTTTAGACTAACAACTTCCTCGGATAACGAGGCATTTTCTCGTTCACGAGCATCCTGTGAGTTTTCTATATCCACATTAGTCATGATTCCAAATGAATACAAACAAATGCAAGCAATCAAATGAGCAAGGTGATGAATTAAGTCAACGTTACCCAAGTTCAAGTGCGTTAAGGTTCTACTTTTGGGAAGGCCGTTTGGCGGTTAAGCAAGGTAGGCAAATCCAACAAAATTTGAACCAATTCACACAAATAAACAAGTGATATTTTGCACATATGTAAGAAAATGGAGAGACAGAAGATGGACGGATTGTTCACTCGGCAAGCTTTGCTTGCTTTCGGTCTTTGACCGTTTTGTAAAATCCGATTTTTCGGATGGACCGGTTTGCCGGACGTCTTTTCACTTTGTATTTTTTTTTTTTTTGAACTTTGCAACTTTTTTGATGCAAGAGATGAAACACTTTGGAAACAAATCCGCTTTGTTGAAGAGTTTTGATTTTTTTTTTTGTTTGAATATCAAAATGCAAGATATCCGAATTTGTTAACAAAAAAATCCCCAAGAAATTTGGTAAAATCGATTAATAAACTTGTCGGATTGGGTCGGTTGAAGAACAAATTGTTTTTTGATAGATGGTTTGATGGCAAACCAACTATCTCCTAAATTTGTTTGGTGAGAAAAAAGAAAAAAAATTCCAAGAAAACTTCGAAGAACACGAAGAACAAGTTGAAGATCTTCAAGAAGGGAAGAACAACAAAGGCAAAGAAGGATAAAAATATAACGCACAAAAACAAGAGTAAAGAGAACTTAGCTTCGGTCCCTTTCCTCTGATACCAATTTGATGCGTCCTTGGAATCGTTGAAGGACGAACGCCGGATCTAGACCAAGCTAGAGTTTCGACTACTCGTTGTTGATGTGCAAATGAGAACTTTGATAGAAGTTTGGTAGGGCGGAAGCGATTGAGATGGAGGCGGAAGCGTAGGTTTGATTCGATCTAGAGAGATCGAGCAAACGTTGTAGTTGATTTGAGAGTTTGATTCTTTAGAAGAATCCTCGAATGTGAGTTCTTGGATCTAAGACTTGATCCAAGGAAGAACTTTGAGGGGATGGAAGAGGAAGTGATGCCCAAATCAAGAAAGAGGATTTTCCTTCAAATAACTTGATTAATATTGAACATGATTTACAAGTGAAGCCAAGCATCCCTTATATAGTGGGTGAAGGCTACACCAAAAGTCGGAAATTGAATGACGGAAATAAAGGCGGGAAATAAAGTCGGGGCAACTCCCGAAACCAAAGGTCTAGACTATCAATGCCGGAAATTAACTCACGGAATTAAGTTCCGGAATTAATGTTCCGAAAATTAAAGTCTATTATTATTTAAAATGCAAAATATAATAATAATAATATTTGCTAGCTTGATGACGTGGAGCCGGAAGCCTATGCCATGGTGGAGTGGTGACATGGCATGCCACTAACGGGTCCAAGTGATGTGACGGTGCGTCGGATGATTGAGCCGGTAGCTTGGGCGATGGCTTTGGCTCGGGAACGAGTGAGCGGTCCATCGGAGCGAACCCGCAAAGCATCGTCCTCTTCATCCGCGGTCATAGTGGTCAAGGGCGCATCATATATTATGGCCCAAGTGTATGATAACGGGCGGTGACAAGACTGCCTAGCCCTGGGGAGGTCTAGGGGATTCTCGGTGACTAGTCCGGCGGGTCAGATGGTCGGGTGCATCCGTACCATTCCTTGCTGGTAAGTTGACTGTCCCGAGGCGAGACCATTGGAGTCTCGTGTCACAACCGAACTTGAATTAGAACGGGATACGACTTAATGATATAAAGATAATAAAACGGACTTGTGTGTTTATGTTGTGTGCTATGGGTGTGTTTGTGCCTTCACCGCTTTCCTAAATATTTAGAATATGAGCTAACGGTTTCAAACCGCTATGTAGTTGACTTGCAGGTTAGGGATGCCGCCGAGTGAGGTGGAGGAGTGGACAACCAGGATCTCCGTACATTATAGGACGGGGATGTTTTGAGTCATATTTCATGTTGTCATTTATGGATATTGTCGTATGTTTAGAATTCGGATCTATTTACGTTGTTTTGAGGACTCGGCTGAGTTTCCAAGTTGTAGTTTCGTACTTTTCGTTTCCGCATACATTAAAAACATATTTGAGTTTTCGCCTTTATTTGTGTCATGTTGGAAGGTCCGGTGAAATTGTTGTCAGGCTAAGGGTCGGGACCCATTGTGAGGTCTCGCCCAGTAGCACCCCGAGTCCCGCGGATTTGGGGTGTTACATTTGTAAATATCAAAATTACTAATTTTTAAAAATAACTTTTAAAAATTATTTTTATTTAACAATATAGGCCGGAGATATTCTTGTTACAATAAAATTATCCTAAATCATTTTTATTAAAAACCAATTTAAGATTTACTTTTTATAATTTTTTTTGGGACCTTCGATAAACGTTGGCGTGACACGTGGCAAGGAAGGGCTCTCCTTTAATACTTATACTAGTGTATTACTCGCACCTTGCACAGGGTTGAGTTTTAATAAATTGTGCGAACTTCACTTAAAGAATAATATTTAAAAATAAAAATATGTGAAATGATCAAAAATTTAAATTGTGCGGGGTTGAGTTTTGATAAAATGATCAAAAATTTAAAATAAAAAATAAGCTAAAATACTCCAATTCTAGAATACATTTGTTAAGATTACATTAGATCGGAAGTTTTCAACTAAAACTCAATTTGATATGATAATTGTTGAGATTAAAGTGGATAAGAATTTCAAAGAAATTTTTTTTAAAAAATCTGATTTGGTAATTTTACCCACACGTGAAAAATTCATTGATCAAATACAAATATGTTCTAATAATATCAATATACTAAGCTATTACATGCAATTTCTGTAATATAACTATTTATTTGTACAAATGATTCCTTGAATTCCATCTCAGCAAATAGATGCAGCACTTATCACTTTCTTACTCAACTTTCATACTTCTGTCTTTTGTGATTCTACCTACTCAACTCGATCAAAGAATGTTCATCATCGCTCATGTACTAAGTTTCTTCTTACCGATGCTTTCGCCTGTCAAAAGTTATGAATTAAATATATCGTATATTTGAATTAGAATTTGACAGTATATAGTAAGGGTCGTAAATTTTAGGTCTCGTATGCAAAAAAAAATTGTATAAAAAACAAACATTATTTTCGAAGTTCTTCAGTCCCGAGTCTTGGCCCTGCACCACTAATTTAGTAAGTAGTAGTAAGCACGTAAAAAAAACTGCGATTAAATAATAGTTTAGACAAATTTGATTTCTTGCAGGCAATGATCCTTCTTCTCCAACTGCAACAAAAATTGTTTGAAGGCTTAGTAGTTGGGATCATCTTTCATGCAGACCACCGAACATGATGCGAGAAACCACTAACTCCATCTTAAAACAAAATTAGACATTGTAAATTGATAATGGAATGAGAATGAATAAGAACAATCAATTTCAAAATACAACACAAATCATAGAACTGCTAAAATATAGATGAGAATTGAATGAGAAATGAATAATTATTCTACCGGTGAAGAGATCGAGGATTAGTGATGAATTGGTTGAGGATGGCCTATGACTGAAACATCCAACTGCTAAAATATAATATTCACACAAAGTGAGCGACACCTGAGAAGGTTCACGTCCAGTATATATATGCGTAGAGGTAGGTGATCAATAATTACTCAAATTTATATTAATTAATTAAAAACTAAGAAAATAAGTATGGTTAAGATTTGGATAGAGATCAATCTATTATCATTTATATTTTACTTACATAATTTTGAAATTAAAAAAATTTTATTTTAATTTTCTGTTACAAAATATTGATTAAAAAATACTAACGTAAAAAGGGGATTTAAAAATCTTTTGTTAAAATTCCCTTCTAATCCATTGGATTAAGCAACGATATTCTAGATAACTTATTATGTGATTAATTTATTTTTTTCTTAAAACCTGACGTTAAACCTGAGAGCGACACGTGGCTGTAGAGGCCTGTAAAATTTCCGTTGGGCTGAGAAAAATCCTGGAGGTGACATGTGGCAAAAGAGGCCTCTGCTTTAATATATATAAGATACTAGTGTATAACCCGTGCCTTGCACGAGATTTTTTATAAATATTTTTTTAAAGTATACAATTACTCGAAGTTGTTAAAGAGTTTGTTACAAAAATACAATTATAAACCAAACTAAATTTTTTAAAAATGTAGAGTATTTTCACTCTCATAAAAATATCATAATTTTGTGTGAAGAAAAATTATATAAATTTGATTTAAATTTCTTATCCTTTCATTGCACTTGAGCCAATCCATTAGCATGGATGAGTAACATTATAAAACTTAATTGATTAAATTTATTTTACTCTGTTAATTGAGAGATGCTGCAATTTAACTTTAAATTTGGTCAAACTTAAATAAGTTGCATGTTATATATATGATGGTAAAAAAATGTAGTTGTTGATTGGTTGTATGCACTACAAATGTTATTAATGTAATTGTTATGCACATACTATATTTTATCATATTTGAAAATTCCAAATACCCTATGTGAAATCATTACAAATAAGTCCATCAATTGAACTACAAACCAATATACATACCGGATATATGAAAAATATAGAATGCACGTTGAATCCAACTCTTAAATAAGAAACAACAATATATAAAGATAATAATTTTAAAGGCGAAATTTAATTTAGAAGAGAATTGTCCAAAATAAATAAAAAGAAACTATGATTAGGCTGAATAAATAAATAGTGACGATTACTTTCAATATACGGAATTAAGATATACTTGTAAGATTTAAAAAGAAAAAATTGAAATTAGATAAAAGAATAGAGAGATTAGATTTGTGTTATCATTTAGGGATTTGATTTTGAAAAAGTTAATTTAATTAGTGTTTATCACTAAACTCTAGGGCAAGTTTACTTCGTGTTTTGGTAAGTAAATGTTAGGATTTTGGTGAGCCATAAAATCATACCCATCCTTCTCCTACCTGAATTCCTTTACTACAATTTGTATTTTGTAGTGTCGATCTAGACGGATCTCAAAAGCTTTCGTTGTATGTGAAGACGTCAAAATTCAAAGATAATTGATCATATGTTAATCTTCCAAGGAGTTAAAAAAGACCTTGTACGTGCTATGCCAAACTTTAACCGCCACAACTATTGTGAACTTTAGAATCCAAACACGTCAATCTTCATCTTTAAAGCACTAAACGATTTCATCTCTCGTTTGATCTCTAAAAATCTGAATACACATGCATACAGTTAGCTAAGAGAAAAAGAAAAGAAATTCAAGGAGTAAACTAAAACAAATAGACGATGATTCAAACAATCAACACATCAATCAAGCGAGGGAAACATAAAGCATGAGATAAAAATAAAGCAAAAACAAAGCGAAGACATCAAATGTAACTATATCGAGAAAGTGACGTTCGCCCTTAGTTTACAGATTGTGAATTTATAGAGGATAGATGATTTTGACGTGGAAAAAATTGAATCAACCAACGTGAGAAATATAAGGATCGGTTGGCTAAGAATTCTAAGATACGAAGATCAACTTTTAATCTCTTTTATTTGTTTAGTTTTTAATTTCGATCGGTGAAGCGATATTTTTGGATTAAAAAGAAGAGATATTGTTGGGGTAAATAAAAAAATTGGTGCGCTGCAATTTAAATATCCGATTTTAAAATCTTGTATTTTTAAAGTGTATTCTCACTCTGTTACATGATTTAATATTTTTAAATTTCAATTTGTTCAATTCTCTATTTAATTTTTTTTAGATTACCAAATTAAAAGAATAATTAGGTTTGGCTGAGATTATCTTCTAAAAATTTTGTTATCGATCTAAAACGAATTCTGACGTCATATTTTATGGTTGTGACAAATCTTATACAATCAAATCCTAGGTGATACTATCTGATACGTTATGAAAGACTTCGTGTTAATTATCATGGGAAGTTAGATAATTAAGTTTTTATTAATACATTGATATATAATAATACTAATAAATAATTTTTATTAACAACTTTTGATTTATCGTAAATCCATTACTTAATAATTTAGATAATTAAGTTTTTAGTTATTGGGATTTTAAACACTAAATTAAAATCAATTGATATTTAATTAAGATTTGATGAATTTTTGGCTAAATAGTAAAATGTGTAAGCATAATAAGAAGTTTAATTAATTTTTACAATTTCTGGCTCAATAGTAATATGTTTAAAAAAAATCGGAATTTCTAATAATTATTTTTAAAATCCGATTTACAAAATAATCTTTTACTAAAATCCGTGTAAAAGAACTCGATTTGTTAAGATTTACACGGAATTTATAATTCTCAATTAAAAAATAATTACAATTGAGTTTAAATTATGTGATATAGAAAATATTAATTTAAGTTATGTGATTTAAAATTCTGAATTTTAAGTTTTTTTTGACGGACGGAAAATTCTAGCAGTGACACGTGGCAATAAGTGCGTCCGCTTTAATATATATAAGATATAAATATATAAGATATATAAGATTTAAGATTTAAGATTTAAACAAGAAAATGTATTATTTTTTCTTAAACTTTTGTATTATGCACGTGCTTACAAAAAAAATTTGTTTCCAAAAATTTTACTTTTACATATTTTAAATCTCAATGTATGTATGAACGAGAAAACATTTGATATCATTCTGTTAACCGAACTTTTAAAATTACACATGATGTAAGACAAGGATAAAATACTTTTGAGGTATCCAATGATTTTGTATGATTCACGAAGAGGTGAAATTGAAAAATAAATCACTTGTGATCAATATATAGTCATTTTGACAAATTCAAGCTACGTACACATACCATTGTAGCTCATAAATAAATCACTCGACGGTTGACATTAAGGGTTTGTTCAATTAAGCTTTGCTTTTTCCTTCATAGCTCTCTTTCCTGAAATATATATATATATATATATATATATATATATATATATATATATATATATATATATATATATATATATATATATATATATATATATATATATATATATATATTTTGTTGCGAATGAACAAGATATTGAGGAATTGTGTATACGTAAAATCATAATTCTTGATACGAGCATTTTTCATATAAAAAGGAAATCTTTTGTTACAATAGAAGTAGAAGTGATGTGGATTATTCAAGAATCGAAGTCGATTTGCTTTAGAAAAAGAAGATATCAGTGAACTTTTATGAAATGATTTTACGGGATTCAGTCAATTGTCTTGATCGAAGGATATCATTGAGAAGTAGGAATCCGTGTTATCAAAGGATTTCCTACGATTCTTTCTAGTATGGGAGTCAACCATGCATCCACTTTGGTATCTTATTGAACAAAAAGGGTGATATTGTTCCTCCATTGATCCATAATTTCGATTTTGGGGAAGTATCATAATCATCTGCTTTCCATTTTTTCAAATGAACGATTGGAAGACCTTGTGATTTTAACAACGGATTGCAGAGTTGATCATTCGGACCTTGCAATTCATAAATGTGGATTGTTAGAGATTTGACGCTAAGTCTCCCTATGTTTTGAGTTCGTTGTCGAGACCAAGTGCATGTCAATGCTCACATGTGTGTCATGATGGCTAGGGTTGCGGGAGGCAAGGCCAAGTGACCGACATGATAGAGCGTCGAGACAATTGAGAATGAAATAGAATTGGAAGGAAGCAAATGTAAAGCCAAGTGACCAGCTATAGTCTTGTGTGGCTTGACTCGGGCTTACTCTCACAAAGCTCAACACAACTTGTGTGAGCTCACTCTAGCCCCGAACGTCGTGACTTAGCCTTGTCAAAGCTTCAAAATGGCAATGCCGGTGCTCAGCATATTTTGACATGGTTGGTCATCGCAAGACCTACCTTACCCAAGTTTACCGCAACTTATCTTAACTCCGTTTGAGCTTAGAGTAGCTCATTGCAGTTGAGCCTTGAGTGTTTGAGGTTGGCTTTGCTCGGCACAACTTAGGCAAAGCATTGGGATGTTTCGGTACAACTTGCGTCACCTCCCGGTAGCTTGGAAAAGCTTGCCGTAGCTCATGCATAGTGCGATTAAGGTTGTAATTTGTGAACGACGAAACGAGCGGTTTCCTAATCTCGATTTTTGAAGTTCAAGCTTCCAATGAGCTTAGAATTAGCTCAAGTGAGTTAACAAATGTCTATTAAGCTAAAGTAAGCTAACAAGTGAGTTACTTGGTTAGTTAAGCTAGTTTGAGTTGAGCTCATGCGTATTTGCGGACCTTGAAACTTCACCTAGCTATAATGAGTTAATTAAAGCTCATTCATGAAGAAAAATTCGGGCCAAAAAAGCTAGCTTCTTTTTGGGCTTCTTGATGTCCAATGGAGTTGGACTTGGACATTTGGCTTGGGCCAAAAGGCGGTTAACAAACCCTAACTTCTCTCAACCGCTCTCAACCGCTTTGGTGGTGGTTATTATCCCCAAAAAACGTGGCCTCCTTGCCTATAAAAGGGAGAACCATTTGCACATGTTCTTCAACCCATTTCCAAGCCATTGTGCCTATAGTCCCATTGTATTGACAATGAATAGGATTAAAGACCGAGTCTTGTGAACTTGGAAGAACTTAGAAGTTCTCTTGTATTGATGAGGGAATAGGTAATTTTCTTTAGAGTCTTGTTTGATCAATATTCTACTCAAAAGACTTTCATCCGTATGTAAGTAAGTAAGTTATATACTTGACTACCTTTGTGACGTCGTTGTCTTATCCCACTAAGTTGTTCGTGGTAATCCTATACGGGACGAATATACTTAGAAGGAAAATTCCTTTGTGAATGATTCAATCAATAATCCAAGTCATGTTGAAACATTAAATATACGCCTCCGTATGTTATTCGGTTGTAACAATTGAACTTGTTTAAATATGAGGGCAAACGTCTACTCCATTCGGAGATTACTTTCCCTTGGTTAAATAATCTTTTTGACTAGGATCACTTTAATATTATGTTTATTAAGGCTACGTCTACTCGTTGATCGAGACTACAAACCATGACATAGATAATAATCTCGTCACTAAATAACCAAGACTTTGTCTACTCACCATCGTGAGATTACGAGCTATAAGTAATTGAATCGTTGTATGCCCGATTATTTTGTTCTCTTGCATGTTAATCCACACACCGAAACTTCAACATGGATCTCGTACCTATGAATGGGCATATTCCCTAAACTCACAAAGAAATAAGATAGCCCTGTTGATATCCCATGATTGAATCCTACTTGTAAGAAACTTCGAGCTTCGAGCCTGGTGGAGTCCATGAGAACACCGGCCAAGTTAATGGAAAGGGAACTCACCAATATCAAACCCAATTTGAGAGGATAGGGCAATCGAGTTTCGATCACGATCACTTTGTGAGCGACCACAAAAGGGCGTGGGAAGTATTTAAAAGTTTAGAACCTACATGAGTTGAAAGATAAACAACAGATCATTAACATGATACAAATTTGAATAAAGTTGCACTATTAATTATTTGTCTTGCTTGTGTTGTCTAACGGACATGGAGTAGTTTATTTTTGTGATTCAGCTCACAGGCAAACACACAAATGACTAAAAACAAGTCCTTGTAGATGTACGTTGATAACAAGTAAAATCAATTGAATCCCAATTTAACCCTAATAAAAATTGAATCTCGATCCGAAGTCAGCCTCAATTAAAACCCTCAAATTCGAAAGAATGATATTAACAAAGTAGTGTTAGAATGTTCTAACCACGTTTTTCAAGGTTGAGACGGGTGGATGGAGATGTAAGGGTGTCGACTCCGGGAGGAAAGGTATCGACGTATCGTTTCCGGCGGAGCAAGGGCGTGGTATCATACGGGCCAAGACCGTCCGGCCACTCTAGCAGGCAACTTTTGTGGGATCAATCAAGATGATGCAACAATACAAAGGGCAACAGTGGATCCAAACTGCTTTTTTACATCTAGTAATAAGCCTTGGATCGAATGATATAACACTCTTGATTTGAACGTCGCCGCAGGTAGTTATGGACACAATCGTGTACGTCAAGCACGAGCAAGTTATAAAATAGGTGCACGTACATGCACATGTTACTCTACAATTCGCAGTTTAAGTGGTTTATATCTCAAAAAATGAGAAGAGAGAGGGCGGGTGGGTCTCTTCTTATTGGGCTATGGCGCAGACGCCAGACGTGCGTTTTTTATTCTTATATATTATCTCCATTTCAAACTCTCGTTATTCATTGGTTCACAATACACCGTGAACAATATTAATTTTGTTCTTTCTTGATCTGATCCATATAAAAGAAAACAAAAATACCTTATATTCATGCATTTCAAATAAAGAAAGAAAAATATAGAGAAAATTTTTAAAAAGTAAAGCAATAAAAAAAAAACTAAACTCAACAAAAAATTAAAGCAATGCACATACGTACGCAAGCGGAGTAAATCAGAAGCTCCTGGGCTTAAGAACAATGGTGTAACGGTTCATCATATTCGACGTGAACTGACCAATTAGTTCAGTCATATCAATCTTATCCTGGCCCGGAGGAAGAAGCAACTCAAAATTATGAACCAAATTCCCAATAGTAATCCCAGCAATAGGCAAAGCCAAAACAGCCCCAGGACAATTCCTCCGTCCAACCCCAAACGGCACGTAACGGAAATCGTTACCGTTAGTATCAACATTAGACTCCTCCTCCAAGAATCTCTCGGGTCGAAACTCCTCCGGGTTCTTCCAATGGTCCGGGTTGTTTGCGAGCCACCACCCGTTGACGAAGACCTTGCTCTCTGCTGGGATGTCGTACCCTGCAAGTTTCGCATCACGGAGGTTCATGTGGGGGACCAATAGGGGGGCTACCATCTTCAGACGGAGTGTTTCCTTGATAACGGCGTTAAGGTACGGGAGTTTTTCCAGGTGAGGTTCCGTTACTTGGATGCCTTTTCCGACGACACTGTCCAGCTCATCACGGAGCTTCTTCTGGATCCTGGGGTTGCTTACCATCTCCGCTATCGCCTTCTCAATTGTCGCTAGGGTTGTCTCGACACCTGCATACCATGCATGTGTACGTACAAATTTTGAAATCAATTATATTCGGATCAAATATCCGAAAGTGATATCGGATCAATCCAGTTGCACCAGTACCTGCAAGGTTGAGATTCTCCAGGAGGTAGAGAACATTGTCTTCGTTGATTTCTCCATTCTGCTGTGCCTCCAAGATGTGATCAACTGCACACTTCTTCGATCCCTTTGTACTAACAACATTCCTGTTGACATTCATCAATTTACAAATTGAAATCAATCTTTTTTTACAATAATAAGCAGGAAATTTGAAAAAAAAAAAAAAAAAAAACTTACTTCCTTTCGTTAAGAAAGTAATCCTTGTAAAGATTGAATCTCTTCTTTTGAACGTCCTCGCAAGCCTTGAGATAACGGGAGCAGAAAGGCTTTAAAATGGGAATAAAATCTCCATAATTATACTGAAAGCTCTGTGAAAGCCTAGCCCTTTTATCATTCAACGCCCTAAGCCGAACGTAAAGCTCATCATCTTCGCTGTCAAATCTCTTATTATACATAAGCATGTAAAGTGTATTATATAACATTAGCTGAATCCTGTTTCTAATCACAATTCCTTCACGCGTCGCCTTGGGATTCTTTATAATTTCCTCAACCATACGCGCCGCCTCGTCTTCCCACATGACCCGATTCAACTGAACAACCTTTTTAGTGAAAAAAGGAGCGGTCGTGATTCGTCGCATCTTGCGCCAGTGTTCCCCGTATAGGGTGAAGACCAAGTCTTGTCCTTTTCCAGTGAGGATGTCAAAAACGTAGTTTCGAGGACGGGACCCGAACTCGACGCCTTGAGTTTGGAGCACCTCTTTAGCGAGATCAGGGGAAGAGATAACTACGATGTTGCGTTGCCCCATACGAAGGAGGAAGATGTCACCGTATATTTTCGAAAGCTCGGTTAGCTTGCGGTAGGTGAGATTGTCACCGAGTTGAAGCAAATTCCCAAAGATGGGGACCGGAATGGGACCGGGTGGAAGCCGGTATTTTTTGGCTCGGAGTTTTGAGACGATGATTGCAAGGATAACGGATACAAAGATACTATACAGAACCTTCTCACTAAGGAGAATAGCCATAATAAGATGGTTAAGATGTGAGCCAAGTTGGAATCAAAGTGGAGAGTGGAGAGTGGAGAGTTTGCGTGTGATGGTATATATATATATATATATATATATATATATATATATATATATATATATATATATATATATATATATATATATATATATATATATATAGTTAGGGTTTGTTTGTTAAAATTAGGTTTGTAAAATAATATATGTTTGGCGTACTAATTTGCCTATAAGCGATCAACAATCTATCCAAACCATTAATAGTAGTTGGAAAGTTAATTAAAGCTGAATCACTCAAATCTATAAACAACTCTAAGAATTAGATAATAAATATAATGAAATCAATCCTTCGGTCCTTCTTACAAAGGTGAACTTTTTCTTTTTTGGCTACTAAACACCAAAATCGATTTGTGTGATTTTGAATTGAAATCAATTTCATAAAAATCTTACTAAAGAAGGCCTTAAGTAGTTAAAATTGACAATTTTAGGTCAGTTGAAACATTGGGTTCGAAAAAACGGATGAGTATGAACACTTGTTTTTCTACGTGTATTTGAGTCTGGTTCGAAATGGGTTGGATACATACAAGGGATGGGTCCGAAAGGTTAAAGTATTAAAGAAAAATATATTGAAAATATAAACATGCTATATAAAACCTTCTCATTAAGGAGAAATGCCTTGGCGAAATAGTTAATTAAGATGTGAGGCATTCATGTTGGAAGCAATTAAAGATAAAAGCAAAACCTATTTGAGTGATTTCATATTGAAATCGATTGAATCATACAAAAGTAGGCCTTGAATAGTTAAATTTGATAACTCGACCTTAGCTAAAATATTGGATTGAATAAACGGGCGGATATAGACACTTGTTTATCTTATATATTTAAAGTTTTTGAGAAAATTCAGAAAATTATTGTCTGAATACAAACAAGGGATGACTGATGAGGTCCAAAAGGCCAAATATTGAAAAATATTAATTTATCTTATCTGTTGAAAGTTTTTTGAGAAAATTCAGAAAATTATTGTCTAGATAAAAGTTGAGAAGCAGCTTTGGACATGTTGATACTGCGACCAAATTTTAGAGACGAAAACCAATAGAATGATGAACCATGAAAATAAACAGTATAATCTTTTAGAAAATTCAAATAAATTATTGACTTAATCATGAATCGACGTAAAAGTAAAAAACCGATTTAGATTTGATGAAGTTGACATCAAATTGTAGAGGATAGTCAAAAACCCTGAACGAATCTAAAATATATTAAAATTAATCAAGACATAGAGAGTATAGAAATATTTTGTTAAGATTAGTAAATGAAATCATTATTACTTTTTTATCGATTTAAATCCAAGAAAACTGTCACTTCAATAATTAAGACTACTTTAAATTAAAGACAAATAAGTTAACATAACTGCGTTTGCCTTATACAAAAATAATATTTAAGTCTTTAGTTTTGTATTTTTTTAATGTTTTAATACAATTTTTATTTCAATAAAAAAATGACCGGATAATGGTTTGGTTCGAAATCGAGATCATCATAGTATCAGTGATACTGTATCACTGATTATGAGAAGGGATATGTTTTTAACTGCTCCTTAATTAATTTCTAATAAGGTGACTAATTCGATCATCATCGTCGTCAGAGGTGTGTTAGATAGGGTAGCTAGTGTGTTAGTTGAGCTAATTGCAAATTATGTACAAGTGTGTATATAATAAAGAAATACGATCATATAAAATTGTTTACAATAAAAAGTGAGAATTTTTAAAAATGTTATAATCTATTTTAATTCATGATTAAGATTAATTGTAAGAAAAAGAGATTTTTTATTGCATTTAATTTAAATGATTTATTACTTCTCACCATCGAACGTATTTAAATTCCATCAAATTTTATTCACGTTTCATCTCCTACACACAAAGATCTATATAAACTTGTTCTTCGATCAAAACCATCCGACCGTGAAAGAATGTTATTATTGGTCAAATAAAGATGGTGTATATGTATGTATGTATTCCTATATAAACGCATATTACGAAATTTATAGATTCTCGTAGTTAGGAGATTTAAATATTGATTCTTCAAATCCTAAGATCAATTTCTTGAAGTTGAATATACAAATGATGAGCAAGTATGCATAATAGGATGATCGAGGATATATAGTTATTTATGGAAGTGTTTATGATAAGCGCACGATCATGCTTACAATCAACACGATCATCATAATTATACGATAGATTGTGTTATCATACGACCAACCAACACGATCGTGTTGACGATAAGCACGATAATACATGTTAACACAAACATATAATAATATATGATCGTGTTCAATTTAATTATGAACAAATTTATTTAGTATATAATAATGTATGATCATCATACTTGTGCTATTTGGTATGATACCAACATATCAGTATTGGATATCAAATTTATTTGGAATATACATATATAAATGTCAAATCTATTCTATATTTACATATATGAATATCAAAAATATTATACCAAGGATATCACTGTTTATAATATATCTTGAGTATCACTCAGAACTGTATATTCTTATTCCACTGCAATACCTATTCATTATGAGTTGATGATATTTAACCTAATAGATATCACTCCTTTTCTGCTATTGTTGGTTTCAATGGTATCGATGCCGTTGTCCAGTTTTCGGGTGGTGTTAAAGCATTTTGTCCATTACAATACATGTCTGTTTTAGAAATAGCAAAACCCCAGAAGAAGAACCTTACTTGTGATTAGGGATACTTCATTTTCAAGTCTTTTCTCAATAGTCTTGATTTAAGTAATATTTGTGTCTTTTTCATTAGAAGGATATATTTATGATCAAATATAAGTGTGAATGTTAGTACTTTTTGTTAAATTATGAACGCTAATTACTTGATTCAACAAGTGTGCGCGGAGTTTGTGTTTCGTGTATCGATCAGGATGCAAATCGATGAGAATAAATATTACACACAAGAAAACACCGATAAGTATTATGTGCAGTGTTGTTAACGTACTATAATTCAGGTCTCTAGAGTGCATCTAGTACTATGTCATTTTGATAATGTTTAGTGAGGTTAGTATAGGTGTATGGAAAAGGTAATAGTTTAAACACTTTCACACATGTTAAGAATGGATATGTTGAGTCTGATATTTTTCCAAACTCGATCTCTATGGTCGGTTGAATTTTGTAAGATGAACAATTGTGTCAATGAACTTTTGTCATGTAAGTCTATTCGAGTATATATTTCTACAAATACAAGAGTATATGTAAGGTAGATTAGCTCGAACCAACCTGCTCAAATTTCATTCTTAAATGCCACTTTGTGCTAGGGACATCATTATTGCCGTCAAGAACTTCGCCTCGTCCCACTGGCTTCCCCGTTGCAGACTCTCCCTCCACTGGGCTGCTACTCTCGGCATCAACCTCCCATCCCGTATCTCCCCCCAGACTCGATTCACTCTTGAACTGCTTCCTATAACTTTCTGTCTCTCATTGTAATGGCTTGTATCTGCACCTCCTTTTCCAGGCAAAGATGCCTTGTAACCTCCCCTCAATATAAACGTACATTTTCCAAAAAAAAAAAAATTGCTACTAATCAAATGAAATTGACCATTTGCACCCCTTTTTACCAATTTTTTGCAACTTCTGATATCATTCATGTATCACTGTATCGCATTAACTTGTATGGTTTTGCATCTAGTAACGAGGGGAACGAGGCGAGTCTGCATTTTACTATTTTAGATAAAATGTATCACTGTATCGCATTAACTTGTCTGGCCATCGAACAAAGTTGTTGTAATATGAAATAACATTTAGTTGGTTATCCATTTTACTATTTTAGATAAATATTGTAAAACTTTGTTTTTTGTTTTAAACAACTGATGATTTTACTATCATTTTGAATTTTTAAAGTGAAATAATGTGTTTTTTGTGTGATGTTCTTTTAATTGAAAAAATGTGTTTACGGAAATAATTTGATTATAAATGTCATTATTGGATTCCTATAGTGTTTATGAAAAACACTATTATTGGATTTTATAGCGTCTTTATTGCATTTTTCATAGCGTTTTTTTTTTGCCATAGCGTTTGCTAAAACGCTGTGTTTAACCTTATTTTCATAGCAGTTTTGCAAACGCTATTAATTACCATTAATTTTTCCATAGCATTGAGGAAATGCTATTACCGTCCACTTTTCCATAGTGTTTTTCACAACGAATTAACAAACGTTATTAATGACCTTGTTTCCATAGTGTTTAAGGAAACACTATTAATGCCCACTTTTCCACAACGTTCACTAAAATGCTATAACTGGTTCATTTTTGATAGCGTTTGCACAAACGCTATGAAAAACTATAACCCTATTATAGCGGGCTCTGTCATAACGTTTATAAAACGCTATGACTCTATATTATAGCGTTTTCAAATGCTATCAATACTTGTTAATGGTGTAATCAATAATTATTTTTGCATCTATTTATAAATCGTAGAACATAGAATTATAGGTATAAAGTAATTTATTGTCATAGGATTGTCTATTTTCGGCATTAGGCTTATGAAAGTATGGTTTATTTGCTTAAGCATTTTTTTCTCTTCGAAATAAGCATTTGACTGCTTTATTGACATAGGATTGTAAGACGAACAATAATTTCTTTTTCTCTCCTTAAAGTGATAGCACAAACTCCTATAGGATTTGTTTTTGTTGTTAAAAGGAGTTTTTCTTGAACTTTCTCGAATTTTTGACTTAGTTGAACAACTTGAGTTTTCAACATCTTATGGCTCTTGCCAAGCACCTCAATAATGGTTTCCATCGTGCTAAAATTTTCTTTTATACTCATAATTGAGTTTCTAATGTCTCCAATGGATCTGGTGAGTGCTTGTTGTCCATTTGCGAGCCTCTATAAATCTTGTACTGCGTAGTTTGTGCGAGAGCTTGACCAACAACTTGAGCTTGATCAGGGATGAGATCATTGTGCGGGAAATTCCTTCTTGCAAAATGTGAGATATTCCTTTGTGAGAAAGGAGGTCTTGCGTAAATGTTGTGATCTCTTTGGTATTCTCTTTGATTTCCTAGATAGTTGACTTGTTCTAAGGATTCATAGTAATTCATGTGTTCATTGAAATTGGAACAATACTCTATCTCATGACATGTGCCCTTGCATAATTAACAATTCACATTAGTATACATTAGTATCTAAATTAGCAACTAAGTAAGTAGAGTTACCATCAACCAACTTCATCAAGGCTTGCACATTCTCAGATAATTTGTCAATCATGTCATGATCCTTGATGTTGTGGACACCTCGTGTCTTGGTGCGTGTCTTGTCTTACTTCTCTGTATATTCCGCTTTTACGTATCTAAAATTCCAACACACTCGGGTTGCGCTTTTGAAGTTGGGATTTTGACATAATCTTCTGCAGCGATGACGTATGTGAAACGGCCACACTACGACTTCCTTGGCTGTTTCGCTTATTTGTAGCCTCAAATTGTGGATCTTCACTTTAAGACATATTTTGCGGACTTCGTATTGCAATTCCTCAGTCATATAAAGTCTCCTCTTCAGCTCTGACTTCAGGTTGAATGCAATTCTAACACATTTGATGCCGTAAACACCAAATGTATAAAAACTAAGATAGAAATCGAAATACAGAAACTACACTTTCCATACAAATTGTGATATATGAGAGAAAAAATAGGTACGAAATGCATGAAACCAAAGTCTAAAAAGTGTTACATTTAACGATCATCAGTTTCATCAACCATCATGGCTTTGATAGAAGTTTTGTTGACAGGCACCGAACTAGCTAGATTGGGTTTCTTTAATTTTGTTGAGAAACCTTTTAGGGATGGGTTTTTATCCTTTCTTTTGAGAACGATTAAAAGCGATAGGGTAGATAAAAGGGTTTGGGGAACCATTGAAAATTGAGGTCGAAGACGACGGTGGAGTTTAGGGTTTGGGGAAAGGGTTTACTTCTTTTGGCTGGGAATTTTGTTTTGTTTTTTTTCTTTGTCAACCGTTTACGATGCATGTTGTTTTTGTTCTTTGATTCCGTCCATATGTACGTAAGTTCGATGACTTCGGTCGACGAACATAATTTATTTATACATTACAAAGAAGAAGAACACACAACTTAAAATACAGAATTCAACAATAAATTAAAACAATGCACGTACATCGTACGCATGCGGAGTACATATATCAGAAGCTCCTGGGCTTCAGAACAACGGTGTAATAGTTCATCATCATCAACGAGATCTGGCCCAATCTCTCAGTCAAATCAATCTTATCCTGACCAGGAGGAGGAAGCAACTCAAAGTTATGAACCAAATTCCCAACAATAATCCCAGCAATAGGCAATCCCAAAACAATCCCAGGACAGCTCCTCCGTCCAGACCCAAACGGCACGTAACGGAAATCTTCACCGTTAGTATCGACTTTCGACTCCTCCTCCAAGAACCTTTCGGGTCGAAACTCCTCCGGGTTCTTCCAGTAGTCCGGGTTGTTTGCGAGCCACCATGCGTTTACGTAGATCTTGCTCTCGGCTGGGATGTCGTAGCCTGCAAGTTTTGCATCGCGGAGGTTCATGTGGGGGACCAATAGCGGGATTCCCATCTTGAGACGGAGTGTTTCCTTGATAACGGCGTTAAGGTACGGCAGTCTTTCGAGATCAGGTACCGTTACTTGGACGCCTTTTCCGACAACACTGTCCAGCTCATCACGGAGCTTCTTCTGGGTCCTAAGGTTGTTTACTATCTCTCCTATCGCCCACTCACATGTCCATAGCGTTGTGTCGATACCTGCATACATCATACGTACGAATAAATTTTGAAATCATTACTATTCGGATCAAATATCCGAATATATTATTTCGGGTTGGATCGATCCAGTTTACCTCCAACATTGAGGTTCTCAAGGAGGTAGAGAACATTGTCTTCGCTGATTTCTCCTTTCTGTTGTGCCTCCAAGAAGTGATCAACTGCGCACTTGTTCGATCCCTTTCCACTAACTTTCCTGTTAACATTCATCATTTACAAATTTAAATAAATCTTATTTTACAACAACAACAATACTAATAATAATGAAATCAGAAAAACTTACTTCCTCTCGTTGAGAAAGTAATCCTTGAAAAGATTTAGTCTCCTCATTTGAACGTCCTTACAAACCTTGAGATAGTTTCTCAAGCAGAAAGGCCTTAAAATCGGGATAAAATCTCCATAGTTATACTCGAAGCTCTGGGAAAGCACACCCCTCTTTTCATTCAACGCCCTAAGCCGAAGTAAAAGCTCATCATTTTCCCTCTCAAATCTCTTATTATACATCAGCGTATAAAGAATATTATATATCATTAACCGGATCCTCTTTCTAATCACAATTCCTTCATGCGCCGCCTTGGGATTCTTCGTAATATCCTCAACCATACGCGCCGCCTCATCTTCCCACCCGACCCGATTCAACTGAACAACCTTTTTTGTGAATAAAGGAGCGGTCGCGATTCGTCGCATCTTGCGCCAGTGCTCTCCGTACACAGTGAAGAGCAAGTCTTGTCCTTTTCCACTGAAGATGTCCGAAACGATGTTTCGGGGACGGGACCCGAATTCGACTCCTTGAGTTTGGAGCACCTCTTTAGCGAGCTCAGGGGAAGAGACAACTACGATGTTGCGTTGCCCCATGCGAAGGTGGAAGATTTCGCCGTATGTTTTGGCTAGCTCGGTTAGCTTGCGGTGGTTGAGATTGTCACCGATTTGAAGCGAATTCCCAAAGATGGGGACCGGAATCGGACCGGGTGGAAGCCGGTATTTTTTGGCTCGGAGTTTTGAGACGATGATTGCAAGGATAATGGAGACAAAGATGCTATATAAAACCTTCTCACTAAGGAGAAATGCCATGGCGAAATTGTTAAGATGTGAGCCAAATTTGGGTGGGATGGTACCAAGCAACCAGCTGCATGGTGATTATATAGAGTTAGGGTTTGTTTAATGTTAAAAATTTTAGTTGATGGTATAATTTATTAGTAATCATTCAACAATATAAAATGTATTGAAAACTGGTTTGTATACAAATATTAACTAACATAGACTGACATAGAGAGAATAGAAAAAAATGTTAAGATTAGTTAAATGAAATCATGATTCCTACTTTATCGAACTAAATCCAGAGAAAATTAAACTGCAGTTTTGAACAATTAAGGCTACTTTAATTTTGTAATTTTAATATTTGAATACAATTTTAATATATTATGACAAGGGCATGTTTTTAATTGCTCATTAACTTATCGCGTAGCTAATTGGATCATTATCGTTAGAGATTTGTTAGATAGAGTAGCTAGTGTAGTACGGCTTATTAGTTGAGCCAATTGCAACTAAGTGCGGGCAAGTATACATTTTTTTTTATTTTTTATCATTACTGTTAATTTTTAATCAATCATTCTCGATAGATGTAGTTAGGATAAAAATATTTAAAATTAAAAGTAAAAATTATAATATTTAATAAAATAATAATTTAAAATTTTTTTATAAAAAGTGCAATGTAAAGAGTTATAAAAATATATTAAGAAATATAAAACTAAAAATTATAATATTTAATAATGTATAATAATTTCAAAAAATGGTATAGTATTCGCCCTTTTCGCGAGTCAGAAAGCCAAGTACAACGTAAAGAGTTATGAGAAAAGATGAAATAGTGCTTTGAAAATACAAACAATACATAAAAAGGTAATTAGAATTATATTTATAGAAAATTTGTATATTAATAACACTTATAAACCAAATATTATGAACCAAAATTTTAGAGTTTAAATGTCAAGTATTGAAAAAGCAGAGAGAGAGTATCCACTAAATTTTCATTCGAGAGTTTCAGAAATACGAAGTTTCGTTCCGTAATGTCGATCGTCCGACTGATCCTCTTTTCGTCAATTAATTAAAGTTTTGAATTTTATAAGTTATGCCCTGTTAAATTCTCTCGTTCCAGGAGTGCATGAATGATTTATGATATTGATAATGGTATTTATCCTTTTGATATTCTTATCTTGCTTCAAACATCAAAAAAATCAGGAATGAATGAGAAGAATACAAAATCAATCTTAACACCAAAAGCAGAAGCATCAAACAAGAGAACAGTGAAACAAATCGAAGCATCAAAATCAAAGCCAGAGGTAGCATATACATTACACTCAAAATCATCTGGTTTTCATGAAACTCTTGCTGAATCAATAAAGAGGAGGACTAAAAGATGAAGAGAACCGTAAGGCACTAGTTAGATAGAGAGAACCGGTGAAAAGCGAGAGAGAAAAAACAATAATGAAGAGAATTGTATGTCACTAATCTGATAGAGACGGTGAAACAAAGCAAAACGGCAAATATGCGTTGGAGGCAGGAAGAAGAAACAAGTACAAAGTGACACTTTGACACGTGAATAGGGTATTCTAAATAAATAAATAAAAAGTTGAAAATTGACAAAACTGTAATTTAGAGTAACAAATATGAATAAATATATTTATTGGCCGATGTCTGGGTTTTAAAAGTATTAAAGATAAGGATATATAGAGAGTATAATATAGATGTGTGAAACCACTCAAATAAGTGAAAAAGTAGGCTTTTTTTATTTAATCTGTTTTAGTTGTGTTTTGTTCAATCATTGTGATTTTTTTTTTCTCTTCATGTTTTAGGGCTCTTTGCGCCATAATCGATTGTATCTGTATTGTATGTCACTTATCTTCTTGCAAGATTAGTTGGAATTTGCCGTGATTTGCATTCACATAGAACATGAATTTGTATGTCTATTCATGTCTCTTTCATATCAAAAGATACAAATCATGAAAATCAAAACTTGTTCATGCATGTTCATTTAATACATGATTAATCTTATACTTATTAAATAGAAGAGAAATTTTGTTTGCGCCCTCAAGGTATTGTCTTTTTCAATTGGTGACACTAAGTTTAATTATTTTATTTGGTGTCCTTAGGGTTTAATTTTATTCCCCTTCGTGCCCAATTTGAGTTTCACCGTTAGTTAAATCGTTTTCCATCAATTTATAATAATAGTAAACAAAGAAAAAGAAAGAAAGTAGGGAAAACGCGATGTTGTTAACGGAGAGAACGATCTGTGCAGCCCTTTCACATCGAACAAAACTTGGATGTTGTTCTAACCGCAGCTTGGCTTTCCTCTATCCCGGGCTTAAAAATGCCCTGAAAGCCAGAAACTATGTAATCTTCCCGGTCCTTCCTTGTTGGAATACGACATTGGTGAAGCTTCTTTGATTCTTAAGCAGGTTTCACTTTCTTCTCTACTTGCAAATCACGGTTCATTCGGACGAGAGGAAACGTTCACGTCCGGCTTTTTTTTTTCTATATCCTGTTTGCTTGAAAATCTCTACTCTTGATCTATTGTTTCATATATATTACTAAGGAAATTCAAAGACTATGATTTGAATTTATCATATATTGGTTGATTAGACTTTTTTAGTCGATTAAACTTTCTGCAATATTTGATTTCATAGCTAGTAATTAAATTCCCCTTCCTAGATATTTGAATATAGTGAAACGTTTTGATAACAGTGGTTTTGGATTAATCCTTTCAACAACGGTTTTCAAAAATTTGTCCACCAAGCAGGCATGAGCAAAAACCGTTGATGGACTTCAAAGAACCCTTGGGGGCTTTAAGACCGATGATTTACCGCTCTTGATAAATATAGTAGCTCCTTGGTTTGCATTTATTGATGATGAACCATTGTTTTTCTTTGATTGGGGCAGGATAATTGTGGAACAATTGAGATGCAAAGCGTAGAGCTGAAGACATATCCACTGTATCGGCCTGATAAAAAAATCGTAAATAGGAAGGATTGTTATCATTTGCAGATTGGAAGGATGAAACTCATAAACATGATATGGACAATGAGAATGGATCATGGAGTAAGATGTCGATTTTTAATCTGATGAATGATGTAGTGAAATTCTTCTTTTTGTTATCTGAATTGTATATGTGATCACTCCTTGATTGTTTTTCACCTCAATGTTCTTCTTTTTGTTTTTCACCTCAATGTTACCAGCTACCACCCAGTTCCAAGTATGTCTGAAACCGTTCATCCCTAACAATTCTGAAACATCAATTATCATTATAAATATCAGACAGGCAAAACTTTCACTATACTTTCACTATAGCACAATAAACTATTAAGATCTTATGACATCATGAATATTCTTAGGGCCCGTTTGATTTGTTAATAAATGGCTCAAGAAACGGAATTAAAGAGCCCGGCCCAACAACTAATGTTTGGTAGAGATCTGAAATGGAATCAAACCGTTTTATTACCGTAACCCTTAAGACCATTTATTTGTTGAAAAATAAACTTAATTCAATGTTAAAATGTTTAGAATAAAACTCTACATGCATGAACTTGATTTAAGAGTTGAATAAATGAATTGTTTTACATTCTAAGTATTAGATGTAGGAATTAAAATGTTTAAGTTTCTAATACTTAATTCCTAGAAATTTGTACTAGGTTCATGTTCCTATAATACTATAAATAGGGACCTTGTAATGTTAGTTTAATCAAGTTGTGAAGAACATTTGATTAAGAGTTCTAAAATACATTTGTTTTCTTCCTCTTCAATATCCACCTTTTCATTCATCCTCTAAATAATTTCTATCAAATTGGTATCTGAGCTAGAGATGGCGAATACGAATTTTTCGTTCCATTTCCCTCATCTCACAAAATAAAATTATGAGAATTGGTGCATACGCATGAAGGCATTGCTTGGTTCCCAATATGTGTGGAAATCGGTCGATAGAGGCTATGAGATGCCTCAAGATGAAGCTTTATTGAATCCTACTCAGAAGGAGGCTATTCAGAAGGCCCGGAAGAAGAATCAACAAGCTCTTACTCTCATCCACCAATGTTTGGATGAATCAATATTCGAAAGAGTGGCAAATGCGACTACTTCCAAGCAAGCGTGGGAGATCTTGAAAAACTCTAATCAAGGGGTTGACAAGGTGAAGAAGGTGCGACTACAATCGCTATGAGGAGAATTTGAAGGCCAACGGATAAAAGAATCCGATTCAATCGCGGATTTCTTTGCAAGGGTGTTGGCCGTTATCAATCAAATGAAGCGATATGGAGAAAATATCGAGGATGCTCGAGTTGTTGAGAAGATCCTTCGTTCTTCGACAACGAAGTTTGATCATATTGTGGTTGCCATTGAAGAGTCAAAAGACTTAGATTCAATGACAATTGATCAACTTATGGGTTCTCTACAAGCCCATGAGGAGAGACTCAAGAGGAGAAAGGGTGAGCCAGTTGAGCAAGTCCTAGCCACAAAACACTCGACACATGGAGATTTTGGTGGTGATCGAGAGAAGTCACACAGAGGAAGAGGACGGGGACGTGGATCCTTTCGTGGGAGAGGAGGAAGAGGAAAAAGGTAAATCATCATACCATGACTCCAATGTTGGAGAAAATGGTCAATCCTCAAGAGGACGTGGAAGAGGGAGTTTTGATAAATCCAAGGTTCGTTGCTATAATTGCCAAAAGCATGGGCACTATGCACGAGATTGTTGGAGTGCTCCTAGCCAACCCGAAGAAAAGGTCAACTATGTAGAGGAAACAAAAGTGGATGATGCCAATTTATTGTTAGCCTACCAAGGCGGTGAGAAAGACAAAAGAGATGTGTGGTAACTTCACAATGCGGCAAGCAATCACATGTGTGGTGATAAAAGCAAGTTTGTGAAGCTTGACGAGTCGATGGGCGGGTGTATTACATTTGGAGACAACTCCAAAGTTCCCATCAAAGGAAAAGGTACAATTCTAATCCGTATGAAGAACGGTAGTCGTCAATTCATTTGCAATGTTTATTTCGTTCCTAACATGAAGAGAAACATCTTGAGTTTAGGGCAACTTTTGGAGAAGAACTACGAGGTGCACATGAAAAATCGTAGCCTACTGCTCCAAGATGATCGTCCTTATGTGATTGCAAAGGTGCCTATGACGAAAAATAGAATGTTCTTGCTTGACATTCAAACAGATGTAGCCAAATGTCTCAAAGCTTGTGTGAAAGAGACACCTTGGTTATGGCAACTAACGTTTGGACATGTAAACTTTGAAAGCTTAAAATGATGTCACAGAGAAGGATGTTGAACGGGATGCTAACAATTAACCAACCAGATCAACTTTGTGAGGGGTGTCTTGTAGGAAAGCAATTCCGAAATAGCTTCCCGAAAGAAAGCACCACACGAGCAGATCGACCACTAGAACTTGTACATGCGGATGTTTGTGGACCGATCAAGCCTGCATCGTTCAGTAAAAATCGGTATTTTCTACTCTTCATTGATGACTTTAGTAGAAAGACTTGGGTTTATTTTCTCAAAGAAAAATCTCAAGTGTTTTCTATGTTCAAAAAGTTCAAAGCTCTTGTTGAAAAACAAAGTGGTAACTATATAAAGTCTTTAAGAACCGATAGAGGTGGTGAATTTACTTCTAACGAGTTCAATGAGTTTTGTGAGTTGAATGGCATCAAAAGATTCTTGACAGTGCCAAGATCACCTCAACATAACGGAGTTGTTGAAAGGAAGAACCGGACCATTCTCAACATGGCCCGAAGCATGTTGATGACAAAGAAGATGCCTAAGGAGTTTTAGGCCGAGGCAGTTGATTGTGCAGTCTATCTATCTAACAGGAGTTCAACAAAAAGTCTGTCAGATAGAACTCTACAAGAAGAATGGGGTGGAAGAAAGCCAAGTGCATCCCATTTGAGAGTGTTTGGGAGCATTGGTTATGTGCACGTACCAGATCAAGTGAGATCGAAGCTTGAAGACAAAAGCAAGAAACATGTCTTCATCGGATATGCTCAGAGTTCAAAAGGATACAAGCTCTATGATCCAGTTGCAAGCAAGGTCGTCATAAGTAGAGATGTTCAATTTGATGAAGATGATACATGGGATTGGAGCTTTGAAGACAAGGAGAGATATGATTTCTTTCCGGCCCTTGATGAAGAAGGGCAAGAGGAAGATGTTCGATAAGAGCCTTTGACGCCGTCCCTCTGACCAACTACTCAAAGTTCACCCTCATCTTCAAGAACGACAACACCATCGTCATCATCATCTTCGTCTTCCTATCAAAGTTCTAGCGGAAGAACACCAAACATGAGAAGCCTTGAAGAAATTTATGAGGAACTAGATGATTATCTAACTCTTTATTGCTATTTTGCTGATTCTGAACCAATAGATTTTGCAGAGGCTGTGAATGATGAAAAATGGAGAACCGCAACGGCCAAAGAGATAAATTCGATCAAGAAAAATGACACTTGGGAGTTGACAACTTTGCCAGAAGGTGAAAAGCCCATCGGTCTAAAGTGGGTGTTCAAGGAGAAGAAGAACGCTCAAGGAAAAATTGAGAGGTACAAGGCAAGATTAGTAGCAAAGGGCTACAGTCAACGACCAGGGGTCGACTATGGTGAGGTGTTTGCTCCAGTTGCACGACTAGAGATTGTCCGTTTGATAATTTCACTTACAACTCAGAAAAAGTGGAATATTTATCAAATGGATGTGAAGTCTGCTTTCCTAAACGGTGTGCTCGAAGAGGATGTTTATGTTGAACAACCTCCCGGGTATGTGATCAAAGGTCATACAAGTAAAGTGTTGAAGTTAAAGAAAGCTTTATATGGCTTAAAACAAGCACCACGGGCATGGAATAGTCGGATTGACAAGTATCTTCAAGAGAATGGGTTTGTCAAATGCCCAAACGAGTACGCTCCTTATGCCAAGGTGTGTGAAAATGGTGATGTGTTGTTTGTTTGCTTGTATGTTGATGATATGATCTTCACGGGTAATAATCCGAGTATGTTCGGAGATTTCAAGCAAGCAACGACTAGAGAGTTCGAGATGACAGATCTTGGTCTCATGTCCTATTATCTCGGGATTGAGATTCAGCAAGCAGTAGATGGGATCTTCATCTCGCAAGAGAAATTTGCTAAGGAGATTCTGATGAAATTTAAAATGGATGATTGTCAAGCTTTAAGTACACCAGTCGATTGTGGGATCAAGCTCTCAAAGCACGAGGAAGGTGAGAGGGTTGACCCTACAACTTTCAAGAGCTTAGTTGGAAGCTTGAGGTACTTGACATGCACTCGTCCGGATATTCTCTATGGAGTTGGGCTTGTGAGTCGGTTTGTGGAGGCGCCGACTACCACACATTTCAAAGCAGCAAAACGCATTCTCCGGTATATTACAGGTACTATTAGCTATGGTTTGCTTTATTCTTCTACTGATGAATATAAGCTTGTGGGTTATAGTGATAGTGATTGGGCTGGAGATGTTGACGATCGAAAGAGTACTACGGGGTTTGTTTTCTACATGGGAGAAACTACTTTCACGTGGAGTTCAAAGAAGCAGTCTATTGTTACTCTTTCAACATGTGAAGATGAGTATGTTGCTGCTACATCTAGCGTATGTCATGCAATTTGGTTGAGAAGATTATTAGGAGATTTACAATTGTCCCATAAGGAAGCCACGGAGATCCTTGTTGATAACAAGTCTGCTATTGCATTGGCAAAGAACCCGGTGTTCCATGATCGTAGCAAACACATTGACACGAGGTATCATTTCCTTCGTGAATGTGTTTCCAGGAACAAAATTGAAGTTAAGTATGTGTGGACTCAAGACCAAGTTGTTGATATCTTTACGAAGCCTCTCAAGTCGGAGATATATATCAAGTTGCGTGCAATGCTTGGTATTACAAGAAATTAAGTTTAAAGGAGAGTGTTGAAAAATAAACTTAATTCAATGTTAAAACATTTAGAATAAAACTCTACATGCATGAATTTGATTTAAGAGTTGAATACTTAATTCCTAGAAATTTGCACTTGGTTCATGTTCCTATAATACTTAATTCCTAGAAATTTGCACTAGGTTCATGTTCCTATAATACTATAAATAGGGCCCTTGTAATGTTAGTTTAATCAAGTTGTGAAGAACATTTGATTAAGAGTTCTAAAATACATTTGTCTTCTTCCTCTTTAATATCCACCTTTTCATTCATCCTCTAAATAATTTCTATCATTATTTCTCTTCAAATAAGGGGGTATTAGTTACATATTTCACTTTCTAAAAAATTTGATTTTCTCTCTCCCCGATAATTCTTCCGCCTCTTCTTCTTCCTCCTCTTTTCATCTCTTTCTTTTTCTGGAGCATCATTTGTCACAAAAAATCTACTCGTTACCAAAAGCACGGCCTTTCGCCTCCATCTCTATTTGTGCTTCTTCATATGTTCACCTTCTACCGCTGTTTACCTTCTTCCTCTTTTTGGAGCACCATCCATGGCCACAAAAAAAATATATATGCTCGTTACTAGGAGCACGGACTCCAAACGCTGATGCCGGCTCCGCCTTCGCATCTTGCACCCTTCGTCCATTTGGATGCCTTGACTTCGATTTGGCTAGTGAAGATAGCATCCATGAAGGAAGTAAATCTGGCTCAAATTAGGATTATATTATACAAATTTGGTATGTGATTGTGTACGTGCAAATCTACAATTTTGTTTGTTTTTTGTCAAATTGACAGTGTATTTCTTTAATTTAGGATGTGATACAATCAATGGAGGTGTTGAACAAAAGTTTCAAAATACACTTAGGATTAGTCAATTTGTTGGTTAATGAAAAAATAAATATGAAAATAGGTATCATTTCACCCTTTTTGTTTCAAACCAAACACATTTTAACGATAACGGTATTGCATTTTTTTTCCTCATTTTTTATATTTTGTTTGCTTTCCGTTTTTCCTTCTTCCAAACAGACCCTTAGTGTTATATATTTCTTAATTAAATATAATATTTTATATAGTTTAGATCAACTAGAGTATATAAAAATAGCTCAAAGTTTACTTCTAATCGCTATATATAGAGTTGAATAATATCACCGGGATTCCATGAACTATATAGTTCCAAAACTACACTGTTCGCTAAAGTAGATTGAATAACATGCAACGGATATCCTTCTTCATAAACTATTGAGATCTTATATATCCTCTTTTTAGTAACTTTTGTTTTCCGATTTCTTGTTGATAAAAAAAAAAAATTATTATATTAAATTCGTCACATGTCATCCTTACATTAAGTCATCTTATATTTTTTCACATGCCGTCTTAAGATTATGTCACCTTATTATTTTAATTTTTAAAAAAAATAATGCACAAATAAAGATATTAATATGTATTATATCCTAATTTAATATTAAAATATTATATATTTAGAAATACTATTTTATAAAAAAATTAATTAAATAATATAATACTTTTTTATTTTACTAAAGTTGAAAATTACGGCCAATCATATACATAAATACCATATTTATAAATGATATTTGAAAAATAAACTATTTTTAACATAACTTTTTTATAAACACTTAATATCGTTATATATAAGAATGAAATGTATATTTATAATCAATATATTTTTGTATATTTATAATTAAAATTTTCACCTTACTATTGTAATAGACTAGATCATAAATATATATATATATATATATATATATATATATATATATATATATATATATATATATATATATATATATATATATATATATATATATATATATATATATATATATAATGGGTGGACTAGTACTCATATTGTTAATTTACTTTTAGGATGGAACCTCACCGAACAAAGGATCAACACATGTATGTTCGGATGTGCGATGCAATTCTCCGTGTTATATTTAATTCGTCGGAATTTCCCATGATGTCAAAACAATTCGATCTTGTAAAGGATTAAACATTTGTAGTCGATAATAAATGATAAATCGACCAATAATGTCGGTGACAATGATCAAGCTAGCTTATGATACAAGGGCGTTACCAAAACATTACGACTAAAAAAGCATAAACAATTTTTTCAAAGTTGACCGGCTGACGTTGCGATGGCAAGTCAACTCTATCGAGGTTATAATGCATCATATATCAGTATATGACATGTCCGGTCGATGAACATAAAAAAGAAGAAACACACAACTTTAAAAAAAAAACCTTAATTTAACAATAAATTAAAACAAGGGCGATAATAGACGTACCGGCGAAAAACGCTAAATGTCACCTAAACTACGCACTTCGCGTGCGTTGTTTCGGTTTTTCACTACGGATTCCAACTACGCATTTGGTGTGCGTAGTTGGAGTCGAGGTGAAGCCATACGAGCCGATAAACTACGTTACTGGGAGCGTAATCGGAAAAAAAATTTTAAAAAAGAAAAATAAACTACTACTACGCTTGCCAAGTGCGTAGTAGTAGAGTAAAGAAAAAAAACTATACTTGCCAATAGCGTGAAGTCACAGATTCGTAAATCTGAGAAAATTTGTTGCGCGCAGCCACAAATTCGAGTCCTTAATGTGTCCCAGATTCAACTCCTTGTTGTGTCCAAAACAAAGAAATGAAGTAACTGAACTGCAAATCAGAGAAATGCAAATTGTGATTGTTTGTGTTGAGTCCCAAATTCGACTCCAAAACGAAACGAAGAAACGAGATTGAATGAACTACCCTGGGACTGCTTGTGTTGAGTCGGAATCCGAACGAAGAAACGAACAGATATTGAGTCGAAATCTAGGACAAGAAACTGGGAGAACTGTAGGATTGCTTGCTCTCGATTAATTAGGGCTCGAGGGAAGAGGACGATGGGATTGAAGAAGGGGTTGAAGAACCGCTATTAAGCTTCTTCTTTTTTGGTCAGAACTGCTACTACGCTTGTGGGAAGCGTAGTAGCAGTTATTTTTAGTTTTTTAAAAGAGAAACTTCAACTACGCGTGTTTATTTTTATTTTTTTAAATCAACTACTACTACGCAATTGGTAAGCGTAGTAGTAGTTTTTTAAAAATAAATTACGCTTACGCTCTCCAGTAGCGTAGTTTATAGGCTCGTTGCGGCTTCACATCGGCTCCAACTACGCACGTCAAATGCGTAGTTCGAATCCGTAGTGAAAAACAGAAACTACGCACGCGAAGTGCGTAATTTTGGTGACATTTAGCAATTTCGGCCGGTACGTTTAGAAATTGCTTAAAACAATGCACTACGCATGCCAAGTAAGTACTTAAATCGATCAGAAGCTCTTGGGCTTCAGAACAATGGTGCAATAGTTCATCATCATCGAGATCTGGCCCAATCTTTCAGTCAAATCAATCTTATCCTGACCAGGAGGAGGAAGCAACTCAAATTTGTGAACCAAACTCCCAATAATAATCCCAGTAATAGGCAAAGTCAAAACAACCCCAGGACAACTCCTCCGTCCAGACCCAAACGGAACGTAACGGAAATCTTCACCGTTAGGTTCGACTTCCGACTCCTTAGTAAGCCCAATGAGCCCAAATCATCTCATCCCAGCAATATAGAAGCAGATAAGAATAACATAGTACAATGACACTTGTCACTGTCTTATTGATAAAGAAATTCTATATATTATAATGCATTCACCTGTCAAAAGTAATAAGAATCAAATTTACATTTCTATACCATGATTTAGAATGGTATCAGAGCGAATAGGACAAACGTCCATCTGAAAAATAAAAACCTCATCATGCCTACCTCTTCCTCACAAACAGAAAACCTATCCCCACCTTCTTCCCCAATCATCACCTCCTCGCCAAACACAATTCCTTCCTTTCCTCTTTTCACCATTGCAAATTTACTCACAGTCAAGCTCACCCAGGAAAACTTTTCTCTATGGAAAGCTCCGGTGACCTCCCTCCTTCGTGCCCAAAACTTGTATGACTTTATTGATGGATCTTCCTCCTGTCCATCGTCTCATATTGGTGATACTCCAAACCCAGCATATAGTTCCTGGGTTTCGAAGGATCAGCTTGTCATGGCTATTCTAATGGCCAAACTTACTGAGGGAGTTCTTGTCTAAGTTTTGGACTGCACTACTTCCTCACAATTATGAACTCATCTTCATGACTCCTTTGCTGCTCGCTCTAGCGCTCAGGTAGTACATGATCGTCTTCAACTTGCATCCCTTAAGAAAGGTGATCTTACCATACATGCCTTCAATCACAAAGCTAAAAATTTGGCATCCAGTCTCACCTCTGCTGGTCATGTCATTTCTGACTCCGAATTCACCACCTATCTTCTTGTTGGCCTTGGCACAGACTATGACTCCATTGTCACTGCTCTGTCTACACAACTCACTTTGCCCTCCCCTAACCAAATATTGTCTTACCTTCTTGTTCATGAGGCTCGCCTCACTCACCAATCCAAACCAATTCTTTCTACACCTCCAATGTCTGCCAATAACACTGAAGCAAACTTCACAAGTTATGGAAGCAACAATCGAGGCCGTGGACGCTCCTCTGGTAGAAACACTGGGCAAGGTAGAGGCAACAATCAAAACAAGGGTAACAACATCAACAATTCTAACAGTTCCAGAGCTCCTTCGACTGGCTCAAACAGAGGACGTGGTCAACACTACAACTTCACTAGAGAAACTGATAATCGCCCCACCTGCCATATCTGCTTCAAACCAGGACACAGTGCTTTAGCGTGTTGGTACCGATTTGATCAGGCATATCAACTGCCCCCACCAACCTCAATGCAGGCTCACAACACCACATTCAATCAGTGGTATCCCGATACAGGTGCTACGAACCACTACACACCAGATCTCGCAAATCTCCGCTCTGAGTCCCTGCCCTATGACGGTACTGATTGTGTCTCCCTTGGCGATGGGTCTACAATTCCCATACTTCACCATGGTTCCACTCCCTTTACTACCTCCAATCGCACCTTTCATCTTCCTCACATTCTTCACACACCTACTATTTCTAAAAACTTACTCTCTGTCAACCAATTTTGTCGTGATAATGGTGTCTTCTTTGAATTTCACTCTGATTTCTTTGTTTTGAAGGATACCAAGACAAAGGAGGCTCTTCTTCGGGGACTCTTTGAAGGCGGTTTGTACAAGTTCCCGGCCACCACCAAAGCTCTCCACACCACCACAATTTCCCCTCCACCGTCGTCGGCTACCACTATCTGGCATTGTCATCTTGGCCATCCGTCAAAACGAATAACCCATCAATTTCTTCATCAAAGGAGTATCATCCCTAAAGCCCAGAACAACCCAGTAGCAGCTTTTCCCTGCTCCTCATGCTCTTGGGCCAAAGCTCATGCTCTTCCTCACCCTACATCCCTTTCCAAATCCAATGGGCCTTTAGTCCTATTGTTTGTTGATGTATGGGAGTCGTCTCATCAAGTCTCTTTAAAAGGCAATAAATACTATCTTTCTATTATTGATGATTGGTCTAAGTTTATTTGGTTGTTTTCCATGGCTTCTAAATCCCAAGTCACCCCTATTTTCACTTCCTTCATTAAAATTGTTACAAATCAATTTTCCACAAATATTAAATCAATTCAAATGGATGGAGGCACCGAATTCAAGCCCATTTTACCCTTTCTCCAAGATCGTGGTATATTACATCGCCTCACTTGCCCCTATTCCCATCAACAAAATGGAAGTGTTGAATCTCGACATCGTCGCATTGTGGACATGGGACTCACTATTCTCAAACACTCGTCCTTACCCCTTTCTTATTGGGACTTTGCCTTTGAGACTTCTGCTTACCTCATCAATCGTACCTCTATACCCATTCTTCAACACAAAACTCCCTTTGAACTTCTTTTTCATTCATCTCCTGATTACGAGTTTCTCAAAGTCTTTGATTGTCTTGCCTTTCCAAACCTTAGACCTTACAACAACCACAAACTCAATTTTAGATCCACACCTACCATATTCATTGGTTATGCCACTCATTACAAGGGCTACATTTGCTATGATAGGATCAATTCTAAATTCTACATTTCCCGGGACGTTATATTCCATGAAACACAATTTTCCTTTGCAAATTCTAGTTCCACCAAAAAACTCTCAATTAACTATACTCATTTATCCCTTCCCATATTTACTCCTTCACTTGAGCCCAATTAGAATCCTTCTCAGATTGACAGCCCAATCCATATGTCTTCCTAGCTCAGCGGAGACTCTCCTTCCTCCTTTGGGCCAGCCAAATCCCACTAGTACAAATCTTAAGTCAATAGGGACTTTTTTTGCATTAGAGTAGGGAGTTTTTTAAGTCCCCTTATACTTTTGGCCGAGAGCTTTTTCTCTGGAGTTTATCTCGAAGTCCTGAGAAACAAAAACACTCTAGGGACTTTTTTTTAAAAGTCCCTAGAGATGTCTCGAGACTTTTTAATAAAACTCCCTAGAGATGTATCTCAAGACTTTTTTAAAAAAACTCCCAAGAGATGGCTCCACGGAGTTTTTTTAAAATTCCCTAGAGTCATCTCTCGGGATTGTTTTTAAAAAAAATCTCGAGAGCTATTTATACAGTCTTTTTTCAAAAAAAGAATCTTTCTAGGGAATTTTCTTTTATAAAACTATCGTTAGCTATTTATATATTTTTTAATTACACATATTTACAATGGCTTGTTTCGGCCTGCCAACATTTAGCAACCAAAAATTCTTCGGACTTGTTGGCCGTTGCAAGATTCAACAAAAAATACACTTACGATAATAATCAAATGCACTATTTCGATTGTTCTAAGTTTCAACGATACATGCACTCAAATATTGACTCGTTAACTATGGTTAAAACGTACAACTGATAGGTGATGGAATCACTATCATTTTAGGTAGCTTTTAGAGTCGTTTTTATGTTTTTGAGTCAGTTTATATTGCTAATACTGTGATCCAGATAAAAGATTCAAATTGAAGCAAAAGAAGGTATTAGCAATACTTAGGAGTTGAAGAAAATCATCGAAGTTCAGATTCTGGTGCACACCGCCCCCGCGGCATCCTCTGTCCGCCCCCGCGGTGACAACACAGATGAGTGCCGCTGCCTGCGTCAACGCCCGCGGCCAAGACAAGCCTGTCACCGCCCCCGCGGACTCTCCAGTCCGCCCCTGCGGTGTCAACCATGAAGACCACCACCAAGAGCCGCAGCCGCGTCTTCGCCCGCGGCCATGAAGAGACATGTCACCGCCCCCGCGGCCAACCCTGTCCGCCCCTGCGGTGACCCAGCCTGACGAAGCGAAGACGGCGCCCCAGCGCCCTTGTGAAGCCAAAGATCCAGTGTCACCGCCCCCGCGGTAACTCTGGGCCGCCCCTGCGGATTCTCACCAGAAGCGTTACGAAGTTAAAGAGTTAGACGTTTCAAGAGCATTCAAGGACCCGCCCCCGCGGGTATGACGAGCCGCCCCCGCGGCCAAGAAGAAGTTGGAACGTTTTTGCCTAAACCGCCCCCGCGGCGCCCTTGGCCGCGGGTGCGGGTTAGCGTCAGAGGCTTTTACTCGGCTGTTTTCGACGACCTTAAGGACATTATGGTGGCTGTTAGCACAACCTCTTTACTCCTTTTTAATGCATTTTGTAGTATAAATAGAGCCCTTGGCTATAGGTATTTGCATCTCATTTTCCACACAAAAACCTCTATATTCATAGTGTTCTTTGTAATGAGTTTCTAAACTCCCTTGGCTACATTGGGTGGATTGAAGCTGCATTATAAAGTGGTTGTAAGTTCTTTTTAAATAGAAGTTTTATTCAATATATTTTGTGTTATATTCCTTGTATTTAACTTAGTTTGCATGTTTATTTTCTACTTAGTTTGATCACCTAAGTTGTATAATTGCATGCAAAAGGCTAGGATTAATTGATTCCGGGTTCGGGTCCTTAATCTAGTAGCAACCCTTCGGTAAAAGCTGGTTGTGATTATTTAAGGGAAAGGAATTTAACTACATAATAAGATTAACGGGTTGTTTATCTTTTATGTGTCTCTTTATCTTTGGTAGAATGCTAATTAGTGGTTTAATCTTGTAGGTTTACGGATTAATAAACTAGTTAAGTTGTGTTAATGCCGGTTGGCTTAATGCATAAATACGATCAAGATGAGAACAAATATTGAATACTTCTAAAAAGAACCAACCAATTTATATGTATGCCAAGATCCTACCTAGTGTAGTTCTTAAATCAATCTTGTTTTCACCAACATTATAATCTTGGTTCCAAAGGAAGCGTCCTCTGACGCTAATCCGCCCCTGCGGATGGATAACCCGCCCCCGCGGATGGAGAACCCGCCCCTGCGGCTGGATGACACCGCCCCTGCGGTTAAGACGTCAGAGAGTTCTTTGGAGGAGGATTCTTACATCCGTCCAAATTTCCCACCATTATATGCTGAGAAACCACCGGCCCCCTTTCCGGAAGCACTCAGGGAGCGAAGGGTGATTGAGGATAAGGATCTTTTTGAGACTTTCTCAAAATGCGAGGTAAATATCCCTCTTCTAAAACTTGTGAAAAGCATTCCTAAGTATGCTCGGTTCTTGAAGGAGCTATGCACGGTCAAGAGAAACCAAAAACTGAAGGGGAAACAAAAGGTCCAAGTAAGTGAGCATGTCTCTGCGATTTTCCAACGACGGATGCCCAAGAAATGTAGTGATCCCGGCATGGTAAGTATCCCTTGTGTCATAGGTGAAACTCGTTTCGATAAAGCCATGCTAGACTTAGGTGCATCGATAAACGTGCTTCCTTATTCTATCTATCAATCACTTGGTCTTGGACCACTGAATGAAACTCGAATTGTCGTCCAATTAGCCGATAGGTCTAATGTGTATCCTAAAGGAATAATTGAAGATGTTTTTGTAATGGTTGACAACTTGATTTTTCCGGCAGATTTCTTTGTTTTAGACATGGAACATGATACGCATGCTGCACCCATTTTGTTAGGAAGACCTTTCTTGAAAACGGCTAGAACAAAAATAGATTATGTAAGTGGAAAATTGAGCATGGAATTTGATGGTGAGATTATTGAATTTAACATATATGATGCCATGAAACACCCCATTGATGACCATTCTTTATGCTCTATTGACATAATTGAACCAATTGTGCAAGATGTGTTTAACATTTCCGATTTTGATGAACTAAAAAGTATAATTGAAAATGACATTGATGCTCATAAATCGGAATATGTTTTGACCTCTACTATGCAAGATGTTCTAGCCCAAGTGGATAGCCACACAAGGCTCCCCATCAAACCTTTGGCCATTGGGCCCACTCTACTAACCTCAAGCGAGAAGCTTGTTCCTTCAATTGTGCAGGCCCCGGAGATAGAACTAAAGGAACTTCCCCAACATCTCAAATATGCATTCCTTGGAGACAATGACACATTGCCCGTAATTGTTTCTAGCAAGTTGTCTCCTCAACAAGAAGAGAAGTTGGTGGAAATGCTTAAAGAGCACAAGACGGCTCTTGGGTGGACTATAGCGGACATAAAAGGGATTAGTCCCTCTACTTGCATGCACCGGATCCTCCTTGAGGAAGATGCAAAACCCTCAAGGCAACCTCAAAGGCGGCTCAACCCGCCCATGATGGATGTTGTGAAAAAAGGAAGTTTTGAAGCTCCTTCAAGCGGACATGATTTTTCCAATCTCGGATAGCAAATGGGTTAGTCCAACACAAGTTGTTCCGAAAAAGGGAGGAATCACCATGGTGGAGAACCAACATGGAGAAATGGTGCCAAGTAAGACTCAAACCGGATGGAGGGTTTGTATCGACTACCGTAAGTTGAACACGGTAACTAGAAAGGACCACTTCCCTCTCCCATTTATCGATCAAATGCTTGAACATCTTGCGGGACACCCTTACTACTGTTTCTTAGATGGGTATTCAGGTTATTTTCAAATAGCCATAGCCCCGGAGGATCAAGAGAAAACAACCTTTACATGTCCTTTTGGCACTTTTGCGTACCGTAGAATGCCATTTGGACTATGTAATGCTCCCGGCACCTTCCAAAGGTGCATGATAAGTATTTTTTCTGAATACATTGAAAACTTTATTGAAATTTTTATGGATGATTTCACCGTTCATGGAAATAGTTTTGATGCATGTCTAGGACACTTAAACCTTGTTCTTAAAAGATGTGTAGAAACCAACTTAGTTCTCAATTCTGAAAAATGTCATTTTATGGTGGAGCAAGGAATTGTACTAGGCCACATAATCTCATCTAAAGGAATAGAAGTAGACAAAGCTAAAATTGATGTTATCCAAACTTTACCTTATCCTACTAATGTGCGTGAAATCCGATCCTTTTTAGGTCATGCAGGGTTTTACCGGCGGTTCATCAAGGATTTCTCAAAGATCTCCGCACCGTTGTGTGAACTTTTGAAGAAGGATGCCACTTTCATAGTAGATGAGGAATGCAAGAAGGCCTTTGACACATTAAAAGAATGCCTCACACGTGCTCCAATAATCCAATCACCGAATTGGGAGAAGCCATTTGAGATAATGTGTGACGCTAGTGATTACGCTGTAGGGGCGGTTTTGGGACAAAAGGACGGGAAAGCCTCACATGTAATCCACTACGCATCAATGACCTTGAACGGAGCTCAAAGGAACTACTCTACCACCGAAAAGGAAATGTTAGCCGTGGTCTTTGCCCTGGAAAAATTCAGGCAGTACTTGCTAGGTGTCAAGGTAATAGTGTACACTGACCATGCCAGCGTTACGCTATCTCATGACTAAGAAGGAGACCAAGCCGAGGTTGATTCGTTGGGTCCTACTTCTAAGTGAGTTTAACTTAGAAATCCGGGACAAGAAAGGAGCAGAGAACCTTGTGGCTGATCACCTAAGTCGGTTGATATTAGAGGAGGAAGATCCAGCAGAAGGAAAGGCCAGTCTAGGAAGTTTCCCGGACGATACCTTCTACACAACTCTCTGTTGTGTAACCGCACCCGCGGCCGAAGAGGACCGCCCCCGCGGCAACCCGCCCCTGCGGCGTGATCTGGCCACCCCAGCGGAATACCCTGCAGACGTGTTGTGTAAGCTCCATTCCTTTAAGCCGTGGTTTGCTGACCTCGTGAACTTTCTTGTGAGAGGCGAGTATCCACCAGATTTCACCAAAGCTCAGAGGGAAAAGGTGAAAGCCGAGGCTAGGCACTATGTTTGGGACGATCCCTACTTGTGGAAACATTGCAGTGATCAAGTAATTCGACGTTGCATTCCGGACAACGAGGTACAATCTGTCCTATCATTTTGTCATTCCAAAGCATGTGGAGGTCATTTTGGGGCTAACAAAACGGCTAGGAAGGTACTAGAAGCTGGTTTCTTTTGGCCACACATTTTTCGAGATGCTTATGCGTTTTGTAAAGTGTGTGATAGGTGTCAAAGGATAGGTAATATCTCTAGGAGAAATGAAATGCCTCAATCGTCGCTTATTTTTTGTGAAATTTTTGACGTTTGGGGAATAGATTTTATGGGCCCCTTTCCTAACTCCTTTGGGAATATTTATATATTACTTGCGGTGGACTATGTTTCCAAGTGGGTGGAAGCAAAGGCCACCAAAACTGATGACTCTAAAGTTGTGGCAGATTTTCTTAAGGATACCATCTTTGCAAGATTCGGCATCCCTAAAGCTTTGATAAGCGATAGAGGAATGCACTTTTGCAACAAGACGATCACCGCCCTCCTCAAGAAGTATCATGTTCACCAACGGGTTTCCACGGCGTACCACCCACAAACCAATGGGCAAGCGGAAGTGTCAAATCGAGAGATCAAGACGATCCTTGAAAAGACGGTTACCCCCGGAAGGAAGGATTGGAGCTTAAGGCTCAACGATGCCTTGTGGGCATACCGCACGGCGTACAAGACCCCAATTGGGATGTCACCATTCCGGCTTGTGTTTGGAAAGGCGTGTCACCTACCGGTGGAGCTAGAACACAAGGCTTGGTGGGCGGTCAAAAAGTGCAACATGAACATGAATGAAGTTGGAGAATTCCGGAAACTCCAATTGCAAGAGCTTGAAGAATTGAGGCTCGATGCATATGACCATGCCACAGCATACAAGGAAAAAACCAGGGCGTGGCATGACCGGAATATCCTCCGAAAGGACTTCCAAGCGGGTAGTAAAGTCCTTTTATTTCAATCACGTTTAAAACTTTTTGCAGGAAAGCTTCGCTCAAGATGGACAGGTCCGTACGTAATAACCGATGTCCATCCACATGGTGCGGTGGATCTCTACGATCCACAAACACACAAAATCTTCAAAGTCAGTGGACAAAGGCTCAAGCCATACCACGAAGGAATCAAAAATGATCCGATCGATGAGATGGTCTTGGAGGAAGCCTAAGCAGAGAATTAAAGCCCTTACGTCGAGCCAACGACGTAAAACAAAGGCGCTGCTCGGGAGGCAACCCGAGAAAATAAGAGAAAAGGAGGTTTTAACGTTCTGTCAAGGAAACCGCACCCGCGGCCCAAAGTCACCGCCCCCGCGGTGAACCAGCGCTCCAAGCCCGCCTCCAGCGGCCTTGCCAGCGGAAGCACCACGCTGTCACCGCCCCCGCGGTGACAGACCCCCACTCCCGCGGGTTTTCCTTGAACGAGCGCTCCCAGCGCCGCACCCAGCGCTGGGCCTGCGTCTCCACTTCCCTTGTCACCGCCCCCGCGGTGACAAGTCACCGCCTCTGCGGTAAAACCCAGAAAAGAAAAAAAATAGGATCGGGATTTTAAATCCCTAACCCACTCACTTTTCTCACTCCTCCTCACATTTCCCTCTCTCAACACCCTCACTCTCCCTCACTCTCACGCCCCAGCGCCACCCAGCCTCACCTTCCCTGCGCCGCCTCGTTCTCGCCGCTCCTGCGCCACCCTCGCTCCGCCCCCGCGGCTCAGCTCCACCGCCCCTGCGGATAAAAACAGAAGGTCGTCTACTCCCTTTTCTTTGTGAAATTCTAATTCTTTTAATTAGAATTGTGATTAGAATGGATGCCACACGAAAATATAAGATGACTGATAGGGAGAAAGCTCGATATGAAATTGTGCAAAACCGGCAAGTCTTTGCCACTCGGTTTTTGCACATTCCGACTTTGGAACAATTGGGCATGTTGGAAAGCATGAAATCTTTCCTCGACCATGCTGGGATCGGGGATTTACTTGAAAGGAGTGCCAAAACGTACCCCGAACTGACCAGACAGTTCGTGGCTACATTTACCACGGAGTTAGAGGACCACGCCCGTGTCGGCCTCACTTTTAAATTCAACAAGAGGAAGTACACAGTCAACCTCTCTCAGTTACAGGAGGCCTTTGGGGTGTCTAAGAACCCTTCGGATCAATGGTGGGAGGGACCTCCTACACAAGATTTAGTGGACTTTTGGCAAGCGGCTACCGGCTCTAACTTTCGAACGGGGGGTGAGTACAACAACAAACTCACTCACCCCTCTTTGAGGCTCCTGTCCAAGATCCTCATGTGTGTCTTTTGTGGACACAAAGAGGAGAACAAGGTCGCCCTCAAGGACCTTTACTTGCTTTACTCCTGTGTTGCGACATGTGACATCGTGCCAGATTGGATGAGTCTCTTCTTCTCCGCTTTGAGGCGGATTAGGAAGGATGAGCCGCGAGACATTGTAAGAGGTGGGATCATCTCCCTTATTGCGGAGCAGGTCATGGATTTGTCCGAGCTAGAGGATGGGATGGCGATCCCATTTTATGACGAGGCCCTTCTTCGGCGGTGCAAGCTCCTGAGGAGAGATGGTGAAAACCTCTTCTGGTCATCTTTTTCAGATGGGAGTCACATCATCTACCTCCCCCGGCCGCTACCATTAGGAGATGAGCTCTCCGATCTCTACATCGCCGCTGACCCCACCATCCCGAGGCGATCACAGGTCGCTATTATTGAGCGGCACGCGGCGAGCTCCAGTAGGGTCCCACAAGAGGACCACATGTCCGTCGATGAGGAGATGCCCACCGCGGCGGCAGAGGATGACCCCGCTCACGCCAGCCTGCTCGCTCAGATGGCGGCTCTGACCACGCAACATCAGCAGTGGCAGACCGGCTACCAGACGACTATGCTCGAGCAGCAGCAGGCGTGGCAGGCAGATTTTGAGAGGAGGATGGAGGCTCAGCAGTTGGCTTGGCAAGCCAACTTTGAGACCTCTTACGCGGCGAGGATGGACGCACAGCAAGCCCGCCTTGACGGCTTGTACCAGCGTCAGGAGCACTTTTTCAGCCACTTCCCGTATCCTCCGGAGCACGGTCCGGATGGTCCAGCCGGACCATCCCACTAGTGAGCCACATCTCTTGCCCTTCTCCATTTATTATCTTTGCTTTCATTTTCACACTTTGAGGGCAAAGCGTTCTTCAAGTATGGGGGAGGGTATTTATCATGTATGTTTTTTTGAGTTTGTTTAATTTTTCTAGTCATTTGAATTTGATTTAAATTCAGCTTTGTAATTCATTTCAAAGAAAAAAAAAAGAAAAAAAAAAGAAAAAAGAGAGAAAAAGCCAAAAGAATTGAGAAAAAGGCAAGGAAATCCTTGGATAAACCGAAAACCCGAAAGGGCGGTTTAGGTAAAAAGAAGGTAGTCCGACCAACTCTAGGTTGGTGCAAAATTGGACTTGAGGGAGGTGAGACTTTTGGTGAGATCATCAATGAAAAAAAAAAAAAAAAAAAAGAGTGGCAAGGTGAAAACCCGAAAGGGCTCCTTGGCAAAATGAGCGATATCGAGTGTAGGTTCTCCTTCCGGCGTTGGAGACATAAGAAGGGGAGTCATAAGGAGGATGTCCGGGTAGGTCACTCTTGGAGCAATAAGGATGGTAGTTTTTCTCACATTTTCTCATATTTCCTTCTCTTTTCTTTTTCTTTTCTCTCATTTTCTTTGCTTATTTTTTTCTCTTTTGTTCCTCATCTTTTATACTACGCCATACTTCCTGAGGCTTGTAAGCTGAATTGTTTGATGTGTTGTTTACTCGGGACGAGTAAAGAGTCTAAGTATGGGGGAGTTTGATAAGTGATGGAATTACTATCATTTTAGGTAGCTTTTAGAGTCGTTTTTATGTTTTTGAGTCAGTTTATATTGCTAATACTGTGATCCAGATAAAAGATTCAAATTGAAGCAAAAGAAGGTATTAGCAATACTTAGGAGTTGAAGAAAATCATCGAAGTTCAGATTCTGGTGCACACCGCCCCCGCGGCATCCTCTGTCCGCCCCCGCGGTGACAACACAGATGAGTGCCGCTGCCTGCGTCAACGCCCGCGGCCAAGACAAGCCTGTCACCGCCCCCGCGGACTCTCCAGTCCGCCCCTGCGGTGTCAACCATGAAGACCACCACCAAGAGCCGCAGCCGCGTCTTCGCCCGCGGCCATGAAGAGACATGTCACCGCCCCCGCGGCCAACCCTGTCCGCCCCTGCGGTGACCCAGCCTGACGAAGCGAAGACGGCGCCCCAGCGCCCTTGCCTGCAGCCATGCCAGCGGCCTTGTGAAGCCGAAGATCCAGTGTCACCGCCCCCGCGGTAACTCTGGGCCGCCCCTGCGGATTCTCACCAGAAGCGTTACGAAGTTAAAGAGAGACGTTTCAAGAGCATTCAAGGACCCGCCCCCGCGGGTATGACGAGCCGCCCCCGCGGCCAAGAAGAAGTTGGAACGTTTTTGCCTAAACCGCCCCCGCGGCGCCCTTGGCCGCGGGTGCGGGTTAGCGTCAGAGGCTTTTACTCGGCTGTTTTCGACGACTTTAAGGACATTATTGTGGCTGTCTGCAACCACTTTAATTCACCCTTAATGGTGGCTGTTAGCACAACCTCTTTACTCCTTTTTAATGCATTTTGTAGTATAAATAGAGCCCTTGGCTATAGGTATTTTCATCTCATTTTCCACACAAAAACCTCTATATTCATAGTGTTCTTTGTAATGAGTTTCTAAACTCCCTTGGCTACATTGGGTGGATTGAAGCTGCATTATAAAGTGGTTGTAAGTTCTTTTTAAATAGAAGTTTTCTTCAATATATTTTGTGTTATATTCCTTGTATTTAACTTAGTTTGCATGTTTATTTTCTACTTAGTTTGATCACCTAAGTTGTATAATTGCATGCAAAAGGCTAGGATTAATTGATTCCGGGTTCGGGTCCTTAATCTAGTAGCAAACCCTTAGGTAAAAGCTGGTTGTGATTATTTAAGGGAAAGGAATTTAACTACATAATAAGATTAACGGGTTGTTTATCTTTTATGTATCTCTTTATCTTTGGTAGAATGCTAATTAGTGGTTTAATCTTGTAGGTTTACGGATTAATAAACTAGTTAAGTTGTGTTAATGCCGGTTGGCTTAATGCATAAATACGATCAAGATGAGAACAAATATTGAATACTTCTAAAAAGAACCAACCAATTTATATGTATGATAAGATCCTACCTAGTGTAGTTCTTAAATCAATCTTGTTTTCACCAACATTATAATTGTCTTTGTCTTGTTTTAAACAATCCAAATTCCCCCCCCCCCCCTTTGTTACCAAATCAATAACTAAAATTGAATAGAAACTTGTTCAACTTCCTTGGGTTCGACCCTTACTTAATTACTATACATTGGTTAGTATTAAGTTCGGATTTAACTTGATAAGCTTATAATAACGACCTTAGGAAATAAGCCTTGTCAACTTAACATATCTAACATTTAGTAATAGAAAGAGTCATATGTTTTTTCAACCTTCTTTGTGTGTCCAAATAATGTGGTCATTACTCTCGTAACTCATGAATGAGGTTGTCTTCTCCGACCTCTTCTCTCTATTTCAACATTGGTAATGTCGTCCATCCCAACAGTGCTATAAAGCAAATTAATACAATGTTAGATATGTTTCTTGAAGAATTAAGATCAACTCATCTTTACAACATAATAAATGCAAGCAAAAATGTCATATGAATGACCATACTCAAATCACATTTGAGCTTAATGATACTTGATATGCTGTGAAAGCTCACTAGCAGAAATAAGCAATACAGTAACACTAAACATTGTAATCAGGGACAAATACAACCTGCAAATAAATTAAAATATGGGTATTAAAAAAATAGATTATTCAACAAGACAAATATAATAGCAAAAAAAGTTTAAAACTTCAGTTTGACAATAAAAGTATAAAGATCATAAATTAACAGAACTCTTGAATATAAAAAGGAGAATGTTGACATCTGCACACTTGCATCATCTTACCCCCACAATCACATCTTAAATTATGAAATCAATTTTGCCCTCTTACAGGAGAAAAAACATGCAAAGGACCTTACCTTATCAACCAAGAAATCTTAGAGAATATATGTAGAAACCTAATCTAGCTACATACAGATCCTCATAATTTTGCTAGTCTATAAATTCCTTGAATTCGGAGATAAGATAATTACAATGCACTCACATTTTATGCTCAACTAATGTCCCTAATGTCCCTGTACCATGGATCTTGTTGTTCATTTATTTTGATGGAGGGACTATATTTACACAAATCCCACAGTTTAGGGACTTCATCAAACAATAATAATATTAAGTTTAAAAAACATTTGTAATTATATCTATTTTGAGGGACTTGAGCAAAAAAGCTTACGGAATTCATTCATAAACATTCTTCAAAGTTTATGGACTACTAATACATTTTACCCTCTCAAATAATAAAGCAAAAGTTCAAAAATGAATCAGTTGAGATTCGTTTGGCGCAAAAACATTATACAATATAAGGAGCTTTAAATTCTTTTTCAACACAAATATTGTTTGCGCTGACTCTTCTTAGCTAGAGGTGGGTTGCAAATCTAAAATGACGGTTTAGGTTTGGCCGCAAGGCCAAACCTAAACCTAAACCCAACCCAGTAAGTGAAAAATCGGCGTTTAGGTTAACCTAAATGCCGGTTTAGCTGTTTATTAAAATAAAATAAATTAAATTAAAAAACCGGCCCAGAAGCAAAACCGTCGGAATGAATTTTCTTTTTTAAAAAATAATTTAAAAAACTGAAAACCGTCGTTTAACCGTCGCAAATCGTTTTGAACCGTCGGTTTAGGATTTTTAATTTTTACAAACCTAAACCTAAACCTTGAACCAGCCAAACCTAAACGGGCGATTTGGGCCGGTTTGAACAAACCGAGCCCATGTCTATTATTAGCTTCACATAATGTATAAGGAGTTTGCGGCACATGTAAAGTGAGTTTTTTTAAACTAAGTAAAGGTAAAAATGATCACAATTATAAGTGAGTTTGTAGCCAGTTAGGATTAATATACTGAGTTGAAAGAGTGATGCATGCTTAACAGTAACAAGTTGACAGTAAAAGTTAATTAAGATGAGGCTAGAGCTGAGCAACAAGTGTTATGATACTGATATAGACTCATCCTAAAACCCATTCAATTTAAAAAGTTGACTCCGTTTTCGGGGTTAAGCAAGTGGGGTCACAGTATGGCCACCGGCTCAAGTCGGATGGATTACCACAGCTAGCTCCAATTGAATGCAGACAATTAAAGTGGACAGACAAAAGTAGAAAACAAGAAAATTAGTGCAGGTGCTTAATTTAGCACCATTAGGTAGTAGTAGTAGTGGCGTAAAACTAATTGTCTCTTAGTAGTATCATTATTTTACCACTTAATCATAACTTATTACTTACTGATTCGTTTGATTCTCTGTTTGGTTCAATTAAATCTTCAGTAAACGAAAACATATCACTTAATCATAACATATTACTTTAATTATATTCTTTAGAAATGAAGAAAATATGAAGTACTAAAAAGAAAACTACAACTGTAAATGAGTTAAAAATCTTTAGTCTTCTGCAGTATGTGATTCGTTTGATTCTCTGTTTGTTTCTTGGCCACATTTAAACACTAGAACTATATTATTCTCAACTTCAACATTTAACATAACAAACATGCCGTAAGTCTTATATAAACGGGAAGACATTCGCTAAATTAGTGTGATCAAACCTCACCAGTATACCAAACAAATGACAGTGAATCTCTAATAACATTAATGAAATCAAAACGCAAGGGTTTATATTCACCAGCATACTCGAATCTTTGTTATTACACAACCAAAAGGCTCAAGAGTAACTCGAGTATAGTTTGCATAATAGTTTGTCTATATTATCACAAGCCTAAATTGTAGTAAATGGAGTAAGGATCCACTGGTAGTGGTCAAATCGATATATTTTAGTTCAAGGCTGATGTATCATAGATCCAAGACCAAACTCGAAGCAAAGACTAACCTGTGGTGTGCGATTGTAGCCGCGAGAGTAGTAAAGATAACACGAATTAACATGGAGGAGTGTAGTCGACGATTACCAAGGAGGAGAGTATTGCGAGAGCAATTGGGGAGACGATTATGATACTCATCTCTCAACAAATTTTTTGGGAGACGACTAACAAAGAGGAGAGTATGACGAGAGCAATTCGGCAATGAAATTAGGTTAGGGTTTTTGTTTCTAGGTTTTTCACGATATAACTCCCTTGAGCATCGATGGAAGATGGACGGGGCAATTTTTTTGACATTTTCTCTCGGACTTTTAATAAAATTCTTATAGCGTTAAAAGTTTCTAGTGGGTTAAAATAATAACTTTCTAGAACTTAGTTTATTTTTAATGGATAAATTATTACTTCTTTTACAGGAGTTTTTTAAATTAAGTGCGAGAGTTTTAATTTTTAACGGGATTTATTTTAACACCCGAGAAAATTGTCCGAAAAACTTAGAATTTGTACTAGTGCCCTCTTCCAATATCCCTTCACCTGATCCATTATCACCTCCTCTTCCCATCCAATGCAAACTCCCATTCGCAAACACGGCTCTAACATTTTGAAACCCTGATTCGAAGCGACGGCACTATCACATGGCCTTCCAGAAATCCGTCATGTGCTGTTTCAAGCCTTATTCTTGATGAGCCATCAAACTACACAGAAGCTTCCAAGTTCCATGAGTGGCGAGAAGCCATGTCCATTGAATTCAATGCTCTTCTCCATACAAACACTTGGACCCTTGTCCAACCTCCTCCTTCTTCCAATATTCTTGGTGTCAAATGGGTATTCAAAACCAAAAGACATTCAAATGGAACAATTGAACGACGAAAAAGCCCGCCTCGTAGCCAAAGGCTTTCACCAACTTGAAGGAGTTGATTATTCCGAAACCTTCAGCCCTGTTGATAAACCCACCACCATCCGTCTTCTTTTATCCATGGCTTCCATCCACCATTGTTCGGTCCGGCAACTTGACATACAAAACGCTTTTCTTCACGGGGACTTGAATGAAGACGTCTTTGTCAGCAACCTCCAGGTTTTACTCACTCTCAATTTTTCAATTACGTTTGCAAACTTCATAAATCACTGTATGGTATAAAACAGGCTCCTAGAGCCTGGTTTGGGAAATTAAGTGATACACTTCTATCTCTTGGCTTTCAATCATCTCTTGCAGATACCTCTTTGTTCTCCTATCGCCACGGGAACCAATTTGTATTCGTCTTAGTGTATGTGGATGATTTGTTGGTGGTTGCATCTACTGACCTTCTGCAGATCAATTTATAAAGCCCCAAATTTCCAAATTTCCAGTGAAGGATCTAGGTAATTTACACTACTTTCTGGCATCCAAGTTACTCGAGACTCTACAGGCTTTCACTTATCTCAGTCCCAGTACATCAAAGATCTTGTAGTGAAAACCCAGATGCAACATGCCAAACCAGTAGCTACCTCAATGGTTGTATCTACTATGCCTTCTCCCTTAACTGAAGATAAGTTTCATGACCCTCACCTCTATTGCAGTGTTGTGGGGAGCCTTCAATATTTAGCTTTCACCAAACCAGACATTTCCTTTGCTGTCAATAGAGTTTGCAATCTATGCACTCTCCCACACAAGGCAACTGGCAAGCAGTAAAAAGGATTATGAGATATCTCAATTGCACATCAACTCTGCAATTTCATATTTCATCCACTTCCGGTCTCTTGCTCTCGGCTTTCTCTGATTCTGACTGGCGGGTGATCAATCCGACAGACGTTCCACTGGGACATATTGCATTTATCTCGGCCGAACCTCATGCAGTCCAGGCAGTCAAGAAAACAAGAAACTGTGGCGAGATAATCAACTGAAGCCGAATACCGAGCCTTGGCACATGCCACCTGCGAGACTTTATGGATTCAAAACTGTTAGCAGAACTGGGTGTCCGATTACATCACCCTCCAATTCTCTGGTGTGATAACCTTGGGGCTACCTATCTCGCAATGAATCCAGTTCTTCATCACAGAATCAAAACACATCTCTCTTGATTATCACTTTGTTCGGGAAAGAGTTCAAACAGATCGCTTAAAGTGGCATTCATCTCCACAAATGATCAAATTGTTGATGTGCTGACCAAGCCGTTGTCTACTGCAAAATTTCTTCTGCTACGCTCCAAACTGAATCTTCACCAGTTTGGATTGAGGGGGGATAGTAAGCCCAATGAGCCCAAATCATCTCAGCCCAGCAATATAGAAGCAGATTAGAACAACATAGTACAGTGACACTGTCTTATTGATAAAGAAATTCTATATATTGTAATGCATTCACCTGTCAAAAGCAATAAGAATCAGATTTACATTTCTATACCATGATTTAGAACTCCTCCTCACAGAAACTTTCCGGTCGAAACTCCTCCGGGTTCTTCCAATGGTCCGGGTTGTTTGGCGAGCCACCACGCGTTGACGAAGACCTTGCTCTCCGCTGGGATATCGTAGCCTGCAAGCTTCGCATCTCGGATATTCATGTGGGGGACCAATAGCGGGATTGCCATCTTGAGCCGGAGTGTTTCCTTGATAACGGCGTTTAAGGTACGGGAGCTTTTCAAGATCAGGTACCGTTAATCGGACGCCTTTTCCGACCACACTGTCCAGCTCATCACGAGCTTCTTCCGGATCCTAGGGTTGTTTACTATCTCCGACATCGCCCACTCACATGTCCATAGGATTGTGTCGATACCTGCATGTACCGTATACACGTATAAATCTTGAAATCAGTTATATTCTGATCGAATATCCGAATATATTAATTCGGGCTTGATTGATCCGGTTTACCTCCAATGTTGAGGTTCTCAAGGAGGTAGAGAACATTGTCTTCGCTAATTTCTCCTTTTTGTTGTGCCTCCAAGATGTGATCAATTGCGCACTTGTTCGATCCCTTTGTACTAACAACTTTCCTGTTAACATTCATCAATTTACAAATTGAAATCAATCTTTTTTGCAATTTCAAGCAGGAAATAAAAAGGGGAAAAAAACTTACTTCCTCTCTGTTGAGTGTGGGATATGTGTCTCACATCGACAATATGAAACCGTGAAACCTAACATATAAGTACAAGGGTTACTCCTCCTATTGTCAATTGGTTTTAGGATGGAACCCCGAGTGCTTGTGTGCGTAGGTTCACTTTGACGTGCAAAACCTCCACGTCTTTGACCCGGGGATATAAAAAGATAAATTAACATGGTATCAGAGCAGGTCTGATCCGGGTCCATTCTCCCTGAGTTTGGGTTGTGATTAGCGAAAAATATGCTATCCGCACGTTTGGCTAAGCCGGCCTTAAGGCTTTGTGTCAAGTGTCAACTAATCCAGGATAGTTGCACTTGAGGGGGAGTGTTGAGTGTGGGATATGTATCCCACATCGACAATATGAAACCGTGAAACCTAACATATAAGTACAGGGGTTACTCCTCCTATTGCCAATTGGTTTTAGGATGGAACCCCGAGTGCTTGTGTGCGTAGGTTCACTTTGACGTGCAAAACCCTCACATCTTTGACCCGGCAGATATAAAAAGATAAATTAACATGGTATCAGGAAGAGGATGAACACCAAGCTCTCCCATGGCCCCATTCACTTCCGTACTCCTGCCAAGATCTTCTGGCGCACCGTTAGAGGTATGACTCCTCACAAGACAAAGAGAGGAGCTGTTGCCTTGGCAAGGTTGAAGGTGTTTGAGGGAGTTCCTCCTCCATATGATAAGGTTAAGAGGATGGTTGTGCCTGATGCTCTCAAGGTTCTGAGGCTGACAAAGGGACACACAATACTGCTTGCTAGGCAGACTATCAAGCGAAGTCGGATGGAACCCGAGTGCTTGTGTGCGTAGGTTCACTTTGACGTGCAAAACCCTCCACGTCTTTGACCCGGCGGATATAAAAAGATAAATTAACATGGTATCAGAGCAAGTCTGATCCGGGTCCAATTCTCCTGAGTTTGGGTTGTGATTAGCGAAAAATATGCTATCCGCCCGTTTGGCTAAGCCGGCCTTAAGGCTTTGTGTCAAGTGTCAAACTAATCCAGGATAGTTGCACTTGAGGGGAGTGTTGAGTGTGGGATATGTGTCCCACATCGACAATATGAAAACCGTGAAACCTAACATATAAGTACAAGGGTACTCCTCCTATTGCCAATTGGTTTTAGGATGGAACTCCGAGTGATTGTGTGCGTAGGTTCACTTTGACGTGCAAAACCCTCCATGTCTTTGACCCCGCGGATATAAAAAGATAAATTAACACTCTCATCCAGAAAGTAATCCTTGTAAAGATTCAATCTTTTCCTTTTGAACGTCTTTACAAAGCTTGAGATAACGGGAGCAGAAAGGCCTTAAAATCGGGATAAATCTCATAATTATACTCAAAAGCTCTGCGAAAGCATACCCCTCTTTTCATTCAACGCCCTGAGCCGAAGTAAAAGCTCATCATTTTCCCTCTCAAATCTCTTATCATAACATTAACGTATAAAGAGCATTATATATCATTAACCGAATCCTCTTTCTAATCACAATCCCTTCACGCGCCGCCTTTGGATTCTTCGTAACATCCTCAACCATACGCGCCGCCTCATCTTCCCACCCGACCCGATTCAACTGAACAACTTTTTTAGTGAAAAAAAGGAGCGGTCGTGATTCGTCTCATCTTTTTCCAGTGTTCCCCGTAGACGTGAAGACCAAGTCTTGGCCTTTTCCGTAAAGATGTCCAAAACGATGTTTCGGGGACGGACCGAATTCGACTCCTTGAGTTTGGAGTACCTCTTTTGCGAGCTCAGGGGAAGAGATAACTACAATGTTGCGTTGCCCCATGCGAAGGTGGGAGATTTCTCCGTATGTTTTGGCAAGCTCGGTTAGCTGCGGGGTTGAGATTGTCACCGATTTGAAGCCAATTCCCAAAGATGGGACCGGAATCGGACCGGGTGGAAGCCGGTATTTTTTTGCCACGGAGCTTGGAGACGAGGATTGCAAGGATAACGGAGACAAAGATGCTGTATAAAATCTTCTCACTAAGGAGAAATGTCATGATAAGATGTGAGTCAAGTTGGAAGCAAAGCCTTTGCTGCAAAGGAACAGTGGAGACTTTGGGCGGGATACCAAGCAACGTACTGCATGGTGCATATATATAGTTAGTTAGTTAGGGTTTGTTTGTTAAAATTAGTTTTGTAAAATAATATATGTTTGACGTAATAATTTGTTTTTTAATATTGTAACACAAATTTATATCAATGAAAAGATTGAATCTTTCATTGATATAAATTTGATCTGGAACCACCTAAGTTCAACGGCATAATCAAGTCTATATATACATGATTTGCATGTGATCATATATTGTACAGAGAATCATAGAATCACTAATTATGAGAAGGGACATGTTTTTTAACTTCTCATCTAAGGTGGCTAAGGATCATCATCGTTGTCAGAGCGTGTTAGATAGGGTAGCTAGTGTGTTTTTAGTTGAGCAAATTGCAACTAATGCAGAAGCGTGTGTATAAAGAAATTTTTCAGAATTTTAAAAAATACCATAATCTAATTTAATCCATGATTAAGATAAAAGAGTTTATTTGCTACTTGTTTGGTATTGGATAGAGATTTTTGTAGACGGAGATTGTTAGAGCTTAATTTTTAATATGTTGAGTATAGAAATGTGTCTCACATCGACAATATGAGACCCGTGAACCTAATATAAGTAATAGGACTATTCTTCATATTACCAATTAGTTTTAAGATGGAACATAATGCTTGTGTGCGTAGGTTCACTTTAGCGTGCATATCCTCCACGTTTTTGACCCGTTGGATATTTTTTAAAAAAAGTAACACAACCTATATCTATATACTATATTAAAGCCAAAGCCCTTAAATCTTAAGTGTCACTTCCTCGTTTTCATTGTCACGTGTCATTTTCACGTAATTTTGATTTTTCAAAAATAAAACTATAGATATATAGTTGCATTTTACCTCCTAAAATAATTATCCTCTAATACATAATAGTTACCCTACTTACCAAAATTACTTTATAAATATATATATATATACACTATATATGTTATCATTTATAATTAACACAATAATGGCTTTTATATATATATATATATATATATATATATATATATATATATATATATATTTTATGTAATTAATATGTGCGTAATGTTGATATATATTTTTTTATATATACATATAAATGTCTTAAAGGATGCATTAAAAGTAATTAGATTTCATTGGTCCCTTACTATTTCAAAATAATATTTATAAAAGTTATAAATATTATTTAGTTTATATTTTATTTAACTAATCTATCTATATACTCTATATCTATATATATATATACTATTGTTAAAGTCAAAGTGTTTTTTTGTCACATTTCACTTCACAATTCATATTTTACCATATGCCATTTTTCATATCATTGATTTTTTCGATAAATTACTATAGACATAAATATGTTGTTTTCATTTTATTTTTCTTATCACAAATTCCAACATACTTTTAAGATATTCTTATTTAGTGTTTTTGAAATTGTTTTTACTTTATTTATAATATTATTAGATAATTTTTTATTCTAACTTTAACATGTTAAAATTTAACATGTTAAAATATAGTTCATATATTAATAACAAAGAAAATTATTAATTTATTTTTACACTCTTGTATTGTATAAGATATGTAAAATTAGAATATGTAATATTGTCTTCCTTAGTCTTTTTATTATTGTCTAACAATCCCCTAAAAATAAGGGTGAATTCATTGTCTAAGGGGTGTTAGGTTCTTACTCATTACTGTAATAAATGTTTTCACTTGAAGACACCCTGTATATATAAGGGTTGGTTAGTACGAGGAGACTCCTTATATGAAGAGGATCGGGTGTGAGAAGAAAATTTTATTCGTTTTTATGTAATATTGAATTAAGTTTTTAATCACTAACCGCCCTTTTTCTAATTTTTAAAAATGAAATTTTATTATAAAAAAATAAACACATATATAAAAAAAACAAACAAACAAACAAAGTTACCAAAATGAAATGACACTTGTGTTGAATTCGGGTTCAACACGCATGTGCGATGAAACGTACTCTACACATTATATCTGACCCCGTCAGGGTTTCACATGGTATCTAAACAATTCGATATCTTAGAGGATTAAACGTTTTTTTACATCGATAATAAACGATTAATAGACTAGTAAAGTCCAGTATATAAGGTAAGGTCGATGACAATGATCAAGCTTATGATACAGGGATGTTACCGATGAAGGATTTTTGTAGTGTTGTAGGATAAGACCTTAACAAATTCGGACCGGCTCGCTCGTCACGTCCACCCGCCTGCCCAAAAACATGGGTATGGATAAGCAGTTTGGTTGCCCGACTCGTATATTTATGGGACGGGTTAGGTACAACATTTAGTCTGTGGCCGGCCTGCAGGCAGCCGTATAATTTATATATATAACCCTAAATTCCTAAAAAAATTAATAAATTGTTGTCGTAAAAGAGACATTTTGATACTAGTCCTAAATTCCTAAAAAAAAAAAAAAACTCTAAGTCAATCTTAAATCCTAACCGGAAAAGAGGAATTATGAATTTTTGTATTAATTCTAATCATGGATGGACTGGCTCGGGCCCGCCCGTGATTATATGTGGGCGGGCATGGGTCATACTTATAGCCCGTACAAGATGGGTCGGGCCAGCCCAACCCGCACATTTGGGGTGTGATTTTAAATGTGGTCCGGCCAAGTCCGAATTTGTTAGGTATTGTAGGATGAATATAGCCGGCAAGCTTTTTTGTTTAAAAAATAAATAAAAAATACAGAATTCAACAATACGTACGCATGTTGTTCTTTTTGTTCTTTCTTAATTGATTTGATTCCGTCCATATGTAAGGTCGATGAGTCGGTCGATGAACATAATTTTATTCATATAATACAAGAGAAGAAGAAATTAACACACAACTTAAAATACAGAATTCAACAATAAAATAAAACAATGCACATGCATATATACATACGTACGCATGCAGAGTAAAGTAAATCAGAAGCTCCTGGGCTTGAGAACAATGGTGTAATGATTCATCACCTTCAACGAGAGCTGACCATATTTCTCAGTCAAATCAATCTTATCCTGACCAGGAGGAGGAAGCAGCTCAAAGTTATGAACCAAACTCCCAATAATAATCCAACAATAGGCAAAGCCAAAACAATCCCAGGGCAACTCCTCCGTCCAGCCCCCAAACGGCAAGTAAACGGAAATCGTTACCGTTAGTTTTGACTTCCGACTCCTCCTCCAAGAACCTCTCGGGTCGAAACTCCTCCGGATTCTTCCAATGGTCCGGGTTGTTTGCCAGCCACCACGTATTGACGGTGATCTTGCTCTCGGCTGGGATGTCATAGCCTGCAAGTTTCGCATCTCGGAGGTTCGTGTGGGGCAACAATAGCGGGGCTACCATTTTCAGACGGAGTGTTTTCCTTGATAACGGCGTTAAGGTACGGGAGTTTTTCAAGGTCGGGTACCGTTACTTGGACGCCTTTTCCGATGACGTTGTCCAGCTCATCACGGAGCTTCTTCTGGACCCTAGGGTTGTTTACTATCTCCCTATCGCCAACTCACTTGCCCCTAGGATTGTCTCGATACCTGCATATCCGAATATATTATACTCGATCAAATATCCGAATATATTAGATCGATCCAGTTTACCTCCAACGTTGAGGTTCTCAATGAGATAGAGAACATTGTCTTCGCTGATTTCTCCTTTCTCTGTGCCTCCAAGACGTGATCAATTGCGCACTTCTTCAATCCCTTTGCACTAACAACTTTCCTGTTAACATTGACATGGGATTCCGTTAGGTTAGATATAAAGTGAGGCTCAAGTGTAACATATAAGTCCAGTGTGAGGTCAACTGATCTCATAAACTAGACTCGTAATAATGAAAATATTAATCTTCACGAATTGAAATCAAACTTGTTTTTAATAATAAGCAGGATATATAAGAGCAAAAAAAAAACCTACTTCCTCTCATTGAGGAAGTAATCCTTGTAAAGATTGAGTCTCCTCCTTTGAACGTCCTTACAAACCTTGAGATAACCGAAGACGAAAGGCCTAAAAATGGGAATAAAATCTCCATAATTATACTCAAAGCTCTGCGAAAGCCTACCCCTCTTTTCATTCAACGCCCTAAGCCGAAGTAAAAGTTCATCATCTTCTTCCTCAAATCTCTTATTATACATTAATCGATACAAAATATTATATATCATTAGCTGAATCCTCTTTCTAATCACAATTCCTTCAAGCGCCGCCATGGGATTCTTCATAACGTCCTCAACCATACGCGCGCCGCCTCGTCTTCCCACCCGACCCGATTCAACTGAACAGCCTTTTTACTGAAAATAGGAACGGTCGTGATTCGGCGCATCTTGCGCCAGTAATCCCCGTAGACGGCGAAGACCAAGTCTTGGCCTTTTCCGGTGAGGATGTCCAAGACGATGTTTCGGGACGGGACCGAATTCGATTGCTTGAGTTTGGAGCACGTCTTTGGCGAGCTCAGGGGAAGAGATAACTGCGATGTTGCGTTGCCCCATTCGAAGGAGGAAGATGTCGCCGTATGTTTTGGCAAGCTCGCTAGCTTGCGGTGGTTGAGATTGTCACCGATTTGAAGCCCAATTCCCAAAGATGGGGACCAGAATCGGACCGGGTGGCAGCCGGTATTTTTTGGCCCGGAGTTTTGAGATGAGGATTGCAAGTATAACGGAGACAAAGATGCTGTATAAAACTTTCTCACTAATGAGAAAAGCCATGATAAGCTAGATGATTAATACGTGAGCCAAGTTGGAAGCAAAGGGAAGAATGGAGAGTTGTGTGCGACTTGCATGGTGACTATATATAGTTAGGGTTTGTTTGTTAAAATTATGTCTTAATTCGTCCATAAGAAATCTCAACAACCTACCTAAACCATTAATCGTATTTGAAAAGTCAAGTTAAAAAACCAAATTTATGAACAAATCCAAGAATTAGATGATAAAAAAATAGTGATATCACTTGTTCCTATTATGATAAAATCCGATTTTTTTTATACCAAACACAGAAATCGATTAAGGTGATTCGAATTGAAATCAATTCCATAAAAATCTTACCAAAGAAGGCGTTAAATAGTTAAATTTGACCACTTTGGGCTGAATACAGACAAGGAATGGGCCCGAAAGGCCAAAGTTTTAGAGATAAATTTTAATTTATTTTTTAAGAGGGTTTGAGAAACCGGTTTAGACATGTTGATATTGAGACCAAATTTTAGAATCGAAGTTAAGAAAACCTATAGAGATGATGAACCGTAAATAATACTATAATTAACTATTCATATTGGTTTATGTATTGAAAATACAAATCTCTATTATTTAAACAAGTGCTCTTTCCCAACCGTTTAGAAATTTCGGAAAAAAAATGTTGACTTAAACATTAGTTTACGTAAAAGTTAAAACCCAATTTAGATTTGATGAAGTTGACATCAAATTGTGCATACAAGTTAAAACCCTAAATGTATCTATTTTTTTTTTAAAAACATTTTTGTTTTTATTGGAAAACAAAATTTGATAAAGTTAGTTATGTTAAAATCATGATTCTGACTTTATCATGTGTTTCGAGAGGTTAATGGCGTCGCATATTTGCTTGCAAAACTGGGACACGATTTTCCTCTTGCGTCTTCCTCATCTACTACCGTGGTGGATGGGTCCGTAAGGATGCCCTAGGATGGAGAAGCTCGCGTAGATGATCATTCCTAATTGCTTACCTTATACTATCCAAAAAAATAATTCCGACTTTGTCGAATTAAATCCAGAGAAAAATGTAGTTTACTTTAATTTTGTAATATTTTTAATACAATTTTTATTTCAATATAAAAAATGAACGGCATAGTGGTCTAATTGGCATATTCAAGTCTATATTTACGTGACTTGCATGTGATCATGTTTTATAGAGTATCATAGTATTCACTAATTATGACAAGGGATGTGTTTTTAATTGTTCATTAACTTCGCACGCAGCTAATTGGATAATCATCATCGTTAGAGGCATATTAGATAGAGTAGCTAGTGTAGTAGGGTGTATTAGTTGACCTAATTGCAACTAAGCCCGCGAAGTATGCAAATAAGTTTATTCTTATCTTGACCGTTGATTTTTATCCATCAAGTTTTCATTAAAGTGTTTCGAAAAAACAGGAAGTTTTGTTTTGTAGTGTTGATCGGTCGACTAGTCATCAATCTTGCCATCGATTAATAAAGTTTTGAATCTGTAAGTTATGGGTTATTGTTTAATTCTTTCATTCTAAAGTCTAGAGAGTCTAACTGCATGAATGATCTATGTTATTGATAATGATATTAAATCTTGTTGATATTCTCATCTTGCTTCAAGCTTAGAATTTGAGGAATGAATGAGAAGAAAACAAAAGCATCTAACACCAAAAGCATAAGCATCAAGCAAGAGATGAACAATAAAAAGAAAATAAAAAAATCGAAGCCAAGAGGTTGCATACATTAATACACTCAAAATCATCTAGCTTCCATGAAACTATGTTGATAAAGAGAAGCACCAAAAGATGAAGAGAACCATAAGCCACTAATGAAATAGAGAGGACCGGTGAAAAGGCGAGAGAGAAGAAGGAATGTTGAAGAGAATTGTATGCCACTAATTTGATAGAGACGACGACGAAACAAAGCAAAACAACATGTATGCGATATGATTGAGGCAAGAAGAAGAACACGTACAAAGTGCCAATGGCACATGAATGGAGAATTTTAGATAAATAGTTTGAAAAATGAAAAACTATAATTTAGAGAAACATACAAGTAGGCGATTAAAAAAAAGTCCGGGTACAATGAACGCACATAGGGGAAGACGTATTCTGTGAGAGCCCTATTCTTTCGGACCGAGATTGAACATTAGCCGAGATTGGCTTTGGCCGAGATTGGTCTTTCCGCACCCGCGGGCATGATTGTCGCCCCTGCGGCTCAAGGAACCGCTCCTGCGGTTTCCGGCGGCTGCAGCGCCGTTTTGTTTGACTTCTTTGACTCATGTTTTACCTTTCCCTTACTTCTTATTTTCCCTTGGCTGATCAAGGGTTCTTCTTCACTTCTTTTCCTCAGTTCCTACGTCCTTCTTGCTTTCTTCATCCCTTCCTTTGATCTTGTTCTCCTTGGAGTTTTGCTTGAAAGTTGTGCTTTGTGGTTGTTGATGATGCTAGTGATGTGTATGCTGAGCTTGGAAGCCAGCTACTGATGTGTATGACCTCTCCCTGCAGCCTAGGATCTTCAGTAGTGGTGAGTTATTGCTTCTTCTCCTTCTCTTCTTCTGTTTCCATCTCCTTAGCTTAGGATTAGATGTTTGGACATAGGATGATGTTGGAATGTGTATGTTGTTGCATGTGTGTGTGATTTGGATGAGAGAAGACGTGATTTGATCACGTGAAGAGTCGAAGAGAAGCCGCGGGATCACTTCTGCACTGTCGTCGCCCCCGCGCCTAGAAGCCGCCGCCCCTGCGGAAGCCGTGCCGCAGCGCCAGCACCAGCGCCTTGCCCACGTTGCCTGCATCCCGTGTCACCGCGCCTGCGGCTGCTCCCTACCGCGCCTGCGGGTTACTTGTTCCGCTCCTGCGTCCCTTGATCACGCAGGTGCGTTTTGTCTCGGGACTACCTATAGTAGGTAGCTCCTTTCCTTTCCTAGTATGAGGGAACTAGTACCATGCTAGGTATCGGTTATGATGAGTATGATATAGATATGCCGGTTACGGCTTGTATAGGCCGTTTTGTCCTCCAGTTTGGAGTGGACCTGAGTGAGAGCTGATCGTAGTGATACGACTTCTGAGATTGAAGTAAGTCCATAGGACTTACTTAGCCGCCATCCTTATATTGGATGTGTGCATGAGTGGTGTTTGTTATATGCTTTATAGCATGATTTTTGTTGGTCACCGACCTATGTTATATTGACCGCCATTGTAGTGGCTGTGACAACTTACCTTTCATCCCGTAGTGGAGTCTGGAAGTTCTTTGTAAGCTAGGTAGTTCTGGTATACGGGAAGGGAACCTACCACTCCATATGGTATACGGGAAAGTGGCGCTGATACCACTCCAACTAGCTATTGCACGCAGAGGCGAGGGTTAAATATATTCCTCGTGTCACGTATATTTATATATATAACCGATTTATATACTCTTAAGTGATTAACGTTATAAAGATAATAAACCGGGTAAATGTGTGATATCATGATGAGGTGTTAATATTATTGATATGTGATTGTGCTCTAGCATCTTCTTATATATGTGTATGGTTAGCTAACGGATTTATACCGTGTTGTAGATCCTTTGCAGGTTAGGAGAGCTACAGAGTAATCCAGAGGGGTGATCTGCTGAGGGTTCCGTACACTGGGCGTTATCGTGGGATTTTGGGTTATTATTATTGTACGGATTTCTGTTTGACTTTGTACTCAGCAGTACTCTGTATCATCCTTTTGATATATATTAGTGTTATGTTTGTTTTAATCTATTGTTGTGTTGTTGTAAGAGTTTGTTGTCAGTCAGCCTTGTTGTCAGAGAGGATCCATTGTGAGATCCTAGCTAGTAGCACTCCGAGTCCTACAGATTTGGGGTGTTACACGTTCTTACCTACACAGGCCGCCGAATAGCAATCCCGTTAAATATTTATCTTTTTAAGTAAGTGTTAGTTTATTTTAGGCTTGATTAAAAAGGGTACTCATATGTTTTTACTATTTTATTTTTCGGAAATAAACTCACATTATAAGACGTCATTTGGACGTGTATTACGATCACATTGAATTGATTAAACACTTGACGTTTTATAGCTTGGATCATTTTTGTTGTGTCATTGTCGATTATTCGATTGAGTTGATGCCGCTCAATTCTTTCACAAAGTCCTCTTCTTGTACTTTTTAGACTTAGATCCTTTGTTGTGTGATATTGAAGTGATAGGTTTCTCGATTTGAACGATCAAGGTTGCTCTAAGTTGTTTCAAGGACCTTGATTTATCCAGCTATAATCCCGCATCACCACCACCACGTACCCTCCATTCGGATCTACATCACATTAGCGTACGTCGTCCATCCCATTTGACTCGTTTGGTTACATTTGGTGTCAAAGATCAAAACAAAGACTATTCCAATATCATAACATATTTTTGGTTGTGTGAAACTCGTACAAAATCCATTTGTTTTGCTGTGTTTATGCACTTTAGGTGCTACATCAAAAAAAAAAATTAGCAATCATAGTTATCATACCTCCAACACATGCGACACCCTATTTAGAACGTGCTGTCACTTGAAGAAGCTTCAAAACAAAGCTCGTAACCAACATTTACAACTTTTGAATTAACCATTGATCATATAATTTCCGATCTCCAACGCGAATGTTCCCCATTCATCTCTTGCATGAATAATATTCGAAAACACGGATTCACACGTAAAGCAACAATAACATCGTGTGTTTTTGTACACCAAAGCCTGTCAATTTTCACCATATATATGCACTTTAGAGCCTAATTTATCAAACCAAAATTTAAAAGACACCTATATTTCAATTCTATCGTTTTATTTGTGATGTTTTTTCCCCCACTTTTAACCGTACAAGATTTTTCTCGTATGATTGATCTTTCATGTGAACTTGCATCGAATCACACATTCATCAAAACCTTATGAATGCAACGTGCACCATATAATTAAGCTTGCTATATTCCATAAATATAATCGATACAACATCATACATATATAACTTAATCTCCCAGATACATGTCATTTTACCATTAAGAAAAAACACAAGAAATAAATCAAAAAGTTCATTTGGTAATTATAACAAGTTAACAACATAAACAAATATCAAAACAACCACACATAACAGCGACGATGACGGAGTCTTAACCGGAAACTCCCTTTAACAAGAAACTCAAAGATCAGTTCCTAGGTTTAAGAACAACAGTGTAGTGATTCTTAATCTGCAAACTGAACTGTCCAGGTTTCTCAGTCAAATCAATCTTACTTTCTCCATTAGGAGGAAGAATCTCGAAGTTCTGAACCAATCTCCCAACAGTAATCCCAGCAATCGGCAAAGCCAAAACAATCCCGGGCAACTTCCGGCCAACACCAAACGGCAAGTAACGGAAATCGTTACCGTTAGCGTCAACTTTAGATTCCTCTCCAAGAATCTTTCGGGTCGGAATTCTTCTGGATTCTTCCAGAGAGTAGGGTTGTTAGCGAGCCACCAAGCGTTGACTAGAATCTTGCTCTCGGCTGGAATGTCGTAGCCGGCGAGTTTGGCGTCGTTGAGGTTCATGTGAGGGACAAGGAGAGGGATTGCCATTCTGAGACGAAGAGCTTCCTTGACGACGGCCATTAGGTATGGGAGGTTTTGGAGGTCCGGTTCGGTTACTTGGACGCCTTTTCGAGGACGGTGTCGAGTTCGGTTCGGAGCTTGGCTTGGATGTTGGGGTGGTTTACTAGCTCGCCTAATGCCCACTCGACTGACCATAGGGTTGTCTCGATAGCTGTTGCATGGGACATTTAGTTTCTCATCCGAAATAAATTTTTAAAAAAACGTAAAGGTAACGATTAACAAAACTAAATTTGTAGAAAAAGTGTATTGAAGAATTAGAGCTTATTCTTGAAATTTATGTTGAATAAATAGTTTTTATAAATTTTAAATTAAAAAATGAATGATTTTTTCTGAAACATACTATAAATAAGGGGTGATTTTGGCTCATCCTTCTTTTTAATTTATCAATATTGTAAGTATATTGGAAATAAAGACACTTTATTCAGATTTATAAATATCAAAAAAAATTTATAGTTTATAGTTTAAATAAGGTTTTCTAACATTACCCTGACTTAAAACTTTTAGTTATTGCTCTTAATATTATTCAGGGACGTAAATAATATGAATTAGCTTGAAAGAGAGTTGATTTTGTATTGGTCAAAAAATCGTTTTCAACATATATTGAGATCTTAATTTATATCATTAAAAATACCGGATTACAAAAATTATATATAGAGTAAGTGAATCATGACAAACATATATAGCTAGCTAATTAATAGGACCGGAGCGATTTGATTAGTTATCAATCACTATCGGTTCATGTTGGATACAATTGATAGGTAGTAGGCCAAACAACAATTAAAAACAAACAAACAAACCAAAACAAAACTAAGTATGTGGTAATGGGCTAATGACTTGGTATCGATTTTTTTTTAAATTAAATGGATAGTGCTTATTACTACGTGTTAACTTTAATACTTACTAAATCATCACATTATAACATGTTTACTTGTACAACTAAATCGGACTAGATTTTGGTTACTCAAATTATTATCATTAAATAATTTAGTCGAGGAGACATTCTTAACATCAAAACTAAAATATACATTAAAATAAGTATTATACATTAAAAGATCTAAAAATATTAAAAAATCCAGAGATATCAAATGGCACCTATAAAATTGAAAAGGTATGATATTGCTTAGGCAAAGTGATAAAATAAATTACCTTTTTAAACACTTATTTAATTTTTATGATTTTTTATATTTAATATATTATATATTTTTAATTAAAAAAAATAGGTGACAAATAAATTTTAAAAAAAAAAGGCAACTCGTAAAATATTTCACCGAAATAATTTGTGTAACAAAATACAAACACCCCTAGACCAAACACTTATGTGTAGCACCACATTATCACTAACTGAATTTTGATTAAAGATTGTGTTATTTAATGTCAGTTTGTCTAATATGTATCCAATAATATTTTTTGAGACCTAACAAATGATATAGAAATCAATGAAGTGACACTAGATACATTTTTAGGCCAATTTTTTGACCAGAAATTTATACACATATATAGCCTAGCTATTAGTTTAAGTTTTCTAAAGAGGATAAATAAAACTTTAGAAAATGGAAATATTAAAATTGATTACCAGCAACGTTAATGTTCTCGACAATGTAAAGAACGTTATCCTCATTGATTTCTCCCTTCTGTTGTGCCTCCAAGATATGATCAATCGCGCATTTCACATCGGCGTTGCTCGAGCCCTTCGTGCTCGCCAGTTGCCTGTAATTAAAATTTTAAATTAATTAAAAATAATCACCAATTAACGACGATAATTAAAAAAGAAAATCATAACAATTACCTCCTCTCGTCAACAAAGTAATCCTTGAAGACGTTCAACCTTCTCTCCTGCAACTCCTTACAAACCTTAAGATAACCCCTCAAAAAAGGCCTCAAAACCGGGATAAAATCTCCATAATTATACTCAAAGCTCTGCGAAAGTCTACTTCTCTCCGCATTCAAAGCTCTAAGCTTTATGTACAAAGGATCTTCTTCACTCTCAAATCTCTTGTTAAACATCAATCTGTAAAGATTGTTATACATCATTAACTGTAATCTTCTTCTAAGCACAATTCCCGCACGCGCCGCCTCAGGGTTCTTTTTAATATCGTCAACTACACGCGCCGCCTCATCTTCCCATCCAACGCGGTTTTGTTGAACGACTTTGTTAGTGAAAAAAGGAACGGTCATGATTCGTCTCATCTTTCTCCAATGATCACCGTACACGGTGAAAACCATGTCTTGCCCTTTTCCGGTGAAGATGTCAAAAACCACGTTTCGGGTTCTCGACCCGAATTCGACTCCTTGAGTGTGGAGGACTTCTTTTGCGAGTTCCGGTGAGTTGACGACGACGAGGTTTCGTTGACCATTCGGAGAAGGAAGATGTCGCCGAACTTTTTCGCGAGTTCGGTTAGGTTTCCGTGGTTGAGATCGTCGCCGACTTGAAGCCAGTTTCCGAAAATGGGGACGGGAACGGGGCCGGGAGGGAGACGGTACTTTTTACGCGGAGCTTTGAGATTACGATAGCCAAGGTGACCGAGACGAAGAGGCCGTATAGGCCCTTTTGGAGAAGGGCCAAATCCATGGTGGAGATGGGAGGTTTGGATTTCGGGTGAAGTGTGGATTGTGTTTGTGGGTGTGATGGGTGGAAATGGGTTTTATATATAGGGGAGGTTACGTTGGAGAGTGGGAGGCGATGGAGGTTTTATTATATGATTAATGTTTTGTGTTTTTCATTTATTACTATAATTAAATGATATGATTTACATCAAATTTTTGTCTTTGTTAATGATTAAAGTTATAATTCATGATATCGTATTTTCACATTAATGGATCAGCCTCGAGAATATTTTGGAAATTTTAAATATATTGTGGTAATTGTTATACAAAGTCAAAGTTTAGGTACGAATGCTTGAAAGTTGGGTTGAGTTTAATGGTGTTAAGTGATTTCAAGTCTCTTATATTTACGTTAATGTCTTATTTGTCTTTATTTTTCTCTTATGGTAACAAATATCCACTATCCATTTGCTAGTTTTATGGTCATTTGATACCCTTCAATTTTTGTATATTCTGTTTCCTTCCATACGAGGTTTAAAGAAGGAAGGGGAGCAATGAAAATTGAGCGAGTCAAAGTACAGAAGGCCAAGTACATGAGGAAGAGACGAGGAGGACAGAGTCGAAAAGTCAACGGAGGAAGAGGAAGTAGGTGAGTCATGAGTGAGTTGGTGACCTCCACTTCCTTTTATTCCTTTCATTTCATTTGTTTATACCAATTACCAAGTCTTCGCTCTCCACTTCATTTTAATCTTTTATTTTAACAATAAACAATCTGGATATTAATTATTAAGGGTTTTTTTTCCCTTCAAAGAATCGTATAGAGATGTACTTACGTGAGATTACAGGTAAAACACTAGTGGTTAGATCAAGGTGTTAAACGTACGTGCGTATGTCATGTGATGTGACAAATTATAAATGAATATACCCGTAATACTTTTATTTATAAATAATTGTCGTTTTAACTCTTTACACATTTATTAATAAATTTATATCCCTAATCATTTATTTATTTACTTTTCTTAATTGAAAATTACAACTAATGAATTATCAATGACTAAAAAGGTAAATGTGTAAAGTAAAGACCAAATTATCTCGAAAAAAAAATTATTCTTGAACAAAAGTAGAAGGCTAAAACGATAATCTTATATATATATTATAGAAGTAACACTTCTTATCACGTGTCGTACCAGAAAATCACTAACTGTCATGTGTCGCATCAATATTTAACATCAGTCTCTCTTTTTTTAATTAAGTAATTTATAAAAGGAATTTACAATTAAAATTAATAACAAAAAAATCCGTACAATCTACCTAAATCCAGATTTTTTTTATAAATAACTAAATTTGGTAAATTTAGTTAACTAATCATTTTTATTATTTTGGGTTTTAATTTTTAATCCTAAAATATTTACAATTCGGTTATCAATTCTCAAATTTAGCCAATATATTTTAAATTTAGAATAAATTTATTCTAAAATCCCAATAGAACATTGTTTAATTACGTAATTAAAATCAAGATTTATATTCGAGAATTATTATAATCGAATTGAATTCCAGAATAATATTACACAATTAACTATATATTAACCATATATATATATATATGAAAAATATACTTTTTTCAATTATTTACAAAAGCAAAAAGAAATTAAAATCAAATTTATATTATTGTTTAAATTTTTTTCTTTACACAAAAAATAAATATGTTTATGAAAATTAAAAATATTATACAATATACCTTTTTATTTATAATTGTAATTGTTATATCGAACTCTTTATAGAAAATTCCGTGCAAGGCAGGTATTACACTAGTTATTTGTAAACGGAGGAACTACAATATAATTGGTTCAGGTACAGACAGAGTACACATACATTTACATTTTTTATTTTTTTCAATTTTTTAAAAAAGTATAAAATGTTTAAACTAATTGAATATTTTATTTAAACTAATATATAAATATTAAAAAATCACTTATTCTCCTTTCTTAAAAAAAGCTCAGACTAATTTACTTTTTAAATCGTATAAAAACGTTTTTAAATTAGCTAAAAATTTAGACTCAACAAGTTAAAGATAAGTATACACGTGATAAAAGTTCTTCTATTTTTCACTAGAATAGGCATAGCAAAGTGACTCCAAACTCTCCTTCAATATGGAACAAGTCTTCGGAGAACGATAATATTTTGTACGGTGGTACCATTTGATTAGCAATTTTCTTTTATTAATACTATTATAGTATATTAAGTTGCAGCCACGTCAAAGTAGCACTTACCAACCTACCAATCTCAGCTACAATATAGTCAAAAACCTCGCCCATGTATGCAAGTCTCTCTGCATCTACACCTACACACCATTTTGATCAAGAAGCCAAAGTCACCCTCACATTACATTTGCAATTTGTATTCATGGATAAGATTTACATATTTAAGGTTATTTATAATTAAGACAACAAGTTTTCATGATGTTGACTTTTTGCAAGTTGTGTATATTTTGCGAATGAATCAAATGTGTGGATCGGGAAATAGAGTTGTTATATTAATGGATCATGTGGATCTTCCGGGCTTTATGGACCCACTTGTCGTTTTCCTTCACCTACTTAATACATAGTTTCTGTTTGTACACTATTTATATGGTATGCGACTAACTCTATAATGTAACATGTTGATTGTATATGGGAAGATGTCTACGGGTTATCTCCGTTTTGTTAAATTGTTAATCCATGTTACACATCTCAAAAGTCATGGTATTTTGTTCGAAAGATGAATTGTGGAAGATTATAATAAAGAATAACGAGTCTAGTATATATAAAAAAAAATGTGTAATGTCAATTGATTTTAGTATACGCTTGGACAAAACGTTGTGATAGATTATGGTGAAATTAGAACCACGAAATGTATTGATGACGATTCTTTATATAGGGATTACAAAAGAATGAAAATGAAAATGTAAAGATCGCAAGATAAAATATATAAAACTAGCACAAAATAAAAAAGATAATATTCTTATTCATCTAATCAATACATGGAATATGATATCACATATCCTCCAATACGCTCTAGCAATCAAAGTGTGGATAGACAAACGACGCTGAAGACTGAAACATCTCCGTTGACAACGAGCAATGAAACACCATCGTCAACAATGAGCATAGGAGATCAAAGAACATGCCGATAGATCGGTGACAATAGCAGATCGATAGTACCACCAATAAATTGGTGGCAAGGGTAAATGTAGACGCCGGTAAGTTGGCGACCATAGAACATTGGTAGGTTGAGGTTGAGGTTCCAAATCGAACCTGCTCTTATATCATGATAGATTATGGTGAAATTAGAACCACAAAATATATTGATTTATGACGACCCTTTATATAGGGATTACAAGAGTATAAAAATTGAATAGTAAAGATTACAAGATAAAATAATATAAACTAGTCTAAAATAAAGAGATAATCTTAATTTCAATGTCGTGCATACAACTGATACAAGTCCCGTCTTGTCTCATTTGACATGAATTACAAGTCTTTTAAAACCAATCAAACAATCGTTTAGGTCATTGATAACATAAAAGACTAATAGACGATGGGTCTATTCGAGACAAAAAGTACGAAGGTTGATAATCCCTAAAAAAAATTTCCCTTCATTTCATATTTCGAGTTTCGGGTTTGAAGTTTTGGTGTCAATTTCATCCTTCTTCGTCCCTATAAACCCCTTAAGTATGAGACTAGATCTAGAGAAGTATTATCCCCTAAAATGTTGAGATAATAATCCGAAGTGAAATATTTTAGTTTAATATATAAAGCTAGTGAAACTCTTATTGTTAATTTTTTTAGGATGAATTTTCATAAAAATTTATGTGTTGGATTTAAATCTAACAAACTTATCTTATAACAAAAAGCATGAAAAAAAGTTTGTATCATAAGTTCTAAAAGATTTTTCTCTTTCTCGTCACTACAAGCTATTCAAACGATGAAAGTTGCAGAATACAACTTCCCAATTAAAACAATCAAGACTATTAAAACAACTTCTATCTTTCTTTTTTCACTTTTCGCACATCTCCTTTTTGTCTCAAAACAAAATTCACTATTCGAACTTTTGCTAAATTTGACTAAGCCATTATACAAACCTAGGATTACGAACGTACGTCACACTAAGGTATGAAAATACTATGTTGCCAGACATTCAACCACAAATAAATAACCATCAAAACTGAAAACAACTTTTCTTTCATTAACAAAAATAAGTAAATACACCATACAAAATGAACCATCCCAGCGCCTGTAGCTCAGTGGATAGAGCGTCTGTTTCCTAAGCAGAAAGTCGTAGGTTCGACCCCTACCTGGCGCGCAGTTTTTTTAGTCGTTCAAATATGAGGACTAACCAAACATTATTCAGTCGTTCAAATATAACACAAACTTTATTCTCATGTCAAATGAAATAAGTTCTTGTAAAAGTTCATATCAGATACAAATATTACACGAGATTTTACAAAACACAATCAAACCCACAAACCCAAATATTCAAGTTATAAACAAAGAGATCAATATGAACAAATTTAACACCATATAAATGCCAAATATAACCAATTTTTGAGCAACCGGTTATCCGGCAGCAATCCATCTTTTTAGCAGACAATCCTGGCTATCAACACTCAGATAAATCATCAACTAAGTCCTCCGACCAAAGAACGTGAATATGAGGACTAACCAAGACCACCTATAAATGTCATTATAAGATAAACTTACCAGCCTACCATGTTATGAAGCATGAGATGCTGGATGTTCCTTGTGAGAAGAAGATGCCTCTCGAAGCTGTTCATATCGCGACGATAATGCTCAAGAGAGACACACAGTTGTCGAATAGCCTCTCGTTTTTCTTCTTCTGCTTCCGAAACCAAGATCTTTTGTCTCTCAACTTCCTCTTGAAGTCCTCCCACTTGTATTTTCAGCTCATTCTCATATCTCAACTTCAACTCATTCAAATCATTCTTTAATTGTTCAATTTCATCAATGAGCTTCTTCTCCACACTTGTGTGTTGAGTTTGTAAAGTATGACATTGCAGTTCTAGTTCTCTAACCTTATCCCTCAACCCGATTCTTTTCAGTTGTCAGTCTGGTTATCTCGGCATGAAGCTTAGCATCACCTATTGTGTCACTTAGTAACCTGATTTCGTAGTCTCGGTCTTTTAAGCTGTCTTTGAGTCTTGACACCTTTTCCTCCAACCTGGATGTTCTTCTCATATCGGAATCAAGCTTTGATCTCAAAACAGCAACATCTTTCTGAGCTTCTTTAAGTTGTTCCCGCAACTGGCGGATATTTTCATGGGCCAGCTTATTCTCAGTTGACAATCTCTCATTTTGCATCTCTAAGTTGCTTAGCCTTCCTTTTGTTAATTTTAGCTCTTCCAACACACCTCGGACTTTTTCCGGATCAGAAACAACTATCTCATTAGTGTCTTCTTGAACCTCTAGTATTTGCTTCTCATCAACAACATCCTGCTCATTAATATTAACTTTGTCACTCAAATTGATCGATTTCAATGATCTGACATTTTCAAGCTCCATCTTTAGTCTACCAATCTCTACTTCATAACCAGCAACCTTCAATTGTAGCTCAACAAGGCTAGAATTCCCCGTGCTCTCATAGTCCATCTGTATCGTTTTCTCACTTAATGCCTCTTCACTGTGATTTCTGGTATAAGTGTGGACAGAGGAGACATCTGGATCTTCAAAATCTGAAAAAGGAGATAGCTCTCTAGGAGATCGGACTGGAACACCTAGAAAGACCTCAAATCCAGCAGCTCGATGAGTTGATCTATAGCGATTTAGTTTCACATCAGAATGAAACCTTGGAGTGCTTGGCTCTGATTCCGAATCAGGTGCAACTGGGGCTTGTAAGGTTATATCATTCAGGTTCCTGACAGGTTCCTGACAAGGTCTGAATCAGTTGATCATACCGCTCAGCCAAATTCTATACATGCGCTGGAACTCATTGACGTGTTCAATCAATTCAGGCCGTCTCTTATAATACATTTCAGCTTTTCTGGCAAACGTATCCCGTCGTCTTCAATCAACTTCATCATGGTTGCAGTTTTTCTGTCCAAATCTGTGACATAGAGATATTATTTGCTTAGAGCATTATTTTCTCCAATTTGAGTTTATATACAATAATAATGCAAATAGCATTCAGTAGTTCTTGATAAATGTATTTTCTTCAATTTGCTTAGAGCATTATTTTCCGCCCAGCTTGTTTTTTCAATTAATTTTGACTAAGACATCAGATGGGCAAGAAGATGATGCATCTCCACGTAAGATCTCTTTAACTTTCATCTTTTATCTTAAGGTTACCATAGATTAAGAGGGAAGATGCTGGGTTTCGAATAGGCTAAACGAACCTTCTAGACTGAGGGAAAGCCATTTTGCATTCCTGGGATTGACATGACTCTCCCACCACCAGTTCTGTGCTTTTCTCGAATCCTGCCTATCTAAAGGCTTTGCATTGTCCTGACATCAATAGAAAAAACTAGCATATAAGCAGAAAAATAACTCAATAATGTTAAAGCAGTCTACGATGTGCACCATCTTGCCAACTAAATCAATATGAGTGAATACAGTATAGTGGTAATCTGTGTCGTCTTGAGTAGTCATCAACAAGATTCATTTTTCTTTGTACGAGAAAACAACTACAACACAACCAACTGACGATCCATACCAAATCCATGCAATAAACTGACAACGAACTTACCGAGGATGATGCCATCTTAAGTCAACTACCGGAAGACGGTGATAGGCTCTCAGGGGTGAAGATCAGAAGCAATTCCAAGATTCAACCTAAACATGTCAACATTATCCACCGTAAACTATTTATACCAGTATCAAAAACCAAAAGATGAACAAATGCAGCATTTGTAGGATCGTAATTCGTGGATCACACGACAACTTGCAGTTTACATAAGTAATAAGTTGATGTTAAGAATAAAGAATTTTGCAAAGGGCATGTCAGGAAAATTTAATACCCCTGTGTTACCTGTGTATGTTTCCTATATATACAAGGAAACTGTTAATCCCCCAGCCCTCGAGATCTTATAAATTTCATAAATGTGAGGTTTTTCTGGCACCCACTCTTTCTAACCCCACTTTAACCCTTTTGATTTCCCTTCTTTTCCTTCTAGAAATTCAATATGAAGATGAACAACCATAATGAAATGTTATCTAACTAAATTATGCATCACAAGCTGTGCAGAATTGTAGTTGACCATTGCAAATGCAAACCCTATTGGAGTACAGACTCAATCATTGTCGCAATAAATCATAAGAGATACATAATCAGTTTAAAGAAACGAAAATAAATCAAATTTCTTGAAAAATAAAGAAAAAGGGAGAGATACATCATCATTATAGACCCTGGAACCAGATGATAAAGGAAAGTCAAATTCAAAGCATCCTTAAAATAGAAAAATGGACCGAAATTTGTTCATCGCCATTTTCTCCATGTCATAGAGTCACATTTCACTGGCAACCAAGCTAAAAGAAATTCAAATGCATCCATACAAAATCACAACAAAACTAAAACTATTTCCTAAAACGAGAGATCGATAAGCCATTACCAGACCTATCAAAATATGTAGATTTCCTGCTATTTATCATATTGCTGAACCAGAAAAACAAAGCAAAACCAAATCGCTCAACAGCATTGTCACTTGCGTACAGTATAGAGTCGACAAACGCAAATTTCGCCAGCAATCGAAGCAAGCACACTCAAGTTCAAATGCATTTGTATAAATCAAAACAAAAACTGTAACGAAGCTACAAAGTACTCCTAAAAACGAGAAATCGAGAAGCCATTAGTCAAACCTTTCTGATGATAAAGATATGTAGCTTCTCCCTCGGCTTTCCGGCGTTCGATTGCTTGATAAAAATCGGGATTTGGAGCTCCGGTAAACGAGAAGATAGGATAATGAGGATTCTCGAAGGAGGCGGAGAACCCCAATCGACCTCGTGGAAGATACGACGGGACATGGAGAGCAGGCTTTTGTAATAGCAGAAGAACGAGTAGTAGAGTAGCGTTCGCCCACTCACGATCACAGACACGCAGGATCGTCGTTTTCAGTTTTAACTGGGTCAAAAGTTTGTTTTTCCTATTTTGCCCCTCACCCAAACCGCCCAAACGCGCGTCTTTTCTTTTCTTATTTCTTTTGGATAATTTTTAAAACAAAACACAGAGAATTTTCTTGAGGCTAATAAATTACTCTCCTGACTTCTTTTTTTATGTCATAGAAACTCGATACGTAGGAAAATGAAGGAATTATTTATATTTTTTTAAATTAAAATGAAATTAATAAAAATGAAATTTACAATGAAATTTAGTTATCAATGTTTCCTTTATGTACATTATAATTATAAATTTATGCACAAAATTTAAAAGCAGGTCCAATAAAAAAATTTAATATGTAATGGTTCTGAGATAGAGAAAATCTCCAAATTTCATGTATTTTAATGCAATCATCACTTTATTTCTTATTCAATGTGTTTGTTTTAGAATGCAATGATATAATAACTTTGATAATTATATTATCCATTTTAGATTATACAATTTTATGAATCAAAATATAAAAAAATTAGGAGTTAGATTCTCAATTCCAAAAATTTTAGTATGTTAGTTTAAAAATTCAGCCTTTTCTCAAGACTATTTCATGGTGATTTAGGACTTAGGAAGGCAATACTCATTGTCAGTTTGTCACAATAATTATAAAAAAAAATGTTTAGAAAAAGTATTGACATGATCATTTACTTTAGTTATATTTTCCAAAACTGAAATATTACAAATATAAAAAAAATGTCAATTTTTTAGTGCAATAAAATATGATTAAAACTATAGCAAAATCAAAATAGAATTTCTAAGTACTAAGCAAGCACATCATAGCTGTGACTCCTCTGCATATACGGACTCGTTCTATCATCACATTATGATTATTTTAAGGATTTTATCATGTAAATATGCTAAGTTGTCTTCTCCATAATCCAGAAGTCAATTGTTGATTATCTTCCTGGCATTCTTTTTTACATTAAAAAAACAAAATAGAATTTTTGAACTCTTATCTTAGAATATTATAATTGTTAATTAGATTGGTAAATCTTGATCATTATTAAGTTATTGAAACGTGCAAGCTGAGATGGACAGCTTGGGTTTATGTAGAACCAGTTTAATTCTTGTGTTTTTCACTAGATTAAAAAAAATGAATAATGTAACATTATTATTTTATGAATTTGATCAAATAGCATATGAACTATAATTAATAGTAGATTGACACAAATGATTTAGGCTGTCATACATATGATATTTTAATATCTGTAAATAGGAAGAGGGAGTTTTTGTCAATAATAAGTTAAATATGTTATTTATTTTTTAATAAAATACATAAGACGAGCAACCAAAAATATTTTTAATTCAGTGGCATTAAAATTGCAACATGATAAATACGTTGATCCGGAGAAAATTTACATCATAATTCATATGACAAAATAAATTCCTACTTTAATATGATTTAAAGATGATACTATTAGGTAATTTAAACAAAGTACAATTTATAAAAATCACTTAACAAATAAAAATTACATGGGGAGAATAAAAAATAGATTTTATCAAAATTATGTTTATAAAGATGGCATCGTGACCGTTTGATTATAATTATAAAAAAACAAAAAGAAAAAAAAATGAATTTACTTTACATTATTGTTTATTTATAAAATTAATTATTAGGTGAGTACTATCAAAATAATGTCTTTTTTCTCATTTTGTTTCTGCATAAAATTTTAAGAGTCAACATATTTATCTTTATTCAGTTAAAACTCCATGAAATGATTTATATACATAGACGTTTCATCCCCTTTTATTTGAGCAATTACATTTCACCACGTATACAAAACAACCTGTTTAAATTTTAGTTTTAAAATTTTCCAATTTAAAGATGTGTTTTCAAAACTAACTTAATGCACCATTGTACATATGCACATCCAAATTATAGATCCATAGCAAATATTTGCAGGACGCTAGCTAAGACAATGGCCTCTCGCTCTCTTCTCTTGCCTGGTTTGCTGGTTATATCGTCATCTTCTCTACAGCGTTTTCACCTTCTTATTTGCTGTCTCCTTTCTTTCGCCAACTTGTTGACAGTCAGCCTTGGCAACTAAGAACATGAATTCAGCTCAGATTAGATAATAATCAAATGAGAAGAAATCAAAAGTCATATCAAATTTGCCTTACTAGACAGAAACAACTCATATACAAGAGATAAAGCCATTGGTATAATAGATTTAGCCCTCTCTTCAACAGGAAGCTGAACTTACCTTGCCTGGGGATCTCTTTTCATTTCTTCTCCTCCAGAAACAAGGAAAATCAACACCAACCTTCAAAGGAAAGCCCAAAGTAATCTCAGAAACTGATAAACCATACTGTGCTGAACAGAAGACTGCTATTTCAATTGTGAAATAAGTGACCTTGTACACTAACGTTTGTATTGGTGTAAAATGCACTACGGATAGTGTAATACGGATTAAAATTGGTATTTCTACATTACTTGTGCAATGCATCCAAATACCATTTTGAGTAAAATGCATTATAGACTACAACCAAACAAGCAGTAAGTTTTATTCGCATCAATAGATAGTATTATAATACAGAAATCAGCCAAACTTAATACTCAGAATCTTCAGAAGAAATTCTGATAACTTCAACCAGATAAGTAGTTGAACAGCAGAAATTCAGAAATTGTAAAAATCAAGGAGTACAACCAAGACCACATTTTTAAAAAGCCAAAGAGAAACACAGCTTCTCTATTCAGATTTGATAGCATAATAATCACTATTAAATTACTTCAAGTAGATTCTTAGTTTTATAGGATCTAACTCTGCGCAAAAAACCCGTTATTTTTTTCTCATTGGGAAAAAATCCAGCAACTTCTCTAATCAGATTCCACACAGAATGTGTCGTAAAAATACTATGAAAATCATTGGATGATACAAGAAACAAGTATACTGAAAAATCAAGTTCAGGCCATGATTTTCTATAATCGCATGAAAAGTACAGCTCACAACTATCAACTAACAACAAAAGCAAGAGAAACACAATCACCCCCTTCCTATCAGATGCATGTATTTCGTTGTTTGTCAAAATATGACCCTCGTTCAAGCCAACAAAGAGGCCACTATTTGGTTGTTCAAAACTATATGCTTCTATGAAAAAAGAATCTCCAAGCGGTTGTTACCCTTTTGGTTTTGTTGATCTTCAAGGCAACAGACAAAGCAGACAATAAGAGTTAATTCTACCTAAAAGTAGAGAAGGCTGGTTTTTCTATTACACTGCTCATATTCATCTAAAACAATAAAGGTGTCAGAAAGAAATACTCACTCCTTTCTTTTCTGTTTAAAATATGCTCAACAATGGCAAGTAACTCTGTTCCCTAAAATGGAGTAGCTTCTAGAAGCTCCTTCATATGGCCATCACAAAACTTCATCTCTCATAATTAATGTCATGATTTATCATGCAGATGAACACACGATCCAGAACGCACCATATTCCCCTGAAACATCATTCAGTAGTTTAATCTGCTAGATGTCAAGCAGAATAACAAGACTTGAAAACAAATTTCATATGGGTACTAACCATTTCTTTAGTTGGGAAAACAAATTTCTCTATCCACTTCCCATGGTGTATTCATTTCAGCTGCTTTGATACATCTGCTGATTTTCACCATTACCACAACTCGCAAGCTTAAGAAGTTTCTTTGGGCGAGGAAGACTCTTCTTTCGACCCTTTACCATTTCTTGGAGGATGATTTCAGCAGAAGCAATAATATCAGGTTCACATCTATCCATGGCCATTTGTTTCAGCAATGATAAGGCATTTGATCCTTCACCACAACTTAAAAACTCTAGAAGTTTCTCTCCTGTGGAATACCCTTCATTCGAACCTTTAACATTGCTCGGAGCATAATTTCAGCAGATCTAATATCAGGCCCACATTTATTCTTAACCATAAATTTCAGCAATGAGAAGACATCACACAACTTCCTTCTCCGAAGCATTGCGCTCAAGAAGTTGTTGTAAATAACAACATCAGGAGAAACACCATTCTCGAGCATCAAGTTGAGTCTTTCAAAAGCATCTGATAACTTACCCATCTTGCATAGAGCATTATTTATCGTCCCATGAGTAACCATATCAAGTTCTACTCCCTGCCTGTACATTTCCCTTAAGAATTCATGAGCAAGTACATCAGCTCTTGCTCTTAAGGCTGCATACAAAAGGATATTAAAAGTAGTTGAATCAGGGAAAATTCCAATGTTCCTGAACCTAGTAAAAATCTTCTCAGCTTCAGCAACACTAAGCAATTGCCACCTGCAAATACCGTGAATAAGGACATTTAAAGTGATTGTAGAGGGAAGAATGTCATCACGCAACATGTATTCAAGCCACTTATAGCCTTCTGCTATCTGGCCTACTGAACAGTAATACTTAATCAAACATGTAAAGCTCACAACACTGAGCTTCATTCCCAGGCACTGCATCTTTTTCAAGACCCTGACAATAATTGAAGAGTCCCTCAGTCTGCAAGCAGCAGACAGAATTGTATTTAAAGATACTCTGTCAGGTTCAAACTTATCAAGGAACTGTAAGGCCTTCTCTAGATTCCCTTGCAGACACAACCCCTTTAGTACAATGTTGTAGGATATAGTGTTTGGCCTCAAACCCTCTTCTCTCATCTTTTGCACCACAGACAAAGCTTCGCTTAATCTGTCAGTCAAGCATAGTGTGTGAAGATACAAATTATAAACACCAACATCCACATCCATCTTGTTTCTTGATATAACATCATCCAAAATCTTATCTGCCTGGTTCACCTTTCCCGTCTTCAACAGACCTCCAGCTATGGCAGTATATGTATACGGATCTGGAGATAGACCTTTCCGACCAAGAAGAGGACACATCTCCTCTATCCTGTCCATTCTGTTTGAGTAAGAAAGTGAATGAAGGATAACATTGTAAATTACCATGTCCGGTTGACATCCATCCTTCTCCATCTTTATCAAGGATGTCAAATGCCTCTTCTATCTTCCCACTTTCACAAAGACGCTTAACCATAATAGTGTAGGTTTTTATTAGGCTTGAGCCCAAAACTATCCATTTCCCTCAGAACCTTATCAACCTCATCTGATAAGCCATGCTTACTGAATCCATAAACTAAAGCGGTGTAAAGAGCAAATGTTTTGTACAAAACCTCTCTTCTTCATACAGCACAAAAAGGAGAGTGCTACAACACTATCTTCGTATTTACACAAAGCCCACAAAATTGGATTAGGAGAACAAAAGTTACCGTTACAAACCATCATATTCAAAACCCGATAAGCTTCATTCAACATACCCAAACAGACTAGCTTTCTCATTAACAAATTCAGATCAGGTTCGGTTGGTGAATAACCCAACAACAGCATAAAATCAGCAACATAAACTATATCCTTCATATTATCCGAACTCAATAACTTCTTCAACAGCTTCGACAAGCACTGAAACGAGGGCAAAAAACCATTTCTGTGCATTTCAACCACAACTAACAATGCATCACGCAAAGAACCAAGAAAAATCAATGCATTAAAAAGCACATTATATGTCGTTGCATTCGGCAACACCCCACTCTGTCTCAAATTGGCATAAACACTGACAAGTTCGTCCAACACCATATTCCCTGACTTCGCATAGCAACATAACAATCTGTTATAATCCCTCACAGACGGTCTCCAATTCGAGAACGTCATCGAATTAAGCACCTTTAATGCGTCTCCAGCACGGCCGGACTTGGCTAGTCACTCATTTTCTGGAGCAGTTGCGCAAAATCAAAGCAATAGCTACTACTAGGGATAATATAAGGGTTCTCCTCGGCATAATCAACGTACGCAAGAGCACAAGAAACGAATGGCCTGCGAATTGGTTGAAAAGAGCATACTCGTTTGGATAATTTCGTCACTGAACGGCGAGCTTGAGCTGCGCCAAACACCATTCTACCGGCCAACATACAATAGAGTGGAGGGTTTGATTCAGGGTTTTAGCAACACCGTTATAAACGCCTCACACTATGTTGCAAATTTGAAATCTAAGCAAAACTACGACCAAAGAGACGGGCTTTATTTTTCGTTACAAATTCAAAAGCTTTCAAGCAATGAACTACCATGCAAGTCAGAGATGAAGAATCAAGAATTAGAATTTGGGGAGATGCTTTTTGTGGGAGAGAAGATTTGGTTGTCTTCAATTAAAAGGAAGCAAGTGAAAGAAGGGAGCAAATTACCGGAGATTTGAAGGAGGGTGACTGGCGGCGTAGGGAACTTTGTCTGCCTCCCTTCTTCGGCGCTTCTCTGGTTTGCGGGGAATGGGCAAAATGGGAAAACACTCTGATTTTTACTGGTTAGGGGGAAAATTAAATATTAAATTAAAAAAATCCCGCCCTAGCCCCTAAGGTGACGACAGGCGGTGGTGGGACGGCAGCTTTGTCTATGGCCGACGGCCGTACGCAAATATGATCAACTCCAAAGGTCTGTCCGACTAATTTAGCCTTACAGGGGTTTAACAATGTTTAACATGACATTTTCAACTCATAAGTCATAACTGAAGGACTCGAGCGATTCCGCTGAAAAGGTTCGTCATATTATTTATTTATTTACGTGGTTCAAAACATACAAAGTGAATATTGTTATTTGACACTATAATTACGCACGCGAGTAGTAGTTAATTTATTTATTTTTACTTACTTTAACTGTGCACGTCAAGTACGTAGTTTAATTTTTTCAATTTTTTTTCCACAAACTCCAACTGCGCGTATGGTACGTAATTGAAAACCTCTCAACTACACACAAAGTGCGTAGTTACAATAATAAATAGTGATTTATGTCGGTACGTCTGATAATTCATTTATTTATTTTTATTTAAGAAAAGAGCCTTATATCACGCATCTCTATCATCTTTTTTTATTAATTAACTAATTATTTACTAATCATGCATAACAAACTTGTTATAATTATAATGAAAATAAACACAATTACAAACGAGTCGTACATACAAACAATTCGAAGGTGATCTAAGATACCTACGGATATTTATCTAAGATGAAAAATACTTTTAAAATAAAAAAATACATTGTTGGTCAGTGAGTGACTCGGTTCTAAAAAATTGCATGAATACCTTGAAAAGTTGGAATCGTCTAAAACCCTACTCTCATACAAGGTATAGCCCGTGGATAAACCCCACGACTCCAAAGCAATCTAGGTTAGCAACGAAGTCGCATACCTACTCTCCCTTCAATAGCAATCTAGGTTAGTAACGAAGTCGCATACCTACTCTCCTTCAATATCAATCTAGTAGTAACAAAGTCGCATACCTACTCTCCTTTAGTAGTTCAGTGTCACAGGAACTCGGGAAGGGTCATTCATTCTCATGTTTCATAAACTCTAGACGATTAATGAATTTTTTTTAATAAAAAATACTTCACTACGCTACTAAATTAAAGCATCTCATGAAATAGATAATAATTTTAAAAAAAAAACAAACGACACTATAGATAATAAAGGTCTTGTTCAGCTAAATAGTAAGCAAATTGATTCCCCTCCTACCAACAAATGACAACAATACGTCTTCTGAAACTTGAGGAAGCGATCAGCTTTTATAACACCTCAAATTTCATTATAAATTCGAGGTGTCACGGGTTAGGACCTCACAATGAGTTCCGATCCTAACTTGACTACAATTTCACTGGCTCACGAGTTAGGACCTCACAACGAGTTCCGATCTTAAGTACTATAATAACACAATCACACATTAATGCGAAAAAATAAACACAACAACATGCTTGCACAAAAAATATAGCTTTGAAATCAAATAGGGTCCAATTTTGCGATTTCTTTTTATTTCCTTTTTGTTATCTTGTTTATTTGAAATGCTAATCTACAACTAAAAACTGTGATTTTATTATTTCCGTCGACGACAAATGGGTTAACCGGAAGAGTTTGTTCTTATTCATATTTTTATTTAACAAGAATCAACACCAATTAAGTATTTGATGATTTTTTGGTATTGTTTTTTTTTTACGTGGAGTGTTTGGTTAATCTTGAAGGATTGTACCCTTTAAGGTTTGTTTGAAGTTTTGTAGTTTCTCGTTTGCAAAGACATCGCATGATAACACAATGTCAAGAAATGTTGACGTTGACATGAAGCCTAACAACTCTACGAATAGTGTCCCAAGAGAGATGCAACAATCAAACTTATCTATCAGGAAAGCTTGAGATGGATTTAAAATGACGGAATAAATGAATAAACCCTTTTCATATTATTTTGAAATTTCAATATATCATCCCAATATAAATACTCAAAATAACATGAAATTGACGCATAAATAATCACAAATATATATTCCAAAAACTACCTATGTGAAACAAAGTGTAATGAATAGTAAATGTAGTCTAATTATACCCTTATGTCCAAATTTACACCGAATTTACTTAAATACCGGGCCGCCAAGGTGAGCGTCTCTTTACTTTCCTTCAACCCTAATCTGAAGCATTTTTTTTTGTCTCCAAAATTCCCTAGCGGCGGAACGTTAACGCTCAGTATAACTATTCGAGCGGCTATGCGGCGGAGAGCATCTAGCGGATATGCGGCGGAACCCTTCTACCCTGCCATTGTTGGGCCAATGTTTGAAGTTATTGGATTTTTTTTTAATCTTGATTCGCAGAATCGCAGTCGTCCGATCTTGATCCATCAAGTATGTTAAAATGAAGTTCTCAAGCTTGAAAATACCCTTTTATGACATACGCTCTTAATGATGAGTGAATTCCATGTTTGCTTGTAGAGGATTCAACACCTTGTTGTGTAAGAAATAACACAGTCTTAGGTATTGGAGCGCATAGCAAAATTTATCAAGGCACAAGGCCCGGAGGTATTTTACTTTTTCATCTAGATGTCAATTTTTTTCCTCATCTCCCATTTGATCTATGGAGCTCAATCGCTTGCTTCTCTTGAAGACGTTCATATATCCTATTTTGATCTTCCTCACCGATTTCGTCTCTTTGATCCTCTCCGTTTATAAAAGTACAAACACCCAAGAACAAGGTCGATCAGAGGATGCCCATTCAAGAGAAGCTATGGAGTATGGAATTTACCGTTCTTGTATTTTTAGAACTCAACAGGAGATTGAAGAATGGAAATGAAATGGACTGGAGTACTGATTGTAGACTTTTGTAGTCCCTCCCTTAATTCGCAAAATAATGGTAAGTTTCTTTTCAATCTCAGCCCTGGTTTCTCCAGTTCGATTAACTTGATATCGCTCACTGATGGGGGCTGCCGATTCCAATTTCCGTCCACTTCCTCCTCCTCTTCCCTTCCGAAGAAGTTTCCGCTCATCAAATAGTGATGACTGATGAATTAGGCTTCCCTTAATTTCTAATTAATTTCTTTCAAAACTAATTCTTTGAATTTTCCTGACAATCACGATTTCGAGCAGAAATTTATGCAGTTTTGGAAGTTGTCAATTGATCCATCTGGAATTTGGATGTAAAGAAATGGTCAATGGACCCTAAATAAGGGTTTTGTTGTATCATGTAGTGTTGATTGCTTAACGGCTCAAAACCTTCGGTTACTAATCCATTGATTCATCTTTTTATATTTCCTAGTCAGATTCATCATCATGCTTTTTTTATGTATTGCTTTATGCGGACTTATCATTATGCTTTTTTATGTGTCCTATTTGCTTACATATTTTGCTACATTAAATAGTTTCCTGGGTAGGTTGGTGGAGGTGGATTTCAGGCTATTGAGCAAATGATACTAGAGTACCTGCAATAACCTTCATGTTTAAAATTTAGCATGAGACTCGATGAGGCTTCAACTCGTGATTTGCCAATCCCGGAAAAATTACCTATGACTACCATCTATTGTACTCTATAGCTCTACTTTGGTGAATTATCTCCTATAATTTCCTGAATTCTGGTTCTTCAAGTATGGAGGCGGTTTTGTTTTCAAGTAGTGAAGAAAATGGTTTTGTATTGTAGTGCATGCCATTTGATTTTGTGATCTTACTATTTCACAATTTTGCTATATCAAAGAAGAAAGTGGTTTTGTACTGTTAGTGTCAAACACAACAAGGAATAAATCATCAATATAGGGGCCGTAGGATAAGAAAATACCCAGCTTATAATCTCGAAGGTGAAACATGTGTACACATACATATGGATCTTACAGATAAACAGTTATGGCTTTGTCATGTATGCTACAACACTAAAGATATTCTATGACTGGCCGAGAGTTTGAACTAATGATCATTTGGCAGGTATACTCTCTTCAAAAGTTGGAAGTAGGCAGTCCTTCACTCCTGTTATTGTCAATCGTGCTGGTATCGTTGGGCTAGCTGCTGCACGTTTTCTTTCTGAGGCTTCCTTGCAGGTTGTTATTTCTAATAACTACAGTAAATCATTTTCTTCTTTGTTTTCACTTAATGACCATCCTTTGAACATGTCATTGGTGACAACTCAAATAAATTCACTTGTATTTATCTATTTGGTTATTTGAAGGTAGGGTAAGATGGAGGCGAGTGGTGGATCCATGTCTAGAGCTGTGAGTATTTAGTTTAGCCATTAGTAATATTTTTTTATTGTGTGTCGCATTTACTTCTTAACTTGTAAAAGTTCACAAATTGAGTTGTGAAACCTTTCTTTATGTAAGTTATCTGCTGTCGGTTTCTTCATTTTCAATAGGGGGCTGACATTTCTGTAGATCCTATAGAATAGGACTAAATAATAACTTCTTGCAATATGGTATCTACTCTTAGAATGTCCCAAAGTTCTTTAATCATTCAATTAACGATACTTGTAATGATGAACATGATGTGTACCTAATCACTATGGATATTGCGATTCCTACAATTAGCAAATGTTTCCCTTCTATAATAGTGTATAATGCCGCAAAGCTCTTCTTCTTACTTGTATATATGATCATGAAGTAATTGACTGTAAAGATGAAGTCACTAGGTTAACGTTTAAAAATAGCCGAGCATTTACTATCCATGATAGAAATAAGCCCCATATTAAGCCAAAGATGCAAAGAAGAAGGACGACTATGAAAAGCAAATGACTGCATATAACTAGAAGTTGATAAAGTTCATGTGCCGAATAACTACCCTATGTAGTAGGAAACCTTTTTTTCCTACCTATTTGCTATTTTCTATCCTTAATCTGCAGGAAGTTTGGTGACCAATCGGTTGTATGAGAGTATAAAATGTGATTGTATATAATCTCTTTTATTTTTGTTGCTTTGCTTGTACTCCCTTTTGATCTACTATTTATGTGCCTTCTAGGTAAGTCAACTTAGATTTCTCTCTAATTGTTGTCTATGTTTATATCTTTTATTTTCTATTCCTATTTTCTTGTTATCCTTAGTTCTCCTTCTTTCATGCATGTCTACCATGATGACCTCTTCTGTCCACTGTGCATTTTCGATGGTGTTCTCATTAGGTTCCTGCATGCTCAACTACATTCATCTATTTTGCAATTATATATTCCTTATGTTAAAAAGGTTGAAGAAGCCCAGGAGGAGGTGGTGATAAGGTCATTTAGTCTTGTGTGATGAGGTGCAAATCTAAGGTTGTATATTGCGACTATGTTCCTCCATCTGATCTATTCACATGAGGAACTAAGCATGTTTAGCCTTTTCTCTGTCTTCTCATATACAACACCAAGGGAAATTTTGAAATCGTTGTTTATAAGTTTCGATTACAGTTGGTACTTAATTTGTTAGAGGTTTGATGAATATTATATTGTTACTTTTGGAAATTTTCTGTAAGTGATATGTAAATCTTTGGTTCAACTTACATTATTCCCCCCATTGGAGTATCACCCTTGGACGAGGCCATGAAGATGTGTGTAGTGAAGTGTGCCACACTTTGAAGGTATTTTTTAGAGCTCCCTTAACTTAAGGACCTATTTTTTCTTTTAGGCTCGAACTTAGGAGAAAAAAATATAAATAAATGGGCAACAAAGAGGATGGAGGTTTCCTTGGATGTGTTTGACCTTTACTCAATCATTCATAATTTACTTTTAAAACAAAGTTTTTTTTTTGGTAGCTATGATTAACATGAGGTCAGTGACACCTTCTGTTTTTGGCTATTGTATTGTGTTTCTAAACTTGTCACATACTTTGGACATGAGATCACTTATAATCGGATGATAATAAATTTTTGGACTTGTTACGACTTATGATATTCATTCTCTAGCACTAAAGATCTCTGTTTCTCTCCAAAAATTTGTATGATCTACTCATTTGTTTATTTTCAAATGTGTTCTTTCATATCAAGATGATAATAAAACTTGTCTTACTTGAGTAGAAAGCAGTCAGTACTGAAGCTGCAAATTAGTAGAAATACTGACATTTTGCAAATATCATATGATGCGTAAAATATTTGGATTTCAAATGTGTTCTTTCATATCAAGATGGATATCATATCAAGATGGATAACAATACAGCAAAAATCATCAAAGACATAATTTGGTGCCGATTCTTGATAGATAAAAATATGAATGAGAACAAAGTTTTTCAATTAACCCCTTTGTCGTCGTCGGGATATAAAAAAAATCACAGTTTTTATTTGAGATTTCAAGTGATATTTCGTGAAGTGTTTCCGTAGGCTTCTGCGGGTCGAAGAAATGATTCATCGAAATAATGAGTCACCGTTGATATCGAAACATCTGAGCTCGCCAAATGTTCAGTTCCTCTATTCAAGCCTTTTACTTCTTCTTGCTGGATGTCTCGTTCAGGTACTTCTTTTCTCTGTTTCTCTAGACTCTAGTGAGTTACAGACAAAGTTCGAGAGGATAAATCTTTGACGATTCTATCATATATATTGAGGTGTACAAACGTGTGGATGAGTATCTAAACTTGAACCAAATTCTTTCTGGTTAAAGAATCTCTTTCCAGTGAAAAATTCAGATAAAACGAATTTAGAGACTAATTGCACTAAGTCCATAAGAACGGAAAAGAGGAAAAGAAGAAAGAAAGATTCAGATGAAGCGAATTCCACTAATTGCACAAATTGCAGCCTAATCTTAATATATAGATACTAGACGCGAAATCAAGCAAAGTCAATCGAAAAGAGGAAAGAAGAAAGAAAGATTCAGAAGAAGCGAATTTAGAGACTAATTGCACTAAGTCCATAAGAACGGAAAAGAGGAAAAGAAGAAAGAAAGATTCAGATGAAGCGAATTCCACTAATTGCACAAATTGCAGCCTAATCTTAATATATTGATACTAGACGCGAAATCAAGCGAAGTCAATCGGAAAAGAAGAAAGAAAGATTCAGATGAAGTGAATTCAGAGACTAATTGAACTAAGTCCATAAGAACGGAAAAGAGGGGAAAAAAGAAAGATTCAGATGAAGCGAATTCCACTAATTGCACAAATTGCAGCCTATTAATTTATCTTTTATATCCGCTGGGTTAAAGACGTGGAGGGTTTTGCACGTTAAAGTGAACATACCCACACAAACACTCGGGGTTCATCCTAAAACCAATTGACAATGGGAGGAGTAGTCCTTGTACTTATATTTATATGTTAGGTTCACGAGTTTCATATTGTCGATGTGGGGCACATGCCCACACTCAACACTCCCCCTCAAGTGCAACTATCCTGAACTAGTTGACACTTGACACAAAGCCTTAAGGCCGGCTTAGCCAAACAGGCGGATAACATATTTTTCGTTAATCACAACCCAAACTCAGGAGAATGGACCCGGATCAGACCTGCTCTGATACCATGTTAATTTATCTTTTATATCTGCCGGGTCAAAGACGTGGAGGGTTTTGCACGTCGAAGTGAACCTACCCACACAAGCACTCGGGGTTCCATCCTAAAACCAATTGACAATAGGAGGATTAGCCCTTTGTACTTATATGTTAGGTTCACGGGTTTCATATTATCGATGTGTGGGACACATGCCCACACTCAACACAACCTAATCTTAATATATTGATACTAGACGCGAAATCAAGCGAAGTCAATCGGAATTCCTAGGGCACATACTGGAAAGAAAAAGGGAAAGATTCAGATGAAGCGAATTCCGGCGCTTACCAGAACTCTTCGGTAGTACTTTCTTCTTCATCGGAAAAAAAGTTATGCAGCCCATTGTGCCGGCAAGTGAGCGAAAAAGGAAGAATGCCGGAAAAAGATCTTCGCCGTTCGGTGTATACATAATAAAGTAATACAACTGTTTTTTTTTTTTTTCCTTCTTTCGAAATATATCAACAAATTGAAATATATACGTAAAATTGAAGATATAAATTAAAATATTTTAAAATCTATACGAAAATATTTCTTGGCATAAAATACATACGTAATTTAGGAAAATAAAATGAGTAATTTTTTAAATATATATATATATATTATTACTCCTATCCCGATAAATAGTACAATGACAATTATACCCCACTCCTTTCTACTTTCTCTTCCCTCTGTTCAACGTTTTGCCTTTCTTTGCTCTACCTGAGGCCCTGAAGAACAACGGCGTTCTTCGCTAAAAACCCATCATAATCAAGCCTACATGGCTACATCAGCCCCAAACACACTTCATTTGGTGCCCTACAATACATGTGATGTCTACAACCATTACCTGCCACCACCATCTAAATCACTTAACCTCCATCAACCTAACCCTAAAATCCCCAAAATTGAATCGAGTTCGTTGGAAGTCACGTACAAGGACACCACCTTACTCTCTTCAGTGTCGAAAAACAACGTTCCTCTCCCAGTTTGAGGCCTCCCAGCCGGCGATTGTTAGCCTCAAGAGTTGAAATCCAGAATTACTCACAGGTGAGGATTAATTTTAAATTAATATAATTTGGTAATACGTGGATCAATTGTATAGAGTTGTTGCTGAATAATTTATTTTAGTTGTTATCTAAGTTTAGGAGGTTTGTCAATGGCAAATAGGTTAACTGGATATATATTGATTGTCCATGTTTCAACTAAATTTCCGTTGAATTGTAGCAATGGACTATACAAATACTAAATATTAGACTATTAATTCAATGCAAGTTTGAATTCTGAAGGTAAATTAATAGCCTACATGGCATCCAGTTTGATTATTGAACAAACAAAAACCAGGCTAGATCCTACACAACTCAAATGCTATAAAAAGTAGTGCAGTAGCATTAGATATAACTTCCTCCTACAAAGCAAACTCAAGTCAATGATACGGGGGATAAAGATCGCAAGCAACTGATTGGATAGTATTGTCTCATATAAAGGTAATCATTCTGAATTTCTATACATAACACAATAGTGTCAGAATTTTAGAATAGGATAAGCTAACAAGGATTATTTTTCCTGGTACTTTCAGTGACAACTATAAGAACAATAGACCTGTATCACCAACATCTAAGAATATTCAGTGCTTGCTGAAGTGAAAAGCTCCCATAAAACTTGTGATTTAGTTATTATGGCACCAATTTTCTTTTGGTTTTATGCAACTAATGATTGACTGATTGTAGCACGGCTTTTTTAATCCTGCAGTCCATATAAAAAAAATAGTTAGGTTGTTTGCTTGTAATTTTGTCTCTTAGTTTCACAAATTGCTTAAGGTTCCTCACCAACCTTTTGAATTAAAAGCAAGATGCTGCAACGAAGTGAATGATGTCTACGAAGGACACTAAGAGAGTGGATGTCCTATGTATACAAGAATTTGAACAAGCTTATTGTTAACAAGAATTTGAATGCGGTAAGATCACCCATTTTCCTATGCCATTGAAATCCACACCTCGTATTACCTATACTAAAAGTGATGCATACATTTCCTCAGGTTTTGTAAACAAAATTGACGAAGCTATTGTTTATATCACTATTCTGAATGGCCAACTGCTTATTTACAAAAAACAACCGAATGCTTATATATCTTAGCTAATTCTTGATTTTGTGTGATTACAAATGAAAAATAAGAAAAAAATCTTTGTTTTTGTAATCTCTGTCAATAATGCTACAAAATTACTTCTCACGAAATCATTACTCATATTATATTTATAACTTCTCCCGACTTCCTCACCTAGAGAGATATATGTTGCTAAGTTTCTATTATTTGCAGGAAGTGGCTTAAGTATTAAGACGTGCCTCTCATGATCACCCAACATTTTTTAACACTCTAGGTTGAGCTCTTTGAGGCCACCATAGGTTGATCTGGCACTTCTAAGACTTTTTGTCCAGAAGCAAACCTCAAAATGATAGTTATGTTATCATCTTCTCCAATTAACATCAAATTTTGACTAGCCATATCACGCCATGTAAATGAATACCAGAAGGTTTGTAGCTTGTTAGGTATTACTTCGATCTTGGTTGAGCAGAAAATGAGACCACATACGATAAATGTATCGGCGCGCGGGGATATGACTAGTATATAAAAAGCATGGGTTGCTCAAATGGATAGTTAATTAACTATTTTATCCCTGCTTAAATGTTCACTAGACTCTTTTGCCCCTCCTTATACTTTTTTTTTTTCCTTTGGTGCACCGTTGGTTTCCCTATCGGCTATCCTCTGTATTGCCCTTCCCATTTTCAAGCGATAAATCATTCGGTGATGCCGGCAGCTTCCCACCGCCAATGGGACTCAACAAACCGAGACATTAGAGATATGATTGGGTGAAAGTGAAATTGAGAGTTGTAGAAGACTATGGTGGTGTCGTCCCAATCTCTTCTTCCTCCCCTGCAACAGTAAGTTCACCTTAATCGCGTGTATCTTTGTTCTTCTTTGAGTTTTAAATTTCCGTGGATCTTAATTCGTTTCTCGCCTTTAAATCGATTAAAGGTTTTATAAATTTATTGAATTATGCATCGGGTTAATACGGGTAGAAATTAATCAGAGGAAGAAGGTTGACCACCCGAACCTCTTCTTTATGCCCTAAGATGAATTGGTGAATGTTCAACCACTACACCAGCCGACTTTAAGGCATGTGATGGTTTAGTGTGATCATCAGCAGAATTCATACTCCGTTTTCCATGACGTTGATGAGAGTCATTAGTCTTAAGATTTGCATTTTTCAGCTTAGGAAGAGATTCATCAATCTTCTTAGGTTGACCACCTTCCCTAGCCTTGGCCACATGGGGAGGGTTGGGCTTGGTTGCCTGAGCAGGACCCGTATCATGGTTCATCTGATGCTCACTTGGGTTCATCTTGGGTTGCTTGGGCTCGTTAGATGCCCTTGAGCTAAACTTTGTTGCTTTAGATTGCTGAAACACCAAGTAAAGCTTATGCTTCTGATAAATGATCATAATACAGAGAATTAGAGATGCATCATTAACTTTATGCACATGCACACTTTTGAACTCGGTAAACAAGAATAGTTTGATCTTAGCATATGTATGTATGTGTCTACAAGAAAGTACTACCTTCAAGCTCAATGAGTATGTACAGAATATTAGAGGACCACATTTTTTAGAGTAAACTTGTCAATAAAGTTAAAAGGTACCGAAAAATTAGTCAATTCCTTCTCAGATCAATTTTTTAACAATAAAGTACATATAATCAGGACCCAAAAAAGCATTATGAGAGTGTAAAGTTAACATCTCACAAGATTCAACAGACTTTAAACAAAATAGGATGTTTATAGAACATCAGATTTGACTACTTACAAATAAAATGAAAGAAATGACAGTAGAGAACATACAGAAAGCCATTTTTGTCGATTGTCATCAAATTGGAAACCTATGTTTCACAGAAACAGATGAGGAAATGGAAACAAAATCATTATGAATACGAAAACCGTCATACTTATCATAGTTTTACATAAGGATTTGTGTTTTTGAATTTGGAGTGTTATTGGAAACAATTTAGTCTGCATATACCAAGCAGATTGCAGTAAACAAAACTCTGCAAAGATTTTTTGACTGATGTCAATCAAACCCAGTCACTATCTGTATATGTATTGAAGACTTTAAGCCACATATATGTGAATCAACAAACAAAATCCATATATAGATACTCAAAAATACTCTCAATTTTGCCTACCCAGAAGAAATATGTGAACACAAGTGAGGCAAATAGCAAAGTCATACAAAAATGTACTCAAAATACCAAAGTCAGATGCTGACAACGAATGCGTCGAAACTCCCGCTCACAACCATTCTTAAGAGTTTGTGGCCTTTAATGTGGGAACTGGATACAAACCTTCTTATACTGTATATCTTTTTATAGATTATAATGTGGGAACTAGGCTATGAAAATTCTTATGTTGTGTAGCTTATTATATTGTTCTTTCTAGCGAGATAATTACATGATCTAAGCTTCTTGAATATTCAGATTGTATCATTTTCAAAAAATCTCAAACACTAGCCATGAATCACTCCTACACAACCTCTCAAGGACTTTTGAAGTTAAGATACTGATTACTACTTCTCTTATAAGCAGGAGATTGTCTACAAAGAGTCCTTCATTTGTACAAAAACATGGAACAATTCTGTTTCAGTTTATGAAGGTCTCCTTTATGTTTATGTTGGAGCTTGTTGGAGGATTTCCTGAGTCAAATACTATTGTTTTTGTGTGACAAATCTTGCATTCTTGCACACGGTGTGAGTTCTCAGTCCACAAAAGCATTGATAGGCACACTTTCATTGACCGCTCAACCCTCTTAGGGCATCTTTATCCAGATACTCTGGGTTTCTTCACTTATATAAGAAACAATTTAATAATTGAGATGTCGATTTGGGAAGAGAATCAAGGGGATGAATAGAGAGAAGTTTCTCTGCAAAGAAACTAAATCTAAATCTGATACATATTTTGGATTCTAGCAATAAAGTAAAAAAAATAATTAAAGAAATCAAAATTGGATTTCTGAGCTGCAGATGCTCTTAGTGGTTCATCATTTGTATACCTAGAGCTTGCTTACACTTGTCATGTGCCCTTTATTCCTTAGGCCATTTTGGAAGATATCCATGTATAGTGACTTATGAAGACGCATTTTTGGTGTTATTTTAGTTACATCTTTTATTTAGAAACCAAGACCTTGCTGATTTTTAGCACAAAATTCATGGAAAATATAACTAAATTTTCCTTCTTCACTGCTTATGTATTGCCCTTTTCACTTCCTACAATTTGCTAATCTCTTTTCAATTTTCTTTTTCTTCTTTACTTTTCCCTGTTTAAGGTTTGCTAAATGAAAATATAATCCACTTACAAGTAAAGATATGTTGCTAACATGATGGGAGAAAGTACCATGTTAGTCTTTTACAATTTTGAACAGATAACCAACAACCATGCTTAGAAAAAGTTGTTTCCTTTTGTTCCTTATTTATGTTATTTTCCGTTGAGGTGTTTTCTTACAAGTATTTGAGTTTATTTCCAATGCTTACTCATAGAATCATGTTGGTGTGTTTATTTACTCTGAGCTATATATTTATGTACAATTTTGTTATAAGTACAAGGCTTACCTATATTTGTAAGTGGTTAGATTTGAATTTTTTTAACACCTTCAAGTTGATTTGGAGTTGAAATATGCGTGGTGGTTGCTTATTACATACATTTTCTCGTCAAGTTTAATTGTAAATGAAGTAATAATTTTGTATGTATGCCTCTTTCCTGATTATATTCATATATTTTGTGTGTCTTAGTCTATTTTCTTACTTTCTTGTTGATCAATCCTCTATTTCTCTAGATGCTCCAACTATGACTAAATCCAAAAAGTTTTATGGTATTGGGATCTTTGTATTTTCATGTCATTTCTTTTGTTTTGCATGTTCTTTTTGAATCTATTGTAGACCTTACACCTTATATAATTTTGCATTTTTTTCCCGTTTGGTTGCTTTTCAAGCCAGGGACATTCCCCAACTTCGTGTGCTATTATATCAGCTTTGATTGCTTCAAGGGTTATTCAAAAAAGGGACATGAACAAGTTGTTAGTCAGAAAGTACATGAGCAACAAGCGGTTTGTTCTTGACATTAGCTCTAATGATAATGAAAGCTTACAAGAGCTCGAACTATGGGAAGCGTTCATTGGTTTGTAGGGTGCTGAGGAACTCTCCAAGACGATTGAGGTGAACCCGTCTTTGAAACAATTGACAATGTCCGATTCGAGTTCTAACATTACGAGTCTACTTGTATGTACAAATGCCGGTTGTATGCTAAATTGCTATGAAATCTCTTTCAAGTTCCTGTTATCCTTTGGGCTACACTCATATAATTGTCCTTGCAACCGCGTGTGACTAGTGTTGTTAAATATATACATAAATTTGAAAAACAAAAAAAAAATCGAAATATATACTGTGATAAATTTTATAATGTTATATGCATAAAATTATTCATGCTAAAATATCTAGTTATATATCTTACAATAAGGGACATCTTATTTACGCCCATAAACAAAAAAATTATAAATTGTTGCACCTCTGCAAATCTGCAATGAGTGATAGCTGTCGTTTCCCATTTAATTGTGCACGGCGGCTGGTCAGTGGTTACTGTGAACATTTACAAAACAACAATTTGAAAACCACCTAAAAATACCTTATTTTACACGACATTACATTTTCAATCTACATTTGCAAAATATAAATATTCTATACGTAAAATTGTAAACGTAATTTTTTTAAACATATAATAAGACATGATGAATCATTAGTAAAATATTTTTCAGTATAATAAAACTTTGAATATTAGAAAAGTAAAATTGAAAATTAGAAACGTAAATTTTGAAAATATAATAAGTACATACGTAATATTGAAAAAATAATATTTTTCAAAATATATACAAATTTTCGAACTGAAAAAATAAAGTATCTTCAAAATATCTGGAATATTATTTCGTAATATATATAATAATTTGGAAAACAAAATGAGTAATGTTTAAAATATATACGTAATACTATTTGTGAATAATTACATGCATGAATTTGAAAAACAAAATTTTCTAAATTTTGAAATATACACAATATCATTTATTACCTGCGTGAATTTTCAATATAAAATTTCGAAGCTCATGGACAAATAACACCGGACGACTTTTAGATATACATTTAAATTATAAATTTATAATAAACTACGTAAAATCACCCTTATTTACTCTTTTTTTCATTTAATTACCTCTTATATCCTTTTTAATTTAACCATCTAATATTTATAATCCGTTAAAAACTAACCACCTTATTAATATTTCATCCAGACTATCAAAGTTTCTATCCAAATTTAACGGGTCCACCAAAATTATCAATGTAACTTAAATTACCCTATTTGTAATTTTGTATAATTGTATGCATTAGAAAAGACGGGTTATCGTGTCATTTCGAGTCGGGTTACTTCAAGCAATCGGGTCATTTGGGTCGGGTTACTTCGGTTATCTAGTCATTTGGGTCAGGTTACTTCGGACTATTGGGACATATCATGTCGGGTTATTTCGGGTCATTTGGTCGGATTAATTCAGGTCAAATCGGTTTCAAGCAGGTCGGTTCCGGATATTCTCTATTTTTTTTCAATTTCCGGGAGCAATTCGGGTTCGTCGGGTCTATTTCATGGGTCGGTCAAGTTTTGATAGCTCTGTATATAAGTTATAAAATTTGCTCAAAATCTCTAAATATTTAAAAGATCATATTTGTTGCTTTAAAAATTATGATTTTATACAAGTGTAATATATCTAACGCCTACCGTGAGTTCATTGCAAAAAAATCTTGGTTTTTAATAAAATTTCACATTTTCCTACGGTAATAATCCACAACTTTGCCGGAAAGTGTAAAACTCAATATATTGCACCCGCTTCACAAAAAAGTGTTTAATTTTTTTGGCACAATTAGTACGAATGCAGACTGCAACGTGTGTTCATGCTCAAAATTTCAAGTTTTTAAATTTTACATAAGTTATATGATATAATAATCGGAAATTTTATTTCAGAAAAAACCGACTCGAATTATCAGAGTAGGTGGATCGAACAAAACGAAACGAATGTCCTTAGGTTTTGAGACTCACTATTGGCCTTCTAATAGACGGGCCCATTTTCGGAACCAGGCAGCACATTTCCCTTTTATTCCAGCCATGAGCGTAGCTGGCCTTGCTTCATCTTGCCTCCGGGATCATGGGTTGGACCGGTACTCTTCTGCACCCTTTCTTAGACCTAGGAGCTAGCAGTCTTCCCACAAAGCAAGCAACCTAAGAAGACGCATGCTGCTTCTTCTCCTTCGTCTTCCTCCCCGACTTTACCCACCGGACTAATCCAAGCTTTGAAAGGAGCATTCAAAGCGGACGTTGAGGACGACCAACATTGAATCAGCATTGAAGACCACGAGCGAACCTGGACGCCCTTCATTCCTATCTTCTTCCTTCCCGACGCACAAACTTTCAAACTTTCTCGACTATCCTCCAAACTCCATAGCCGACGATCGCAAGCTTTGCAAATACTAGGAAAAAAACACATTTGATCACGCTTAATTTATCATAGTTGTATACTTCGCGTCTTAAAAAGGACTTATTGAAATTTTATTCCGGTTTAGAATATTCCGTGATAAAAAGTGATGTTGAAAAACGTCTTTGCTTAATATCCCAGTTTATTATAATGAGATTAAAAATAAGAAAAAGATTGGACCGGTTCACATAATTAGGGTAAACTAAACGTCTAACCTTGACCAAGGTAAGTGATTATTAAGTTTTTGATGCTCAATATCCCGGTCTCCTAACTATCTGATGTTTCAAATTTTATTATTTAAGAAAACACAAACAATTAATCTATAAACCACACCTCATTCCAGGACAAAAACAATAATATAAATATAAAATAGTGTACATCTGCTTCACAAATTAATTAAACTAATCGTCTATTATATAATACTAAAACAAAAGTGAATGAGGTGAGATGTCGTCATTACGTTAACACATCTTGAATTTTTTCACTTCACGTCACCATATAAAGCCACGTATAATTTTTTCACATGTCACTTTAACAATAAATCGTATATTTGAATAATTTTAATTCTCAAAGATCTTTTCCGATTTTAACTTGCAGATTCCTTAGTTATAAACTTCAATATTCATATATTAAGTCAAATATTTGTTTTGTACTATTGTAGCTAAATTTAGATATATTTATAAGAAATTGATATCCCTTAATTATAATTATATTGTATAATATTCCTGAATTATACATTTTATTTCAAATTTCACATTTTTTACTCGTATTAATTTATTTTTCATCCAAAGACTTTTTTGTGAAATTACCTTAAAGCTAAACAACAACTTTTAAAATGGAAAGCAAACTCTTTTTCTCAAGAAGGAAGGAACACTCTCATAAAACACAATTTGTCTTCTAAACCGACATTTATTATGCAAAGTTTTATGCTCTCAAGCCATAACTTAGAAGAACTTGATAAAACTTACAAAAAAAAATTCTAGAATAAAGGAGACCAACATAGACCCATCTTAAGTTGGGATACAATCTGTAAATCAAAAAAGAATGACAGCCTTGGAATAAGAAAAGCGGAAAGCGTAAATAAATCTCTACAAATGAAACTATTTGTGGAAAATTATAGCTGAACCAAACAACATATGGGTTAAAATTATCAACGGAAAATACTTGGAAAATAAGGATATTCTCCACTACCAAACAAAAGGATTAGCGTCATGGCATTGAAATAACCTTATAAAACTTAAAACCGAATTCAAAAAAGGTATTATCTGGCAGGTTGGAAATGGAAAAATCATCAACTTCTGGCATGATAATTGGGTAACAACGACACCACTTATAAAAATGGTTCAAAAACACAAACCAATTTAACACCAATATCAAAGTTAGCCACTTCATAAACGACTCAAGAAAATGGGGCACCAACAAAAATGATAACAAGCTACAAAATATCATTAACTCGTATATTAGGAATAAGATAATGGATATAATCATACTCAAAAACGAAATTCAGGACACATTATACTGGAGATGCAGTAAAAATGGCTGATTTTCTACAAAATCGGCTTCTGAAATGATTGAGGAGAAATCCAATATCCAACAAAACTATCCGTGTGAGTGGATCTGGAAACTAGATACACAACCTAAAAATTAAAAGCTTTACTTGAAAAAATATCTAATAACGGAATTTCAATAAAAGCAAAACACGATGAAAGAAGAATTGTCGTAACAAGGCACTGTGAACTATGCAACTATCACCAGAAGGACTTGTTCCACTTGCTCATTGAATGTCCTCGCACCAAAAAAATCGTTGCAAAAGTCGATCGAACAATCCTAACCGAAATTAACAAAATTAGCCTTTAAAAAAAAACTCATGACCTCCTACAATAAATTAAAAAATAAAATTGGAACAAACAAGTTTGTGTGTCTCGCTAATATTTGGTGGAGTATCTGGTTCTTCAGAAACAAAATAATATTCAATAATGAACATATGGGCAATGATAATAGTATACTTATTTTCATTAAAAACCAAATTCAGGATTGGAAAACTAAAGTAAGTGACGAGGACGATTACAATATAAAACATCAACCAAAAGATTTGTAACTCTACCAAAAAGAGGGAAAAAAAAACAATATTAAATGGGATAAACTAAAATCTGGCTTCTTTAAACTTAACTTTGATGAATCAAAACTCGATTCGGGAGTCACATCTATTGACTTTGTGATCCGGAATCACAATGGTGAGGTGGTTAGTCTCGACGCAAAAAAATAATTTCAACTCAGTCATAAAATTTAAGCATTTGCTCTAAAATCCGGTCTATAAGAGGCTATCAGACAACAAATAAAAAATATCGAAATTGAAGGTGACAACTTGTGTGTGATCAAAGCACTCCAAGGTTTGTAGAACTGCCCTTGAGAGGTCGGGATGATTTTATCCGACTCCATACTTGACCTTCGTTTTTTACGAAGAAGTCCGCATGAGACATGTTTTTAGAAAATCAATTGTGTTGCTGACGATTGACTCATTTGAGAATCTCGACCCCAACACCAATTTTTCTGAAGATCCTGAACTTTGTGTTCTCATCCGCAATAATGTTTTAGGTTGGACTACCTCGTGGAGGTAGACTAACTTAACCGCTTTCTATTTAAAAAAAGGGAAATTCCGGTTGGTGCCCCTGTGGTATGGGGTATTCCGGATTTTATCCATGACTTTTTTAAAGTTCGGTTGGTGCCCCTCAGTTTTTATACATTTCCGAAATTTGCCCTTTGTTAAAAAACACCGTTAACTTTTAACGTTTTCTAAAAAATAAAAAGAAATTTAAAATAATTAAAACTTCTCTCGACATTCCCTCTCCCCGCTCCCTCTGTTCTTCTCCTCTTTCGAACGACTTAGTTTCTTCCAGTCTTCTCCTCTCTCGAACGACAGGTTCCCACTCTCCATACTCTTCTCCACCGGTTTGCCCCTTCTCTCTCAAACGAAGATTAGGGTTTCTTCGAGTTACTGTTTGTTTCTTCCAATTTTTTCTACTTGGTGGAAAAGCAGAGTATCCAAATAAAACTAACACTCCATAAGACAAAACTAATTGTTTAACTGCTTCTCTTCATTTGAATACTCTGTAATATCCAAATGAAGAGGTTTATTATTATCAGACAAGTCTTGATTACCATCCAAAATTTTATAAGTAATGTCTCATAGAAATTAATTTTGTTTTACCGCCTCAGTGACAACTTCGTTTCAACAAAGTAGTGCCAAGTAGTGATGGGTTCGGCACCATCACAACCAGCTCCACTCACGGACTTACAACAAGCCAAGAGGTCATTGGCAGAGAGGGTAATGTTTTGCAAAGAATTCCCAAGTGTATTTAAGTTGATTAACTAGTTGATCAAATAAGGGTAGTGAAGTGATTGTTCATACATAGCGAAAGTTACCTTGCTGAATTGAATGCAAAAGCGATCAGAGAGTGATTCAACGACACCAAACGTCCAACAAGAACCACAATGTCCCTAAAATATTATCAGACAAGTCAAAACAGATACAGGAAACTTCCATGTATTTTTTAACCGTGCGAAACTGATCACCTGATATTTTAGTTGATAATTAGGAGCAAGAAGCAACATGCAACGAGCAAAAGTAAGACGTCAATTTGAATTTGAACCAATAATGTACTTGAACCAAGAATGTATTTTTATAACACTATATGTGTAGTTTTAGAACCAAGAATGTACTTGAATCGGCCAACCTTGAGTTGAATCAAAGGAGTAAAATTCAAAAATATAGTTTAGCAGATTCTTTGTAATGAAGGTGATATAAGGATTTTAGTTTAATGTGCTCACAGTATAGTCAATGAATTTGTCATTCTTGGCAGCTACCTATCAAACGTGAGGTGATTGTTAATTTCATCAATTATCGATTCCTGATACATATAATGTACAACATTATTGAGACAAAGAGAGTAATATTTCATAAGATATAGACTTACTGTCGTGGTAACAAGAGATGTACATGATCACATAGATGTATAAAAACCTTAATCGCAATAGCCAAAGCAAAAATTCGAAGAAACAAACAGTAACTCGAAAAACCCTAATCGTCTTATAACAGAGCAGGGACAAATCGATGGAGAAGGATATGGAGAGTGGGAACCTGTCGTTTGAGAGAGGAGAAGACCGGGGAGAGACTCTGTCGTTCCAGAGAGGAGAAGAATTGAGGGAGCGGGAAGAGGGATTGTCGAGAGAGGAGAAGAATTATGGATTTTCCTATTTTCAATTTCCTTTTATTTTCATTAGAAAACGTTAAAGTTAACAGTGTTTTTTTAACGGAGGACAAATTCCGGAAATGTGTAAAAATTGAGGGGGCACCAACCGAACTTCGAAAAAGTCATGGGTAAAATCCGAATACCCCCATACTACAGGGACACCAACCGAAATTTTCCTTTAAAAAAAAGAAAAAAAGGCATATTATTTTAGTTATTACAGTACTCTATAATCTTTAAGGGACAGCATTTCGTTGGTACAACAGTTATTACAGTATTATCATCGAAGTTTTTTACAAAAGTTAGATGGATTCAGTGCATCTGCATAACAATAATAAAAATAATAATTCAATACATAAAAAACAAAGCATATCCAATAATCTACTGCCACCTCCTACTTTTGAAGGACGTATTTATCCAAAACCCTCTACGACACTTGCAATAAGAACTATATTATAATAGTACTTCCAAAGGGGTCTCTTTCATTCAGTGGGTATCAAAGAACCCTAGCAGAAACCACGGGCCATTCCATTCGATTCTCCAGTTCCCACACTCTCGCGCCCGTACCTAGATTCGCAGGTGATCTGTTTTTTTCCTTCTGATTCTGTTTCAGTTTCTTTATCTGGCTTTCAATTGATTATTGTTTCGTTTAATTTCTATTTTTGAGTTGTATAAACTGTAGGGTGCGCCTTCGCGTTTGATTTGAGCTGATATCTTTCGCATCTAAAACAATTTACGATAATTTAGATAGTTTAATGAGTAGGAGACGATCTCTTGCGATCTCTGATATGTTCAATTGTTTGATTTTTTTAAATCATTTTTGGTTGAATCATGGGGTTATATAGTGGATTTTAGGTTTATACCGATCTTAGAGTGATATTTGATTTTATGAGGATTTGTGTTTGTGATCTCAGAGTGTTGAGATCTCATTTCCTAATTCCGAGAGAATTTTGGTTGTGTTGATGTGACATTTGTTTCATGGTTATCTTACTCTGCTAGTGTTGATGAAGGGATGAGACTGTTAACGTTTCGTAGACTGTTTATTGATTTAGGATCGAAGATGCAAGGAGCAATTGGATCGTTTTTGTTGCATGGAAGGAGCATCAAGAATGCAGTTTCACGCCATCTGAACGTTGCTAGTCCTTTATTGAGGCCTGCTATGTTCACAAGGTTTGAGTCCACCATGTCTGCGCGCATGGAAGAGCACGGTTTTGAGAGCACTACCATTTCAGACATCATGAAGGGAAAAGGTGAAGGTGCTGATGGCTCCTGGCTCTGGTGTACTACTGATGACAGTGTGTATGATGCTGTTAAGTCGGTATGTTGCTGTGTCACTTTGTACTTTTCGTAGACTTGGAATTACTAGCAGAAGTAGCAGTCTCTTCTATGTTATTTGTGTAGGGAATTAACTCTCTCTTATGAACAGATGACACAGCACAATGTTGGTGCTTTAGTGGTTGTGAAACCCAAAGAGCAGAACTCAATTGCTGGAATCATCACGGAAAGAGGTATCACGATCTAAAAAAAGACTAATGTCTGCTGGGTTTTATATGAAGGCTGAATCAAGTTGAAAATCAATCAAGACGTTTTGCCCCCTAAAAATTGCTGCTCTTCTTAACAATGAAACTGCTTGTGTCTCGACTATATGAGAAGTTTGATTGTGCTACATTAAGGGTTTTCCAAATTCCTTTTTCCATTTTTTTTAACTTGTCAACATCTTTTGTAACTGAAATTGCCTCTTTGCAGATCCTTGATAAGCAACTATATATGCATCTAAATTGTTGATATCTGAGATGTACAGAGTGGGTGATTTTGATCAGGATTTAGTCAAATCTAGTAGCTGAACTATAGTAATTCTCACAAGACAGTCCAAGGTAATTGGAATTACATGAAATGGGGGGTTATTCTAATTTAACTACCTCCTGCAGATTATCTCCGAAAGATCATAGTGCAGGGAAGATCATCCAAATCAACCAAGGTTGGGGATATCATGACTGAAGAGGTAAATCTAGTTCAATATATGGTGTGTTTATGTGCACATGTATCCTGTTATGTTTATGAATTACCTCTTACAAATTTGTCAATTACAGAACAAGCTGATTACAGTGTCGCCCGACACTAAGGTCCTCAAGGCAATGCAGTTGATGACAGGTTTGTTGCAGTGGTGAAACAAGTTTATCTAACTTAAAGCTAACTTTCTACATTCTGCACCTAACATTATACTGCTATGGCAGATAACCGTATTCGACACATTCCAGTGATCAATGACAAGGGTATGATAGGTATGGTGTCCATTGGAGACGTGGTTCGTGCTGTGGTTAGTGAGCACAGGGAGGAATTAAAACCGCTTGAACGCTTACATTCAAGGAGGCTACTAAGATGATGACGATGATGTTAATGATGATGATGACAACAATGATGACGGAAACCAGCTGTTTCTTTCTTGTTGGATAACCAGAAGCAATCTGGATGCTTGTAAATATGCTGCATTTGGTGCTTCAAACCTAGGTGTTTTCTGTTGCATGTCTGAATCTTGTGATTTGGTGTGCCGTTGGTTGTGTTTATGTATTGCTACCTGGTTTATGAACCCGGAAGCTAATAAGACTTAAACTGCTAAGTTCAACTTCCTTTCTTGTTAGCTTGATTGGTTGTTGGACTTTCGTAACTGAACTGTGATTTCAGGAAAACACTTTGGGCCTTTTTCTTGTAAACTAGTAAAATAATGTTTTGCCTATAAATATTAATGTTGATACAATGGACCCGGCTGCTTAAACCAACCTGGTTTGCCGGAGTCGATGAAGGGGTTGAAATTTAAGAAACAAGGTGGTAAGAAGGGGTTGAAATTCAAGAGAAATGTTTTAACTCACGTGAGAGGAATGAATTAGGCAATAAATTATCTGATGAAGAGATAATGTTGTTTCAAAGAAGATCTTCAAGGTTATCAGATATTGATGAACAAATCTTCATAATATTGACGAAGAGATAATGTTGTTTCAATAATCACTTATTATCTTTGCGGATCTTCTAGTGTACAATGAGAATCTATTTCAGACGATGTTTCGAATGAAAAGGCCTTTGTTTTGTAAGATTGTGAATAAAGTGGTGGAAAATGCGAGTTTTTCCAACAAAGGAGAAATGCAGCTAGAAAATTAGGGTTATTTAGATTCTAAAAATGCACTGCAACAATGAGCATGTTAGCATTTGGGTGGCTCCTGATGCGGTTGATGAATACCTGAAAATGGGTCAAACAACTGGACGAAAATGTCTACCAAAAATTTCGTGAATGAGTGATCAAGGAATTTGAAGCTGAATATTCACGAAGTCCAACGGATGAAGACCTATGGAAGATCCTCTATAGAAATGAGCAACGAGGATTTCCAAACATGATTGGCAGTATTGATTGTATACAATGGGAGTGGAAGAATTTCCCTAATGCATGAATGGAGAGGTCAATACTACGGACAAAACAAGAACGCAACCCTCATTCTAGAAGCTGTTGCGAATGAAGATCTATGGATTTGACATTCTTTTTTTTTTGTATTTCAAGTTCGTGTAATGACTTTAATGCACTTTACCGTTCACCGGTATTTAGTGATGTTTTGCAAGGTCGGACACCTCTTGTGAAGTATACGTACTGACAATGGTCATGAATACAACATGACATACTACCTAGTTGATGATATTTACCCTAGTTGGGATACTTTCGTGCAAGGATTTACCCATCCTCAAACTCCTAAGCAAAGTCTTTTTGCTGATTGTCAAGCTAGTGCACGTAATGATGTTGAACGTACATTTGGAGTTTTGTAGGCGAGGTTCGCAATTGTACAACAACCAACTCTTGCTTATGATGAAGATATATTAGCTTATATCATGAAGGCTTGTATTATCATTCATAACATGATAGTGGAGGATGAACGAGACACGTATAAGAATGTTGAAGTCATAAGAAGATATTACGATACAAATCTACCTAATCATTGTTCATGTCGTAGAGGGAAGCGAGTACAAGTGCTAATGTCAACAATGATGAAGCTTTCCAGTTTCAATTGGACATCTGATCGATATTAACAAATACTTGGAGACATCTGATAAGGGACATTATGCGTAATAGACGAACTCATCAGTCCCTTAAAGATGACTTGATAGAGCACAATTGACAAAAGTTTGGTGACGCTAATCCTTAAAATCTATCGGCATCTCTATGATTTAGTGATTAGGTTTCGTAATTTATTTATCATTGTTGTAGTTTCATTTAATTTTTATGACGTTTTAATCTTCATGCATCATGTTCTTATTTCATTTACCGTTATTTATCTCAGAATTATTGTTAACCATGTTATTTAATTAATTCTTTCACTAATACATAATCGTATTAATTTAATTATTATTATTATTCAATTAGTTTAATATTAACTAAAAAAATTAACTAAAATAATAATAATAATAAGAGTTTTGTAATATATTAAAAATTATTATATGATTAGTTATTATTTATTAAGTAGTAAATAAAAAATTGAAAAAAAAGATAAGAGAGAGTGAGAGAGAGAGAGAGGATGGAATGGGATAGGTAGAAAATAGAATAGAGGATTGCGAGAGAATTTTTGGATTTGTTGGTGGTGGAATTAAAAAAAATGTAAAAAAAAGAGCATTACCACCCGTGATACAATTTAAAACCTCTATCGGTTCTTTTATTTGACAACTTATCTCTCTTACTTTTTTATCTACCCATCATATTTTTTCCTTAAAAGTAAAACACGCAAAAGAGACGAGAAAAGGGGAAAAAAAACCTTGAGATTTTTTTAAAAAGTCTAGAATTTTTGTGGAAAAAACACTGGTGGGATAAATTATAGCCAAAAAAATCCATATGAGAATTTTTTTCACTAACAACGGTGGTCTTACAGATGTGTGAATATAATTGTCTCACATCGAGATTTGTGAGTCTAACATATAATTCCATACTATTATTTTTATTGTCAATCGGTTTGTGTTAGAGATTGTGTATATTATTCCACACCGAGATATGTGAGCCTAACATATAAGTGTAAACATTACTGTTTCTATTGTCAATTGGCCTGTGTTAGAGACATGTGGATATACTATCACACATTGAGTTACATGACCTAAAATATAAGTCAAAGATTACTTATTTCATTGTCAATTGTTTTTTTAGGATTGAAATTTATGGCTTGTGTTGTGTTTGAGTTGTAATTAACAAAATGTTATTCGTCTTTATTTGGGCTCAACTCGTTTGATTAAGCCGGTATTAAAACTTGCGTCGAGTGATACATTGTCCCAGATCGAATGATTAGATTTTCTAATTAACCTATTTGAGTTTGAAATTGAAGTTGTTATCATTTACATTGAACATCATAAGTATTTTGCATGGAATGACTAAGTTGTTTTGGTAAAAAGAAAAATCAAAGATGAAAAGTTGGGATTAAATTTTATTTTATAATTTCAAACTACCTATTTTATCCCACATCGAATGTATGAGATATATGAGCTTAAAATAAGTCCAAATATTATTCCTATTGTCGACAATCGGAAGTCATTTGTAAGCGGTGAGTAGGTCTCCGTTAGATTCCGTACAATGTTCAATATAAACAATAACAAGGCGGGTTACAACAATGAGAGCCGGGAAAGGTGCACCTAAGCGTACAAATTCGAGAGAAGGCCTGCACTTGGGTGCTTAAACTTCAATCGCCACTCTTCTCCACTCACTTCCATCCCGACACAACGCCATCTCAAGGTGCAAATATGAAAATTTGTTATAACTTGTGATTCGGATAAAAAATACATGTTTAAAACTAAATACTTAGGTGTGTTTGGCACAAAAAGGATTTAAACTAGAGTATGTGTATTTTTGTGTTTTTTGGTAGTGTAAAGTGTTTTTGTAGTGTTGTGGTTTTAATAAAAACTGGTGAGTGTTTGGAATAGGTAGTGTTTTTGGAAGAGTGTATATACGATGAAAAATACCATTTTGCCCCTTTTGTTTTATACCAAAATTACACAAATATCAGATATATAATGAAGCTTTCTTCATATATTCACAAACGTTGACAACCCTACTTCGTCTATCATCAAAAGAGGCCGCTGCTCATTAGCTTCTCCAGTTGTTGCTGAGGCCGCTGCTCAGGCCACTGCTCACCTTAACTACGAGTCTTGCTTCACCTGCTCAGGCGCTGCTCAGGCTCCCGAACATTTGCTCAACAGAGGAAGAAACTCAAATCAAAACGCACACAATTTGTATAGCACAAACAGACATAAACTCAAACAATTCATGTCACTCAAAAAATCAGAAAGTCAGACAATTCATATGCCTAAACATAGTTTTTATAACACAAACAGAGGCGTAATTGATTAGGGGATGAAGTTATCTATAATAACAATGACAAGGATGACTTGAAAGTACACAATTTTTTTTTTTTTGGTATTCCCCTAGGGATGTTAATTTCTACTTGTAATGCTTCTCTGTTGTTGTTTGCTTAGTGAGCTGGAGAATCCTTAACACCCATTTTTGATATTAGCCCTGCACAATAATATTTCAATTATTTTCAGAAATCAAAGAAACATCATCGTTGATGTTGCAATTATATATATATGCCTAACCTTAGAGAGCAGATGAAGCAATTGGTACAAGTAAAAAAAACTAGGTTGAGAAGAAGAGGGATAGGGGAAGTGAATTTATAGAAAGAAGAAGTCACATTCATAAATAAAATAATCTTCAACTTTTCACTGCTTACAATTGCATCACTTTAAACAAGTAGATTACACCAACAAACAAAACTAATAAGGGCAATTCAACCAAGATAATGATTAATTTGCCACAAATCTTATCACTATTTCATAGAAAATACTTTTTTTTTCTTTTTATATAGGTTTTTGATTACTGTAAAATAATTATGGACCATATTAACTCAAAATTGATGAAGTATTAAGGAATTATCATCTTCTACATATACAATTTCCCACTTCAAATATTAAGGTTATGTTTTACAGTGCGCAGCAGTCTGCACCATATAATTTCACACCTCAATTATTTGACTAGTTTGAATAAAACACAAAACTAGATGATTTGGGATTAGTTGTTGAGGTCTGCACATCAAACACGTGTTACAGTGACATCAAAATATCAAAAAATTAGAACAAATGTCTCCCAGTTTTAGATCATATGCTTGCACACATATCTTACTTCTATTCAGCTAAGCATCAAAAAATGAGCACAAATAGTTCAACAATTCATATGTCTACAAAACAGTTCAAGTCACTAAAAAATCAAAAAGGGTACAATTCATATGCCTGCACATATTTTGTATTGCACAAACAGAGACAAAAGCTCAAATCAGAAAGCACACAATTTGTATAGCACAAACAAACAAAAGGCATAAACTCAAACATATCAGGTCACTCAAAAATCAATTTACAACACAATAACAGACAGTTGAGTTGCACTAAGTTCGTTACTAGCATGAATTCGGGTTACATGTGTTGATTACAATGCACAACTCAAATCAGATTACAATAAAATGTAATGAGAAAGAGCAAATTTTAGTATTTCTTTCGCTTACAAGAAACAACATCAACTAGATTCAATTACAAGAACCAAATAAAATTACCCATCACCAATTTCAAATTTTCAGCAGCAGAGTACTAACTGTGAATGGCAGTAACCCTAAAATCTAAAACTCTGTTTTTTGAACTATTATACTAATCTAAAACTTGTGAAAATATTATTTAACCAAAAAAGTGCACAAAATTCATCTTACAAAGTCAAGCATAAACCAATTGAGTGACACAATGAATGTTCATATTGAAAGAAGGATCAAGATCAACTGAGTGACATAATGAAGTGTTCATTTGATAACCTTACAAGCATAAACCAAGAGTTATTGAAAAAGATTTATTTTACCCTGATGTCTATAATATTCCTTTTACAAATTCTAGTAGCATAAGATCTCTTTGCATTGTTGAACTATGTAAGCACTCTAGGTCTCAAAATAAAGATCAACATTTTAACTGCTAAGTTAACCAAAACAAACTCTCATAAATAAGAAGCCTGTAAGAAGCTTATTTTCTGCCTTTAACATGGATTTTTCCGGTCATCTATTGTCAAATTTGATCATGCATCATACAAGTATAAATAATACCTCTTTCAAGCCAGCACGCCAAGGGGGAAGGTTGTAATTTGCCCTCAATAGTGCTATTGGTTCTGGCAGTCCATATTGCAGAAATAACATGCCCAATAGATTTGGTTAATGGAAGTTTGAAACGAAAGTGACGCCAAGAAACTTCAAAAACAATTAAGAATGGTAGTGCCGATTGAATTGAATGATGAAATCTTAATGTTATTAACCCTAATTCAACCTTCAATTGTTTGAAATTATAATTCGATTAAACATTGAACTTATAATCGTACATGTGCATCAACCCTAATTTAATCCCAATTCAGCAAGAAGAAAGAACGGACCTTCATTTTCTTCATCCTTCTCTGATATTGGCAACTTGTTCAGATAAAAAACGAAGAGGGAAGAGCGAGAAACCATGGAAGAGGAAGACGGAGTGGAGAGGTCGCCGAAGTGGAAGGTCACGCGGTGGAGTGAAGAGGGAGGCGACTAGCGTCACCGGAGTGGAGGCTAGAGTCGGAAACCAGGGCAAGGCGGGCGACTCGCGACAACATCGCTCTTTCTTTGAGAACCGACGACAACTTAAAGAATGGGACGAGAAAAGTTCTATTTTATATCTGGTTGAGAGCGTAATTACTATGAACAATAGGGACAACAGGGTAATTTTGTTTTAAAAAACACTTGCCAAAAAACGGAAACCGTGATCCATTTTACGGTTTTAAAAACACAGGAAAAAAACACTTTGCACTCATTTACACTCACTTACCAAACAACCCTAAAACACAAAACACAGCTTTACACTCATTTACACTAGTGCAAATGCATACCAAACACAGCCTTAGTTAAAATAAAGTTTTTTTTTTTTTGATAGTGGAAAGCGGTTAGATTGGCCTACCTCCCTAGAGGTAGTCCAACCTAAAGCATCCTTGCGGATGAGAACACGAAGTTCGGGATCTTCAGAAAAATTGGTGTTGGGGGTCGAAATTCCCATATGGGTTAATCGGTCAGCAACACAGTTTATCTCTCTGAAAATATGCCTAACACGGATCTCGTCAAAGAAACGAAGATCCAGTCTGGAGTCGGATATAATCATCGCGACCTCCACGAACAACTCCAGAAACCTTGGAGTGTCTTGATTACACACAGGTTATCACCTTCGATTTCGATCTTTTTAATTTGAAGTCTGACTGCCTCTTGTAACCCAGTTTTGAGGGCAAATGCTTCGGCTTTTATGACGGAATTGAAATTATTTTTTTTGCGTCAAGGCTAACGATATCGCCATTGTGGTTCCGAATAACATATCCAATAGATGTGATTCCCGAATCGAGTTTTGATCCATCAAAGTTAAGTTTAAAGAAACCGGGTTTTGGTTTTTCCCATTTGATATTTTGTGTTTTTTCCGTTTGTTTGAGATGTAACTTTTGGTTGTTGTATTATGTTGTAATCGTCCTCATCAGTTATGTTAGTTTTTCAGTTATGTATTTGGTTTTTGATGAAAGTAATAACCATATTATCAGGCTCATAGGTTCATTACTAAAGATAATTTTGTTCCTAAAGTACCATATACTCCACCATGCAGTTGCAAGACACGTAAATTTCTTTGTTCCTATTTTGTTTTTAATTTCTTGTAGCATGACATGAGCTTTTTTATTTTGGAGGTTAAATTTGTTAAGTTCGGTTAAGATTGTTCTATCGATTTTGGCGATAATTTGTTTAGTGCGATGGCATTCCAAGAGCAGGTGTAATAGGTCCTCAAGGTGACGGTTGCAAAGTTCACAATGCCTCGTTACAACAATTTTTCTTTCGTCAAGTTTTGCTTTTGTCGGAAGTCCATTAACAGAAATTTTCCAAATAAAGTTTTTAATTTTGAGTTGGGTATCCAGTTTCCAAACCCATTCACAAAAATGGTTTTGGTTGGATATTTGATTCCTCTTCAATCATGTCATAAGCCGATTTTGTAGAAAACCATCCATTTTTACTACATCTCCAATATAGTCTATCTTGTATTTCGTTTTTCGGGATGATTGTTTCCTTTATCTTTCTCAAAATATCCGGGTTTATTAAATTTTGAAGCTCATTATCAATTTTGTTTTTATCACACTCTCTTGAGTTATTTATGAAATGACTAACTTTAGTGCTTGTATCAATTTGGTTGGTATTTTGGACCATTTTTATTAGTGGTATCGTTGTTACCCAACTATCGTGCCAAAAGTTGATGGTTTTTCCGTTTCCGATCTGCCAGATGATACCTTTTTTGAACTTTTGGTTTTTGAGTTTCATAAGATTGTTCCATTGCCACGAAGCTCCACCTTTCAAATGGTAATGGAGAATGTTCTTATTTGTTTGGTTCTACTAGAATTTTTCACAGGAGTTTCATTTTGTAGTGTTTTGTTTGAAATTACAGATTTTCTTATCCCAAGTCCACCTTTCTTTTTTGCTTTACAAATTGTGTCCCAACTAATAATAGGTTTGTGTTTGGTCTCCTTTATTCCAGAAGAATTTTTTTGTAAGTTTTATCCAACTCTTCCAAGTTATGGCTTGGGAGCATAAAGCTTTGCATGGTAAATGTAGGTTTAGTTGCAAGGTTGTGTTTATGAGTGTGTTTCTACCTTCTTGTGAAGGGGAGTTTGCTTTCCATTTTAGGAGTTGTTGTTTAGCTCTAAGGTTGTTTCACCAAAAGTTCTTTTGTTACTCTTCCATTTATGATTGGACATCCAAGATATTTGTCAAGGGATGTGGTGTGACACATATTTAGAGGCAGTTTTTATTTGGTTGATATTATTATCGCTGGTATTTCTTGTTGTTTGGAAAAGCCGATTTCTGAAAGTTAATTTTTTGACCAGAAATAGAGCAGTACATTTCCAGTATTTGTTTACCCTTAACCAAGAGGCAACATTTGCTTTGACAAAAATGATCATATCATCAACAAAGGATAAGAATGGGATAGGTGTAGCTTGTCTACAGACAGAGAAGCCAATATGGTTATCGTAATTGTTGCAATCGTCTTGGAGCATTTGTGTAAGAATTTCCGCTCCCAAATAAAAAGGTAAGGGGATAAGGGGTCACCTTGTCTTAGTCCTTTCTCTGGAAAGAATTGCTCTGTTGGTCCATTATTCACGAGACAGAGAAAAGACACTGTCGAGATACACTCCTTAATCCATCCAACGAACTTATCATTGAAACCAAACTTTTTAAGTATGAGAATGATGAATTCCCAATTAACTTGGTCATAAGCTTTTTCCACATCAAGTTTGATGGCTGCCCATCCTTCTTTACTCTTTTTTTGATCGAAATGAGTGGAAAATCTCATGAGCAATAAGGATATTGTCATGAATAGACCTGCTAGCCACAAAGCTCCTTGAAGAGGATGGATGAGTTTAGACATGATGGATTCCATTCTTTTTGTTAAAATTTTTGCTATGATCTTGTAAATTGTTGAGCAAAGGCTTATAGGTCTAAAGTGGTTAATTGATGTGGGATTATCCGTTTTAGGGATCATGGTTATAAAGTATGGTTGATTTGTTTCAGAATTTTTTCACTTCTAAAAAAACCTTTCACAGCTTTGGACACATCCGTTCCCACAATATGCCAGTATTTTTGATAAAAGCCGGCCGGCATACCATCTGGCCCGGGTGATTTATCACACCCAATATCAAAAATTGCGTTTCTAATTTCTTCGTAATTAGGGGTTTTGTTAGGAGAAGGTTGTCCTCCATGCTAACTTTATTTTTGATGAGTTGTAGTTTTCTCGTTGAGAAGAGATTGGCCTATTGGAGAGTTAGAAAATTTGCTTTGGAACTCATTTTTAATTTCTAATCGGATCTCAGTTTCTGAAGTCAAACCACTTCCCTTCTGGTTGTAAAACCTCTTTAAATATGCAAAATTAAATACTCGAATAGACTTTCTACTAAAATTATATAATAACAAATTTTCAAAAATGGGGATATATTGTCCCACGTAAAGTTGATGCAATATTAAAAATTTGTATGATATCTTTTTGTTTGTATATTAGGTAGCGAATTTCATACTCGTTATTTCGGCCACTTGGGTGAGAATGTACATTTTCTTTAGTGGAAATAAAATTTGTTTACGTGGTAATAAATTTCAGGTTCAGTGTCGAATCTTCAACTTTCAAACAAAATAATCGTTTCTATGTAAAAAAAGATAATATCCGTTTATACGTGTTTTATTTCTAATATAGCTTTATTTTATTATTTTTATAATTCTTATTAACTTTCGGATTCATTATTCGAACATGTATTTTTTTATATTAGTAGATAAAAATTGTGTATTTGCTTGGCCACATTAGTTTATATTGTACCAAAAAAGAAACGGTTAATCAATCAAATTAAGAAAATACAATTTTAAAATTCTTTTTCAATAATTATCTAATAAATATTAAAATATATTTTCTTTTCCTTTTGGCCAGATTTATTGTTCTTTTTGTAAAGCTGTGTAGAGACTTGCGACTTTGTTTAAATCTCTGCCTAGGGACACAAATTCATTGGTGACTCGAGTCGAGGGGAAGAAAGGGGGTGGGGAAGAAAAACCCTAGTCTCGATTCAATCTCAGCTGATCTCATCTTCTCGTTCACAATACCATTGTGAATCTTCGTCTAAGACCCCTAAATTCCGATTTCTGTGCTTCAATTTTCGCTTTCCTGTGGTTTTCTAAACCCTAATTCTCGAACCTACGGTTAGAGAATATCCCTAGTACACTCCCCTGCCTTTGAGACTGTAGGCATAACAGAGAAGCAATGGATATGCCCAATAGTATACCTAGAACGGTGGAGGACGTCTTTAACGATTTCAAAGGACGACGTGCTGGTTTGATCAAGGCTCTCACTACTGGTACCTCTATCTCTCGGTCTTTCGCTCTTCATCTTTTATTTTTGTAACCTTAGGGTATGCTAGAGTTTGGTTTTTGTGATTTTCGTTTGTTTATTTTGCTTTGCAGATGTCGAGAAGTTCTACCAACAGTCCGATCCTGGTTAGTCTCTCTTACACACATGCATGTTTTTAGCCGTATTTTGTTTAGCATATCGTCTTCTGGTCAGAATTTTTTCGAATTTCGGTCCGTAATTTTCTGCCCAGATCAGCTTGTGCTAGAGATAGAGTTAGAGCTAGAGCCAAGGGGGAATTTGTTGATCGCTTTACATTTTAAAATGTTTCACTAACTGGATTTTTGGTGAATTACGTATTTTCATTGAATATCTGAGTCCATCTCGGTGTGGGGATAATATGTTAAGCAGTAGTGTTCAGTTGTGAAGTTTGATCAACTCCTTGGCGGTTGTGTATCTTAGTCATCATTCATTATTGGGGATAAAATTCGTTAAATTTGGTATTTTTGCACTTGTTACAACACTGCCATTAATTTTTATCAAAACTGGGGAAAAAGTAATGTGGTTTGGGTGCTTCTTAATGGTGACAACCGATTTGGAAACGCTGGTAGGTTCAACGGGCATAATCTCACTGTGGAAAATGAACATAACTCGTTTTATTGTCAATGTTAGTATTTGCTAAATGAGTTTTTATGGCAGAGAAGTTATTATTTTGAGGTGAATTCTTTTTGTTGACGAATTTGTGTTTGTCTCACAGATAAGGAGAACTTGTGCCTCTATGGACTTCCAAATGAGACTTGGGAAGTAAATCTGCCTGTTGAAGAGGTGCCACCTGAGCTCCCCGAGCCAGCTTTAGGCATTAACTTTGCTAGAGATGGATGCAAGAGAAAGGATTGGTTATCACTAGTTGCAGTTCACAGTGATTCATGGTTGCTTTCTGTTGCATTTTATTTTGGTGCCCGCTTTGGTTTCGGAAAGCCTGAGAGGTAAATTTTATTGGTTGGCTTAAATGTGGGCTGTAGTATGTTGCATATTTACTCTGCTGCAATACTTTTGGATTGTGTGTATTAATGTATTATGTACATTTTGATTATGTATGTCATGTACTGGGTTATTTGCTGTGCATTTATTTTTTGACAAGGATAAGTTAGGATCATTTGAGCTCTTTGTCAAGCACATGTCATTGCTTATGTGTCATTGTTTTTATGCCTACCATACTGCTGAGTGCTGACTGTTCAAGATAGTTCCTATTAGGTCTGCATTTCTGTCGGAGAGTATTTTTTTTGTGTTTCATTAGAAAGGCTTTTCCAATCTCCATCATTTTGTCCAGAATTTGGCATCCAACTATTATTTTACCTATCCTAGGGACAAAATGCTTAATTTTAAGAATCACCTTCTATTAATCAAGTATCCACTTCACTTAATGGTAGCATCCTGAAAACATAGTAGACTACTATTCCATTTCCTTGCCAAAATAAGGGAAAAGGGGAAGGTTGTAGTTAAAATGTTATTTCAGTATAATGAAAAGAAAAATACAAGAAATTAGATGATGCAAATTATTTGAGTATCCCGGTTGGAAACTACTAAAGTTTAATGTATCTTTTCAGATTTAAGTTGAATTTACCTTGCTTGTGGTCTATTGCCTGGTAAATAAGACGATGCTTGTGTCAAAGTTATGGTCCACAAATGCATGTGACATATTTTGAGCACATTAAAATGTATCTTTAAGTAGCAGATTAAGGTTTGAAAGGAACCTGTTATACATTTACATCTCAACTTAAAGCAATTAAGCAACAATGTATGCATACAGATGATTAATAATGATCTTTACCTGGAACTTATGTCATCAGCAACGAAGCTGAACTGGACATATTGGTGGCAGAGTGAAGTTAAATAAGCATTAATGCTTGGGTATGATTGCAAGTATGGGTTTATTTCCTTAATCTATGTGCTTTGTTTTGAAATTTTAATTGTAGGAAGAGGCTGTTCCAGTTGATTAATGATATGCCAACAGTGTTTGAAGTTCTGAACCGAGATGTCAAACCACCAAAGGACCATCCTGTTAACCACAACAGCAACAACAAGAACAAATCTGGCTCAAAGGTAACTAAGAGTTCTTTCATCGCGGTTGTGCTAGCAACCAATTAATCACTGGCTGTATATATTTTTGGTTCTCTCTGATCTCTAATGTTTAGTGTGTTATTTATCATCTGTGTACAGTCACGCCAACCTGATCATCAGCCTAAAGGCCCTAAAATGCAATTGGCGACAATGGCTGCTCGAAAAGAAAATGATAGTGGAGAAGAAGATGAGGAGGAGGAAGAAGAAGAAGAAGAACAAGGAGGAACACTTTGTGGAGCATGTGGTGATAACGATGGAGCTGATGAGTTCTGGATTTGCTGCGATATGTGTGAGAAATGGTTCCATGGCAAGTGTGTAAAAATTACTCCTGCAAAAGCCGAGCACATCAAGCACTACAAGTGCCCTGGCTGCAGTAACAAGAGGGCTAGGGTTTGAAATCGGGTTCATCCTGACAGAGGATGCAGGTTTCAGTTTGAAAATTTAAAAAAGATCCATAGACTCATTTATTTTCTTTTCTTTTTTTTAAATATTTTAAGAGCAAAATCGGTCAGGTGAAGTACTCATTTTGAATTGATGAACAAATTAGAAACTTTGCAGTTAAGGGAAATTATTTTGTCTTTGTTAGCTTAAATCTCCCCCTTCCCTCAATCCCTAGTAGGAATTGTGTCTTCTAATCATAGACAGATGGAAGCTTGACCTATGAACAGCAGCTTTGCACCTGCTTAATTTGTGTCTTGAACTGAATGTGCATATCTAAATTTCTGTGTAGCTTCATCATATATGCTCATGTTTTGGTGTAGTTCTTTGAGTGTGCCTTGAATTGAATTTGCATATCTAAATTTTGTGTACCTTCATCATATATATGTTCAGGTTTAGGTGTGGTTCTTTAAGAGGGGGGGTTTTCTGTTGCTCAATTGCATTGTGATTGTGAAGATATTGCAAGACCGTTGCATACTCGCTTGCTTCTATGCTTGGTTCTCCTTTATGATTATGAACTGCATTGGTTCTTCCTGGTGCCTTTGTAAGTTTGTATGATTGGAACTTTGAGGTAATTCGTGGCAGCTCAGTTTGATCATAAGTCTTATGTTTATTGTGTTAATTTTTAGCATGTGTTGTCATGGAAATTGGGTGAAATAGAACTTTGTGGTAAATTACTCAATAGCTTGAATAATTCAGTGGTTCAAACACTAGTTTGCATGTCGAGTTGGTGTCGAGGTGACACACTCCAGTTTTGGAGGTGGGTCGCAAAGAGCATAGAATGTATGTTGTCCGAGGAACTCGAACTCATGACCAATATGATCATGTCATATTTTAAGATGCACTTATTTTGAATGATTCAAGCACTAGTTTGTGCAAACCCCTTGATCAAGAAAACCCAACGACTGTCGAGATGACACTCTTTGGGTCTAGAGGTTGGTAGTGATGAGCATAGGGCATGTATTGTCGAGATGACACTCTTTGGGTCTAGAGGTTGGTCATAGGCATGTATTGTCTAAGGAACTCGAACTCATGACGATCATAGGTCCGTTTGGTAAAGTAAGATTACGTAAATGAAGAAGAAGAGAGATGTTGTAGATGAAGAATTAAGGAGATGAATATAAAATAAGTGAAATGAGTCCGTTTGGTAAAGTAAGATTACGTAAATGAAGAAGAAGAGAATGTTGTAGATGAAGAATTAAGGAGATGAATATAAAATAAGTGAAATGAGTGTTTGTTAAAATGAATATGATTGTGGGTAAAAATACGAAAAAGTATGCGTTAAAATTATTTTAGGTGAAAAAGATGAAAAAATGGAGAGGGGTAAAAATGAAATTTTAGGCTCAATAATCTTTATAATTCTTATAATCGAAGTTTTATAGGGTTACACAATTCCCATAATCCCATAATTAATACCCTTTATCTCCTTCATCCCCTTACCAAACAAGATTAAGAGAATTGTTCTACTCTTATGGATCTTCGTACTCTTAATTTGTTGACTAACCAAATAGAGACATAATCTTATCATATTTCTACCATTCAGATACCCTTAAGGGACTCCCCTTCGTAAAACTCTTGACTTATTTCGAACAAACTTTCATATGTTTTAGAGGTTGTGATTTGAGGTTTGAATTTTGAAATGTCTATTTGGAACCCTGTATTTGTCATGTTTGATGAGGAAAAGGATGACTCCATTATTACCCTGTTGTATACTTAGATACATCAGAGCTTTGACGATGGAGGGTTCATGCATGTGATGTGGTGGAGCATTATGTTCCTAGTTTAGTTCATGCATCTTCGTTTTCAAAGACTCCAAATTTTTTTAATCCTGATTATTTTTATTAAATATATATTAATTTTGTTCATTAATCTAACAAATTAATTACCATTATTGGTTGGTCTTGGATCTCAAATCTTTGTTTTACCAACAACCACATGTGGGAGACAATTACTACACTACACCTTTCCATATCAATCTCCTATTGGGCCAAGTAAATTATGTTTTCCATTATTGAGATGATTTTAAAAAACAGAAATATTAAGTAAAATATATATGTTACGAAAAATTAAGGGAAAAAGGTACATTTTTACAAAACCAAAACAAAAAACACAATTTATTTTTTATAAGTAAAATTTCCACTTTATTAGTACAAAAAAATGCATTATGAAGTGTATCATAATCTCATTACTCAATTTATAAATCTCATATGTCCCACCCTTATAATTAGCCTTTTTACTTCAATTATATATAGAAAAAGGCAATGCACAACCACCATCCTTTGCACATTGAATAGAATAAGGGCTAAAATAATGAAAAGAAATCTAAAAATATGAATTATTGCAAGGATATCCATTTTGAGCAATACTTAAGAAACCACTTTCCCTAACACTGAAACCTAAAAAACCCATATTGAAGTGTTTATAGTGACTAGACTTGTATTGAAATTTATGTATCATCTTTTTGAATAAGAAACTTCCAAAAGCTCCTTGTTAAATGTGATCGACCAACCTTAGCCCACAGAGGCCACAGGTGTTTTCTTTCCCTACTAAAGTACAAAAAACCTCTGGTTTGCTACAAAACAATACTGCCACAGTTGAATGATAGAAGGATATGTAACCAACAGCAAATTGGTTAAGAGAGAGAGTGAGAGTGATTGCCAGAAAGCGACAGCCTTCATTATCATGTTATTGCCGATGCAATATCAAAATCCATAAACAAAAGCTCAGGCGTGGCTCCCAAAAGATTCTTGGGTTTATTTTTTCAACTTTCCACTCTCAATTTCTACAATTGAGGTAAAAAAAAAACAGAGGTAGGGAATTCTAAGAGTTGCATCAAATCGAAAGCCCAATTTTGTTCTTTTATTATTCTCTTCATTGGCCCCTCAGATCTCCACAAACCCACTTCTGATACCATCAAATTCGGTCCGATTCAAATGGGTAGCTCTTGAAATCAAATGAATCATGTCAGGGAGTCGAGGGTACGATCCAAGTAAGCTACATTTGAAAAGGGAGCTAACCCAGATTCAAAAAGCATCTAGGGGATTGCGTGATCCTGGTACTTCTTCTTCTTGGAAATCACCTCTTAGCACAGCTAGATCTACTTTTATCAATGGAGTTGCCCTTAATGAAAATCCAACGTTACCAGCTCCCTATCTTCACGATGAGCCCCCTACCGGTAAAAGAGAGAGGAGGAGGAAGAGGGTCTTTCTTTATAATTGGAAGAACACCATTAATGATTTTGATGAATCTTCTGTTCCTGGCAGTGTTGCTAGTGCTAGTGTAGATAATAGCTTAAATGATATCAGGAATGCAGCTCATGTTGATGAATTCATTCATGATCTCGGTCATGGCCATGGCAATGTTTCTAAGGAGTCTAGATGTAAGGCGGAACCAAGAAGAAAAAGCTTGCAAGTATTAGGTTATGATAAAAATTCATTGAATCTAGAATTAGCACTAAAGAATGCTGCATTTTCTACTAGTTCAATAGGATTAAGCCAGGATGATTCAGCTAGCTTGATTGATCGATTTGGTGATACTGAAGAATACTACAATACTGAGGATCTAGATAGTTTAACAGCTGAATCTCCACTGCTTTCTAGGCTTAGACAGAAGAAGTTAATGAAGTCCATTAGTAAGTTTTATAGGGATAGTCAAAGAGGAGACTCTTCTTGTACCCTTAGCACCCCTGCATTGTCGATGAGCTCCTTTAAGCGGTATCTGAATGGGAAAGTCCCGAAGAATGCTGGATCTTGGGATGGTTCCATGATTTCTTTTAATGATTTACAAGATGAGGAGGATCACTTGGATTTTCCTGGTCAACAAGGATGTGGCATTCCTTGTTGCTGGTCAAAAAGGAGCACACCCAAAGTCAAACCAGGTTATGGCCGTCTTAATCGACGAGGATCATCCTTGGGAACAGGCATTAGTGATGATGAACTATCAACAAACTTCAAAGAGCTTGATTTGGAGAGCCTGAGTAGATTAGATGGAAGGAGATGGTCATCTAGTTGCAGGAGTCGTGAAGGCGAAGAAGAGATGGTCATCTTAGAAAATATTAGGAGTTTGAGTCAGAGACATAGGCCAATGTTCTTCAATGAATTGGTTGGGCAAAGTATTGTGGTTCAATCTCTTATGAATGCTATAACTAGGGGTAAAATCTCCCCGGTTTATCTTTTCCAAGGTCCTCGCGGAACTGGGAAAACATCTACTGCTAAGATATTTGCTGCTGCTTTAAATTGTCTGAATATTGAGGAGACTAAACCTTGTGGAACATGTAGAGAATGTAATGATTTCATTTCTTGCAAAAATAAAGATATCATTGAGGTTGATGGCACGGATAAGAAAGGGATGGACAGGGTTCAGTATCTTCTAAAAGGCCTTGCAGTTTCACCTGCAACTGCTAACTCAAGGTACAAGGTTTTTGTCATAGAGGAGTGTCATTTATTGCCTTCAAAGACTTGGGTAGGACTTCTTAAGTTTCTAGAAGAGCCCATTTCTCGAGTTGTCTTCATATTCATCACCACAGATGCTGAAAATGTGCCGCGTACTGTACAATCAAGGTGTCAGAGATTTCTCTTCAATAAAATCAAAGATGGTGATATTCTGAGAAAATTGCAAAGAATATCAGCTGAAGAGAGACTTGATGTTGAATCTGATGCAATTCAGCTAATTGCTTTGAATGCTGATGGTTCGCTTCGGGATGCAGAAACTATGTTAGAGCAATTGACTTTACTAGGGAAGAGGATCACTACTTCTCTTGTCAATGAACTTGTGAGTTCAACTCTTTAATCAAATTATCTTTTTTTTACTTGTGTCAAAATGGCATAATAACTAAAAATATTACTTGCTTATGGACAGGTGGGAGTTGTTTCAGACGAAAAATTACTCGAGCTTTTGGAACTTGCTATATCATCTAATACTTCAGAAACAGTGAAAAGAGCTAGGGAGTTGTTGGATTCTGGAGCTGATCCTTTAGTTTTAATGTCACAACTTGCTGGCCTAATTATGGACATTATTGCTGGTAATCACCTCCTTGATGGAGCCAAGTGTGTTGGCGGACGTACTTGTAAGTGCATCTCGGTCTTATACATTCATGAATGTATGTTTAATTTGTTATGACAGGATAAATCATAAATATGCTTGTTTTCAGTGACTGAAGTAGAGCTTCAGAAATTAAGACATGCACTCAAACTTCTTTCTGAAGCCGAAAAACAGTTGAGAGTTTCCAGTGAACGTTCAACATGGTTTACCGCCACTCTATTACAGCTTGGATCAACTTCACCTGAATTTACTCTCTCTGGAAGCAGCAGGAGGCAAAGCTCCAAAACAACCGATGAAGATCAATCTATCGCGTCAAGGGATGGTCCTGCACATGTACAAAAGGCGGATGCCTCAATGCTGCTGATAGACAGCATCAAAGCTAAGCAAACTCAATCTACTGTGGATGACAATATGATATTGAGTCAATCTGACATGAACAAGCTGAATGATTTGTGGAGGCAGTGTATTGCAAGCTGTCACCATAATAAGCTAAGGCAATTGCTTCAGACTTCCGGAAAGCTCGTTTCGCTATCTGAAGCGGATGGTATGTACACCTTTCTGTTGATAAAACATGAAAAATCATAGTTGTTATTAACTTGTATGTTCTAATGGTCCTGTCTGATCTTGCTAGAGTTTTTTTTAGGGCGTGGATGGCCTTTGATACCCTCAGTAGTGATTTGCTTTCCAAAGAATATCCAAGACAACAAACATGGCCGTTCGTCACAGAGCAAATCACTATTTCTGAGAGCATCAGATGCCTTCCAAGCATCTCTCAGTGAAATGAATGCCCCACGCTTCTCAAAGCTTCAAAAAGCATTTGATTTCTTCAACACAAGACTTTTAAAGCCTAACTCAGCAAATTTAGATCAACTAAACATGCTAACATTTTTGTCATAAAGTAGAAATAAATTACTAAACAACTCCAAAAACCCATAAATATATTTCAATGAGATTTACTTTTGTGCACATTCATTAGGAAATACCTACCTTAGTGCGTTTCGTCTGAATTAGCTACTAGTGTAATTTCCATGCCTTGCACGAATATTTTTTTTTATATAAAAACAATGTAAAATACATTATTATTATAATTTTTATAACTATAATAATTTAAATTATATTATTCTTTGATTTCTTATAAAGGTAATATATTGTAATATTCGGTAATTTAAAAAATTAAGTTTGAGAGAAAATCTACTCGATTATATTAGGAAATAATACATGAGAATATTTTTTAGCACAATTGAAATGTATTTAGAAGGTAAAAGTATTAATTAGTTAGATATTTTTTTTAGAATAACAATATTTTATTTGATCTTGACTTAAATGGTAAAAATAGCTAAATTTATTTAATAAAAGAGATATAGTTAGTCATTATAAGATATGCATAACAGAATATAATAATATAGATATATAGATCCTTGTTGCTTTCCTTCTTGTCTTGCTAAACTTGACTGATATTGTGAAGACAAGTAAACATTGGGTTATCCTTATTGACATAATGACATATGTGCATTTGTGTAGGTCTTTTCATAGCATATATAGCATTTGGTGACAAAAAAACGAAAGCGAGAGCTGAACGGTACTTGATCAGCATCACTAACTCATTTGAAGCAGTATTAAGACACAATGTGGAGGTAAAGATTATCCTATTACCCGACAGCCTGATTCCAACGGTCACTAGACAATCTGTTATGCTACCAATCAAAAGAGAAGAAAAAATGGCTTCCTTATGCAACTCCCCGTTGATTGACAAACGATCACCGGAGATACCAATGCAGAGGATAGAATCCATCATCCGCGAACAGAGGCTTGAAACTGCATGGTTGCAAGCCGTAGAGAAGGGAACTCCACGGTCCATGACCCGAGTTGTGCCCAAAGATGGTGCAGTTCATGTTCAAAGGAAAATGGATTTGGTATCAATGGATTCTTCTTCTCATCACTGGGAAGACGAGCTTAACCATGAAATTGAGGTTTTGAAAGTTAACAATAAAAAGGCTGTTGAGATAGAGGTTGACCGTTGTCCCATCACCCCGAGTTTTCTTCATCAAAGTAGCAAGGAATACCAGTAAGTGCTCATTCTCTTCATCTCTTTTAAAAATCATCGTTGGACTTAGGTATGTTTATATTCAGCTTGTTTATTTACGAATTGAGCCTAAACTTTGCCGAGCTTAAAAAATGTGCTCATACTCGACATTTTTAGTCAAGTGAACGAGTCTTAGTGGTTCAACTCTTGTAACAACCCTATATTGACTCATCTACTCATCAGTAGTGGTTGTTATACGAGATGAAAGATCCGATCTTTGGTATGCACGTATTCACCGAGCTTAAAAATGTGTTTGTAAATGAAGGAGTTTGACTTACATAACAACCGAGCTCGAGTAGCTTGACTAGTAAAATAACCAAACTTTTGGCGTGCAGGGGACATGAATCAGGAACTGGCGGAGGTATCTGCAATATACTGTTTTGTTGGAACAACAAACGCCCAAGAAGAGCAAAGGTAAATTACCTGACATAATTCATTGTTGTTACTTAAAAGTTTTCAATTTTCGGGATTTATTAGATAATATTGTCTTATGATCTTAGCAGACTATACGAAAGACCCCTACTCGATCACACAAAGGTGGACGATTTCTCTGTTTCAGAGAGTGTATCGGGTCAAAAAACGGATTATCCAAAGACAGCTGATACACAAAGTTTTATATTTTTTCGATTCTTTTTCATATGTATGTTCTTGTTCATTTATAAGTGATGTAAAGAGAAAACTATCTGCATTGTGGGTTGATGGTTACTGCCTTACTGGAGTATACAAGGGAGAGAAGTTGATAGTAAAAGTAGAAAATCAAAACTACAATTGGAGCTTGTTTGGTTTAAATTTTAATATTCAGTTTTTATTATAAGTTTAAAAATAATTTTAACCTATCAATTTTTAAAAGTTAAATAGTTAATATAATATTAAAAATATTAGGATGAATTACCGGAAACTGATCAACGAAGGTGATTTCGCTTGGACGTCAGTTAATGGTTCATACACTAACTTTGAAATTGGAGATGAAGAAGGGAGATTTGGTTCGGTTACATATTCAAAATAATGAATTGAAACTGGTTTAGAATGAATAATATTGAATTATTGAAAAATGAGTCCATTAACGAAAATTTGGACCGAATAGGAGTAGGATGGTCTTTTAGCGAAACCGTTATTACAGGTGGTTTTCAGTAATTAAGAAAAGGACCGGTGATTAGTTATAAATAGTTATATAAACGGGTGATTTTTTATAATTCATCCAAAATATTAAAATCAAAAGTCGTACTCTGTACCAAATAATCTCTTTTAAAAAATTCACATGTTAATAATGGAAATAAGGCACGTTTCTTTATATTTTATTGCAAGTGTCGTAGCACATGATTGCAGTTGCAAGTCGTGAATTTCGTGTTTTGTTAGGTTATATTTTTCTATTTATTTTAGCTGCAAAATGGCTATTTTAATCTTAGGTAACACTTTTATAGGCACTAAGGCATATATATAAGCGTAGTTTGTCCTTTCAAAAAAGCTACTTATAGCAAAAATAATTAAAGTTATGACTAGTTTTAAAACTACGTTGTTTTTTTAAAGAACTTATTTGTTGTATATATAATCGCCTTTTTTTTAATACACGGGTGATTTAATAGACATGATCACCATCTATTGATGAATCATCATATGATATCCTTTCGAATGAGAAATTCAACATCTTGTGAGATCACTCCTCCAACTGCAGAACTGTCCCGATCTATTGTCGAGCTTGTCCGCAATGTCGTTGACTTCTCTGAAGATATGTTTGACACTAATTTGTAAGAACTCGGACAAGATAAGAGATATATCTACGATAATAAGTTCAATATCTCAAGGTGGTTTTCATGTATTATTAATGAAATAGATAATCGTGAGATGATCTCCTTCAGCTTCAGTGTTTTTAATTTTCAGTTCTTTAGCTATTAATAAATCTTTCTAAGGGCAAATGCTTCTGCATGTAGGACATGTATATAACCACGTTGTCCATATTCAAATGTGATCATTGTTGCATTATGATTGATATGTCCCCGGATGATGATTTCGTCCGTGTTTCCGACTAAGAAGACCCGACAAGCGGCATGTCTAGTCATGGCATGAAGCTTGTCCATTTTGAGTAATTTCTCTTAGTTATTTTCATTTATTAATTATGTAATAATAAAAAGAATATTCTTGTGAAATATTTCCTTCTAAGCATTTTCATGAATATTCTTTCTATTATTACGTAATTAATAAAGGGAAATAAATAACGGAAATGATTCAGAATGGACAAGCTTCATGTCATGACTAGACATGCCGCCTGTCGGGTCTTCTTAGCCGGAAACACGGTGACATCATCATCCGGGGGAGTATCAGTGATCCCTTAATATATAGCCAAAGGAGCAACGATCGTTCTTTTTTTTATCAATCGAAATTTAGTTTTAGGCTTCCTTCTATTGGTTTGGACCAATGTATAATTTCTGATTTTTCTTGTATTTGTTTTCGAAACCTTTGTGGTCGAATTGTTTTGGAGCGTGTTATTCCTTTCGTGGATTTGTTTAACTACCATGCGTCGAATATCTGTTATAGGTATAATCTCAAAAATGTTTTTATTCCTCATATACAAGATGTACCACCAAGTGACAAATAGTTGTGTCATAGTTTTCTCGTCTAGCTTGCTATGTATTAGGGCTATTATTTCAGATATTTTCTTTCCAAATATATCCATATGTTTAAGGTAGTCTTGTGCTTTCGTATCTATTATGCTATTAATAGTGATCGGACATTTGACAAACAAGTGTTTTGTAGTTTCATAAGAATGCTGACGTAGTACACGACTCATAGGTATCGATATGTTTTTTTTCCAGGTTCTCTTTTGTTGGTAGTCCATCTACCGTTAGCTTTCACAAAAAGTTTTTAATTTTTGGCATAATGGTCAGGTTCTAGATCCAAGAGTTGTATATGTAACGGCCTTGTTTGATGGATGGAAAAATTAAGGGAATTATGATCATAAGAATTAAAAGAGGAAGATAATTCTCCTAATCTCATTTGGTAAGAGAAGAAATGAAATAAATAATATTAAATCATAGAGATTAAGAGAATTAGATTATTAGAATTGTGTAATTCTATTGAACTTGAATTATAAGAATTATTGAGGCTAACATCTCATTTATACCCCTCTCCTCTTTTCATCTCTTTCATCTACATTTTTTTTTGAAACATACGTTTTCATAATTTTAGCCACTATCATATTCATTTTACCAAATACTCATTTCACTTATTTTCATATTTATCTCCTTGAACAATTTCATCTTCTTAATTATTCAGTTAAATAATTCTCATAAGTCTTCAGTGGGACCATATATTCATGACCCCTTCCAAGTTCTAAAAAAAAAAACTCGATTCATCTTTCGTGACGATGCTCGAAAAACCAATATATACCTAGAGAATCAAACACGAAAAACCACAATATAATTTCTAATAATACTGAAATTTGTTGAATGGAAAATAGGGCACCAAAAATAATACAAAACTTGGTTCATATAAAAGTAAAATATTGTAAAATCATTTTTAGATCTACTTTTTTACCTGTAACAATTTTATAAGCATACTTAAGATATTTTCATACAAGAAGAAGAATGAATGAAATGGTAGGTCCGACTTTATATGTGCATGGAAGTGTGTCGACTTATTAGCTTGAATTCTAACATGGTTCTACAAGTAAACGTCGAAACGAGACGCAAGTTCCAAGATCTTCTCCATCAATTATCCAACAATGTTCCGATGACAATTCCTCCTCTGGATTGTACGCACCAAATACAAGCAATCCGATTTGACCATCACATATTGAAACCCAAAGGACAACATTGTATTAAATGCCCTTAAGATAGATTCAACCTCGGTCACCTCAACATTTAGCCTAATTGAGTCCTCAATGAGTCAACCTCATAGTTCCAACATGGTCCCTGTCTACAAATTCTACTCCACTCCACCCTTCTTCGCTCACCACAACATCACAATTGATTTTCACAGTACTCTGTCACTAGAGGTAACCATTTGACACCTCCCACTCAGTCACCCTCACTCCCTTTCAAAAGTCGAACGTACTGCACTAAGATCATGTTTTTCAAGCGGTGTTTGGAAGGATCTTGAAGAGAAATTTACAAAAATTTATAATAAATAATTGAAATTAAAGCACCTTAAAAATAAGATGCTTGAGGTGAAAATAAAAAATATAATATAAAAAATAAGTGAAGGAGAGAGAATATTAAAAAAAAAAAGAAAGTCATCTAAAATATAGATGTAAGGTAATACTTATTTACGCCCCAAAATACTCGATCAAGCCAACGTACATGTCAATTCACATATCAATTCACTCCATTCACGGTCACTTTTTTTGACCCCTGACTAAAACAATTGGATGCACTGCAACAACGATATATAAATTTTCTTTTTTTATTTCTCAAATTTTCAAAAGTATAGTCCATCTATCATTTTTTTTAATTTTATTCGTTATCGGTGACTGTAGTTTCTTGGCTCTTATTTGATGCAAAAATATACCAATTGAATTTACTTACTGTTTGAAAAACTCATATATATATATAAATATATTATAAGTTTTGATTAAAATTTAGTTTTGAGTTGAATAAGCATATAAGATATACCACATATTACTATTTGACTCGTTTAGTTAATTAGAATAACAAATCTAACGAGTATATGAGTCGATTCTTTATAGGATGGTCGAGATACTTAATACCATGTCGTTCACTTGACCATTATAAGACGAGTATAAAGACAAGTGCTAGTTCGGTTAACTTTAGATAAGTCGGTTCGAACTTGAGTATAAACGAGCAAAACATTAGCTTATGGACACATATTTCATGTACGTTATGATCTCTAATTTTGATTAAAAAAAATTCCTTACCTTTATATAATTTAAAAATATTCATGTTCGAAATATCTTACGATAAATTTAACTATATTATAGCCGAAATAAACTCTTTTGTAGTAATGAGTCAAACACGCTATAATAAATTAAAAAAATTATCGCTAATCTTAAAAATAGACCAAAGAACAACTAATTAAAACACAATTATTACGTTAACATTGTGCCGGATTAGAATAAAAAGTTAAAAACTATATAGTTTACATTTTTAAATGTACATTATTTTTTACAGGAGTTAGTATAGTTTGCTTCTTCTTAATAACATGTAATAAATCTAGTTATACTTCTAACAAATTAAAGTTACAAGATTTTTTTAAATGCCAATGTTAAAAAAACACTTAGGGGCTGTTTGGTTTAAACTCCGGAAACGAAAACGGAATGGAAACGAATCTAATCCATACGTACACCCTTGTTCATGAAGTTGTTGGGAATCATTCCTCGTGGTTTGAACTAATTATAGTAGAATTTTATTAGTTTTAATACCCTATAGGGTAACAAAGTAAGGGAAATCAAGTGCATTTTACATTAAATCAACCGGAATGATTTCATGAACAAGGTACATATATAGACTAAATTCGTTTCCATTTTATTATCGTTTCTGGAGTTATAACCAAACGAGAGTTACTTTCAAAACTTTGCAAATAACTTGTACTATTGCTCAAATTAATAATAACATCCATCTCTTCAATCTAAATCATATTTTTGGGTGTAAATATTACACACCGATAAGGCAACATGGTCTAATCGATTCATCAGTTTACGGGAATTGAGTCAAATAATTCAACCTAAGCCCCACTACAGGAAGATGGTTCCCACTTGAACATATTTCCACGTAATCTTCACTTCGCTCTAAAAAGTCAATTACTTTGCTCTGATTATAATCAGGGAATTTATTATTTTTTTATTCTGATTAAACAAATTCAATTCTAATCTTTCTGATTATAATAAGTTTTGTGTGTGTAATTTAAAATGACCTCCATAATGATTCGAATATACAACCTCAGATCCACTATCTTTTAGGCTAACTTTATTTGTTGGTATTACATTTTCTAATTGTCACTTAGCTGGAGTGATTATTTTTCAATTTCTTTAAAAAAAAATACGTTGGATAAAAGAATTAGAAAATAGAAATTAAAGAAGTGGGACAAGTTGCAACAAATATTCCAACTTTGCGCGGGTGTCATAAAAGATGTCTTTTTTTATTTTTATAAATTGCTAATATTAGCTCAAATTATGTGATGCTTTGCATATATTAACTTGTACAAAGTTGTGGATATTTCTTGTATTCATTTTGTTACTCCCTTTGACTGAGTATATAAGATATTTTAACATGACATATATGATAATCAAGCTCAAGTAGCTCGAGCTATAATAGGTCAATAGGTTGACTTTTAACTCGAGAGTGTATGTTCTTGTTCATTTATAAGTTTTAGGATTTAGGATGAATGACTAATTAATCTATTAGAATGCTATATTTGTAGTATATTTTTTTATATAAATCATTGAACAATGTATTTTCTTCGAAGTACTTTTTTATTTTTCAATATCCTATCTCAGTAAAAAAGACTTGACACATATTTTAACAAAATTAGTGGATTTTTTTTAAAAAAAACTTCAATAACAAAGATAAACGTTACTTTCAATTTTTTTAAAGGTCGGTTTACTATTCGTATATAGATATTAATATAACAGGCACAAAACTGACATGAACCCAACAACATACCCATACCGATCATGGACACCCCATAAGCATATGCACCATAGCCTTGTCCATAAGAATATTATGCGATCCACTGGCTAGGATCCATTTGTTGACCTAGGTACCAGTTGTGTCCCGTAAAGGTGTATAGATAGAAATTTCAGATTTAGACTCTCAGACATATCGGTAAAATTTTTTCAGATTTAGACTCTCTTAGGAGATATTTAGATCTCAATCAATTATCCACGACAAATTCAATCCTCGTTTCAGACAAAACTCGAATTACCGTGACTTGATTCCAAAGAAAACTAGACACATGTTTAATTTTGCCAAAAACAAATATCGTTTGATCCGTTGCTTTCGAATAAATCACTCAATCCTCTTTTGGAACGAAACTCACATCACCATGACTTCGCTTCCAAAGAAATCTCGACACATGTTTAAATATTGTTTTGATTCGTTATTTGAGTAGGGTCGAGCAAAATAGTGACTTGACAAACGTTTTTTTTATTAAATTTTATACTTGACCCGAATGATAGGTCCAGAAAATTTGTGTCCAGAGGGCACACACGGTGGCGTACAACGACCGACAAAGTTACGACTTGTGAATATCGTGTAGTGTTGGGTTATATTTGCTTCTTTCTTTCTTTTTTTTAGGAAAAGGGTTTATAGTGGATATTTTTTTTGAAACAGCACAGTAAGAAATTGGGTCGGACTATCTTCTAGAGACCTTCCTTTCCAGGGCATCCAAACAGATGAGATCCTCCACCGGACACATGGAAGACGGCATAGACTGATGAGACTCGTAGCCGAGGCTCGCCAGACAATCAGCTACCCTATTAACCTCCCGAAAGACGTGACGCACACGAACCTGATCAAAAAAGCACAGGATATTAGAAATATCAGACATAATTAGATCAAGTTCCTACGGGGGTTTCCAAATAAATTTAATAGAATTGATAATTGTTAGGTTATCCCCTTCAATTTCAATTCGATTCACCATAAGATCACAAGCCCTAAGAAGTCCTTCTCTGAGCACACATGCTTCGACATGAAGGATTGAGGTGGACCCACACAATCCAAAGCCCAAAGAAACCGTCTTAGCAAACCGATCACGTATGATATACCCGAAAGACGAGCTTTCCAAATTTCGTTTTGAACCATCAAAATTTAGTTTAACAAATCCTTCATCCGGTTTTTCCCACTTAATATTTCGTTTTTTCCTCTCGATAACCAGTTTTTTAGGATCTGAATTCTCCTTACACTTTGATTTATTCCATTCATGAATTTGGTATTGAATGGTTTGTTCAAAATTAAAAGGTTTAGCATTCCTAAAGATACAATGGTTCCGAACAGACCACATGTTCCACCAGGACAAAACCAGAGTTATTAATTCACGATCTTCCAATTTTTCGAAAAGGACTTGCAACGAACTCCTCACACTCAGATTACCCTTATAAACCTCATTAATTATTTTCTTAATTTTTCTTGATTTTATGTTGTTCATGAGGAAGTGGCATTCAAAAAACAAATGACGAGCCGATTCAAAGGAGTGGTTGCAAAGAGAGCAATACATAGGGATAGGCACTTTCTATTTTTCCAGATTTTCTTTAGTAGGGAGACCATTCATAGAAAGTTCTTAACTTTAGGCATAGTATCAAGGTCCCAAATCCAAGATAAAGGATTCGATACTACACCCTTAATTTTACTGATATGGTTCATGGCTGAACTCGTGGTAAAATTTCCGTTTTTAGACGAGGCCCAATATACACGATCTTGGATAAAAGATTTAGGCAGTTGATAGTCTTTAATCATCTTAATGATATTAACCGGCAGAATTTTAGATAAACATGTATCGATTTTCTGAAGATTCCACTTATTATCCAAAATGTAATCAACTACTTTTTCATTTCTGTCAATAGTGCTAACATCCAAACAAAAACTAACAAGTGGTTGATCGGAACACCGGACATGGTTCCAAAAGTTAATTGTTCTCCCATCACCAACATTCCAACCAAAACCCGATTCGAACTCCTTTTTAAGATGCATAAGCCTCTTCCATTGCCAGGAGGTCGTACTTTTAGGTATAAACTCCCAAAGAGAGGTACCTTTAAGGTATTTTTCGTTCACCACTTTAACCAAAATATTATCTGGCTCCTCCAGGATTTTCCATAAAAGTTTCATTTGGAGCGCTTTATTCATATCTTCAGATTTTCTAATACCAACACCGCCACAAGCTTTCGGTTTGCAAATCTTATCCCAGCTAATAAGCGGATGGTAATTAGTACCCTTGTTCCAGAAAAAGTTCCTATTAATTTGATCAAGTTCCTTATGAATATTACTAGGGAGTAAGAAACTTTGCATAATGTAACTAGGTTTAGCATTTAGGTTTGCTTTAATAAGGACTGATCTTCCTTCCTGGGACAGAGAAGACGCTTTCCATTTGGTTAACTGATTTCTAGATTTAATAATAACATCTTCAAAGGTTTTCTTATTAACCTTACTATTAATAATGGGACAACCCAGATATTTTTCAAGAGAGTCTGTGTAATTAATACCCAATTCGGCACTTAAGGAGTTTCTACACGTCGAACTAACATTTGGGGAGGTTTGAAAATCAGATTTAGCGAAATTAATCTTCTGACCAGATACTCTACAGAAATCATTAAGGACTTCCAAGGTTTTCCTACAAGCTTCAATAGAAGCTTTAATGAAAATGATAATGTCATCTGCAAAGGAGAGGAAAGGAATAAACGATCCCCCTCTCGTGATCGGAAAGCCAATTAATTTGTTATTAAGATTGCTTTGTATTTGGATATTCCGATCCAAAACCTCAGCACCAAGGTTAAAAAGAAGGGGGGAGATTGGGTCTCCTTGGCGTAATCCTTTTTTGGGGAAGATCATACCAGAAGGTTTGTCGTTTACCAGAATAGAATATGTGGTTGTCGTAATACATTTTTTTAATCCATTCAATAAATTTCTTTTCAAAACCAAATTTTTCCAAAACGGAGAAAATAAAGACCCATTCAATTCTATCGTAAGCTTTTTCCATGTCAAATTTGACGGCCGCGAAACCGACCTTGCCTTTCTTCTTTCTGAACCCATGAAAGATTTCATGAGCAATAAGGATATTATCATGAATAGATCTATTTTTGGTAAAAGCACTTCGGAGGGGATGGATAAGCTTAGGCATAACTCTCTTCAATCTTCCGGCCAGGATTTTGGCAATAACTTTATAAATCGTAGAGCAGGTTTATAGTGGATATGGTTTACGTTAGGACAAGCTTTCAAGTTACATGAAAATTACTTTAAAATAACATATTTAATTGTTGTATACAGATATTAACCCCGTTCGGTTGTAAGTCCGAAAACAGAAACGAAATGGAAATGCATCTAGTCTCTCTCTCTCTCTATATATAGGGTCAAGATCAAGTAAGAACCATTGTTACGGTAAGAAATGAGAACTCATATAAATCGTTGGATGAAATGATCAATGTCTATGATTAATCGATCATATATGGAAATATTAATGCACAATAATGTAGAAAATTTGTATATGGTAACCGTGAACTATATACAATAAAGACAAACAAAATATTACTTATAATACATTTCACTATGCACGATTAGACTATATAATTTTTTCTAATTTGCAAGCAAATTTTTTTCTCTATATGTAATATAATTTTATTAATGTTTTGTGTTCATGTTAGTAGATATAATTTGTTGAATTTCTCACTGTTTGTAGTCGTGTATCGATAAATTCTAATTCGTGCCTCATATATAATGTAAATCAATTTAATTAAATCTCAATTGTGTTAAATATCTAGTATGTGTACACGTTTTGTCTATCGAATATGTTTCTAGTTGTGTCCGTATGTACTTGTGCACGTTTAGTGCATACTTTCATATTCGTGCTAGTGTTGTGCTTTAAGGTTTGTGCACAAATAACACCATGCACGTGCAATGCATATATACTTTATAGTTGACATGTAATTATAATAAATGCATGATCCCACAAATAATTAACATTTTGTGGTCTAATATAAATCACATTTCGGAGTCGTGTATAATTTACGTTTGTAATAACTTAGTCGTGCAATACCCTCCCTACATTGAATAAATAATTATTAGTGATTAATAAAAGATTTTGTTAATAATTGACGATATCTAAAATAGGAAATTAAGTATATGTCATAACTCATATAAAAACATGTAATATAACATTAAATATTGCCTAAATATAAATTACATCATATCCGTCAAATGGATTAAATAGTGTGGTCTAAATCAGTTCTCATTTCTTACCGTAACTTTGGTTCTTACTTGATCTTTTATATATATATATATATATATATATATATATATATATATAAAATCTTGCTCATGAGGTTTTTTGAACCATTCTTTGAATGATGCAAAATATACTTGTTTCTCCCAATTTTGTTTCTCTATAGGGTATCAAAATTTATTAAGTTCTACTACAATACTTGAAACCATTAGGAATGGATTCAAAAAAACTTCATTAACAAGCACATATGGATTAGATCAGTTTCTATTCCGTTTTCGTTTTTGGAGTTGAAACCAAACGGACCCTAAATGTTTTTCACCGACAATAAAGGGTAACAACCCTATAATAAATTGGTGGATTGATTTTCTTATTGTCAACTTATTGGACATATGAATATGATTCGAACATGTGCGTGAAACTTTTTTGATTCGTCGAAATTTCACATGGTATAAGAATAGTCCGACTCTCAAGCCGGGCTAACTAGATTTTCCGTCTGATTGAACTAGTCTATCTCAAGGTCACACCCGTCCAACAAGAGATTTCGACCCCGCTAACACAGTACCCAAGATTTAGGAGGTCATATATATAGGCTACAAGCTTACAATATGCTCTCACTAGTAAACTTGCTATAATAGAGTGCAACCAAAACTTTTGAATGAAGGTTCTATGTTCGAAACCCTCATTTGTCTATCATTTTTTTGTTCTCTCTTTTCCAGGCCCTCTAATTACATTTGTTTGTAAAGCTCACTCTTTGATGATACATTTCTCCCTCTAATTACATTGTATCTGCGTCTGACTAATATACTTTTTTAAAAAAAATCTGGTGACATGTCAGTTATTTTTATTTTATTTTGGAAATCGTTAAAAAATATCATTGAAATTTGTTAGTGGATATACGTGTTTAAATTATTTGTAAACATTTTCATGTAATTTACAAGTTTTGCCTACTAAACAAATAAAGAAAATTGGTTGTTCCATATTTTCACGTAATCTTCACTTCGCTCTAAACAAACTCAAGTATTTTTTTCTGATTAAAAATATTATTCTTTGTTCTAATCAAAATAAACAAATTATAATCTTTCTGATTAAAATAAGTTTAAAAATGTACAATTTAATGTGACACCTATAATGATTCGCATCTACGTTCTCAGATCCACTGTCTTAGACTCTTAATGTCACTTTATTTTGTAGTGAAACATTTTTTTAAATACTACTAAAGAAGTGGGGCAAATTGCAACAAATATTTTTAACTTTGGGAGTCTCATAAAATAAGTGTTAATTACAGGATGGTTTGCAAACTTTAACCTATTGATTGTATGTCTAAGTACTTTACAGTACTTAGACACTTAAAGTTTCAATATTTTACAATATAGTCACATAATTTCAAACTTCAAGTTTTCGGTAAATACATTAAAAAAATTTAATCAAAAGTAATATAGCAGTATATATAATGATATAGCTTATCCAACTTTTTTATGTAATAAAAAACATTAATGTAAGTATAATTTTAAGGCAGATTCATCCTAAAATATTCTTATGTACAAGAATATATATATTTGTAGTCAAGACAAGTGGTAAGATAATTAGAAAATATATTATAAAAGTGGTTTTAAAAAAAAAATAATGTAAATATTTAGGGACAAACGTATACATTTTGTATGTGCATTAAACAGCCACGACCATCACTTCCATTTCTTTGATTATATCTCTCATAGTTGTTGACGTTTGGACATCACGATGAGATGTGATTCTCTCTCTTTACATTTTATAGATTTTCTAGTCTTCGTTTGGAAATCACGGTGACATCGAATGTGCGGTAAACATTTATACTTATTCGGAAAACATAAATATTAATAATACAATAATTATTCAATAAACTTTTGTTCAATTGTTTGACAAATTTATAAGTTTAATAAATTTTATTTAAACAAATACATATTATGTGTTGAGCAATTATTACTTGATCTAGTTACTTTGATTCCTTCTATCTATTTTTAACCCTAATATATCTTATGGTTGTGAATTATTTCTAACCTTTGACTTTTAGTGGTTCTTATTTTTCTTTTGTAAAATTGATTTTTAATGAACCAATTTTATAGATTTTGATAAAATTTTATAAGAGTCGTTAAATTATAATATATCAACGATTAAGATTGAATCGGAACATTTAATACTATACTCTTTTATTTTCACAAATAGTATGTTCAACTTTGAAAAAAAAAAGTCGGAAATACAATAATAACATGGTTAGAAAGGTATGTGTGGCGCTAGTAAATAAAAAATATTTTTTATTAAATTATATATATAACATTTGGTTCATATATGAAGGGGTCTTATAGTCAAAAGTGACCCTGATTACTTTGCTCTTCATGAACACAACGCGCTTAAGTTAACGTCGTTTACATCGTCGTTTATTCCACGCTCCTTTCTTCGTCTTCCTCCTTCCTCATTCCTTCTTCGATTTCTTTTATTTCATGTTAATCAATTCGATTTTTCACATCGTCGTTCATTTCACGCTCCTTTATTGTTCCTCCTTCCTCATCTCTTATTCCGTTTTTTCCGATTTCAAGTTAACCAATTCGGCTTCTTCGATTCTAGGTTAACCGATTCGATTTCTTCAACTTTAGGTTAATCGTTTTGATTAATTGCAATCAAATTTATTCTCTTCTTCACCTTTAATCTCTATCGATGCAACATCCCAAGGTACACCATGTTTAGAAAGAGAAAACGAAAGTGTACAGAGATTTACAATACTAATCAATCGATGGTTTCTTAACCTTTACAAGAAATGTATTACTTGAACAAATCAGGTTTTGAACAAATATGCAATATAGTTGAACATATAAGACTTTGAACAAATATGCAATATAGTTGGACAAATCAAGTTTTGAACAAATATGCAATATAATTGAACAAATTAGGTGTATACTTGAACAAATTAAGTTTTGAACAAACATACAATATAGTTGAACAAATAAGTTGTATGCTTGCCAAATCTCATTTAAAATCAATGCTTTCCTCTTACGGTGTTTAGTATCACCGTTAATCACATATATCATTTAAAAGAAGCGCTCCATCACAACTCTTCATTCATTTAATATGATTCATTCCTACTTTTAGATTCTTAATCCTATAGAGAGGATTATATCTTCGTAGTTTTTATTTTTATTGGAGTTGTATTATGCTTCATACTTTGGTGTGTTACCTATAGATTTGTGTACTGGGCTTGGTTTGAGTCTGTTGATGGCTATTGTTCCGAGAGTTGGGCACTTGTTTGGCTTGTGAGTGTCTTTGTCTGCTGATGACTTTGTCGAAAGTAGACGATCCTCATGAGTTTTGCCGGTTTGGTTGTATTATCGTGTTTTTCAGTTATAGGGTAGTAGGTATGTCTAGAAGGATTGCATGTCTCTCTAGAGTATTATGTGTAATGTTGTTTGGCCATAAACCTCATATCACAAACATGTACATAAAACGTGTTACTTTAGTGTAAATGGATCTTAACGGGTCCGATTATACTATTTTTTATTTATGTGAATTTACCTTTACCTAAAAATAAATAAATATTTTATCTCTCCTAAATTTTTTTAAATTGCACTAAAACTAGTTGTTGTATTTCCATATATATATATATATATATATATATATATATATATATATATATTATTTACATAAGGTGTATATTTTCAATTTGTATCCAGTGAAACACGCCTATGAATGTTTACATGGTTCAATATTATGAACGGTCATTGAACAATCTGACGTCTATTAGAGATCCTTACTCTCTACCGAACTCGTATACATAATAACAACATGAATATAAATATACATTTAATTTGATTGAACATTACGTCCATTTTATATACTTATGCTAGTATACATTTACAAATTAAATATGATAAAATAAATGAAAAACAATATTATTTAAGATGAACACTATGTTCGTGAACCTTACCTTCATTATTCTGCTTATTCCCAAATCATTACTTACCATAAAAGATTATTTATTTGAATAAATTTAGGACGTTCATCAATTAATCCAACATCTCTCAGATGTTCTTATTCATCTCCTAAAAACAGTTTCCTCCGGAATCTTACCCTATATATATGTACACATATACATGTATGAATATGACCGTGATAGAAACCTTACGGTAATGATCGATAAATTCTAAAAATCGTTGGATCCAGTATTAGAGCACTTTGGATTTTTGACGAGTGGTGTTGCGCATGAGCGTGATATGCACGATTGTGCGTCTTGTAAACATCCGATGAAATGAGCATGAGTGTGCCGAGTAAGTGAGAGCACGCTCGTGTTAACACAATTTTTTTAAGTTAGAACGATTGTGTTTCATATATGTATGACCGTGTGTCTTGTTATTTGAAGCTTGTGCTCATTAATGCACAATGAACAATACATCATAAACAAGTTACGAACAACATTAAAGTGAATTGAACAATTATATTTTTAATACTAAAAGAGAATCATCGGTCCAATTGATAGAATAGCGAGAGGAATGACCTATTAACCGATAACCATGGTTCAAATCGAGAATATTTTTTTTAGAGTTTTCACTTATTACCGTAGTTTTTATGACTCTCTCGGTCTCTCACTCTCTCTATTAATCTCGATTCGTTATTGTATAATTTGATTTTTTTTGGTTTGTATCGTAAAACTTAATTAAAGAGTATTAAATTAAAAAAGACCATTAAAAATGGCGAAAATTCTGTCCTGTTACGGTAATAATTATATGCACAACCTAACTAATAACCTACTATTCCCAAATGAACTGCCGAGTTAACTCGGAGAATCGGTCATTACTCAAAGAGTTGAATTTTTTACACCTACACATTTGGAGTTTTGGAGCGCGCGGCATCATCATTTTCCCTTTTTTCTCATTAATTTTATTTTTATATATGAGATTTTCTCCTTCCCTTTCACAACACACACTTCACTTTCATCTTCTTCTGTGTGAGAGAGATTCAGTCATGGACTCCATTGATGAATTCTTGAAGCAGTGTGAGCAATCGGGAGACGAAGCCTACATTGCTTTCAGATCGGTGTTGGAGAAGCTCGAAAATCCATCAACTAGAGCCCAGACTAGAGTCTTTCTCTCTAATCTCCATAAACGTTTCAATGGTTCGACTGAAGCTTCTGATCATTGCTTTGAGACCTACCATTTTCGTATCCAAGACATCTACCTCGAACAATTTCAAGGTATTTTCGCTCGTTTCTTCTCGATCGAAGTGTTATTTCCGATTTGACTTTGTCAAAGCTTCGCGATTGTTGATTTTTATATTCGATTCCATTAGAAGATTGCGATTAGAGAGTGGAAAAGGATTCGTCTTACGAAAATTTTGTTCTACATGAAGACCAAAACTCTTTTCTAATTTCCTGGATGTGATGTAATTATGTAAATTAGTTAGTAGAAGATACTATTTTCTTGACGATTTTGTCTGCTCTGAGATGATCCTTTTAATTTTCATCTGTAAACATTTTGATCTTGCTCATGTCTTAATGGATCATCACACTCCATGTAGTCGTTATTGGTATGCTAAGAATATATTAGTGAGCGTGATATTGTGTTATAAGTGGATTAGTCCTGATGAACAGTAATCATTATAAGTGTGTTAATCTTCCATGCAGTATTATTCTTCTAATTCAGAGATTCGTTATGCAATTGACAGGTTACCAAAAGAGGAAAAAGTTGACAATGATGGTGATTCCGAGCATTTTCGTTCCTGAAGATTGGTCCTTCACCTTTTATGAAGGGTTAAATAGGCATCCTGAATCCATCTTCAAGGATAAGACTGTCACTGAGCTTGGTTGTGGAAATGGATGGATAACCATTGCAATTGCCGACAAATGGTCGCCTTTGAAGGTTTATTTATCACCTGATCTACTGTCGTTGTGGTGTTGACGTACCTTTATTTCTATCAGTAGTTGAACCGGAACAGTTCTTTGGATGCTGGACTATCATGATTCTTACTGAAATAGTGTCGATATGTAATATAAAACATCTTACTTCATGAAAACAAAACCTTGACTTACTGAATATGAATCTGACAGGTGTATGGCCTTGATATCAATCCAAGAGCAGTAAAGATTTCATGGATCAATTTATACTTGAACGCTTTGGATGACAATGGTCAGCCTATTTATGATGGTGAAAACAAAACTTTGTTGGACAGAGTGGAGTTTCATGTATCAGATCTACTGGCCTACTGTAAAGACAACAAAATAATGCTTGACAGAATTGTTGGCTGCATACCACAGGTATTATATGCCAACATAATTTTGATGTTTGTCATTAGACCATTATGCATGCACTTTGATCGTCGTCTGGTGATAAACGAGTCTTTCTTTGTGTGTTTCTTTTAGATTCTTAATCCTAATCCAGATGCAATGTCGAAGATGATCACTGAAAATGCAAGTGAAGAGTTTTTGCATTCACTCAGCAACTATTGTGCTCTACAGGTTAGCTTTTAACTGAAGTCCTATTTCCTTTTTATGCTCCATACTCTAAAGCATGAGATCTGCTAGTTACTCTGAAGCTTTCTATTTTGTTTCGGTGCAGGGTTTTGTTGAAGATCAATTTGGATTAGGACTGATTGCAAGGGCGGTTGAAGAAGGAATTGCTGTAGTCAAACCTACAGGATTTATGATTTTTAATATGGGAGGACGTCCCGGACAAGCTGTTTGCAAGCGCTTGTTTGAGCGTCGTGGCTTCCATGTTAAGAAGATCTGGCAGACTAAAGTCATTCAGGCAAGTGAATTTATAAATGACTTCCTACAGTATGTTCAGTTAAATTTGAGTTGACTGAGTTTTGGTTTACAGGCTGCTGATACAGATATTACAGCATTGGTGGAAATTGAGAAGAACAGCCCACACCGTTTTGAGTTCTTCATGGGACTTACAGGAGATCAACCGATCTGTGCTCGATCAGCATGGGCATATGGGAAGGCTGGGGGCCGTATCTCTCATGCTCTATCAGTTTACAGTTGTCAACTTCGTCAACCTACTCAGGTTCAAATTATCTTATGATACTCTTAATGTGAGTTTTTGACTGATGATAATTTTTGTTTAACTCCTGACATTTTGATAGGTCAAAACAATATTCGAGTTTCTAAACAATGGCTATAAGGACATCAGTAACTCTTTGGACTTGTCTTTTCAAGACGATGCCGTTGCTGATGAAAAGATTCCGTTCCTAGCTTATCTTGCCAATATTCTGAAAGAATCATCATTCTTTCCCTTTGAGTCACCAGCAGGAAGCAGACAATTTAGGGATTATGTTGCAACCTTTATGAGAACGTACCATCATATTCCACTGACATTCAAGGTGACTATGATGCAAACATTGTCTCTTTTATTTCTATAAGAACCTGTTTTGGGCCATTGGCTTAAATCCTGTGAACAAGACCTTTTTTCTAAGTTCTTCTGCTCCTTCATTAGAATAATTTCCACTTCACTGAACTTCAGGAAAAGGAACGGTACCTAATAAAAAGCACAGAAGTTATTTCAACTCGGTGCCTAATTTTGCACCGATTTCAGTTCTCTTTTAGTTCTTGAAGGGATGCTACTTCCACTTAATTAATAACATTTTATTATCTAGGATCTCCTGCTCTTGAACATCGCACTGTCATAGATATCACGATTGCACATCAGTTATACTCACTAATATCGAGCTTACCAGTGACAATTATTTATTCATGCAATCATCTCCATTATGATGGATTTAGCATTACATAGGAGTCTTAACTGAAAGCAGCTTACTGTTTTATTAAGAAGCTAAAGAATACAGAAGAGGTGTCTATGAATCACTTAAGCTAAAATAGTAAGAATGCTAGATCATTGACCTAATTGGACAAGTTAGGTGAATATTTGATTTGATTGGTGATTTAGAAATTTTCATATGCTTTTATAGATGACTAACCATGTTTCTGCTTTCATGGAAGAATGTTGTTGTGTTTCCTTCAAGGGCTGTGGCTATTGAAAATGCTCTTCGTTTGTTCTCGCCACGTCTAGCCATTGTTGATGAACATTTAACTCAGAACCTCCCAAGGAAGTGGCTGGTGTCTTTGTGTACTGAGGTTTGTAATATTCGATTCACTATCAATGTCTACTCTTTTGCCAATATTTTGCCTAGTTTCTTTATCATCCTTTTCTAAGTTCCTTCACATGTTCTATAATACTTTGGATCTGGTGGGAACAATGCTGATGGTAAGATATCTCAGAAGGAAATATCACAGATGTGTTGTTTTATGATACCTATCTGGATATGAATTGACAAACTCTATGAACCTGTAATGCAGAGCCAAGATACCGATCAGGAATCTGATGTGGTTACAGTTATAGACGCCCCACGGCAATCAGATTTGATGATAGAGATGATTAAAAAGTTGAAGCCTCAGGTTGTAGTAACTGGTCTTGCTAGTTTTGAGGCAGTTACTAGTGCAGCTTTTGAACATCTGTTGGACATTACCGGAGAAATCGGCTCTCGTCTTTTACTAGACATCTCTGATCACTTTGAACTGTCCAGCCTTCCAAGTTCAAATGGTGTTCTGAAGTATCTTTCCAGAACTAAACTTCCCCCACATGCTGCTATAATATGCGCTTTGCTGAAAAATCAGGTGCAGACCTTAATCCATCGACAAAGGAATTGATTTTTAGTTGTACTATTGTCATCTGAAATATCTCTTTATAATGTTTTTCTGGTCATTTCTCACAGGTTTATCAAGATCTAGAAGTGGCATTTGTGATCTCAGAAGAGGACAACATTTTAAAGGCATTGTCCAGGACAGTGGAACTCTTGGAAGGGAATACAGCGCCAATTAATCAGTATTACTATGGTTGCCTGTTCCATGAGCTTCTTTCCTTCCAGCTAGCTGACAGACGTCCACCTAGCGAGGTATCTTGACTTTTCTGTTATTTTCCATTATTATTGAGTTCTATTTCAAGCATTTTGGAGACTTATTCCCTTCCAAGAGTTTGCTTTATGTGTTTTCCCACTTCTAAAGTATCCTTTTCAGCTTACAATATGTTTTTGCAAGGGGATTATTAGACGTACCGGCGAAAATCACTATTTGTCACCGTAACTACGCACTTCGCGTGCGTAGTTGACTGATTTCCAACTACGCATATGGGGTGCGTAGTTGGAGTCCAAGAAAAAATAAATAAAATTGAAAAAACTGAACTACGCAGAAGTTAATTTTTTTATTTTTTATTTTTTATATTAGCTACTACTACGCACCCCAAGTGCGTAGTTGAGTGAGTTCTCAACTACGCACACGAAGTGCGTAGTTACGATGTCAAATAACAATTTCCGCAAAAGGCTATTGGTCTGTTTCCCGTTCACATCTCTGACTGTTTGTACATAGGCCTATTGGTCTGTTTGCAAGGCTAAAATTTAGGCTGTGAAAATCAAAATCCACCCAAAGCTCAACTTATAGCTCCATTATGTTATTTATTGCTAATCCATGCTTGACATTAAATTTGGTAATCATTGAAACTGCATTTAGGTTTAGGCCTTTGAAAATATATTGTCATTCTACGTTGGCTAGCATAATTATTTACCAGTTTACTCTCGTGCCATGTTTGCCAGAGAGAAAGCGGGAAGCCAAATTCTGTTAAAATGATCGGACCTGCTAGCTCTGCTGTTTCAGTATTCGATGATGCCGAGCTTTCAGTTTCAGTAACTGAGATTGAGAACAATTCTTCCCCAATTCGAATGGACGTGGAACAAAGCTTCCTGCCAATACCTTCACCAGTCAAGGCAGCTATATATGAAAGTTTTGCAAGACAAAATCTATCAGAATCCGAGATCGACGTGACAAACAGCCTTACTCGGTTTATCAAGGCTAAATATGGATTTCCAGCAAATAATAGAGTAGAATACTTGTATGCAGACTGTGATCTAGCTCTTTTCAACAAGCTGGTTCTCTGCTGCATTCAAGAAGGCGGAACCTTTTGCTTTCCAGCAGGATCCAATGGAAACTACTTATCAGCTGCTAAATTCCTGAATGCAAACATTGTCACTGTCCCAACAACTTCTGAAGATGGTTTTAAGCTGACTAACAATACTCTTACGAAGGCACTTGAAACTGTACACAAGCCATGGGTGTATATATCTGGACCCACCATTAACCCAACTGGGTTGATCTACAGCAATGAAGAGATAGAGAGTATACTAAACGTGTGTGCTAAACACGGAGCACGAGTTCTCATTGATGCTTCATTTTCAGGGCTCGAATATGACTCGAGTTGTAAGCCATGGAACTTGGAGGCGATTTTGGCTAAGCTGAATTCTCCAGCTAAGTCATCTTTTTGCATCTCTCTGCTCGGGGCTCCGTCTTTGGAGATGCTTACTGGAGGGATGGCTTTCAGGTTTCTGGTCTTGGATCAATCGCTTTTGGTTGATTCTTGCAATAGCTTCACAGGACTAAGCAAGCCACATAGCACCATCCGATACGCAATTAAGAAATTGCTTGATCAGACTGAGCAGAAAGATGGAAGCCTTGTGGATTCTCTTCTAGAGCATAAGCAAATTTTCAAAAAGAGATCTCAGCGCTTGAAGGAGGTAATCCGTCTAACAATACTTGTTATTTTAGTATGTTGCATACTACTTATTAAGAAACTATTAAATTTGTGCATTAATAAAAATAATTAAAAACGACATCTAATTTGAGACAAGCCCGAAAACAGACGTAGTATCATTAGTAGAGCTCTTCATCCGTCCATAACCGGATCTGGATGGAAAATCTATTATTAGACCGGATATGAATTGAATACTCAGATCCGGAGCGATTGGATCAATGTTTTTAATAATTATTTTTTAGGTCCGAAATTGAACTCATTAAAAATTTGACGCATAGTCCAGGCCAGAATTTGAACATTGGTAGCAGGTATTTAAATTTTGGACTGACCCGGACCGAAAATTTTCTGATCCGTCCTAGAAAAACGGCCGAAATGCCAAAGTTGAGTACAATGAAAAAGGCCCTAAAGATATTTTATATTATAAGTGAATATTGATGATATGTATATCCATATTAATTACAAAAATAAATATAAGATTATATATATAAGGGTTGGTGAGCTACCGTTGGACTTTTATGAAAAAAAAATAGTACAATTGGTTCAGACTTCAGAGTCAATCGGGACCAGGCTAATCGGTGCAGGTCCGGCCGGGTCTGGACCGATGAACAGTCTTAGGAACTAGGAAATGTTTTTTTCTCTCATCCTTAGAATCACATAATATGTTGATTTCTTCTCCATCTACGTTTTTAGTATGACGTAACTTATGGTATGTAACAGACGTTGGCGAAAAGCGGATGGGATGTGATCGAGCCAAAGGGTGGAGTTTCAATGGTGGCAAGGCCAGTAGCTTACCTCGGAAAACAACTTAAACTTGAGCATTCACACCAAAACGAGGGCACTGTTGCAAATGGTTTCACAAATGGTTCTACAAATGGCTCATTGGCTCATGAAGTGATTAAGCTAGACGACTCGAATATCCGGGATGCCATGCTGAAGGCCACAGGGATATGCATTAACAGTGGCTTATGGACCGGGATCCCTGAGTTCTGCAGGTTCACAATAGCCTTAGAAGAAGGCGAATTTCAGAAAGCCCTTGATGGCATTGCAAAGTTCAAAGACATTGTGGGTATCTCTAAGAACTGAAAACAGGTTAGTTTGATCAATCAGTAATCACTGATAGTTCTGAATTCTGATTACCATTGCAAAATACTGGAGATGAGGAATTTATGTAATCAGCAATCACTTTGTTGTTGGTGAACTTTGGACATTGATGCAATAACATCTTTTTTTTAATTCCTTGTAGCGAGGAATACGAAGATTGGATAAATTTTGGGTTTGTGTTCGATAAATTATGGTAGACCTATTCCTGTGAGATTTTTTCACGTTTCTATAAGTGTATACTGTATAGTTTTTTTAATAAAATAGACTTATTTATTTTTAACACTTTAAATAATTTTTTTTCTTTTCTTAAGTAATAGTATCCGAGTCCTTGCTATGCACGGGCTTTTTTTAGTAATTTTATAGGAACATGTTTACTTGTTCAAATTAAATTATGTTTCATTAAAATTTTCAAAAGTGTTACAAATGTAAATAATTTGTTATTATTGTTAGAGAAATACTAATTATTTCTTATTAAAAAAAAAGAGTAATAGTGTGGCCTGTATAAATAAAAAAACACCAAATTATGTGCTATAAAAATAGATATAAACTCGATATAAAACCTCTTAAAGTTAAAAGTATATTACAAGTATACTTTTAACCCTCTTGATTTACACAAGTTGTCATTCGATTTACACGAGTCTTCATTCGATTTACACTAGCTCTCTTTGGATTTACACAAGCCCTCTCAATTTACACGATCCCTCTTGATTTACACAAAAGACTAAAATGGATTTACACAAAGTCACGAACAATAAGAAATTTGTATATGCTCGGATTTTCTTTCGATGTGAAAAAATGCCCTGTAAGTTTACTATAATCATAACTTTTAATGAATCGCAAATAACCAAAAGGATGACAGTTGACGCACTCAATAATCCACATATTATGTTACTCATTATTATGCCCTAATTCATGGAAACTTTAGGTTCAATGTTTTAACGTTACAACATGAGTTTTACACTGGGACACAATAAATGATAAATCTGACACAATAAAAACAACTAAAAGTCTTACATTCAGAGTTTCACAAGGATAGTTTTGCTATTTTATGAACACCATCAGTTGAGCAAATTGCAATTAAACTTGCCTTAAGCTTTGTGTAACTTCTTTGTTTTAGTGACAGTATTGAGAGGGAGAGGTGCAAAACTTCGAGATGGAGCATACAAGTGAGGGAACTAATTATTGTCACATTTCTACAAGTCAAGTAGTTTGGGATCACAACTTGAATGTTTTCATCTTGTACAAGTTAACAGAATAAAACTAAAGATACTTGCAAAGTAGAGGTATAAAATTTTACCTTTAGCCTCAACGAGTAACTAATGTCTCCAAAAACAGAGAATTCTTCAACAAGAGACTTAAATATAAGCCTAAAACACCCGTAAATCCAATATCCTTTACCTAAACAAACATACAAACTAAAAACTTCAAACAATAGCTAATTCACTAATAAGAGTGATTTCTATCAAGCATAGATGTGAATGATATGGAACCCACCTACCCGGACAAGCAATCCGATGCCTAGTCTAGTCTTTATAGCAAGCACAATATTTGTATATAAGAAACTAGATCATAATCATCAATCGGAATTTCAAAAACCTTCAACATAACAACGAGCTGATTCAAAGTAGAACGAAAGATAGGTAGGAGAAGGAGATCGAACCTTGAAGGATTAACATGGAGGCAATACTGGCTCTCTCTCCCAACCCTCATTCCATTGACACAATTCGGGTGGTGAGGGAAAAATGATTTACACAAGCCCTCATTTTAACCGCACAAGATTGTTTTTCCCCGCTGCCCTTCGCTACTATCTCCTAGCCTCGGATCGATGCTCACTCTCTCTCCTCCTCCACTGCGGATAATCAACTATATACTTCTCTCGCATTGGCTTCGGCGCTATTCTATCCTCCGATGTCTTCGTCTTCGCTTTCGTCCTCAGTTTCCTAGAAGAAGATAAGTTGGACGAGAAGAGTAAATCTGATAGAAGAAATGAAGGATGGAGAACAAATAGGTTAATTAATTTAAAGAAGGACCAATTTGCCTATTTACTTATTCAAATATTACTCATTAGTTAAGTTATTTTTTTCTTTAAAAATTAATCCAAAAATTCTAAGGACCTAGTTTGTATGCCAAATACAAAAATGTCATATTAGATCAATCTTCTTATTAAACAACTAGTTATATCAAACTGAACCCAAATATTCAAAAAAAAAAAAATTTATACTACAAAGGACCATCTAAAAGAATCTTTTCAGATTATTATTAGATCTTTTTAGTTTTACTATAAGATAACTATTCAAAAATAGCTTTTTTATATGATGAGATTGAGATCGTGATAACATCGAGATCGTAATAATTAGATCATATCTCTTTGTTATTTACCTTTCTGTTTATTCCTAATTATTATTCTCTTATAAATCCTATATAAAGAGGTATCATAATATCAATAAACTATCATTATATTAATTTTAATAATTATACGTCTAAAAAATAATTGAACCGAACTTAAAGCAAAAATCAAACTAATTAAATCGAACCGGCACACCCAAAACAAAAACGTTGCATGTTAGAAGCCATGACTATTCAAAAAGTTACAACTACATGCACATTTTATAGCAGATTGTCACAAATTCGTTCATATCTCTTATTAAAAACGAAACAAAAAAAATGTGTGTATTATTATTTCTCCTACCTCTTGTTCATTTGGTAAACATTATGAACCTCTTCAAAATTTTCATCTAGCTATACAAGTATACAAACCCCACCCTACTATTGTCACGTCACACCAATTGACAGTCGTAAATATATAATTTTATAAAATTACATAAATTTAGATGGTCCTACTAGTTAGTCAACCATGCTTATATACAAAGTAGACGTTAAGACTTGTCCTTTATTACACATATTCGAACCCAAAATTGATTAATTGTGGATGGTAATTTCCTAAAGTATGATGATTGCCTCTCCAAATGAAGGGTTGCTGAATTTGTCGTGCAAGTATCAAATGTTTCTTCAATATGAACATCAACTCTGGGCTTACTTTCATTGAAAGAAGTTGCCAAAATTATTAGTTTTCTGCTCAAATAAACATGGGCATGATGCTTCTTCACATGACACTTAACTTTTTGTTTCTTGGGGTCATGCAATATACTTGCATGTGTTTTTTCTCATGAAAAGAAAATAAGTTTGATATTTCGGACTAACTCAATATATATATATCGGTGTCGGACAGACACATTAACAAGTAATCATAACGAAAATAAAATAATAAGTTGTCACACTATATTAAAAAACAAACAAACATGAGAAGTTAAATGGTTAGGTTTTACAACACTAGCCAGAATTTTGATATATGATAGATTTTGGACTTTGGATATAATAAATGTGAGTATGAAGCCGTTTGACAAAGTTGTAAGAGGAATGAAGAAATAAAGAGAATTAAGGATGTTTTCTTTTAAAAAAAGAAAAGGGAAAAGAGAGTAAATATAAAAAAATGAAATTTCTCACAATGGTAATAAGTTTGTGGAAAGAAAGAAATGAAGGCAACCCACGAGCTATATCCTTTTTCAGCTAAAGGGGCTCGTTTCACTTTTACTTTTCTTTAACCTCTTTCTCTTTCTACTCGAATCAATTCCTTCACTTACTTGTAGTTTATTTATTTATTTATTTTTAAAAAGACTCTCCATGGAGAGACCACGAGCTTTGAATTTTCAAGGTAAATCGTAATAAATTCTCAATTTTACGATAAATAAAAACTTGTGGTTTAGAAAAATATTAAACTTAATTGTATATATTTTTTGTTAGAGTATTTTATAATTTTTTTTTGTTAGAATGTTTTTAAAATAATAATAACTAAACAATGAAAATTAAAAGATATTAATTCCATAAGTTCTTAAAAATATCAAAATTAAAAAAATAACAAGACAATTAATAATATCATTTCATTCTAAAAAGGGGTTTTTGAAATTTAATAATTTTACAATAGTTTAATATTAATTTGTGTTAAAAATAGCTATAAATAAAAATTCATGGAATTAATATTTGATTAACACGTAAACATTAAATTACCCTCATGGGTCGACATAAAATACTGTAGTTTTTGTACATATAATATACTATACAAATTACCTTGTTATATAAAATTTATAAAATTACTTAACATTATACATTACACGGATAAATTGGAGAAAATATCACAATTTTTAGACAAAAAGAACCTGAAATTGTATGAAATTTCAAACATGACTGAATTTCAAAAGTGTAAAAAATAATATTAGGTATATCTTAAGTTGCAAATAGTTTTTCACGAGTAAAACTCATGTTTTATGGTGACTAATGTTAACTTCACTTCTGTTGAGTCTTTAAAAATAAATTATTACTCAGAATTCATCCCAATATAAATTCAACGACAATTTTCTTTCTTGATGAAAAGAGTAATAATACGCACCTTACTAGTTAGTAGTGCAAAACAAACCAGTTACTTTTATGAGTTGATATTTGATGTTATTATCTATAAGGACCTTTCACTTCTACTTGTAATTTACATAACGATCCAAAAACACATTACTTGCTTCTAACATTCAATAAAAGCATCGTTTTTCAGTACATAGCTTAGTGATTAAAATTACTAAATGATCGTTGCATGATGATATCTTGTACAAGTACGAGTTTGATTCCAGAGGTTTAAGTTTTAACCCTTTGCAACATGTCGTTGCTTCTTCTTCTTCTTCCCATGCTAATCAACTATAAGGACCTTTCACTCTCACTTGTGATTCATTCGACTACCTCGTGTTAAAGACTTAAAGTTCGACGTACTGTAAAATTGAGGGTTGAGGGTTGTGACGTACCATGCATCTTGGATTTGTTGAAAGAAAGAGTAACCCGTTGATCGTATGATCTATATATACCAAATTTATTATCCTTTTACAGTTGATTTTAAACTTTCACCTGTACATACAAATGTATATACTTTAGTGAATTTTCATCCTAAAATTAATTAATAATAATTCATTCTACTTTATAATTTTATATACTAGACTCAAAAATTTACAATTTTGAACGCGGAATATTATTTAGTAAGAGAAGATGAAGATGAAATTTATGTGTTTTTCAACTTGTTCCTTATATTGTTGAATATTTAGAAGTTGACCCCACGAAGGCACGAAATACCCTAAATGCCGTAGTTTCAATCCTTTGTAAATAATGTGGCTAGTTTCTTCTTCCCCTTCTTCTATGCTGTTGAGCTTGCATCTGCAATTACTTGCTTTATTTACTGATTCTTTCGATTTCAGTGCTTTTATATCTTCTTCCATTGCAGGACTTTAATTCTAAAAGGATGCTACTAATTTCTCTGATATACATATGAATTTCTATTAGCTTTGCAAATTTACCGTACTGCACTTGTCTTCTCTTGACAGTTAGTAAAATTTTTTACAATAATTCATGAATTTTTATTTATTTTCTTTTTGGCAGTTGCACTGGCTTTGAAAATGTCCTCTCTCTATCTGTGACACTGCGTGGTTGTGTGTCCTCCCCACACTCTGACACAATTGTCCTGCAATTTGGCGTAAAACTTGATGCCTGCTAGTGCAAGCAAAGCTACCAAAACTCATTTCCAATATAAATTTCAAAAATAAATAAATAAAAAATAAAGAGACAAAGCACCCCCAGACACACATCTTTTTCAATCTTAAAACTCAACTGATTCCTCTTTCTCTAATTTTTGAAGAAATAAAAAAAGAAATCTGCTTTTTGTTATTCTCTGTGCTCTCTTCTCACTCTTCTTTATTGCCATCCTCACTCCCTCTACAATACAAGCATAGCTAAATAAGCTCATTGTTTAGTGTGCTTCACTAGAAAAAAAAACCCACCTCAAAACACTCTTCTTCTCACTTTCTCTTTAGCAAACATAAAGCTTCAATCTTTGCTTTCAATTAGGTAAATCACCACAGTATTTACCTCCTTCTTGGTCTCCTTCTACTTAATTATCTATCTATCTATCTATCTTCAAGCACATGCATGTATTAGCATATGATTAGGGTTAAACATGTCAACAAGTATTCTCTTTCCTCTATTTCATATTTTAGTCTCATTTTCCTTCATTTGCATGTGTCAGCATATCATTTTAGTTGTAATTCTTCGTGTGTTTACTGCTACTAAAACAATGGTTTTCTTCTTTGTGTGTGCAACAGGTGCTTGTGAATTTGGGTCAAGGGAGAGATTAAAGTAAAAATTAAGGGTTATTACGATGGGGTTTTTGTTTATCCATTTGAATAGTTAGATTTGCCTATAAAGGGGAAGACAATTGTTTTAGAGTCATAGGAATTGGGTCACCAAAAAAATATCTTAATTATTACTATTTGCCTTTATAGGAATAAAAAAGTTTACTTTAACTATAGTAATTAATCATTAGAACCCTAATCTTGTCTCCGTCTTTAAATACTAGAGAAGCTTGGTAGCTAAGAGAGAAAAGGAAGGTTAAGGAAAGAGAGATGGATCTTCCTAGTCAAGAAGTGGAGATCCCAATGCCACTTAATAGTGCTTATGGTGGTGCTCATGTTCATGTGACAAACATGATCCATCATGTTGATGGCCATGAACATGAGCATCCTCATGAGCCATCACCAAACCAGTTTCATCAAGTTCCTTCATCAAATGGCCCATTACCCATGACCCAAAACCATGAGCATCATCATGACCATGTGATGAGCCCTAATGGAAACAAGAAGCAAGTAATTAGGTACAGAGAATGCTTGAAAAACCATGCAGCATCCATGGGAGGTAATGCAACAGATGGATGTGGTGAGTTCATGCCATCAGGAGAAGAAGGAACAATTGAAGCTTTAGCTTGTTCAGCATGCAATTGTCATAGGAATTTCCATAGAAAAGAAGTAGAAGGTGAGATCTCATCATCATCACCAACATATCATCACCATCTGATGATAAACAGCAGGGGTAGAAAGGTAATTAACTTAAGTCACCATAAGAACATGTTATCATCTCCTGTTGTTGAAGCCTTTGGAGGGTACCCTACAGCTGGTGCCTTAGTCCCTTCAAGTGGTGGGCCACACAGATCAGTACCAATAATTCCTTACAACATTGGATCCTTAATGATCCCATCGGATCAATCTGATGATCAAGAAGAAGGTCCAGGTGCTAATGGTGGGGTGGCTTGCAGGGCATTACCACCACCACCACCTCATCATCATCAGTATTACATTCATCACTCTAATCATCATCATGATCAGATGCTTAAGAAGAGATTTAGAACTAAATTTACTCCTGATCAGAAGGAAAAGATGCTCAGCTTTGCACAAAAAGTTGGATGGAAGATTCAGAAACAAGAGGATTCTGTTGTTCAACAATTCTGTCAGGAAATTGGGGTCAAAAGAAGAGTTTTAAAGGTTTGGATGCACAACAACAAGCATAACCTGGCCAAGAAAAACTCTTTAACTCCAAATGTTGGTGTTTAAAGGAAACATTTAAATCAATAAAAAAGCTAAACATGTTGTACTACTCTTAGTACTATTTTTTAGATTTTTTTTAAAATCTTTTCTTATGTTATTTTAATTGTTTGTTTGGGGTTTGTTTGTCTCCCATGTATTTGTGTTATTTAACTAAGATACTATGATTAAAATAACATGTGGGTGTTGTGTGTTTTAGCCTTTTCAGGAAGATTTGGTCTTTTATGTCTTAGAAAAGTAATTATCAGCTATCATTTTTGTTAATCTTCCTGTCTAATCATTTATGGAATTAAGCACGTGCCTGTCATTTGTATTAAACTACATATATAACTTAATTTTTTGTATTCAGTAAGCTTTTTAGTGTTTATTCTCTTTTTCATCCATGTGTCTCAGTTCTTATGTTCGTTCAAGAGAGAAATAGTTGGTTTAATTTAAGAATCTATTGAATCACATGAATAACATGATGTGTCAACATAATTTTGTTATCAAATCATGCAAATTTCTATTAATTTATAATTTTTAGTGTAACACAGGATATTTAGTTTTTGGTTCAAAAAATATTGTTTTCCCTAATAGAACAAAGAGGAAGTCATAAAAATACCAAGAAGAAAGAAAAAATGCCGTTCAAATTCTCTTGAAGATACAGAGAAGTAAAAAAAAAAAAGAATTTGACTTGGAATAAATAATAATACTCCGTAATAAATCAGTAATTAATATGACACACTGGTACAAATGCTACAATAATAGCAAACTGCGACTCTCACGTGTAGCATTAAATTTCATGGGATGTAGAATATAATTTAAAAAGAATGCAATGTAAGAACGAATTTGAAAGTGGGTGGGTGGGGGTCTTTTTATATTTTTGGTTTTTTAAATTCTTTTCTTGATAAAAAAATGTACGAGACTATGAATTCACATGCACTTCCATTACACGGTCTCACCATAATTTTTATAGAATGTTTTCCAAATCGATTTCCTCGACCTATTTGTTATATTTTTGTAAATGATTTTTCGAAATGGGATAGAACAAGTCAAGTAAGTTATATACAATACAATATTCATATTTATATCTAACACATAAATCAATAGCCTTGATTTGAAAATAAAATTCTTATAAAATAATCAATTTAACAAATTAAAATTGAATATAAATAAAGTTTTTTATTTATCAAATAAATCTTTGAACCAATCTTAGAATCCATCTATAAAATCTTCTAAAAAACATTAATTTAAAAAACCTAAAATGTATCCACTTTATTTATTGAAAAATCTTTCTAAAATGAAAATAATAGGTTGAAACAAATTGCGACCCGGATCACCTGGATATTCTTAAATAAAGCAGGGGAAAAAGTCATTTAGATAGAGAGTAAATGGAGAATCTACTAGCAAACTATCTTTTCCCAATGGAAATCTTATTGAATATTTAAAGTGGGATTCTACTTATCTTACTTCCATCCACATATATAAATGCATGTATAAACCTGAGAATAATATAAACAAAAGACAATGGCATAAGAATTTTATTTCATAAAGAGGCACCAAGCAAAAGGAAATACCAATACCAAAAGAATATATATTGCAGAAAATATTCTCAATGGACCAAACAAATTTGTTTTTATAAATTTTACAAATCATGTAAAATCATCTTCTGCACAGTAGTATCACACTAAATAAAAAAAACGAGGTTGGCAAGGAAATTTACACTGCAAGAGCCATCCTCTTGAAACTAAACCAACGAGCTGTCGACTTTAGATATACATTACTTTCCCTGTGCTATTACGAGCCGTCTCAAGGAAGAACATTTGCGTTGTAGACTCGAACATAGGCATAAATTCAGGTCATGTATTGAAGTATGGGAAGAAAAACATTACCGATATTAGAGCAGAAAAACAAGCCTCTTGGTGTGGCGTAAAATGGCAAACCCTTCATTAGTATGAAATTCTTTGGTGTTCAGTTGATAATCTGAAGAGTATCCGACATTGATATCTCGGCTTGAGAAGAGTGTAATTATATAGGACTAATAGGAGAACCTTAACCACTGAACAGCCGAGCTCGCCCTGGATTAAGGAGTGATTCTGACATCACCCAACCCTACATGAGAAATATTATAGATGATTGTCTTACAGAAGCTTTCACTTGTAAATTGACAAAGTACTGAACCAAACTGGTAAATTTGTCACGAAACAAGCTAACTGGTAATTCAAGGGTTGATTTTTTTCATGATCTCATTTCATCAATCAGTTTGTGCAATATCTTCATTAATTTATGCAAGTTTCTTATGAATATCAATCAGCTGTAAGTTGACCACCACTATATTTCCCTGCAGTTTTCCCACCAACGGGTCAAGCAAAGAACTCTATTTTGCTTGATGGAACTATTCCACTGACGTGAGTCAAATCAATACTCTACCCTAATAACAACCGGTTTGTTAACTTTGGGCTTAATTAACAAGAAACTGAAAAAAAAATGTGACAAAGTTGAAGAGTTATAAGATGATCCTATCTGATCAGAAATCAAGATTGCATATGCATAATTTCCAGGAGTAATTGTAAGTTTGTAACAAGTTGATAGATAAAAGCACGGTTAGTATATACTAATGAAAAGTATTACCCCCTCCGTATCTTTTTAAGGTGTCATACCAAAATTTAGCAGAAGGTGATTGTTTCAACTTAAAAAAAGAATAGCTTATCACCTTAGATGAAGGTTGAGATATCTCAAAGAAAAAGGATGGAAAGAGAATGAGAAAATAATGATTCGTTACACATTTTGTAAAGTCATTTTCATAAATTTTCTGAGTTGACTTATTTTTGACAGATGAGCGTTATAATGTAAGACACTAATGCTTCAAACTAATACTTGGCTGCAAATACAAAAATGTTACTTTAAAATTACCTCTTGTGCAGCTTTATCCTTGAAGATCCCGTATGTTGCTGAAACTACCTTACAAGACCGTGCTACTTGAGACTCAATATCTATAGATGGTTCTGGAGGATCTAAAGCATCCATTTCATTCTTCCTAAGGGAAGGTTGTTTCTTAATTGACAAGCGGATAAAATGAAGAAGCACCTGACCCTGCATCACCCACAAATAAAAAGGAAAATCGGTACTATAATCATCATAAAGATAAAAGTATGGATTTTAAGCACAGTTAACAAATACTTACATGGAATGCTGCTTTCAATATGTCATCAGATTTTGCCTGATCCTTCAGCAATGCATATACTTTTCCCTTGGTAGGATTGTATGTCACCATGTATTTCTCTTTCTGCCATGAGGAAAGAAAACATTTCGTTTTTCTTAGAGTTTAAGTCTGAAAAATTAAAATGCATAATGAAAATTGTATGCACATTGCAGCTGATATAAGCTATGTTTGTCGTAGCTAGTTCCTGAAGGAAAGACACCATACCTCAAATAGAGGCTCTACTGAGAAATATCGACCTGGATCTTGGAATGCATCTTTGAACCTGGTTCCTGCATAGCTCATTAATTAGTTCGAACCAGCAGAGTAACAAATTTTGTATGTCAAGTGATAGAAATCGATTAATCTATACCTAGTTCAATAGGCTTTTCCTTCACCCAGGGGAGAGTGACTATTCTTTCCCTCATATTTCCCTCTCGTAAGGAGGGTACACTACCTGCATGTGATTAAACAGCATACAGATATCAGTAACAATCCAACTGTGGCAAAACACCAGGAACAGTGAATAGAAGAAAATGTGAAGGAAGCTAGAAGGAGGGCTCTTTCTACCTGTCTTAAGAAATGAATCTACTGCAGCCGCAAACCTTGCCCTGTTTAAGGTGTGCAGCACAACTGACCTCACCTAACATTACGATAATATGGATGTTCAGGTAAACTGTAAGCGAAATGATCTAGCAGAGACTGTAAAGTAACCAAGTAGAATCATTGGAAGGAAACAAACCTCTTGATAGGAGCTAAACAGATAACCACAAGATAGGAAGGCAAATGTAGTAACCAAGGAAGGATTTCTTTTTGACAACATAATACTAAGCCCAGTTCCCAACTACAAGGAAAAAAAATAGTCACTCATGTAAGTTACTGTAAGCAGCTAGTAAACATAATGAAACTGACGGAATAAAAATTTAGTAAGAAAAAATGAAGACAGTTGCCAAGATTAACCAACAAGCTTAGGTTGTAAGTCAAATATTTACTCGAAATACATTTTTTAATTCATAAATAATCAAATATTAACCAACAACATAATTGCAACTTATGCAACAAGCAAAGTTTCAACATATCTCTGATTTCCACAATAATTCCTAGAAACATAGGGAACACAATCTTCTGTTGTTACAGACAGGCCTGCGCAAAGGATGGATGCAATAACAAAAAGTTGTCATTTAATCCTCTGGGAAGAACCAAGGCTTAAGAGAATTACCAGGTCTGCAATATTGCTCACACACTCCCCCTTCGCAGTGACATCTCCAATGTTCTCACCCTTGGCAAAAGCTTTATATATCGGAGTACGAGTTGATGTCGATGTAACTGCGGCCACATTCTATCAAATAGTCGAATAAATAGGTCAGTACTAGACCTAATGATTACGATACTGACATGTGTTAAGTTCGTGTCCACATATCTTTTTCAGAGCAAAGCAAGGATATCCCACATTTGTTGTCTTTGGGAGGGAGAGAGTGCATGTCATATACAAAATCATGCCTAGGGTTGTTCAATTTTAGGTCCGGTCTGAAAATTTAAACCCACAAGGCCTGCTACCCAAATCGAAGATCCAAAAGGTCCACATATGTTGTGGATTTGGGTTTGCAGTTTGCTTCGGTATAGTCTAGAATGGGTCATTATTAAAAAAATCCAGAGGCTCGGCATGAGTGAACCAAGCCCAACTCGCCTCGACCCTAGTTTATTAGGGTCGGTCCTCAGTCCGAGTAAAATTACCGAGTTGGTACAAACATGTTTGGAAAGATGGACAACTATAAATTCATGTCATTTAGAAAAGTAATTCACTAAGGTATAAAGTGTGAAGTATGCATCGATGCACATTAAAAAAGATTTATACAAAAAGTTAAAATTATAGAAACGTGATAAAAATAGCGGTGACGAACTGTTGAACTCCGGAATTTGTGCAAAAAAAAAAAAGAAATTCCCTTTCTTTGAATGTTTTTAAACTCTACTTGAAATTTTGAAAGCATCCTATATTTACTGAAGGAAGGTAGGGTCGGTTCTCAATCCAAATAATTTGTGAATTCAGGTTCTCAAAATAAATTCATTCTTCTTGAGCAAACCTAATTCGACTCGAGTCTAGTTTACTAGGTCAGCCTCAGTCCAACTAAAATTGGTATTCGAGTTTAGAGTCGGCTAGGTCAGAGTTCGTGCTGGACCAATGAACAACCCTAATTGCAATTGCATTGGTATTATATAAGCTCATACTTAATTGTGTTATCACTATATAACCTTCCAATGTATTGCATTAAAAAATATACTTAAAGAAGAGGATGGGTCCTTTTCTTTTATTTTTTTTGACAGCCTTCCTATTTGCATCTATGGAAGCAATTATACCTTCATGACATTGGCGGCACAAGCCAAAGGCAGAAATAAGTGTGGAACAGCTGCAGTTGCCAACTCTACACCAGCTCCCAATTCCATTAAGAGATCACCGGTAAATCTAAGCTGAAGAACATAACTTCCATGAGTTAGTATCATTCTCATTCAAAAATGATATACATGACAGAAGGTTTACTTAATAAATATGGTGTAAAGTCAAGTAAACCTATTTAACCAATTCACCCTTTAAAATCTTGGAAGTCAAATGAATGGCAAAAGGAAAAAGGCATGTTACTTGTTTCAAATCATAGTCAAACTTCTTCCCTTGCCGAGCAAACAACATTTTTCCAATTCGTCCTGCACCATCCTACACATGCAAATTGTTTCAATGAAGCGAAATCAAAAAAATATATAAAAACATCAAGCCAAAAGGTGAGACCTTTGGAAAGTTATGCTGCAGAAGAAAAGGCAACCAATTGAACAAATGGATTCATTTAGTAATCCAGAAGTGTATAGAAGAGATCTCAATACAATCTACCAGAAAGAACTATATAATTGGTGATTTATTTACCTTGAGGATCCAGTTAATTGCAACAGCACTTGAAGCGGATCTATTTCTGGAGACTCCAACTGAATTCAACAGTGTCTGTGTAGTGAAAACACCCATCGCTCCACCAAAAAAGTACTAGAAAGCAATGTCAATGTCAACATGATTGAAGAACATACAGAAAAAGGAGACCCACCCTGCGTCTGATCTAAAAAATACAGGTTACGGTTTGACAAAAAAGAGGGAAGATCCTTGAAAAGTAGATTTATCATCATCTTATTTGCAGCTTTATGAGTTGCAAATTGCAGAGTAACCTCAAGACCATATTCATTTGGAATAAATTCTGTACGAGGACTGACAGTACCTTCAATGCTCTCCATGACATATAAGGCACGTACGATGTGGTGACGCTATCAGGGAAACCTTCAGGGACCACATAGGTTCTTACGAACGAAATCAACTCCTGCACAAACAAAAGACGGTTTGGCACAAGACTGTAAATGAAACTTTTCATCAGTGACAGTATTTCAAATATTAACACAATTTATGTAATGAACATAATCTGAAGACATTTCAAATTATTGTACATTTCGTTAAGAATCGGTCATAAATTCATTAGACCAAACAAAGTAGTGATTCTTTCACACACAAAAAGCACAAAATAGATTCCTCATATGGAATCTTCATATGAATCTGAAATCATATCCCAATTTTCCCTCAAACAAAGAAACTTCCGCCGATTATCTAAGATAAACATAATGAACAGTATACACGTTACAGTTAGAATGAAACACATTATGCTGAGCTTAATGCAACAAAAGCAGACGCTCGAAAATAATTCACAAAATCACATTGATCAAATCAACTATCAAAGACATTCAGTCCTCAAACAAGCGAAATAAGCTAGAATACCGAACGAAATTGTAGTTTAGAAGACGTAGAGCATACATCAAGAGGATTTAGCGGAGTCTGCAAACCAATGGCACGAATGGAGCCTTTGTTCTTCAATTTCATAGAAGAACTCGGACCGCCATCAGGAACAGCCATGTACTTCCACCTACGGCCATCGATCTCTTCGCAACAAATCAATCTCAAGCTAGAGCTAACAAATTCGTCGTCAATGAGGCTTCCAAGTCGAAGACCGACATTCTTAGAGCTCTGATCCAACTCCAATGGCGGAATTAACGAAGACGGAGAAGCCGATGTAGAAGGCCGGCCGGATGAGGCCAAATTGGCGCTGATTCGAATCGTCTCTCGGACTAGAAGCTGTGCATCTTGCGCAGATGCAACCGTCGATCGAGGCGCCGACGGCTTGACGTTGATCGGCGCCATTGAAGAGTTTGAGAGCGAGAGAATTGAAGCAGGAGGGTTTGTGGGGGTTGGGCAGCTTCGGTATTTATGAAGGGCGGAGTGTTCGATAAGAGAGAGAGTCGCAGAGAATATGACTGTCAAATCAAAAAGGAGGTGAGGGTAGGCTGGTAGCTCAACGTTTAATAGGATCGTCACATTTTATTGCCATGAAACAACTTTACACGTATGCCAATATTTTCTTTAAATTACACAAAATCGCCCAAAACGATAAATTACGCAAATGACCACATACCACCACTTTTTTGCGAAGGGGATACGAGTATACGACTGTCAAATCAAGGGCTGAGATCCTCTCATAATTAATGGCTGAGATCTTCTCATAATTAATGAGGGTAAGAAGGTAGTTAATTAAAAACTAAATTTTTTTGAAGCTAATTAATAGGGGAGAGAAATAATGTAAATCAAATCTCGATATTAATCTTAAAAAAAAAAAAAAAAAAAAGTAACAGATCTTTTGACGTTAAAACTTTTGATGATAAAATTCATATATTTTTTAATTAATAAATTTTTAAATTAATTTTCAACCTTATATCGTCTCCCACAATTGACGTCGTCTATAGTGCTTCTTTCAAGAAAGGATTAGTATCTTCAGCCTCATGCAAAACACCATTCGCTTTAATTTATTATAGGTTAGTTATGTTCATCTTTTTTTTTTCATTAATCAACTCTCTTACACCATTGACTATCTACTGATTTATAAATATCTTTCACTATAGTGCATTGCCTTACGAGTTTTATATCATTGGCTTCACAACTATCGATCTGTATGGATATATCTATGAACCGGATCCCTCAAGTGGCTAGAAAATTTGATTCGGAAGAGGTTGTTTGGGGTTTTGGCTAGAGTATGGAGACGTATAGGTTTTAATGTTCGTAAACAATATACAAACAAGAACAAGAAGGAAGAGGTTACTTCAAGTAGATTTTCTTGTGCAAAGGAGGGGTATCGTGAGATTGGTAACTACATATTAGATATAAAACAATAAATATAATTATAAAATCTACAAATAAAATATGAAATGACAAAATAATGTTCATCTATATTTTTCAAGTAATGTGTACTGTACATTTTAGATATAAATTATAGTACGAATTTCTTATCAATGAGATTTCAACATAATCTTCCCAAAAAGAAAGGAGTTTTTCATATCCTTCTGTGAAGCGTACGAGCACGTCCTCTGTCAACCCCCACTGTGCTTACTTATGAATAGATGGTCTTGAGACTTACACGGTAATAGACCATCAGCTTAAAAACATTCATCCCTGTGCTTGCCAGTCATAGATGCCTTATGAGTTTTCCTGAGTCCATATGTATAAACAATGATCTTGAATCCTTAGAATCCATTTTCTTTCCTTTAACTTGATTATCTTTGTTTTCCCTTTTTATTTTTTGTTTTGACTTTCAATCAATAATGAAAATTGATTGCGAGTCCTTTAAAATTCTTTTAAAACCTTTTTGATTTCTTTCCCATATCTTTTTCAACCTTCTTCTTATTCTAAATCTATCCTATTTTTAAACACTATTGTAAATTAATCCTCTCAGTCCCTGAGATCGACCTTGGAATACTTACCTTTATTGTGATTGACTCATACATTGTGGGTTCGCTACAATTTGAGTGTTTATTTCTTGTTTTACAAATTTAAAGCATACCGTGGTTTTTAGTAACTTATAGGTCTTTATCATTATTGATAAAGGTTTATAGGAGTGTAAAAATAGCGAACAATGATCTCGGAATCAAAGCTATTGAGATCGAAGGAGACTTTTTGTCCGTTATCAATGCGATCAAACAGATCTGGAAACCTCCTTAGGAGTTAGATCTGTTACTGGCGGATATTTCTAATATTCTTTTGGGTTTTCTTCAGGTTAAGATCCGACATGTTTTTAGAGAGGTGAATGGTGTGGCGGACCTGCTTGCTGAGTTGGGCAACGATTGTCTCCATCCGTCAAGTTCGTCCTCTATCCAAGTCGATGAGCTCATCCGCAAGGATGTTCTATGGTGGAATTCTCGAGGAGATAGACCACCCTAATTTATTACCTTATAGTATAAAAAAATAATAAAAAATAAAAACTTCAACTCTTTATTTTCTAAATAATTCCACGACAAGCCATTTATACATTGATGGATTAATGCTAATACAGTTCTCATGCATTGTACATACGTATCATATTAATAAATACACATCACAACTAAGTTCATAAAACACACACATATGATATGATAATTTTATTCTCCGATTCTTATTAAGTCTTCAAACTATATATATAGAACTAACTCAATCTACATTCCAAAGGTAGATTGAAGGTACTTAATCACAGACTTATCAAGCTGAAAAGCCTTGGACAAAACATCAACGGAAATAAGCGGATTTGATCCGAATGTCGCATTAGCTATCGATGTTACTCCGGGATCTTGGCTACTAAATGAGACAAGCAAAACCGCGGGTGTTTTGCCAACGTTTAACTCAAAGTGAATAGTACCTTGTGGGAATACAAAAACATCTCCGGGATAGAGAACCTTGGTGAAGAACTTGTTTCCTACATTTGGGATGTTCGAGGAAATAAACCCTACGTAGACAACACCTTCTAAAAGAGTAGTAACTTGGGTGCCACGTGGGTGAAAGTGAGGGGGGTTAAGGCCATACGGGGCAAGGTCAACACGTGCAACTGATACTCCGAGTGTGTTCAAGGCTGGGAAAGCCTTGACATCGACTCGGGTCACGTTGGATCCTACTTGATTATTTGTGTTTCCTGCAATGTTTAGGCCTCTGAACAGGAAGTCATTTGCCGTAACGTCGTTTGGGTTCTTGCATAACTTTCCATTCACGAACACTGCCCAAAGCATAAACGTAAACACATAATTTTTAAGATTTACATAACATGATTTAGAATATTAAATTACTTTGAATATATAGGGTTCGTTTAGAATTGTTAAGAATTATTCACGAAAACGGAATGTTGACGAAGCAATTAAAAATCATGTTTGTTTAGCGCCTAAAATTGATTGTTAAATGTATTTTAACACCTGAAATTAACATAACCATTTTCATTTCATTTACCTACCCTTAACCGTTCTCATTCCGTTTTATTTCAACCCTCTAACCAAACAGACACTAAGGGTTATGTTCAATCTCTTTTAACATTAAGTGTCTGTTTCATGGTGTGTTGGAATAGAACGGAATGAAAACGGTGAAGGAAAAGAGAATGAAATTGAAAAGATTTACTTTCATGTTTTAAAAAAACATTCAATATTCCATTTTAGTCACTAATTAAACATGATTTATGATTAATTCGAAATCACTCTTTCTTCGGGATGATTTTCAACGATTCTAAATGAACTCTAAGAGTGAGAATCAATTCAAATCTTTGAAAATATAGCGGGTTATAGGTTCGGAAAGCTATCAAAAGAAAAGAGAAAGAAAAACAAAATTATATATAAAAAAGTCATTTTTAGAAACTCAAACATATAAACTCGGTTTAATAGGTCACCGATCTTATATACTAAACTTCATAGATACTTATTATGTACTACAAACTCAAACATGTAAACATATAAACTCAGATGTTTTATTCTAAACCAATTAGCACAGAAGTCTTAAGTATACCATATACTTACATCCATTTGTAGGATCATTCGTGGCGACGCAGAAGTCTTGGAGCTGAGTTGGATCTGAGGCGTAGGAAACACAGAGAGTTGCTAATAGGACCGCAACACAACTAATTGTGCGAGCTGCCATTGATGTACTTCCTCTAAGCTTATGGTCAATTTCAACTTTGTAGTAATACAAGGATTAAAATGAAGAAGAACGCTAAAGATGATGATAGATATGCATTTGGATAAGTGTATTTATAGTGTATTTCAATGAGTTTGAAATTGTCTTTGGCCTATCAATTAAGGAACCAAATTCAACTAAGAACAGCTTCGAATAATTGACCACTTAGCTTATTAATTTCTTGTAGTTAGTAGCTGAGTTGATTAATCTTGTTGAATAAGCACTAACAAAATCTATTTTGTCATAATTAATAATGAATAGTTTTTTTTTTGAAAAAGAATTAATAATGAATAGTTATTAGCATATTCTAAGGCAAATGCTAGTCAACTATTGAATTAGCACAATCGTTCAACATAGAATGTTTTTAGTATGATAGTTTTATTATATATATATTTTATATTATCCATATTTTGGCGTCTAGAAACCGTGATAACTAAGACCAGTTGAGAGTAAGATCATATGTAATGATTTTTCTAAAAAAAAAATGAAGAAAGTATACTATTATTTATTCAATAAGATAAATTACATTGGACCTGTATAAATCCGTCCGGAAAAAATATGGGTATGAAAAGCTAGTTTGACACGGATCCAACTCAAACTTTTTCGCTATATTACTCAAAAGAATCGACGCAGCATTTTCAAAATTGGACGGGTATGGGTAAACGTTTTTGCTTACAAGACAACCCAACCCAACCGGTATAATGTTATACATGTATAATTATTTATCTTTATAATTTAGTACGTTTTGAGTGTCACCTACTCTTATTTTTCATTTAGTTTGTTTTGATTTTTTTGACGAGTTATACTCGTTTGTAACAAGATCGGAAGGATAATTTGACCGAATTGTACTTTTTGTTTTTTCACGTATTTAGATTTTTTTTGGTATATTGATTGTTGTTGAACTCGTTAATAATGTACTTGTAGACATAACTAGAATGAAAATTTGTATTAAATACATTATATTACTTGGTTTGTATGATAAATCAAAGAAAAGAAAAATGTACAATCATGTATATACGAGTTAGGCCGACAATCCGTTTTTTATTTGGATGGACATGGACAACCTTTGGAACCGAACAAGATGGACCAGGACGGGGCCCACCTTATGAAATATTTTTTAAAAAAATATTTCATATTAATTATGTTATACTTTTATATATGAGAAAATATTTGCAAATGTTCGGAAAATAAACTATTAGTGTAAAATTATTAGTATATATATATATATATATATATATATATATATGTAAATTTATATTTTATTGGTGTAAAATTATTTATATTTTGAATAAATTGTCATTGTATTTGTATTTTTTTTAATTCATTTGACCGGTCAAGAGAGGACTCTAAGTATTCATTTGACGGAGATTATAATTAAGTTAATAAATATTTTATTTTATTTTTTTAATTCTTAGTCTTGTTTGAACATTTCAAACATCAAAATGTCACAACCATCTACAATTCGTTAAAATAATTAGATTCAGTAAAAATAACATAAGTAAGTTAACAAATAAGAGAAACCGTTGGTATATAAGCCCAAACACTACTAAGCCTGCATAGCCCAATCCTTAGACTACTCCACAGAAGCCCAAAACCTTTTAGGCCTTGTTTGGCACTTCACAATAAAATTGAAATTGCATACTTGTATAAAATTGGAGTAATTTAGATAAATGGACATTTTATGATTAAATGGGGAATACTTTAAGTTTTTTAGTAATATTGTTGTTAAATTCGAGGCGTGTTTAATAATATTTGATTTGTAATTATAGTTGTGGTTCATAATTGTGGTTTTCGAGTCATTTTTTTTAGATTTCGATTTTCGAAATTTTTTTAAAATAAATACGTAGAGTGTTTAGCAAAAAGAGAGTTACGAGTGTTTTAAAATAATAAGAGACACAAATATTTCTCCCTTTCCATGTGTATGTCACTAAAAACTTCTCTTTGTTTGCCTTCATATTGTTTTCTCCCTCCTAATAATCAGTTACAAGAAAGAGGCAATCTTATTTTTCATGATTGAATTTTGACGAAAACTTCTCTTTGTTTCTCTAGGGTTCCAAGAAATGTCAACCATATAAATAGTACGGTTGCTTCTTTATGCTAAACTATATTAAAGTCCTCCTTGTAGACTGGACTTATACAACCGATTAAAGTTACTTCCATGGCTTCTTTAGGGTTTTGAACCATGTAAATGAGTTTAGCTTAAAATTTTCGGTTGTGTGTCACCAAGTTGATGAAATTGAAATATTTCATTTGATGAAATTTCATCGAAATTGAACGATTAAACGTGAAAAAGTCCACCTTTGCGAGAAGAATCCGAGAAGGAACAATCGGCGTTGTATAACGGAGAAAGCTATCAAGGTTTGATTTCAACCCTCTTTCAGCCACCATGTTTATTAAAAGAATAAGAAACGTTGCAAAAAACATAAGAGATTGAGAGAGAAAGAAAGAAGAATAGAGGAGACATGTTCTCCGCTACCCTCTTTCCTAACGATGAGCTTTGAAAACAATTTTCCATCAAAGAGGGGGATTGAAAAACTCAAAAATGAAAAAACGAAAAATACCGATATATTACAGATTGGAGGAGGAGAAGAGAACAAGGAACAGACATGGAGGAGGAAGGTGAATGAACGACAAGGGGAAGGAACAATCAATATAGAGAAAGAAGGGCAAATAAGAAAACTACACTCTTGAATCTACAAGAATCTAGTTGGGAGAAGATTTATGAAATCTTGTATTCAAAGCTCCTTAAAGACGTCCCAAAATGCTAACCTATTTTTCAACCTCAAACTAAATAGGGTTAGTAAATAGTGGAGACCACCCCGAATCTTGAAAAAAAATCCTAACGCGCCTTACTAAACACGCCCTTAATATGTAGGTTTTCTTAGAAGATTAATTTTCAATAACTTTGAGTGAGAGGTTTTTTTGGTTCATTTTCATTCATATAAGCTATTTTAATAATTCAATTTATAATCTCTATCTTTTTTTTTTTAGAAAACAAATCGCTAACAAATTTCATTGCTATCCAGATCCGACTATAACAAAGAACTTAAAGGTAAAGGAAACAACGAAAGATCATCCCAAACAGTTAGCAAAGTTGGACATATAGAAAATATGCTCCAAATAATCTAAAAATATTCCCTTATAGTCTCTTACCTAACACAACCTATATTTTTAAATCAACTGAAATTGAGTTTTTAAAAAATAGTCAAGTCTAATTTGGTAAAAAAAAAAATGAGGTTGGATCTACCTTTTGTTACAAAATCCATGTTTATGGGTTTGTTTGAGTTTTAATAAACATGAGTGTTCATGCATACGAACGTTGAATCACATAAGCAGTTAAAGACATGTACACAATTGATTAGCATTTACTTTCATTAACGCGAGCGTTCATTCACAATGTGAATGAGAAAAACGGAAGCGAATGTAAACCTGAAAACGAGCACCATGCCATGAACGTTAATATTTTCACGGTGGTGTGATCATCAAATTTTCAAGAAACATGTGCATAAATAATCAACAATGGATGAACATAATCGAATAAAATTTTCTTGCTTAACCAACTCAAATTATTTTTTGTGTGGATGATGATCGTATTAAATGCATAGATCACATAATAAATCATTATTTTTTGTTGATTAGAATGTAATATCTTTTTGATATTATGGTATAAAGTTGCAAAATTTAAGCCTTGTAGTAATATTCGACGACTCTTAGAGGTATCCAATACTTTCCGTAATAAATGCTTATCTCCAAAACCTGACCATATATATATGAACAACTTGTTACGGAATAAATACTTGTAATACTTAAGCAATTGTTACTTTTCATCATAAGGACACTTTTTACCGTATGGTATAAAGTTGCAAAATTTAAGCCTTGTAGTAATATTAGACGACTCTTAGAGGTATCCAATACTTTCCGTAATAAATGCTTATCTCCAATACCTGAACATATATATATGAACAACTTGTTACGGAATAAATACCTGTAATACTTAAGCAATTGTTACTTTTCATCATAACGACACTTTTTACCGTAAGGTCCATTTGCACTAGAACTTAACCCATATATAAATATAACAATATAACATGTAAATGTTCAATTACAAATTATTTATATTGTAAACAAAAGGTCTATGTATTTGAACATTTTATCTATTTGATTAGTCAACGCTTAATCCCGACTAACCAACAATCAACATTATGCATGATCAACGGGATGAAATACAACTTATTTTTATTGGCGGACAATATTTTTCACTTTTAAAACCCTAAGGGCCCTTTCTTATATGTGTACATGAGAGAGAGAGAAAAAAATTCATCTCAATTATAACTAGATCCAGTTTGGACTTGAATCGTTTTCAAACAAGATAAGCTTGAGCATGTTAATCGTAGAACAACCCTATATATGTGTGCGGACAATTCTTTTCAATTTTAACCTTAAGGTATATATATATATATATATATATATGAATGAGAGAGAGATTATACTAATTCTAATTAAGATTATAATCGATTCAAAATCGGATCGTTTTCAAACAGGATAAGGTTGAGCATTAATGTTCAATCTATGTATGCATGCTTAATAATCGCAATGAAAATAAAAGTAATCATGCACACGGCGACGGATCTAGAATCTAGGGGTAACGGGGAACTGTGTCCCGGATTGCGACGTAATTTTGTCTTATGAAAAAAAAAACCCCTCTTCTATTAACGGATATAAACATATAATACATAATGTTCTGCTAGCTCTTTTGGCAGATAGGGCGAATGAGGTGTCTAGAGGTACACGGTCAAGTTTTGAGAGAAGCAAAAAAGGTCTTTTTTATTTTATAGATTTTATTTTAACTGAATTCATTATTTCATTAACTTTTAATTAATGCAATCAAATTAAAATAATTTTTAATACACCAGTTTATCAACCATTAATTAATTTTATTTATAAAACACAATTTTAAAATTAAAATACAAAACAAACCTTCTTGTTGTATATTTTTATTTCTGAAAAAATATACATACATTTACAAACCTTATTTTTGTATATTTTTATTTCAAAAAATATACATATATTTAGACGGATATTAAAGAAAGTTTATTACTAAATTCACTCTTACTTAATCAAATCGATACAATATAATTTCAAACACAATAATTATCAACCACTATCTAATTTATTTGACAATTATAAAATAAATTTAAATATCATCAAAGTAAAAATGTATTAAAAGTTCTAACTTATAGTATGAAAACTTAAGTAATTTTTTTTATAAAATTTAACTGATTTTAGTGTATAATTTCTAACTTCTCTTATAAAAAAAAATTGTACCACTACAAAAATTTTCTGATTCCGTCACTGCATACACACCAATGTACGTGTAATCATGCACACCGATGTTTGTGCTCATCGATAAACATAAAAGTACACCTATTGTATAACACGAGCACGTCAAAGTTATGCATACACATGTCCATGTTATATCATCTATTACAACTGGTATTGGTGATGCCCGTATTAGACTCGTCATTATTGATTTGATCATCCTCGCCGACATTTAAATGCTCCAAACTCACTTTTATTCTCTTAATTACGAATAATGAAAATTTAATATGTTTGCAAATTATTAATTGAACTGATGTAGACGTTCAAATTCTTACTAATACCAAATATGACAATCAATTGAAGGATTGAAGATCTATATGCATTGGTTTAACTTTATTGGGTCGTCCATTTGGGTTTATATTTTATTTGTTATGTTTACCGTTTTTCCCTATATATATGTCTATATAAATAATATTTTATCGATGAAATAAACAAGCATTCGGTGGCGGCGGATATCCCGTCAACTACCAATACTTTACAATCGATTTCCACCATCAAAGAAAAGAAGGGAGGTACGTCAAGTTCTCATATTATCTCTTTATTCAACCCATATTGGCGTGTTATTATCGTCAACAAAATAAGGAGAAAATAAGGGAGGGAGGTCCATGGAGTCCTCGTAACATCCTTCTTTAACAAGAAAACAAAGAGAGAAGGGAGGAGATTCATCATTACATCTCTTCGCTCAAACAAAACATAGAGCAAAGAATGGAGGGAGATCCATCAAGTCTTTGTAGCACCCCTTCGCTCCAACAAAAACAAAGAGGGAAGGAAGGGAGGTCCATCTAGTCTTCATATCATCTCTTCGCTCCAATAGAACAAAGAGAGAGGAATTCTCATCGTATCCTTCCGCTCAAACAAAAACAAAGAGAGAAGAGAGGAAGGTCCATCAAGTCCTTATAACATCCTTCACTCAAACAAAACAAAGATAAGGAAGGGAGGGAGGTCCATCATGTCCTCATAGCATCATTTCGCTACAACAAAACAAAGAGAGAAGGAGTCCATCAAGTCCTCGTAACACCCTTTCGTCCCTTCAACCAAACAAAGAGAGAAGGGAGGGAGGCCCACCATGTTCTAGGACGCTAATCTACATACGTCCTATGACCCAAAACCTACTCTAGGACGCTAATCAACTTGTGTCTCAAGTTTGAGTTGTTGAATCACACCTCCAATTTGAGGAGAGTCTGTTGGACCATATAATCAGGCTTATCCGTTTTGTCTTTTTTATACTTGTCAATATAAACAATACTTATCAATGAAATAAACAAATAAACAAGCATTTCACTCACAAATCTCTACAAACTTCTTATAAGATATACATTTTAACACGAGATTGAATAAGTGCATGCGTAGTTAACACGAGATTGAATATATACGTGCATGAGTAGTTAGACATGACGACACGAGTACAATAACTTAGTTGTGCAATGAACACAAATAAATATTAGTATATTACTACCAAACATGACGAAAATAAGTTGTTTAACGTATTCTTTCAATGAACACGAATATAAAAACATATATGTGCACGAGCGTTATTTATATAAACACATGGCATTAACACCTATATTTTTGAACATTGCACGAGTAATTAAACCTTTTTTGTAATGTGCACGAGTTCGGCAGTTGATTTCACATTGAAAAGCACGAGTATAATTTGGTTTTTAAATTCACTACACGAGATAGTAATATCTAACACTTTTGATCATATCATTTATAAATTATAATACATACCTTTTTCTATCAAACCGATTGTTTGGTCATTCACGTACAACTTGATATTTCTTCTTTAGTTATGTAGACGAGAATGCGGGAATGGGGTGTTGATTGGATATACGAGATAATTGTGAGTAATTAATTATGATAGCTGATATATTTCATATCTCATTAGAAAAAAGAATCCATATTTCATTAATGACTACCTATTTTATAAACGCATTATAGCCGTATGTAAAAATATATATAAGAAAAACAACTCTCCTTATAAAAAAAAAATAAGTGGTTACTAATTAATCATGCTTTCAGATTAAAAATAAAAGAGAAAATTTGATGGAGAGTCTCCTTCCTAATTTAATTTAGGTTTTGTCATATCCAATTATTTTAATAAGTAACTGTCATCCTTTTAGATAAATAGGGGAGAAAAATCAAAAATAAAAAATTAGTGAAAAGAGATAAAATTTCACATATATTTTTTGTTGATACTATAAGGTAGGCAATTAGGGAATATCATCTCCTAGAGACTTTACACCCTAGAGCATCCTTGCTAATGAGCTCGTCAATCGCCGGCGAAGACGAACAAGAAGGCAGAAGGCAATCGTGTCCCAACACAGCAAGCTGGTCATTCACACCATTGACCTCCCTAAACACATGACAGACCCTAACCTGACAAAAACCAGCCAAGATATTAGAAATATCAAAAAGGGTTAGGTCCATCTCCTTAGGAGGTTTCCAAATCTGTTTAACATAGTTAATGACAGAAAGACAATTTCCTTCAATTTCAATATTTTTGATCCTCAAATCAAAGGCCATAACCAAACCTTCTCTCAGCGCACATAATTCGGCATGCTAAGCTGATATGTTACCACATCTCCCATAGCCAAGAGAAACTGTCATAGCATCATGATTCCGTAGAATGAAACCATAAGCCGCTCTTCCAGAGTCTTTTTTGGAGCCATCAAATTTTAGTTTAATAAAGTCTTTTTTATGGTATGTCCCATTGAATCTTTTTTGTTTTTCTTAAATTCTTATTAGCTTTAATCTTATGGAGAAACGATTTTTTCCTTTTAAGTTAGTTCCAGTCATTAATCTGATTTCGTACTATTGAGTCGATGTCTTGGGAATCTTTATTGTTAAAGATTTTTTGGTTTCTAGCAAACCAAAAATTTCACCAAACAAGAATTAAATAGATGAGGTCCGTTTCACTTAGATTTTCTTTAAGCCACAAGATCTTTTTCTCAATTTTATTTTTAATTAAGTTAACAGAGTTAATAGCCCTCAATGGATTATCCATAAGGATTCTATCCAAAGTAACCTGACATTTGAAGAACAAATGGTCAGCAGATTCATAAGGATGATTGCAAAGACAACAGTTTATCGGAACCGAGACCTTTTGTTTTTCTAAATTTTCTTTTATAGGTAACCCATTGATAGATAATTTTCACAGGAAATTTTTAACCTTAGGCATACTATCAATTTTCCGAATTATTCGGAAAAGTTTGGAACCCTTTCTCAAATAACCATAGTAAATTGTTGATTTGGTTGAGTAATCACCATTATCCATATGAGACCAACCTTTTAAATTTCACATATAATTACAAGGGTTAGATACTCGATTCAACCTATAAAAAAAGAAAAAGGACAATTAGATTATCTTTGAATTGACTGTTCACCAACAATGACAAACCCTCCCATACTAAATCTTTATACAAACAAATATACCGATTCAACTCATCACGTAGCAAGCTAATTCAAGAACTAATCTTTAACGTTTCAAACTACGAATGTATCAACAATTATACATTATTTTTACCAAAAAAAACAATTATACATTATTTTAAACTAATAAGGACTAAGTTAAACTTTGACTAAGTACATTACTTAATCCAATCTCTTGGAATATCGAACACCAATTCAAAATCTCAATGTCAAATTTTCGACTATAAATTGAATAGCAAACCATATGATTCAAACCATTCGAAATCCTATCTAACTTGCTCTTCATTTCAAAGAGAAAGCCTACATTTCAGAAGAGATTAATTAACCTTCTTCTACTTTTATTTATCATTCTCTTTTATCAAACTATCCTCTGAAACAATGGCAGCTCGTTTGGTTACTTGCTTTGCACTCTTAGCTCTTGCTTCCTACGTTGCCTACGCCACCGATCCTAACCAGCTCCAAGACTTCTGCGTCGCGAACCCTAATCCTAATCGTAAGTATCATAACTTATAAACAATCTATATTTCTCTAATACTTATGATGACATAAAGTATTTAGACTGTGTACGTTAATCAGATTTATTTGTTACATTAGTGTGTTAGTTGGGCTTTTCTGAAAACTATTGCCATTTTATTCAAAAACTACCAATAAACCTTCTTTTTTTTAACCAATAATTTCAATAAGATTTTTCATTACCATGTTTTAGAAAACTCTTTCAAAAGACTACCAAATAAAATACCCATAAAACTAAAATGATTGTCAAAATTATGAGATTAACTATTCCAACACTAATACACCGGATATGGATGAGAGTAATATTATGATAGATAACCTTTTGAGAAATGCTCGTGTTTTACCCTTTTTTTCCTAAACAGATTGAATTAATCGTTAAAAAAATCACTTAATTTTTTTAATAATTTGAATTGACCTACATCTCAATGCAGTATTCGTGAATGGACAATTCTGTAAGAACCCAAACGAGGTCGTAGCGGATGATTTCTTCACCAACGGTCTAAACGTAGCAGGAACCCTAAACAAACAAGGATCAAGTGTGAACCTCGTGAATGTAGACAAGATCAAGGGTCTAAACACCCTTGGGATCTCGATTGCCCGTATCGACTTTGGTCCATACGGGCAAAACCCGCCTCACATTCACCCACGTGCAACCGAAATCCTAACTGTCCTTGAGGGAACTCTATACGTTGGATTTGTTACGTCGAATCTCCCAGGAGGAGGAAACAAACTCTTTACCAAGACTCTTTACCCGGGAGACGTTTTCGTGTTCCCTCAAGGTCTTATTCACTTCCAGTTCAACGTCGGCAACACGCCCGCCGTTGCTATTGCTACTTTGAGCAGCCAAAATCCCGGAGTTATCACCATTGCTAATGCGGTTTTCGGATCAAACCCTCCGATTTCGATTGATGTGCTTACTAAAGCGTTTCAGCTTAACAAGGATATCGTGATCTCCTTGCGATCATCCTTTGCAAAATAAGGTTCCTTGTGTTGATTGATGTGTTAAGTGAAATAATTGGTTTAATGAACGGTTGTGTTGTTTTGAAGTGAACTCGTTATTCTCTATCCTCTATTGTGGATATGTGGGGTTGTATGTTGACTTGCATTTATAATTATTTATTTATGTAATATTAAAAAAAAAATATTTAATAAGATGATTTTTGTTGTAAGTTCAATTCTACTAGGTTTTATCATGTTTGGATGATTTGTAAAAATAGTTTTTGTTTTATAGGATTTTCACAAGAGATATAAACTTGGAGAAGATATAATTTTCTAATATAGCTTACAAGTTACAATCTATACGAAACAACATGTTTCTTAATATCCACAAAATCATGGAGCGCTAAAGACATCAAGCTTGAAGAGAAGAGGAATAGACAAATTAGGATCCGTTTACAAATTCTGTGTTGCGGAAGATCGATGTGTTAATTAAGTATAACATTATTGATAGTTTTCCAGAAGTCATGATCCACCACGTCCTTAGAGATGTTAATATATATCGCTAATAAGCTTGCTTCATCGCGATACGATTGCCCCTTCCTCACATCGACTACCATTCCGGCCGAAAGACCTCATCCGAAATAATGTTTAAGGTGGTCTACTCATACGATATCATCAAGCCTAATTACTTATCATGTAGTATAAAAAAATAAACCGAAATTTCTACGTAGTAGGGATACCACTTTTACGCAAGCGGACCTGAATCCGTGGAACACGTAGGCACGGTATCACCGAGGCGATGACACGGACTCAACCTCATCCCAAGCTGACTTGTATAGCTCGAGCCTTTTTGCACATTGTAGCCTCCTTTCCATTATTGTTCGGCCTGAGTATAGATTTGATTATCTTGTCATGAACAAGAAAGTTCAACATCAGAATGTTCAAATAATCCATATATGATAAGAGATCGAAGATTAACTTATTGTATTGGTATAAAATTCTTCTTATATTTAATATCCATTTCCCATGAGACTATAAACGGTTAGTTTACTAGTGAAAAAATTATCATAAGTATGTGTCGGTAGTGCAAGGATTGAATTTGTGAGTACATAATCTTGCGGGGCATTGTGAAGGGGTACAATGATATTATTGTTCATAATCTTGCGTGGAACGTGGGAAATGGTAGGTTGATTAGTTTTTGGCAGGATGTTTGGTTGGGTCGGCTTTAACTTTGTCTGCCATGATGCCGTTGTCTCCAATGAATAAAGTCATGAGGATTGTTGATGTTTATGATGCGTCTTATGGGTGGAATTGAGGGTATCTTGCTTGCCGAGTCAATAATGTAACTTTGTTGAGGTTACAAGTTGTCCCGCCGCATAGCAGTGATCTTGTCTATGATATTGTTCGTTGGAAACGTAAAAAATCTGGACATTTTACGGTTGCTTCGGATTTTGCTTTTGTTCGGCAGGAACACTACTTTGAAAGTGTCAATCTCGGTTTGTTTAAGTATGTGTGGCAATGGAATGTTCCTGAACGTGTTTAGCTTTTCATGTCGAAGATGTGTTGGGGTAGGCTGCTTATGAATCAGGAACGGTGTAGGCGGCACCTTACAGTGGTGTCGGATTATGATCTTTGCACTGGTGTGTGTGAGACCTCTCTTCATATCTTCAGAGATTGTCCAGGTATGAAACATGTATGGTTTAAACTTGTTCCGGACATGTACAGGGATGCTTTCTTTCTCCTTGAATGAGATGAGTGGTTATTTGTCAATTTAAGCTCTCTTGTATTGAGAATTCTGATATACAGTGGAGAATGGTTTTTATGTTTACACTCTAGTGGGGGTGGCTTTGGAGGAATGAAAGAATCTTTAGAGATAATGTTGGGGTGACGGACAAGGTCGGCCTCATTTGGGCTAAGTACAGGGAGTGTGTGGAGTTTCATAAGTCGCGGCTCGCGTCCGGTGGTCAGTTTTCGGAGAAGAAGGAGGTTCAGGTCAGATGGGAGCCTCATGTGCCTGACTGGGTGAAACTGAACTCAGATGGGGCGTGTAAGGGTAATCCTGGGCCTGCTAGTGTTGGAGGTTGCATCAGGGACCATAATGGGGTTTGGTTATCTGGCTATGCGTCGAATCTTGGAGTTGCTACGGCGCCGGTAGCGGAATTGTGGGGTGTGGCTCATGGTTTGAAGGTTGCTTGGGATGCGGGGTACCGGAATATTCAGGTGGAAACGGACTCCAAGTCTACATGCGAGTTCCTTATGCGGGGGTGGATTCAAGGCATGCGCTCTCCAACCTGGTCATTCTGTGTCAATGCTTCATTTCTCGAGATTGGACCATTGGGTTTAATCATGTTTATAGGGAAGGTAATCGGGTGGCGGATTCGCTTGCCAATTTTTTTTGCCTTCTCACTTCCGTTAGGGTTACACGCTTTAGATTTTGTTCCTCTTGTTACAAGTTTGTTAATCTTGGACGATTACCGTGGAACTAGTTTTCCGTTGGCTATTCGATTGTAATTTCTTTTTCAGTTTGGGAATTGTTGCTCTCTTTTAGCAAATATATATATATATATATATATATATATATATATATATATATATATATATATATATATATATATATATATATATATTTCAAACAACATATACATTCAAATGATTATAAATTTCTATTAATAAACATAATATTCTGCAGTAGGATATTTCACGGAGTAGTGACTTGTGTTTTCTTTGATGATGTTATAGAACCGTCATTGAAAATTGACCCTCATTATATGATATAATAAAAGACAAGTGTAGAATTGTTTATATTTCGTATTCAAGATCGAATAATGTTTGACAATAACAAGCACGTAAAAGTGATTGTTGACATTGTTATACATAATTCCTACCAATTAATATTAGGCTCGGTTTGGACTCGGATTTTTTCTTCAAATGAGATAAGATAGAACATGTTAATAGTAGAACGTGTCAAAGTCTGACATAGACAGACCATAGATGGGTCGTATGCATACAAGCGTACATACGCGTTCGATTCAAGTTCAACTGACAATAAAAAAATTTAAGTAAATCACCGATCTTATATACTAAATTCGAAATGTTCTAACGTGAAAACTCATTATACTTTAACTGTCCTGTACATCCAATTTCTCTAGTCCTCATCTGATATTATATGGAAAAATATAGATGAAAAAAAACAATTTTCCTTATACAATATTCAAGTGGTTACTAATCAACCATGTTCTTAGATTAAAAAAGAGTAAATTAGATCAACTTTGAATTGACTTTCCACCAACAATGACAAACCTCATACCAAATCTCCATATAAACAAACATACCAATTCAACTCATCACTTAGCAAGCTAATTCAAGAACATTATCCTTTAACATATCAAACTACGAAACTATCAACAAATATAAATACTTTAAACTATAAGGACCAAGTTAAACTTTGAATAAGTACATTACTTAATCCAATCTCTTGTAATATCAAAGACCAATTCAAACTCTCACTGTCAAATTTTCGACTATAAATTGAATAGCAAACCATATGATTTAAACCATTCGAAATTTCATCAAGCTTGCTCACCTCTTCATTTCAAAGAGAAAGCCTACATTTAAGAAGAGAATAATTAACCTTAATTATCCTTCTTCTACTTTTATTTACCAATCTCTTTTATCAAATTATCCTCTGAAACAATGGCAGCTCGTTTGGTTACTTGCTTTGCACTCTTAGCTCTTGCTTCCTATGTTGCTTATGCCACCGATCCTAACCAGCTCCAAGACTTCTGCGTCGCAAACCCTAATCCTAATTGTAAGTTTCATAACTTATTCACAAATTATATTTCACTACTATTTAAGATGGCATAAAGTACTGAGACTGTGTTAATAAGATTTTTTTTGTTATATTATTGTGCATATGTGGATTTTTTTGAAAACTATTTGTATTTATATTCAAAAAGCTACCAATAAACCCTTTTTTTTATATACCAAAAATCTCAATCAGATTTTTCATTACCATGTTTTAGAACACTCTTTTAAGAGACTACCAAATATAATACCCATAAAACTAAAATGATTCTCAAAAATTATGAGATGAACTATATCAATATTAATGCACCGGATTCTATCAAAATTCCGATGAGTGACTTCTTAGGAAGTCCTCGCGTTATACCCTCTTTTTCTCCTTGAAAAAATATTAAATAAATCGTTAAAAAAACACTTGAACTTTCTAATAGGTTGGCCTACATCTCATTGCAGTATTCGTGAACGGGCAATTCTGCAAGAACCCAAACGACGTCGTAGCAAATGATTTCTTCACCAACGGTCTAAACGTAGCAGGAACCCTAAACAAACAAGGATCAAGTGTGAACCTCGTGAATGTAGACAAGATCAAGGGTTTGAACACCCTCGGGATCTCGATTGCCCGCATCGACTTTGGTCCATACGGACAAAACCCACCTCACATTCACCCACGTGCAACCGAGATCCTAACTGTCCTCGAGGGAACCCTTTACGTTGGATTTGTTACGTCGAATCTCCCAGGTGGAGGAAACAAGCTCTTCACCAAGACTCTTTACCCGGGAGACATTTTCGTGTTCCCTCAAGGGCTTATTCACTTCCAGTTCAACATCGGCAACACGCCGGCCGTTGCTATTGCTACTTTGAGCAGCCAGAATCCCGGAGTTATCACCATTGCTAATGCGGTTTTCGGATCAAACCCTCCCATTTCGGTTGATGTGCTTACTAAGGCGTTTCAACTTAACAAGGATACTGTTACCTCCTTGCAATCATCCTTTGCAAATTAAGCTTCCTTGTGTTGATTGATGTGCTAAGTGAAATAATTGGTTTAATGAATGGTTGTGTTGTATTGAAGTGAACTTGTTATCCTTTATTGTGGAAATGTAGGGTTGTTTGTTGTATTTATAATTATTTGTTGATGTAATTTTAAAAACTTAAACATTGAATAAGATGATCTTTGTTGTAGTTAAGTTCGATCTTTTTTGCATTTATAACTATTTGTTCATGTAATTTAAAAACCTAAAATACAGTTTGTAAAATTATTTTTTGGTTTTTTATACAAGTTACTTTCACAAAAGAGATCAACTAGCTTACAAACTATACGAAAGCATGTTTCTTCATACCCACGAGATCATGGAGCGGTAAAAACATAAAGCTTGGAGTGAAGAGGTAATAGTCAAAGACGAATTAGGATCCGTTTGAAAATCACTAATTTATTTGAGCGCGCAGTTGATTGAACCCACTTGTTTTTTTATAAGTTTGATGGGTTGGAGAACGAAGTTTATGAAAATCAATAGAGAAAAATGAGGGACTAGGGCTTTTTTGGTTTTATAGATACCAAGTAGGCTCTTCTCATTTTTCGAATTAAAAAAGTCTATGTCATTTTGTAGTTTTTTTTATTTTAACAAGGATAAGGTCGATATTTTGGCTTTTTAAAACAAAAAAAAAATAAAAATAAAAAAACCTAAAATGTTCTCTTCTTCGAGCTTCCCCTTCTCGACGCTGAACAAGAAGCACCGTCTCCATCCATCTCCTTCCTCCATCTCTCCCACCACTCTCTTCCTCCCTCCCTCCCTCCCTTGCACACCACCGGTCCACCGCCTCCTCTTTTTTCTTCTCTCATCTTCAACTTCCAACCACCACCGTCTCCATCTCTTCTTCTCCCTTTTGCACCGCCTATCTCTCTGTTCTCGCTCATAAGCCTCGCCGCCACACAACACCGGGATCCAGAAGCCGGAAAACTCCCCCGGTGTTTCTGTTCTCAGAACGATCTACGATGCCATTCTAGATTCCGTCAAGAACAATCTATTATATATTGTTCTCCCCTATAAATTCTCATGGCTTCTCCAGGCCTCCACTCAATCGCTCAACGTTGGTCAGTCTTCTCCCGATTCGGCGTCGCTCGGTCTACTCCGGGCCCCCGCTCAGTCGTTGGTGATTCTTCTCCTGGTTCGGCGTCTTCGGATTCTCAGTTGATCTATTCTTCTCCAGGTTCGGTGACTTCAAAGTCTCGGTTGATCTAGTCTTCTCCCTTCCCAATTCCCACTCCTTCAAGTTCGAGGCTTCATAATCATGGTAAGTGGATATGTGTATGAGCTTATTTAGACTATGGTTTATGAACTTCTTTCTCGGTTGCTCATGTTCAGTGGAGATTTTGCCATGTATAAGCTTCTTTCTCGTTATGTGTACGAGCTTATTTAGACTATGGTTTATGAGCTTTTTTCTCGGCTGCTCATGTTCAGTGGGGATTTTTCCATGTATAAGCTTCTTTCTCGTTATGTGTATGAGCTTATTTAGACTATGGTTTATGCGAATTTTTTCTCCTAGTTTAGTGGATATGAACCTAAGTAGATTCCTAAAGTTTACTTATTCATTCATGGTAATATGAGCAAACACTACTGTTTTGCTGTCCATCTTGTTGTAGTTGATGAGCCATTGTTGCGTGGCAACGACCATTTGCGGGATACAATACTAGTTCATATGGTAAGATAGACGAGCACATTTGGGTTCTTCATAGTCCTTGGCTTTTTGGTGTTGTATTTTTGAGTTCTGGTGTGGATGATCTTGTTTTTGGTGTATGTTGGTTTTGTTTAGAACCAAGTGGAAATGCTACTGCTAGTGGAAATCGGGACTACGCGGACTTCTTGGATCCATGTTTTGCTTCGAAAAACAATAATTTCAAGAAAAACGGGAAACAGGCGTGTAAAGTCTTATACGGCAACCTTGAATCTCGTAAGTCTCGCGGGGAGTGAACGTGTATCTCAAACAAAAAACATATGGTTTAAGATTAAAGGAGGGTAGTCACATTAATCGCAACTTGTTGACACTCACACAAGTAATTAGAAAACTAAGTGTTTGGAGGAACATTGGACTTGTGTAACTCGAATTGGCTTAAGACTTGTGTAACTCGACCTTGTGTAAACAATGAACTTTCGATTCATGTGTAAAATCTTGCATATATGTACCTTCTTACTTCTCAATACAAAAAAAATACACATTATGTAAGCTTTTCATTGAATAATAGTGTGTATTTGAAATTGTTTATCTATATTGTGTATTAATATTCGGTTTTAAGTATAACATTACAAAAAACTAATGGAATACATAAGGTCGTAGGCTTGTGTATTGGGCCGGGGTGTAGGCTTGTGTATTGGACTCGGGCGTAGGCTTGTGTATTAGCCCCAAGCGTAGGCTTGTTTATCGGGCCCTGTCATATGCTTGTGTATTGGGTCCTGACGTGGGCTTGTGTATTGGACCCTGGCGCGGGCTTGTGGATTGGGTCTTGGCGCAGACTTGTGTATTGGACCCTGGCGTGGACTTGTGTATTGGATCCGGGCGCGAGCTTTTATTAAAACACTTGGACTTTTATTAAAAGCTTTTAGCCTTTATTAAAATATTTGGACATTCATTAAAACAGTTGGGCTTTTGGGCCTTCATTAAAACACTTGTACATTTGGGCCTTCATTAAAACACTTGGGCCTTTTTAAAACACTTGGGTTTGGATTTGAATAATTTCATATTACCACTTTGCCCTTTTATTTAATGTTTAAAGATAAGTAAGAGGGTTTAATTTATCCCTCTAAATGAAAAAGAGCCTACTTAGTGATTATCTATATACCTATACTAAAAGAGCCGTCACTAAGCTGACGTGGCGGCCTCAAAAATTTTTTGAGAGATTAAAAAAAATAATTTCCTAAATAATTAATTAAGCCAAAAAAATCTTATTTATTAAACTAAATATCTAAATATAATTTTTTTTTAACGGTTTATCAAATCTCCAAACAACTAAACGTAAAATCTTTTTTTTCTGATTCGTTCGGATAAGATCTTGGCGGAGGAAGAAGATCTCATTATCTAACAATAATGCTTATCAATAAAACTTTTTTTTTCTATTCGTTCGGATAAGATCAATTAAATATATTTATAAACCATAAAATCATTTTTTTTAAAAAGCTATTTTTAGATTTAGTTTTTCTTGACAAATTTGTTTTAACCGTTAAAAATAAATCTTAATTAATATAGATTTAAAAAATGTTATGTAATTCTATTCTGATTGAGGCATTCGGTAAGCTTATTTAACAAGCTTCATAAGATTTCTTTTCAATTGCTATATATATACTTAATTCCAAAGGTTTTTAGTATTCCCCGATTCATTGTTTCATGTTACTTCTCCGGGCGATCGTCCCTGCAATTTCTTCTCCCGATCGTCCCTGCAATTTCTTCTCCCGATCGTCCCTGCAATTTCTTCTCCGGCTATCTATTTACATGTAATGTCTTATTTCTATACTACAGTAATTTCAATTATGATCAGCCACTTCGGTTTTGCAGGATTGTATTTTAGGCTTCTTGGTTTCAGTTTTAGATATGCATACTGCACATTTTTTTTTCTCAAGGTATCTCTCCCTCTTTTGATATTCATTGAACTTTGGATATGAGTGTACTTTTGTTTGCTTAACTAGAATTGCTTCGTGTGTAGCGTGTGGATGTAGTTAAATACAGAGAATTTTCTTTCGAGATTGATCGAAGATGAACAAGCGAAGAAGAAGAAGAATGTTATATCCTATATAGAACCGAACAAAGTAAATTCTCACTTATATATAAATTTCTCTTGATAATCTCTAGCTTTCAAAATGAAAGAGACCAAGTAATTTCACCGAAAAGTAGATATCGGATTAAAAATAAATTTTAGCAAGACGATGTTGCAGGGAAAAAGGCATCGATCGTTTTAACCAAGAAGGATGGAGCTTTGCTCTCATATGACAGTAACCTTCGTCTTCCTTTGTGGCCATCCGAGAAGGAAATTAAAAAGAGAAGATTTTGAGCATGTGGGATCAAGCTGAAGTTATTACGAGCTTGAGTTTCTTACGGGTAGACAAAAGAGGAGTCACCTATATGGCTATATTGTGGCATCCCAAGTTGAAGCTTCTCTTGGTGAAAAGTTAGAGAAAAGTCAAGATACGTGTATACATTGTTATATTAAAATGAAAATTAAAATCCAATTAGCTAATAAAGTTTGAAAGAATTGATTTTCAAAATCTCGATATTATTTGGTAAAGTTCGTTTGCTTATTCTCAAACTACGACTCTTTAATTTATGAAATGAGAATGTTTTTGGAGTAGAGTGATTTACAAGTGAACTTGAGTTGAACGTTATCTATATATACATCCAAAAATTAGATTAGTTGAGTAATGATTTTGTATTTATGTATCCAGTGAAGTTGCAAAAGATATTTTAATTTTAATTTGTTAATAATTTATTTATTTCATACGATGAGAATTTTATATTTTTATTTTGCATGTGATGAGTACTCAACTTTTGTCATAATTACCGTATATTATTTGAATATCTCATTGGTAGGTAATCTATACTATAATTTATAATTAATATTAAACCTCTTATATTGTAAAATACGAGTTGAACATTTAATATGTTAATTATATATTTTATTTGCATATGTGTAACACCTTTATTTTTTCTCCATATTCGGTCAGTCTTTAAAATAAAGGGCTTCAACACATTCAAGCATTATCCTTAGTCTTAGATTATATTTTTTTTTTATTTTTTTTTGTTTTTTATGCTGTCAGAAACCTATTAGATTGAATGTATTGTTTGACCCTCATAAGGGGTCGGGCTTTCCCCTGATTGGTTACTACTCAGACTATGTTTTATTAATAGAAGTGCGTCAAGATGCGCCGGATGACTCTCCTTCCAACCAAATTTTATAATTAAGAGGACAAATAACATGTTATTATTGTCATTATATCCGTGTTATTGTAAATGATATATAAAAAATTCTTTAATAAATTCGCACAAAAAAATCATTATTTAACAAATACCCGTGCACGGCACGGGTCATGAACTAGTTTTTTTATACAAAAAGGCCTACTCTCCCATTTTACCCAAATCAATATGGTTGTAAATTATTAAAAATGATTTAACCAAATCAATATGGTTGTAAATTATTAAAAATGATTTAACCAAATCAATATGGTTGTAAATTAACATGTTTATGAGTTAGCTTGGTTAGTTAGTTATATGTGTAGACAAAGAAAAAACATGTTTATGAGTCTGCTCGAACTTTGGCCATCCTTTGAAGAAAGGAGCTGTTTCCGCCACTGGTATCGATAAACACTTCTTACAAAACTTTCTATTTAATCTAAAAAGTTCGATATTAAATAATCACCTTAAACAGAATATTTAAGTGAATTACTCTTATTTATAACATTACATCAGAGAGCTACACAAAAATAGAAGTATCACTGAGAGTAAGAAGAATGTAACTCATTACGCCATAAACCAACCAACAAACAAAAATTCAAAACTCATAGACAAGGTTTTATTATATTATATACAATCAAAAGAGCACATAAAACTGACTATGCTATCCAGTGCAGAACAAAAATGACAGTAAGTACCAAGTACGTACAGAAACAAATCAGTCACAAACAAAGGCCAAATCTGTATCAGAATCCGTGTAAGGCGTAGGCACAGTATCACCGAGGCCATGACACGGACTCAACCTCATCCCGTGCTGACTTGTATAACTCGAGCCTTTTTGCACATTGTAGCCTCCTTTCCATTACTGTCGGGTCCTCGTTCAGCATCTGTCCCAGCTGTTTTGCCTGCAAACCCAAAAGCGTTATAAATGTATTATTTAATCATGTTCTGACTAAGCCTAGATTTAATACTAGATTACCTCTCTCTTGCCGATTTGTATGTAGAAGCGAGTAAGTAGCGATTGTTTAGCCTCACGGACTTGGCAATGAACCACAGCCTTCGGAATGGTATTTCTCAGACCTTCAGAAACCATATGAACATACGAGGTGACGTTTAAGGCTATCCGCCTAAAGTGTGACTCTGTGTACCGGTCAACGGTTGGAGGTGGACCTGCCGGATTCCCTGGTTGCTCGATTTCTTGTGGAAGCTTTCTGAAAAACTCGACGGTTAGATAAGAAGACTCCATCTCTACTAACCTAGTTACTGTTTTCTTTCCTTCTTCCCGGAACCTCTCCAGTGCTTCATTTGCAGCTGCTGCAATTTCAGCTTGTACAGAAGGAAACCGCTTAAGCTCCTACACAAACATGATTACAACAGTTAATCCCTCTAATATTGTTGAAAAACTGGATAATTTAAAGAAGATCAAGCCTTACCTTGGTTTCTCCGAGGGATCTCCTCACTAGCTCCTTTAAGACGAGGTGAACCTAAATAAATATTTAGTTATTAATTTCCGAGTTTTATACTAGACTTTCCATAAATGATAAATCTATTATAACATGACAGAACGCACTTTGTCCACATGTCTCATTCTAAAGATGGCCACCTCAGCTTTTTAAAAATTTATTTACAATATTGCCATGAAATATTTACGGATTTGCCACTTTTCTTGTATAGAAAAATTTTCATTAAAAAAATATACAATCACCGTGCCACATCAGATTTACATGTCACGTCAACTTTACTTTTTAGCTATAAGGTTTGCAATTATAATGCCATAAATTTTTAATAAACAAACCCGCAAAAGAAGAATTGTTGTTGACTTACAGCATCAACAGATGCCTCAGCAGGGCCCTTAAAATAATTTAATGATCCCTCAATAAGACGCCGATAACCTTGCTCTGGAGCTATAAGATGTGGCTGGTATCCGTCAGCTTCTGAAACCACTTTCTTGACATTCTGAACAGAAAGATGACGATCAAACGGAAGCTTTTTCAGAGCTGCGGGAAGTTGGTTGTCGAAAACACCATATATACGATCACCTCCAGGGCGCCTGGAAAATCAGATACAACACTAATTTTTAATGGTAAAATAAATCATCTGGATTGATTAAGGAGAGAATTATTGAAGCTTTACCCTCCGTCCAAATGCTCCTTGAAAACTCGATCAAATGCACGACAAAGTTCCAGGATAGTGTACAACTGAGCCTGGAGTATAAATAAAACTTAGTTATAAATTGCAGGAAATATTTTTTTTCCAATTATATCAGTAAATGTCACTCACTCCTGCATCATGCGAGATCGGTCTCCCAAGCCGGTCCAACTCTGATTCTAGTTCATCGATGGTCTTGTTTATCAATGAAATGATACTTGGTATCCTGGATCTGATCACAGACTCCAAATGCTGAAATCCAGGTTACAGACTTACAGGTCAAAACAACTTCTTTTTTTTTTTAAACGTATAAACTATAAAGGACACACTCAAGGTAAAATTATGTGATATAATCCTTGAAATGAAAAGGCAACAGGTTCACACCTTTGAAAGAAGTTTTGCAAGATACTCGGACCCCATTTTACTCGACAGATGTGAATAATCAGGACTGGTTGCAAAATACTCCCTCTCACTACGCCTTGCATCAATCATGTCCACGTTTCTATTGATATCTGCTTGGGAGCGATTCACTACACCAACCCATGGACGTTGCAATCTGTACGATCTTCCTTCAAGAACCTTGATATTGAGTGAAGAAGAAATGGGAACAATCAAAATTAATTTAAGTTATAGAGATAGTGTTGGTAGGGAGAATATCATTGGTCATAACATCTCGGAATTTCTTTTATCAAACACTAGGTCTTGTTTCACTTTATTATAGTCATTTTGGTAATAAACTACCAGGAAAGAACAAAGGGCCAGCGCAAAAGGATATCAAAAGCAAATTTCACAGGAAAAAAGCACAGAGGCAGGGAGGAAACGGGTAAAGATGATATACCTCAAGTGCATTTGTTCCTTTATCCATTAAATCTAACTTTGTTAACACCCCGAATGTCCGTTCACCTGTACAATATACAGCCAAAACATTTTAGTAGGAAGAAGAAAGCATGTTTCATAGCATCTGATGTTGCAATGTCTTGATTGGCAAGTTTCATAGCTTAAAAAGAATTTTAAAAAAAAGTACCTGAAGGGTCAACTTCTTTAGCAAGTTTCATAGCATCTGATGTTGCAATGTCTTGATTGGCAGGAGATATAGCCAGTATTATGCAGTTGGGCTAAATCACATTATGCAACCAGTACCAAAACTCAAGTAAGTAGAGAAAAATCAAGAAGTCCTTCCACAGCAGAAATTTTTAAAGTAAATGACAGAAAGGATTGTAGACAGAAATGGATGAAAGCAAAGTTATGCCCTGATACCTTCTCAACATAAGACCGAACCATATTCTCTATATCCTCAACTATAGTATCAGGTTGCCCCTCTGAATGCAAAAGTAACTAAATAAGAACCAAGATGAAAGGAATACTGAAAATTTATGCATCTTTCAGACTCCACTACTAATTGAAAGCTTACCAACAGCAACCTTTGTCAATCCAGGCAAATCAACCAAGGTTAAATTGACAACTGTAAAAAAAAAAGAAGACCAAGTTATGACTTATGACTGAACTTGTGTATCAGTCGAACAATGGCGAAAAAACAAAGAAACAATACAAGTACACCTACCCATAGGGGAATAAATGCTGAGATGTATCGGAACAGGAGAAATCTGTTTTGATTTCCCAGTGACTCGATCAGTTTCATCCTGAATCTCCTTGCGAACCATAGCTTCAAGAGAAGCTAAGTATTAGTCACTTATTCATTTCATGTTTAAAACCATACGAAAACCCTAAACCAGCACACTGCACATACTCGCAATATATTCTTTTCTAAGCAATACATGATAGCAGCTCATATCCAATCCAAAGAAAACAAAAAACAACAATCAATGCTGCAAATGCAACATAATTTCAGGAAGCAGTAACATATAATATAATAATCCCTAAAAACAACAAATGATGCTATTAAGAAACCATCAACCATAAGACTTGACTTGGTAGCAAATTGTACACGTATTCTATTAAAAAGCAAAACAATTACCCCATCAAGAAGAAACCTAAACTACGGAAATTACACAATGGAAGCAGAACATATTTCTTACCAAAATCGGTGAATCGACGCTTAGGCAAGTGGAGGAACTCAGCGAATTCAGGGCTTCCTTGCTCTGTTTTGTGCAATTGCAACACCAGCGGCCTCCTCGTCACAATTCCTGCAAATCATTTCACGAACAATCACCTCCAAATTCTATGGCAGAAACACAAGTAATTACAGAAGAAAAAAAAACATGTCCAACGAAAATTAAAACAATGATCAAAAATGAAATTTATCCTTATTTTAAAGTAACCCTAACCTGATCCTCTAGGAAGAAAGTCTCTTCCAACGATGCTCTCAAGTACCGAAGACTTCCCCGAACTCTGAAAATAACCAAACAAATTAATCAATCAACAAAAACCCACAAAACCCTAAACAAACAAAGCAAAATCAAAAGATGAAACTAGGGTCTAACCTGACCACCAACAACGGCAACGGTGGGAAGGGCTTCCCAAAGAGAAGAGAAAGAAGAGTTGTCACCGCCATGGTCACCGAGCACTGTACATGCTCTTTGAATTCTGTTGACAAGTCCGATCAAGCTCTCCATGATCGAAATCGAAATCGAAATCTGCTAAGGCCCTAAGCACGAGACGAGTATGAAGAAATATACGTAGCAGGTAAGGAAAGTCGAAGATGAGAACGCGAATTTTGGCTGACCAAAATATGTCTAGAATGAGGGGCTGGCGCCAGAAGCCCCAAGGTAACGGACGAAAAGAGAGACATCGCGAATTTTTTTTCTTTCCTTTTATAAAAGTAATCGGAAATTTCGCCTCGCGTGCTATAGTTGTTGCAAATTACGTTGGGGTTCGTATACTTTCTCATATTCTGATCGATACCCTTATGAAAACAATTATCTTTTTTCTAATTTATGTCCTAAATTGAAAGTATTATAAATAAAAAATAATAATAACCTTGTATACTATATGTCAACTCTCGATCATCTTTCTTTGACCCAGTAAAGTTCTAAGACATAGCAACTTTTGAAATGAAAAATCTAATTTCTTATTATATTTATATATATGGATGACAAGATTTTGTTTTAATTTATCTAAATAAATAGACAAGGTCTGTATATGTATATAAGTGTGAATTATGATTGAATGACATTAAAAGATATTTCATTTAGATCGTCAAATGGATAATACTTTATCGAGCAAGCTTAGTTATGAGTAGAGTTTTATTTTTGACCTATACCGTTTCTTTTCACCTTTTCTTTTAAACCGATTGGTCATGACCGAATAATGTAGATTTAGACCGATCATTTGAATTGAAATTTAATGTTAAATTCAAAAAAAAAAAGGAAGAAGAAGTTGTTATCAAATATTATTAAAAAAATTATAGTCGAGTGAGAATAGAAAAAACTCTTACTAAACTAAATTGATCGATGTCAGTGTAGTTTACGTCAAGTTCTTAAAATTTAGGAATGAATGATTTTGATAAAAGCGTGTGCAATAGGTAAAGTAAGATGTGGACAAAGTCTTATTGGCATAGAAGAAGTGCGACTCATTGGATACGTTAACGGTGATGACTCATCTCTATCATAAGTACGTTTATCCACCGATGGATGTGTAACACAACCTATATTCCAAAAGATAACTTATAAAAAGAATGTGTCCATAAGACTACATTATAAACCCTACACATCAAACTCATGTAAAAATCAATAACAAACTTCCAAATATTATAACGGGGTTGTTTCCTGTATTTGGACTTTGGAGTAGTCTTGTCCAATATCACAAATTTTGGCAATCGTAACTATTTCTATATGATTGAATGTGCCAAATAATAATAATAAGTTTTTTCACTTATACATTTGGAGTTCGTGTTTATAGTCTTGTTTGAATGATTGAGAAATTTTAAAATAAGTGTAAAACGTTTAATTTATAGAAATTTTTTATAAAAAAAAATTCTAATCTATACTAAGATTTTTTTATATATAAATTGTTGGATTAACTAAAAAAAATAAAGTATAAATGATCAAAATATATTATAAAATACATATGTTCGAATGAATAAATAATAAGCTAAAAACCCAAAAATATTGACATCCTTCATATTATTTTAAAATCAAATAAATTTTCTCAAATTCTAAAAATATTAATGAGAAATACTTAAATTCCCATAAATACCTTCTTGAATCACATTCAACGGTCAACCAAACAAGGCCTTACACCGTACAAACTTGTACATTGATCGTGTTGATGAGATGCATTCGTGCACATATACATATTTTTGGGTATAAGTTCAACGTATCAAAGCTTAGTTCTTGATGGCGTATCCATATTTTCTCCATTCGTATGATATATGTTGATGAGATCCTTACTTGTTTTTGTCCTTAAACCACAAAATAATACCAACAAAATATCATTAATTTCTCTTTCACGTGATTTTCATTTACTTTCAACCTATTATGTGGTCTACAATCTACCGTTTTTCTAAATATCTAACTTGTATCCTTTTAATATTTAACCCCATGATATTTAGATTTTGTTCAAAAATACATGTTCCTTGTTATATTAAATTACGATTTGATATTTTAACTAATAATTTTGATATTTTAAGTTATAAAACTATTCTCAAACATTATTATTTAAACTAGATTAATAGTATTCAAGCACCCACAATAAAAAAATCTTATATTTCAATTAGAGTAAAAATAATATTTGAGGATTATTTTAATAACTATATAATAAGGCAATGTATAAAAAGTTTAATATATACAGGAGATACGAGAGCAAAAGACACAATTAGGGCCGTTTAAATTCGAAAGTTTAGATTAGATATTGATGATCGATGTAGATTCGAACATATCAGTCACATTTTAAATAACTCAATTTAGATCTAAAAAAATTGTTGGGATAACAAGTTCCAACATCGAAAGTGGGGACATTCTAAGCCTAGTATATAAGTTCGGTGAACTACTACTCATATTACCAATTGATTTTAGGATGAAACCCCTACAATTTTATATGTTGGGTTTGGGCCTAATGCGCACGTGTGCTTGATGCACACGACATTCACTCTACCCGATCCGTCTGTATCGGAATCTGACATGGTATTAGAGAGATTAGTCTCTATTCGGCTCATGATCCTAACTTGTGGGTAAGTGCAACTCGGTTTATATCCTCTAGTTGCACTTGCGGGGTTGTGTTGGGGATAATAAGTCTCCACATCGAAAGTGAGGCATTCCGAACGTAGTATATATCTCAGTGAGCTACTACTCCTATTGTCAATTGATTTTAGGATAGAGCCTCATTGGGTGAGCTTGGGCCTAATGCGCATGTGCGCTCGTATGCACAAGACCCCCGCTCTACGGTCCGTTTGTATCGGACTCTATCATGATATCAAAGTCAACCTATCTTGAACCTCAAACCCTACTACCCGCTTCTAAATGAAACTAGTCACCGATCTACTGGTGGTCCTATCAATCTACTGTTGGCGCCGTTCTACTAGTGGTCTACATACGCTGTTACCAACTTATCACCTTTGCTCTTTGTCGATGAAAGTGTTTCCTTGCTAATTGTCAATGATATTCCAGTCTGCAACGTTTGTTTGTATTTTCCACACTCTGACTGCGGGAGCGTATTAAAAGATATATATGATTAAATATTTAGATATATGTTTCTTTGAATAATAAATATATTTTCTTTTTATTTTATGCTATTTTATATTATTTATGCTTGTAATTTTATCTTTGCATTTATATTCTCTTATAATCCTATATAAAGAGTCCTAATAGCATTAATACATTTGTGGTTCTAATTCTACCATAATTTATCAAAAATAGTTATAAATTTTTTATTTCAATTAACAAAGGTAAACCGACATGTTGGGTTCAGGTAGGTGGACCAGGATAATAAAAACTTTTTAGGTTTGTGTTCAATCTTATATCAATGAATAACTCTTCGATCTAACAGTACTTAATCATCTAAGTAAGTATAAAAATAAAGATACATTGGTCTAAATTAAGAGGTTGAGAAAATGCAAGCACGAGCAATCACTTGGAGATCAGCAATTTACTCAAAAGGTTAACAAATTTGACAAAAACCAATGTGTAAAGGACAAGACTACTGCTTTTATGTGAATCTTATGTATTACTATTGGATATGAGAAGGTACCACTCAAATTTTCTCCTTTTTTTGCTTTTTATAGAAGGAAGAAATCTATTGTTTAATAAATACCAAGTTCAAACATATATATATATATATATATATATATATATATATATATATATAATGATTTAGATAATAAATTCAATATTATATTATATGGTTGAACGATTGTTACAAACTAACTTCGATTGACTATTATTATTATTATTATTATTATTACTATTGGGTTTGGGCTCACTGGGTTATTTTCACTGGGTTATTTGTTAGTTTTTGGTATATATGAACTTTGATTATCAGTTTGTAAACTTTTAATATGATATCAAATTGAATACATTGATATGATATGTATACTTTTGCGTTATATATAATGAGAATAATATGTTTTATCCATTTTTCTTTAAATGTCAACAAAATTTGTCTATCTACTTATACTTGTCGGTAGGGTCGATCATTTTCGATTCTACACATTTTTTGACCGGCATGGAGGAATAGGTTGAGATTCCGGTCCAGTTTTTAAAACATGTTTAGACCGATTATTAATGAGAGCAAAGGTCCAACAAATGGAGGAAAGACTCAAAGCCAAATTAAAAAGGAAAAATATTCATTCATATTTAAAGACTGACCTGAACTATGAATAAAGTGTGTTTTTCCAGTCCAAATCAGATATGGAACTAATAAACACACATATTTGTCAGAGCGTATTGATATACGGTCAATCTCACATAAATTTACACCGAGACATTAGGTATCCGTTTGATGTAACACATGATAAAGTTAAGGGAGAAAAAAAATCATCCACGTAATTTCCCACAAATTACCAGTGAATTTGAAAAATACATAATTCTCTATCATTTTCATCACCTATAAACCCAATCAATCCCATCAACCATGGCACCGAACACACCCTAAGCTTCTATTGCAATTTATTTTTATAATAAATGTAATTAGATGAATGTTAAAAACGAGTCATATTTAAAAAGATTTGGTACATGTTTAATGTTATATAGTGATAGAAAAGGAAAAGGTTGGTCATGATTCATGATCATTTTTAGAGTTAGTGGTACATATGATACTGAATGTGTAAAAAGGTTTCGTTTGACTGCAAAATTTGAAATGGAACGGCTACCAAATAAACGAACCGGGTCCAGTAAAAGTGCTATGTCATTATGTGAAAATTTTGAAATCAAAGAGTAAATGAAAGATATAAAGTTGCTGTAATAATTACTTATAGGAGTTATAGGTTGGAAACAACTAAAGAAATGCCTTTGACTTGTGTTTTTAATTTAAAAAATATAATTAAACTAAGCCCACACGCATCATTTCATTATTGTTAGGACATTATTTTAGGTTGGTAATTTATTAGTTAGTTGACATGTATCACAAGAAAGATAGGTAATTTAAGTGCAACTTTGTAGCTATTTAATTTTTTTTTCTTCTTCTACATTGTTGATTTTTATTACCTATTTCGATTATAAATTAATGATATTATAAATTATATTATAAAAAATTATTGATTTTTAAATATTTGCAAATTTATAGAAGAGTTGTCCAAATAAAACATAATCTTGGGGACATGAATTTAAAAGTAAATCAAGCGCTTGTAAATTATGAACTTGTAGTGATTTCAAATTTTAGAAAATAAATATTAAATTAAATCAAAATATAATTTTTTTTTATACATTGAATTAAACATTTTGAAAATAAACCTGTCTCAGCGAAATTTAAAAATACAAACCAACCATTCATATTTATTTTATTTTTTTTGGTAAAAATTCATATTTTATTAATTAATCAAACGTTTTGTTTATACAAAATTTTTTTTGTTCCCTTACCATCAATTTTTTTTTAAAAGTAATTTTTAGAATATTCGGCGTAACGGTTATTAGTAAGTTACCCGTCATTATAAATTAAAAATTAATGCATGGATATGCAGTAATATTATAAAATGTAAGGTGAATGAAAACAAGGTGATGTATACTAAAATCTTATATGAGATTTGAAGCTAATTTTACAATATAAATAAGTGAAAACATGAGTAAAATTTGAATTTGCTATTTTTTATTAAAAAAAATTATGATTTAGCTCAGATCCATTACATTACATCCGTATCAGTCAAATTAACCGAATCACAAAATCTTAATTGGTCAAATTCATGGTAAAATCGTATCCGTATCAAATATAATAAATATTTATTTTTGGAATGGTATAAACTCTTACCGCCTTTATCCTTTGTGAGTCTTTGTGACCAAAAAGGCCATTATTGTCGAAACACTTAATATAAATAAAGAAATTAAAAAAAAGGCCACCAAACTCCAAACCTAAAAAATCCAAAAACATTGCCAAACGGGCCCTAAATAGTTTCAGCTTCAATCTCTCTCATCTGATACTAGAAATACCAGAATCCAGAACCCAAATTTTCCTCCTTCCCAACACTTGAATTCTCCATCTTCAACGCAAAACTGACCTTCAAAAGATTCACTGAGAAAGAAGACAAACCACAGCAGCAGCCAAACGAGGTCTTATTCTCTACAATCGCCGTTGTCGATGAGGTGTAAGAAGCACTTTTCCGATCCAAGCAGTTCCGTTGGTGTTTGTGCCACCTGTCTACGAGAACGACTTCTCTCTGTCATTGACGCTCAATCGCAGCCTCTTCCTCTTCCTCCGTCCTCTGAAGACGATCGCCGGAGCTCTGAGACCAAATACACTACTCACCACCTTCCACCACCGCCTCTCATCTTCCCTCGCTCCGTTTCTCCTTACATCTCTCGCCGAAAGTCTGATACTGGTGATGATGCCGAATTCTCCGACGAACGCAAGCAAATGTTCTTTAGTACGCCTCAGATTGGGCCTAGTTTCAGCAAGCAAAAGAAAAAGAGCAAATTCAATCTGTTCTCGAATCTCTTTAGATCTGGATCGTCGAAATCACGCAAATCGTTAGATCCGTTCTCGGATCGCTCTCTTTCCGTTTCCAATCCGAAATCCAGCCTAACCGCCTCCGAATCATACGCTTCTCCTTCATCGTCCTGGATCCCTCGTGGAAGAAATTCAATCCTCAGACTCTCGTCACTCGACGAGACTGGTTTCCGACGAGAGAAAGGCATGTCGCCCGACGTCGGCTTAGACATTGGATGCTCACCAGATACTTGGAGAAGAAGTACTCCAAGCTCAGTGCACGGGTCAACTCGTCCGAGTCACGCACGGGCGACTGCGAGTCCGGCTCGTAGTCAGTTGGCGAGCGGGTTCGGACTCTGTATGAGTCCGCTTATGAGACCCGGTACAGCCCGGCATTGGAAAGGGAAGGCGGTTGGACCGGAGACCGGTTATTCAGTCGACATCGGACCGGCCGTTAAGCCTAACTTGTCAACTGCGTCTTCACACCGCGCGAACCGGTCCAGGAAGCTCGCCGATTTCGGGAGGTTTGATAACTACCATTGACTAGTCGTATTTATTTTATTTTTTAGTTTTATTTAGTTTATTTTTTTGTTTACAAAGAAAAAGAGGGAAGTAACAATGGCAGGCGAACAGCGAACCATATACTGTTAGTTTTATTTTATTTTATTTTATTTCAATATCTCATATATAATATATTGGCTAGCAGCAATATTTTTTGCCCTTTAATGTTTGGTCAAAGTATGAGATTTTTATGAATGATGACATTTCCAAATTAGTTACAATTGATTTTACGTACAATCTCATCCTAAATCGTGAAAAAAATAGCAAAATAAAGTATATAAAATCTGCATAAACACGCAATTTTATTTATTTATTTTCTTTCTATAATTTTGAGACCTTGTGACTTTAGATAAATAAATAATGGATTGAAAAAAATTATTAGTTAGCAGTTAGCAGTGAAGTATAGTGGAAGGAGTAAATGTGATGTTGGGCCACATAAGGTGGGTGAAGTTGGGCCTGTGGGCTTTGGAAGGAGAAATAGCAAATGTGTGGGACCCATCCATTTTCCTTATACTTAAAGTTGCAGGTAGTAGTGTAATTGGGAACAGGAATTGAATAACTTCATATATTATAAAAATTCTGATTTCAGCTTTGTTAAGTTACATATTTACGGATCATAGACCATATATTATATAATTGAGAGTAAACGGCACAGATTGTGTGAATTCATCTAAGAGATCATAACGAAAGACAAATTAGTCGGTTTATAGGAAGACTTGTTGAAGTGAAACCGAGATTATTCCAAAGAATGATTTTTATTTGATCTAGATTTGTAAATACAGAGAAAAGTAGGGCCAAAATTTTGATTTTTGTATGGTTTGAGTAAATTGAGTATTAAATGCAAAATGTAATGGATGAAGTAGACGGTGCAAGGAACTTTAATTGTTGTCGTCAGTGCAAGTAGGTGGGAGAAGGAAACCTCATAAATTATGATCCTTCTCTTTCTTCATTTTAATAAAAGAAAGTGTTCGAATCAAATCGCTATTTATTAAAATTATGAGTAATTTTATTAACCAGACATCTTCCTATGGTTGAGAAATCGAAATTATAGATATTTGGATTGTCGGATAGACTATATAAAAAGAGACATATTAAATATTAAAAAAAAAAGAAGATTAAAATCGTCCCTTGATTTATATATTATGGAATTGTAAGGCTGTTCTTGAAACTAACCCTATAAAAAGAGACATATTAAATTAAAAAAAAGATTAATCAACATAAAAAGTATTTTGAAATTATTTAGGTTAAAGAGGTGTGAGAATTGAGGAAATTTCACTTACTATTAATATATGTATGTAGAAATTTTGAATATTGGATTTTTTCGTAACTTATTTTCACAGAAAAGTTTTCATTCAAAAGCTTTTTTCTACCCAAGATAAAATAAATGAAAATTTCACAAGTATAAATTAAAATATTTACAGATCCACTCAATATAGGCTTAGTTTCAAGAACAGCCTTACAATTCCATAATAAAAACTTCTCTTACAATATTAGTGTTATAATCTTAGTTTCTCACAATCAACCTTATTAGTTATAGGAAATGAATTGGCTATTTGAGACAAAATAAGTGATAATTCAATACTTTTTATGTTGCATAGTTTATGAGTTGTTTTAGCATCAAATTAGAGCGGATTCCAGTGAATTTCAAGAGGTTATGCACTTTGGAGTCTTGTATCCATGTATTTGTTGATTGATCCAAACTTGCCTTTGACGACACTCTTAGTGATAATTCAATATATTTTTTTATCTTACAAATGAAAAGTAAATGTATTTGTCGAACAAATCTTATATCTTATATTATATATTAAAGCATACGCCTCTATTGTCACGTGTCGCTCACATAATTTACCTCAGTCCAACGAAATTTTTTCAGGCCTCTGTTTCCATGTGTCGCTCTCAAATTTAACCCCGATTTTTTTAAAATTACGTTATTTATAAAAGTAATTTACAATTACAATTATTTTCTTAAAATAATTCGTTACTATATTTCAAATTGAAATTTTAAAGAAAAATCACAACCATTTCAACGGAATTTTAAATTTGTTAAGATTAAAAACAAAAAATAATAAAACAAAAACAATCCAACCATTTATTTTTATTTGGAAGTTTAAAAATAATTGGTACGGATATTTTGACAATTTTATAAAAAAAATAATTACTTTAATTTAAAGCAAAATACCTCTTTATTAATACCTAATCTAAAACTTTTTATTATTTTTTTAATTATCTCTAACCCTTATCTAATTAATAATTTATTTTGTTATTCAAACCAATAAAAAGGTTTCTCCAATTATCTCTAATCCTAACCAACTAATCCTCGTCCTATTTAAAATCAAAAAAATAATCAAAAAAATAAAATAAAAAAATATATATATATTAAAGCAGACACGCTTATTGCCACGTGTCGTCAGAATTTTTCGTCCGTCAAAAAAATTTTAAATTCAGAATTTTAAATCATACAACTAAAAAAAAGATTATTTATATATCACATAATTTAAACCCAATTATAACAATTTTTTTAATTAAAAATTATAAAATCCGTGTAAATCTTAACTGATCGTTTTTTTACATGGATTTTACTAAAATATTTTTGTCAAACCTTCTTTCAAAATTTTAAATTCGAAATTTTAAAAATTTTAAAAATCAAGATTTTCTCAAAACCTTTTTTTACTCAAGTAATATCTTTCAACAACATAAATTTTTAAAAATCGAAATTTTATTTTAAAAAATTTGTTAAAGTACCAAATAATATTTTTTAAGCAATATAAATTAAAAGTTTTTTTAAAAATATTTAGCAAAAATAGTCTACTAAATTATTTAAATAAATTATTGTTATTGTTGATCATTGCTACTTAACAAATAATGGATTTTGTAGTGCAAAAAAATAAAAATAAAAAATAGTGTAAAATAAAATAAAATAAACTAATATAATAATGGTAAATATTATAATCAATTAAAAAACAAAAATGTTGTTAAAAAAATTAAAAAAAAAAAAAGTCAAACACTAGTAAATGTAAGTTGATAAAATAAAATTTATAATCGAAATATTGAGTAAAAAATAAATAAATCATGTAACAGAATCCAAATGATAATTTAAATATATTTATTGTAAATCAGAGATTTAAAATTATAGTTAATGTTGGATTTATATTTTTAACAAACCAAATTGTTTAATCAATTTAAATTTTCAGAATTTCATTTACCGACCGAAGTTGTAACAAAAATTTTGATCTGTTAAAAAAAACCTTTTAGAATTTGTACGTAAAAAGAAAAAGAAATTGCTATTACCCTTTATTTCCCTGATCTTATCAATCTATTATTTTAAAATACCTTTTAGAATTTGTACGTAAAAAAAAAAAATTACTATTACCCTTTATTTCCCTGATCTTATCAATCTATAATTTTAAAATTTTGGCAATGTTAATTTACCAAATCTAAACAACTTAATTGTTTTAGGAACTGAAATTTTGAACTCAACTAATTAATAAGTTTGTAGATTCAACAATTTCATATTATCTATTTTATTTTATTTTTATTTTTATTTTATTTTATTTATTTTTTTATAATAAATTTAGAAACTGAATTTATTCAAATCTAAAAAATATCACATTTGAAAACGATTTTTAGAAGGGAAAAAGAAATCAGAATTCTAAATTGTTTAAATGGAAGAACACGATTGATAAATATTTTCAAAATTAAAATATGTAATTACAAATTATTTTGTTAAAACTGGTAACCATTTTGTTGAAATGAGTTTTGATATGATATAATTTCCTATTATTTTTTTTTATTAAATTTGTATCAGATTCCATTTTTATGTTGCAAGTTATAACTAAATGACTAATTTTCATTTATCTTTAAACCATTTAACCGATCCATAATTTCGTAATACGTTAATTTTTAAAATTCAGTCCCGCACAAGGTGCGGGTATTACACTAGTATGTATTAAAGGAGAGCCCTTCTTTGCCACGTGTCAGCACCAGATTTAACGCAGTTTAAAAATATTTTAAAAAGTTAATTATTTTAAGTTGTTAATATAAATTATTATCAAAACCTAACAAAATATTTTTAAAAAGTTATTTATCTATATTATTAAAAAATGGGTTTACATAATCGGATTTTTTTTAATAAAAATTATTTTTATAATAATAATAATAATAATAATAATAATTATTATTATTATTATTATTATTATTATTATTATTATTATTTAGTCTTTACATATTATCGGTCTAAAATTTATATGTGTAATTTAACCTCATTATTTTGTTAATCAAATATAAAAAAAAACATTTGCTAACACAATTAATTATAATATGAAAAAAAACAAAAAAAGATTAAAATATTGATTAACATTTACAAACAAAAATTGTAAAAAAAAATATTAAAAAAAAGAATAAAATAAACGTAATCTCACTCATATAATCATATCAAAACATCGTTTACATGATTGATTGTATGCTACGAGAAATACACTTGAAAAGTATAATAAATAAGTGATTTTATTTTCCGCATCCTTATATATAAATTATTTATAATAATGTATACATATTAAAATTCAATCCCGCACGATGTGCGGGTATTACACTAGTTAAGATTATAACACTAATATTGTCACCTTAGTAGTTAGTATGTTATGATTAAGCTATATAGAAAGAATATAATACTGAAATTGATATTTAAATTAAGTAAATAAAAGTATAAAACAAACAAAAATTGATATTTAAATTAAGTAAATAAATAAAACAAAACGGAATTGAATTGAATTTTAAAAAGGGCTTGAACCGGTTTCCCAGTTGCCTACGTATCCTCTCGGGGTTAAGAGGAATCAAAGCCCATGTAGTTCTCTTACCTTGACTTACCTTTTTCAGACTTCCGAGTTTTTTTTTACCCCGCTTACCTTTCGGGCTCGGACTTGGAAGTAGTGTCGCAACCGTCTTCGGAGTTGGTATTCGATTTGGAGCCATATATCGGGACATTCCGTTCATTCCGCTTCGCCGCCCTTATCCAATCTTAAATACAAACTTGCATCCCCAACTTCTCGGACTTCAGTTTAGTTCTTTTGTGACCGAGTATTTTCCCGCCTTGACTAAATGTTTTCTCCACGACAACCGTTGACGCGGGCACAACGATGAGTTGTTGTACAATTCTCACTAATGTTGGATATTTAGGGGCTAGTTTCTTCCACCAATCCAAAATATCAAAATCACCATCAAAACTAAAACATGTGTTAAGATAATCTTGATATTCCGCATTTGAGAATGAATGTCTAGGTGTTTTTGTTCTTTTGGCTAAAATTTATTGTGCTTTTGAAAGAAAAGAAGATGAAGAAAAAGAGGGAGAAGGAGTAGGTGCTAGCACTTGATTCAAAATTAGTAAGCAAACTTCCAATTTCGTTACTAATGTTTTGCATAATGGTAGAAATATTAATGTTTTCTTCTACTAAGCCTAAACACAAACAATCATAATAAACATTCAGCAAATCGGAAACACCATCAAGTTTAAGTCTAGGATCAAAAACGGCGGTTGTAAGATAAATCATAGGAATTTCTTGGTAATATTTAAGCTATTTAATTTTCATTCCATGCATAGCATTTATAAGGGTTGGTATTTCAAAACAATTTAGAAAAACCTCGGAAACGTTTACGGCTATCTATAAAAATCTACAAGAAGTTGGAGTGTAAACGCTACTCATGACATTAGTTGCATCACTAAAAAACCTTTAAAACATCACAAATACCGGTGCAAGTTTTCCAAACATTTTCATCGTCAAAAATTGACCAAGGAACGTGAATTGAAGAAAACTCTTATAAAAAAACTTTGTAACGGACGACTTAACTAAGTAATTTGTTAGTAGAGTTCCGACAAGTTTCAATGTCTTTTGAAAAAGCAATTGGATGAACATTATTAGTTAAACATAAATTTCTCCATTTTTTTCCTCAAATTGGAGTTGTGCCAAATATGATCAATAATGTTGTGATGGGGGTTAGCATATCGCTAAAATCTTAACTCCATCTTGAATACATAAGTTTAAAATATGACATGCACATCTTTGATGAGTATAAGGAGTTCGCAAATATTGTTTCGCCCCTTCAACCAAATGGTTTACGGCGGCGGTGTTTGCGGATGTATTATCAAAAGAATATGAACAACTCGGTGTTGTAAATTAAATTCTTGTAAAATCGTTTTTATCAAGCTTGCAATGCTTGGTGCATCATTTCTTGCGTTGAAATGCCGAAATCCAATAACATATTTATGCAAAAACATATTGTTATCAATAAAATGTAAAGTAATGCCCATGTAAAAATGTTGTTAAAATTGTGTACTCCAACTATCACTACAAATAGCTACTTGATGCTCAAAAGATGTCAAAATCGGGGAAAAAAAAATCTTTCTTTTGTAGGTAAGATTTAACTACTAATTTTGAAACGGTTTTTCTAGAAGTTGGTTTAAAAGAAGGTTGAAGATATTTAGCGTTATAGTCTCTAACTTCTTCATATTCGGAATAAGAAAACGGGAATGCATGAAAACATATAACATAGGCTAATCCTAAACTTTCTTCTCTATAGTTAATCGTAAATAAAGGAGATTGAGAGGAAGAAGATGCAAACCCGTGGGACAATTGTGTTTGTCCCCGTGATATCCCTAGCTTATCCGGATGGACATTTTGCATGTGTATTTGCAAGGTCCCGTAGCCAGCCTTGTTCTTCCACTTGTACACCTTTTGACAATAGTTGCATGCAACTTGACAATACTTGTTCACCGGCTCCCCTTTCTTGTAATGCTTCGTAACAATTTCGGATGTAAGCATTTTCGGTGGGGGGAGACGTCGTCGTGCCATTTCGGTTGTTTTCGGGATTGTCGGGCATTTTGAGTTTCACTTTCTTGGGTGCTAGGGAAGAATTGAGAAGAGGGGAAGTGATCAATTGAGTTTGCCATTAGGAGAATACAAGATTACGAGATATGAATTCGAGAAAGACGAGAGGAGAGTTGAGAAAGATGAGATGTAGATGGTGTAAGATTTAGAGGAAGAGGGGTTGGGTATTTATAGAAAATTAGGAATGGGTAGTGGTAGAATTTTTTTTATAATCCATTTCCAACGGTACTATAATGCCGTTGGCGGGCTCAGCGCAACGGCCTAATGGCCGTTACGCTCATGGCCGTTGCGCTCAACGCCTAAACCGACGGTTTGAAGGTTTTTTTTTATAAATAAAATAATAAAAGTGGCGGTTTGGTTTGGTTCAAACCGCCGATTTAGGTTTTTTTTTGCCAAGCCTAAACCTAAACCGTAAACCCTCTAAAACCTAAACCGTCGATTTGGCCAAACCGGCGGTTCGACAGTTTGGTTCAAACCGGACCCATGCCTACATTCATAGCTCCGCCTAATTTTTTGAATCATTTCTTGCATTTCCTCATTTAATCTATGTCTAGAAATTTTCTAAAACTTAACTATATAACTTAAAAATAAATAATGAAAATATCATGTAAACACAATTTGGTAGCATAAATTGTATGTTATTATTATTATTTGAATAACTACGAAGGTTATAGAATTTTTTAAAAGAGGGTAGAATACAAACATGTTGACCAAAGAAATATTTTATTTTGTTTGAAAATAAAGACAAAAGAAAATTAGAAATATTGAATCGTGATATATTTGTGTACAACTCACAGTCACAAATTGCTGAAATTCAATGTGTAGTCACGTGACACATTGACAACTTATGCACGAACTCGACCGGATTCACCAAACAAGCTATGCTAAGTAGAAACAACAAATACTAATTATCCACAATGTAAACACTTATCTCAGCATAACGCAGACTTTGAAGAAGATGCATACTATAAAAACACCGTGACATCTAAATTGCCAAAGGATCTTACAAAGAATCAACACTTCTTTCCCTTATTTCTAAAGCCCTAAACCCTGTCTTTGGATCATTCATCAAGAAAATTCAAGCATCACCAACACTCATCGTCGTCGGGTCCTGAGATTCCGTCTTTTTAGTATCGTTAAGGTACTCCTGATAAGTATACGATCCAAATCCCCAGAAGGCTTGAATCATAGCAATGATCTTAATCCCATTCATATTATCATGGAACACAATCACAGCAGCAATGGGAGCCACAGCTAGAGCAACGGTGCTAATGACATTCGAAAACAGTGAAGACACGAGAAAAATCAAGCCCACAACCCCAACCGAAGCAACCTGCCAACAAACAGCGGTCCAAACGAGTGTCATAACATACGACGACTTCCCGGTTTGGAACACATCCATTTCCCCTTCAATGCTCTTCCATTGCCCGCTTATAAACAGCCCTGAAACGGATACTATAGTCGCAACAACGGATGTCCAGATTTGCATTTCAAGAACAGCATGAAATGTTGACTTCTTGATAATTTTCTGGAATGAAACCTGCATTAATGAGAGGATAAGCGAGTATAGAGCCGAGGCTCCTAAGGTGGATATGAAGGCTAAGGTGTAGTGTATCTTAGTGACACCCGAAGGAGCATCCGAGTCTTCGTTTACTGCTAAAAGAGCAGCTGAGAAGGTAACGATCACAACTGAGTTGAGGATCAACGGAGTTAGTCGTTGAGCGTTGAGGAAATACGAGAAGAGTACGTTGAAGACGAGTTGAGTAGTGCAAATGAGGGAGTAGGTTGAAGCGGATAGATAGAGGAGACCGAATGAATATAACAAATTGTCGGCTGCAATGAGGATCCCGAGGACAACGTATATGGAGTAAATGTGTACTTTTTTCGGTGGGATGGATGGGAGTTGAGGTTCTTCAGATGAGGGCGGGGATGGAAGGAGAAGCCATGGAAGGAGGAGAATAGGAAAGGCTGCGGTTTGAACTACTGTGGCCATGAATGTACTTGAACCGCCTTTGTCGTAGTAGAATCTTCCAAGAAGGACAGCTGCAGTTTGGCCAGCAATGAGAAAGATGACATTGATGATCACAAGTAGCCACCAGCGGACTCGGTTGAGTTTGTTGGGTCCTGGTTGGATTTTTTCTTTTCTTACGCATATGTCCTCGGAGTTTTGACAGTCTGATCATCAAAATTGGATTACCAAATTGAAAGAGAAACAGTCAGCAATGTAGAGCAGGTTGAAATACTTGCACAAGAGAATATCAAACTAACTATGAAGTATGACAAGCAAAAGATTGTGGATATAAACAGCCAGTTACAAGGATGAATCTAAACTGAAATTTTGGTAGCTCAAAATAACATAGGAGTAAACCACCAAGTTACATATTAGGCCTTTAATCACCCTAACAATCTATGTGAGATCAATTCCACAAACAAAACGTAGATATGATCCGAAAATATGGAGATATGATGCAATTGAATATTGGAAAATAAAAATGCAGGATGTGTAACTCATCACTGTGCAGCATCAAGCTCATCATTAACAAACAGTCAATTTCAACTGAGTTTGTTGCAGAAAAATTCAGCAAGAAGAACATGCAAACAAACTTCAATAAGCAGTTTATTTTTAAAAGTAGAAGGGGTTTAGTTTGTTTCCATGAAAAATCCCTATTGAGCCAATTTTTCGTTCATTTTTATCAGAAAAAAGTTTGTTGGGTTTAGCTCCGATCACCACCACAGGACAAGATCGCCCACCAAAACAGCCCTCACATGGAAGGAATCAACCAGTAAGAATCAATGGAAAAAAGAAAACAAATTTTTAGTTTGTACACAACTAAAAAAATCATTGGAGCACAGCATAGGAAAGGAACCCTTCAATGGTCATTAGTCAACTTCTACTCAGAATAAAGCCAAAGCTACCAAATTTGACTAAAAATTATGCTTACTTGAAGAATATATCAGCAAAGACTTTCAAGACTACAATCATTAAGCTACCAAACCAAGATCAACAACGTAGCAGCTTCAAATGTTTGAAATTAACATCACGGAAGCAAGTATAACACCAATTCTAAACAAACTTCATAAAAATTCAAATCATATACAGCACAGAACAGCAAACAGCGCCTTGTTTTACCACCTATGGATCAAAATTCAGCTACTAAAAACAAGTAGAAACCAAATTACGCAGCGCAATGAATAGTACATCCAAAATTAGTTAAAAATTTGAGAAGCTAACTGCCAAAAAGAAGGGGACAAGTGATATACCCAACGAAGGAGATGAAATCAAGGGTACAGTAGAGCTCGGACAGAAAACCCATTAAAATTGAAGAAGTGAATTTCAATTTCACTCCTTCTAGGTGAGGGTTTGTGGGAACTGGGAAGGACGAAAGAGATAGAAAGTACCTGACATTGCGATGCGGAAAAGGCCGAATTATACCCTTCAAACTGGGGTTTTAATGGGAAAATGATTGGAGAGAGAGAGGAACTTCTTAAGAACTCTTGATTTGCACAGATATGGAGATTAGGAGATTATGGGCTTGTTGTTGCGATTGGTGGTGGTGACGTTACTGAAAATGGAAAATACGATGGAAATAAGCAAAGTTATGAACAAGACACGGTGTCAAAGACTTTAATAACGAAAAGGGCAAAAGTTGTAATTGTGGTCTTCGGAGAATTCGGGTCGGGTTAGCCCGATTTGCTTGCTGAAGTATCCCATTCGGGGTCCACGAGATGAGTGTGACTAGGTAGGTTAACCACTTATTCTCAGTACATACGTCTTTTAGATATTTTTCTGGAAAAATAAAGGGGAAGTTGTGTGATAACTAGGTTTTTCTTTTCTTTCTGAGTACATATATACTTTTTAAAAAACTCTTATTATAATTATGTAATTTTGACAAATTTTATATGATCATTATAAGATTTTAACAAATTTCGTTCATACTTGTGCGATTTTTATAAATATTGCTCCTCGTTAACTATATTATGTTTAGGTTTTAAAAAGAAATTTTATTATCGAAGGGAAATTATATTATCGAAGGGATCTCAGTTAAATTTAAAAATTATACTCGAATAGATTTTTTATATGAAATATTCATACAAGTTTAAAATTTTGGAAAGTAAAATTTCATTTACCTATATATCATTTATTAAAAATCACGATTTTATTCATTTTGTTTTATAGTCGATTAGTGATTACAATGAAGGCGTAGCTATTTGTTCTAAGTCATAATTTATATCCGGTGTTCCTTTGCCATTATATTCAATCAATAATCAACACAAATGTATTTTTCTTTAGAAGGAAAAACTACTACTTATAATTAGAGCAATACATCTCGGGTCAACCCACCTGATCCTGAAAATTGTAAGGGTATGGAATCGGTCAGATCCGGTCACCGCTGATAACCCGGTCCAGATTATTATTAAAATATGTTAAAATATAAAAAGCGGGTTTCCCGGCCTGGGCTGCCGAAAGGGTACATATATAGATGTTTAAACCCGACATCCGGACTCAGTCCGGATCCGACTTGGATAAATGGGCAACAAATTTCCCGAAGTTCAGTATGTTGTCTTGTTCTCATTACGTAGCACATGACTCCAAGAACATATCTTGAATCTAGTTATCAACCCAGTAATCTTTGCTACGATCCGACCTACGAACGCATTCCCTCTCTTCCTAAATCTTAGAAATCATAGTCAAACAATACGTTAAGAATATCTATTAATTAGGTTAGATAGGTGAAATTTCTAGGAAAAATAGGTTAAACCTAACCAAATTACATTGTCTCTACGTAAAAAAAATCTTGATGATGTGAGACAACGCAAAACCGGGGCAAAGATAGTGTGTTGTAACATACCCATATCCGGAGAGAGGAGGCATTATACACCAAATGCAAATCGAATTAAAAAGAAAAGTATAAATTACATGATCGTGAATGGATACAACAAATGGGTGGTAATCCATTTTATGTTTGCTCTTATTGATGGAGAATGATAATTACATATCTCAGTGCTTGGAACACCCAAGCAATCAATACTTGAATACTAAACTTGAAAAAGGGAAATACGATCATAAATACGAGCGTAAATAAGAAGAAATTCAAGGGTTTTTCAAAACCGGACGGCCATCCGGAGTATAAGACTTATCAAAGAACCTAATAAGCAAACAAGTCATCCCGGACAGGTAATCACAATCCTTATTCTCCTTACTAAAAGGGGAAGGAAGGTCTTCTTCCTCGAACATATCTTCGCATTCCGATCCATGTGCTTGGATCATGGCTATCGTTCGATCTGCCGAACCGAACTGTCCCTTCTCAATAAAGGAAACGGCTTCTTTCGTTCGTCTATTGGCTTCATTGTACATGGAATTGCAATGTTGTAGGATGTTTCGTAGCTTAGGGTTTGATTGCCCTTGAGGTCCGTGAGCTAGCAGCTCGATCTTCCCTTTCGTTGAGCTTACGCTCTTTATCAGAAGGTCGAGGCTGGCTGAAGCAAGTTCGCGTTGGTTCACTGTCGGTTTTTTCGATACGGCTTGTAGAGCAGAAACGCAGTATTGTTTCGGTACGTCTATGTCGAATTGGGCGATTTGAGTGCATGACTCTTCTATTAGAGCGGGTTCCAGAACCGATTCCGTTCCGCTTGTCGGAAGGGTGGCCGTGGCCGCCGAGATGAAGGTCAGGATCACAGAGATGAGGATTGGAGAAGAATTCATTGTGTTTTTTTTTTTTTTTTTTGTAATTTGATTGATGAGATTTGGATGTGAAAGAATGGTGTTTTATAGGAGGTTTGAGGAATCTTGTGGGTGAGATTATTTGTAATTACCGGGAATAAGATTCTGTAATTACCAGAATGACTGAACGGTCAATATTTTTGCTGGGTTAATATTGATTTTCAATTAATCATGGGCAAAATTTTTATTACCGCTCATTAATTTCTAAATCTAGAATACAAGGTGATCGCATTACTAGGAGTAAAAATAGTTACCTCTCATTTCTTACCTTTTTTTTATATATATTTTTTCGAAAAATGAAAATAATTGTATCAATTAAGAATCAACTCCTAACTTATTTCTTAGTTATTTTATTTAAAAATGATGTTTAGGATTTATTTGTTTAATTAGGAGGGTTATAGTTTTTTAAGGAGTAATGTGGAAGGACTCAAGAGGTGAAAATTGTCATTATGTATAGGGTAATTGGACACTCAAAGAGGGAGGTTTTCGATGGGTTGAAGGGTAGAGCGGAAAGAAGCTCCGTGGATGGAAGGAAACATGTTTATCTCAACCGGAAAAGAGGTCTTGATCTTTGATGAGTTACATGGATGGATGATGGCAAGGTTGAGGCGAGCGATTAAAGTGGGAAACCCCTTGGTGTAAATGGAGGGGTAGTGTCTTGGAGATGAAATTCCAGGATCTTAGAGTATTTAACCAAACAATGCTAAGGATGTAGAATGATGCAACATCAGGTGAAACGAGAATGGTCTATGAGCTTTTTCACGATATTGATGCTAGAAAGGTTTTAGAGATTCCTTTGAGTGGTCGAACCCGTGTGATACACAATGTTGGTGGTCTGATAAGCATGGAGTCTTCACTGTCCGGAGTGTGTACTAGCTAAGATTAGGGCTGCACATATATGGACCGGACTAGAAATTTAGGTCCGGTTTTAGTCCGATTCGGACTGTAATTTGCACTTTTAAATATTTTTGAACAGTAACTATATACATTCCAGTCCAAATCCAAACCAGATTTATTCAATACAATTTTTTTATTTTTTTAAAAAAATCAAAACGGTCCAGTCTGTCTGGACCATTTAAACAGCTCTAGCTGGGATGTTGTTGTGTTCATATAGAACGATGGAGAGTCCAACTTACTAAAGTAGAGCAGTCGGTTTGGGTCCTTTGGGAGCTAAAATGCCAAGAAGGCTATCCATTTCGCGCGGAGGTGGTGAGGTGGTGCACAGGAAGCATTTTGTTTAGGCCACGGGTGATTAGTTCAGCAGCTTGCAACAGGCGTAGGAGGGAAACAGAAGATGCAATACATCCGGTGTCCGTTTGATTAGAGTTGTGCAAATGGAAATGGTTAAGGGGAAAAAGTAATGAAAATGGATGGAAATGCTCAAGGGGAAAAAAATGAAATGGAAAGATGCAAGTTTTTTACACTGTTGTTAATGCATTTTTCTCAGTTTATTCTAATGGCATTTTTAATGAATATGTAATCTTGTTAGAAATCTTATTAGATTAACCAAAAAAACACTCTTGGACAAACCCTATTCGTTAGTCAAACAAAATTGCCCTACTGCATATTTATTTCATAGATTGTAACTTCAACATCAAATATTCCAACAGCTTAACTAAAGCAGAGAATACAAGCACTCTACGAAACATCATAATAAGGCATAGCTAAAGAATTTCGATTCAGAAAGTTTTGAGTTTTCCAATCTAAGTAGGAAATGCAAGCTAAATGAACGTATCGCATCATTCATTATGTTGGAGGACTACATAACCTTTGCAAATTCGCCACAAAATCAAACTCGAAGAGAGTACTTATCTGGGGAGACTGGTAGCGGAGATCTGCTAAGATTTTAACTAATCAACAACAGCCAACAAGTCGGTCTCCCTGCAGAAGCAGTGCTTAGCATCCGGCCCCAAGTCAACCTGATACAGAAACAAGTTCAATTTAGCGCAAATGAACTCGCATAGGAAACTCAGTTATTTTTGCACTTATTGTTTTAAGGCTCACCTCGTAGGCATTTATATCTGAGAAGAGGACCTGCACAAGACAGTTTATTCGCTTTAGATCATGAACAGGAAGACCTGTAGCAAAATACTTGCAAAGCTTAGAAAGTGATTGATCTTTCTGCTTACCTTCTTTCCGGGCTCTACTTCGTCAACATCAGAACCAACTGAGAGTATCTGTGATTTAGCATTATATCAGTAACCGGAAGTTTGACAGCAATATGCAGATAACACTGGGAAAGAGACTACTTATGCTTACCTCGCCCATGAGATATCTCTCGAACTTGACTGCTGATTTAGGTAAGAGGACACCACCAGCTGATTTCTGTACAGGAAACAACAAAGAGCTCACTGTGTTCAGCACAAGAGATTGGTGATAAAAGAATGAACTGGTTGTAGTATCAAATCTAGAAGACAGTGTTAAAATTGATAAGCTTTAGAGCATTCACCCCCACAAATGGATTGTAAATTGATGAGGACTACAAGGACAATTGGAAGACAAAATTTATACTGTCTAGTCTGTTATTAGCAAATTCAATCTCTGAGAAAATAATCGCAAAATTCAGTAAGAACTCCGAATTGAAATAAAAAAAAGTCATACTTGTATCACATGAAGCAACATAACAGGATTAACAGCACATTAGCAATCCATTCACTTTGTATTGAAAAACTAGAACTTTGTAGTTCATGTGGATTTAATATTCAGATAGCCAAGAATCAACAACATATCTTAAATAGATGCCAGTATTAGTTCACAGGCTCAAATGCAAGGGATTTGCTCGAATTCTGTACAGTTCTAGGGCAAGGAGAGATGAGAAGAGAAAGTACCTCAGGTAGCTGTTCAAGACGAATTAGGACTCTATCAGCTTGTGGCTTGACCTGCCAAATAAATTAAAACCAAAACACCATAAACAACCAGATAAGAACTACAAAGAGAGAAATTTCAAAAAAAAAAAAAAGTGTGAAGAAGTTGAAACCTTGGTAGCCTCCCATTGCTTAGCAGCAGTCACATTAACTCGAATAGTGTTTCTCCTAAACCCTGAGAAGAAAACACAATCGAATTTAGAGAAACGATTTACCGCTCGGAAATTTGAGGGCTACTAAGTAGGAGAGTGAACACAAAAGAAAAGACAGACCTACGAATCCCTGATTAGAGCGTTGAGAGATGCCGTTGATGGGAGAAGCGAAGGGCTTCGCCATAGCAACGAAGGTAGACGCCATGGATAAGGGGGAGAGAGAAGATGAAGAGGAGAAATGGCGAGAGGTTTTGGCAGTGGTTGGTTGAATTTGCTAGTTGCTAGTATTTGCTATCGGCTGGTTTCTCGAAGGTTCATTGCGAGGGGTTTAGGTCTATCTCCTTTTGCTACGTTTAGTAACTTTTGTTACTTAAAAATATATTGATAAAATATAGTATAAATTATTAATGTGTAATTGAATCTTGGATTATAAAAATGTCAATCGAATATTAGGGAAAAATGTATTATAAAAATGTCAATCTTGTATTATAAAAATGTATTAACAGTTTAATACTAATTGGCATTATGAAATTTACATATTCATCTCTCTCCTTAACAATAGTTCTTATAACATGATTCACTCTTATACTTATTATCTATTTTGCTCAACATTTTGATCATTTTTAGTTCAAAAATGTTATTATATAACATTAGTTTGTACATTTGTAACATTATTCGACAATTTCATTTATTAAAAACGACACAAAATAATTATTTTTTGATTTTAGAGTGATGCAATTTTTTGAAATGATTTACTTAACGACTTTTATTTTAATGTGTTACGACGAATTACGACCATTAAGGTAATTAAGATTTTTTGCAAAAATTAGGCCAAACATAAGTTGTTTGACCCATTAAACACACTTCCTTGTATGAATGAAAAAACCCTAAGCTGGAATCAATGGAGTAGATGTAAATCAGATGGCAACCTTGTAAACATCAAGATATTATCACATTTTCTGAATTGTGAGAATGGTATGATAAATCGATATTTTTAACATGTCTTGATGATATTATCACATCTTTTGAATTTAGCTGTATTTGACAGAGGTGCCAGTCAATTGTTATTATAGTGTATGATATACTGTATACAAATACAAAAGCTTCAATGTTGAACGGCTAGTTGGGTCCACATGTTCTCATCTTTAAATGAAATCTCCATGATTTTGTATATCACCTTCACCCTTTCCAGGCCAAAAAACCTTGCCCTTTACCTTCCTTTCTCTTCAAAAACAAAACCCTTTTCACAGTTCATCTAGAAGATTAAAGCCCTAACATTTTGATCTTAGCTAGCTCTTTCTTACCTTTGAATCATGCTCAATAATTTTTGGTGTTCATTTCTGCTTTCTGGATTTCTTCTTTCAGCTTCTCTGGTTTCCTCCTCAAAACATGGTAAATGTAGCTTCTAATTTGCACTTTCTTTCTCTGTTCTTCCTGTGATTATGATTTCTTCTTTCAACATTTTGCATAGTTTATATGATTTATAGTTCAAGTCAGCAGATTTTTCATGTCTTCTTCATAGTAGCTTGTATATATGGTTCCTGTCACTTAAATTAGGGTTTATAGTTGCAAAATTGAAGTATAAAATGTTGAATGCAGGAAATCCAGCAAATGACATAGTAGAAATCATGAACAGCAACAGAACATCCTCAAAACTCCGGCCACTTTCCGACAGCCCAGGTCTCGGGTGTATGGCATTACAATACGCAACAGAATGTGTTACCAATTGCACACAAAACAACACTGTTAATTGTCAACCATCACCTGATGACTTCACTCAAGTCTTTGCACCAAATTGTGGTGTTGAGCTCCCAACTTTCACTACAATCTCCGGACACATTATAGGCTGCAACTCCGAGTATCTCAGTCCATCAGAAGCGTACTCTTCCATTCTAGTCAAGGACGGAAAATCACTCTCCCTTCTGAGAAACAAAACACACACAGAAATTGGCGTTGGACTCGTTGGAGCTCATGGAGGTCGATTTCTTTGGTGTGTATTGTTCAGTAATGGTCAGACGAGTTCTAGCTTCGTTCTTGACGATCAAGGACAAGGAATTCAACAAAAGAAAGGTTGCTTCAGTGGAGTTAACACCACCTGTAGTAATGCACATAAGGTTGTTACTTCGGGTATCTTTACTGCGATCCTTGTTCAATTTATTCATAGACTCTTTTCCATTTGAGATCATTTTATTAAACATGTCATAACAAAAAATTTGTAAGCAATCTTGGGAAATCAGTTCATTCCTCATTTTACAACAACTTTCTTCTAGTCTAAAGAACAGTGTATAAACATAAGTAGAAAAAATTCTGGAATCTTCACTGACTATGTGAAAACAGTCACTACACGTTTACGATAACCACGTACTAGTAGAAGCCTCGGAATCTTGTCAACAAGCAAATCCAAGTACTCCATGTAGAAATATGCAGGGTGTTTATGAGGTGGTGGAGGTAGACTTACAAGAACAACTGCAGCTCTGTCTGAATGAGTCAATATCATTGCGTTTAGTTTCAAGGCTGTGTATAGAAACTTCTCGACTTGTTGCTCGTCTACTGTCACAATCTTTCCATCAGCCATTAATTGAGTCCCTTCTGAACGAGATTTTCCCTTCATTTGTGTCAAGTACTCATCAACTCTTTGTTTTGCGTCTGTAAAAGATGCATCATCAGTCCACGTTCCGCTACTGCCTACTTGATCCTCCCATCCTTTAATTGTTATCACAATCACTTCTGCTTGCATTCTGAGATCGTACAGAAACTTCTTAACGTCGGTTTTGAGTTCCTCTGCATCAAGGTCTCCGTCTGCAATACAATAGACTTGAATTTTGGAGCTCTCGAAGCTTTCTTTGTTGAGAAGGAGTTGTGATAGAAGCAACATGAGACCTCCATCTCGGACTATCCAATATAAATCAATTGTTCCGTATTGTCTTTGGAATGTGTTTGGCCATTCGTCGAGACCTTTCACAATCACAACCGCCTTGTTGGCAACTATGCAATCATTGATTATGCTTACAAAGGTGGCGGGGATTTCAGTGAGATTCTCGCGACGCCATATCTCAGGATATCTCATCACAATAATGTTAGGCTTGAGATTTCCTAGTCCCATTATTTGGACAATGGATTGGAATCCAGAACGCATGTCAGGAGCTACAATTATCTCTGCTACCCCTTCACAGTTCTTGTACTCTAAGAAGGCGCTCAAATGCTCTCGAGCAACTTGAGCGTCTTCTGCGTGCTTGTAGTAATCTCCATCTAGGATGGAGACGAAAATTGACATTCCACGTCCTTTCTTCTTCATGAAGTTGGCAAAGTCGGCTAGTTTAGGGTGACATGGCACATTTTCCGGAAGCTTACCCCATGGACGGCACAGAATGAGAGGGATAGGATACCAGTTCTTCGCATGAACCTGGTTTGCTGAATGGTTTCAAGTTACAAACATCAACACGTGTGGAAATTCATGTAGCCATAGCTTCTGATAATGCAAAAATGTGAAAATACCTCCTAGTGAACGGAGACTGCGAAGGGCGAGCTGAAAATAAGCACTTTTGAAACCGTCTCCCCAGTCTCCAGCTTTTCCTTTGATGCATACATACTTGTATATAAGACCAGCGAGGGTTAGAGATACTATTGTGAAAACCCAGGAGATCAAGAGCATAATATCTGTAAAACAACACAATGTGATCAGTAAGAATATTTTTCATATTTATCAGCTGCAACTGCAAAACATGCAAACGCTCAACGCTGTTGTCCTGATGGAGCATACACAGCAGTGGTTTTTAAGAATTAAATATATTAAGTTTTTAAACAAAAGTGACTTTTTGCTAAAAAAAATCTTGTCTTGGTTATATGCCCAACCACTTAACAACCAAAGAAAGAGAATGTGGAACAATCTCAACCCTTGGATAATCTCAAGATCAATGGCAAATAAAAATTTCACCAATCATAATTTTTTAGATTTTATTTTATCTTTTTCAATCTAAAAAAAGAAGTTAAGAGATTGGGTTGTTATCTAATAAAAAAAAGAAAAAGAAATTGTACTGATCCACAAAATCAAGTATGAAACAATGCAGTTTTTTCATGTTCATAGCAACTGTACCTAAGCAAATGAAAGCTCCAAGGAGAGAAAGCCCCCAGTGGTGGAACTTCCACCTAGGACGCCAGCTGGGGGCATCAAGGAGATCCAGAAGAAAGGAAGATAGGTTCACGCCGGTGTAACAAAGAAGGTAAAACATGGTAATGGTGGGTGTGATAAGATCCAGATTACCAATAACAACACACCCAATACAAATGAATGATGTGAAGATGGTTGCGGCTTTAGGCTCACCTCCATCAGCTACTTTAAAGCAATTGAGAATGGGTAGGATATCGTCATTTGCTATTGCTGCTAGCAAACGCGGGGCACCTGTTAGACTCTGGAGTGCAGCACCTAATGTAGATAGAATAATTCCCAAGTATACTATTGCAGGGATAGGCCAAGCAACTGTTGCTGTAAGTAACCTACCAAAAGAAAATTCTACTGAAATTTGGTTACAATCACTTATTTTTCGTGAACAGGAATTTGCAGCATCATGCGTATAAACAGCATACCTGTCTGACAGAAGCTTCTGTCTAGTAGCAAAAGAACCAAATATTAACACTGATATTATGTATAGTCCAGAAGTTGACACTTGTGCTGCCAGTGTCCCAACTGGGATTGAGCGCTGTGTATCCTTCAGGTCAGCAGAACGATTTGAACCAGCCATGATTCCCGTCACAGCCGGAAAGAAAAGACCAACCAATGCACTGAAAGTAGAGTTTCAAATATTCAGACAATGCAGATAGAAATGAAGTGCCAACTGCCACTTTACTCATACTATAAGTTTCCTTAGGATGAAAATTTCAGCTGAATCTGATAAGACTGTTGAATTTCATTTAAACTCTCTACTTTTAACTCACTTGAAATTCCAGTACGTTGCTCCATGAGGATCTGGCATTCCAGCACTATCGGTAGTTTGGTATTTTGAACTCCAGTTTTCTCGGAATGTTTTAAGACTCAAGCCAGTGATACCTTTTGCATCAGGAGATTGTAAAGTTAATTATTTATGTGAATAACAACAAAAAAGAAGGTTAAAATGCGAAAAAGAACTGTATAGTAACCATTAGGAGGAAAATTAACCTACCTTTGGATTCGTTTTCGTGGGACGAAAATATCCCAATAAATATACAGAAAACTGATATCACAACTGGTATGAAGAATGCAGGTGCAACTCGGTTGATCAGCTTCACGCCACCAAAAACAATTACACAAAGCATGATGCTGACAATGACCCCATAAACTTGCAGATCATGTATATTTGGATGGAATACAGCGCCAGCATCTGTTGCATTGTACTCTGCATACATATATTGATCCCATAAACAAATGATATTTCGTGTATGTGTTCATTTGCCACGAGTAATGTTCCAAAATATTACCTGAAAAAATGCTGGCTCGTGGCAAAGCATCAAGAAAGGTTTCAACAGCTCCCAAAACATAGCTATATTCAATAACAATGAAAGAAAAAATAAATTACGACGAGATGGCTTGACCTAAATCAAAAGGATACCAGGAATCGCAACTACTATTCGAATAAATGTTTTCACTGAAACAAAAAAATAGAAGAAAAAGGTGCAGTGATATGAAATTTACTCACAGAGCTCCAGCTATTGCTGTTCCAAGGAAGAAACATAATCCAATGCTAACTCCAACCTCTGGACCAAGTGCTCGCCCAATGAGATAATATGGTCCCCCGCCCTAGAAATTCCATACCATAGTTTCAAGATATAAGGCTTTTGATATGCAATTTACTTGAGTTTCTAACAAATCAAATTTCACCCTGGATTCCAAAAGAATCATTCAAGCAAGAACCAAGGTTCTAAATAAAACAACCTCATTTACAAGAGATTGTTCACAGAATTAGTACGTTAATGTGAGGGCTGACGTGAGAAATAACTGGCAATCAAAGCAAACAGAAGCCAAAATTTTACCTTCATTGCACCATTAGTTGCAATCGTACTTAAGGACACTGCAGTCAAAAAAGTGCACAAGCCACAAAATGATACTAGCAGCAAGGAGCCCCCTATGCCTGCGATACCAACAATCCTGCATGTTTCACATGATCCCGAGAAGAAAAAAAACTCACTAAACAGCTAAAACTTTTAGGATAAAAAATTATACTACACTCTGATTATAAATTGAAGAATATGATGCAAGCCTACTGGCTAATCGAGCTAACTATAAGAACAAATTTAAAATACAGCAACTTCTATGTCATATAGAGACAGTAAGCAAAAATATATTACCAGGAAAACCGAATATAGTATATGATTCCCAAAATGTTTTGCAAACATGGCAAGAAGACACCTGAAATGGTTCCTGATTTGGCATCATCTGCCTGACAATTGTATTTCACAAAGAGGGAGTATATCAGCACATGCATGCAAATTCACTGTTACAATTTCCTAAGCCTTTTCCAAGAGAATGTTGCCAACATATGTTGAACAGAACACAAGAAACAGACCTTTGGAGTTCCAAGATTGATGGCTATATTCTCGCCATCTGTAGGAGAAGCAGAAACCTGCGGTTGCTCTCCTGCCATACTGAAGAATAACAAGTTCCCAAAAATAGAAAAATATAAGCCACATAGCTTGAAATGTCAACAAAGATGTTGACGCAATTAGAATATCAATATACATCATCATTAATCCATTATTTCCTATTTATATTTTGCATAAAAATTCAATGGCTGTTTACATAGAAATAAGTTAAAGAGTAACTCAGTGATACCTCTGGAGACCCAAAATATTGACAAGAGAATCAAATCCGAATAATTCGAGTTTGGATTCCATTCGACTAAGCCTTCTGCGCGGGCTAGATAGGTTTTCCCTTCCATTAAGTGACATGTTTACCTCAGCAGTCAGCATTTATGTAAGTTTTCTGCAGTAAAATCATCAATTTTGAACAATTAAGGAGAACATAAACTACAAGGAGACAAACTACCGATTTTATACATATACTTTCTGCCCTGAATAAAGGTTGTCATACCACTGGCAAGATGCTCATACCAACTCTCCTTACCCCATTTCTGGCTCCAATAATTGTTATTTGTTTTCCTAAAATTTATGATTCAAAAAGAGTGAAGCAAACTATATATTATAGGTCCAATCATCAAACTTTCAAAACTCAATTTCTGATACCTTGTTTTGGTTTAGGTTTCTGTACAGATTAGCCAAAACTTTATGCTATATAATAAAGAGGGGTGAAAATCAAAGCGACAATGCCTGTAAATTGTTTCCAATTATGAACCCTAAAATCACTTAGTTTCACCAATCCAGGTTTTGGTTCCCCAAAAGTATGAATTATCAGACAAGGAAAATATGAAACATTGCCGTATGATGTGAATGCGATCAACCAACGATTTTCACATGAAGAACGCGATTACATTTCAAGAATCAATCGCTGAAACTACAAACAGGTAATCAATACACGCGCATTCCAACATAGTGAATTGAGAATAAGGAATTAAGAGATTAAAAGTAAAACTCACGCGAATGTATTGGATTTTCTGTGTGTTGTTCTTTCTCCCGCCTTATTTCCCTTCTTTGATCGATCGATTATCGCAAGGGAAGTAACGCTGACGATGGCGGGTAGATTTCTCGCTCCCAAATTGCTTAATCAAAATCCTTCCTCTACAAAGATTCGTCAAATGTGAATCAAATTTTCAATTTTCAAAACAAGTGCATGGATTCTTTCTCGTTTAAATTATGAGATGATTTCACATTATCCAAACAAACTAGTGCATGGATTCAGTGCGACATTTGCCCATCAAAAGGCCCATTATTCAAAACAAGTGCATGGATTCAGTGCGACATTTGCTAAGATGGATAGACATGAGAGAGTTTGTGATAAAAATTAACGTGTTTCTTCCGTTCGCTTTTGACACGTTTGGTTTTGCATCCGATGTTGTTGAAGTTCTCAAGAGGCTGCAACGGATCTTGCATGTCAACGTGTTATGTCTCATAGCTCTTCTAATGTTGTTTTTAGGAGGATTGAATTCGTTATTAATTAAGAAAGGTTTGACGGCACAAATTGTTTTGTTTGTCCGTCTTATTCCAGCTCGACGTAAAATTCTCATACTTATAAGTCGTTTTGTTAGCCCGGCCCAGTGATCTACATGGTTCAATTCATTTTATTTTTGAAATTAAAGATTAAAGATTTTTTTTGCTAAAAAAAACAGGTTAAATATTTTTAGACGTCATTATATTCGTAGCTTCCTAATGAAGGAAGACTAATTTCATCATCAAGTCAATTGATTAACCAGCTCAACTTTTTGTACAATGAACCCATTAATTTGTTTGTAATACTTTGATTATATACATACATGTTTTTATTTTTCTCCCATTTTTTATATTATTTTCGCGTAGAGAATTCGAGTAGCTCATTGTTGGGTGGCGAATTCATTATCTAATCTTCGATCTCCACTATTGTCCATTGTACTTTTCTGCTATTACTTACATACAAATGAAGTTCACACGAAAGGAGTAAGTGAAGGTATAGATGTTTCACTATTTGTCGCAAGCTAAAGTAAAAATCATACATTTATTGCATGTGCCAAAAGACGTACTATTAATTGTAGCGTTATATATGGTGCATTCATTTCTTATTAATTACCCTATCACAAACTCTTTTTTCCTGCTCTCTACTCGATCGTTCGGTGAAATCGGTTAATACCCTTTGCGTTCAAATCGAATACTTTATAAAGATAAGTCTTTTGATGGACAATATGAGTAACACTTTTAAAATACTAACGGTTTAGTTTAACACTTTTACAAATTATTGTTATTTTAGCTTTTTACACATTTATTAAAAAATTTACGAAATATATCAATATATTTCCTACGTTATTTAAAATCATAACTAATTAAATAATAATGATTGAAATGTTAAATATGTTAAATTAGTCTTTGGGCAAAGTTTTGTTGGCTTCTTCCATGAGCATTGATGGTCTTGGGGTGACGATGGGGAGGGGAGTGCATTGTCGTGGACGCTGCAGCTTGCTCGGGATCATGGATGGCCACATATCGAATGTGAATCTTATTCATTGTCTTTTATCTCTCTTCTAAGGGTGGCGACGAGGTTCAAGGTTCTTTAGGTCACGTGGTACAGAAGATCAGGAAGATGGCAAAAGGTTTCGGGGAGGGTATATGGTCTTTTGTGAGGAGAATGCGAAACGATGTGGCTCATTGACTTGCTGCGGCTCGACCTAGTTTCATTCAGCATTTTGCTTATAGTTCTAGTTTTCCTGCTGATTTAATTGTTTTTCTTAAGGACGATTTTTCTGCTAAATGAGTTATTGCTATATAAAAAAATATAGGGCTAAAATGACAACTATTTATAAGCGGATATAAGCGGATGACGTATTATATATTGATATCACAAATCAATTTAATTATGCAGTTCACGAACAAACTTATAATCCGTTTAAACTTTAGAGATCTAACACTACACTTATGATTCGTTTAAACTTTTGTGTATTATACCCTAGCTAGCTTTTACTTGATGGCTGAGATTTTTTAACATACCTCATGTAAATTATGAAATTGAAAAATCCCATATACAAATTTATGTAAGGATACGCTATTTGTACAATAACAAAGTTTGTAAGCCATTGAATTACTTGTATATGCAAGTTAGTGAATGTGAGAAAGAAATATATATATATGTATATAATTGCACGATAAAGGTTTTAGTGGTACACCTGTAATTTTAAAAGCTAAAAAAGAGATGAAAACCAAAAATAAAAGCTTACCAAACCATACCAAACAGGAACAAATCATCATAAATTCATTATAATTTTCAATAAACTTAAGGCTGCTCCAGTTAAACATGGGTCTAACTTGCTCACTTTTAAGCAAAAAGATGAATTTGTCCAGGAAAATAAATTTTAAATTAACTTGGACGTAAATTAAAAACAACATAATTAGGCATGCACCACGTGTTACAGTCGTATATATGACTTATTAGTCGAATAATTAAGTTTTCCGGTAATTATAAATTTTCAGCACAGAACTAAATTTAAGGGTCATCGACAAATTGTAGTTGAACAAATTCTATTTAAGTATCCGTACAACAAATGTAATTGTGAAATAATATATCGTGTTCTATTTTCCTACAACAACCCGATTCAACGTAGCCACCACAACCTTATCCAATATCCATAGTAGCTAAGGTGTTTATGAAATACCAGAATTGAGACACGATGCATATCTCATTCTCTATTTTAAATAAAATGTGTTTGGGTGACTGAATCGAAATAGTTTTAGGTTTTATAAGTTAGTAGATTCATTATTCGGCTTGAGTTAATACTAATAGATTCATTTTTCAACTTGAATGAAAATTGAGATTGTGTATATTCACATACAATTCGTTATAAGTTCCGATTGAATTGAGACTGTTATAAAATACGCTCACACTCGCCTCTTTGAATCAAATCGAGCTATAAAATAGCCACTATAACCTTATCCAAATCCTAAGTTTATGGCCCATCGGTCCAAAACGAAACTATAATATACCGTTGCAGGCCGGTCTAAACAAAAACCAAAAGATAAGGTACAGGTCCCGTTCGACAGCCGAGTAGAATAGGTTAGTTGGTGAGATTATTTTACGAGGTTATTCTGCCTTTTTTTAATCCATCTCAACTTGAATAATATGAATTATTATGAAATTATAATCTCCCGAATAATCCGGAAGCCGGAAGAGTTCAGGGTCAGAGTCCGGCCTAGAGGGTTGAAGGGTGATTATAAACCCTTTATGAATACAAAACTCTATCGATAAGATGCTTGCAGACCAAAACACTTGTACAGTCTGCTAATCCAAAATGCTTATTGTAGTAAAAAAAGTATATATAACTAAATCGGGGGAAAAGGTTGTTTCAATCCTCAGCATATATCTCAACATATATATCTATATACATATATTATATGCCATAGGGGACATACGAATCAACAGAACAAATCTCTTTATGGCAGCAAAGGAAATCAAGGACAAACTTAGAATGTTATATGTTTAGAGTGATGCCCAAGTCACTGCCCTCCTTTCCTAAAAGTTTGCTCTATTCTCCCGTAACAAAGTTGTATCAACCATGGCAATTGTGGTCGATTCCACCGCCGAATAAACCCTAAGATTGATGATCATAACGGCGTTCGTGCAACATTAACTAATGCAAACAAATAAAGACACCTTGGATTCATCATAAAATGTAACACACAAGCTTGAGTTGGATGAAACATTGAAACATATAATCGAATGCTCATATAACTTCTTCCCCCTCTATTCCGCTCTCTTTTGATTGTTGCGAAATCCTCAAAAATGGATTCGAAGGCTCACAGTCGAAAAAGTAATTGAAATTATCTCCCAAAGCCTTCATTTGTGACTGTTTGTGTATACCTGTAAACTGAACACCATTTGTCCTTCACTTGCCCCCATATCCATTAATATCTACAACAGTTTCATGTCAAATGACCGGTGTGACCTCCAACTATTATTTAATTACCCGATTTACACACCTGATAGCCATCGGAACATCTCGCCGATTTCGTCGCCGAGTCGACTCGCTTCCAAATCCGTTTCATGTAGCCTTGACTCATCTGTTCTTCTGCTGCTACCGGTGAAGAACCTTCCGGAACTCCGAAGTGAAGAAGAGAGGGAAAATGATGCCGTCCACGTCATTCTGTCCATATAGTCCTTCAACCAGCTTCCTCTCCCTCCTCCAGCAACCTCCGCAGCTAATGCCTCCCCTGGCGGTGCTGACCCGTAGATCTCTGGTTGTCTCGTGCTTTTGTCTCTGGTGGTGGACGTGACGGTGACTTCCGAAACCATGTCGTCTAGAATGTAATCGAACGAACCTATGGAATAGGACCGGAGACGGTCTCTGGTTACGGAATCGGTGGTAGGAAGACGTCGACTGATGCTTCCGATCTCGATTCTGAAGCTTCCACTCCGACTGGCGGAGTTTGGAACCACCGGTGTTGAGTCGATCTTGCTCATGAGGTCTGATTCCGAGACGTAGATCGAAGATCTGCAGAGAGGACATGTCTGATTCGTCGCAAGCCAAGTGTCAATGCATTCTGCGTGAAAGGCGTGACAACAAACTGGAAGAAGACGAAGCTTATCTTGCGGCTCGAATTTAGAGAGACAAACAGCGCAATCTGCGCCATTTTCACCGCCAGCCGCTTTGGAGCCGATAATTGAAGCGAAAGTAAACAGAGGAAGGGACTCAAACAAAGAGTTTTCCACCGGCGCAACTCGCCTTTCACTTCCATGACGGTGTTGGAAAGTATCGGATGTGGTAGCGGTGGTGTCAAATTGGCCGACGGATGAGAAAGCAAAAGAGGATCGACGACGGCGACGGTAAATGGAGATACACCGAAGTAGGAGGTAGATTGTAGCGGAAACGATTACAGCTGTAGCGATTACTAGGAAGGTGACGAGAATGCTAGGACTCAGGCTATCGGAATCGGAGTATGACAACGTCGTTCCACCGTCGTTGTTGGTTGCGAGTTCTTGTTGAGGGAGAGTATTCTGTTGGACCGCCATGAACGGCGGTGGTGGAGGTATGAGTACAACGTCGTTCCGTCCCATTCTAGAGAGATGAGAAGAGGAGGTTATAGAGAGAGAAAGACAGTGTTTGGTTGGAATTTAATTTTGGAGGTGTGTGTTTTGGGGCTTAAAAGCAAAGAGCCGAAGGGGAGCAGGGCGCAGTTGTAAGTTTGGTGGTACAACGCCACCTAAACGCCTCCACCAAAATGAGTGTTTCAGTTGCAATTCGCGTCTCTTTGCTCACGTGCTCTGCGCGTGGTTCTCATACCTTTGCAATTATACAAAATTACCCTTAAAAAGAGAGAAATTTCACAAAACAACCATAAAATTACATAATACACAAAATCACCTATAAATTTACATTACAATATTTTATTTCTGTACCTTGGCGCCAAAATAGTTATTTCTCCATAGATCTTATTTTTAGAGCGCTGTGAAGTTATGTAGGTTTATATAATTTTCAATTTTATGGGTGATTTCATGTAATTTCTCGTTTCTGTTTAAACTTGGGATTTGGGAATAGGCCGTGGTGCCGGGGCGTTGTGGTGGAGATAGAATTAGAAATAAAGGGGAAAAGGTGGTTGGGAAGAAGAATTAAATGCAATTACAGGGGGGATTGAAGAAAGGGATTCGGTCACCGCTCAAGGCGTAGAGAAGGGATGAATTTGACCCAGAAATGGATAATGGATAATTATTAAAATTAATTTTAGAAACAAGCTTTTTTAAAGATTATCTTTAAGGGTGTCAGTAATATTAGTAAGATAGTAGTACTAATTTTTTCACACCAAATAACTGGGTAAGAAAAAACAAATAATATTACTAATAAAATGGACGCGTGTTATATAAAGCATTTTCACCTGGATTAGCAAAAGCGCAAAACATAAATACAAATATTTATCAAAGTACAATAGATGATTTATTTTTCTAGAACAATTATTTTCTTTTTAGGTTACAAGAATCTTCAATTTCTTGCCACTTTTACTCATCTCCACTTTATTTTAATATATCTTTTCTTATTCCACGCTTATAACAACAAATAGGGTTATTTAAGTAAAATGTAAGAAAAAAAATAAACAACCACCCTCGCTTTATGTTAGAAAACCGGCCTCTTTTCATTTTTTACATCTTATTAACCGTGAAAAATATATCAAAATAGCAAAATCACAAGACTATTGTTTATTTCACATCACTTTGTTACAAGATCATTATATAACAATTTAAGCGCATTTAAGCTTATATTAAGTAGGGGAAATTAAAATTACATTTCTTGAAGAGATTCAAATGGTGTGGAGCTCAAGAAAAACATATGACAACATAACAAGTGTAGATATACATAATGATGAGCAAAATTTTCAACAGGGTCACCAAATCTTCTTGGCTGTTAGCAATATTATTGTTGTTTTATGAAATCAGTAATGTTTCATGTCAAATACAAAACTAGCTCGTAATTAAACATAAGCCTACTGCATTTTTTTTTCTCTATACGAAATATCTACTTAACATATTACAATTATAAATTTCAGCAAATCTAACTATATAAATATAAAAAGAAAATAAGAGTATAAATTTATAGACTTTTTTCAATTGGATGAATAAAAAAATTTTAAATTTTTTTTGGATATTATATACTTGATAAATAAATTAATGTTTTTTTTTATTAGTCTATGTCGCTAAACCGTAAAATTAGGTTAAAATTTTGATTATAAAATATTCGTTTATTAGTATATTCATATATTTTATTCAATATAATTAAACAATTTATTTGTAATAAAGTCTTGTAGTATATCCGAACATTATAGGTTAAAGAATTGATATATTAATGGTTAATTTTTTGGAGGGAAGGGAAAAATTAGTAAGCAGGGAAGTCATTTAATGCAAATGAAAGCTTGGTCCAGATAATGCGGCGACGTATCAGTCTAATATATGCAAACTATGAGGTGGCGCCATATGCTCCCTCTTCAATGATATTATGCAATTAATAAGTTTAATTTACAAATTTGAATCTTATACTTTAGGGTTATTTCCCTGGGTAATCATCAACACGATAATCTTTTTTTTATTTATTTATAACTTTACGTGGTAACTTTCTGAATTTAGAAATATCTTTGTTGTGTATTATTTCGCTAACAGTTAGCAGTAGGATTTAAATTACAACATTTATTAATTAAAATATTGATTTTGATGAGTTTTCATAAATGATATATATATATATATATAATTTGATAATATATATATAATACAATGTGAAATTGGATTACCAAATTATTCCATCAAAATACTCTAAATTAAACATTACTAGTATTTTTGTTATTTTTGAACTCCTCATTATGATGACATTTATCTTTAGTAAATTAAATTTTAACTTTTTAATCGATAAAATCTCATTTTCTTTATTTTTATGATAAATTTAGTTTTTGTTTGTTTATAAAAAAAAATAAATTTTAGAATACTTTCAGTGAACCTTTTTGGTTAATTTGAAACGATAATCTTAAGAAGATAACACAATTGTGTTATGTGCTTTTATCTAATTACGGATTAATTATCAACTTTTTTACAAATTTATGTTATGTTTAATATATTTTAAACTTAAAAAATATCTTTGCGATTTATAAAGTGAAATTCCGTTTAGTGTCTTAGAGTTTTTAACTTTTTCAGTTAGTACTCACTAGGTTTCACATTATTAGTTGATGTCATTAAGATTTTGCTTTTTTTTTTTTGGTTTATGTCCATTCTTGTTATAATTTAATTTAATTAATTTATTCTTGCGTTAGTGATAAATATATATAAAGAAATATAAAAAGAACAGTATGTTTCTTCACATCTCTAATTAAAATTTTGTTATTATTCAGTTTCATACAAGGCATTGAACAATATCTAACTAGTGTAATACCCGCACCTTGTGCGGGTTTTGAATAACAACAATGGGTTAGATCTATTGGTGTGCTATTATATATATTGACATTATTTTGTTTTATATTTATATATATATTTTTTTATATAAATGAATTATTAAGTAATTATTGATTAGTTCCAATGAAAAATTGGACAAACTTTAGATAATATTTATAGATCGAAAAAGTGAAAATATAAATTTGTTTGGTAGAAAAATTTTACAATTAGAAAATAATTTGTCAATTGATAAAATATTAGTAAATTTATATTGCTGAAAAGATATTATTGTATAAAAAAATTGTGCTGAGAAAAATATTTGATTTTTAAAATTTTAATTATTTTAGTGAAGAGATATTGTTGGGTATTTTAATAATTTTTTTAAAGAAATTAGTTTTTAAATACCAATTTGACATATACTTTTTCTATTTTTTGTTTAGGCTTCGAGAAACGTGGGTGCGATACGTGACAATAGAGGCTCCTCTATTGATAGATATATGATTGTTATGCTAGAATGCACTTTTAAACTTGACTTGGAATTTGTTCAATGAAGTAAACGATGATGATATGTATATAATATCCGTTATTGTGAATGGAAATTTGTGATTAACTTATAAGGATGGATTGCTACTAACATCAATAATAATTCTTCTTGTGTTTAGTACTCGTGCGAAAACATTTTTATAATGGGTGATTGTTCCATATTTTTTGTTTAGCAGTTTTTATTAACGAATATGATATATCTTAGCATTTTATTACCACTTAATCCTAGGTTAAGGCAAAGAAGTTGTTCCTATGGATGACCAACATATATTGAACAAATATAAATTATCTTAACATTTACAACGTCGTTGAGACAAATAAACTAATTGTTGTTTTCATATTTTTAGTTATTAACTAGAAAAATTAAAAACTATCGTATTTTATAAAAATGGATATAAGTTGAAAAAAAAACCCTAAAAACACCATCCGAAAATATTAAATTTAGTGTACACCAATCGAAGAAGTCAAATATTTTTAGATTATATGCATGTATTACTTTAACAATCTAATTTTTAGTTGTTATAAGATATGACAAAAATACCATTGTAGTAAATTTTATTATCGCATTTAAAAGTTGAACCAATTACAATAATCGAACGAAGGTCGAACCAAACTAGACTTAAATTAATATTTCTATCATAATGGCTCAGTGTAGTCGATTAATTCGCAGATGCAGCTACACATATTGAAAGGGAAAATCACAGGAAATCGGGTGTGTGGATCGCCACACTTTTGAATCATAATTGGAGCATGATTAATTAGATTTTATATCTCATAAACAAATAAGATTTTAGATGTAACAAAATTTTTAAATATTAATTATTACAAAATGAAGATACAATGTTGAAAGTTAAAGTAGGTAGGAAATGTCTTCGTATGTTGGATGAATAGGGGCAGCGTGATCTGTAACATTGGTACAGAAGAATGTTTAATCTTCTTTTTTTGTTATTTTAATTATTTGGAATATTATGGAATATTATTATTATTATTTGGAATATTATTATTATTATTATTATGGAATGATTTTGGTAGGAAGAGCACGATCCCACATGTAGCCGTCCTAATTGTTCATAGATAAAAGGTAGAAGAAATTTGGTAAAATTTAGGTGATTTCACAAGTGAAATTAGATTAATATGTTTTATTTCTTTAATCTGTACGTGTAAGTAATGGAGTTTGAGTGTAAGTATTAAAATTGTATTTTAAATTGGGGGTATGTTTTGTAAGATTGAGTGCTAGTTGAAAACCAAGACTCAAGAGACTTATTTCAACGTAACTGGCTTTTAAAATCGGTTATAATCGGCTTCGTTCTATCATAAAATTTTTCTCGAACCGAGTTTAAGTAGGGGTTGAGCACAACTCAAGCGGTTAACCTAAACCGAATCATTCATAAATTTTAACCGAGTCTTAAAATTGTTTATATGTGACTTGCGAACCTTCCTTTACGCCAACGGGTATCCTCCCCTCTAGTTCCGACGAGTCTTCCCGCAATCCACCCTGGCTTCTCAGTGGGCATCTTCCCTACTATCCTTTTTCTTATGTTTTTGATTGGTGATTGACGAGTTTTCATCATATTTGTTTGGGATATGAGTTGACCGGTGAAATTCGTTTTTTAATAAGAGTGGTGTGAAATTGTAAATTATTAATTCATTCGAATTTTATGATAGATTTTGGTGAAAAAGACCACCCAAATAATAGAAATAAAACCATAAGATACTATTATGACTAAGAAATTACAATAGATAAAATTAGAATAATAAAGATAAAAAGGATAAAATCATAAATAAACTAGTTTAGAATAAATTGATAATATCTTTATTATTCGTAGCAATATCCAAATATTCAATCTCATATATTTCAATAATTTGTGAATTTATTCCCGTTTTCATTAGATTAAATCACATTTTCGGTTCAATCAAACACGAACCTTCCTTTTCTTGATTTATATTTTCGGTTTTAAGCCGTTTGGTTCGCAGCCTATTCCAAGTTACTCGACTAATATTATATTAAAATTTTATAAAATAAAAAATCATTGACGATGTTATTTTAAATTATTATTCGTGGAAGTTAACGAGTATTTATTATTTTACTGCTTTTAATAAATAATTAAAATATAAACAACAAATTAAATTTGGAAAACATAGGTAGCAGTTTACGAGGGAGTGCAGGGTAATCATCCCATGCTGAATAGCATGGAAATTTAATGTTGCAGAAAGTATAGGCTAAACTTAAATACAACTATCCTACGTAAAAAGTAAAAACATAAGCTTTGCAATTTGCAACTAAAATTACATTTTTATACTTCTATTTATACGTTTGTTAAAATAAAAGACATTTATTTCAACTCCATGCAAACATCTTAAAATAGACATAAAGATGTACGTCTAATATATCACAGTTACTACTTACTATTACACAAATCAATATTAGGTTTATTTGAACAATCGATGTTAAATCTTTTATAATGTTGTAGATATACTATATAGTTTATTTTGAAGTCAGATATTATAATTATATTGTGAAATAAACCCTAAATTGAGGTTTTATTTTTTCTTGGTAAACTAAAATCTAATGTGGCGGTCATGTGTTGAAGTGGCGGCTACTTTGCTTCTATGAATTAGAGAATATAAAAGAATTTTAACTTTTAAAATAGTTTGCTTCTGTCTTACTCCTAGCATGCTTCTTCTTTCTGTCACAAAATGCAAATGCCTGCTTGCTTTTTATAGACCACAGGATAATCACTCTGATTCGATGTACTTGTTTAGATAATTGTCTTATTATTATTTGTTGAATAACAAATTACAAATATTTCCCCCAAAAATAAGGAAATATATAGCATCCGTGAAATATCATAGTTTTCAAATAAAACCATTCATTAAAAACAAAACTAGAAGAAACCAATTGTAACAAGTTACATGTTTGTATTTAAAATTCTTAAGATGATTTGGTTTTGTTGAACAATTTGACCTAATGTTATAATGGAATATTTAGGATTAGTTGCATTCCGTTGATAGCAGGTATTTTATTGTTAATTTCGGCTTAAATTTTTAATTATAAAACGAGATATACTTCAATAACAGACATGCTCTAACCTGCAGTTTGGACAACGCAAATACGCAATTTACAAAGGCCCAAGTAATGTATGATAGGCTGGGGCCAGTCAACTCAGTTTGGACCAGGCCGCCGAGCCTATGTAAAGTTACATATTTGTAGGAGTGAGTACAAGTTCGATCCCGTCCAAAATCCGGCAGAATTTCATCCCAACCCGATAAAATGTTCGGAAAAGGATGCAGTTCTTAGATTCTACACCCCACTAGGTCCGTCATTAATACAATCAAAACTTGATTTTAAAATTTAAATTAATCATAACTATTAATCAATAATCTCAATTATTTTTACCTTAAGAGTAATGGTAAATGGTAAAGATCAAATCCTCCAACTCTTATTGTCTTGTAATATTACGACAACTTCATCGTGTTCACACTCTCGGCATCCGTTTGACTTCTCAAAAAGGTTGTCACGATTTTCCAGTTTCTGCTTCATCAATTATTCACGATCGTACTAGCTAGAATTACCCCGTCCCGATCCCAACCGGGATAAGGCCGATGAGATTCAATCTAAAAGCTACAAGGCTCGTCCTGGTCTCGTACCATACACGATATCTAGGACGGGATGTGGGATGACCTCAATCCCGTCCCGCCGGTCCGGGGTTAGAGGGTCTGAGTGAAACAATAGTACATCCGTCTAGGATAGCATCACAATTCACAATATTACATTATACATGCACCGTAAGCAGACAAAGCTTTGCTATTCAAGCCAAATGCTCTTCACTAAATCCTATAGGTATGTTGTGTGAAGCAAACAATTGTTAATAAGCGGATGTAAAAATGAAAAGGCAAAGCAAAGAGGGGTTGGGTTCACAAGAGGGTAAACCTGTGATTTTTTTACATTTATATGTACAAGGAATATTGCTGAGCTTAAGCTTCTGCATCTGTAGTCTGAGGATGGCTGCTGATGGAAACATCAGCTCGACAAAGAGGGCAAATACTGCAATAGCGAGAGAAGAGGAGAAGGAGGAAGACGTTAGCTTGCAAGACATATAATGTCGAAAGAAGAGCAAGATGAATTAAGGAAATGCAAGTAAAATCATTTCAAGATACGATGATCAAAACATACCCATTTACTTCTTTGAGCCATTTATCGACACATGCCATATGATATTCATGCTTGCAAGGGAGGATCCTTATGATTTCACCTTCCTCGTACTCAGCCAAGCAAATGTAACACCTGGATGTCATAATTCATCAGATTTGATAAAGCACACAAGTTTTTGTATTGCTTTTCAGTATACCCTGTCTATTTTGTTTCTTAACTGATCAAGACGTGTAGTATGCCATCAAAGTGGAAGAAATGTGGCCTACATGATTATCTATAGATGATTACAGCGCATACTTGCTTGATAAAAAACATGGAACTTACTGTTGTGCTTCCTCGGAGCTGTCTATTATATCCAACTTGTTATGGTTTTTGAGAGGGAATGAATTGACAATGGACTCTGGAGCAGGCAGAGATACGGTCGAGACTGAGAATGGCATTGTTTGGCTCTGAATCACATCTAGAAGCTTCACAACAAAGAACAGAAGTAAATAGGACTACATTCCATGAATAAGTAAAAAAAAACATATATACAGCAAGTTATAATTGCACAGGAGCTGTAATTTTGTTAATGTGAAAACATGGATCCGTTTATTAAAAAAACAAATTTCAAATGAAACAAATGATAGAACTGCAAACAGGAGTTCAACATGTAGAAACAAATCATAACAAGTTGATCAAGTTTTCAGCTCCATGACAACCCAGTGAGTGCTGTGATTCAATTAGCTCACTGAACCATTAAATAAAGAAAGGCAATAATCAGGAACAGCAGGCAAGGCAATAATAAGGAACAATAGCAAAGAAGGCAAAATTGATGCTAACAGTGCGGGAACATCACTTCCAGGATTTTGATGGAAACAAATTTACCTCATTAATAGCTTCGACAAGGATGACTATTCTTGAAATCCTAACAAGAGTACCGAATTCATCGCCACATGTACATGTACCTTGCTGGTGAAGTCCAGATGCACAAACATGCCTATGCCCGTATTCCTCACTGGTTCCATGCTGAACATTTTGTGATCTCTGCAAGTACACAAATCAAGTCAAATTGATGAAAGCCCAGGCGTAGTTCAAGCAGTCCAAATAAGTACAATCTGACGAGCATCTTAGCTGCTCCTTTCACACCAGCTAGTAAGTCCAGAAGCTTGACAAGCAGCCAAGATGAAATTAGTTTAAGCAAAATTCTGCATGGTAAAGCATTGCAGATTCCACTCCGTGGTGCCCACAGTTCTTTTCAAAATTCTCATGGTAACCCCGAGTTATTCCCAAATTCTATAAGGTTACCTAAGTTATGTTCAAAATCCTCATGACAACCCCAAAGTTTTCACTATAGGTATAATCTTGACTTTTTAACTTCTCTATAATGAATTATTATGTGTTATAACAGTACTCCAAGGATAGCATGTGGAGTTAAATTACCTCAAAACTTTGGGCACCAAATGGAATTTGCCTACCATAAGGTAAACCATTCAGAGTTTCCCTTAATTTTAACTTCAGATGAGCAAATCATGTGGAGTTAAATTACCTCAAAACTTCAGCACAGGTATTGCAAAAGAAAAACTGGTATCTAGCAAGTCATAGTACCTCAAGCCATGATTGTCGTTGTCCATTTCTGTTACCGCCTCTTGTGGCCCAATCATGAGCAGAAATATAATTCTGCTGATCACGATCACTATCAAGAAGCAACCGGCCACGGACTCCTAGATCATCACCACCATCTATTGCAAATAATATTGCAGGGATATCACTATGCCTTCTCAAATTTCGTCTTGAGAATACATCCCAGAATGATCTTCTACCCCTACTCCTCAACTCACGGGTGCTCACTTCTCTGATGTTGCTAGTAAAACTGTTAGAAGATATACTCACCATGTCAATGTGCGATCCACTTCCCAAATCTTGCTCTTCTGCCCCTGAAAGGAGATCTCGTGAACCCTGAGAAGTTTCTCTAGATGAATCAAGCCCTAGCAACAAGAGAGTCACAGGAGAACCTAAACCTAATGATCTCGATGCTACGTCAGAATTACTTTGTACAATGTCCTCATCCTCAAAGTTCATACCAGATTGCCCATTTGTAGATACACTTCCAAGATCATGTATAAAATGACTTGAATTTACATTCTGAAGAAAATTTGATGATGCAGCTTCATTCATTGATCGATCACCATCACCAACTGCTACTAATCCATCTCTTCTGCCTGAATGTACTGTCACACTAGCATCATCCAGATTGCCAACATCAGAATCTGTTAAATCACCGTGATTTACATGCTGCTGTTCACTCTCAGAGACAAGTGCAACCTGGTTATGTGTTTCAAAGGACCCATTAGTTTGAGCATTGGAACTTGTAAATGGAGATTGCAAACCAAAGTTTGAGGAGCTATCTTCAATATCTACAGGAAGTACACTCTCTCTGTAGTAAACCTCTGAACTGTCCGAGTTTTCATATACCTACGGTCAAGACTATTACATAAGTCATAGAAAGCAAGTTCCAATGAAGCAAATTTTGTAATGAAATTTTGAAAAAAAAATTGAGCATAGTAAAATTCGGTCAAGCTAAAAAGTACAATCAAAAGAATGGTTCAGCATTTTATCAATGAAAATGAACAGAAGAACTGACACGACCAAATTTTCCATCAACATGAACCAAATACCAGATCTTCTAATGCCGAAAATGACTTAAATTGTCTCTGAAATATCTCTTTCTCTACCATAACAGATTAACATCATTAGTTTACTACGCAAACTTTACATGTGCCTTTCAGCCTGGGGTTTCAGCCCTAGATAATTATGTGGATGAAGTACTTAGGAATAAGTGATGATCATCGCAACTTTGTTAAAACATGATCAGGGATATACTCATCACTTTGATCCCCTCAAACATGTTGAAATCCTATTCACCAACTCAAAACTGTGCAAAAGGGCAAGTTTCAGAGTATGCTATGTAGTTTCTTACTTATCTAGCTTCCAATTTAGAGTACAATGAAGATACTAGCATCATCAAGACAAGAAGAGCTGTAAAATCAAAGTTTGACATCAGAAACTCTAAATTAATACCTCGAGATGGGCTATTCGTCCTAGCTCCCCCTACCCAAAGATCTCGATGATCACTAAATATCAATAGTCTTCAAAGGCACTTGAATAAAAACTACCCCCAAATCCATTAAACTACATTCAAACACATATCAAGAAAATGGTCAATTTCAGTACTTGATCGAATACAACGAGCGTCAACGCACCAATCTCAAACCACAAAAAAGCAGCAGAGGCTATAACCTAATTACTAATACAGTAATTGTATCACCAATTACAGAGAAGTTGAGTATTAGCGATAAAAACAGCAAAGAGATGAAAATCTTGAATCAATCAACTACGGATAAGGGAGAAAATTCCATACACGGAGAAAAAAAAACCTGTGGAAAAGAGCGGGAAGAAGAGTTGTTGCGACGAATAGAAGATCCTCCTCTTCCAGCACGACTACAAGTCGATCCCATCAAAATCGCAGAGACAGAAGGGGAGTTTGGAGAGAAAGAGAGGTCAAGACATGGCGATCGTTAACGAAAAGCAAATTGGGAGACAAGAGGAAGGAGATGAAGAAGCCGGCGAGCCACGTATTATAATCCAGGTGTCTAGTTGTACTGCGCAAAAAATTGGAAATTAACTGTCCCCTTAATTTTTTATTCTAATACCAGTAATAAAAGTTTCTAAAGCCTTATAAATAAAATAAAATAATGTGGTACACCGATTTTAAATAAGTTAAATAGTATTATATTTACGATAAAAGAAAGAAAGAGTATTTTTCGTTTCATTCCTATATTTTTCAGAATATTTCATGACTGTATTTTTCTTTCACCTAGAAATTTTAAAAAATACTTCACTGAGTCATACATAATACATGGTTGAAGTTCTTTTCGTCTTTTTGGTAAAGCTGGGGATGACCTAAACTTTGAATATGTCACGTATTTTACATGCTAGTTCAAATTGCCTAATTTTAAACTTTGATTATGTCACTTTGTAGGGATTGCTACATAGACATTTTTGGAGACTTTGGAGTTCGTAGTCCCTCCCCTTTCAAATAGATGGAAGGTCATATTGCACATTTGCACTAGAGATCCAACAACCATGTTTATCAAAAATTTTACTTTGGTTATATTTTCGGTTTGATTCTCTAGGAAAAAAAATTATACGCATAATCTTGTATATAACCGTGGAATTACGACATTTTTGTATTAAAAAACAATAAGAACTAAGTGATAAAAATCATGGTCAGCTGAAAATAAAAGTCACCAAGTTGCAACCTAACTTTATAATAACAATTTTACCTTTATTATAAATTACAAATACAAGTTTTATTGTAACTTAACTTAACTATAAATTACAAATACAAGTTATGAATTTTAACATTATTCAAACTTATACATGTCATGTATTTACCTTATCAAAAATTGATATTAAATGTCACAAATGTGAAATAATGTCTATATTATCAAATATTTTCGTTTTATACATTATTCTCCTAAGTTATTATAATCAAAGAATGATTTTGAAATTTGACGTGGCAGCCTGCCACATTGCTGCCACGTCACTGGTAACATGTTTAGCGGTTCAGGTGTATGCATATATATATATATATATATATATATATATATATATGAATATATGACAGGCAGCTATTTGGGAGACTGAAGAAACAGAAGATCCCATAAACTCTATTAACCAAAGCCTCAAATTTTCACCGGAGTAAAACAAATCCACAGCCTATAAATTACAGTCAATCCTTTGGAAAAATTCAGTAATCCTAATTCCTACATCCTAAGATCCTGATCAGTAAAATTCGTCAACACCTGAAAATTGCAAATTGCAATCATCAATGGCTGACCATGATTGATCTAAGTTGCCAAAACCAAGAATACAACATACCAAACGCAGAATACGTTGACATCAGCATCAGTGGTAAAAAGGGTAGCCGATCACCGAGGAAGAACGGGTGCAGAAACTGACCCCATAGCTCCACACAAGCGAGTCCCAACAAGTAGCTCGTCCCAATCCAGCCGATATGAAACCTTTGTTTCTCGGAAGCATCGGTTGAGCCTCCTTGCTTGGATTTTCCTTTTCCCGGAAACAGAGAGGAGAAGCTGAAGTACAGGAGTGTGGAGTGCAAGAGCAGTAATAGCACTTTGATTGGGTATTCTCTTGCCTCAAATAGAAGTGGGAAAAGTGAGTAGCACGAAACTGCAGTGAAATATATTGTTGACAGATGAGTGTCAGACCCGAATATGCAGATCATAGTCACAGATTAACAAAGTATGATTTATAAAGAGTCAAATGTTGTTTCAGAGGCTTAACCTGTTGCCAATATGAAATAGTGTTTTGCATCAGCAGCACTGTTTGTTGCAACAATTGCAAGAGGGATCAAAAAGTGAAGTGCCGCCTTCTCATGGACATGCCAACCGAAAAGAAAGCCGCATGTGTAAGCATATGAAATCCATTTGGCTACTTTTGCAGGCCGGGGATTTCTCCAGGCTTTATACAGGCAGGGACATATTGCCAGCAAAACCATCACAAACGTTGCCAAAGGTGTAACCTAAAAACCAGAAACTACACAGATTCAAGAACTTTTTTCAGAAAAGCAGCAATTCCGTTTCTCATAACGGGAGTACATAACTGACCCGAGGCAACACGGAAAATGGTGAGGAATCTCCCACTAAGCCACCAGTGAAAGAGGCAGATGGTCTTGGGATACTGAACCCCAGCTTTCGAAGCACAAAAGCGAGGATTTTGTCAAGTATGATGTAGAACACCCAGAAATTGGGAGCCCAATATGCATGGCAAAGTCCCCTGCCAAAAGGAAACATTCGTTGGATAACTTGTTGTATCTGCAAAGAGATGACGTCAAAGAGTTAAACTGAATTGTAACTAGGGAAACAACAGAGCTGCACGAAAGCTTATATTACAGTTGGAAAACGGAAAGATCTGAGGGTTTTTTGGGAACAATATCCTTCAAATGCAGGTTGGGGTACAAAAATATGGAATGGAGAGGAAGAGCAAACTATGATCCTGGAAAACGAAACTAATGGATCGTTAACAGATATTTTGGAGAGAAATTTCTTGCAAGTACATGGAGAAACATCAATTGTAATTCATCAACATTGTCATTGAATGTTGATGAATAATATATTGGCTTGATTCATGTTCGTGTCCAGGCTCCTACTTCTAAATGAACCCAGGAACCTCACTGCATTTGATTTACATTCTTGGGGATTATCAGTCTCTTATTTAGATCTCTACCTCCAATTCTGTTTCCTTTTTTTTAATTATTGAAACATGAATAGGATTTTCATCAACTTGCTAGAGAGGCTAGATTGTGTAATAGCTTTAGAATTTGCTCCGATCTAAACATGAATGAAACCACACTAATATCAGCTCAAATTCTACCACAAAATAGATCAGTATAGAAGCAATCAATGGAAAATGCTAGAAGAACACACAAACAATTGATAACTAGTAGTTTGAAAATTTACCTGTCCATGGTACACAAAAGGTCCAAAAGCCACCGCGAAAGCCGTCGCAACCGCCATGCCCATGACCAGAAGCTTTCCAAACCCCTTTACAAATCCACCCCGGCAATAATGTCTCAATAAGTAGACAAAGTAAACCGGGGCCGCCACCGCAAATAAGTGCTTAAAACACAACAATGCAGCAAATAGAAATCCACCTAACAGATCCCTGCCTTCAATAAGCGCCGAGATCGAAAGAATTAACAAACCTAACAGAAATCCATTGTACTGAAAATGCACATGGTCAACGATGAGCAGCGCAGGTGACCAAATAACCAAAATCCAGATCAATCTCCGTTTATTCGAGCCGAGATTTCGCGAAAGCCGGTAGATCGAGTAGTGTAAGACAAAATCAGAGACGACAACAGAGATTCGTTGGAAGAAAACGACGGTATCGGCGGAGTAATTGAGTCCACTGTGGAGATCGACGATGATAGGATCGACGAGGGAGGCGAATTGGGAGAGGAAGAGCTCGAAGAAAGCGAAGAAGGGAGGGTAATCGAGAGTCCAGGGACTAGTGGAATCGGAGTACCATTGACGGAGAGGGAGGGAGTGGGTGATGGCGAGCCAATTGCGGTGGACTTCAAAGTCTGTGCTTCGGTAAGAGGGGAGGAGGAGGAGCTTGATGGTTGTGGAGATAAGAGAGAACCAGAGAAGCTCTTGGATGGCGGTGGTGGAGGGTATGGACGGGGTTTTGAGCTTGTCGTCGTCGGCCATGGCGGTCGAGGTGGAGGGTTTTGGTGGGAGAGAATTTTTTGAGATTTTAGACGCCATGGAGTAGTTCTTTTACTCCAAGAAAGACCGGATCTTTCATGATTTTTCTTTGCTTTATGTTCATTCTTCCTACCCAACTGAACGTCATCTAAAGTTTCTAAACTCAATAGAAAATAGCTCAAGTGCTCAACACACAAAAAAATCAATATATGTACGATTTGAGATGAATGAAAACCTATCTTCTTATATTACTGTCAATCATTTTAATTATATATTTTTAAATTAATTTTCTAAATTAATAAAACACTCTTTTAGTTAAATTGATTTTCCAGAATTTAAATCCACAAATTCCTTTTCCTCTTATATTAAATTATCTAATTTACAAAGTATTTTATTTATTTTTATAATTATTTCTAATATTTATATTTAAAATTTCTTATTTTAAAGATAACCGGATATTTTATTTTTATAATTTTAAATTACTTGAATTTTCTATTTTGTTAGTTATTTAATAATTTTATTTTATTTGAAATTGTAATCGTCATGCAGGTTAGAGGTAGTTAGTTTTAGTTATAATATGTTGTAATTTTTGTGCTATTATATAACGATCTATATATATATATGAGTATAATTTTGTGTAGGATTGTTTTACCTCTAAAGTCGGTTCTGTAATCACAACATATACTTTTTATCACATATGATATTCATTCCCTTTTAAAAGTTAGATTATACCTACCTAGACCAATTTTTAGTCACAAACAACTTTAACTGACAATTTCAAGAGTTACAAGTAAGGATGGTTCGAGGATCATTATATGTTATCATACAAACAAGTCGCAAAATACTACAAACAATGTTGTATTTAATGAAATATTTTAGAGTATAATATAATGTGGTTATACTATTATTTTATTATTTTTATAAAATTTAACTCTTATTATCAATACACATAAAGTAAAATTAGTTTAAAATATATATATTTTACAAATACTCGTGCACGACACGGGTACTAAACTAGTTTAGTTTTAATTCACACGACAACGAGGAAAATAAATAATATTAAACAAAATTGGATTTCCACAAACTTAATTTTAACGGATTAAAACTTGATTTGAGTGTAACATCAATTAAAGTTGAAGTCTTTGTTCTTAAAGTTGGTTTACAAGGCTATCAAACTACAAATAAAAGTGATTAAAATCGAAGGTGACAATCTGTGCGTTACAAGACACTCCAAGGGTCGTGGAGATGTGTACGTGAGATGTCGAAATGATTATTTCCGACTATATACTAGATTTTTGTTTTTTTACGAAATTCAGATAAAAAATGTTTTCATAGAAATCAATTGTGTTGCCGACCGATTGAAAATATCGACCCCCAACACAATTTTTTTTGCTGATCCCGAACTTTGTGTTATAGTCTACAAGGATGCTTTAGAATTTACTACCCATGGAAGGTAACTTAACCGCTTTCCGTTATTAAAAAAAAATCTATTTAGTTTTAAGATCAAATGTACCCCGACGTTGGATTTATTAATATGGATGTGCGTCAAATTTTTTTTTTTTCAATGCACGTTAAATTGGTATTAGTAAATCCGATGTCATAAAAATAACACGATTCTTTAAAATTTTGTCGGAAGTTTTTGTATGATAATCACTAGATGTGACATCATTTGTGTTGACATAGGATCATTTGTGTGTCGGAATTGCTCAATACACCACATTGGATTTATTTGATACACAAAGACTTTGCGGTATGATAACAACAAGTTGACTACGTATAAAGTATTGCAAATTCAATACGTCTAATTTTATAGAATGTTGTCTTCCAATTTGACATTTGTTGGTTCTATCTCTTACGTAGAAGCATTATATACCTTGCCACCACCCTCTCTTTAGTCGATGTAAGTTTTATGACTTTATTAAAAAGGATTGGATTATTCAATTCCGTCATGTCTACCGCGGAGCGAATACCGAGGTTGATTTAGTTACTCTGGCTTTTATGTTCAGTTTGGTTTAAGTGTATTTATTGACCCTCCCAAAAGTATTAAAGATATTTTATATGTTAATGTAAGGGTCTGACTATACCCGCGTGCGGACTTAGCCATTTTTCATTTATGATAAGAGCGACAAGCTGCGCGTGGGCCACTGACTCTCACTCCGATCAGTTTTTTTCTTATATAGAATGAATCTTATTTTACGGCTATCCGTCTAATTTTATCAAATAATATTATTTTATCTTCGTCCGTCAAATTTATGTTATAGACTAATAGTAGATTTAAATGGTCACACTACAAATCCAATACTTGGTTATGAAGTTTGGACAAAAACTTATATATAATGTAAAAATGTATCATATTTTTAAATAATCATACATAATAAAATTTTCTATTATCTTCCTTGTGTGTTCTTTGTGTGGTGAGAAGGAAAGTTGGTGATTTTTTGCACATCAATCTTCTACCTCTAAGAATATATCCCTTGCATTAGAAATATAAAAGTGTGAATAAATATTGTAATGTTAATGTGCATATGTATGATATTCAGCCATTTAAAAAAGTATGTATGATATTTCACCGTTTAAAATCAATTGATAGGTAAGTAGACCATTAAAATTATATATCATCATAATTTATATATGTAATTCGAGGCAAATATTCATAGTATCGTGACACTTGGAACTATTCAAAATATAACTTATAATTTGTTTGTCTAGAGTTGGTGTTCCTCCTCAATCGATTCTTTTTGATGTGTTCTTTTTTATGTTCTAGTTCCTTCATTGTGGTTAATCTGTGTGTCAATTTTAATCGGTCTTTCGATCCATTAAACAAGTATATCAAACTAATTTACATTATAAAGTTAAACTAAAAAAAAAAATTACACCATATGGTGGGGACTGGACTGTTAACTAGTGGAGTACTTTGGTATAAGCTTAAAATGGGTCGGTTCGTACAGTGGGGGCTAGACTGTGGTAAATGTAGATAGTCCATCAACTTGATTTGAATCGTCATGTACGGTCCATTTCTGTCCTTTTCCTCCTAACTGATCGCACTTCCCACAGGCTGTTCACAGTACCCCAGATAGTAACCTCCTCTCTTTCCGTTGCATTTCTCGACCTTGCAATCCGAGCGAATTTTCCCTCTCCCAATGTTCCGACAAGCCACCACCGACCGATTCTCCTTTCTTTCGGATGGAATCCTTCAGATTTTCGCCGATTCGCCGCCGTTGTTGACGATTCAGGTGGTTACCATTGAGCGGCGAACGTTGACGCCGACGAGGCCACGACCTCCTGATCCGGCTTCATTTCACTTTCAGTCTCGGTAATGTACCGTTCAAGAAGCTAACCGGTTACAAGGTACTGAGGTTTTCTAATAAGTTCGGTTTCTCTTTTTTGTGCAGATTCGGAAATCAATTTGATCATGTATTTAACTGATATTTGCTCACGAATGTTAATTTTTCAAATTTTATCTGTTCTCTTGCATTAGCATGAAATTTTTGGGAGGGATGTTGATTTCAGGTTAAGATGAGAATTGAGAAGTCTGTGTAAATTGGAGGTTAGCCTTGGATAACTAACACACCAGTAAATTTAAAAGACCTGCTTGAAGATGTGAATATATGATACAGGATTTTGAAATAGGATGAACTTGAAAGTGAACTTATGCTGACCTGACCTGACCTGACCTTTTACGGATATGAAAACGTTTTCTACTATAGTTGATGAGTTGATGCTATCTAAATCTACTTAAATCAATATGGAAACTAATTAATTATCCTTACAATTCGGCAATTCCTCCTTAATCTATTAAATTTGGTTCTCAAAATCTCATATGGCCTTAGAATCGCAAGATAAAATACTATAACTATAGGTGATATTTAGGTCATTGTTTCAGGTTTAGAATGACAATAACTTCAAACACAACCTTACGAGTTACTGACCTACTGAGGTATGACTTGGCAATAACCATGTTGCACAGAAGTGGAAGAGAAAACAGGCATGGAAACGAGAATACATCATAGTTGTTAGAGTTGTATATAATGATTTGCGCTTTCTGAGTCTCCGATGAAAACGGAACGGGGAACTTTTCCCCTTTTGGAGCTTACATGCTACATTGCGGCAATATTCCCTTACCTTCCTAGTGATGTAGAACAGTAGAAGTGATTTTTGGCGGTGAAAACTAATACGTTTATACTTTTCACAGCATGAATTGGATGTTCTTACTTCCATAATATAATAAAGAAAGCAAATAAACCTTAATATTTTACACCTTATATAGCAAAGAGTATTATATACTAAATAATCTTCTCCCTCCCATTTCTTAGCCATTACTTAGCAACCAACCAAGCAACATTCTCTCCCATTTCTTATATCAAACTTCACGTTTATTTAAAAATTATATTATTATATGTTTAGAAAACGCTAGTGTATATGCTCTTAGACTGAACTTTACTATGACATGGATACTAGTACACTTTTAATCAAAAGAGGGTTTCCTTACTTAAGATCAAGTGGAATTATACAAGTGGTTTGCAAAATAGATTAATGATTATACTTTTAAGCGGTTTGCACTTGAATAAATATTTTAGTATGTCATACCGCGTCCGCTTAAAATTTAAATTTGACTATGAAATATATAAAAAGGCAAATGAAAATAATTTGTCAGACTTTCCCATTGACGTGTTTATTAATTATATTAAATATATTTTTGTAAAATACTGACAAAATTGTTAATAGTTAATGATTAATTCGTAAATAATCATAAAAATACTGATGCGTTCTGTTTCAAAGACTGACCTGTATAGGAATGGAAACGGGTTGGTTGATGGATGAATATACCAATTCCGTCAACCACCCATCTTACTCATGTTGTCACCTACCCCGCCCATTACCCACCTAACACTTCACCCATATTCCATCCACCCATCACCCACCGGGTGATCGGGTGAAGTAGTCGGGTGTGAAGTACCATTTTTAGAGTTTTGAAAGTTATGACAATTTTTAATTTAAAAATAACAAAAATCAAAATTTACTAAATCACGAAATATTGTGAAACATAATAAATCAACAACAAAAAGATTTTCAAGTAATACAAACCAAAATGATGCAAAAAACACTACTTTTTTATGCATACGATAAAAGTAAATTAACATAAATCAAATGAAACTCCTCTAAAACTCGATATAACTATACACTTCAACAACAACCTAACATAATAAAAAAAATTAAAAAATAATAATTAGAAAATCAAATTTAACCGTTAATTAAAAATTGAATGTCAAAAGTATACACATTGGGGTCCACGCCTTCATGGCGGAATCTTCAAAATCAACATCCTTCAATATAGTATCAACCTACTTGTGTATCGAGCGAAAAAACCTAAATTATAATTAAAAATCATGAAAGGGGATATCCTAAGTAAAAAAGAAGAAGAGGTTATTAGTATAATTAGATATGCTCACCTACATAATTGCTCCAAATCCAATATTGGAAAAATATTAATGTCTCTACAATATCTCCATGAAGTCTAGAACGATGAGAAATCACCACTCGCCCACCCATGCTAAAAGCATGTTTAGAAGTCACAATAGACACGAGAATTGCCAAAAGATCTTTTGCAATCTTTCACAAATTTGGACACTTTAGATAAGTTTTTCATAAGATAAGAACATCAAAATATTTACTATTAGGTAATACTTTTCCTTGAAGATAATATACCAACTCATGACTTACACTAGCCTTCTTCAAAATTTTCTTATAATGGCCAAAATCATCATCATAATAAAAAACATGTCTCTTGCCAATCAATCTAAAGGTTGAACTTAATTATATATTCTTGATCCTCAATATCATCACCTAAGTCTTGATACTCATAAAAAGATCCAATATCAAAATTTTCACCTTCTCAATCTCAACAAAGATCATCGTATATCTTGTTAAAATACCATTCAACACATTTCAGTTTGTCTCTTGGGTCTAAAACTATTTCTATTGTCAAAACTCCACTTATAATCGACCAATACTTATCAAATTTCTCAAGCATGTTTCTATCCATCTCATTGACCATCAAATCATCGATAGAACCCATTTCAGTAAAGAAACTTTAACTAGACAAACCTTTCGAAAGAACAAATTAGTTGTTGGGTAGTTTCTCCCGGAAAAAAATGTTTGTCACCTTGTGGCGAATGTTGAAGTAGTGAGAATGTCCATGAAGGCATTGGTGGAGCAGTGAGAACGTCAAATACGGCATCGGCGGAGTAGTGACGACTCTGGAGAAGGTCGAAGACGGCGTTGGCGAAGCAATGGCAACTCCAGAGAAGATCGAAGACTCGAAGGGCTAGAGAGATACACGGGATCGGGACTCAAAACGGTTGTTTGGTTGTCAATTCTTTCCCATATTAGATATTAGGAATTTAAGGTCTTATATATATTTTTATAATTTAAACGGGTGAAACAGGCGGGTGGGACGGGTGGTGGGTGGTTGTACCTCCACCCATACCCGCCCCACCACCCATCAATTTCACCCACCAACCACCCACCACCCGGAATTTTTCGGGTTTTCACCCATATATTTGGGTCGGGTGATCGGTTGAGTCGGGTGGTTGTGCACCCATTACCATCCCTAGACCCGTAGAGCAGAGACAATTTTAGTAATAGATATATAACAGTAACACCGTCAAAGTTAACTAGACAAAATTCCTACCGAAACAACCAATTTCCCTTCTCACCTCACTCTCATCAGAAAGGGTGCAATTCAAATATTTTTGTACTGATCTGAACGTTTTAAATCTACAAATATTTTTCAGAAAAATGATGCGTTTCGATGACGCAGAAAAAAGAATCGTGGTATCGCCAGGCGCGTCTTCTCTCCATTTGCTCTTTCACCGGCTTCATCACCGCTTTTGTCCCCTCTATTTGCAGGACATCAACCTTCCTTCTTTGTAGAAGTTTTACGCGTCAGTGTCACCTTCCCTCTTTGTACGTTTAGATTTCTCATCGAAGAAGAATTCTGGGTCTCGAAGGACGATTGTGTGAAGGACGAGAACCGCTGTTTCAAGAAGAAGCGAATAACCTTACGTCTCTCGTCGTATGTTGTGTTAAGGTCCGTTATTTTAGCCCGTTCCGTCTTCTCTTTTTAAAGGTCGGTTTTCATCATCTCCCTGCGGTGCATCTTTAACTAATTAATTAGGGTTTGCTTTGATTTCGTCTACACTGGTGAGGGGGAAATTGATAAACCTAATCAAATTTTGGTGTTTCTTGAATTTCAGTTTTCAGCCTTCAGCGACGCTTGTGCGAAGAAAGAGAATGTCACCGATCGCGTATCAAGTGACGCAGCCTGGACAGAGCGGTAACCTCTGTTTCAAGAAGAAGCGAATAACCTAACGTCTCTCGTCGTATATTAAGGTTCGTTCTGTTTAGCCCGTTCCGTCATCTCTTTCAAAGTTCGGATTTCATCATCTCCCTGCGGTGCATCTTTAACTAATTAATTAGGGTTTGCTTTGAGTTCGTCTACACTGGTGAGGGGGAAATTGAAAAACCTAATCAAAATTTGGTGTTTCTTGAATTTCAGTTTTCAGGCTTCAGCGACGCTTGTGAGAAGAAAGAGAATGTCACCGATTGCGTATCAAGTGACGCAGCCTGGACAGAGCGGTAACCTCTGTTTCAAGAAGAAGCGAATGGGTGCCTTATCATGCTTACACTGAGGTATATATATTTTCTTTCATTTATTGTTCGATAAGCTTGGTTGGAATCAAATAAACGATGTCTTTCTTTCAAAATATGTGGTCTTGATGGTCCGATCCGCATCATCAGTATTTCTGGTGTAAATTGGTCTCATTTTTGTTCCTTACAAGCTATATTGCTATATGCATTTTTGTCCATCTAATGCTGACTGCTGACTAGTTGTTTGAAGTATTGATCTCATCAATAAAATGAAACTTGCAGGAAGAATCCTTATTGGAGTTGAAGTTACAAAGTCAGAAGTAAACTTTGTGCGTCCTACAACTGTTGAAATTACTCCCGATTCAAATGTTGTGAAGGAAGAAATGTTTGCTCTTTATGTTATGAAAATTAAAGTAAGCCCATAATGATATTTATTTTGCAGTAGCTTCTTTTCTGTTTATCTCGTTCAATGACTTCTAGACATTATTGACTATGATGATAGTCTTTCATTATATTGTACACTTTTTTGATGATGGTTCAATTTCCCCCCCAGATTTTGGAAGAAGTGATCAAATTTAACAACTCAGTTCCTCAAGGATTAAGTAGCTCACTCTTCACCCAAAAACCCGGAATTCTCTTCAGATGGATTGGGTGAGTTATCGGTTTATGAGGCTTTTGTTTACTTCTTCCTTAGTCCGCTACTTCCATAATTTCATCAGTACCTGCTGTTTAAGGCTGATCTTATCTCTCGGATTAATACACACCACTAGGAAGACTGTGGAATTGTGAGTGTAAACTCTCATACAAATGGTGCTGACATTGGTGGTGCTTTTGGCGCTAATAAGGCTACATGAGGAGGCCAAGAAGCAGGAAGCGACTTTTGGAAACAGTACATGAGACATTTCCGGTCCTGGTCCAGACCGGTGGACCGGAGATCAACTTGGTATGTACAAATTTTGAGCTGCCATTTTTGGTAATTTTGCTTCCTTATTACATGCAATCTTCATCTTACTTTGTTGGTCAGTATAATTATCAATGGAAATGAATTGCCACTGGCATCTGGAATTAACTTCGGCTAGATCCTTCTCCCAGGTAAGTCTAGAGATACTATCTTCACAATTGCAGGACATTTTTGTTCAATTGAGCAAAAGCTTATGGAAAAGACGAACTCTCATAGTATGACAAAGTTGTTACCCTTGTTATATTGATATCTTCTTGGCATTAAGACTTGTAAATAGTATTTTCGATGGTGACAGGCAAATAACGCGGTTGGTGTCAATCAGCTGGAACAATACAAGAACATTGGTGTCATTGTTAATTTGCCATTTACAGGGTTCAGTAAGCCAGATGGTCATGAAGGAGATCAAGTTAGGACCATCTTACAAGCTGTCCTGTTTGCAAAACCCTCACCAAACCAAGCATGATATACCCTTGAACCCATTACCTTTAGAGAAGCATGGATGTGCAGGTGTCCGATTCAGTTATGCTCCGAGGTGAGAAAACAAATTCAATATTTCCATCGAATACGATTGGCATTCTAACACAAACTTGGTTTTAGAGTGTTCATATTCTAGTATTATGCTCTGAGGTGTGGAAACAAATTCTGTAGTTTTGTTATTTCAGTTCTTACTAATGCTTTCTGAGATTTCCCTAAATACAGTAAGTTGTTTAACTGTTGAAAACGCCTCTTTTCAGGAGAAGTTCCTAAAGGATGTGCCGGAATTTCTTCTCCTTCGTGGACACAATTGTCTCATGCCTCAAGCTGGACTGGCTGAGTTTCTAGATGCTATTCTAAAATTAAAGAGACTTGACATCTTCAATCTATACCGTGAGGTATGTGCATCACCAACTCTGTTCTCCTTTTGTTTTCAAACTAGTTTGAGTTCCCTATCTCATGCATATCGCATATTTTGTCAGTTTCCTTTGTTTTGTGGAGTCTAATATCTATGTTTTGCTTTTCCTGTGCATATTCATTTGCTTCAGTAGGAAACTACTAAAATCCAGCATAAACTTAACTCTATGCTTTTCCTGTGCATATTCCTTTGATCCATCTCTTTTATTTTCTATACATTTTTATATGTAGAAAGGTCTATCTTAGATTGATATGAACATGTTATACCCCATTGATTAACCTATTGTGTTTACCAAAATAATGTTGTTTGCTCGTAACTTTTTAAATTTCACATTTCATAAAACAGTATTTGATTGAAACTTTTTAATGTAATACTATTTCTTATTTATGTTTTTACTTTTTACTTTGGTCTCATTTCATCAATTGAATATCTTTTTTTGCATATTTTATGTTGTTTTAGATAATTTATGTAAATCTTATCAACATTTTTTTAAAGTGTTGTTTTTAAAAAAATCAAGTGTTTTTTTCTATTAAAAATTTTCAATCTAAGATAACCAAGAGAATTTTTTTTGCATATTTTATGTGCTAGTTCATTATTTTTTTATACTTATGTGTTATCATATATTAGTTTAAAAATATAACCTTTCATAAAACCTGTTATGAAGAGAGTACTTTTATTGTTTTTTTCTTTCAGTATTTTGTTTTCATGACGTCCTCTTTTGCCCATGAATAATATTTTTGATTCACGGGCTATTTTCTACTCTCAAGTTTGTGATATAATATTTTAGTGATAAATGAAATCTGAATACATTTATCCCTTTTGTTTTGGAAAATTTTCATTTACTTCATAATTGGTAGTCTCCACAATGTTTGTTTAGTTAATGCAGGTTAGGGACGCCGCCGAGTAAGGCGGAGGAGTGGACAGCTGGGGTCTCCGTATATCTTAGGACGGGGATGGGTTTGAGTCATAGGTTTTATGTTATCATTATGGATTTTGTCGTATGTTAGATCTTTGCACCGTATTATGTTGTTTTGAGGACTCGGCTGAGTTTCCCAGTTGTACTTTACTTTTCGTCCCGCAAACATTAAAAACGTATTTAAATTTTCCGCCTTTATTCTGTGCAATTGTTGAAAGTTCCAGTGAAATTGTTGTCAGGCTAAGGGTCGGGACCCATTGTGCGGTCTCGCCCGTAGCACCCCGAGTCCCGCAGATTTGGGGTGTTACATATGGAACCAAATTTTTGCTTGATGGTGTTTCATGGACACTTGATAATTGAGATTCTTTATGGACACTTTGAGATTCTTTGTAAACGTCGTAACTTTAACTTTTTGTATTTGGAAACCGCTATTAGTATATTATCTTAAATTTATCTTCGCAATGTTATCTTCGATTGATGCAATTATAAAATTTTAGTTTGAAATAATTTTTTTTTTTAAAGTTTTGATTGTACATTTCTAAGTTTCTAGATACGTTTTTATTTTTATTTGAAATGTTTTTTTTTCTTAAATAAACATATTCTCTACAACTCACAATATTTTGATCATTTTAATGACAAACGTAAGCCTCTCACTATTCATGTGTTCATTTATGAAATCTATACATGAAAATAGATGTTATTCGGGAGTCGTCAATACAAATCCATTTTTTGTTGTTTTTTTTTCCCGTCAAATATTTTCTTATTAATAAAAATATAATATTTTTATTTACTTTGTATTTTTCACTAACTTTGAGTTTGACAAATACAAGATCTGAATTTTCACGTGTCCATTTATGGAACTAGATTTTTGCTTGATGTTGTTTCATGGACACGTGATAATTGAGATACTTTGTGAACATCGTAAACTCTTTGTTTGTGAACACCGTTGTTATTACTTGTTTATTTTGTTGTGTTAGATTTATTTTCAAAATTCCCCAAAATTGATACTATTATAAAATTTTTGTTTCAAATAAACTCTTGTTTCCTTACAAATTGATTGTACTTTTTTTTAAAAATGTTTTTAAATATCTTTTGCGTCTTATTTGAAAAGATTTTTGGGCTCTAAAAATAACCACAATTTTTTTTTAAAAAAAATTCTTATTATTACAATGACAAATGTAAGCATCTTGTTATTCATGTATTCATTTATAGAATGTATACTTGAAAACAGATGTTTTTCATGAGTCATGTTTATAAATCATTTTTTCGCTATTTGTTTATGTAAAACTTTAATTCTTTTTCTTTTATTTTTATAAAAACATTATCGTTTTATTTGCATCGTATTTACACTAACTTTAAATTGAAATGACAATTGCAATGATCTGAATTTTCACATGTCCGTTTATGGAACTAGATTTTTGCTTGATGGTGTTTCATGAACACCTGACAATTGAGATTTTTTGTAAACGTCGTAACTTTAACTCTTTGTATTTGGAAACCGCTATTAGTATATGATTTGGTTATCTCAAATTTATCTTCACAATGTTACCTTCGATTGATGCAATTATAAAATTTTAGTTTGAAATAAAATTTGTTTTCTTAAGTTTTGATCGTACATTTCTAAGTTTCTAGATACATTTTTATTTTTATTTGAAATTTTTTTTTCTTAATTAAACATATTCTCTACAACTCACAATATTTTGATCATTTTAATGACAAACGTAAGCATCTCACTATTCATGTGTTCATTTATGAAATCTATACATGAAAATAGATGTTATTCGCGAGTCGTGAATACAAATCCATTTTTTGTTGTTTTTTTTTCCGTCAAATATTTTCTTATTAATAAAAATATAATATTTTTATTTACTTCGTATTTGTCACTAACTTTGAGTTTGACAAATACAAAGATCTGGATTTTCACGTGTCCATTTATGGAACTAGATTTTTGCTTGATGGTGTTTCATGGACACGTGATAATTGAGATACTTTGTGAACGTCGTAAACTCTTTGTTTGAGAACACCGTTGTTATTACTTGTTTATTTTGTTGTGTTAGATTTGTTTTCAAAATTTCCCCCAAATTGATACTATTATAAAATTTTTGTTTCAAATAAACTCTTGTTTCCTTACAAATTGATTGTATTTTTTTTAAAAAATATTTTTAAAAATCTTTTTTAAATATCTTTTTAAATATCTTTTGGGCTCTAAAAATAACCACAATTTTTTTTTTTAAAAAAAAGATTCTTATTATTACAATGACAAATGTAAGCATCTTGTTATTCATGTATTCATTTATAAAATGTATACTTGAAAATAGATGTTCTTCATGAGTCATGGTTATAAATCATTTTGATCATTTTAATGACAACTCACAATATTTTGATCATTTTAATGACAAACGTAAACGTCTCACTATTCATGTGTTCATTTATGAAATCTATACATGAAAACAAATGTTCTTCGCGAGTCGTGAACACAAATTCATTTTTTGTTTTTTTTTCCGGCATATTTTTTTTATTAATAAAATATAATAGTTTTATTTACTTTGTATTTGTCACTAACTTTGAGTTTGCCAAATACAAAGATCTGAATTTTCACCTGTTCACAGACACGTGATAATTGAGATACTTTGTGAACGCCGTAAACTCTTTGTTTGTGAACACCGTTGTTATTACTTGATTATTTTGTTGTTTTAGTTTTATTTTCAAAATTCTCCCAAATTGATACTATTATAAAAAATTTGTTTCAAATAAAATCTTGTTTCCTTACAAATTGATTGTACTTTTAAAAAAAATATTTTTAAGTATCTTTTGCGTTTTATGTGAAAAGATTTTTGTGTAACACCCCGAATTCTGTGTAACACCCTAATTCTGAGAACCCGGGATGTTCGTTGTCCTGGAGAACTCGTAACACTGTCCTCAAATGTTCTGCATGCTCCTCCCGATCCCGGGAATACACCAGTATGTCCTCAATGAACACTACCACAAACTGGTCCAGAAAGTCGATGAATATCCCATTCATCATCTCCATAAACACAGCTGACGCGTTCGTATGTCCGAATGGCATCACTACAAACTCGTAGTGGCCGTATCGAGTACGAAAAGCTGTGTTGGGTATATCCTGCTCTCTCACCCTCAACTGGTGATAACCCGACCTCAAATCAATTTTGGAAAACACTGCAGCTCCCTGTAGCTGATCAAGCAAATCATCAATACGGGGAAGAGGGTACTTATTCTTGATAGTAACCCTATTCAGCTCACGGTAGTTAATACACAATCTCATCGATCTATCTTTCTTCTTCACAAACAACACTGGAGCACCCCATAGAGAAACACTAGGGCGAATGAATCCCTTCTCAGCCAATTCCTCTAGCTGCTTCTTAAGCTCGATCATCTCTATAGGCGCCATACGATATGGAGCCTTCGAGATCGGCCTAGTGTTTCTCCACCTCGACCTCTACCACGTCCGATGCACTACCACCTCGGCCTCTACCACATCCAGCTCGATCACCCGTAACTGGGTCCCTTTGGTGTCCGATGCACTACCACCTCGACCTCTACCACGTCCAGCTCCCTGGGTAGAACTCTGTGACTGATGATATCCCGGAGCTCTATACTACTGCTGTTGATGTCCAGGTGCTCTCTGATGCTGCCCAGAGGTCTGATAATGTGACTGTCTCTGTACACTACCCTGAGGACTAGCAGGAGAAGATCCTTGTGAATGAAGGCTTCGTACACTGTGGACGAAGATGACCATATGCGCCACAATTAAAGCATCGATTATCACTTCCTGCCGTCCTACTCCTAGGCGAAAAGCTCTGTCGTCCCTGAGTCTGCCCCTACCATGACTAGCCTCTCCTGACTTGTGCCCTGAATGTCCCATCTTCTGTCTCTTCTCGGAACCACCAGTCTGAGTTACTCTCTTACCTCCATATCTACCCCTCTCATACGCTGCGACTCTGTCCTGATAGTCCAACAGAGACTCACAACGGAAACCCGCAAGGTTATTACAGGTATCCTCCCTCAACCTCAGTGAGAACAAGTACACATGTTGCTTCACCGGTGGGGCATCTGGTCCCAACAGTGCTAACTCCTCTCTAAACTTCATGATCGCCTACTCGATAGGAATGTCCTCATACCTAGCCTCCATGAAGGCCTGATATCTATCTCCCTTCAGTGACTCCGGACAAAAGTGATCTCTAACCAACTTCCTCAGCTGCTCATATGCAGTAACCCCTTCTCTCACTGTCCTCTACCAATAATGAGCTGACTTCTTAAACAAAGTCTATACCACCTCAACCCGGCAATCCTCAGGACAACGGATCGACTCCAAAGAATACTACACATGACCTAGTCAGTGTTCCACCTTCAATCCAACCTTCCCAGTAAAGGGAGGTGCTCTCATATGGTTGAAAGTCTTCAACCACCAATCAGGCCTTAAAGCCCGACCCTCAGTATCTCTCTCTGACACAACTGGTGCCGGGGTCACAAAGCTCCAGAAGGTACAGTCGGGACAAGTAGTACCTCGACTCTTTCAAGTATAGCTGCTGCAGGAGCTACAACAACTCCCTCAGACACAATCGGCGCAGTAGGTACATCGATCCCCTCAGAACAAATGGTGCAAGAGGCACCTCAACTCTCTCAGATACTGCCGGAGTAGGAGGCACATCAACTCTCTGTGATAGCTCAACGGATCTAGCCTACCTCGGGAGTTCTGGTGGTCGCTCCCCCCTCACAATCGCCTCAGCAACCTATTGGACATAATCTCGGAACTCCGATACTCCCATCAAAATACGAGCCTCTCCTCTTGTCCTTACCCTGGAAGCACCTGATCTCTCCACAGGTCCAACACTCTAAGCCATCCCTTCCTCAATCTCAGCTGCAGGCTCAGCGACAGGTGGCTCGTAAACAACATCACGACCCCTACCTCTAGCAACTGCTGGTCCGCCTCTACGACCGCGCCCTCTAACAAAAGGAGCCCTACCAGCTCTACCACGTCCAAAATGAGGTAGAGGTGGTCGACCCCGGCCTCGACCAGCCGTAGCGGCTACTCTACCGCGTGTCATCTGAACAGAATTATCAAAACTAACATTAAAACCAGAAAGTTACTAACTACCTAAAGTCCATACATCCAAACTAAACTATGCCGTTGAGATCCGCAGAGAGTGGTGGTGGTTTTCATACTGACTGACCCAACCCGACTATGCAGAAAATTTTTAAAACAAAATTCATTTTGAAAATCCAGATCCCTTGTGGGCTCTGTTTATTTATCCGGCCTCTTAGTAAATTACGAGTGCCATTGTTGTCAACCTTAGCTCTGATATCATATGTAACACCCCCAATTCTGAGAACCCGGGATGCTACTAGTTAGGACCTCACAGTGGGTCCCGACCTTAGCTGAACAACAACTTAACTAGAATCTTACAACAAGGCACAGAAGAAACCGATAAAACCAAAAAGTTTTTTTTATAAATGCATGAATAACAAGGAGAAAAAACTCAGCCGACAAAGGATAATATATCCAACACAAACAAATTAAAGGGACAACAATCTCAACATAACCCGAAAGACTCAAAAAGACGAAATAACCCGATATGGAAATCCCGGCTAACCACAATCTCTAGCTCTCCCAAGGTGACTAACCTGCAAGGTCTACAACATCGGTTTTCACCGTTAGCTAACAATTACTATATAAGAATATTTACATAGCACACAAACACATAACAACACAAATCAGAAACCACACACAATCCAATTCTTATCTTTTCATTAAGTGAGTCCATTATTAATTCAACTCCAATTGTGGCACGAAGATCGCGTTGACCCTCGCCTCTGTCCCCGTATACCAAGCGGAATGGTTCCAATGCATATCTACCGTATCCGTATGGTCTGGTCGCAGAGAGCCTTCCCAGTCATCTTACAATTCTGGACAGTGATGTCACGACCCGTTATCATACACTTGGGTCTAATTATCATATAACGTCGTTCTAATCATTTCCCATTAAAACGATAAACACACACACCATATAACATACACTCATATAGTATTATCAGCTAAGCAAGTCCATAAGACTTACCTGAGTAGTATGTCTACCAACCATCACCAACTAATGTCCGCTCGTGCAAACACTATCAACTACCTGATCAAGAAAGATCGACTTAGAATCATTTTTTTCTAAGTCTTATAGAAACTATAGAAGACTTATATACCAATGAGATTGCTCTCAGATTCAAAAGAACGAGAAAACCTAACTTTAGTGGAAATTACCAAAATGCCCCTCACTTTTCGGAATTTCTGAAAAGTGAGGAAACTGGTCCCAAGTCTACTCTATAACCCGTCAACACTTACTAAACCTCAAAAATCTAAAGCAAGTTTGAGGGTTGCTCAAACTTACATTCCGAGACCAAACTCGCTTCCCGAAACTATACCGAGTACCCCATTTTGGCCTATCGAAAGTACCTCATACTAAAATCCGAAAATTTTTAAAGAAAAAATACATATACTCCCGGTTATACCCACTCTAGACTGGAACAAATTTTAATACTATAAACTTGGTATATTCCTCACAACACTGTCCTGGAGAACTCGCAAAACTGTCCTCAAATGTCCTACATGCTCCTCCTGATCCCGGGAATACACCAGTATGTCATCAATGAACACTACCACAAACTGGTCTTGAAAGTCGATGAATATCCCATTCATCATCTCCATAAACACAGCTGGCGCGTTCGTAAGTCCGAATGACATCACTATAAACTCGTAGTGTCCGTATCGAGTACGGAAAGTTGTGTTGGGTATATCTTGCTCTCTCACCCTCAACTGGTGATAACCCGACCTCAAATCAATCTTGGAAAACACTGCAGCTCCCTGCAGGTCCCTGCAGCTAATCAAGCAAGTCATCAATACGGGGAAGAGGGTACTTATTCTTGATAGTAACCCTATTCAGCTCCCGGTAGTTAATACACAATCTCATCGATCCATCTTTCTTCTTCAGAAACAACATTGGAGCACCCCATGGAGAAACACTAGGGCGAATGAATCCCTTCTCAGCCAATTCCTCTAGCTGTTTCTTAAGCTCGGCCATCTCTATATGCGCCATACGATATGGAGCCTTCGAGATCGGCCTAGTACCAGGCTCCAGCTTAATGCCGAAATCTACGCTCCTCTATGGTGGTAAGCCGGGAAAGTCATCCCTGAAGACCTCAACAAACTCACATGTTATCGGTATCTCGTCTAGTCCTCGACTTTCCTCCTCCTTCATGGCATAACACCAGAAGGCCTCCCTGTTCGATCAGTCTAGCCGCTCTAACCGCGCTGATGACAGATCCAGATTTTCCGAGCTCCCATCCTCGGAAGACATGTACATGCCCCTCTCCGGTAGTAATTGACACTGTCCTCTTGCCTATGTTAAGTACCGCATGGTACTTAACCATCTAATCCATCCCCAAAATGATATCTTCATGCACTAAATGCATGACTAAGAAATCAGCTAACCAATCCCGACCCGCGAGACGGACGGGACAATCATGAATCTGCCGAGATCTCCTAACGTTACCCCCATATGGTAAGCTAACTATAAAAGGTATCCCCGCCACTATGTCTAAGGACAACCTATCTACACAAGCATCGGAAATAAAGGAATGGGTAGCCCCAGTATCAAACAACACTCGTACATGCTCATCTCTAATCAAAACCGTACCTGTAGCTGTAGGAGCAGTCGACTGATCAGTACTCCTCAACTCGATCGCCCGTAATTGGGTCCCTCTGGTGTCCGATGTACTACCACCTCGACCTCTACCACGTCCAGCTCCCTGGGTAGAACTCTATGACTGATGATATCCCGGAGCTCTATACTGTTGTTGTTGATGTCCAGGTGCTCTCTGATGTTGCCCAGAGGTCTGATACTGTGATTGTCTCTGTACACTACCCTGAGGACCAGTAGGAGAAGATCCCTGTGACTGAGAAGCCTTTCCTCGTCTGCAAAATATGGCCTGATGTCCGGATCCACCACAAGTATAACAAGTCACCAAAGGCTTCGTACTGTAAGAGCCGTAGTCTTTCGGACCGAGACCGGACCTTGGCCGAGGTTGGTCTTGCCGCCCGCGGTGAGTGGCGCCGCCTCTGCGGCTGCTTGGACCGCCCCTGCGGTTTCCGGCGGCTGCAGCCGTCTTCTTTGACCTTGTTGACCCGTGCTTTACCCTTTACTTTGCTCCTTCTTACCTTTGGCTGATCAAGGGTTTCTTCATCTTCTTCTCCAGCTTCTCTCCACGTTCCTTGCTTCCCTTGCTTCCTTGGATCTTGTTCTTGAGTTGTGGAAGAGTTTTGTGAGAGTTTTGTGTGTGTTACCTTGTGTGAGTGTTGGTTGAGGTTATGATGGGCTTGGAAGCCAGCCTTGGTGTATGTTGAGCTCTCCTGCAGCCTTAGACCACAAGTGTGGTAAGGGTTCTTCTCCTCTCTTCTTTCTTTCTGATTTCCTTCATAGCTTAGGATTAGATGATTGCCTAGACATGTTATGATGTTGTATGTGTATACATGTGTATGGTCTTGGCTTTGGATGAGAGTATAGACGTGATTTGATCACGTGTAGAACCGAAGAGAAGCCGCGAAGTTGCCTTCTGCACTGTCGCCGCCCCCGCGGCCAAGAGCCACTGCCCCCGCGGCTACCGTGCCACATCGCCTGCGTTGCGCCAGCGGCGTGCCAGCGGCCGCCCACGTTCCGTGTCACTGCGCCCGCGGCCACCTGCTTTCGCCCCTGCGTCCCTTGTGACCCGCAGGTGCGTTTTGTCCCGGATCTACCTAAGGTTAGGTAGATCCTTTTTCCTTCCTAGTATGAGTGTTAGTAGCTTGCTAGGTGCGAGTTGAGGTTAGAATGAGTTGAGTACGGAACTGTTATGCCGGTTACGGCCTTGAGGATTTCGAGTTGGAATATGATTCGTATGGATCCCTTGGGTCTAGGTGTGACCCCTTGTATGGATATGTATATGATGTATGCGTTATACCTTGTTTAGGTTGAGTTGATCTCCAGAGCGGAGCCGAGTATTTTGAGTCTGTGACTCCCGAGGTTGAGGTAAGTCCATAGGACTTACTTAGCTGCCCTCCATATATTGGATGTGTGCTTGAGTGGTGGATGTTATGCTTTATAGCCCGTATGATATATTGTATTACCGACCTATGGTCTATTGACTGCCCATTGTAGGGCCGTGACAACTTGTCCATTCATCCCGCTGGGAGTCTGGAGATTCTCTACGGGCAGGCTAGTATGGCTCAATGGGCCGGACACCTATCCACTCTCATAGGGTACATGGGAGGTGGTACCGGATCCCCACTCTAGCTGACACTATTCCCGAGAGGCGAGGGTTATATTCCTCGTGTCACATACGTTCATATTGAGTTATTATTTATACGTTGTATGCGCCGGACTATTATTATAAGATAATAAATTTGGGAAAATGTGTGACAACATGTTTATATGTTTAAGTTCTGACGTGTGCATGTGCTTTAGCATCTTCCTTTGTATGTGTTTGGTTAGCTAACGGTGTAATGCCGTGTTGTAGACTTTGCAGGTTAGGACACTGCAGAGTGATCCAGACGGGGCGATCTGCTGAGGGCTCCGTACACTGGGGTTATACTCGTGGATGGGTATTTTGGATATGTATATATATATATATATATGATATGTTTTGTTGTACTCAACAATTGTATAAACCTTTTGACATGTTTATATATCAGTTTTATGTTTTGGTTTTAATCTGTTTGTGCCTTGTTGTAAGATCGGTGAAATTGTTATCAGGCTAGGGTCAGGATCTATTGTGAGATCCTAGCCCGGTAGCACCTCGAGTCCCGCGGATTCGGGGTGTTACACGTACACTGTGGACGAAGATGACCATATGCGCCACAGTTAAAGCATCGTATATCACTTCTTGCCGTCCTACTCTTAGGCGGAAAGCTCTGTCGTGCCTGAGTCTGCCCCTACCATGACTAGCCTCTGCTGACCTGTGCCCTGAATGTCCCATCTTCTGTTTCGACTCGGAACCACCAGTCTGAGCTGCTCTCTTACCTCCATATCTACCCCTCTCATACGCTGCGGCTCTGTCTTGATAGTCCAACAGAGACTCACAACGGAAACCCGCAAGGTAATTACGGGTATCCTCCCTCAACCTCAGTGAGAACAAGTACACATGCTGCTTCACCGGTGGGGCATCTGGTCCCAACAGTGCTAACTCCTCTCTAAACTTCCTAATCGCCTCCTCGATAGGAATGTCCTCATACCTAGCCTCCATGAAGGCCTGATATCTATCTCCCTTCAGTGACTCCGGACAAAAGTGATCTCTAACCAACTTCCTCAGTTGCTCATATGTAGTAACCCCTTCTCTCACTGTCCTCCACCAGTAATGAGTTGACTTCTTAAACAAAGTTTGTATCACCTCAACCCGGCGATCCACAAGACAACGGATCGACTCCAAAGAATACTCCACATGACATAGCCAGTGTTCTACCTCCAATCCAACCTTCCCATTAAAGGGAGGTACTCCCATATTGTTGAAAGTCTTCAACCACCAAAAATTCAAATTTTCACCATTTCATTCAAAGTGAGCATACGAACACTATCAACTCAAATCAGGATATCTCCACAACATTAAAATCGAACTGGCAGAAACTCATGCAAAGTCTCCTTGTTGATTCAAACCGAAATCAACTAGTATGGAGCTGAACCCTAAAATTCGAATTTTCAGTACATGATCATATCCTCTAAACAAATTCTAAAACAAAATAATTTCACAAATGATCAGCCTTTCGGATCCTCTAGCAATAAAAGCATTCAAAGTGAGCAAACCCGTATGAAATCAAAGCATAAACCCTAACCAGAGGATCGATAATCCGGAGACTGTAAGAGAATCTATTAACACAATAAAGTCCAAACATATATGAAAAGAAAATTCCAAACAGCATAAATGGAGATGGAGAGAGATCAAAGAGTAAAAAAGAAGAAGAGTAAAAAAAAGAAGTCATTACAAAGCATCATCATAACACATCAAGCAAATATGCGAAACCAGAGCTAGATGACCGGAAAAGGCAGTCGTCGTTTCCTCTAGATCCAACACATCAAGCGAATCCATGAAAGGAAATAAGGTACCTGGAAGAGACGATGATCGGAAACCAGAGACAGATGTACGTTAGCAGGAAACTAGTAGGAGTCAGTCGCCGTTTTCCTTCGTTTGTCGAGGAGAGATATCTCAAGTGGAGCCGTTCTTCTTCAATCGTCGAGGAGAGAAGCAGGTAGGGTTAATAGATGGTAGAGGGGTGTGAATAAGGTGAACAGTAGGGCTACCATCGTCTTTTTGTTTTTAAAAAACACTTCCTAAAAACTAATAGTGTTCTTTTTTCAGGGTTTGAGAAACACTCAAAGATAAACCGAAACTAAAGTGTTTAAGTACATGCCAAACAACAAGATAGAAGGAAAACACTACTAACCACTAGAGTTTGGTAGCTGCCAAACACACACTTTGATACGGGGATAAGCCGTGAGGATTCCCGATCTTTCAACACCAATAACTTAGGCTAAGAGAGATGATGACAGACGTAGAGGTGGGTGATAGACGTGTGGAATGGATGGAGGAAGGATCCGATGGTTGGGAACGGACCGTTGCTGGATAAGTTGGATGAGTCTTCCTTTCGCAGTAGCGACTCTTCTTATAATCTTCAACTCCGGGGAAGAACGAGATCCGGGAAGTAAAAGAAGTTGCTTGGAGATCGAAAATAGCGCTCAACCCAAGCTTCGCACCTGGGCTGGACGTTTCTTCTAGCTACCAAGCGGAGACTGGACGTGATTCTCACCCGTCCAAGGTTTTGAAGAGGCTTCGCACCCAATCAAGACTCGAATCACTCGAGGAGGAATACTGAAAAGTATCAATGTGTATATAAATCTGACTGAATCAAACTGACGTCCAACTTGGTCTTATATAGGAAAGATGGGACGTCCAAAAGGGTTTACATGGGTTGCGGGCTTGATCCAAGATCGAGCCCGGAATGAATAAAAGAAAGGAAATAAAATGCAAAAAGATAAGATCAAATCTTTAAGAGATAAGATCTTCTAATAAAAAGATAAGGTCAAATCTTTAAGAGATAATTGACCTTCTAGAAACATAAAATAAAACAATTAAAACGTATGCAAACCCAATTAAAATTGTCTTAAGGAACGGCTGAAAATAAAATATAAAATATAAAACTGGGACTAATTTAATTACTTAAATTAGCCCAAGTTCGGAAAAGTAGAAGTCGTATTCATCTTCGAGCCATTTCGCTTCTTCATTTCCTTCTCTCTCTCTTGGCTCATTTCCTTCTCTCTCTCTCTTGGTTCATATGGGCTGGCAGATTCTCGGTCCAGTCCATCTTCATTTGGAACAATATTTCCCTAATGATTCAGCCAATCTTGAACTTTATTTACCCGAGTCTCACTTTCATAATTGGTGGAATTACTAGCTCTCTCACAGCTAGTACTCCGGCTAGTATCTTGGCTTCCCAATGTTAAACTTCTATCCTTGGTCTCCGTAGTCTTTTCCGCAGATTCCTCCTGCTCGAGTCGTCTCTTCTTCGTCCTACATGTTGAGTCAAGGCTTCCGGATGCTCCCGCATCATCCTCCCTTTCTGAAGAGGATTCGACCTCGAATCCACGAAAATCGGACTTGGCTTTAGTTGTAGTGGTGGGACGATTTTGTGGGGTTCGGGGTGTTGACCTTCTCACGTGCTTGCTCCCTGCGTCTCTTCTCTTCCTCTAGAACGGAACCATGTGAAAACCATGGAGTCCTCTTTTCTCTCTAGATCGGTCTCTCCATCTCTGGTTTCTCTATCCCTGAAGTGCTAACACGTAGGAATAAAATGCAGCTATAATCCGTATCAAGTGTAAAACTAGCATTGTATAGCTTCAATGGCTTATTTTAAAGAGATGAGAACATTTTCCTATTCTCAAAGTTATGCACGTAAGGTGTAGGAAGGAATGAGATCTATAAGATCAACTTGCACAGTGATCTTTAAGTGAAGATCCTTAAAGTACGTAACAATACTCAAACGAGTGTATCTAGTACACAAGTATCTCCAATTATAGATGGAAACTGCTTCATATATGTTATTTAGAGCTCCTCCGAAATTTCCCAACATACCAATCCCAAACATGGAATTTACAAACTCTCGGCAAATAAAGCTATAGATAGGACAGATGAATGGTACTGCAGGTGGCGGTACCACATTGCATCTATCACACTTAAAACGCAACTCTCTCCTTACGGACCTTTTAGGCTCGTAACCTTCCCTGTTCCCATTCTCTCTCATAGTAGGTGACATCTCACAATCTACTCTCGCCTGCAATTTCTCAATTAAAATCAATTAATCTTGAGAAAGAAAAATTAAAAGTAACCTGAAAGTTAAAAGGTAAGGAAAGGCTCAAGAGGAACAAAAGGTTGAGAATAAAGGCAATTGAGGGGTGCTTGCAGGGAACCCAAAAAAGGTGCAACAAAACTAAGAGATACAAAAGGGTAATAAAAAGGATAATCACAGGGATATGAACAATATGGACAAAGAAAGGCTCTCTTTCTTGAAAACGAAATGGGTATTTTTCAAGAAAGCAGAAAAATGAAAACAAACCCGTTCTCGTTTTTTTTCTTTTTTTTTAAATATTTGCAAGGCCGAAACCCTTAGAGGGCCGGCTGGGGGTGTGGGGTGGCGGCTGGTGGCGTTTGGGTGGCGGAAAAGGCGGCTGGCGGCGGCAGTGATGAATCTCGGCCAAAGTAGGCCGAGATTGGCCGAAACTGGCCTTGTGCCGGCTGGGTGGCGGTGTTAGGCGGTGGCAGTGCTGCTGTGGATGGTGGGTGGCCGGAAATCGACTGGTGGTGGTGAGGTGGATGGTGTGGTGGTGATGGGCGGTGGATAGGGCGGCGCTGGCGTGAAGCCGACGGCGCAATGGTTGATCTCGGTCAAGATGGGCCGAGATCGGCCGGAATTTTTATTTTTTTTTGTAAGGCCGTTACCCTAAGAGGGCCGGCTGGGGGTGTGGTGGCGGCTGGGTGGTTTTTGGGTGGCGGACAAGGCGGCTAGGAGAAAATCTCGGTCAAGACAAGCCGAGATTGGCCGAAAACTGGCCCTGTGCCGGCTGGGTGGCGGTGCTGGGCGGTGGCGGGGCTGTTGTGGATGGTAGGTGGCCGGAAATCGGCCGGTGGTGGTGAGGTGGATGGCGTGGTGGTGCTGGGCGGCGCAGTGGTTGATCTCGGTCAAGATGGGCCGAGATCGGCCGGAATTTTTTTTTAATGTGCAGCCGCTGCTGCGGTAGATGGCGGAGGAACAACAAGGGTGGCCCGTGGCTAAAAAGATCGTTCTAGGTTTCCCCACTAATTAGCCCTGATAGGTTTGCACTGGTTGAATCGTTAAGATTTACAGGAAAAGAATGTAATTGGATCTCAGGCGGAACTTTCTTTTATGGAAAAAAAAAATTTCAGGCCACAATTCATCTTTTTCAAGTAATTGACAAATAGATTGTGAAAAAGCAGTTGTTAATGAGAATATAATACTAACCGTTACTCCTTCCGCCCCAATCGCTTATTTTTGTTGAAACTTTCTTGACGAATCTTGAAAGCTTCAATTTTTGTTTTGATGGCGCGGCTGATGTTGATTAACCTTTGCTCTGATGTCAATTTGATACGGGGATAAGCCGTGAGGATTCCCGATCTTTCAACACCAATAACTTAGGCTAAGAGAGATGATGATAGACGTAGAGGTGGGTGATAGACGTGTGGAATGGATGGAGGAAGGATCCGATGGTTGGGAATGGACCGTTGCTGGATAAGTTGGATGAGTCTTCCTTTCGCAGTAGCGACTCTTCCTATAATCTTCAACTCCGGGGAAGAACGAGATCCGGGAAGTAAAAGAAGTTGCATGGAGATCGAATAGCTCTCAACCCAAGCTGCGCACCGGGGTTGGACGTTTCTTCTAGCTACCAAGCGGAGACTGGACGTGCTTCTCACCCGTCCAGGGTTTTGAAGAGGCTTCGCACCTAATCAAGACTCGAATCACTCGAGGAGGAGTACTGAAAAGTATCAATGTGTATATAAATATGACTGAATCAAACTGACGTCCAACTTGGCCTTATATAGGCAAGATGGGACGTCCAAAAGGGTTTACATGGGCTGCGGGCTTGATCCAAGATCGAGCCCGGAATGAATAAAAGAAAGGAAATAAAATGCGAAAAGATAAGATCAAATCTTTAAGAGATAAGATCTTCTAATAAAAAGATAAGGTCAAATCTTTAAGAGATAATTGACCTTCTAGAAACATAAAATAAAACAATTAAAATAAATGCAAACCCAATTAAAATTGTCTTAAGGAACAGCTGAAAATAAAATGTAAAATATAAAATTGGGACTAATTTAATAATTTAATTACTTAAATTAGCCCAAGTTCGAAAAAGTAGAACTTGTCTTCATCTTCGAGCCATTTCGCTTCTTCATTTCTTCTCTCTCTCTTGGCTCATTTCCTTCTCTCTCTTGGCTCATATGGGCTGGCAGATTCTCGGTCCAGTCCATCTTCATTTGGAACAATATTTCCCTGATGATTCAGTCAATCTTGAACTTTATTTACCCGAGTCTCACTTTTATAACTGGTGGAATTACTACCTCTCTCACAGCTAGAACTCCGGCTAGTATCTTGGCTTCCCAATGTTAAACTTCTATCCTTGGTCTCCGTAGTCTTTTCCGCAGATTCCTCCTGCTCGAGTCGTCTCTTCTTCGTCCTACATGTTAGGTCAAGGCTTCCGGACGCTTCCGCATCACACTTATACATGAAACATTATAAAAAAAACACTATCAATAGAAAAAACATGGGATATTAAAAATCTAGTATCATGGTATATAACTTATCTTGGAATAATGTATCAATCACAAAGATGTCAAGTCAGCTGAACACTTGGACAACAAGACACGTTTTGAACGTGAAGCTGAACATTTCATCGGCAATCTAGTTTTCAAACTGGAAACTGATCGAGACAAGGATGCAATTTAGCTGAATGTGTCATTAGCAACCAAGTTTTCTTAAATCTATTTCGCATCCTACAAACCTTATTTATGATTTGATCTTTTAGAAACACATTGTTAACCCTACTTCGCATCAACTTCAAGAACTCGTGTTGAACTCTATAAACATATCTACCCTTCTTGAATTTGATCAAGACATTCAAAATCTCGAATTCATCTTCCACACTCCATCTAATAGAAACAATTTTTAATAAGTCTTTTTTCTTAGGTTTCTTAACCACATCTTCATCCCGAACCTCGATCTCCCTTGAATGTCATCAGCCACCCAAAATACAATCTAGTCACCTACTTAATACAACTGAGAAGCGATTTAAGAATCTCCATACAAATATTCACTATCACATTTTACTTGTTCTCTTTTACCAACTAGATCAAACAAGAAACAAATTCCTAGCATACTAGTTTCAGTGTGTGTTGCGCACACTGTGTAATAAGGCCTGATTTACACTTCCTTCTTTAGCTGATACCTGAGGACACTCGCCCGGACGGTTTTGGGCGGCATTGGGCCACATCAGACCAAGTTGTCATATTAGAAGAAATAAGGCTTACAATTCTTACACTGCGTGGATGCTTCAAAACGATATTGACTGCTTCCTCATTACTAAGTTCACCGTAAACTACAAACCAAATAAATCTTTTTTATGTGTCGAAATCAGTGATGTAGGCTATATATGTTTAGTTGAGATGGGACTAAGATAAAAAAAAAAAAAAACAAAAAAAAAAAAACAAATTTATCCTTAAATAATCAAGAATCCTAGGATAAGCATTGAAAAAAAATGTTAAATTTCATCCCTTCATTCTATTATCTCATCTTTGTGCCGACTTATCAAACACACTCGTAATCCTTATCGATTTTAAAATTGTTTTGCTTTAGGGCTTGGAATCATCTTCTTTACTCTCTGGTTTTTGTTTTTTTTTTACAAAAAATCTCAATTAAAAGAAATTAGCAGTTTAGCATATTATTTTTCATGAAACTCAAGATGGCAAATGGACGCACTATGATGCCACTAATAAGTAACAATAGTACTAACTTGGATTAAAGTAGCTTAATATTTTCGTGCTACAAGTAATTTGGTATGCGTCAATTATGATTCAATAATTTGCAAGAAATCATTATACACAATATTCATTGCTATTGTCAAATCAGCTCCAACATCAATGCATGTGTTCGTAGTTTACTCCCAATAATTGGACACTAATAAAAGCATACTTACAAATTTGCCAACCCAAAATAGCTTAGATTCGTATATCATACACTTTATTTTTTTATTTTTGTAAGCTACACCCAAATATATGTGATTTCAAAGCATAATATATGTTTATATGACTTGTGAATTAAAAAAAGAAAAAGAAAAAAGGATCTTTTGATATATACGACGTTTAATTACGCGATTTTCAATTTACTTGTTATTGAAAATTTGTATGGTATTGATGTCCAATCCATGCGTTTTTGATGGCTCCGACATACTTTTTCTTTTAATAAAAAAACGGCGTCACTAGCAAATCCTAATTTTATTAATGGATTTAAAATTTTGGATGCCGCCATCCTAAACCCTAATATTAAAAAAAAAAAGGGGTGTCTGACATCCGAATTAAATAGATGAACGTATCGGAATATGATATTTTGAGTCTTTAACAAATTAAGTGAGAATAAATGATCAATTATGATTTATATTTAAAGTATGAGTAAGTTTAATTTATCTTTTCATGTATTGAGAATTTTATATATATGTATTTATTCACACAATTCGAAGTTTCTTTTAGTCCTACTTACATAGAAGTTTCACTTATAGAGAGAGTGTTGGCTTTAAAGTTGGTTACCCTGAAAGGCTGGAATACTTTGTTACTTTCTATGTCCCTAAACTTACATACATAGATATTTATAGTGATAAATCGCAATAAATGATATTTAAAGTTGTGTTATTTTGGCGACCAATCTTAATTTATTCTAATAAAACAATAAATATATAACCCGTAAGTAGAAAAACCTTTAATTTCATTACCATTGTATGCATATCAATTCATTTGATTTACAATTAATCTCATGATCGTTAATATTTATACTCGTATCGTAATAGACTTTGTTACCTCTAAGTTTTACATACATTTAACTAAAGAAATCAATTTAATCATATAGAATTTTTCGTTGCCACAGAAACTAATCCATACGTGTGCGACAAGATCTGCACCGTAGATTTCACCAGTTTTGTAGGGATATAAAAGTTACCACGTGTCTTGGTGGCACGAACTAGTTGGCATACCTTGAGGGCGCACGTGCGACGGGCAGCAGAGCATTATTCGAGGGCCGCCCCTGCCCGTGACTTGCGGGCAGTGCTCCTGACCGGCAAACAAAGACCTCGGGGTTCGAGTCGTATTTTAGTAATACAGTTCATCTTGTGGTCCCCGCCTTGCTTTTGCTGTTACTTTTTTAAGTTAACAAGTGGTGCCACCATACTGGCCACTCATTAAAATATTTAAATTTAATACACTTTCCAAAATGACACAAAACTCAAGGAGAAAATAAAGCATCCAATAGTTAACTTTGATTCCCAACAATTTTGTACCGCCAGTTTTTTTTAATGGATTAAATACAGCCCGTTATTTTTAAAACATAAGATCACTAGGTAATTTAATAACTAAAGTATATTTCATCAAAATTCAATTATAAACCACATTAGTTTTAGGGTTTATTAGTAACAAAATTAAATTTGTGACTGTGGTTGAGGTTGGAGTTATGATTATGGTATTATAAGATTTTTTTTCCTACGGAAATTGTATAAAATTGTTTATTAGATTTTATTAGTTTTTATTTGATAAAAAAAAATTTGATCTTGGACATATACCGATTTCCCCCCCATCATCTTTCTTAGCAACACGAAGATATCTAACTCAATTTCAAAACGAATGATTGGGAGCAATTGGGGTTTCAGATATTAACGTAGGTTGAAGGAGTCCGCTAGCTTGAGAAACCGACACTCTTTGTTCTTAGTCTTTACTCTTTATTCTTCTATGAAATTTAACAAAACCCTGTCATATTTATGCCTTCCCTCTCTATTATCATGTGGTTCCTCTTTAGGGATTACTTTGCTTGTAGATATTCGAATGATTTGTTTTTACTTTAAAAGTTGGTTTTGTTACCTGTTTTTTATAGCAGTTTGTTTCGTTTAACTGTTAGTTTGTAACTTGTTAATGTTTTGGTATTTTTTACCTCTGCTCTCCAGTTTGGGTCGTTCTTCTTCTTTATGAATTGTCAAGTCATTAAAGTACTAATTTAGAGAAAGGGGAAGACAATTGAATACTATTGGAGGAAATCTGAAAGGAATATGTTTGATAACAGATTGATATTTTTGTTTTCTTAGATTGTGCTAGATGAATATTGTTGAAAATTATTTCAACAATTTTTTCCACGAAATTATATTTAGAAATTCTTTTTAACTATAACTTCAAATAAAATACAATCCCTAAATCCCATCAATATCAAAACAATTGTCCAAACATATCCCAACAGTCCCACCTAAACAATATAAATGAATATCCTACAATCTAATATCAAACGGATCTAAAATAATATACATATATATATATATATGATAACCAGTTTATTTTGACTATATATTATTCTTCAACCAAAACTATAACAAAAAACAAAAACTAAACACAACCAAAATTATTGGATCCCATAGCAAAAACTACCAAAAAAAAAAGAAAAAGAAATCCATAAATAACAAAACGCGCTTGTCCATGCTAGTCTTTTGTTTTAGATTTTTGTATTACTTTTTTTCTTCTCTAAAATTGGGTTTAAACTTTAAAGTATTAGTTTTTAAGTTAGGTTTTATTTTAATATTGATATGTATGATAATTTTTTTTATCACCAAAAAAACTTTATAAACCAACTAAAATACTTATTAATACTTATAATGTTTATATCTTAAACATTAAATGGTTCTAGCTAGTTTTGAAAGAAAACAAAAACACTATGATTTTTTTTTATCTCGCATGAAATTATACGGAGTATAGGATTTGCTCATATCGACAAGGACATAGTGAAACACAAAAACATTACTTTCCGCAAAAAATAGTCTCTAACCATGACATAATGAAACACGATATTCAACTCCATAAAAGTCGATGTTAAAATTTAAGTTCTTATGTAAAATTTATGTTCTTATAAGTAATAATAAGAGGAAATTACCCTTTTAGTTATGACACACTAATATTATAATAAAGTTAGTAACCTAACTTTTTAATCTGGCTTTTCTTTTACCATTGGGTCCATATCCATAATCTTTTTATTAAAAAAATCATTAGTGGATTTGCTTTATTAAGTGGCTGTCTACCTTTCTTCCCACAAGCGAAAACGCCATGCAATGAGGTTTCAATCGAGTATCGACTTATTGTATTCATTAACCATTACTTAACTTGCAATAAATTAACCATCTATTTACCAATAATCGCTCATCTTATTCTTAATCATATATAAAATTCATATATTTGCGTCTTTGGAGGAGTACACGTACGTACCGGCGTACCCTTTCAAGAAATTTACCTAGATAGATATACACAATAGTTATGATATTTTACCGACATTATATTATCATATTACAAAGATATATATATTTTGACATACGTCATGTTGTTAAAGATTAAATAACACAAATCTCATCGAAGAACTAAATTAACTGAGATTACGTCACTTTTCTCTCTTGTTACTACTTTCTACTCTTTAAACCTAATTATTTGTTGATAATATTAGATAATGGATTAGGTGTATGGTTACACTCGAATGACTCGATTATAGAGTCCGGGGGTTTACCTTTCAACGTAAACAAATATATTTTGGCCTACAAGATTAGTGTTTTTGGTAAGTGCCATGTCCGGCCAATATATTGTTTAAATTCAATATAAAGGATATTTTTTTAATTGTTTACCGATATAAACTCTACGATAATGGTAGAGAATAAGAGGCTTAAAACTTGAATCGTTTATAAATACGATAGGTAATCGTATTGTTTTTTTTTTAATAAAAAAAACTATAGGTAAGTTAACTGGTTGACGACAATATGACGTCGATTTGTTGACGACAACACGACATCAGTTTGTTTAGCCGCAATTGAACACAAATAAAGTTTGTTGGTTGACAAAAGGTGCTTGTTTATTGACGATAATATGGTTCCAGATTTTTTTGGCGGCGATAGATCGCAAGTTTGTTTAGTGACACTAAGATGTTTTTTTATTGACAACAATATGGTTGTATGAACCGGAAAATTATTTCCGAAAAACGATCGGAATAACGAGTTTGAATCAAATTAAACTGTTTTCTTTTCTTTCTTTTCTTTTCTTTTAAGCCACCTATTAATCTTTTTTGGACTTGCTTATCCTATTTATTACCATATTTATATTCGAGGTTGAAGTGGAGTTCTCCCTTTTTTATTAAGGATATCTTTAGGCTAGAGTTGTAGATTTGAAGTATACCTTCAACCCGTTGTCGATTAATTTTAGGGTTGTTAAATGTTGACGGAACATATGAAGAGTTTTAGGCCTGTTCTAGGCATTTTTAGAATTTTAGGAAAGTTGGGGTTATTTTGGTAAATTTATTTACAAAAGTTATGGTTTCTAATTCTTTCATTATAAGAACCTCGTAGTTAGTCTATAAATATTCTAGAAGCTCGATAAGTGACAAAATTGTGTTGTTAAGACGTTTTCCGTCTTGATCAAGTTGTTAAGATCACATACGTGCGGATCGAATTTTTATCATTTATCGGATTTTGTATCTTTTGAGGTAAGTTTAATGGATCTACCAACTAGTTTTTAAAAATGTTTGGTGTTACAAGGTTTTAATTTGGGGTGTTACAAGGTTTTAATTCAACTAGAAGTAGACATGACATAGTACGTTTATGAATTTTTTCGGAAATTTTTGGGATTAGTAGAAGTGTTTTATCGTAGGGCAAAGTACTTGATCGATTTCTGAAAGAAGTGTGAATTAGGATTTCTGATTTAGGATGTCAATTTGAGTATACCTCAAACCCGTTATAGATCTTTTAAGGTTATGAGATGTTGTTGGACAATAGTGAGGGTCTTAAACCCGTTTTGGACACTTTTCGGAATTTTAGGAAAGTTAGGGGCGTTTTGGTAATTTTCCGTAAAAAGTTAGGGTTTCTTATACTTTCTTTACAAGTATCTCATAAATAGTCTAGAAACCTTCTAGAAGCTTCATAATACATGGAATGATGTTGTTAAGACGTTTTCCGTCTTGATCAGGTTGTTGAGATCGTTTGCGTGCGGATCAAGATTTTAGCATTAGTCGGATATCGGATCAGTTCAGGTAAGTCTTACGGAGTTGCTTAGATAATGATATATATGTATGAGTGCGTATTATTGTAGTGGTGTGTGATGAGTATTTATAATTATAACCTGAGTAAGATAACGTTACGGTGTAAGTAGACCAAGTGTTTGAGAACGGGTCGTGGCATCACTGCCTAGTGCTGCCAGGTTATGGGAGGCTCTCTGCGACCAATCCATACCGGTAAACGTTGAGATGCATTGGATCCACTCCGGTTGGTTTACGGGGACAAAGGTGAAGGTCGGGGGACCTTCGTGCCACACAATAAGTTGAATTAATAGAAGTGAACCACCTAATGAAAGATAATAATATGATTGAGTGTGAATCATGTTATATATTTAATTTCCGTCTGTGCGGGTGTGTGTGCTACGTAGTATTTAATTATATATTGAATTGTTAACTAACGGTGTATATTCGCGTTTTTAGACCTTGCAGGTTAGGCAACTGTTGAGGGATCTGGAGAGAGGTGGTCAGCCGGTTTCCGTACTTGTTGATTTGGGTGTTGGGTTTATTTTGGTGACTGTTGAGAGTCATTTCCTTTCTTTGGATTTTGTCACCTATTTGTTGGTTGATGGTCGTTCTCTTCATGACATTTTACTTTTAAAACGTTTTATTCATTTTTCTTTATTTGTGCTTTGTTATAAGATCCGGTAAAGTTGTTGTCAAACTAAGATCGGGACCCATTGTAAGATCCTAATCTGTAACGTCTCGAGTTCTCAGAATTTGAGGTGTTACAGACAAAATGGTGTCAGTTTATTTATCGGGAATATGATATTATTTGTTTGATATCAACTGTGCGCCGATTTGTTTTGTTACAATAGGATGATGATATGGTTTTAGGTTCGAATCGAACAGTTTTAATAGCATATTATCATGTAGAGAATAGCATACAGAAAACCTATTTTAATTATTTTATTGACACAAAATCAATTATATAAACGATATGTAATCCATTTAAGCTAGAATATAGAAAAATAAATAACAAACTAACGTATATAAATAATATACTAATGGATACAAATATATTATTAGTAGATAATATATTAATGAATATAAATCGAACTATTAACAATAATCAATTTTAACTATATTATTTTTTATTTATATTGAACATATTTTGAAAACCCTAATTCACAAGGATTTTGTCAAGATAAACTATTTTTAACAATAATATTTTTATTTATTGATACATAAATATTTATAGATGAGCTCATTCTCTTGTATATATTCTATTTGTAAACATGTCCCCCATCTATATATATATATATATATATATATATATATATATATATATATATATATATATATATATATATATATATATATATATATATATATATATATATATAAGGATAGGTTGAAAAATAGAATATACACTAGAATGAGCTCATCTATAAATATTTTATAAGTAATTTTGGATGTTATCTGATAATTGATTTGATTATATTGATTATTTAATTTATGTCGAACTTACATAATAAACTTAATTCAATATAGTTTTGCTAGATTTACCTCTTTAGACTTAACTTATTTTATATATTCATATTATATTTCATATATTGACAAAATTCTATTTAAGTTAAAGCTTGTAAAAAATGTTATAATCATGTAGATTAGACAAATCGTATGTATATATTGTAATCATCTTACTGCCTTATTAATGACTAGTTCAAAACTTCAAACTGTCATAATTTGTTTATAATATATACACGATGAATATAAATAGATAATAAATTAAATAAATAAGATAAAATTACAAAATGTATTTTATTAATCGGAGTCCGGAGAATAAAAGGACTTACGTTGAGTCCACTATAATTGGTCATTATAAATAATCATATAATAATGACACTATAAATAAAATACATATATAGGCGAGGTTGCTTAATTTTCATTTTTCGATACATAATACTGCTATTTATTAATTCTTGACCAATTGACAAATGTCGAATTATGGAAAAAAGAAAGAATTTTATATACAAAATTGATAGGGGGAATCTTGATGAGGTGAGAATTAGGTGGAAAGAGAATAATGAATATTAATTAAACTAGGAGCACATATATTATACATAATTAAATAGCTAGACCTAAATCTATACGATATAGATGAATAGTCTATGGTTTATGTGTGGTTATGTTGGATGTAATTATAATTGACTAGCCGTTAAATTCAACATGTTCCTATATAACACACACGGTACAAAAACCCTATTCATACCAAAACATGGATCAACTTGATTTTTATAGTGTCATCTTTTTTAATCCTTTAAAGTTGAGATTAAATTGTTATATTAATAAACAAAAATTAAGAAAATGTATATTCAGATGATAAATTTTGACTTATAATTGATTTCCATATTGTATAAACGGTTGACAATATGAACCATTCTCCGTTTTATATTAGTTTTGTGTTCACCGCCTAAATTCCTATTTTAAATAGTTAATATAAATTATTAACATTTAAGAAAAGTTTAGTTTGAGGGCACTTCTAAAAAAAATGAAAAACTTAGGTTTGAAATTGTTTGGAAACTTAAAATCTTAAACCACAAATAATTGGTACTCAATACACTCATTAAGCTTAAACCATGCCAACCCAACCTTTATTTGATTGCCTAAGCGACATTGAAGGTGTCACTTTCTCCACCACTGAAAATTGATTTTTTATTATTTTTTTGTAGAAAAGAAAAAAGTAAAATAAATTTTAAATTAAAAATGTAAATACCATCACCATCGCCTTGAAAGAATCAAACACAATTGAAAGCTTTGATTCAATAATGTACCTTATTTATTTCCTAAAAAAATAACAATAATGATTTCTTACTTTATTTTTCCCAATGGATTCTTCGGTCTTCACTCTTCACTCATCAATCATCATCACCATAGTTTTCGGAAAACCTCCTTTTTCTAATCGTCGTATTTCTCCCAAATAATATGAGGACTTTTTCTTTATTAAAATGTCAAATACATTATATATGTCAACATTAATATTATATGTTTTTCTAAGTTTATGTAATAAGAAAATTGATTCTAATCAACAGTTTTTGTATTCGAATAATTTATAATCTTCTGTCTATTATCAATAAAGAAAAAGAAATCCGATTTAAAGATACCATTTTAAAAAAACATTAATGATTAAATTTTTTTCATTATTTTAAAAATTTTCAATCTATTCAAATAATTAAACTGTCACTTAAGCCGATAGTATATATCAATAAACCAATTATTAGTGTACATATTTTTTTTAATAAAAATTCGTAATCACTTATTATTAATGAAGATGTTTAAAATCAATTTAGCAAGTAGCAACTAACACTAATTTTAATAAAATTCTAAATAATTTTGTATAAAAAAATTGATCCAGTTTTACAATTAATCATATAAAAAATATAAAAGACATATTTGATTAGCACTTAAAATTCTAAAAGTCCTATATTTTAGAGGGAAAAAAAGTGAGAATAATATACACACTCATATATTTTCTTTAAACATAACCGTGATTCTGATAATCGAGGATCAGAACAACTTCGCATTTGGCCCCTGGAGTGAAAGCCGACTATATTTAATTCCGCCTTGGGCCCGAAGTGGAAGCCGAATAAAAGCTATATTAATCACTTGAAGTCCGAAATCGGACCCCAAATGTGAAATTGGTTTCGGTTTCGGACCCAAATGCGGAATTGATCGACTCGTTACGACTCGAAAAGGCTCCCACTTTGAAGACCAAATACTGAAGGATCCAGAAAAAAAATAATTTCGCACCCAAAGTGCAAAATTAAGTTATTTTTAAAATTAATTATATGGATACGTCCATCAACAACGTAAAAAAAATCCGGATTCTATCGATTCAATTTCTAAATAAATAGCAATACTACCATTAAACAATAAAATTATAGTATATATAAGTAGAACAATTATTAATACAATACTTCTAGAATCTTATATTATTATCTGATTTTTTAACCTCTATACTAATTTCTATGCTACAAATAAATTAAAGGGAAATAGTTAATGTATTTCGTGAACTACCCGTCATAATAATATTAAATAATAAATAATAAAGAAATATAATGTCCCACTTTGTTCTCCCAATCTCTAGACATGAGCACTGATATATAATCCCACTCTTTGTTCTCTAGTCTTCTCCCTACCCCAACTCACCACTTTCCCATCTCCTCCACCATCGCCGCCGCAGCTTCCACCGGAGCTCCACCGCCGGCCAATTCCATAACCATGGCTTCAACCATGTCCTACTATGGATGTGAAGACCATCTTGGTCAACAGCATCAAACCCACTTTCTTGAAGCTTGCACTATGTGCCAAAAGCATCTCGGCCTCAACCGTGATATCTTCATGTACAGGTAAAACGCAGCGTTTTGATATCCATAAACTTTCATATTGTTCACGATGAGTTTCGATCTGTAGTATTGACGCTGCGTTTTGTTGATTCCTGTAGGGGGAACACAGCGTTTTGCAGCGACGAGTGTAGGCAAGAGCAGATAGAAATGGATGAGGCGGAGGAAAGGAGTTGGAGACGTAGAGCTAATCGGAAATCCGCCAACGCTGCTAGTAAGAAGTCGCCGGCAGAAACTAACCCGCCGGCGGCGTTGCTGAAAGTTACGTGAGTTCGCTAAGATCTAAAAAAATCGACGGATCTTGACGTTTGGTAACCAGATCGGACGGTGGAGAAAATGGACGGCTAAGATTGGTGAAGATGTGCAGATCGATGGACAAAAATAAGGGTTGGCGTGATGATGGAAGAAGAGGGATTAGTGAATGATTAAGCGTATGAGTTGTTAATTACTTTTTAATTATGGATCGATCGATGGGATGTGAAGAAAACATCAAAAGAGTTTTGGTTGTATACTATGAATATTATTATCAGTTAATAATTGAAGAAAGAGAATCATAAATTTTTGATCTTTGGATTTTTGCTCTCTTGAATACGAATAATTTGCCTGTCTATTGACAAAATTGGAGCTATTAGCTAGACAGTAGACACCCTCCTCTATTTTTATGACGGAAATGAGTTTGATGCGTTAGACAAATTTGGGGTATTGAAATACCATAAGAAAGGCAGAAGTTAGACAAATCCGGTGTATTGAAATACCATAACTTACGAAGGGCACGTTTCGATCCGTTCCGATTTCGGTGGTTTTTATCTAAAAATTTTAAATCTCGTCTCGTCCCACCAAAAACATTGCGGGACGGGATATGGATATTACCTTCCTTGTCCCGCAAGGTCCGTCCCGTACCGCATATATTAAATTTTAAATATAAATTAAATGAATAAATATATAAACCTAAGGAGTAGTGATCATTATGTAATTTTGTTGTATAAATTTACCAATTGTCCAAATTCATCTACAAAGGGCAAAGAAAAAGTGAACTATGTGGCGGCATTACATAAGAGGTGGTGAACATTATATAATTTTGTTCATATATTTTTTTGGATGTTTAGACTTGACTAATTAATTATATTTTGTAAACATTGTTGCGATATTCTATTTTGATGTCTTTCGTTTTAAGGATATCGACAAATATTTGTCTTAGTAAATTGTTAATTGTAAACATATGGTCAAGTCCGGGTCATATGTTTACAGGACAGGATAGAGTACGAGATTTAGCCCGTGGGTCGGCCCGTGTACAACCCGTATATATAACCAAAAATTCATTAAAAAAATAAATTAAATGGTTGCCGTAAAGAGAAATTTTGATACTAGTTCTAAATTCCTAAAAACTAAACTAAACTATTAGCCAATCCTAAATCCAAACCCTAAGAGAGGAATTATGAGTTTTTAATACTAGTCCTAATCATGGACGGGCCGGGCCGACAGCCTGTCCGTGATTATACGCGGCGAGCATGGGCCGTGCTTGTGTCCCCTGCAAGACAGGCCGGGTTAGTTTGACCCGTACATTTAAAGCAATATTTTAAATTTGGCCCGACCCGTGTCCGGATCGAGCCTGAAAATGCTCAGGTTTAGTTGTAGGATAAATGTGTCGTAGGTAATTCTTCCTATTTCCTTTCCGCTCGAAAAAACTTTATAGCATATATCTTCGATTAAAATCATTTTTATAAAAAGTCACGGTAGTTTTTATAACAATTTGTTTTCGTTATAAAATACATTGAGTTATATACAAAAATTACACAAATTTATCATCTTATTTATTATATATAAATTATTTATTTAAAATAATATATAAGTCTCATATTTGGTTCCTTGAAAAGGAAATAGTTCTCCCGGGACTTGGACCTACGTCAAACGGCCAACACACACTACTCCTAACCTCGCAATGCCACTTACACAATACAAATGAATTTTTTTTTATTCTTTCTAAAATTGTTATAAATTAACATAAACTATCGTAAATTTAAAATTCTAAACCATGGTCATCCAACTAAAATTTTTTTTTCTATCGTAGTTTTGATAAGTTTTCATAAATAAACAAGCATAGCCTCCCCTTAGTAGTACAATTATAGACTTATAGTGATGTTAGTTCCTTTTCTTTTATAACCCAACATTTAATTTTAGTTATTTTGTACTACCTTTAAAAAAATATCAACGAGTTTATATAATATGGGCATGAAGTCCAGCAAAAGTCCCACATAGCCATACACTACGCAATAACTCTGCCAATACATCACCAATCACCGTCATGCTCAAACTTCCTACATCTCCATGCTTAAATCATCAATAGATAAAACAGGCGGTTTAAAAACCGACTCGATTCGAAAAATCGACTATATTAATGCCCGATGCACGTGAATTAATCATTCACCAAACATACACAACCAAAATACAATTTGACATGACATAATTTAACCTGAAGTTAAGCGTACTCACGGGAGCAATTTCATGATGAGTGACCTCACGAGAAGTTTCTACGCGTGCATAGTTGACATAAAAATAACGTCTGACCCGAATTTTACACTGATATCGTAAAATATAAACGATTTTGAGACATAGATCCGTCTTATAATAATGGTATGAACTTAAATATTACAAAAAGTCAAATCTTCGATGTATATGATTATAAACTTGTCTTATAAATCAATTAGAAAGGCAAGTCTAACTAAAATATACAAATATCTACGGGTTGTCTAATTCAAATTATTGCAAATTTCACTTTTTGAAAATGATGTAACAAAAACTATATATACAAAACGTTTGATTGATTTTGGACATTTATTATTTGAATAATATGTGAAGAAAATATAGAAGAAGGAATGGACCGCCAATGCAATATAGTGTTATGATAGCTTGCTAGCTAGATTGATCGTTACGTATCGGGATGGACGCATTGATGCGTAACATTGTATATAAGTTTCAAAATATTTTTTAATATTATAAAGATAACGACAACCTGGATTTTAGAAAGGAAGTCAGAGTTACTAGAGGTGAGATAACTATTTATGATATTATTGCGGTTTTATATATCGGGAGTGATTTAAGTTAAATCACTGTTTGATGGGGAGGATTATAGTTTCCACATCGATAATATTGAGATTACAAGTCTAGTATATAAGGTTGGTAAGTTACTCCTCCTATTGTCAATTGATTTTAGGATGAAATCCTGTTGGACTTGTGTGCTGGACTTGGGTCCAACGCGCATATGCGTTTGGACGTGCGATGGACCCCCACGTTCATTCTGACCCAACGAAATATATCAATGTATCAGATACGTTATTATGGATTAACTTAGAATCGTCGATTAATTTGATATATATAACGCAATATTATAAGAGTTACAATTTTGTTATATTTATTATTAATTATTTTTGTTATATTTATTAATTATTTTTATGCACTTTTTTACTTGTAAAAATTTAAACTAATAAAAAATAATGTTTAGCAGAACACAATGATCGAACTGATATTACAAAATTTTGAACAAATTGTTACAATTTTTGTTAAAGTATTGTAAACTAACATTTGAAAGTTTATGTTAATTTAGTTTACATATTTAAACTATCAATTTTTATACTTTTGTACTATTCTCAAGTAATTTTTATGCACAAATTTTATTAATACATTTTTATTATAATATTTGACAATTCAAAACTTTTACACTATTTATTCGTTCATACATAGTGTTCTATATATTAGTTCAAATATTTTATTTTATCAGTTTATTAACAAAATTATAGTTACAAACTATTTTGTAAAATATATGAGCCATTAGTACAAGCAATTTTAACTAATAGAATAAAAAATGTGAACAAAAAATGTGTCCATTAGAAGAAAAAAATTTACTGCACCTTTCTCAAATTACAAATTGTCACCACAACTTTCTAAAATTAAAAACTTGCCGCTACACCTCGTATAATATTGTACAATGGTAAAACAAATCTAGACTAGGGGTGATACTTTCATGTCTGGATCATATTGGACTTTGGGAAATTTTTTGCCCGTTTATCCGGGCCGAACCCGGATACAAGACTTGAACGTTTGTCCATGCGGGATATCCAGACGACGCCTTTTTTTTAAAATAAAAAAATTTCAATATAATATGATACGAGGATTAGCCGTGTGGTTGTCCCTGATCTTTCGACATCAAGACTAGAATGAAAAGGATGAAAAAGACATGGGAAAACGGTGATGAAGGTGGACGATTGATCCAATGATGGTGTAGGATTGGTAGCTGAATAGATTTGGTCGAACTCTTGAAGCAACCAGGAACACACTAGGGAAACTAAGTCCCTAACACACAACCAGGAATGGCTGAAGAACCTTTCCGCTATAATCTCACACAAAGGAAAAACGAATGTTCCCAAAGTACGAGAAGTCACCTAGAGATGATTGAGAGCATCAACTTGTCAATTCAAGTGACACAACTCAAAACAGTCCAAGTTGTGGGCGATCGAGAATCCACTCGCTCTATGAATAGGAATCCACCTATTCGTTCCCGAATTCAAGAGAGAGAAAATACCGAAAAATATTTGTGTTTTTTTAATTTTCAAGGTGCGTAAAAACGTTCAGCGATATGTGCCTTATATAGGCAGTTGGGCGTCACCTAGTCTAAATAGGGCTTGCTAAAAGATAAAGATCAAAACTATGGATTGAAAATCTAACTAAAAAGCCCAAAGCAAAACAATTAAAAGCAAGCTCATAATAATAAAAAGGTGTTCAATTATGGGCTGAAATAAAAGATCTAATTAAGGCCTTATTTAACCAATAAAATAGGCCCAACTAGAACCAAAAACACCTCCATTTCCTCTCACAATCACGCACCCCCAAGCAACCTTCATTCGAGCTCTCCTTCTTGCCTATGCATATGTATCCTTCATGCATGAAAATCCATGGCTGTGTTTCTTCTCATACGTACATATGCATGGCCATGCATAGCTTCTCCTTCGTTGACATGTCCTTGGATACGTTCAAGGATAAACTCTGGATCTAGATTAAGCTAGAGCTTCAACTACTCCTTTATTGATGTGCATGGTTGTAAATTTGGATTGAATATGGTTTGTGGAAGTGATTGAGATGGATGCAGGAGCGAAGGTTGTTTCGATCTAGATAGACCGAACAAGTTGTGGAAGTGGATCGATTAGTTGATTCTTGAGAAGAATCCTCAAGTATGAGTTTCTTGGATCAAGCTAAGTAGGAGGAAATACTTATCAATACTTTGTAAATTTGAAATGGAAAAACAAGTGAGGCAACACATCCTTATATAGAGGGTGTTGCCTAACTATGAGCCAAAAAAAATCCATAAACTAGAGGCCCAATAAGGGAGGTCAAATTGAAAAGCTTAAAAGAAAATATTTTATATTGTATATCCCTTTTATTACAAAAAAAATATAGTCCAAAATGTGTTAGCTTCATGCCATGGTGTTGGGAAGACTAGACATGCCGGTAACGGGGCCAAGAGGTGTGGACGGAGCCGGTAGTCTATGCCATGGTGGTGTGGAGACACGACATGCCGCTAACGGTCCAAGTGAAGAGATGGTGCGAATGATGATAGATCCGGTAGCTTTGACGATGACTTTGGCTCAGGAGCGGGTGAGCAGTCTATCGTAGCGAACCCTCAAAATCTCGTCCTCATCATCTACGGTCAAGTTTTCAAGGGCGCATCATTCGTGCTTCACACGTGGTCTTGACTTCAACGGCTATCTCCCATGCATATGTTCTCCATGTTATCTCTCATCTCAAATCAATAGTCTTCAATGCAATTCCGGAAATGGTCTTCACATCACTTATATGAATGATCTTCTTTCCGGACTTGGCTTTCATGATCATGGTCTCCAATAGGGCTAGTTCCAAAGATGCTCTTGCATTATAATAGTTAAATTATAAATAAATACACGACATTATATTTTACGCATAATATTATATGTTACTTACATAACTATATATTAATTATAAATAATAGTATATAATATTTTTATAATTATATATGTATACAATTATTTTCTTAATATTAATCTAAGACGTGCTTTTTGTGTTGACCGGATCCGGCCCGAGATTTTCACCTTGTCCATACCCATCCATTTTTCCCGGACAGCCGAGCCGACCCAGGTGTATCAACTCTAATCTAGATCATTGAATCAAGTCAATCAACGATCCAACTTTACTCCATGATGCCATACCACAAGAGATGCTGTTACCTTTTTTTATGATAATGAAAATCAATTCGATACACTAGACGACACATCGTCTAATAAATCAAAAGGCTGATAAGTTGACAGATGGATAAATCATCAAAAAGGACCAGACCAAAATAAAATCAAAGGAAAATACTAAAATTCATTAAGTAGACCGTGAAGCAAATAAATCTATAATGGAAAGGGACACGGGCCAATCAATGGAGAGCGGAGAGTACACTGTATGTTGTCAAAGAAAGTGCACGAGAAAAAAAATCTTGGGAATAAATTATGGACATCTCGGATTTAGACTCGAAACAAAGCTTTTAAGAGTCAATCACAAATTCACGACCCCTCCAAAGCAAACAACTTGATCGGCCATCAATACTTGCTCAAAACTCAAAAGACCCCACTAAGAACACAGAACCTTTAACACACATCATTGAAGATTTTTGAAAATTGGGTCGAGGAAAATAACAATTATACAATATTCTATATTCAACGTTTTAGTTTATGACATGCTTATATCGTTAAAAAAAAAGTTAAAATGTTCAGACTGTATTTATAAAACAAACTAACAATCACTCCTGCCTCTTTTCTAAGTTTCTCCATTTTATAATTTTCTTGTCATAATCTATCAAAGTCAAGTAGCTGGGTTGGTTCTCCACTAGTAAAAGTTAGACGTATGATTCAAGACGTGATATAAGTCATGGCAATGGAAAACGAATGAAGTGATATACCCGACCCTTTTTTGTGATTAGTTGTTTTGGGCGTGCAAGTAACGGTAAAGACGTTTTTATAGTATAAGAAATGGGCATCCCGTCAGCCCGAGATATCTACCTTAAGGCGAAAACTATTACAGATTATTTAGCTAGTTTAACTTATGATTTTGTCCGGATTGAATATATTGATGGATCCTTACAAAATGATGTAAGAAGTTGGGCTATCACCGAACGATGATCACTTAGCCTATTATATATAACAAGCGCAACTAGACACACGAATACCACCAATTCTCCTTCTAAAAAAAAATGACATCCAAATCTGAATAACCAACCCAAGAATAAATATATACACCATATTAACAAAATATTGTAAAAATAAAAGTAATCAACTTCAATCAAAATTCAAAAGTAATATCATCGATTAGTGTAAATGAGATGACTTCACTTCATATACAAACAACATATAATTGTGTGAACATATAAAAGATAATATACATTATATAAGTGAGTATAAAGCCAAACAAATTCGGGTTGGCCTGTCTGACCAACCCGTTTAGAAAAATGGACGGGTTTGGATCCGACAAGGAGAAAAGCCAACCAGGTAGAAAAGCTTGTCCCACCTATCTACGTGTCGGATCCGGTCAACACCAAAAGTCAAGATTAATATTAAAAATAAATAAAAAATATAATTATATTAATATTATTTACTTAAATAATATATGCTTAATTATACTAAATAATATAATTAAAGATATATTATTTAACTTACACTTTTAATTATGCAAGTACTCAAGTTGAAATGAATGTCGCACTTAGATGAAAGCTCAAGTTTGAGAGGACTTGAACTTATATCAAATGTTTGTCAACTAGAGAGGTTTTTCACGTTAACTTGACTCACAACTCTCAATTGATTGTATGACAAGACTGTGGACGCCAAGGACGACAACTCCCCAAAGGATGTTTGGATAAATTATAATCTAAGTATATGATAGATCTAACACTAGGAGGGACATTATGTTCTCACTTGTTGGCAAACGTCCACTCAAGTTGATTTGTATATACATGGAATCCAAAGTGTCTGCCACACCTAAACAAAAGAGATGGTTGTGACACCTCTTGTTGAAGTTCGTTGTGTGACAAATCTAGATGTTTTAAGCAAAAAATATTGCTCATGGTGTTCATGATCTCCATCTACAATCGTAGAGTTCAATTGATTACTTACAAGATTAGAGTGTACTAGAGATCTTAAATTTTGAATGAGGTGGAGAAATTGCCGAATGAATCACAAGACTTATTAGGTAATTCAAGTCTATTTTGTTCTCCAATCACGATAGAAGTGAAGAACTAAAGCGATTAATTGGAAGATCAAGGAAACTAATTGAGCTCAAGTTTTGTATAAAATGAGGGATTGAACCACTACTTAAGTTGGTTAGAATGAAGCTCTAGGCGTTCAAGGGTGGTTGAAGAAGTAGTTGAATTTCTTTTAAGTAGACAAGAGTTACTTAGTCTACAATGAGCCAAGCTCAAAAATCTCAACGATGAAAGCTTTGAAAATATGTTAAAATTGTCCAGCGCTTGTGTGCAATTCATCCACCCAAGTGCTTCTTCATAGACATTGTGTTGATGATTATAACTAAATCTCAAAAATCTCAAGCGTTTCTTAACCATTTCCGAACCTCCAAGATGACTAACTAAATCTCAACTTCCTCGTTCACTTTCAACAAGTGCAATTGTTGTTGAATTGTGTTGATGACTAACTAAATAACCGCGTATCATTGCGAACACAAATGTCTGGTAGTAGTTGTTGTAAACTTACTAAATAACCATATATATATATTTCTTATGTAAGCCCATATGAAAGCATTTTCATGGTCAATTTTGAAGCTACAACAATGTCTATGAAGAAGTTTAACAATTTTATACACTATAACAAGGAATAAATAATGCGAGTTATCGTGGATGTGAGAAGATAGTTAACCTTCGATTCATGTTTCTTGAGAAGTTGATGCTTCGTACACATCTACATTAAGACTTTTAGGACCAATTGTTCTTTCCACTACAACCAACCACTTAAAATCACTCTCTCAATTCACTACGACAACAATGTGGAAGCTATAGCTCTAATGGTAGGGCAAAAGAAGATGCCTAAACCTAGTTAATCGACCCCAAAATATCACCCTAATTACTTTTTTTGGAGTCTAGTTGAAGCATACACAAATCTGATATTGCTCAAAAGGTTATAATTTTTTTTGAAATTTCTATATTGTATAAGAAAAATTCAATCATGCAATAATTTTTTTTTTTTTTATCTTTAGTAAATACACTACAATGAAGTCCAATTCTAGCATCAATTCGGACATTGTCCATACGTTTTAGACATATGCTAAAACAGATAAGGTGTTCAAAGGGACATGGTCTAAAATCAAAGTCATGTTATGTCGAAAATGGAATGCAATAAACCCATTTTAAAAAAAATACCTAAGCACTAATTTCATTATTTCATATGTAATGGTACGATACAATATAACGAGTGCTCTCAACGTTCAAAATTATTCTTTAGTCCTATATTTATTTATTTATTCATAACATAAGCACTTGTTGACATCGTAATTACAAGGAGATCTTATAACATTGTTCATGGAATAGCAGTGTGTCTCATTGTTTCATTACTAATTTAGAAGGAGGAACTACATATACCCTCACAATTTTTAGTGTTGCAACAAATAATGATTATTCTAGGGTTTGTAAGAATAATAATAATATCAATCATATGATTAAATTGAAGAGTAATACTATTGTGAACAAAACTAACGAAAAACTTGATGGTTTTCTGCCATATTCTTTTCACCCAATCACCTATGAAGAAATAATGCGATCCGATAACAAATTCCTTATAGGCAAATTATGAACTTTGATTAAAAAAAAAACAAGTATTAACGCCTACCTTTACTAAAGGTTAATTGTTTAATTTTATATGTTTTAGATTCTGTCACTAAAGGTCCTCCATTTATATACAGTAAATAAGAAAATGAAAATTTGACTGCAAAAGTAGAACGGACATGATTTTATAGTATTTAAGTACAAAGAAACTAGTTAAAGAGTATTTAGAGGTGGTCAAATGATAAATATAATTAAGGAGGGGCGTTAGTAACTTCGATTTTCTCTTGAATACATTAGAGTTATGTTTAACTTAAGATTGAGATCAAATTTAAATCTTTAAAAAAAAAAAGGTAAGACTGACGAGGACTGTACTGGACAAGAATTTCGTGGCTGGTAAGATGGCTATTTCTTTCTGAGGAAGGTGAGATCGGAGATCTAGTTATTACTTTTCCGGTGGTGGAACGGACACTCCGAGTGATGTGGAAATTGTCAAAAGGAAAGCAAATTAGGATATGAAACTGAAGAGATCCACTGTATAGCTGTGGAAGCAACCATCATTGATAAAAATAGAAAAATACAAATTACTTCAGTGTACAAAAGTACATAGCAACATAGCACAAAACATCCGAGATATTATTGCTCATCACATTCCTGTCCATGTATCCTGTAACTGATATCATGTTCTTTCCACAAATTATGATCAAGATAGCGCTCATAAAAGTTTACCTCTCCATTGTTCTTCACTGTCACTGCTGAAGTACTTCTCGTTCCATAACGGCCCTACAAGAATTAGAAAGAATAACGCCAAAGGAAGAAACTAATATGAAAAAGTTGTATTAAAAGCAAAGACTTATGGATTACTTACCCTTGGAGTATCCGCCTCGATGAATATGGAGCTTGTTTGAAGTTCAAAGTCTTTTTGATGAATGCCGGGAAGCTGACTCTCATCAGCTTTAACAGTATCAGTCATCAACTTCTCAACCATCTCCCTCACATCAATTTCACCCACATCGCCAGATGTACCAAGCAACTCCTTAAAGTTAAGGCTTAGGCGTCGAGCCTTGCAACAGAAAATACAGAGGTTCAAATAGCATAAAGGAAAATTCAATCAGACTAAAACTACAATAGGGTAGGAAGAGATTCATACTTTAGGCCAAGAGCAGTCCAAACTGGCATTGGTTAACACATGAATCCCATTTGAAACTTGCGTAATAGCATTACTGCCGTCTTTTGGTCTATTTGTGACATACACCATTTCCTTTGAGCAGAAGTCTGTCAATATTAGGTTGAATCCATTGTAGTGATTAGCACCCTCCATTATTTCCGCTGCAAATTCCAACGGATCTTTTTTGCTCTGTAACCATTACATGAATTCCTCAGCTTTCATTATTTATTTATTAAGAATAAAGATTACACTCCATCTTTTCGAAAAGCCAAGCAGATACAATTTCCAAACAAATGTATTCATACAAAATGCCTTCAGAATGTTAGCTATTTAGATTGGATCATGTGGGATTCTGAAATTTAAAGGTTTTCAACCAAACTAATATTTCTAAACGAAGGTGATGATTGATGTGGTGACAGTTCATTGTGTGTTCAAGCAAAAAGGCTACCTCACAATGATTATTTTGGCTCTTATTAGGGGAATGATCCTAGTTTCACATAGGCGAGTATTTGCACTGCCAAGTGCTTGCTTCTTCATGGGCTTGGGAGAGCAATTGGTGTTGGTGGTCAAAGGATTGGTTTGAGCCATACATTATACATATCCAGAAAATTCCAAGCACACTCTAAAGGCCGTAGATATGTTGAGACCAAGTTACTGAAATATTTTCATCTAAGAAGCTAAGATAAATATTGGTTTCGTAACATTTGAGTAAAAGGAGATTAATAGTAATAGTGTTACTCTTACATACAATTGACTCATGAAAAAGTCACATAGCATATATGCTATACACCGGTTATTATGTGAACATATAAGGAGAATGCGCAATTATTTTTCACATTCCTTCTCCTTCACGTACAAATGAAATCTATTAGGCTTAAATTCTCTCATCGGCTGACAAACTATTTCATATATTTGACGAATATAATCTGCCACAATGAAATATCTCATTGAGGTAAAACAACACTCCATAACCCTAGGCAAAATGCAGGAAATCTATGTCCACATCTAAAGCGCTAAAGCATCTTGAATCCCCGTAATTTGGAGGAAAATGTCTCAATGAGAAACTTCAACAAACTCCATCACTAACCAGATAAACAAAGGAAGCGACTTGGCAACATATCACCGATATATGCATATATAAGACTGACCTTTATCATGCTCATTCTACTCACATGCAGAGCAAGGGAACATTCAAGTGACCAGAGCAGCAATCAATTCAACAACAATGCTCATTCTAAAAAAGAAAAACGAATCCGACCCGACCCATAAACCTCGGAATAATAAAAAAAAAATCGGCTGAGGAAATACATCAAACAGGTGGAGTGCATTAATATTTACCTTTAGAAAGCGAACAGGCAAGTCCCCTCTACTCATGGCACCAGGAAGGTCTTCTTTTTCTCTGAAGTTAGTGAGGAAAGCCAACCTCCCAGTTATTGAGCAAGCGAGCCATGTCCCACCAGCAATTTCATCTCTCCCACCTAGTATCTCTTCGCCTTCCCACCATTCCGCTGCCTTGGTCGGGCTACAAAAAAAACTCATAAATACTTGTTCAAATTGCGGCTGAAATTCAATCAATCAATTCTTTCGAATTTGAAGCAGAAAAAATGAAAAATGAAATGCGAATTGACTTACCGGCTATGGAATTCGTCTCTGTTTAGGAGGAGAATGAAAGGGTAGAATGGATGGGATTGCCATACGAAGGCAGCTATGCACATGACTAATTCTCTTCCCTTGGTTGTTGTAATTTCCCTGTAAATGGAGGAATTCTAGATCACCGTATTCGTCTTCTCAGATGGGTGCATCGGTAGACTGTAGAATTCGAACAATGTCTACCTAATTGTTTTGTATTGGACTTGGACATCTCAAAAAAAAAAAGTGTATTGCATTGGAGAAGCACCAATACCTGCATTTCCAAAAGGTTGGGTTATTTTCTGTAAACATAAATTTAGTCCATTTTCTGTATTTTCATATCGGGAGTTTTGCAAATTACAAAAATTCGGGCCATTAATTAAAAAAAATGGGATGCCTTTTGTAATTTACACCAAAGAAGAAGATACCCGATTAGGCTTCCTGAATTTCTACTACTGGCTTCCCGTCGGATCTCGAGGCGGCGGTGGCAAGCTCAACGGTTGACAAAGGAGGCGGTGGTAAGGGTGGCTTCATTCGTGGTGGCGCAGATCCGGGCTGGTGGAGGATCGAAGCTGGCTTTGAGGTGGGGCGTCTGGTGGAGGATCGAAGCTGGCTTTGAGGTGGGGCGTCTCCAGCTCCGACGGTGAAGCAAGAGCAGGGCTCTAGACCGGGTCCATTCCGGTCCGGACCGAAATAAAAATAATATTAATATATATTTTACAAAAATAAAAAATAGTTTATAAATATTTTTTTAATTAGATATGTACACAATATATATGCTTTTTTATAAAATATATAAATTAAATTTTTAAAAAAAATTATTCGGTCCGACCCGGTCTTTTCCGGTCCGGATTGGGACATGACCATAACCGGAATTTTCAAAAGTCATGTTGTAACAACCCAAATTCTAGGAACTCGGGATGCTACGGGTTAGGACCTCACAATGGATCCCGACCCTAGTTTGACAACAAACTTTACCAGATCTTACAACAAGGCACAAATAAAGGGAAATCGAAATACGTTTTTATGCATTAAAGAGTCATGACAAAAGAAGGAAAATAAAAAGAACAGCCGGTAACTATGAAATCTAAAACGGAAATGGCATGAAAGTCTACCCAAAATAAAATCCCGACGAAACTAACAAATACGGAAAACCTGGCTGACCACTATCTTCAAATCACTCCACAACGTTCCTATCCTGCAAATCATCTACAACATGACGGTGAAAACCGTTAGCTAGCAATTCTAATATTAGTAGCACTAATCTAGCACAAACACACATCAAAGCGGAAATAAACACACAAGCATAATTTCACACACATTCAAATTATTATCTTTTCTTTAAGTGATTCAATCTAATTGTTCAACTTTGTAGTGTGACAAGAAGGTCACCCGACCTTCGCCTCTGTCCCCGTTCACCAAGCGGACTGGAGCCATGCATACCCCGTGTACTGTATGGACTGGTCGCAGAGAATCCTCCCATCACCTATAAGCGTGAGCAGTGATGCCACAACCCGTTTTCATACACTTGGGTCAATAACGTAAAAAGGTTATCCTACTCAAGATATAATTAATAACCATCCAACACACACAACTAAAATAGCGCACACCAACATTTCAAAAAACTAGCTAAGTAAGTCCATAGGACTTACCTCAACTGATCCGATATCCAAACTCGCTAAAGTTCCGATCCGCACGTAAACAACCTCAACAACCTAATCAAGATGGAAGACGTCTTAATAATACAATTCTATCATATGTGAAGTTTCTAGAGGGTTCCTAGACTACCTAGGAGCTTCTCATAACGAAAGAATGAGAAACCAACACTTTTGTAAAAATTACCAAAACGCCCCTCACTTTTCGAAAAATCCGAAAAGTACCCAAACTGGTTCCAAGTCTACTATATACCCCGTCAACACTTACTAAACCTCAAAACTCTAAAGCAAGTTTGAGGGTTTGCTCAAACTTACATTCCAAGTCCAAACTCGCTTTCCGAAACTATACCGAGTATCCTAATTTGGCCTACCAGAAGTACTTCGTACTAAACTCCAAAAATTCCAAATAAAATGTTTATACATACTAGGTCATACCTAATCTAGGCTAGAACAATCTAAATCCATAAACAACGTCTCAAAAGTTCTACATAAAATCTAAAGATGCCTTCCCACACACTTAAGTTCCAAAACTAGATTTCTAGTCAACTTTAAAAGCTTATAACTCCAAATCCGACTGTTGGATATTTCCTAAATTTTAATATCATAAACTATGTATATCCATCTATAACATATTAAAATTTCAACGGTAGATTATTATTCTAACTTATCCAAACTTGATCTTAAAGTCAGCTACTATTCCCTTTTTCAAACAACTAGGTCATGGGTTCGAGTCTCACTGCACTCACTCTCTGATTAAACCCATCCCTCGTGTCTCACGATCGATTCTCATGGCCAACAACAACCACTACCCTATGAATTAATGTGAACAATAGACTGTACCTAAGCAGCAAGGAAAGAACGAGTTTACAAACCTCTACACCCGGCTGTGCAGACTCCAAGAATGGCTCGCTCCCCGGATCGTCCGAAAAGGTCCTGATCTATCTGACGTAGGCTATGATGGCTCGACATTGCAGCCTACTACAGACTAGGAAGAGAAGAAGAACCCGCCTCCTGTTTGCCTGACGAGGACTTCCACTGGCTACTGCACTCAGAGAAACCGCAAGAGAAAGAGAGAGATGAGCCATGCTCAAGTCCAGAACATGAAGAGGGAAAAACTAGAGTGGAAAGAGAGTTACGGGATTACCCACTGGTCGACGACAGGAGGCTTATAGACCCGCTGGTGCCACGATTGGTGAGAGGAGCCGACTGCTTGTTCCTGCAGCAATGTACCGAGGAAGGCGTGGCTCGAAGCTGACTTGGCTATGGAGGAAAAAGAGAGTTCCTGCGTGCAGATGAGGAGAAGCAACGAGGAAGCTTGCGCACGAGAGGAGATGGAGGCTAGTCCGCCGCTGCTTCGGTGTGTGGAGGAGAGATCGAAGGGGGGGGGGGGGGGGGGGGGGGGGGGGGAATCGTAACCAATGATCGAAGAAGGCGGAGTTACGGTTATTTGTTTTGCTGGGAACGAAGAAGACGGGAAACAAAAAGGAAGCATGAAGCAGTTCGCCTGGAGAGGGTGAGAAGGAAGATGGGCCGGCTGGTTTCGTTGACCGGCCAGATAAGAACAAACAAGCCGGGAAAGGGAATGACTGGCCAAGACAAGTGGAACGACACAAGCCCAAGGTAGAGAGGAACAAAGGGACTGACTCAAAATAGAATAGAAATAAAGGAGTTGAGGTGAAGAAAAGGCCCATGATCCGATTTTTTTATTTTCCGATTCAAACGAAACTCTATTAATCGAGTCAATTTATGAGATAAAAATAATTTCGGTTATTATAGAACCGGTCAGGATCAGTTTTACACAACCCTACTCACAACCTTGAGTTCTCCAACGAAATAGGAGGAGAGAGGAGGGCGGGGGGGAAAATTGGTCCCGTCGAGGCCACCGGCGACGAGGAGAACAAATTGAGATGTTGAAGACGAGAAGGAAGGATGAATCAATTTGTAAAAAGTGTTCGCGGAAGGCGGAGCAGGAGCGCCACGACTTGAAAGCACGTACAAACATCAAAGGAACATGGAAAAAAATTAAGGTTAAAACAAGGGCAAATTTAAAATTATAAATTAATTAATCCCATTAAAAACTCCTACCAAACCATCTAATATAGATTATTTGAAATCAAATAATCCTTAATAAATCCCATATAAAATTTAATCCTTTTTAATTCATATCTAAATTAATCTTTAAACATACCCTAAGCCCTAAAAAAAAATCCTAAATTAAACTTTCAAGTTTTCATATGAAAGGGTGATAGAACTTCAACTGAGAAAACCTAAAAATGGAGATGAGTCACAACGATTGAACGAACAATAAACTAGGTTATGTCCAAAAACCGGGTTAGAAAATAAGGTGGCTTTGAGGTTAATGAAATGGTTATTCTTGCCTTTCCTGGCCTTTGTCTTAGAGTAAATAATTGAAAATTGTTTATACTACACCTAAATTGTTTTGAATATAAAAATCGAAATGACCATTATTAAAATTTTAAGATGCAATTTATTCTCAAAGTTTCAGGACAAAAATAGCCTCGGCAAGAATATCTAATAAGGTGTTTTTTTTAAAGTATTACAAATAAAATTAGTAATTTATTTAATTTATAAATTATTGGCATTCTTGTAATGTTAGACAATTAGTGGGTAGTTTTGTGTAATTTAAACGCAATGTGATTTTTGTGAGACCCCTATTCTTTCGGACCGAGATCGAACCATAGTCGAGATTGGCTTTGGGCCGAGATTGGCCTTGCCGCACCCGCGGGCATGATGGCCGCCCCTGCGGGTTCCCGCTCCCGCGGCCCAGTGAACCGCCCCTGCGATTTTCTGCGACTGCAGCCGTTTTTGTTGACCCTTTGACCCGTGCTTTACTCTTTCACTTCCTTAACCCTTCCGTCCTTTGGTTGTTGAGGAAGTTTTCACATTTCCTTACCCATCTTTCACGTCCCCCTTGCTTCTTCATCTCTTCCTTTGACCTTGCATGAGAATTCTTGGAGTTTGATAAGGTTTTGGTGTGGTGTTGTGTTGCTGAAGGTTGTGTGAATGTTTGTTGAGCTTCTGAGGCCAGCTAAGAGCCTGTTCTGTTCTTCCTTGAGGTATCACATCTGTGGAGGTGAGCTTCTTGTTCCTCCTTCCTTCTTTTCTTTCTTGTTTTTCCTTCTTAGCTTAGGAGTAGATGAATTGAGCATAGTTTAACGTTTGAATGTGCATAAATATGTATGTGTGTGACTATGGAAGAGAGTAGACGTGATTTGATCACGTGAAAAGCTAAAGAGAAGCCGCGAGATTGCATTCTACACTGTCGCCGCCCCCGCGCCTGGAAACCGCCGCCCCTGCGGAGACCGTGCCATCGCGCCAGCGCTTGCGTCGTGCCTGCGTTAGCTTGCAGCCTTGTCACCGCCCCTACGGCTTCTACCTGCCGCGCCTGCGGGTGATCTCTTCCGCCCCCTGCGTCCTTAGTTCACGCAGGTGCGTCTTGACCCGGGACTTTCTATAGTTAGGTAGTTCCTTTCCTTTCTAGTATGAGGAACTTAGTACCATGCTAGGTATCGGTTTATGATGAGTATGATATAGATATGCCGGTTACGGCCTTGAGGTTACGAGTTGGATATGATCCTTATGGATCCCTTGGGTCTAGGTGTGACCCTTTGTGTGATAGTAGATTGATATATCTATGTGTGCCTTGTATAGGCTGTGCTGTCCTCCAGTTTGGAGTGGACATTTCTGAGAGTTGTTCGTAGCGAGTTACTTCTGAGATCGAGGTAAGTCCATAGGACTTACTTAGCTACTATCCTTATATTGGATGTATGCTTGAGTGGTGTGTGTTATATGCTTTATAACATGTGTTATTATGGTCACCGACCTATGTTATATTGACCGCCCATTGTAGTGGTTGTGACAACTTACCTTTCATCCCGTAGTAGATTGGTATACGGGAAGGGCACCTACCACTCCATATGGTATACGGGAAAGTGCGCTGATACCACTCCAGGTAGCTATTGCACGCAGAGGCGAGGGTTATATATACATTCCGCGTGTCACGTATATTCATATACATTTATTATACGATTGAGTGTTGAACTTATTAAAGATAATAAACCGGGTAAATGTGTGATATCATGATGATGTGTTAATATTATTGATGTGTGTTTGTGCTTTAGCATCTTCTTATATATGTGTATAGTTAGCTAGCGGTTTTATACCGTGTTGTAGATCCTTTGCAGGTTAGGAGAGCTGCAGAGTGATCCAGAGGGGTGATCTGCTGAGGGTTCCGTACACTGGGCGTATTCGTGGGATTTGGGTTATTTACGTTGTACGGATTCATGTTTTGACTTTGTACTCAGCAGTACCTTGTATCACCTTTTTGATATATATATATATATATATATATATATATAAGTTTTATGTTTTGTTTTAATCTATTGGTGTCTTGTTGTAAGATTCAATGAATTCGTTGTCAGGCTAGGGTCAGGATCTATTGTGAGATCCTAGCCCAGTAACTTTCCGAGTCCTACGAATTTGGGGTGTTACAATTTTGTATGCAAAATTTGTAAAATTATGAGTGATTTGCATATTATAAAAATATAACTGATTGTATAACATTTATATTTTAAAATTTTGAATTATTGCGAGTTATATATAATAATTTATATAAAGTTTAGATTGTTTAGATTATGTAAAATACTGTTCGGTATAATTACTTGTATAATTTGAAGAATTTAATATTTTATTATTTTTATTGGAAAAAAAATAAATTAAATTGTTTTTTCTAATAACAGCAATAAATATAACATTAAACATAAATGCTTAAAGTTTTTGACGAAATATAATTTAATTAAACCAATGATTACGTATTCTTGAGTTTCAAGCCAACCTGTAAGCATCATTAAATACAAACCTTTTTTTTATAAGCATTAAATACAAACATTTAAACTATAGTGAAAAGATATCATAGTTTTCCTAACACAATTATTGCATAATCTTTATATATTACATGAGACCAACTTGTAATTTTCATGTTCCTCCCTTCACACGAGCAATCATTACCACAACTTTGACATATACCCATTCTCCAAGTTCTTCGGCAAATTAAAAGTAAGTTTGCCTCCACGTTCTTTTAACAATTAAAGTTCCGATAACTCCCCAAAAACCAATAGCAAAACCCAACATTATGACCAAGTAAAACGACATCTTTTCATGCTTATTCTCTTCTTCGTGTTCATTGACCGTGCTTGTTGGAGGAGGGGCAACGTTGTCACTGAAGCAAGTTGGTAGTGGGTCGCCGCATAAGCCCGGATTTCCCATGTACATGGAGGATGGATCATCAAGAGTTCGGAGTTGACTACCGGTTGGGATTTGTCCTTGAAGATTGTTGAATGACAAATTCATTTTGGACAATGAATATATAGAAGAGATGCTTTCTGGAATTGACCCCGAAAGATTGTTGTGTGATAAATCAAGAGATTCCAAAGATTGCATATTTCCTAACCTCCGAGGAATTGTACTGTTTAAATGATTATACGATAAGTTTAGGCCACGGAGAAGGATTAAGCTTGTGATACTTGTTGGGATCGCACCTACTAAGTTGTTGCATGAAAGGTCCATGTTCACTAGCATTTGTAAAATTGTAGTGTATTCTAATGTCTCCCCTTTTATGACTTGGATAGCACTCCAATCATTGGAATTATATTCTGGTGTAAAAGCTACAGACATATCTGAACTCGAACTAAGCTCTTGCGTGTAACCCATGCGTTCAAAATGACCAAAACATTTAGGAATATTTCCACCCAAATTGTTGATTGCAAGGTCAACAATTTGAAGACTTTCAATGGAACATAGTTGCAATGGAATTACGCCCTTGAAATTATTTTTCCGTAATATGATAATTTGCAACACAGAAAAGTATGAACCATTCCAAGGTGGAATCTCCCCCACAAAGTTGTTGTCACTGACATCCAAAACCATTAACGAGCTACTCATGAATAAAGGAAGCATTCCTTGAAGTGAATTGTTACTCAAGCTTAACACCTGCAAGTTTTCGTTTTGCACCATGGAGTTGGGTATAGGGCCAGATAACGTGTTTGAAGATAACACCATGCTAACTATCTGAGAGTACGTCCAACATTCGGGAATGATTCCCGAAAACTTGTTCTTTTGAAGATCAAGAACCTGCAAGCTTTTTATCTTACACAATGACCTTGGAATAGAACCATTTATTTGATTATTAGCAAGATGAAGACTTTGTAGAAATGGCATTGCATTGCCAATGTCCTCGGTAAGAGGTCCAAATATTGCATTATTAGACAAGTCTAGCTCTGAAATCCTTTTTTGAGTAAGAATCCATTTAGGAAATAAAGTATTCAAGTTGCAATTTTGAATATGCAAGTGGTCAAGTTGAAAAGGAGGCTGCCACTCAGAGGAAAGCTCAAGTATGAGAGGATTTGAACTTATATCAAATGTTCTTAAACTAGAGAGATTTTTTAGGTTGACTTGACTCACAACTTTCAAATGATTGTATGATAAGATCGCAGACTTCAAGGATGACAATTTTCCAAAGGATGTTGGAATAAATTCGAATTTGTTATGCGAAAGATCTAAGACTCGGAGGGATAACATGTTCTCACTCGTTGGAAAATGTCCACTCAAGTGGTTGTTTTGTATAAACATGGACTCCAAAGCATGTCTACCACATCTAGAAAAATTAAGAGATGATTGTGACACCTCTTGCTCAATTTCGTTGTGTGACAAATCCAGATGTGTTAAGCTACAAAGATTACCTATGGTGTTCATGAACCCCCCATCTACAATTGAAGAGCTAAATTGATTACTTGAAAGATCAAGGTTTGTCAACGAACTCAAATTTTGTATGAGGGGGAGAAATTTCTCATTGAAGTAATTGTGACCAAGGCTTAGGTAATACAAGTCTATGTTGTTCCCCAACCATGATGGAAGTGAAGAATTGAAGTTGTTATATGAAAGATCGAGGAATCTAATTGAGCTCAAATTTTGTATGAAATGGGGGAATGAACCGCTAAGTTGGTTAAAACTAAGGTCCAAGTGTTCAAGGGTGGTTGGAGTGGTGGAATTTCTTGTAAGTAAACGAGAATTACTTAGTCCACACTCAACCAAGCTCAAAAATCTCAAAGATGGAAGCTTTGAACATATGTTCAGACTATCGAGTGCATGTTCGAGGTTCATACTACCCAGGTTAAGGTTAAGGTATTGTAGATTCTCAAGCTTGGATACCCATCCTAGGTTATTTTTCTCCATTTTGCAATATAAACAAGCAAAACTTAGATCAAGGAATACTAGTTTTGTGAGGTTGCCGAGTTGATGAGGAACTTTTCCATGAAAATATGTATTTGAGAGGTCTAGATAGCGTAGTTCGCTCATTGATCCAATGAACTCAGGAAACCTACATCCAAAGAACTTAATACCACTTAAATCTAAGTACTTTAAGTGCTTTAACTCAAGTAGAGCCGGATTTACCTCATAAGCTTGTGGATCGGAGAAATTGTTTGACCAACCAGCTTTCAGATCAAGTTTGACGATATTGCCTGTAACATCGTCACATCTAACTCCTTTCCAACTACAACAATCAACCCCCATCCACGAACCAATAGGGCTGAATACATTAAAACGTTGAAATTCATTCAAAAAACCGTGTTTAAATTTGAATAAAGCATTTCTCTCAGCTTCGTGACAAGTATAGTTAAATCCCATACTTGTACTGACCATGAATACCATGAGAAAACCTAAAGGGATCGATAATCGCTCCATATTTGAGAAAATATAGATGCCTTCTTATGCAGTGGGACGCATCCTTTTATAGGATAAACTACCCCCTACACAAAAGAAGCAAAAGAGGAAGCTATTGGGAGACTTCAACCGATGCTAGGTACCAAATTACCAATATACGATGCATCATTTTTTCTTCACCTAATATTCCAAGTCAACAAATTACTCCCAAATAAAAGAATACTAGTGTATTATTCGTACCAAGTGCGTAGTTGAGTTTTAATAAATTTTAATTATTATAATAATGTTTAAAGGAGAATATATAACTTAAAAAAAACAATATATTATATTCAATATCCATTCAATAAGAATTGAATTCGATTGTACTCAATTTTATCCAATCAAACTAAGACATCTAATTAAAAAATTTCATATTGAACTAAATTAATAATAACGATAGTTGATTATAAACAATTCATAAAATATATTTAGAAAACAAATAAATTTATTTGATAAAAGAGAAAAATAAATAGTAAAAACATAATAACCGGACATACAATTAAAGTATAAATAAAATCTTACTTGTAAATATTAGTCGCAAATTATTTTAAACAAAATCTTAGTTGCAAATTGTTTTAAACAAAATTTTAGTTGCAAATTGTTAACGTAAAAGATTTACTAAATTTTCTATTTTTTAATCTTAATTATTATTAACGTAAAATATTAACTTTTAAAAAAAAATTTAAACTTCGTGAATTATCACGCTGACACGTGACAATAAGGGTCTCTCATTTAATACTTATAAGATAAAGATAGATTTTTCATAAATTTTTTTCCCTTTAAACATTGAAGAACGTCGTAGAAATTTCATAAATTTTTTCCACCATATATCTGAGGCGTTTTATGAACGTCATTGTGTCGTGAAATCACTTATAACCCGAAGAAACGAAGGAGAAAGTGGACACGGTTATATAATGGTCTATACCTAACTTCAATCAATGACAACTTGTATAATAGGTCATAGAAATGGATTTTAAATAATGAAATGCGTAGTGCGTCATTTAGAGAAGACTTTGGTGGTATGCCAACATTGACTATATGTGTTAGTGGATTGGACGGATAGCCTCTGAATTTATCATGGACTACAAAATTGAAGATGTTAGGATTTTTATAGAACTTGCTTAGATATATGTTTATTGGCGAATTCTAACTTGAACTAATGATGTAGGAGGAACTCATGATCGATGACAAATAAAATGATGTATGGGTATTTGTTTATTTTTTTAAAATTATTTTTAGCCATCAAATCTTTTAGTTTTAAATTACACAATTTTTTAAAACGATTTCACGTTGAACGTTGCTTTCCCACATCGATTATAAGTAAGGCTGATAGTTTGAGATCATGTATAAATAAAGGGTTTGATTATTAAACAAATCATATATTTCTTGGTATTTTGGCTAAGTTCAAGTATAATTTTTATTTATAACGAGTTAATATCCGTTATATGGGTCGTTGACTAGCAAAATCATACATTTTTACTCTTTGGCTAAGTTCAAGTATAATTTTTATTTATAACGGATTAATATCCGTTATATGGGTCGTTGATCTACTATTTTGTGTCACTATATGGGTCGTTGACCTACTATTTTGTGTCGCTATATGAGTCGTTGGCCTACTATTTTGTGGGTGTTGACTTATTGTTTTGTGTGTCATTTCTATCCCACGTCGATTATGAGTAAGAATGATACTTTAATCACTTGTATAAATAGAGGGTGTAAAAATGACAATTTAAAAACTTGAATGTTAAGTCAGCAACACTTCCAAATGCCACTTTTCCCGTCGCATCCGTCTTCAAGACGATCTAATCACAGGGTTGAGTGAAAGATTTCTCCCCGGGTCTACGTTGAAAGCTTCTATAGTAGAACTCATTCGAGAAGGCTTGGCGGTCTTAAGAATGGTTCAGGTAGGAGATTCTTTTCCGCATAAAGAAGAGGAATAGAATATAATTAATGCTCATGCTAAAAGAAGAGCAGATCTAATACCAGGACGACTTCTTTTCTCATAAAGTGAAGCAAGTACTTGCAAAATTTGTGATATCATGCCCTACGAGTAAGTCCCAAAAAGGGACCTCTAGGGGGCAGTCTACAACAAAATCTCGTGCATTGTAACTCAAGGTTATGGATCCAAATCCATTAGTATGGAACATTTTCTTTTACAAGTGAAATCTCCTAATATATGAAGGGTGAAAACGTGCTTTTGATGTTGTGGAATAAAAAGTCTTCGTATCTTAATGCATGTATTTCATTTATTCGGAGCTATTAGATTAGGATCCACCTACCTTAGCTTGCATAAATAGAGGATTTGAAGATTAAACAAACGATACATTTCTGGGTCTTTTGCTAAATTCAAATATATTTTTTTATTAATAACGGATTAGGGTCATTGACTTACCGTGTGTGGGTCGTTGACCTACTGTTTTTTGGGTGGTTAAATATTTTCAGCGATTTTACTATCCCATATCGATTGAGAGCTTATATAAATAGGGTTTGAAGATTAAACAAATCATACATTTTTTGAACTTTTGGCTAAGTTCATGTAGTTTTGTGTTCGTTAAATATTTTTCAGATTTTGTTATTTCACATTGATTATATGTAAGCTTGATAGTTTGAGAATTTCTATAAATAAAGGGTTTATATATTAAACAAATTATACATTTTTTGGCTTTTTGTCTAAGTTGATGTATAATTTTCAAAAATAATGGTGGATTAATATCATTTATATTGGTCGTTGACCTAATGATTAAACAAATCATATATTTCTTGGCATTTTGTCTATGTTTAATTACAATATGTTTAATAACGATTTTATTTATTAAAATCTTGACATAAGTTTTATATGAAAATTCATATTTTTATGTACAATCATGTTTTTTAGATTAATATTCAATACATTATATATAAACCTTATAATATTTTTTAAAATCAAAATCCGCACAAGGTGCGGACAATGAAATAATTATGTATAAAAAAGAAGAAAACATTTATTGGAAAATCAATTAGGCCTCCTATTTTATTTGGAAGTAAGTTAATTTTGGTCATCAAATTTGTTAGAACATGAAGGATAAGCAATATATTAAGGAAAGTCATTCATAAGTGAAGGTATAATGAAATAAATTTTCGTTGGATTAATTCATGTATTTCTATTTTGCGCATGTAAAGGTGTTAGTGTTTCTTACATACCTTAACCTTGACTTTATTATAAAACGACCGCAAGTTCAAGGTCAAGAATCCTTAAATAACTACGTAAGATTTTATTCCGTTTTATACGTAAAAAATTAGATACAAAAAAAAGTATTAAATTCAATCGCATATGTATTTTTGACTTCACAAATAAAACTAATGTATAATGTCAAAATATAAAATTTCCGCGAAAAGAACTACGTTATGACTTGATGCTCTCTCCGACCTACGTAGAAATCCGACGTTAAGTTAAGTCGGATTCAATCATCCCGTCCAAGTAAAGTGTGATTTAAGTCAAATATTGGACCCTAAACCAAATTTCTCAAATATTCCTAAACTCGATATAAATCATCCGCTCATCGCGTTTAATCACAAAAATATTCATGCGCACATATGAAATTGACTTTGGAAACATAAATAAAGTCACATAAAAACAAAATAAATTTTCAGAAATACGTTATGACTTGATGCTTCTTATGAGCTGTGTAGGAAATCCAATATTGAATCAGTCGCACCGCCCAAATTAAATCACCTCCAAAACAAATCTTGGAGTTAAACAAAAATCCTTAAATAAAGTTGAGCTCGATATAAAGCATCCGCTTATCAAGTTTAATCACAAAATAAATATTTGACTTTTATATAAAATTAAAGTCTAAAACTAGAATCCAAATTTATAAAAAACCAAAAAATAAATAAATAAGATAAAATTATATTTTCTAAATCATGCACATGATATTAGGGAGAGTTAAGCAACTCTTCATAGAAGATGAGTTTAATATTATCCTTGTGATACATGATCGGAAATATAAACCATGCAAATGATAGTTGAGTTATATTGAGGCAACTCTTCATAGAACTTCATAGAAGGTTGGTCTAGATTATATCCTTTGATACATGAAATCAACTGAACTACGTAAGACTTGATATTTTGTAAAAGAGATACATAGGCAACCCTAAAAAAATGGCACCATTAATAAAAAAGAACCTAAATATTTTGTATATATTATTTTGAATTAAGAGGGTAAAAAATAGTGTCGAACTAAAATTATCATTAAAACTAAACGAAATAATTTTTTGGAAATTTATACACGTACATTTTGCATCAACACGCTCAATCGGTATAAAAGGATATATCCAACTACGTAATGTGGCATGCCTAATCAATCCTTTAATTTTTCCAGTCATCTCTCAAGTAGCCTTTTTATATTTTCTTAGAATATGGGGCAATTATCAATCGCTTTACTTATTCTCATTGTTTGCACTTTTAGTAGAAGTATGGGACTCAACTACGTATACCCTTGTCACGAAGTTCTTCGTCAACTTGACAACCTCACGAATCTATTCTTTATTGATCAAAACTTTGCTTGTCATGACCATGAAATGGAGAAAAATAGCCTAGGATGAATATCTAAGCTTGAAAATTTACAATACCTTAACCTAGATGGGATGAACCTAAAAAAAATACACTCGATAGTCTTAACATACTTTCTAAGCTTCCATCTTTGAAATCTTTGAGCTTGACTCATTGCAGACTAAGTAATTCTCATCTAGTTACAACAAATTTAAGTATATCTTCTAGCCACCTTGAAAACATAAACCTTATCTAACCAATTTAGCGGTTTAATTCCTCATTTCATACAAAATTTTAGCCATATTAGATTCCTTGATCTTTCATTTAATAACTTCAATTCTTCCTTCCCAGTAACCAACCATATGAAATCCCTTCGAGTGCTAGATCTATCACATAGTAGGTTTGAAATTATCACGACATCCTTTAGAAATTTGTCATACTCAAAGTCAATGGTATTATCGTACTATCATTTGAAAGTTGTAAGTCAAGTAAGCTTGGATAACTTCTCTAATTCAAATCCTCTAACACTTGATCTCTCGCTTATTTGGCGACCTTCATTCTAACTTGAACACTTGTATATTCTAAACTACAAGTTGAACACTCTATTTCCTAAATGGATTCTAACTCAAAATTGAATTTTAGAGCATACCGGTATTTTTGGACCTTTTACAAAGAACATTGGCAATGCAATGCCATCTCTACAAAGTCTTCACTTGCTAACAATCAAATAAATGGTTCAATTTCAAGATCGTTGTGCAGGATAACAAGCTTGCAAGTTCTTGATTTCCAAAATAACAGGTTTTCGAGAATTATTCCCGATTGTTGGACGGACGCTTTGTTAGTTGGTGTGGAGTTATCTTCAACATATTATCTGGCCTTATACCCAACTCTATGGTGCAAAATAGATTTTTGCAAGTGTTAAGTTGAGTAACAATACGCTTCATGGAAGGCTTCCTTTCTTCATAAGTGGTTCGTTAATGGTTTTGGATGTGGGTGGCAACAACTTTTATGGGGAGATTCCACCTTGAAATGGATTATACTTTCATGCTTTGCAAATTCTCATACTACGGAAAAAATAATTTCAAAGGTGTAATTCCATTTTAACAATGTTCAATTTTTTGAGAGTTTGCAAATTATTGACCTTGCAAGCAACAATTTGGTTGGAAATATTCCCGAATGCTTTGGTCACTTTGAAGGCATGAGTTACACGCAACGCAAGAGCATATTACCGGTATGGCTTCAATGGTAACCGTAACACAAGGATTTGATCCTAATGATTAGGGTTATTAAGTTATAAAAGGGGAGACATTAGAATACACCGTAGTTCCTGCATTTTTCTAGTGACACATGTACCTTTTGTGCAACAACTTAGTAGGTGCATTTCCAACAAGTATCACAAGCTTAATCCTTTTTCGTGGCCTAAACTTATCATATAATCATTTAATAAGTACAATTCCTATAGAGTTAGGAAATATGAAACTTTGAAATTTCTTGATTTTTCACACAACAACCTTTCAAAGTCAATTCAAGAAAGTATATCGTTTATATATTCATTGTTCAAAATGAAATTTTCATTTAACAATCTTCAAGAACAAATTCCGACCAGCAGTCAATTCCAAACTCTTGAGGATTCATCCTCCATGTACATGGAAAACCGTGACTTATGTGGCAACCCACTACCAAGTTGCTTCAGTGACAACGTTGCCCCTCTCCGACAAGCACGGTTAATAAAGATGAAGAAGAGAATAAACAAGAGAAGATGTGGTTTTACATGGTCATGATGTTGGGTTTTTTCTACTGGTTTTTGGGGAGTTATTGGAACTTTAGTTGTTAAAAGAACATGGAGACAAACTTATTTTCAGATTTTGAAGAGCGTGGAGATGTATATATGTTAAAGTTGCAATGATGATTACTCGTGCAAAGGGAGAAAAATGAATATTAAAAGTCGGTGTCATGTAATATATGAAAGATTATGTAATAACTGTGTTTGTATTTGTATGTTGTTGGATTACACAAATCTCATTTATTGTGTTTGATTATATATGTTAAAGTCGCGTTTTATACATTAAATATTTTTTGATATTTTATACGTTTTCGTAACGAGGATTCATGGTACATTTTCATTATAGTTTGAATGATTGTGATAATGTTTGTAAGCTTGAAATTTAATAATATTTAACCTAAGTAGTGACCGATTTAAAAATTATTGGATACGATGTATTTTTTAATTCACATATTATATGAATCGACAATCAATTTTAAAACCAACATTAATAGAATATATATATATATATATATATATATATATATATATATATATATATGTATGTATGTATGTATGTATGTATGTATGTATGTATGTATGTATGTATGTATGTATGTATGTATGTATGTATGTATGTATGTATGTATGTATGTATGTATTAATATTATTTATAACTTTTTTTATCGGTTAAACTCCGAATTACTTTTCGTTTAAAGAAATCTAACTCCCATTAATTTAATAATTAACCTGCTTACTCTGATTCTTGCCCATCAAGAGTAGAAGATTCAACGCAAGTGCCAAAACATTACATCGAGATAGAGGAGAAGCGGGCAACAAGCTGCGCCGCCAACCCTTTCTGAATTGCAAAACCGATTCTCCTAAAACAACATTTGTTGACCTAAGAGACATAACGTTACATTGTAAGACCCGTTGAAACCTCTTAAGAACCTCAACAACATTGGGCGTAAGAAAACCAAAAGTTTCAAAAGCGAATGGAAGAAACACGTGTTGGTTTTCGACACAAGTCCTCTCATGTTTAACCACCTTAGCAGAAGCTGCATTAAGCGCCGCCTTACCCACCACAAAAGGCTCATTGCCTAGACCAATCAGTGGGAAAACCCCTGTCACATCAATACAAGCATGCTTCCCACTTATCCATTCAAACACTAAGACGTCATCCAGCCTCAACGTAGATCTTCCCTCACGTGGATCAATCAAGAAGGTCACATGCGTCTCCTTCTTCATCGAAACTCCCGCTCTCCTAAACACGTCGCATAAAACATCACGGACTAGATCATGTCTATATTTGAAGCAAGTAAGATCTTTACAATGAACAATATTCTCCCCAAAACATCTCAATGTTTTCAACAGTTAGGCATAGGACAAGTCCCATTAACCGGATGAAGTGGAATCATCAAGTGATACTTAAGGACCGAGCGATACTCAACCAGGGACATACACTGCCCAAGCCCATCAATGGGGTATGGCAAGAAGGAAATCTTGGCTATGCACTGATTGAAGGCACTTAAAAACCACTTTCTGTCTCAGGGTCAAATCGAAGGCAACTTCCATCTTTTGTACAATCTTACCGAAAAGAGCACTCGCCAAAACTCGTTGGGCTTTACGGGGGACGGCGTTCTTGACAGTAAAAACAGAAAAGATTGAAATGTAGAATAGAAGCCTGAAGATTGCCCAAAGCTTCACAAAACTCAAAGCCTATATCCACAACTCCACTATCCCGCAAAATGTGGTCCTGAAGGTCCCAAGACTAGGCTCTGGAGGTCACAAAAGCAAAAGAAGAAGCTTTCATAGCAGAGTAAAACCCAAGACCCCATACTAAATGGGCAAAGAAGCAAGCCGAAGATCCCAAAAAAGGGCCCCCACACAGCACAATATCCTCTACGGATCCACGGGCTGTTGCACTCTTTCAATGCTCCGGATTACAAGTCCTCAAACCAAAATACATTTTAGAAACACCTGTACAAGAACGAAGTAGAAGAAGCTCACTCTGCGGTTCTCTCAAATGTGGAAGAAGATACGTTAACTCAATTGCCTTCACGAAAGATGTTATCCGGGCGGCCGAAAATTACTAACGGGACAAGGCGAAAGCGAATTCCGAATACGCCAAGACTTGGGGCGGATGCGGATTCCACATCCGTCCCGGATTCAGCTTCATTTGTCTTCACAGTTCACATTATTATGGCGGATTAAAAAAATTAAAAAAAAAAAATCTGGGGCGGATGCGGGATGCATCCGCCCAAATTTACCTTAACATTATTGGGACGGATGCAGAATCCGCTTCTGGAGTCGCGTTAATAATTTTTCGTCCGTGAATATTAACTTTGTTAAAAATTGATATTATTGTCATCGCGAATATTTTTGTTATAAAAAAAAGGTTAAACCCTATACCCTCACTCCCTCCATTCCAACTCCCCATTGCAAAACCTCTCATCGGACCGGTGCCTTCGGCGGTCTACTCTCTTCCCCCGCCGTTGTCTAGGAATCGCCGGATGTCTGCTAACTTGCGCCGGCTTCACAAGGTTTTCTATCCCTATTGCTTCCTCTTTCTTCCGGATTCACTATCCGCATTTCACTTTCGAACCCTAGTTCGATCATTAGGATGCCCAATTCGCTCTAATTGTATTTTAGAAGCTCACTCATTTTGCTCTTCTTCTTCGTCTACTTCATTAAACTGTGCACTAACTGGCGATTTTCTTGAGCAATTTCTGTCCCGTCGTGGTTCTGATTCAATATGCAATGCTGATGTTATTAGTTTTATTGAACGGCATAGGGTTACGATTGGTTTGTCAAAAATGATTAAGCAGAATCAGGGTTATGTGTTGAGGGGATTATCACGGAAGTTTTGCCCAATTTTACTTGTCAAAGTCATGAAATCATTTGATGATAGAACGGTTGCTTTTGCATTCTTTAAACGAGCTTTTCAGGATCATTCTGGGGATACAGTTAACTCGTGTTGCGTTGCTGCGCACCTGTTGACAGTTGGGAAATGGAGGTTGCTAGCACAGGATGTGATTTATTGGGTTATTGTGGGAATTGGATCTGACAGAAGTGGGGAGTTCATTGATTTGATGTGGCAAGATCATTCGGTTTACGAGTCAGACTTCTCGGTGTTGGATTCTTTAATGAGGGGTTTTGTGAAGTCGGGTATGGTTTCTCCAGCATTGGATGTTTTAGAGAGGATGCGAGAGTTGTCTGTTGTTCCTAGTTTGTCAGCTGTTCATGTGTTGATTAGTCTTTTGCTTAGGGTTGGAGATTATGGTAGCGTGTGGAAGTTGATCAGAGATATGATTCATAGAGGTCCTTGCCTATCTACTTGTTCATTTAATGTATTGATTCTTGGGTTCTGTAGAAAAGGTTGTCTTGAGATTGGAGAGAGCTTGTTTCACTTAATGGGAAAGTATAGGTGCCTCCATGATGTGTATACATATAATATACTGATCAATGCATATTGTGTGAGAGGCAGAACTTGGGAGGCTTATGATTGGTTAAGGTCGATGATTGAGTGTGGTTGCAGGCCCAGTTCCGTGACATTTGGGACTCTCATTAGTGCATTTTGCAGGGAAGGGAATATTGCAGTAGCCAGGAAAATATTTAATGGAATTCATGAAGCTGGTGTTTCTGTGACCACGGTCATTTACAATGCATTGATCAATGGCTATATTAAAGCAAGGGAAGTAGATAAAGCAAATATGCTTTTTGACCAGATGAGGAGCAAAGGTCTTTCTCCTGATGGCATAACCTTCAATAGTTTAGTTGCTGGAAATTATAGGTATGGAAGGGAAGAGGATGTGGAAAGGCTGTTAAGGGAGTTTTCACAATCCGTACTAATTCCTGATTGTTCACTACCGGACATTTCAGTTGCTGGCTTGTGTTGGGCAGGTCGGTTGGATGAAGCCATAAAATTTTTGATGGATATGCTTGATAATGGGATACCGGTAACTGTTATCGCGTTTAATTCAATTGTTGTGGCTTGTAGCAAAGCAGGCTTGGTGGATAAAGCCTTTGATGTCTATAAAGTTATGGTTAGGTTTGGGTTTAATCCTTCTTCTTTGACATTTAGTTCTTTGCTGATGGGTTTATGTTACAGTGGTCGTCTATATGAAGCTTGGGAGCTCATGAATCATATGAGGCGTGAGGGTTTCCCTATAAATAAAGTAGCCTTCACAGTTCTTTTGGATGGCTATTTTGCAGCTGGCGACATGGTAGGGGCTCAAAGTTTATGGGAAGAGATGGAAAAGTGTTGTATATCTCCTGATGCCGTTACTTTTGCTGCCTTCATTGATGGGCTGTCTAAGGCAGGTTTTGTGGAAGAGGCGTGTTTGAAGTTCAAAGAGATGTTGAGGAGATGTATCATGCCGAATAACTTTGTCTATAACTCTTTAATAGGGGGCTTCTGTAACTATGGAATGATTGATGATGCATTAAGATTAAAGGAAGATATGAAAGAAAGAGGACTGATGCCAGACAATTTTACAATCAACATTATCATAAATGGGTTTTGCAAGGAGGGAAGAATGGAATCAGCCATTGAAGCTTTTATGGACATGCATCGAATTGGGTTAACACCAGATATCGTGACATACAATACTTTGCTTGATGGTTATTGTAAATCATTCGATATGGTTGGGGCAGATGATGTTGTGAACAAGATGCATGCTAGTGGTTGGTGCCCTGATATATTTACATATAATATACGTATGCATGGGTATTGCTCTAGTGGGAGGATTAACCATGCAGTAAAAATGTTGGATGAGCTTGTATCGGCTGGAATTCTTCCTGATACTGTAACATACAACACCTTAATTAACGGTGTCTGTAGAGATGTACTAGATCGTGCCATGATTTTAACGGCAAAGCTGCTTAAGATGGCTTTCATTCCAAACATAGTCACCACAAATTCATTGCTTTCTCACTTCTGTAAACAAGGTTTGCCTGAGAAGACCTTATGGTGGGGTCAGAGGTTGTATGAAATCGGTTTTGACTATGATGATGCCACAGAGAAGATATTGGATAAAGCACTAGCACACTGTAAGTTGCAAGGAAACAAGGAAACGGGAAGAGTCACGTCAAAGAAGAGCCTTTTTCTTGACTTCCTAATGTACATTAATTGTGACATTTACCAGAGAAATGAAAGAGCAGTTGAAGATAGTTAGCAGTTTTGCTGATTTTTTTTGTATAGATAATATCCTTTGATATCAATTCCAGGTAGCTTTTAAAACCGCTGCCCAGATGCTTTAGCATTTGCATGACTTTTGAGCTTGAGGTGTTGCCATGTTGTGTGGTTTGTCTTCCTTCATGAAGAAGGTTAAATCGAGAAGAAAAGATAGGTGTGTGAGCCTAATATTTGATGGCTGAAACAGACTGAAAATCTTTTGCCGATCGTATGTATCGTTTTGCCTTATTTTTCTGCAGGCCAAGGTAATCTATCATAAGTTCGTTTGTATGTAAAAATGGTTGATTTGAACATCTAATTAAACCCTTTTTATGATTGCAGCTGTTGCAAGTATGAACTACTTTGAAATCAAAGGATTTTCATTGCGTTTTCCTTTTGCCTCTTCAAAGGAGGTGGGTGTTTGGTGATCTGATAAGTGGTAAATACTCAAACTGACGTGCAGACTCTTTTTTAAAAAAAATCGAGGTAGCAACCGTAGCATGTGTTGAGTAAATTAGAGGTATTTCTGTCCCTTTGTTTCCACTAAACCCCCACCCTGGTACGTTGACAACCTGTAGTTGTACAGATTGCTTGAACATGAAAGTACAAGTAGATATACTATTTTGACAAATTACAAGTAGATTTAACCATTGTAATTTTTCCTTCACTTCCCACTCCCAACAATATCTAATAGTAGTTTTCAAAGCAGTTATCCATGAGCCTTTTCATTGCCTTTTTGTCTTCTTATATCTTTCTGAGAGCTGCACTGAATTTCAACTTTGATTCAGATCGGATATCTGTTCAGGCGCAGATCCGATGATGATCATCGGACTTGCTGGGCAGTTGTTGCAGTGATGAACAGGCATACACCTTTCCTGAAGGCAATTTGGCATCCAAGTCAGCCTTTGAAGGGTCGGCTTTCAACTGTAAGTTGCAACTTTCAATAAAGAAGCTTCATGAATCATGCTTCCAAGAGAGATCTCTGAATAAAGAAAAAAAAAATCATTTTGACTTTCTCCCAGTAGGCACATTTTCATCATCAAACTTCATTGCTCTTTTAGCATGTGAACTAATTCTATATAAATCTCTGTTGTAAATGTTACAATGCTGAATAGTTATTCTCATATCTGCTCTGTACAGAGTAAATGAACAAGTTACCAGGAATTGTAGATAAAAATTACAAGTAGATATACTATTGTAATTTTTCGCCCAACAATATCTGGTAGTAGTTTTAGAAATAGGTTATGGACCTTTGAACACTATCTTTCTCACACTAACCACCGGCAACCTATACCTACTCTCAAGACACCTTAGCTCGTTCCATGATCATGAACTTACTCCTACTGAACCCTTCCGCATGATCCCGAATTAGCCAAGTGTTTTTAGCAGCCTTTTCAATGATTCATTTACATTTGTCTGGCTGCATATCATGTTTGTCATATTTACCCCAAGTTGTTGAAGAAGTTCTGCTCACTACTCTCCTGACTACATTACCATAGGGAAAAGTAAGTTCCGCAAATTCCCAAAACACTAACGGCAGTCGTAGAGTTTAGCATTTGGGTATATCTTTATAGTCGTTTGGTAAAGCAATAATATAATTATAGTAACTTTTAACCTTTAATAACTTTACAAGCCCTATTTTTGGAACCAATTACACTAGTTTTTGACTCGTAAATACGCCCTAAAAGCTTCCTCTCATGGCTTCACTAGAAATTGGAGTAGCAAGAGATTGTTACTGAAGCTGGTCTTGTGTTTTTTCAGTTGTTTTCAGTTTTGTTAGTGAAACCAGATAGACAAATTTTCTTACAACTCTTGTCCTTCATCTCGTGGCTTGTAGTTCAAGATATAAGTAGGAACAGTGTTACGATTTATAGCAGTTTTAAAAATATGTTATAGACATTGGAACCCTATCTTTAATCACAACACAAGAAATACCCTGATCTAGTTAAAAAACGACAATCACTGATGTTCTACACAAAACTTGGAGGTAATAATATTTATGCAACTTGTAACCCGTCAAGTCACCTTAGCCCGTTGCATGATCATGAACTTCCTTCTACTAAACCCTTCCACATGATCCCCGAGCTTAGCCAAGTGTTGTAGTCGTCTTCTCGCTGACTCAGGAACGCTTGTCTCATTCGGCTCTATATCCTCAGATTCACTTAGCTCACTCTCAATGGAGTATTCACTCTTCTTGTCCAGACCCATATGAATGCCTTCCTCTGAGTCGTCAACTATGTGTTTAAGTTCCTCTACTACCTTACTCATGTTCGGCCTATCCTTTGCATTTTTCGCAAGACAACTTTCAGCTAATTTAGCAATCTTCCGAGCTGAAGATAAGGAATACTGGTTTTCCAATCTCGGGTCCATTATCAAGCTAAACTTCTTACTGTCGGGCGAATACCGTTTCACCCATTCTAGAAGCTTCTCCTCTGATTTAGGACGACTTCTTTCCAATGACCGTCGCCCTGTAAGAATCTCGTACAACACCACACCGAAACTCCAAACGTCACTCTTCGCCGTTAGATGCCCAGTTTCGATGTAATCTGGAGCTGCATACCCATGTGTTCCAACCACCTGAGAATCCATGGACTCAAATCAATCAATTTACTTAAAGAAAGCTAAATGATGGAATTTACTCACTCTTCAAATTTAACCTTTTATCTTTGTTTAACATGAATGCAGGCTGCACTTACCGCTGTTGAAACATGGGAGCGGCCTGGAGACGGACCTTCTCGAGCTAGACCAAAGTCCGAAAGCTTTGCTCGCAAATCCTCGTCCAGTAGCACATTTGAAGTCTTGAAATCGCGAAAGATCACCTACATTATCCAACAAACAACGTTACAACTTTCCGGTAAATTTGAGTTCCTCTAAACATGCAGTTTGGTGACCGATTGATAAATATTGTTATACAAACCTGCACTTCCAGTTCTTCATGTAAATAAGCTAAACCTTGAGCTGAGCCTAATAAAATATCTAATCTCTTCTCCCAGGGAAGAACAGGGTAAGCCTTGTTGAAGAGATGGTCTTCCAAGCTTCGATTTGTCATATACTCGTATACGAGCAACCGTTGGATCCCTCTTTCGCCGTCAACGGCGCAGTAGCCTATGAGCTTAACCAGGTTTGGGTGCTCCACAACACCAAGAAACTGAACCTCAGCCAACCATTGCTTATGACCCTGTGCATCAAACAACCAGTTGTAAATAGTTTACGTTTATCGTAATTTCGATAATTATCCGTAAGGATACTCTGGACTGGGATAAAAAAAAAAAAAAAAAAAATCTTTTTTTTTTATATATTATTATTTTGTAGAAAAGATTTGTTCTGGGTTAATGTGAAAACATGTTTGACCCTAATTCCGTGTATCAACTCGAATCGAGTTCCTATTGAATCTCAAATTTCTTGGGACACTAATGATGTCAATTTTGTCTTGACAACAAACGTGACATCTTTCTTGTGAATCTAGAAAGTCAGAAATCATGACAGCACCACTGTTGCATTAAACACACGCTAAACCTATCAGTGTATATCTCTTATATCATTTATCATTCGTATTAACAAAAATTATATTCATAATATTGATGACTAATATACTACATGTTTATAATTTTTATGATAATAAAGTTATATTTTAGAAGAAAAAAAAAAACCTACAACTTTCTAGATATAATTTATTTTTCTCCATTTTCTTTTCCTACTCTGGAGGGAAACATTTGTCATTAATCTAACCAAACAGTGACTTAACGCTAAGTGTCATATTAAGGAAATTGAAATGGTTATGATAATTTTTATGTGATAAAATACGTCAAACATTTCATTTTTGTTTCGAAAAAAAAAAAATACTCTTATCAATTTCAAGCTGTCTCTAAATACGTAGTCATCGAATCAAAAAAAAAATTCAGAAAAGGAAATTCAGAAATTACCTGATAGCCATCTTTCTTGAGCTTCTTCACGGCGACAACAATAGGTTCGGATTCGGACAGTCCATCAGACTCACCAGAACCGGGTCGGATCTTAACCGTACCCTTATACACACTCCCAAACCCACCTTCTCCGATCTTGAACAACCTATTGAAGTCATTAGTAGCTTGTCGGAGCTCCAAGTAACTGAAAACCCTCAAATTCCGAGCCTTCTCTTCATACAACTCACCAATTCCTCGAGCCGAAACACCCGAACCAGAAGACTTCGCCATCCGATTTCCACCCGAACTATCCGCACCCGAGTTTCCACCTGGATTCAAAAGATCCGGTGCTGATCTTCTCCTTTTCCACCATGATTTATCCGTAAAAGAGTAAAAACACTTCATTTTCGATATGAAATCACTTTTCTTTAGAGAATGGTATTGGGTTAGGTGGTTGCCTTGAGATTCAAGTTCTTGAAGGAAACTTACGCATTGGATAAAAACAAAGGTACATGTGTATTAAGTAGACCCCAATCTTGACTTTGAATTTGTCAGCCTGTCTCGTGAAATTTGTCTTTGTAATTTGCGAAAACAATTTTTTATTTTTTATTTTTGAAATAGAACATATTGTGTCACCATCTTGCCTATCGTTTTTTTAATGAGTTTTTGGGAATAATTTCAAAAGACAAATTGGCGAAATGAAGTTGAAAAATGATATTAGTCAACGATCAACAGGGAGTTTGGAGATCTGTTTGACTATTTGAATTTAATGCTGATATTATATTCTTAATATATTATTGTATAAGATCGAATATAATTTGGGGGATTCCTGTACAAACTCAAAACAAATATATATATATGTAAATAAATGTATATTATGGTAAAAATAATGGTATTAAAAGAGGAAGAGTGCAAGGATTTAGTGGAAGAGGTCAAACTACGTTCGGTGCAACTGCAAATACATTGTTATATAAAAAATAATTTTGAAATATGAGTCAGAATTCTTCGAAATTGACTGTTTTATAGTGCTTACATGACTGTACCGATGAGTGTGTATTTATAGAATAAATTAGAATAAGTAAATCACATTTCTAATGCAGCTATTGTAACACCTCAAATCCGTAGGACTAGGAGTATTACTGAGCTAGGATCTCACAATGAATCCTGACCCTAGTCTGACAACAACTTTACTGAATCTTACAACAAGGCACTGATAGATTAAAACAAAACATAAAATTGATGTATATATATATATATCGATCAAAAGGTCATACAAAGTACTGCTGAGTACAAAAGTCAAAACATAAATCCGTACAATATAAATAACCCAAACCCACGAGTACGCCCTGTGTACGGAACCCTCAGCAGATCACCCCTCCGGATCACTCTGCAGCTCTTCTAACCTGCAAAGGATCTACAACACGGTATAAAACCGTTAACTAACCATACACAAATATAAGATAGGCAAGAGCACAACCACACATCATATAAACAATAACACATCAACATGATATCACACATTTACCCAGTTTATTATCTTTATAACGTTAAACACGCAAGAGTAAATAAATCAGTATATGAAAATAAGTGACACGAGGAATATAATCCTCGCCTATGGGTGTAATAGCTAGCTGGAGTGGTATCAGCGCACCTTCCCTTATACCATAAGGAGTGGTATTAGTACATTTCCCGTATACCAAGTCTAGCTAGCGTACAAAGAACTTCCAAGACTCCATTACGGGATGAAAGGGTAAGTTGTCACAGCCACTAAAATGGGCGGTCAATATAACATAGGTCGGTGACCACAATAACACATGCTATAAAACATATAACACACACCACTCAAGCACACATCCAATATAAGGACGGTAGCTAAGTAAGTCCTATGGACTTACCTCAATCTCAGAAGTATCTCGCTACGAGCAAATCCCAGAAACGTCCACTCCAACTGGAGGACAACACAGCCTATACAAGGCACACATACATATATCACAATCCTATCACACACAAAGGGTCACACCTAGACTCAATGGATCCATAAGGGATCAATTCCAACTCGTAAACCTCAAAGCCGTAACCGGCATAACTATGTCATACTCAACATCATCCGAATCCTAGCATGATACTAGTTCCCTCATACTAGAAAGGAAAGGAAACTACTTAACTATAAGTAGTTCCGGGACAACACGCACCTGCGTGAACTAAGACCGCAGGGGCGAAAGAGGTCACCCGCAGGCGTGGAAGGTGGAAGCCGCAGGGGCGGTGACACAGAACGCAGGCAAGCGCAGGCACGCCGCTGGCACGACGCAGGCGCTGTGGCACGGTAGCCGCGGGGGCGGTGGCTCTTGGCCGCGGGGGCGGCGACAGTGCAGAAGGCAACTTCGCGGCTTCTCTTCGGTTCTTCACTTGATCAAATCACGTTTATACTCTTCCAGATTCATACACATACACATAACTATACATTCAAACATCATCCTATGATCAACATACATCTAAACCTAAGCTCAAGGGAAGAAAGACAAGAAAGAAAGGAAGGAAGGAGAAGCAAGGAGCTCACCTCCACTGTTGTGATCACCCAAGGAAGTACAGAACAAACTCTCAGCTGGCCTCTGAAGCTCAGCAACATACGCACCACAACCAACAGCACCAAACTCAAGCACAACTTCAAGAGAAACTCAAGCAAGATCAAGGGAAGGGATGAAGAAGCAAGAAGGACGTAATGAGGGCTGGAGTGGAATGAGAAATGGAATGAAACCCTTGCTCAGCAAGGTAAGAGAAGAAAAGAAGAGGAAGGTAAAGCACGGGTCAAGGAGTCAACAAAACCGGCTGCAGCCGTCGTAAACCGCAGGGGCGGGAACCCGCAGGGGAGGCATACGTGCCCGCGGGTGCAGCAAGGCCAATCTCGACCCAAAGCCAATCTCGGCTATGGTCCGATCTTGGTCCGAAAGAAAGGGCTCTCACATCTATACATTTGTTATGCATAAAAAACAGAAAAAGAAGAAACTTTTTTTTTTAACAAAAAGGGGAAAAAAAGAAGCTTTAGATAGTCGTGACTATTGAATCATTTGTAACCCCCGAATTTTTGGAATTTGATGTGTTACAGGATAAGACCTCACACTGAATCCTACAACAATTTCACTGAATCCTACAACAAGACACAAATTTCACTTAATCCTACAACAAGATAGGAACTCACACTGAATCCTACAACAATTTCACTTAATCATACAACAAGACACAAATATAATTAAATCAAATAAAAAAGCGTATTACAATAATAATAATAAGTGAATGCAACATGAGACAACCTTTTTCAAGAAACTACTAGCATCCTAAAACAAAAGACTCTTATATGAATGCAACAACTGAAAGGTTGCCCGAACTACATAAATACGTGGACTCGGCTGACCATCCGCTTTGGATCACCCTGCAACTTCCTACTTCCATACAAGAAGTCTAACAACATAACGGTAAAAACCGCTACCTATCTATTATAGGTGTCATATAGTATGTTATAACACAAACACACATAATTGTGGAAATTAAACACATCAACATGCTTACATTCAAACCGTATTATTATCTTTATTTAGGTGATTCAATTCTATTAGTTCAACTTATTTTGTGGCACGAAGGTCTTCCGGCCTTCGCCTCAGTCCCCGTATACCATCCGAAATGGATCTCATGCATCTCACCGTATATCGATATGGACTGGTCGCAAAGAACCTCTCAGTCTCGTGGCAAAGTTGGACAATGATGTCACGACCTGTTATTTATACACTTGGGTCTAATAAACGGTAACATCATCCTAATCAAGTTAGAATTATAAATCACCCAACATACACCTTTACAATAGTACACACTAACACAAGGAAGAGCTAGCTAAGTAAGTCCATAAGACTTACCTGAACTGATTGACGATCGGTCATTACTCGTTATCGTCAATATCAATACCTGATCAAACGGGAAAACGTCTTAAGAACATATATACTTTATCATCTAGGCAGCTTCTAGAAGGCTCCTAGAAAATCAAGAAGATTTTAGTAAAGAAAGAATAAGAAATCCTAACTTTTAAGAAAATTACTGTTTTACCCCTGACTTTTCTTAAAACTCCAAAAGAGTCCGAAGGGTTCTAAGTCTCCAAATATAGTCCGTCAACATGATATAACTCTAAAAGGCCCATAACGAGTTTGAAAGTTTCTCCAAATTTTGAACTCTTTATGAGAACCTAAGATAACCTTTATAAGAGAACTATTCGAGTTTGCTACTTTGGCCCTAGAAATATGCCTTCAAACAAATCCTAAAAATTTCAAAAAAAAATCTTCAAACCTACTAGATCATGTCTACTCTAAGATAGAATAATCAAAACACCAGAGCGGTATAGTGAGCTACTTACTTTGGCCATAGTATGCTACTTTCCCTCTCATTCGTTCCCGGAGGGTATCGTGAGCTACTTATTTAGGCTTGGGCTCAATTCGGAGGGAAAGGAAGCTAATGTTGGCTTCGCCGGTGCGGGAGGTGGGTGTCAAGGCCTACTGTTGTGTTTATCTTTTTATATCCGCCGGGTCAAAGACGTGGAGGGTTATGCACACAAGCATTCGGGGTTCCATCCTAAAACCAATTGGAAATAAGAAGAGTAGCCCTAATACTTATATGTTAGGTTCACTTGTTTTATATTGTCTATGTGGGACACATTTCCACACTCAACAGGGGGAGTAGGTCTCAACTATTCTTGCATCTGGGAAGAGAGAAGAAACAGCTATTGGTGCGAGGAAGGAAGAGGTAAGGACGAGAACAAATACGTGTTGTTGCTTGCTCAAAGGAGAGGAGGTGCAGCTTCTTCCATTTAGGTTAAAAGACGTGTCTCTATTGCTCCAATGGGGATAGAAATGAGTTGTCACATGTAGTATTCTTTGTCGTCATTGGCAAATATACTGCTAACGTGTGGGATAGAGGGAAATAGGTACTGATGTGATCCAAGGCAAGGGTTGAAAATGGTGAATTTAAGCTCTTCTACATAGAATGACAAGGATATAACAAGAGTAAATGGAGTGGTAAGATTAGAGTTGACACTAGGCCTTGTTTGGCTAAAAGGGGTAATCGTACTCACATCAATCAAGTGAGAAAAAGGAGAAAGTTCGGCCAAAACGCATAAAATGACGAAAAAAATCGGAAAGGAAAACAAACCGGGTTGGTTCCGTTTGATTTGGTCGAACTCGATCATCTCGTGTCGGGTTTTTCGGAAATAAAATTTCCGAATATTACATCATTATTATCAGGGAATCAAAATTTTAATTATTATAAATTTGGGATTTAAAAAAATTCAAAGATTATCCAAGTTATATGATGTATATATTGAGCAAGACTATACCTTAAAATTAATTGTTTAAAGTTCACCATTTATGAATATTTTCAAAGGTTATACACAAAATTTCCTCGAAATATCAAAAACTTAAAAACTTTATATTTATTGTTTTAAAAATTGTATTACTACATCTATATATTTTCAGCCCCTTCGTTGACTGAAATGTGTAGGATTAATATTAATTTACATATTACTAATCTACCGATCATTAATCAAATTATCTATTATTTAAACTTATTTTTTGGGTTTTATATTATACTTCTAAGAGTATAGATCATACTACGTACCGGCTAAAAAAACAGTGATAGGAATGTTTTAACTTGTTAATTAAAATCTTAATGAAAATTTAAATCATATTGATTGTAAATATATATATACTAGTGAGGAAGGAGATTGTTTGATATAGTACATTAACAAAAACAAAGTTTATTGCAAACTACCTAATCTCATACGTTGGTTGAATGGATTGTACTAATAGGTATAAATTGTCACCTCTATTTTTAGTATCAAGTTTTCCCATCTATATTATAGGATATAAGTTCAAAAGTCTAATTTGAAAAGATATTTTTTAAGTTTAAGTTATTTATCTCTAACTTATATTTATTTAAATAAATTAATATAAAAATTTTCAAGGCTGTTAACCTAGATTCTAAAACCCGTTTTATTTTTGTTAAAAAAAACCGTTTATTTATACTCCCTCCATCTAAAAATAAATGGTATCTCAGGTGACAATACAAAAAATTACAAAACCTAAACACCAAACTGAAATACCCTTAAACAATTTGGAACGAGGAAGACCTGTTTGCCAACATCAACATCTTTTTAAAAAGAATTTATTTTGAATGAGAAAGATTTACACATGGATAAAAGAAATAAAAACTCAATTTTCTAAGGTCATCTTTACCAAATATTTGGAAAGATCTTGAAGAGATTTTAAAATAAAAAAATTAACAATAAACAATTGAAGAAGCTACATGGCATGATTTTATTGGATGTGTGAAAATTGTTAAGGATGTGCTTTGATAAAGTGAGTAAATTATATGGGATGCTTAATAAATAAAAAAAGGTTATACAAAAACTTGAAATATAGATATTTTGAAAAAGATGGCCTAAGCAGAGGATCCAGACACGAAATGAAGATGAAATGCAAACTCAATGGCAAGCAAACATTTGTGGAAAGTAAAGGAACTAAAGGCTGAAGTTCAGCAAGAAAATGGCATTGCCACCTCGACGAATATGAGTTCATAGACACACATATAAATAGGAAAGACCAGTGTCCTGTCAATTAAAGAACTCATCAAGTATGTAGCGAGCTCCGATAAGCAGGAAACAATCTGACTCAAAGCAACAGAGTAAAACCATCAAACATTATAAAGTAAACAGTTTCATGACTTGGCTACCTGGCCATCTCTATGTGACCAAACCATGCTGAATCGGTTGAAGCACAAATGTAGCAAACCGGACCAGTCGAATCACATTCAGTGAATTATCATTAACTGCAGGTGAACAGAAGAAACTTACTCACAAGCTAGGTTACAAAGCTACTTCACTTTACAGATATTTACTGTATAATCAAATTTAGAAGTTTTTCGTTCCGTCAAGAAATATGAGTCTTTTAAAAGTTTTAGACACATATTAAGAAAAACTTCATTCTACCAAAATAGCCTAATTGATTATTTTTCATACAACCCACATTAATGATTATGCTGACTTGCATTTGACCAAATGAAATGAACTTACCATTGAATTGAAGGAAATAATAACATGGGGTATTATTCTTTGATTAAATGTACCTTGAAATACTATTACCCCCTTTCCAATACTTTCAAAGCTAGCAAAAATACAGTTGACTTGCAGAGTTAAGACTAATTTCACATTTCATTAAACAAAGATCTTGACATAGATGGCTAACCGCAAAATCTACGAAAAAGCTTATATAAATTATAATATTTAATCCAGATGATATCTCAGATTTATTTTTCCGCTCTCTTTCTACAGATGTAACCAAAATCCAACTACTTTGGAGGAATGAATGGTCTACCCTTTGCATACACCAAAATATGCAAAAGGTGGACAACATTGACAACGCTGCAGGTTATTAAATTATATTCCTGCACACCTATTTGATCTTAATGAACAAATTAAATTAAATTTGGTTTATTTTGCATTTTAGTTATCATGTGCTTCCATACAGTACGATTGTTGAAAACGTTCTACACATAAATAAATAACACGGGAAGGTACTATCTAAATGTAAGTTTTCACCCCCCAAAAAAACTGAACTGTAAGAGCACAATTGAATCGGTTATCGACCAATGAGAACAGAAAGACATGGCAACAAATCATGCCTTATGCCAATCATCGTAGTAACACAGACACAGCAAAGACAAACGATCAAGTTAATCCTTCCTCAGGTCTAATAGGTTGTTTGGTTGACAGTCAAAAACTCATGAAGTACAAATAACCCAGGAAGTATTGCTAAATAATGTGTTTGGTTGAAATAATTAATTGAAAAACTCAGGACGTTAAAATTTCTGAGAATCTTATTGTAAAACATAAGAACTGCAATTTTCCCATCCCCCTAGGTAAGTTCACTTCTACTTGTTTTCTAAAATAAAATCTGTCATAATTTAACTTTGATATACAAATTACTTAACCCAAACACATTTTTTTACATGATTATTAAAGTTTACCTGGTAGGCAAAGGTGAGTCATATGGGCGAACCCTTCATCTATCCCGATTGTTCAAGGCTTGTGAATCTTGAAACCAAATACTCTTGGCACGTAGCGAAGTGTTGGCTGTTGGGGTTTGATGTTCCCATATGTCATCAGAAAGAGGTGAGGAAATGTGGTTCCGAAGTAAGCACCATCTACGCCTTGAACCAGTGAAGGATATCATAAACTGTTTCTTTTCTTTTGTCAAATACTCGAATAAAATGCATGAACAATCCACTTGTACGAAAATATTTCTAGAAAAAGTGAACATAAGCTACAAAACTCAACCACTAATTTACACCTCACATATGAAGTTGAAACGGAAAATATGTTTAACTCATTACCATTTTTTCCTTCTTTTTTTTCCCTCGTGACTTATAATGCATGATGCAGGAATCGTAGTTTATCAAAGCAAGTAGAAAACTAGAACACGAAAGGATACTGCCTTGGTACTTCGATCTTGGAAAATAAATATCTTCACATTTTGGACAATAGATCTTCACCGTACTTGACCTTGGAATATCTGATTGGCCAACTGGTAGGCATGCTTGCCCAGAGCAGTAAACTCCAGGGCATCTCCCATATTCATAGTTTTTGTACTTCTCGAACTGAAAAATAAATAAGACATGATTTGAGTAAATAATACAGGGAAAAGAACATAGATTCACTTCAATTCTTCAAAACAAAGCAACAAGAAGACAGGGAAAAGGAAATTCTCACCATTGCCGCCATTCCTTTACTAGTCAATACGTAACGGACATGGATAAGACCATATAGCATTTCTGCTGCAGATTCAATCAATTCATTCTGTTCCTCGGTATGCACGTCATCTAGACAAAATTAGAGGTTTCATAAATGTCAGTACTGAGGCTTTCAAAATCCAACAAGAGATACATTTCAAGTTGTACTTTTGGGAAAGAAAAAAACACACTCTGCTCCAACAATAACCTAATCTTCATCATTGCCCATGAACCCAAGCACTGCCAGAAATGCATAGCATTACTACTTCACCTAACTCTTACTGATAGTAGAAATATAGTAAAATGTTAACACTTTTAGAATCAATACCGCAATTTTGGGGCACCACTTTTCCATACGGTTACCAAACCTTGATTTAAATTGTAATTACAGAGGTAAAGCAATGTACATCTAGCTCCGTCCTCCGTGGGTTCAAATCGTACAAAACATATTGACACTCTAGGTAGGAGCTTAAAATGAGAAGAAACTGATGTGTCAATAAACGGTATACAGAAACATAAAGATAATGCTCACCGTGAGAGGATTCAACATCCAAAATTAGGTCAAGTGCGTACTCGTAATACGGAACTTGACTGCTTAAGCCACAGAGATTGAAATCATCTTGAATGTATTCTTCATCAACTTCACAGAAAAATTCATTTCCTCGTAGACTACAAAACCATGAGATCCATGATGTATCATCATCGCCTTCCAATCCATAAACATCCGAGTCTGCGCTGTCTGTATCAGAGTCTGCAACAAACGACGTCGTAGTGATCAGCAACATGTAAATGAATATGTATCATAGGATGGATCAATATCCATTAAGCATACATCATACTCACAGAGATAACAAGTTCATATTGTAATGTTGAAATAAATCTCCATTAGTTTTGCAGAATGATCAATAGCCTTTTATTTCCAGAAACACAACCAATAATATTAATATTCAGCTATTAAATCATGAAAAAGACCCATAACTGGGACAGGCAAGGATCTGTCTACTTGTATAGGATGCAATAATCTTCCATTACTGCACAACTACATCAAGCCCAGGCTCGTAAAATATAAGAAATTGGAAGCTATAAGAATCATAAGGTGATTGGGGCTAGACATTGTTTAAGCTGAAGGATATCGTGTTATCAACAAGTGAACAGACAACAATTTAGGAAGTAGGAACATGTACTAAAATGAGTAAACCTCATCCCTACTAAGTACTATGTTGTAATCCAACAAACTAAAATGAAAGCTAATCTTCCGCCTAAATGACATACATACCAAACTTGATCTAATAGCTAAACATACATTGCTTGATTCACTAACATATATGAGTGAACTGAGGCAGTTAGGATTGAAACGGGTATACATTATATATGTAATTAAAAAGTATATATTGAATTCATATAGAGTATCAATACTAACTTTAGCCAAACTTCATAAAGTGTATGAATGCTAACTTCAGTATAAGCAATATGGATGAAACAGTCACAAACCAGACGACGATGAGGATGGTTGACGATTATCGGATGGTACCCTACCGGAGGAAGTCGACGCCGGTGGAAAACGGCCATCCTTATTCTTAGAGCTGAGACCTCGCAACGGCGACGACCGCTCTTGATGTTTATCGCCGACAACATGAAACTTCTTCCTAACAATAGCTTCCATCTCCTGCTTGGAATATCCACCTCCCTTATCCTTGTACATACTTTATTTTTCTTATACGTACCAACCCAGAAAATCAAGAGGAAGTTTCCCAATTATTGGAAAGGAAGTTCAGTCGCCTAGAATCGAAATGAAGCATCGGGTTCGAATTTAATCCGAAGAAACAGAAATCGAATTGAAAAATAGGATGGAACAATTTCACAAGAATAGGGAAGCAGTGTAGGTATCAAAATTGACAATTGGGGGTAAAATCGATCAAAGTGGGCTTCATTTAGGGTTCGTAAAGTTGCGAGAATTTCTGGAACTGCCAAACCCTGACTTCGCCATTCCGCCCTATCTTCGATCCTCCTGCTCTCGGCTTTAGTTTGTGAAATATTATTAAATAAATAATTTTAATTTTTTGAAAAGTGACTACTTTAAATTTTAAAAATACCATAAAATCTTACTTCTTTATTATACAAAATACTTAGTATAACTCCCATGTATAGTTATTTTTTAAAATAAAATAAAATATATTATTATAATTATATTCATCTAACTATAATTAAAAAAAATTAAAATGTTATCCGTCCATCTACCTTCTAACTCGATGTAAATTCTTAAACTATTTGCTTATAATTGAGCTTTTAATTTTAAGATAATTTTTTATAAAGGTTATTATAAATTTAACATTGTTATTTTATTTGATTATAATTTATATAGATAGAAAATTCATCTAATGAAACCGATATAATAAATAAAATAATAATAATAATAATAATAATAATAATAAATAGTAAAATATGTATATGTGAGGAAAAATTACACGTAAATTCGATATATAAGAGAATGATACATAAAAAGGTCTTTTATTTTAATATAATATATAGTATATAAATATAGATACATGAAGGTTGTACATAAAAGTATTGCAGTTAGTTTGGTATTTTATCAATAAAACACAAGAATGAGAATACGAGTGATCATATTCAGTATTTTTTTTGAAAGGTAAAAGGTGAATTATATAGCATTAACAAGATCATATTTAGTATTTATGTTAAATAATATACAAAATGTTTACTAATTAAAAATATATATTGAAAAAAAAAGGATATATTATCATTAATATCAACTTTATTCTTAATATTAACTCCATTCAAGACATAGCTAATGACTTTTATCCTATCCTATCTACTTAAAAGAACTCGGTTCATACACCTACAGAAGCCGAATTACAATTATAAATCGATATAGAACGAGAAATGATATAATTTGGTTTATAAAACACATGGTATTTGGTTAAGAATTTAAGATTATAAACTTAAGTTTTGAATTGAAAATTTATATTAACTTTATAAAATTGTTGTGCGTGCGCAATACAGATTGGACCCCTTATACCACTTAAAAAATGAAGATTTTAGGAGATTGTAGAAGATTGTCTACTTTCCATGTCTTTCATACCCTAACAATCTATCTCAATAAACTTATACCAGACACTCAAAACACAACAAAATTTATCAATTCCTAATAATCTTCATCTACAAGAATCCCCAATAATCCCAACAATCTCCGAATCTAAAAAAAAAAATTCAAAACTTTCAATCTGATACCAAACAGGACCTTAGTATATTTGATAACCACTTTGGATCTCAGTAGATCTGTTTGCTTAAATTATCTTTGTGCGTAATTTTAGCTAGCATCGACATTTCCTTGAGTTTGTGGATTATGGGCCTTGTAGGCCAACAATAACTACCCAATAGCCTTTTCCTTTCTACCTTAATGGGTCATTGGCTCAATAACAAGGAAAGCAACAAATGAACAAAATTCCTATGATAATTATTATTCAATTCGTGTCCTATTGTCTTCAAAGTTTTGTTCATCAGTATTACGAGGAATACTTTGTTCAGGGTAACAATTGCAAGTTATAACTTACACGGGACGAATAACAATGTCAAAGAAGTTGTGTTTCCTATGATATGAAATTATACGACTAGACAAAACTAAAGAACAAGTTTAAGCCGATATACCCTTCAAAAAAGATAAAAGTTTAAGCCTATACGAGTATTAAAGATTTTCAAGTTTATTTAAACAATTACGGTTGTTAAGTGATGAGCTACTCGGGTTCGTATCGGTCTTGATTCGAAAATTTTCGGTTCGAACTCGTTTACTTTCTAAACGATATAAATATGAACACATTATTAAAAAAAATCGGTTAAAGCATAGGTTCGTCTTGGGCTTGCTTCATTTATAAACAAGCCAAATTTAACCGTGTGAAAGTTTGACTCATTCAACTATAATAACCTTACAAGATACTAAAGATAATTATATTCTAAACATACTAATCACTAAGACATTTTAAAGCTCAGTTAGAAATCACGGGTTAAGATATAATAATCTAAACCCCAAATTATGTTAGAGAACAAAAAACCTATAGGCTTAGCGGAGACTTCGGCGATTACACTATTGTAACCACCGTAACCGTGGCCTTCCCTCTGTTATCGGTGAGGGCTAGGTATCTTTCCACCGGAGTGTGGCCTCTTTCCACCGTAACCGTAGCCTTCCCTCTCCTAAAATCATCTCAAGAAGGAGGAAGAAGAAGTTTTTGAGGTGCAAGAGAAGATACAAGTTAGATCAATAGCAGCCAACCCTAGACAATGTCTACAAGTTTCCTATTATACTCAAGCTCCTGCAAAAAGCAAAGGTCGGCCGAAAAGCAATCTAAAAAGTGAGCTGACGGTTGCAAAGAGAAACTCTCGGCAAATTTGTGTGAAATCTCGGGCCAAGATTTGGGCAAAACGTGTCCGAGATTTCCAGCTTCCCTTGAAAAATTAGTGAACTAGGGTTGAGCATTGCTTGAAAACCGAAAAACGAAAATAAAAAAAAACTGAACCGAAAACCGCAACCGAAAAATCTGGTTCGGTTTTGATATAGACCGAAAATTTTCAGTTTGGTTTTCAGTCAAACCGAAAATCAAAGTTACAGATTATCAGATTATGTAATACACTAAAACAAATCCAATTCAAACGATTCAAAAACTAAGATTTAAGAATAATCAAATTGCATATCCATATGACCAAGTGCATAGATTACGGAAGACTTGAACAAAGGACCAAATGTACATATTACCTATTATAGAAGACTAGCTAGAAGAAGAGAAACCCTATCCGAAGGACTGAAACAAAAAAACTAGAGGAAGAGAGTCTATCCATAACAGAAGACTAGAAGAGGAAAGACAAGAGCCTCCAAGAGTCCAAGGGCCACCAGTTGTTGCCTCGACGGACCAGTATTCACTGCAACCAATCACCGCAGCTAGTCGCCGCCTTTTAATTGAAGTCTCCAAAAATGAAAGATGGAAGAGATTGTTGAGAGATTATTGACTGAACCGAACTCCTTGATTGCGAGATTGTTGAGAGCTAAATATTACCCTAATGGTTCTTTTCTACACGTCCAAGAAGGTAGCCGACCCATTTTCACGTGAAAAAGCATACTCAAAGGTCGCGATTTATTGCTAAAGGGAATGTGTTTGGTCGGTGGGAAATGGAAACTCTCTCAGTATGAGATGATCTGTGGATTCCACGCCCATATAGCTTCAAACTGCTCCCAATATCTAATCGAACGAACACTTAATTACGCGTTAGTGACTTAATCAACTGGCATGCAGGGAGTTGGAAGGTTGAGAGGGTCCGGCGGGCATTAGAGAGGGATGATGGAGAGTATTCTTTACTTATCCTCTCTTAAACCCGAAAGCCCCTAATTCTCCGTATTGGTTTTTCTCAAAGAATGGAGTTTTCAATGTGTGTTCAGCTTACATATCTATATGGAAGTGGGATCCCCTACTACATTTACAATTGAGTCTTCAAGCACAAGGAAGGGGCACGATATATGGAAGAAACTCTAGGCAATCAAGATGATTCCAAAGGCGAAGAACTTTGTGTGGAGGGTGTGTTCAGATGTGCTCTCATGTAGAACTTCTTTAGTGAGAGGTCGACTAAGAGTTGACCCATGGTGCCATGCTTGCGGTGCTTTAGAAACGACGATGCATGCGCTCTTCACTTGCCATAGAGTTCGTCAGCTGTCGAAGAGACTTTCTTTAATTAAGAGGTGTGGAAAAATGGCCTTTTCCTTTTCTCAATGGTTTGAGAATGTTGCTCGGTCACTTCCCTAACTTGAGCTTCAGCGATAGATGACAGTTACATGGCATGTTTGGATTGTGCGCAACATGAGACCTTTGAGGACATTTTATGGGATTAAAGGAAGATATTCGAGGACGCTAAGATGCTTGTGATGGATTTCAATATCTCTGGTGGGAATGGAACGCAAGCCTCACTGCCTAATTCATCTCAAGAGGATGGGTGGATCAAACCAAGTGTCAATGTGGTAAAGTTCAATAGTGACACATCTGTTTGGGGATCAGGAGATTGTGGTCTCGGTATCATTTCCCGTAATGGGAGGAGGGAAGTCCTTATTGCAATGTCAAAGCGCTTGACAATGGGTTATGCGTTACAGTGAGCAAGGGAGCTTGGATGGCTACGAGCTGAATTTGAGTCTGACTCTATAACAATTATTTCGAAGATTAACAATGGAGGTGAACAACAGAGACATGTTGGTGCTTTGGTGATGTCCATTAGTGATCTTGCTAGAGGTTCCATTGATTGCAAATGGAGTTTTGTACGTCACAACGGGAATAAGGTTGCTCATTGGTTTGCTAATGTGCGACCAACGGAAATGGTTAATTTTGTTTTAGGGTTTTCTTTACCTCTTGAGCTTAGTAATGTAATTACTTATGATGACCATGATGAATGAATTATCTGGTTTTCTCAAAAAAAAAAAGTTCGGTTAGAATTTAGGCTCAACTCGTTATGCTTGTACTTTTTCAATCGGTTTAAACTATGCTTCAACCTGTACAAGTACAAATACATACATAGTCATAGCTCAAACCACTTTATTCGTTACTTTAGTAACATTTCTCCTTCCCCACGACTTACGACAATTAACATGGCTAGACCATGTTGAGTTAGAACTCCCATTCCTTAAAACATCTAATTTAAACCGTTTCCAATCATCAAGCACTCGCGACAAGTCGTTGACCTTGGCACTTATGTAACGACAACAATTAGCGTGAACCGTAACCACCTTATCAAGCTCCTTACTATCTCGACAAAACCCGCTAAAGTAACGAGTATCCAAAAACGATGCCGTTACATTCATCTCTCTTAAGGCACCATCGACTACAAGTTTGCGTAGCACATCTTGCTCCTTTATTCCCGTGGCGTTTTCCTTTGTTGCATACCACCTTTCAAATAAGGTGACGGTGCCTTGGGTTGATCGGACAAAGTAGAATCCGGTATTGAAGTGGTTTTTTTCGGATCTCGGGTTTCCGTTAAACCAATCCGTACTAAATTGAATGTCACTTGTGACGCTGTTTATGTTTAGTACCGGGAAAGGGTTCCTCAACCACATTACATCCGTGTCCTGCATCATAAACACAAATATAGAGACCGTTTGAAGTCAACTCCGAAAATGAAAAAAAATCTAGTTCTTTTAAATTTCATTTGATAATTTAATAATTAATCAATAAGATGCAAGTTTTTCATTTTTAATGAAATACATGTTTCATTTTTTCAATTTTACTTTTCTATGTGCGATAAAAAGGAGTAATTTCAAAACATTTTATGAACAAGAATATATATGAAATATATATAAATATAAAAGTTAATTTATTTTCATCACGTTTTCATTTTTGAGTTAGAAACCAAAACAAGTTTATTTTTTTTTACAAAAATGGAACTTATAACATGCTTACAAAAGAAAAAAGAAGAATCCATATATTACGACGGACCAACTATAAGTTCTAAAGTCCTTATTTTGGTAACTTGCGTTTTTTCTTTGGCTCAACCTAAACGTTACCAAATCCCCGACTAATTGATGGCTTTTTATTTGTCCAATTGTCATTCATACAACCGACATTCAAACAATAAAATAAGTTTCCTTGACCAAAAAAAACAATGAAATAATTTCCAAAATTTGACCAATAAACGTGGGAAAATAATGTTACACGTCTAATATTAGTCTCCTATCTTAATTCATCTACCGTGATTGATATTATTTTCTTCACTAAAAAGTAAAATGTGGCAATATCTTAGTTTAACTAAGGTTTAGAGAAGGACTATTTCCGGGATAGAGTACATACCAAAAATAGTTTATAATTTATAATATGATAATTCAAGATTTTACGAAAGGATTTTCGGAATTATTGTTTTTAGAGAAATAAACATAAATAATTTAATCAAACTATTTATCTTGAACAAATAAATCTTATAGAGTTAAAAAAAATTTACTAATTATGATAAGTAATGTCATTATACTTTAAACTATTTATCTTGAATACGGGCATGATACGAAATTTCCTCAAGATAGAAAGAGAGAGATAAACGTACCGTAAAGATAAAATTGTAACCCTTGCGAAGAACATTGAGAAGAAAGAAGGTTCGTCTCCACATCATCTTAATAAAACCCTTAGACATAAACACATTTTCTCCTGCAAAATCAACGCCGTTGGTTTCATCAGCCAACAAATAGCAATGTAGCCCTCTAAACACGCATCTATCATACGCCGTCCGATCAGTAGCCACGATCAGCAAGTTACGAATCAACGGCCGAGTTTCTTCCCCAAGCCAAAAGCTCTCTAGGAACAAATCTAGCATATTAACCACCTGATCGCCACCCTCACCAGCCTCCGCATAAGCCTTATTAACCACCGCAATTATCACCGTCTTGTTAATCTCAGCCTTCTCTAACGCCACTTCCAACTCATCTCGCTCCACCGTCGCCTCCTCCTCCTACAACGTTCGTATTTCCTTAGTTTTTCACACACACACGTGTGTGTATATATATATATATATATATATATATATATATATATATATATATATATATATACATTAAAAGAAGTAAATTAGGAAACAATAAAACTTACGATTTTGAGAGAGGAAGTAGCAGACGTGCAGGAAGAAAAGATTGAATCTTTGGAAGGGAAAGATGAGAGGAAGAAGAGGGAGAGGAGGACGAGGGATATTATGGTCAAATTACCCATAGAATATAAGCTTTTTGCAGAGTTAATGATTTCCATTAGAGGCTTATTAAGCTTCAATGGCTGATTAATTTTGTTAAGTGTGAAAGAGGAAGTAGCAGAAAGGTGATGGAAGTTGGAGTTTTTTGTTAGGACTTGGGAGGTTCATGCGATCTGCATTAGGGTTTTATAAATGAGAGATTTTTTTCATTATAAAACGGTAAATATAGTTGATTGCTTTGACTCTGTGTTGATGTGGAAGATTATAATGAAATGACGTTTCGTATATAGATGAATCTCAACTAATCTTTAGTAAAAATAAATAAAATAAAATAAAAACTATACTAATCAATATTATTTTCTTTAAAAAATGTTTGTACGATACTGTGTGAAATGTAGAAGGTAGAATTTTAAACAAAAAAAAAGGAGGTAGAATCGATCAAAGAGTGACGAAACGTGAAAGAAACCATTTGTTGAAAATTCTTGCAAATAAAAGTTTAACTAAATTATAATTTACTTAATTGAATGTATATAAACAAAAGGTATGAGTGTGTGATTTAAACTAAAAGTTAGTTAATAACAAGAAAAAAATAGTGAGTCGATAAAAAATAATTATTTATTTATTTATTTATAGTTTTGTTGTTTTTTTCAACGTACTGATAATTGTTTTTAACAAATAGCAATTTTTATGCTTAAAATGATAAAATGTTAACTTACGAATGATAAAAGCTATATTCGAAATAAGTCTAAAATTTAATAACATCGTTCAACAACTGAAATTTGTTTACTTATAATTTTAAAAAGTTAAAATTTAAAACTAATCCTATATGTACTGTATTTTTGGGACGAAAGGAAAAAACTGATATTGGGAGAGTATCCCTAATAATGGGCCACGATTTCTTACCCGATTCGGATGTAGAGCGGCAAAGTCGTTCGAACCGGATTATTTACGTATCCTTTCCAAAAAAAAAAAAGAAACATCTTATTAAATTCTTTAAAAAAAATATTATCACATTGATTTGCAATATATATATATATTCACACACCCAAAGTCCTAGATTACATATTACAATGATAACATTAATGATACTTATTTTGAAAAAGTCTGATTAAATTTGAATATCAGTTTGTATGGACGTGCTTGATATACAAATATATCATATCATGATGAGCATGTTGAGACTTGTCTTTCATGGCGATATTCCATATTACTTGTTGACACGTATGATAATCAACGTAATTAGGTGCCTCCAATAATAGCAAGACATGTTTTTAATACTTTATTGGAATCTAATGTCTTTCGTTATTAATTAATCTCTTTTTTCTTCTCTGTTGAGTTGTCAATTTCTTAGATACCCAAAGAAGCATGGTTAATAATTTTTCATTATATTAAAATACATATACATCTGATTATTTCGTAAACTTTGGACCATGCCTTATAAGTACAAAACGTAAATAACATGTCTATATGTTGCTGGATAACTATGGTGCTCAACTTACCAAAAAAAATGATGCTCGATTATAACGATCACGGTTTTACAAAATAACAATTTTGGATCATCTATATGTGATACGAGATGATCAAGTAAACCACTTTGAGATACGAGCGTTGCTCGAACTGACAACGTTGATAGTGAGTGTTTGCCTTTGTTTCTTAGATGGTTAGTCACAAGTTTAACACCATGGTCCGATGAAGTAGACAAGTAGTTGCACGTTACATTAACATACATATATACAAGTGACGACATTAAAATGATAATTTGTCGATCTTAATAGCTTTTTTCCAAAACTTCAAAACAATTTTTTACGATATTTATGTATATTGTTATAGATATGAAATACCCAAAATTAAAGTTTTGAGCTTAACAAAAATATTACCTTAAATTTTTAAACACTTATAAATCTATAAAAATGTTACCGGATAATAACTAGCTAGTGTATTACTCGAGCACTGATTTAATTTTTATTCTAAACATTTAAATAAAAATGATATTTTTAGATCGTAATATTAGTAATTCACTATAAATTTAACCATCTTTAATTATAATAATAATTTAATTAGTGACGGAAAAGATTGTCCTAAAAAAAACTTATTTACAAAGATTTACAAATTAAAATCAGTGAGATAAGATCGGAATTATCATAATTTAATTACGGATTAACTAATTATTAAGATTTGTGATTATTGTCTAGGATAATTTTGTTAGGTGGCTTAATTAAGAAGATTTTTGAGTACGTAATGAACTTTTTTAAAATCATGATTTATATTTAACACTATTTTTTAGTTGACATCTCCGATAACTTTTTTTTTATAAATGAAATCGGATTTTTTGTTGGAAATAAAATTCTAATAGGATTTCTTATATATGTTTTTAGCAAATATGCATTTGAGTGAATGTAATATAGGGTTATATGTTATTTTCAAATAACATTCGATGTACTTTTATTTTTTATTTTAATTTAAAATTCTAAATGAATTGATAATTGAAAAAAAGCTTCTATAATATTTTCTATTTCTAACTAATGAAATTAACGTATTTTCTATTTATAACTAATGTAATTTTGAATTTAACATAATTAAAAATCTTCTTTTAAAATTCTCTACTAATTCACGTTTTAAAATTTCGATTTATAATCTAATTAGTGATTTACTTTTTAAAAAGATTTTCTATTCAATTTTAATTAATAATTTTAATTAATTTTGACATTTAAAAATTACTTTTTAAATTAATTTTTTAGGCTTCGAGAAACCTGATATTGACACGTGATAAAAGAAGTTTCTCCTTTAACTCTGGTTAATAATTATACTTTTTTTTTATTTGTAGCTAGACATATCATTTATTTTAAACACATGTCTTTACAAAATTTATTTTTTAAAAAACTGAAAAACAGTTATATTAACCAACCTTCTAGAGGTGGTCTAATTTAAATCATTTTTACGAATGAGAAATAAAGGTTAGTGAGTCAGTGATAATTGACCTGAGCTCTTCTTCTTTTTTTTTTATAGGACTTTTGAGTTTCTTTGTTGTTTATATCAGTGCTAACTGCGTAAAATTCTTCTTTTTTTTCACTAAGTACAAGAGTTGGTTGCATTTTATGTTGATCATTATGCATGAACACTCTGGTGATTTAATTAATTATAATTTAATTATTATTAAAGCTTAATTATCTAAACCATCTCTATATTAAAAAATAACTTTTATTTAAAATAGCACTCTCATTTTGATGAGAATAATATTGTTTGATAAAAACTAATCTCTTTTTTAGTTACCTACATTTTATAGAGAAATTAGTTTATTATTCTGTGCGAGTTTTGTTTAAAAAAATATTATTATAATGTTAATGTATTATACATGAATATTAATCTCAAAAATATGATTATATTAAGAATATGATTTTTTTATAAAACACATGACAAAATATTTAACAAATAAAATCGTTATTAAATATATTATACTTCAACTTAGCCAAAAGGTCGACAAATGTAGGATTTCTTTAATCTTCAAACATTTTATTTATACAAGTTTTCAAATAGTCATACTTGATAATCGATGTGAGATAGCAAAATCGCTGAAAATATATGCATGGTTGTGTTTGAGATGCAACACAAAAACATTAGTATTAGCGTTCACTAGTGTTTTTAGAAGAGTTTTTGAAAAGTACTAGAGTTTAGTGTTTTAAAACACTAACGAGCGTTTGGTTGACCCATAATCTTACACTAGTGTTTATTTAAATATCAAAATCAATTTTTCAATCCCTGAAAAAATTATTCTCACATACATACCAATGACAACATATATGTTATTAGTTTGTAATGCAGAAAATATCATAAAACTTAATTTATGAATGTATATAACAAGTCAACAAAAAAGAAAAGAAGGCCTCTTTTGTAATAATATACCACGAACAACAACTTAGATGAATTCACCTATCACTAAAGTCTGAACCAAGAAAATCTTCTTGAAAACATGGAGTTGTTTTTTATGATAGCTCCCAAATATATATATCAAAAATCAATGTCAGTATCAAACAACAACTTCATATCGTTTGGAAAACAAAATGCAGAATCCTAAAATAATGGAACTCCCGGTCGAAGACTCGCAAGCCAGTCAACAGGACGATTTCCCTGTCTGCGGACATGACTCCATCTGCACTCACCGAGCATCTCCTTTGTCTTTCTCATTGAAGTCAATAGCACTCTCGTACCTCCCCTATGCACCGTCCCATGTTTGAGAGTATTGATAATACCCACACAGTCGGATTCAACCTCAACCCTCTGCCACCCTCTCGAGATCGCGATGTCAAGCGCCCAATACACCGCCATTCTTTCCGCCATCTCAATCGAACTCAGACCTTGTGATTTTCTTGCACCTGTTAAGATTGACACACCAACCCCGATACCCACAGAACCATCGGCATTGACCGAAGTGTCGCAATTCAGCTTTATGTAACCGGGACTAGGAGGAGTCCATCTTGATCCAGGCACACCAGCAATCTCATAACTCACTTCACCAAGGGGTTTCAACACATTCTCACAAGCCAATTAATAACACATCCTTAGTAGCTTTGAAAAAATCCTCCACATTATGAATCTTCATCTCAAAAATACGTAAGTTCTTGGCCTTCCACACAGCCCACAACATTGCCATACATCCTTGCCTCTCCAAAATAGAGAGCTCCATAATTCTAGTAGCCCACTCGGACACCGAATTCGATTTCTTGGCATATCTAGAAATAGCAGGATACCGGTCCCAAACCCCTGATATCACTGTGGGAAGTCTATAAACATGAGAGGTATATCTAGAAATAGCAGGACACCGAATTCGATTTCTTGGCATATCTAGAAATAGCAGGATACCGGTCCCAAACCCCTGATATCACTGTGCATAAAACCAAAGCATGGAACGTGGTCTCCACCTTCCCACACAGATCACACCAAGGCTCGATACCAACCTGACGCCGAACGAGATTAGACTTAGTCGGGATAGCCTCAGAACAAACTCTCCATGCCAATTCCTTAACTTGGAGAACCATATTTGTCTTCCAAAAACGCCTCCACAGTCCCGCACTAGACGAACTCAAAACAGAGGAAGAAGCAGAAGGGAAACATTAGCAATCTGATAAGCCAACTTAATAGTGAACATACCGTTCTTTGTAAAGAACCAAAAGAGTTCATCAACACATTCACAATTAAACAACGGGATCCGTGAAATAACCTCCCGGTCAGCAGCACAAAATTTAGCTTCCAACATATCCTCTCTCCACTCCCCAACCGACCAGTCGATTAACTCAATCAACCTGAGAGACGGAGCCGCCCCCGGAGGTTTTAAAATTGGACGAAACAAAGAGGGTCTTGGAACCCATTGATCGTCTAACACTGATAACGAGCTTCCACTTCCCACATTCCAACAAATGCCTTTCCTTAACACCTCCCTGACCCAATGAACTTTTATTTTCTCTTCATTACTACCCCACCAAAAGTTGCTCATAAGTATCTCGATATCCTGACAAATCCCCTGAGACATCTTAAAACAAGACATAGTATAAGCCGAAATAGCCTGAACCACAACTTTTAATAGAATTTCCTTTCCGGCCCTACTTAAGAACAATTCCTTCCACCCTTTTAATTTTTTCCATACTCGTTCCCGGATACTAGCGAAAATGATCTTCTTTGATCTACCAACCATAGTTGGTAAACCCAAATACCTCTCATGTTTATAGACTCCCCGAACACCAAGGATAGATTGAATTTGGGATCGCCTCTCATCCATGACATTTCTACTTAAAGAAACTTCTGATTTTGCAAGATTTACTTGTTGAACTGACACCGCTCCATAATTACGGAGTATATTGACAATATCATTGCTTTGTTGACAAGAAGCCCTTGCAAAAATCACATTATCATCAGCAAAGAAGAGATGAGAGACCCGGGGAGCCGAAGGAGCAATCCTAATTCCCTGAACACTTCCATTCAACTCCGCACCTCTGGTCATATTAGATAATCCTTCCACACAAATCAGAAAAAGAAAGAGAGAAAGAGGATCACCCTGCCGCAAACCTCTTTCGGGAATAAAAGACTCTAAAGGTATTCAATCCATAAGTACCGAGAAGTAAACCGAAGAAACACACTTCATTATCAACTTAATCCATCTTTCCTCAAAGCCCAGAGAACAAAGGCAACTCTGAAGATAACCCCATTTGACTCTATCATACGCCTTTGCCATATCAAGCTTAAGAGCCATATAACCCTGTTTGCCTTCCTTGTGCTTTATATAATGAAAATTTTCAAAAGCTGCAATGACATTGTCAGTGATAATGCGTCCAGGAACAAATGCACTCTGAGAAACACTGATCACTTTATCCAGGCAGCGTTTGAGCCTATTAGCAAGCAATTTAGCGAAAATCTTGTAAATAACATTACACAAACTGATAGGACGCATATTACGCATATTAGCAGGGTTATTAACTTTTGGAATGAGCGAAGTGAAAGTATCGTTAAAATGAGGAGCAAAGGGAGCTCCCTTAAATAAATCAACAATTAGATTTGATAAATCGTTACCTACTATTTTCCAATACTTCTGAAAAAATAGCGCAGTTAAACCATCCGGACCCGGGGACTTAGTCGGGTGCATACTAAACAAGGCATCCTTAACCTCCTCCTCCGTGCATGCCATTAGAACTGCCTCATTATCAGAGTCCGAAATCCAAAGAGCCGAGGAGACAGAGCCACCTCATTCTGACGTGAAAATCTTCTTAAAATAATCAACCGCCACTTTAGATTTTGCATTAGTTGAACTCCAAGCAAGACCATTTTCATCAACCAACCGAGAAATTCGGTTCCGCTTCCTTCTCCCGTTAGATTTCTGATGAAAATAAGCCGTGTTACGATCACCGCAACGCTATTCATTGGCTTTAGCTCGTTGAAACCACATCACCTCTTCCTTATACATGAGATCCATCTCCTTGTCCTCAAGCATCTTTCTTTGCTTTACCGTCTCACCAGTCACCACTCACCCCTTTCTCATGTATACATCGAAGATCCTGCCTTACTGCCCGCAGCTCCTTGCCAATATGTTCGAACACTTTCTGACTCCACTCAGCCAGATCCTACAACATCGATCGGTTTTTCCTTCAATACCAACAATAGCCTCTCGAGAACCCGAATTCTTCCAAGCATTTCAACAACCGATGAATATCCATCATCCACTGTCCACATCGCTTCAAATCTGAAAGGTCTCCACACAAAAGAACGTATGCCTCCGTCAATAGCCCTAGACGTCTTGACACTGATAGGAAGATGATCCGACATAAGCTTTGGTAAATGATAGATTCGAAACATGGAGTTGTTAATCTCAATTGATGTTCTAGGTTTTGATCTCACAATTGTAAAAACATTTAAACTCTTGACGTGGACGTCAAAAGTTTAAGTTGAGGAGATTGTAACATCCCGGAAAATTGTCATGATGTATCGTTTGAATAGGGATTTGTGATTGACTTATAAGGATGATTCTTTTTCAGTGGTAGTGTGAGGACAAATAACTTTGTTGTTAAACGTGCTCGTGCGGGAGCAATTTCGGGATGGGTGACCTCCTGGGAAGTTTATGTGCGTGCATGGTTGACATAGGGACAATGTCTCTGAGACCTCGGGTCTTACAACCCGACCCATTGACACCCCTAATCAAGAGTATCTCCACTTATTTAAATAAATATTTTTAAAAAAAATCCAAACTTATAATTATGATTGAACCTATCATCTTCTTTAGCAAATCTTCCCATAATCGATCCTATCATAATCAAATCACAGTTATAATGTATAAACATCTTATATTTTTAACGCGATTTCTAGACGTACCAGCGAAAAACGCTAAACGTAACCTAAACTACACACTTCGCGTGCGTAGTTTCGGTTTTCGCTATGGATTCCAACTACGCGTTTGGCGTGCGTAGTTGGAGCCGAGAGGGAGCCGAACGAGCCGATAAATTACGTCATTGGGAAGCGTAATCGGAATTATTTCAAAATAAAAAAGAAAAATAAACTACTACTAAGCTCGCCAATAGCGTAGTAGTAGAGGTATAAATAAATAAAAACTACCAGTACTACGCTTATGGTAAGCGTAGTAGTAGTTGCTTTACAAAAAAATGTTGCTACTGCGCTTACCATACGCGTAGTGGTAGAGTAAAAGACTTGAACTACGCTCCCATGCCCTAATCGCGTAGTCTTCTTCTCTCTCTCAACCTTCCGTCCGATTTCCGTTTCTCCATTCCCAATTTCCTTCGTTTCTCCGGTCCCGATTCCGATTTCCTTGACCGTCGGTTTCAGTTTCTCCGATCCCGATTCGGATTTGGCTTCACCTCGGTCGTTCAAATCTGCCGTCCCGATTTCTCCAGTCTTGAGTCGCTTCACCTCGGTCGTTCAGTCGGCTTCACCTCGTTTCTCCAGTCCCGATTCCGGCTGCACCTCAGTCAATTCGGCCTCTGTTTGTCGATCCTTTGTTTGTAGATTCTTGTTCTCTGATTTGTCTATTGTATGTTTGTCTATTCTATGTTCTCTGATTTACTCTGTTTGTCTGCAGCGGTTTGGACTCGAGTTTTGGACTCCAACATCGTTTTGGACCCGGATCCGGAAAATTGAGCAATGACGGGTGAAAAACGAAAGGTGAGTCTCTAGAAACTGAAATAACCTTGATTGAGTCTAAAATTCAGAATTTTGATTGAATAAAGTTTTGATAGAATGGAGTTTTGAGTGATGGCCGATTGAATGGAATCGAGCAATGGTTGAATTTTGATTGAATGGAATCGAGCGATGGGCGATTGAATGTAAACTGAAATAGAAAGCCTGAATTTTGAGTGAATTGAATTGAATGGAAATAAAAATGGATACTCGGAATTTTGTTTCCATTAAAATTGAATTAGCCATGATAGTTTGATGTTGTTGTTAGTCATGATAGTTTGATGTTTTTGTTAGTTTGAAGCGACTTATTGAATTTTGTTATTGTTGCCTATTGTGGTTCATGTTTAATTTCTTATTCTTGTTGTTTGTTTGAATTGATAAATGAATTGTTGTTACCATTGAAACACGCATCTTGTTTTACTTAGATTGATAGGAACATCTCTAGTAGACTTGTGACTGCACCGGGGCGTGATAGAGCGGTTCGTCTCCGCTCAATGGCCCCTATGTCAACGTTAGGGGCTAATGTTGACCAGTCAGGGGCACATATCAGTGAGTTGATTGATGCGCCTCATGAGCATGATGATGTCCTCGGAGATCCAGTTGTACAAGATGAGGATGATTTGGAGGATGACGTTCAGGAGGACATTAGGGTAGAGGAGGAGGTCCTCACAGATCCAATTGTCCGAGTAGAGGAGGTTGCAGAGGATGAGGTCGAGGACTATACGGTTGATGAGGCCCTAGAGGAGGATGAGTACTTAGGTGATAGAGGTACTTTAGAGGAGGAGGTCGAGGTCCCAGGTGATGGGGACATTTTAGTTGAGGAGGTCCAGGAGTCCCGCCCTTCCATTGTTGACACCCTAAAGTACTATGACACGCATGTGGCCAGCGATATATGGGAGGGTATTGAGAGGGGAGTCCTACGTGTTCATCGACATCTCCCGTTAGTTGCTCAGTGGGCCGAGGTTGTTAGACTATAGCCGGATGAGCCAGGGACTTGGTTATGGTTTGCTCGTCGTAGTGGTCTCGTCGGCTTGCACAGGTTCGACTACAGGAGTCCGACGCTCGTTTGATATCTGCATTTGTGGAGCGTTGGTACCCGGAGACCAACAACTTTCACTTTCCTTGGGGTGAGATCACGATCACGCTTCACGATGTCGTGAAGATATTAGGATTGCAGATAGACGGGGATATGCTCACTAGTACCTCGAGCCGTGACACTTTGATAGCTTTGTTTGAGGATATGTTTGATATGACCGGTACTGATGTTAGGAAGCAGATCAAGGAGGAAGGGATCAGGCTTAGCTTGCTAGATGAGAGGATTACACGTATGAGACGTGATGACCTTTATCCAGAGCGCGTCGCTAGTGGATATCTACTTATACTGATATGTTCGACCTTATTTTTGGACAAGACTACAAACCAGGTGAAGCATTATTTGTTAGATGTCGTGCGGGATCACGAGAGGACAGGGGCGTTATCTTGGGGTTTGGCGGTATTAGCTGATCTTTATAGAAAATTAGGGAAGGCCTCTCGTGGCAGTTGTGCACAGTTGGATGGATGCACTCTCCTACTTCAGGTATATTTAGCCTTTGTCTTTGTTTATATCTATTAGAATATCTTATAATTATTTCATTACATCTTAATGGTTTGTGAGTGTAGATTTGGATAGGGAACTATTTTCCGGCTTTGCGAGGTGCTGCGCACCCGGATTCCGATATAAATGGATCATCTGTGTTTGCATTACGGGCAGGTCCGAGGCCTCATGGCTTGCAGTCTGATGAGAGTACCCGATGGTATAGGGTTCAGTTGGATCTGTGTAGAGTAGAGGATGTAAGTTTTTTTTTTAATGATTTTTCACTAAAATTTTTTTGGGTTGTAGTTTTTTTTACATACTGACATTTGCTTTTATTTTCTTTAGGTTGTATTCACCCCATTTGGATCGATCGATTTCACCCGGTCCCACCTTATTTGCCTCCAAAATCTATGTATCTCTTGCAACGTAATCGGCTTACCAGCTTGAATGGCATTTACAAACTCGTGCACACAAGGAATTCCATAAGTGTATCTCCAATACCAATCGTGACATTCGGAATCGTATTGCCCCTCCAATGCTTTTTTGTAATTCTCAATGAGGTATTCAAATGCATGTGTTGGAAATCTTGTACAAGACCATGACAAACATAGGATTATCTTCTACCTCTAAAATGTGAAAGTCACGTGTCTTCTTCAAAGAAATCATGATTTTTTGATTTTGATCATCAAGCATCAAGTCAATGTTTTGAACAACATTGTCAAATCCACCTTGTGATGACATCAAAGTATTCTTTAACAATGCGTGTGCACTCTCAACCCTACAACAAATATAATACACGATAAAAGTTTTAATAATAAAAATAAGAAATATAAGTCACGAGAGAATTTTACTTACCTATTTGTGGACCTTGTTCCAAAGTGATGATATATATCCGTCCATGCTCGAACAAGACATTCCTTGAACATTATCAACCAAGTATTCTCAAGATAAGTCATTAGGTTCCACTTATCACCCCATTTCACTTTCATCTTATGAAGTCTCTCCTCATAAGTTGTGACAGAGTGTGAAGAGAACAATCCCATGCAATCTTGTTTGAATTTATTTTGTTGTGCAACTGTACGTGTCTTGTACCATCCATTTTCTTCAATGTTTCGTATCAAGTGAACGTTGCAAATTATATGTTTCGCATTGGGGAAGACCTTTCCGATGGCGTTGATAAGGGCAAGTTCCCGGTCCGTCGTAATCACGTCTGGTAGCCGATTCCCGCATATTATCTTAACACGCTCCAATGCCCACTCATAGTGATCCGTAGTTTCCCTCGACATGAATACAAATGCGATGGCAAAGGTCTTTTCCGTGCTAGTGAATCCGACCACCTCCAATAACGGCATTTCGTACCTAATATCATATAAAAATATGAATCAAAAATTGAAAAATAAATTACACACATTAACATTAAAGGAAGTGGAATTAGATACTAACCGGTTTGTCTTGTACGTTGTGTCCATCACGAGGACATACGGAAACATGCTCAACCAATGTCTTGACATATGGTGACTCAAGATAAGATCACCAATGATGTTTGTCCCGGGAAGAGCCCTATAATCCGTATAATAATTGCGCTCACCCAAAAAATGTAACGCTTGTTGTGTTATCGTCCGCCCGCTTCGATCTTCGACCTTCAATTTATATCGAGCGTTGTAGATTTGTTGTGTAGATGTGACATTTGATGGATATTCCTTTCGAAGCATATCCAAAATTTTCACCGGTTTAACGCCGGAAGCGGAAAAAGTTCTCACCTTTTGCATTTGTTCGCTCGTAAGCCGACCCGAAAATGAATGGCCTTCTAGTGATGGTAGAATATCGTGGTTGTGACTACCATGAACCACGGTAATCTTTCACCTAGTCAGTACCACTCAATTGCTCCGTTGTACTTCATCCCCCACTATCTTAAATTTACAATCCCTTTTCTTCGACTTTGATCTACGCCTATTCGACGGATCAATATCATCCATCTTCACACTCTTTCGCCTCCCAAATTTCTCACACACCAATACAACCTTCTCATATTGATGATCGCTCGACTTGTATGATTTTAATATGATCATCACCATATAATGTTTTCTACCTTCCTCACGAACCCAATTAACTAGAGAATCTTTATCTGGAAAAAATTGTTCGACTCCAAACACATCCGAATAATCTAGTTCCTCTATTTCGGGTTGATTTTCCATTGCAATAATAAGCTACAATATATATTAAAAACTTGTAAATACTCTATATCTCGCATGTTAACCTACAATTTATTTATTAAAAACTTGTAAATTCTAAAAATCTATAAATACGACATTACATACCTCATTAGGGGGTTGCAATTCATCGTCGGAAGAAACACCGCCGGCTTCATTGGATGACATTTTTTCTCCTCCTCCTCTTAATTTTGTAGAATTTGAGACAATTCATCTACAAAACGATAATAATCGTATATATATAGGAAAAACAATTTGCTACCGTTACAAATATGACCGTTTTTTAACGGTCATATTATATTTAACTACGCAGATGGCAAGCGTAGCCGTAGAGATTTTGAAAATATGACCGTTAGGACTACTACGCTAATGGATAGCGTAGTAGTAGTAGTAGTTTTTTTTTTTTAATAAGCAACTACTACTACGCTCCCCAGAAGTGTAGTAGTAGTTTTTTTTTTTTAAAACAACTACTACTACGCTCTCCAGATGAGTAGTAGTAGTAGCTTTTTTTTATAAAAAAAAAAAAACTCTACTACTACGCATATGGCCTGCGTAGTAGTAGTGTTTTTTTTTTAAACTCTACTACTACGCTTGCCATATGCGTAGTAGTAGGAGTGTTTTTTTTTAAACTTTACAACGCTCCTGGCACGCGTAGTAGTAGTTTATCGGCTCGTTCGGCTTCCTCTCGGCTCCAACTACGCTCGCCAAACGCGTAGTAGGCGTCCGTATTGAAAAACCAAAACTACGTACGCGAAGTGCGTAATTAAGGTGATGTTTAGCGTTTTCCGACGGTACGTCTATTATCCTCCATTTTGGGGTAATTCACAACTCTATTTATATTTAAAAGTATACTTAATTTACTAATCGAGAATATAGGCCAGGTTCATTATCCACATTATAACCATTTTGTTGATCCGGTTAACAAAAAAATAGTAAAATAACATATATAAATAAGCAAATGAAATACGTTGTGTATTAGACCGTTAGAAAAAGCATTCAGTAATTATCACTTGGTCGGATTAATTTATAATTGTGTACCTGATTGGTATATATGCAACACTGAATTTATAACTAAGTAATTAGATAATATAAATTTTCTTAAATATGTACAATATAAATAGCTTTATAATAATACTTAATAGTTTTGTGTATGTAACTAATCTTAACTAATAATACTTAAATTTTCTTAAATATGTACAATATAAATAGCTTTATAATAATACTTAAATATGTACATTAAAATATAAATCTTATAAAAAGATAGTTAAAAAAACCTGTGTAAGGCACGACAATACACTAATAACTAATCGTTCATAGAATTTATAAAATTAAAAATTTGATGGCTAAAAATAATTTTAAAAATTAAATAAATACCAATATAAAATTTTAAAATAACAAATTATTTCAAATTCGGGTGGATTTTTTTTTAAAATCTTGCTAGTTAAATTTTTTTACCAAAGTTGATCCGCTTATTAAGATATTGTTAGTTTAATCCTACAGAATTTGTGAATGCAGTCTATTTTAGTATATAAATATATAAATTATGTACATCTTCATATGTATAGAGAAACAAAAAAATCTGTAAATTATTATTATACTTTTTCTATACTCTAATAACCCACTATTAAATTCCAGTATCAAGATAATATAATATTCGAGTTTTATTTTTTAGATATATTTATATGTGTGATATTATGATATAAGATATATATATAATTGATACCTTTGTTTAGTGATAGGAATTGTGATACGTTGATAGTTAACTTCCTTGGTATACCAAATTATTTATAAAAGTGATGTCTTGATATATAAGAGTTACATATATTTATTACTATAATTATGTTAGGTAGTATTTGTATATTTACTGTGATGTGCTATACTGTAGTAGACAATACATTCATAAACCAATCAATAAAAAGATTTTATTAAAAAATTTGCGTAAAATTTTATTAAAAGATTTGCCTAAGATTCATGCTAAACTGTAACCTATATGTTCTCCTATGCCTAACAAACTAACAAAGCAATTTCTCCGCATAACAAACAAAGCAGCTACCGGATCAAAACGGCGACCATTGATTTAGATCTGTAAGCTTACTCGAAAGCCCACTCATTTTCCTTCCTAATGGCCGCTTCCTCCTCGGGAGTGAAATTGTTCTCGATGTTGAAAGTCTTCCTTATATCCTCAACGGACATATCCTTAATCAAGTACGATACACTCTGACAGATCAAATCCAGAAGCTCCTTGATATCCAAATAGTTCGCAGCCTAAAAGATTTAATTTTTAATTCAATTGAAATAGATCAAAACAGTTAATTCAATTGAAATAGATCAAAACAGAGATAAAATTACCAGTAATATTTCGTAGATATCGCTCTGGTCGAGCTTCGTAAACTTAGAATCGAAGGCCTTGAGATCTTCATCGGACGGCGTGGGACTCTCAGCGTGCTTCTTGCAGTACTCGAACACCTTACTGAGCGTTTTTCCATCGACGTTGGGGAGAGTGAATGTGTTCTCGTCGACGACGTCTTCAATCATGTGTCTGACTGTCCGCGATTGCGATGCCACAATTTCGTCTACTTCGAAGAATTCATTGTCGTTGCTCACTAGAGTAATCTTCCTTGAAGATGAAGCCGCCATGAATTTTTCGCAACTCGAGGAAGAGAAAAACTATATTGGCGTAAAGAGTTTCGAGAAGAAAGAGATGGAGAAGAAAGGGATGGGCTGAAATCAATTTATATTGTTTTTTTAACCTATAATAAGTAGGTTTATCTTTTTGAAAAAATAAAGATATAGAAAATATCTGTATACGGTGAAAGAAATCTCTCTCTATAAAAATTGTAATTTTGTGGACATTTTATACTCGTTTTATTTTAACTATTTAAATATATCTAACAAATTTTATTTTATTAGATTTTAATAAATCTAAGGGAGTTTAATTTTAAAAAATTATTATTATATTCACATATAAATTATTGTACATACATATTATATTCATAAGTATTAATATTGTTTTTAAATAAAAAATTTATTTGAAAATATTATCATATGGTAATTTTATAATTGAATAATAATCATTAACTCATGCTTATTTAATTTTAAATAAATATTAGTAATGCTTATTTTAATATTATTAAGGATAATATTATATATCTTAGTATTATAACTTATAATCCTAGTGAAAATACGGGAAAAAATAATTGACGTGAAATTGTTCCAAAAATAAAATTCATTATTTCAGAATTACACATGAAAAATCATATTTTATTAAAAAACTTATAATTCAAAATGACAATTCAAAACATTCATCTACTATCTATCTATCTATATAGCAGCCTGTGAACTAACACGTGGCGAAGTCTGGTGAATCCACCTCATTAAATTTACACGTGGCACAATTTGGTGAATCCACGTCGCAAAATTTACACGTGTCAAATTTTTGTTAATTCAGGTCCCATCATGTTAAAACAAATTATTTAAAATATTTTATTTATGAATTTATTTTAAATAATTTACTAACTATTTTTGTTAGTTCCGCATATTATTAATTGACCTTTAATTAATTATAATTGAAAAATCAAAATCGTTAAGATTTGCAAATTAATTTTATAAATTTTAATATTTTTTTAACTTATAACTTTAATTTTCAATTGAACATTATATTTCTAAAACTTATAAATTTCTTTGTTTTATTTAAAAGATTTTAATATTTTATTTATTTATATTTTTTAACATTTTTCTGAAACTTAAAAATTTTATTTTTTTTTCTAAAATTTGTTTTCTTTAAAGGATTAAAAAAAATTCTTCATTTAAAAAAAAATAAAATATAAGAATAAAAAAACCTTTTTTGGAATAAGTTTTTTACATATAAAAAAATCGATTTCAATAATTTTTTTTGGAAAAAATTCAGATATTTTTAAATAATTATTTTATAAAAACTCATAAATTTTATATTATAAATATATGGAAAATAAATTGAAAAATTTTTCCCAAAAAATTATTTTTTTTAAACAATATCGACTTTTTTAAAAATAAAGAAAATAATTTTAATAATTTTTTTCTCATTTACACAAAAGTATTTAAAAAAACAGAACAAAAAAATTCCCGGAAAAAAATCAACAAAGTTGTAATTTTTTTATAAAAATTAAAATATATTGACTTTTAACATATTAATTTATTTTTTAAAAAAAATCCACATTACACTCATAACACTAAATTTTTTAATAACATGTAAAAAAAAAAAATTCAAATTAAAACTGGAGTTAGATTTTTTTTTTCCGGAAAAATAAGTTCTATTATTTTTTTTAGAAATACGTTGATAGCATGTATCACTTTCAATAATTTTTAAAGTTGGTATTATTGAGTAATTGATAGTTGTTATTAATTTGAGTTTTTTTCTTTTTTAAAAAATATTTTTAGTAATATTTTTATTTTAATAACTTGCATATGCTATTAATCTTATTAACTGTTAGGCAATTCACTATTTAAATTTAACTATTTGATATTATAATTTTTAACTTAGACATACTTCTTATATTAAGTAAATTCTCTTTCATTTAAATTTTAATATATTATTATTTAATATTATTAACTGAAATTTTATGATTTGTTTTATCCTTCTTTTTTTTTGTTAGTATATGTTTTACATATGACTTCTTATCTATCTTATATATTAAAAACAACCCATGAACTGATACTTGACACAGTTTCATACGGTCACCTCATTAATTTTACATTGTCATCTATTCGTTAATCCATATCACGTACCCTAACATTTAATTTAATAAACTCTAATTCTGTATGAGATTAATACCAACTTTGGCATTCGAGTATCTCAAAAGATATCGTCCCGAAATCCTCTTTCCCGATTGTTATTGCAGGATTTGGATTCTTGCTTCATTTCCATTCATAATGTAAAAATTACAGCCTTACAACAAGTATCACATAACAATTAAGACAATTCTCAACATAATGACATATCAAACATTTTTTATGACACGCAATTATCTTCTAACCCGTGCAGGGCACGAGTATTAAAACTAGTATAATACTAAAGCAGAAGTGAACATTGCCACTTGTCACCCTAACGTTGCGCCACATCAGATTACGCCAAGTGTCGTCTTTAAATCGCACCACATTGAATTTTGCCACATGTCGCATTTACATTATGCCACCTAATTTACATGATTTTTCAAAAATTATTTTATCTCTCTTATTTAAGATAAAAAATAAAGACATAATCTAAATAGGGAAATTATATAATTTTTTAATATATGGTTTCATTTTGTATATTGACTTTCTATAATTGTATAATTATAGGAGAAATTTTAGATTATTATTCATAATTTCTTATCCAAAAACCATCATATTTTTTTTCCATATTTATATGTTATTTTTATGTTATTATTTTCTACCTAACTAAGTTTACCCATTTACCCATATCCTCTATTTAGGAGTTAAAATATTATATTACATATTAATAATTTACTATCTTAACCTATTTTAAGTACCAATTATATTTGTTTGGTGATAATATATTAATTATATCTTTATTTTATATTTAGATATATTTTTAAAAATTAAATTATTTGTCTTTAATATGTAAAATTTATATATGACAGATTCTATACTATTATTAGATTATATAACAAGTGTTATCACACAAAAATATTTAACTTACTTAATAACATAAATATAAGTCAGTTGATATTATTGAAAGATTATAATTTTATTTAAAGTTATTATATATTATTTTTATTATGACATTGACTCTTTATTACATCTACTATTATAATCTACTATATAATACAGTTTAAAACTAATATATAATAAATGAGTAAGCTTATTAAATATATAACTAAATCTACACCGTGATAAATCAATATATAATTGATATTCTTTCATTCTTAAAATATCAACATTTTGAATGATGTTTCCAATTATACATTTTCCTATTTTATATAGAATCTTATTATAATTATATAATATGGTGATTGATTGAAGTTTAAATGCATTTACCCCGATTATGTATATAACAATGATTCCTTAATTATAATTGTAATCAAATTTATGTAAATTAATAAACTAAAAAGTTTGACTTATATAATCTTGATATTTGATAGACATACAAATAACACATATTTCCTAATTAGAATCGTATATTATCCATTCACTATCGATAAGGTGATAAAATATACACTAAATCATCCATATATATATTTTGGTATCTACTTATTATATGATATAGAATATATTTTAGTCTTTATATTAAAATCTCGATCTATATATATATGGATGATTACGTGCTTACAAGAATTTAATTTAATTTCATTGTGCAATATTTTAGTTATATGAACATACTTTAATTTTCAGTCATCCTTTCAATATCTTGCATAGTTGTAAATATATATTTTTTTCTTTATATTTTTCATCCTTGATTTTATTGTATCGATATTCTTTCAGCACCGACAACTTTGTATGTACGTCGTGACCGGTGTTGAGTTTTATCCCATGGGCATATTATTATTGTAGTTGGAGGAATGGAGGTTATTCCGACAGAGAAGAATTCATTGATTTCGATTGGTAAGAATTTATTTTTGTAGAGTAGCCGAGGGAGAAAAGAGTGCGCTACTTGCTCCATCGGAAACTATCCTTAAAATAATTATTCTTTGTATTTATTTTTTTAATTTAAAAAATTCAATATATTGGCCAAATTGTTTTGACTTGGTACTAATTTTTAATCTAAACTCTCAATTTTAATATATATTTATTTTTTAATTTAAATTAGAGGTATCATTTTATAATAATTATTCTTTATTTATATTATTTACAAAGCTAAATTATTTAGTTGATTATTTTACAAATCCCGTACAAGGTACGGGTACTAAGCTAGTTATAACTATTCTTCGTAGAACACTACGCCAAAAGGTTTAAGGAGATTTGGACTGATTCAAATATCGTCAGACTCAAGCGGAAATCAAAAACTGATACCCGAAAACTAAAAATTTAAACCAAACAAGTCCTAACAGATTTGAAGCTATTTCGAGTTGAAAGAAAAATGACTTCTCAGTTCTCACATATGAACATGACCATTATGAACTACAATGTACATTGAAAAGCACAGCACCTTTCTCATTACAGTCATTGTTACTCCAGCCAAAGAAAATGGCGTTTTCTCCCTATACACTTCACTTCCATGAACACAAGAAACAAAAACAGAAGAAAGAAACATACACAAAATGATCACAGTTTCACAACACTTGTACTGATTTTTTATGGCAGTTTTGTTATCTCCTTAGTTTTTATAGGAACTCCTTTGTACATGTTCACTTTGTCCTTTAATGCATCAACTCTTGGACGAGCAACTTCATTGTTTGGATCGAAAAGCAACACCTCCTCGAAAGCTTTCAGAGCGGATTTGAGTTCTTTCTTCTTCTCAAACGCGTCACCAAGATTGTTCCACGCAGTTACGTAGCCTGGTTGGATCTTTACAGCCGTCTCAAACTGCGTTATCCCCTTTTCGAGTTTTCCATCCCGCACATAACTCACACCCAATGCATTATAAACCTATTTATGTAGAAAACATGAACAACAGCCACAAGTAATAGTTGCTTGGAAGTATTTTAGATTTTATATCTTTGTGTGTGGCTAACCTGGGCAAGATCCTGTTCGTCGCCGTCCCATCTGTCAATTGCTTGGAGGAGGTACTTGGTTGCAGCCGGGTAGTATTTTCGCCTTAACATAACTGCTCCGAGTTCAAAAAGTTCAGTTGCATTTGCATCACCACTCCTCACTTGCTCCTGAAATTTCATGGACAGAGTATAACTTAAGTATTGTCGGGATGTCTGCATTATAAAGCAATTATGCAGTACCGGGTCTCAAAACTAAGGGTCCGTTTGGAATCGCTAAGAACCATTCCCGAAAATGGAAAGATTCTGAATCAATCATAAATCATGTTCGTTTAGTGACTAAAAAGGAATGTTGAAAGTAATCTAACCATCTACATTTCATTTTCTCCCCCTTAACCATTTCTATTTCACCACTCCAACCAAACGGACACTAAGCAGTATTTGGTGTAATATGCAATATGAGATAACTTGATTCATTAAGGTGTGTCATACGAAAGCTTCTTTACAAGATAGATTTCTGATTTGTTCCTTAAAGAACCAGAATCAGAGAGTATAGATAAGATAGAAAGGTAGATGAGGAAGTAATACCTGCAACTCTTTTGCAGAAAGGTCAAGTTCTCGTCGAAGAAGTACTTGACGAATCACAAAGAAGCTTCCAGCCCCAAGCAATGCTAATAGCAGAAGCAGATAAGATAACTGAATTCCCAGTTCAAATATAGCTCCTACTTCATAAACTGCATTCACTTTCAAATTCGTGCTCGAGTATGCTACTTGTGAAGAAGTCAGCCATAGTAACACTCCAAATGACAGACCAGGCATCCATTTCAACACTCGTTTTGAATTTTCAGCTCCCCTAATAAGTATGGTGGTGTTTGAGAAGTCTGCAGTAAATACCATGAAATAATGAAAATATTTTGTCAATCTTTAGGTAAGTGAATTTACAGATTCATCAGCAGTCAGGTGGCAGTTGATGGTTGCTTTATAGTGACCAAAAACTTGCAGAACTAGCATATTGCTGATATGACTTCCACATATACATATTATTGGTAACGTAGAAGACATCTTTCTTTTGTGTCATGAGATAACTTTCCTTTACTTACGGTTTTTTCCCCCTATTTCTTTCTCTATACATCCAATTTGTAATAAGAGGACAATGTATTTACCATCATCGTCATCATCATTGATATGAATGTTTCTGCCACCATTGCCCTTCCAAATTTCTGCCTTCACCAAACAACATAAGTAAAGATCAGTGACATCATGATGCGTCGTAAGAAGTATCAAGCCAGGAATCAGAGGTTGCTGAATCAAGAAAAACAAACATGACTTTGCAGAATAATAAATTTCAAAAATCCTATAGCCAATCTATCTATATATCCATTGTCCAACAGTATACTTGCATAATTGCACTGCATAAGAAAAATCGTTCTTCCATGATCCTCATTCCTCCAATTCAACACCAACAGTTCAATTTCCAAACATGAGAAAGTTGCTGCAAATCAAGTCAGAAAGCTTTTGATTCTGACAAAAAACACAAACCTTTGTTTAAACCTCAATTTTCCCACCTAGGATAATCCACCACAAAGGTATGTAATTATAACCAGAGAAATCAAAAGGGCAAACAATAAATCAACCAAATAAATATAAATCAAGAAGAAACTTACATTGCACTGAAATCTGAGCAAAGGGGCAGCAGAAGAGCTGAAACTTCTAGGGTTACTCGTCCCAACAGAAAGGAACTTGGTGAATTTTATATTTGGAGGTGAGAAGAAGGAAGAAGAAGTTGAGAGGGAGAGGAAGAAGCTTGTTCTAGTTGGCGATGATATCTTTGGAAGAATTGATGAAGAAATTACATCTCCCAGTGGCCGTGAGAGTGAAATCATCGTTGCTTCTTTCTGATTATCTTCGCCACTGCTTCTTCTTCCTTTGCAGATAGGTGATTTCTCGGGGTCTATCCTCAAATCTCTTATTTTACCTTTTTACCCTTGACGACCATCAAATTAGAGTTCGTTGCTTACTTGCTTTGGCCTTGTTGGCCTTTGGGTCTATTTTATTTTGGAGGTTCTTTGTATATATAATATTTGTTTTATAGAGTAATTGTTTTTATTATTTATAATGTAATGTCGTTTATATTTATAACATTAATCATTTGATTTTGATAAATGCTATGTATATAATATATTGTACTTTGTGTGCGAAAAAAATCAACAACTATAAAAAAAAAAAGAGAATAAATTTATTGTGATTCACCAAATTAACTACATTCACTCTACAAGGATTTTATTTAAATAGTTTGGATTGTATAAAAACGGAAATCGAACAACAGAAAGAATGATATAATATAAAGTTGACACATAAATAGACTCGAACAATAACGATCCAAATACCAATAACTTGTGCCGAATCCAAGGACAACTCGACCCCTAGATCCATGATAAGAGGAAATTTGTTCTCCTAGTTCCCTAACTAACTTTGTGTGGTTTGACAATAAAATCATATCAACAATATTATAAATACACATTTGGTATCTAAAATTAATCCTAAGATAACAAAAATAAAAACCCCAAAGGATTAGAGGGATGAGAGGAATTCCGATCCAACATAACATGAATATTGGACTGCAAAGTGGGCTTGCCCGTTTGGTGGCCCATTGCAGGGCAAGCCCTTAACTCTTTGTGTGTTTCTTTTTGTGGCCTTTGCATTCTTCGCTTATACAAATGGTGTACAAAACCTTACCTAATTTATGTAATTTGAGTTGTTTTGATCTATTATTTTATAATATATCCAAAATAATAGAGCTTAAAACATAACTTAAAGTTAAGAAGTAAAAAAAAAATCAAATAAAACTTTTGATACAGAGAAAAGACCTTTGTAGAATGAAAATAATGAAAAGAAGAAAAAACATCACCTCATACTTAGAATAAGCCATGAGTTAAATATATATCTATTGATGATAAATAAAAATTTATGATGAAAGATTGATACTACATTAATCTTAAGCTAAATTTTTTCATGATAAAACTAAAAATCTCATCAGAATAAATATTAACCAAACAAATACGATTTATTCAAAATTTAATTCAAAAAATTATTAATCTTATCTTTATTTTAAACCAAAGCTCACAATATGATGTAGATCCCTATGTTTATGTTTTGAGATTTAGTGATCAAGTATTTAAGTTAATTTTATCCCTATAAGTAGTGACATTAACAAATTTGTTATATTACAATTTTAAATAAATCTAATTTATTTATAAAATCCATAGGCTTGTTTTTAAATAAATAGATTTTGTGACGTTAACACACCATGAGATTGTCTTAAAAGAGGAAAAGAAAGGGGGAGATACGCGTGGTATAGCCGATCGAGGAGATGACGACACGTGTAAGAAATTTTGACGATAGACTTACACATGTCTTAGGAGAACTCATACAAAAGGTAAATGATAATTTTGTCCTCAAATGTAATACGTTTCGTTTGACCAACTCTTATAATATATAAAAGATATTATAACATATACGGCTAACACGGCAATGCAAACTATATAATACCTTAAAAACAAAATTGGTGAATAACTATTAATCTATGTTAAAAAATAATCATTTCACTTGAGATTTATCGCATCCGAGAACACATACATGTTAGAGTGAAGTCCCGAACATATGAGTTCCATGAAATCCGTTCTAAAAACTAATTTACATCATTCATATTTATATATCAGGTTCGTTATACATAATGTAGGTGTTAGATGATTCCGAAAAAGTATGATAGACGAACCCTGAATGGCTGAATTCCATCGACAATCAAGTCCATCGTAGAAGACTAAAAATCTACTTGGGGAATGTTGTCCCTACATGGATGATAATGTAAGTATGTATGAAAGAAGAAAAGAAGGGTCTTTGTCGGTACTTCACATGCAGACCTCCCAAGTTGATGTTGCAGCACATGCACTTTGTCTACTGCTCAGTGAACCTCCTTCTAACCAAATATTGTACAACTGTCTTCATGTTCCTTTATTATTTCTTTTTTTATTTTATTTGTCTCCAACTCTTTGCTTTTAATCTCCCAAACAGTTGCCGCAAATTTGGAGAATCCATTTTTGCCTTATCTGTCTCCCCCCCCCCCCCCCCCCCCCCCCCCCTTTGGCTCACCATTTGCCATTAAAGCTTTTATAGCTTTACCCTACTTGGATAATATTGTCAACTCCGCATTTAGTATCTGATTCTTAAATCCAGAGCTACGATACTACTATGCTAATTTCGCAATCCTTTTTATACATTTTGGAGATACGGACCCATTTTTCGAACTAGCGGGAATATTTTAAGCCTAATATATAAGGTTGGATGTTAAAGATAGTACGTGACTTTGAAATTCGATAAATGAAGGCATTTAAGTTAGGCGAACCCACCCAAACGATTTTACACCAAACTAAAAAATGAGGCGAAAATGAAGAGAGAAAGAGGTGGGTTACGTTGCAAAGTATTGCACAGATTCAATTGCTCAAAAATCTCTCTACATTAATTACTTAGCTACAAATGAAGTAACCATAAGAGCAAAAGAGACACAGACTTTGATTGATCATTGATCAAACAGCTAGTTGTTGGTGTTGGTGAGAAGGTGAAGAGGTATCATCTTGATCAACAGAAGTGAAATTGCAATGTTGGTGAAGTACTCTTACTGATTTAGGCATGTTCATCATCATCAATGAAGAAGACGAAGAATCAGCAGGAAGTAAAGTAGGAGGAATCGGAGTCGATTCGATCAACAACATCTCCCTTTGTAGGTAAGAACAATAGGTGTAGAATGTGTTTGGGGTCACATTCAAGTTGAATCCCAGTCCGAATAAGAAGTCTACTTCTAGGAAATTTATCTCTTTGATGCTTATTCCTCCTATTTTTGCATAGTATGCATTGTTGTAGTATCTGCAAATCAAATACACATAACATAAATATCCTAAATTTGTATCACAACCTCAATATTTGATACTCTCCATGCAAAAATTCATCGAATATTCTATTGTATTTGGGTAGCAAATTTAAGCTTCATCTTTATTAACAAATACTTTAGAACATATAAATGCAAATAAAATGAGAAGGTGATATCTAACATTTCATTTTGATGACAAAACAAACACATCTCACATAAGAATTCGATGACAATCTGTTTTATGGATTGTCTTATGACAATACAAACTGCACATAAGTTCAAATTAGATGAAATTAAAATCTTAAAAGGTTGATGTATTGGAACGATTTTATTTTGAGCTTATCTTTAAGATTTTTTTTTATAATTATCTTTGTAGGGTTGTCTTTTGTTGTGTTTTGATTTTTTGAGAGGGCAAGGGAAGGGAAGAGGAATAAATGTAGGAAAGATAGCTGGTGCATAGCTGGATGTGTGTTTAAGGCCCACCACATGTTCTTTGAGAAAGCTAAAGGAGTGAAAAAAAAGTGATTTGTAAATTACCAACAAATCTGAAAGGATTTATAGTATTGTTTTAAAAGTATATTTAAATATGGTTGTAACTGTTAAAAATATTTGGACACAAATTTCTTTCTTTTTTACTTTATACTATATTTATATAAATTCATACGGTTTAATGTATACATTCATCTGGATTCCAAAGAAAAGAATCTAAAGAAGGATAAAGATATTCTAGGAGCTAAAAAAGGCTAGATGGAAATTGTTCACATTAGAATTTAGAAGATATACTCTATACATCCATTATTGCCTTAAATATCAATATTTACTGCCGATATCTCAACCTTTATTATCTCAACAAAATTTCAAGATTATCCTGAAAATGATAAACAAAAGCATAAGGCATAAATTATTAATCTTGATCAAAATTTGAAGTTACTAACAACCATGGAAAGCTTACTAGAGATGGCATTATACTGTGTGAATCCTATCAAGAGTATATATATAGTGAACTCGGTAAATTCAACTTCCCCAAAATTGTGTTTTACAAGTTGAAAAGGAATTTGACAAGTAAACAAATGACGCAAAATACATGTGAAACACACAAATATAAGACAATGACATTTTAACAAAACTACCATACCTTTTACACATCACTAATAGCTTTGTGTTGAGCTTAAATCATGAGTATGAAAGTCACTAATTATTCAAATTTGATTTCAAATTGTAATCATGTGAAAGGCATCTACCAGAATGTGAAAAGGAGTTAAAACTACTGATCAAACACGATTTCGCATTGCTTACACTAAAATCCTAAACTCTAAAAGTTGTTCACACAAAATCATTTCAAGCTCAGAATTGACAAGAAAAATGGCGAACGATCAACTTACAAATCATCCATGAACTTCGCTGCGACCATGACACTGGTGATCAGAAGACGATGGACATTGAAAGAGTTAATCGGAAGCAGAGGCTGACGTTGCGCGAATCGATCGAGGTAAACATACGCAACCACAAAGCAACAAGGACTACAATTCGCATACTGGAAGATCCTCTCAAGATAGTTTTGGATCGAAATCGAAGGTCTAGATAGTCCGTGAAACGCCGAAACCTTCTGAGGCTGCCATCGACGGCTACAGTCGTTGGCCTCAGCAACTCGCTCGAGCAGAGCAGAGAGAAAACTGATCAGTCTCGGCATCCCTGAAGGATTTTCCGACTGGTAATCGATCATCTCCGCCATTTTTGTTGAGAATTGAGTTTTTGTTGGTAGAGATGAAGGAGAAAATGAGGGGATTCCAATTGGAGTAGTGTCTCGTGGAAGACGAGTCTTTGGATTATTATAGCATCTGGTTTTATAATACCTTTTTTGTTTTTTGAAAATTTTTATTTTTAAATTTGAGAAAGTGGGGAACCGGTAAGGTGGTTAATTTGGAGTAAATGACGAAATCATCCTCGAAGGATTTTGAAATGACGGGGTATATCCGTGTCGGTTACATTAGTGGTTTGGATGTCCGATTGAGTATTGATGGCTGTATTGTCTATTTTTTAATTCATCATTTTATTAAAAATAAATAAATAAATCATGTTTTAGGGTTTGAATCTGATTGATAAATTACATTGATATTTTTTCTTTTAAATTTAGCCATTAATTTTAGTAAGTATTTTGTAGGATTTATCCATCTGTTTTAAATTTATTTATTTATTTTGAAAAAAAGTTCAATAAAATTTTGAATATAAAAAGTTAAATTTAATTTAAATTAAGTCATATGATTCTTTTTTATAAAAAAAAATTAATTTAAATTTAATACAAAATGTTTTTAAGGAAAATATATTTGCTTACTATTTATAGGCTGTGAAGCACAAACTAACACGACAATATATTTCTGCTGAGTGGGCTATGGTAAGTGAAGCCATCAGTATTTTCGTCACCATAACGTTTTCAGGAATATATATATATGGTCATCGTCAATTAACAGTTCTTAGTTATTACAGTAATAAATAAGAACTCATACCAATCGTCGGATGAAATGATCAACGTCTATAATTAATTGATCATATATGAAAATATTAATGCATAATAATGTAGAAAATTTTTATATGGTAACTATGAATTATATATCATAATGACAACCAAATTATTATTTAGAATACATTTCACTCTGCACGATTAGACGATATAATTTTTTCTAGTTTGCAAAATTCTTTTTCTATATGTAGTATAATTTTAATAATGTTTTGTATTCGTGTTAGTAGATATATTTTATTCAATTTCTCACTATTTTCAGTCGTGCATCGATAAAGTCTAATTCGTGCTTCATATAATAATGTAAATAATTTAATTAAATCTCAGTTGTGTTAAATATATAGTATTTTTACACGTTTTGTCTATCGAATATGTTTCTAGTTGTATCCGTATGTACTTGTGCACGTTTAGTGCATACTTTAATATTCGTGTTATTGTTGTGCTTTAAGGTGTGTACACAAATAACACAATGCATGCACGTACAATGCATATATACTTTATAGCTGGCATGCAATTATAATACATGCATGATCTCACATATAATTAATATTATTTGGTATAATATAAATAACATTTTGGAGTCGTGTATAATTTATTTTTGTAATAACCTAGTCGTGCAATATTCTCCGTACATTGAATAAAAAATTACCGGTAATTAATATAAGATTTTGTTAATAATTGACGATAACTTAAATAGGAAATTAAGTATATGTCCTAACTCATATGGAAACATGTAATTTTACATTAAATATTGTCTTAATATAAATCACATCATATCTGTCAAATAGATTAGATCGTGCGATCTAAATCCGTTCTCATTTCTTACCGTAACTTTGGTTCTCACCTGATCCTATATATATATATATATATATATATATATATATATATATATATATATATATATATATATATATATATATATATATATATATATATATATATATATATATAATCGATAACTTTATAATCAAAATTAAATTAAATGTATCAGATAATATGTATTCGTTAGAATTATGATTTAATTTTTGTTGGAGCCAATGAATGTGTGATGTGTTTAGAAAGACCTATATTTAAAGCTGAAAATGATTCATATTTTTGTAGAAATTACACTAATTTTAAAAAAGTTATAGATGATTTATTTCTTGAAAATATTGGTAGGTGTGGGTAAAAAATAATAATATATTTTACAACCGCTTTGATATATAAAAAATAATCTATTTTATTTTGAAAAACTAATAAAAAAAACTTATTTAATCAATATATGAGACTGAAATTACACGGTTAAACCGTGTTAAAGTCCGATACAGACAGACCGGGTAGAGCGGGGGTTGTGTACGTTCGAGTGCACATGCGCGTTAGGCCCAAGTCTAACACATAAACCTGATGAGGTTTTATCCTAAAACTAATTGACAATAAGAGGAGTAATCCACCGACCTTATATAATAGGATGAGAAGTCCCAATCTTTCGATGTAGGAAACTGATTATCTCCAACAATCAAGTAAAAACACCCAAAATAGCTGCAAGAACTCGTGATGGATATAAAGGTTGATTAGGATATAATATATGATTTATAAAATATAATTGAAGGCTAAATTAGATTAGGGTAGCTAGTCACATGAAATCACGTGCCTAAACACATCTGCTTTGCTTGTCCCTGTGATCGGGAACCCCTCTTCACTATCTAGTTGGAATTACATCAAAATATCCAAAATGAAAATACAACTTTTTATTATTATTTAATTTATTTATTTATGTAAGAATATGGTATGAAATTAGTTTTTTTTTTAATTACATATAACGCCAAATAAAGCTAAATTTTACTTTGAATATCAAGATGTGTAGATTGATGATGAAGTCTGAGAGTATTGATAATTCGGGTGAATACAGATATTTGAATTGGATGAAAGTATTCACTAGACCGAAGACCGAAGATCCAGTACCAAAATTAATCATTACTCAATTATCAGAACCCGAGCCGATCCATTCACAAAAAAAATGAATCCGAGCCGATTTGGGAGTCTTTGTATCGCTTGAGCTTATTCAGATCAGATTTAGAGAAGGAACAAATTTTTTTGGTCGGATATCCAATCAGATAGTGTATATCCGACTGATCCGGGTAATAATTACTCGGATCATTTGGATATTTGGGTTGAGTATCCTACAAATACTCTATGAATTAAGGCTAAAATTAGACGCTTTGATATATTAGAGATCCGGAATGGATATCCGATCCGGCTAAAATATATCATAATTCTTTTTAAAAACTCTCGGATCGGAATTGTTTGGTCTTTTATAAATGATGGGATCAAATAGTGTGAAACTTATTGAGTGTTGGAACATTTAAATGATTTAACGAGTTTGTTTTCTTGAAAAGTTTGATAGATGTTTGAGAGACCTAAATTTGTGGAGCCGATATAATGTAAACTTATTAAAAATTACATAATTTTTTTATAAGGTTATGTTTGTAGTGTATAATTCAATAAATTGTCATCATATTAATAAGTTTCTCCCATATCTTACATATGAAATAGCGAGAGAGAGAAAAAAAAGTCTACGATAAGTTATCTTAAATTTCGTAAACCAATGTATTCAAGGACGCACTTCTTTTTTTTTATAAAGGAAAGTGGTTCGAACACTAGACAACGTGTCGTTTAGTGGATCGAAAGGTCGAAAAAGATCGGGAGACGGACTAACTGTCATGAAGAACAATATCAAAAGAAAAAGAAACACAAAAAATACATCAAGAAATTCCGACAGCAAAAAAAATTTCGAGGGAAAGTAGGATGAACGCACTTCCCTTAATTTTGTTTTGAGTGATATTGGGTGTAACGAACCGGTTTTTAATAACCCAAATCGCCACTTGGCTATGGACCACACAACATTAGTTAGCCTGACAAGAACATCACTTATAGGACCTTGCAACAAGAAGCATGAAAAAAATTATAAAAACATTCAACCCGTTATTTATAAGTTCACAACACAAAATCATGTACATGCACATGCACCTAAAATGACAACAAGGGTTTCATAGTTGTAAAAACACAACCGTCATTCCTACAAAAACAACATATGACAACGTTGCACACAGACAAGCATACACATCCGCCGACAAGCGGAAAACTCAAAATAAAACATACCAACCCATGTGAGATCATTGCCGCGGACCACAACCCGCAACCGACATCCCTGTAGCGTCCCTATGAGTAGGGATATCTAAAAAGATGTCGGTATAAACCGTTAGTTCATAATCATAACTCTGTCTACGAGAGATTCTACTAAACTCATATATCTATAGTATATGCAACACATCAACCTAGTCATATTATATACAATGTACTTATGGCCAGAATGGTAGAATCTCGTATCCTCAACCATGTTTCTAGGGGGAGGCATCTCAAAGATCCCTTCTCACATCCTGCTAGTTGAAATAATGCTCCAATCTTGTTTTGTCCCAGTCCCTTCCATTCGTTGTAAGGAGCTGACAAACCCAGAGTGCTCCATTTGAAATACCATGAAGCAAAGGTTTCCGGACTCTACCACTTTTCCCATCCAAAACAAGCATCGTCACACACCCTCACCATCTCACCCTTTCCAACTTTCCACCCCATCCCTTCAAGCAACAATGGTTTTACACCTCACACAATTCTCCAGGAATGGATAGGATTCTCCCCCAATAGTTTACTGAATTAACACAAAACATAGTTTTAAAAAATCACAATTCGTGGTGAACGAGTTAACTTGGACACTCTGGACAAGTATATTTGGACATACCTTTAGAGTCTACATTCTTTAAGATCTTACTAATATTTTTAAATATATATATATTTAAGATAGAGAAAGTAAATTTTAGGATTTGACAAAGCGGTAGGTTTGAATTTCAGCCGGACATGGACAAAGCAAAAGATTGGGGTTTCAGACGTCCCAAGAAAAATGAACAAAGAAGTTGATTTTATCTGACTAGATTGTAACACTCCGTAAAATTGTCATCCCGCATCATTTGAATGGAGATTTGTGATTAACTTACAAGGATGAGTTGTTACCCATGTCAACAAGAATTCTTCTTTTCCAGTGGTAAAGTGAGGACAAATAACTTTGAAGTTAAGTGTGCTCGTGCGGGAGCAATTTCAGGATGAGTGACCTCCTGGAAAGTTTCTACGCGTGTTTGCCCTAGTAGGCGGACACTCGGCTTGGTGGACGGTCATTAGCCTGACGTGGACGTCAGGAGTTTAAGTGGGGAAGATTGTTACACCCCGTAAAATTGTCAACAAGAATTCTTGTTTTCCAGTGGTAGAGTAAGAACAAATAATTTTGGAGTTAAGTGTGTTTGTGCGGGAGCAATTTCAGGATATGTGACCTTTTCAAGAGGTCATCTCGGGTCTTACATAGATGTTGTTAGAGATGATAAGTTTTCACATGCATGTGCATTGTTGATATGAGGACAAAGTTCTAAGATCTCTGATCTTTTTTATTTATTTTGTTTTTTCGTAGTTCAATCAATCTATCATGAAATAAGAAAAGGGGTAAAGTAACACATAGTTGTTGTTAGAGATGATACGTTTTCACATTCCAAACTTAATACACAAGATCATTGATTCACTCCTTATAATATTAATCGGTTTTAGAATGAAATCCCATTAGATTATGTATTGAACTTGAACTCAACACGCGTATGTAATTGGACGTGGAATGTACCTACATCATCTGTCCATCAGAATCTTTCACCTGAATTTGCAAAAGCTACGAACTGATTCATCTATTTTCGTGTTTTTTTCCCGGTCAATTGCGGTCTAATCTTAGCATAGTGGGAGCAGTATATAGGCATATTTAGATGCGCAACAATTTGTAAGGTTTGCTTAAAAAATGCAAAATTTAATATGAGCATAAATCAACAGTAATTTAAAGCAACTTTAATGGTTGTTCCTTTGCAAGTCATTAATGAATGTAAAAGTGGTCACATGAAAGTGAAACATGGCAGCCATTACTTAAGCTGGGTACAACCTTTACTTGCTGGAGGAGTTGCTACAATAAATTGTTACCAAGATTTGAAGACCTTTTAATTTTTTTTAAAAAATGGTAGTCGTGCTTTTTTATACTTCATATAGAAAAAGAAAATGTACTAAGACTCAAAATAATACATGAAATCAGAAGATAGCACACTTTAAGTGAAATTTATTTGAGAATTGATGGTCAAATTGGATAATAATTTGTATATTGCTAATTAAAAAAAATACATGAAAGAAGCTTGCTTATGAAGCTATAAAATAAAATAAAAATTTATAAATTATGAAAACTGAAAAGACTAATGAACCTACTTCTACACTCTAAAGTTTGATGGAAGTTTGGATGGATACATTTTTGCTTTACATGTAAAAATATTTGTCCTCATAAACGGACTATTAAAAACACGATAAATAATTATAAACACATTAAAACGAAAGATCATCAACTCAATCAAAAGTATATGAAAAACATCGTCATGCTATAGGGATACTGACATTTGGTCAAACTCGCTTAATTAGAACATCACCACATGTAAAGTTGTAGTTTTCATCCGCAAGGATATCATACGATAGTTTAATCAAACTCACGATTTCAAGGATAATAGTGACATTCAACATACAAAAATTAAATTTATAAATGTGCAATGACAAGTAAAGTGGATTATTTTACATTTCGTTTTCGTATCCGAAGATACTATCAAACCGTCTCTAATTATCGACACAAACATTAGGAGATAAAAGAAAAAGAAATCGCATGCATGTGTATGTGTATGTGAGTGAGACGTAGAGTATGGCATGTGGCCATCACCGCTAGCAATTGCTTTTGCCACCGCAAATACACAAATAAAGACGTCCTTTCGTTTTTCCACTTGTGTTTATATTTGATTGCTAGCTACTTGATAAGTCACCTTATAATCACACGTATAGTATATATATACAGACCTACTAAGGCTTAAAATACACATTTTTATTAATATGTATATACTTTTAGCTTTAAACAAACTTTATAGTGTGTTCATAGTTATTGCGACCTTTTTAAATAAAACTTGAAATGATGTTTATTCTGGGTGCCTTCGTTTGATAGGTTTAATGTTGAAATTTATGGAATTTTTTTCAACTTCACATTAATAATATTATTGTGAGATTTATATCATTTATATAAATTTCGATGAAATGTCGAACGGCCCCTATGTGTTCAAAGGAATTTACCGTTTTATTAGTGTAAGAGTAGTATTTTGACAACAATATTGAAAGAGGCGATTAAACATACTATTAATATTCTTATCATCATTTGATAAAATATGGGTGAATAAAATAAATAAGAGGTTTATAAGTTTAATAAGTGTAGATCTAAATCGAATCGCTTTGATATCATGATAAGTTTTGTCTAACGGATGACATGACAATCCATCGTTGGGTCATATATATGAGCTCATCATGCATTTGAATCCCAATACATAATTCGATGAAAAGCCTTCGTAAAATTATTAACAACAGCAAAAAATAGTTCGGGTAAAATTAAAGAAGGGGACAATCTAGATCCTTTAATAAATTTATTGTAAAAATTACACATGAAATTTATACATGTCAATTCAAAATAGAGAAACTTACCTTTCATTTGTTACATCTCTGGAACGGAATGAAAACGAATATATTCCACGTATATTCTTGTTCATGAAAAGTTTTGGAATAAAATACCATAGTTTAAAGAGAATAATGAGGTAGAGAAGTCCTTTTTGTATATCAGATACAAAGTAGGCTAGGCTCCTCCACTTTTCTGATTAATTTTTTAAACCAAAAATAATTAATTGAAGGGGTAGAAGAGAAAACATAAAAAAAAACACTATAAATAGGCTCCTCTTACTTCTCTTTACACAAAACCCTAACCGTCAATTTAGGAAGTCCTTGTAAAAAAAAAAAACCTCTGAAAAAGAGAGAAGAAAAACCGTCCGCCGCCGCGCAGAAGTCGCTCCTCAACCAGCCTCTCCTCCACCGGAGCCAAAACCGTCCGCCGCGCCGGAGCCGAGCCACCATCGCACCGCCACCGGACCTCCCAGCGAGTCATCCCCTGCGTGAGTCTCCTCTCCCGTTCGTGCATCCGCCGATTTCGCCCAAATCTGCGCGAGTCTCCTCCACCGGAGCCAAAACTGTCCGCCGCGCCGGAGCCGAGCCACAACCGCACCGCCACCGGACCTCCCGGCGAGCCATCCCTTGCGCGAGTCTCCTCTCCCGTTCGTGCATCCGCCCAGATCTGCGCGAGTCTCCTCACCGGAACCAAAACTGTCCGCCGCGCCGGAGCCAAGCCACGATCACACCGCCACCGGACCTCCCAGCGAGCCATCCCCTGCGCGAGTCTCCTCTCCCGTTCGTGCATCCGCTCAGATCTGCGGATGTCAAACTTTTTTGATTTTTGGAATCGAAATAGCTTGAATCCTCATATTTTCTTTCTTGTGGTTTTCTACTGTTGTGTTGGAGACGTTTATTTTCTTTGAGAGGCTTGTGTAACTCAATCAAATTTATTTTGCGATAAATTGAGAGGCTTGTGTAACTAAATCGAAAGGCTTGTGTAACTAAATCGAGAGGCTTGTGTAAACAAATTGAAAGGCTTGTGTAAGTAAATATTGTGTAAATAAATCGCAGTAAATCTTGTGTAAATAAAACGAGGATTTGTGTAAATAACTGAGGATTTGTGTAAATAAACCGAGGATTTGTGTAAATAAACCGAGGCTTGTGTAATCGACATGCTTGTCTAAATCGAGCCTTGTGTAAATATATCGAGACTTGTATAAATTTTACAAAATAGATTACTAAGTTCAATTAGTCTAGCTGGTATAAGGGTTTGACATCCGGAGTTCGAATCCCACTAACTACAATAGATTGGGCTTGGACTTGAGTAAATTGAAATTACTAATACCCTTTCAATTAATCTTTATAAATAATTAAGACATCAATAAATATTTTCTACACCCATTATATAACTAGCTCATCTAATACACAAGTTTTCAAATTGAGCCCCATACCCCATTTCACCCTAGTTTAAACTAGTTGAAGTAAAACTTGATTGATTTTGATGTGCTAAAAAAAACATTTTGCATTAAAAATTAAAAACTTTTATCTTATAAATTACTTTTATGAATAAACAATGTCATTTAATTGGACTAGATATATACATTTTTATTCCATTTTCATTTTCGAACTAAAACCAAACGTCCCCTTAGTTATCTTCATCATAAGTACAAAAATATATAAAATTTTATAGACAGTTTACCAACCTTATTTCGTACAAAATATCTATTGATGTCTTAATCCCACATTATTCTTCAATGCAAGACGTGTAAATACCATAATTATATACTAACTTAAATCGTTCTAATTCCTTTTACATTATTCATGAACTTTAATGACGATATCACAACTTGCTAGCAACTAAAAAGACGTGTCGACTCGCATCATTTCCTCCAAAAATTTTCATGAACCAAAATGTTAAATCCAATTTCACATCAATGCTTTTATATTGTCGGCCCATCATTTTAGCCTTAACTTACACTCACTTCTAAAAAAAGAGAAATTTAAAATGTACTAATTTATAGCTACTAATAAAGAAAAGAAAATGATTTTCGATCAAATATGTATGCCATTAATTGCACGAAAATGACACATGCATATATTACATAAGGATTCTAAGTGAGGAACAAAAGTGCGTGTTATTAGGGTTGCCGCTCACTTACATTTGCTTACAAAATTCCTTTGTCGACCAATCTCCACCATGCAATTATCACCTCTAAGATACGTAGAATCAATTATTTTCCCAAATTTAATGATGTTGGCAATGCCATTTTCATATCTTGCAACTTCAATTTAAATGGAATTCCGACATCTATGTTAAGCACGTATTTTTTTGAATTTTCGATAACCTAATTTAATAAGTTCGATACAAAGTTTATTTTTTTAAAAAAAAAACAGTTAGTTCAAATAACTTTACTTATGGCTCGAGTCTATCCAGCGGAATTGAAGCATAAGCTTTGTTTACTATACGAAAGTCATGTTTTATAACAAAATATTTCCCTCGTTATAAAATCTACCAATTTTATTAAAAAATTACGATCATTGAGAAAGTTGGGAATGTAATAGTATTTTATTTCCTTTAGGTGAAGGTTAGAAGAAAAAACACATTTGAGAAATGAGTGAACAAGTTCGGAGAAAATAGGTTCAATTTTGTACTACATGTGTACTCATGTATTCTGAGCATATATCTATTATGTCGCAATAGATATGAATACGAGTGATATCCAAGTGTATGGGTGTAAAAACCCATATAGATTGTTTTCAAATTGACATCGCTCGATATCTAATCAGGATTAGATCCGGATCCAAAATTTGGGTAGGTTATATATATATATATATATTCGATTTTTTTTCCATCCAGCGTCATGTATTTAGAAATGAAAAATTATTGACCAATTTTTACTATATAGAGGAGAAATTTAATTGAAAAAAAATCATTGAGATAAAGTTATTTGTTATGAGCTGAGGTATTAAAATATATGGGATGAGCTGAGGTATTAAAATATGGGGTGGATTATATCGTACCACAACTCACCCCTAAATCCGTGCATGTATCACTATCTAATATGGATATTAAATCCATACCCTGATGCTTATTGAGTAGATTATAAATGTAAAACTAAGAGGATAAGGAAGAGACTTATAAAAACGATAAGCATAAGTTTGCCCTAATAACTTATATACTGTCATTTTATAATCTTCAATGAGCTCCTATTAACTTACATTCGTGTCTCTGTCACAGAAATAGTAGTCGATTCATAAGCTTGATGAGGTTCAGGAACTATAAACCAAATTTCGTTTTGAAAAGATAAAACTAAATTAAGTTTCTAGAAGAGGAAAAAAAAAGACAAGGTAGTGTAAATATCACGCCACACACCAGTAAATTCTTATCTACCGAAGGCTTATCCTTTCATACAATAACCATAAGGTAGTGTAACTAACCAGGAAAAAGCATCATTTTTATATCTTTATATATGATAAATCGAATATGCAACATATATACTATGCAATCTCCATATCGACCGACAAATCCTATATGCCTATATAATATACCAAAATTTGCTAATAATATGTCACCATCTTCCACAAATCTTATGAATCACGATCATATAATACACCTGATGCATATTAATTAATCTCATCATTCATTACGACCCAACAACAACTAAAGATTAGACTCCAAAGTAATAAAAAGAGCAATTTTTCTAACCTATATTGAAAGGGCTTTGTTCCAAAACCATAAGTTTCATATATTATATTATTAAAATTTGGATTAATATAGTATGAAAGCAAAAACATGTAAACCTTGGTAGTCCCCAACAATATGGTTGTTGTAAAACACTAATCAACACCTTTTGGCTTTTAAGTGCAATGAAAATGTTTGTTTGAAAAATGAAACTCAATATCAAGCACAAAAAATGGTACATTTGACCAAAGTTTTATTAAAAAATAACATAAATGAAAAATGGAATGCTTCCAAAGTTCTATTATTAAATCATAGACTATCAGAGTCTGAAGACCAGTCTCATATAACATATCGTCGGTGAGAGTATGCGTGCTTAGCATGTATGTAGCTATGTGGCTGCATGTCGTTCTTCTTTCGTTTTCGACAGTATGCGTGCTTAGTATAAACCAGCTAATATTTTCATATAATTTAGGGGTCATTTGGATGCATAATGCTGGTTTTGTACAACCTGTAATGCATCTCAATGATAGTGTTGTGTTGTTTGGATACCAAATACTACATAGTTTAATTTCAAAGTTCATTACTGTATAATTATGTTTTAATGCACGAAAACCATACATCAAAACTGTCATTTGAAAACAAGAATCGTTTATAATTTATGAGATTCAAGATGTAAATCCATATCTGTAATACTAGTTAAAAAAAAACTGTATGTTTCATCAGGGATGAAAGAAATGAGCTTGTGACTTACAGGACTTTGCGATCAAGATAAGCTGCAGCTTGACAGGTAGATTGAACAGTCTGAACCTTGCCATCCTTCCACATGTTCTGATTATGGAGAAACATCCATTGCACGAAACATGCATGGCGTTTTCCTGTTGAAGAAGGCAGATGGTCATGTGTGTTTTCACATGCAGCATGCCACAAGATTACTGAAAACAAAGTGAAGATACAGTAAATAAGAGAATATTGCTGAACCCTGTACAGTAAATATCTTAAAACCTTCAATATTAACAACAATTTTGAAATGCTCCATGGATAGTAAAATGAGGATCTAAAGCCAAGATTCTCCAATTAGGAGAGGTTTTTGTATGATGACCAACACAACTAAGAAGGTACATTGTTTGATCTGCAACAGCGACGCATACAAGGTGAGAATCAATAATAATGTTGATTTCTTTTTTACCAAATCTATCAAGACTGCGTACCAACACACACTATGAAAGGCATGATATGTTTGTTCAACAAGAATAACAAAGTCCGTGTTAAAAATTTTAAGTGAATCAGCTGAACACAGTGTCTTGATTCTATTTAAGCTGAGATATTGGCAACTATATGGCAAACCTGCACAATAAATCAGCTAAAGAGAGTGTCATTCAAACCGGTATATGCAAGTAACCATGTTCAATGCAGAGCCAGCCTCTATGCTTGTGAAAGTTGTGATATTTTAGAATCTCCCTCACCACAAATCCAGGTAAACAGAAAAGAAGGGAAAATATCACTAGAGAGTGAATATCATCTAGTCAAAATATAACAAGAGAATCAAAACAAAAAGGCAAGTCAAGAGTGATTCGGTTAACAAAAATGACTCATTTCATGTACCAGCACAAAGAGGAGCTTAGATAAGAACATATAGCCAGGCATACAAAGTTCTAGATTGATCTTTGATAGAGATAAAAACTATGCCTGGTTGATACTAGATTGATCTTTATCACTTTTCTATATATCTGGATCAAAACATACAAGAAAGCCAAATTTAGAAGCTGTAAACTCTAATGCACGGGTGTAATTACCTAGATATATCCGTAACATCACTACTCACACTAAACCCTAGCAGGAAGTAAACAAACTGAGAATTCCTTCGATTACAGATGATGTCATGCATTTAAGTAAATGTAGAGGTTCTGTTCTTTAGAATTAACTCAGTGTGATTGCTTGACATCATAAGCAAGCTCCAATACGAAGAGGGTGGAGACTTCTGCAGAGGATTATAAAGAGAAGATACCGTTGGCGCACCGAGCTGGTTTACAAAAGCCAAACAACAATCCAAGCTATTTAGCAACCGAAAACAGCATTTCGGAATCTTCAATTTCGCTATCTTCATTTTCACCGCCAAAATCAGATCCATAATCACTTGTTCCCAGTTTGCTGTTATCACTCATATCGGTTCCACCATATTCACTTACAACAGATCGATATGTTTCATCCATAGAGCATCCCAGTTGCCTTAATAACCCAACCATATACTCTTTACTTGTCGTATCAGCTTCTTGCTCACATAGTTTGAGGAATGATGAGACATTAATCGGCCTAGGCTTCCATTTATTTGAACCCTCAGCTACAGCAGCCTGTTTAAAACAATTCAATGCATCAGAGATTCTCCTCTGTTTGATATAACATGTTGCAAGGATATCCCACGTACTTGCTATCGGGTTTCCTCCTGTTTCACCCAACAGACGAAAGAAACTCTCGGCTTTCTCATAATTATTCTCACTGACATAGCAAGTCAAAAGAATGTTGCTGACCCTCGTATCATGCATCGTCTTTACAGATAGCCATTCCTCATAGATCTTCTCAGCTGCTTCAATGTCACCAACCTTGACAAGAGCGCCAATGATTGCATGGTATCCCCAATTTGTGATTGTCATAAACATAGACTTGTAAAGACTCCACGCTCGATGGACTTCGGTTTTGTTTCTTAAACTACCGTACAAATTTATTAGATAATGATAAGGCAACCTATTCCGACCAGCGATTTTGCTCTCAAGGCTTTTCAGGCATTCGTGAGCCTTCTCTAATTGCCCGAGCTTCATGTACAACGTAGCCATTGATCCAAATGTACTCCAAGTGGGGTTAACAGTCTCATCCTGTTTCAGCATTTCAAACACCTCTTCAACACTATCAACAGATCCTTGTGATCCACGAGCAGATAACCACATGTTATATGAGAATATATCCAAACGTATGTTCTTGTGCTTCATTTCAGAAACTAAAGGATCAACCTTGTCATATTCGTTCAGCTTCATATAGAGAGTCATCATCACATTGTATGTAAGAGTTGAATTATAACCTTTACTTCTCATTGTATCCATCAATAGCTCTGCTTTGTCTCTTACTTTAGCCCAAACATAAGCATTCAAAAGAGCTCCATATACACGATTATCCTTTTGAATATCAGGTATTCTGCTGAAAAAATCTTCAGCACTAGAAACACCATCGGCTTTTGCAATTAAATCCAATTGAATTGCCAAATCACTGCTAAACAATGAGAACCTCTCCCTTCTGGTGTACATCCACTGACATACCTGCATCAAATCATCGGAAGATATACAAGGGAAGGAGTCAAGAAATACTTCAACGAAGAATTCCTAAACAGGCAAGCAACAACCGAAATTTTTGCCCTAAAATTCGTATAAAATACAACTGATTCCATCTCTCTCGTTCACCATACCTCAAGAGCGAGCTTATACTTCCGAAACTTCCTTAGCTCACGGGCAACTTTGCACAGTTCCCATTTGACTAAGATTTTGCCTTCACTCTCGAATTGCTTCAATGCACCATCAACACTGATTTCTCCCTCTGCTAAGGATATCCTCTTGTAAATTTCATTCCATTTGGAAACCGGTTTCCCCTCGTAATCGACGGTTTTATTCCGAATTCGACCTCGCTCTTGGATTTGACCACGGTTCCTCGAATATGAACATGAAACCGAAGATGGGAGGGAAAATCTGATAGCGTGCGAAGGAAGAAGAGTAGTGGTAATGGCGATGCAGTGAGATACAGAAGGAAAGAAGAGGGAAACAGGAGAATCCAAGAGAATCGGTGTGAGAAGCATATTCTGGTTAGGGTTTCGGAGACAATAGGCGGGATTTGGAAGCATGGTCACTTGGTGGTTGTGTCCAACGGCTGTGGTGGTGCACTGGTGTGGATGGTGGCTGGGGTTTCAAACTCTGGGTTTATCCACCCCTCTTCCTTTCTCCCACTCAGATTTTGGGTTGGGCCTCTCTCGGAATTTGCGCTTTTATCAGAAGAATGACAGAAAGGCCCATGAAATTATTGGGCCTAACACGACCCACTATGAATATCACAAACTTTCGATGTGATTTTTTTTTGAGGCCCGATACCTTCCGTACATCTAGCGATTTATTCAATACCATCCACACGTTGAGCTCTGGGGTTAAAGGATTTTGGTGTCAATCTAGGGCTATATTCAATACCAATGGTGGAGCTTCTAGGGTGTGTTGCGTGGTCTTAGGTAAGCTTCTGAGAGTGGGCATCAATAAGTAATTCTGAAAATGGATTATTTATTGCTAATCACTCTTTTAATCCATCGATATTATTCACTCCCTAGTTTGGTAGGTATGTGTCAAGACCTTACTAAAAAGTACTGAATTATCTAGTACCGACATGTCTACCTCGAGACAAACACACATATAGACTTTATTGCTAGTTATATATCTTTTGAATTTCGGTTTGATATAAGCGAATTGTTTAACCCTCACGATGATATATAGTGAATCTTTTACATTATAATGTAAGGGGTCATACTATTGATAATTACTTAGCCTTTCTCATTTATCATATAAACGTAATTAGATACGTGTTGAGCACTCACTCACTGTCCATCTAAAAAAAGTGAGTCCATCTAAAAAAAAGTGTAACGCCTTGTATACGTTAGAAAATTCACAAGTAAATAGAAATTATTAGATACACTTAGACATTCCACTGAAATTTTCTGATAAAATTACATAAATTATAAATTGTAATTATGAATAAACTTGACCATAAAAAATGAATTGACTTGACCAAGTCATATAGATCATAGAAGCACCCATAATTCAACCATAGTAAGCATTAAACAGTGTACAAATAGTTGACTGGACCGAGTCAAATATGAACAATTTCTCCTCACAAACAGTCAATATATACCTTCAAACCAAACTAAAATGTAAAGCATCACCAACACAACAAAAAGACCATCTCCGACCACCAATTCTAGTAAGCACCGCCAACGCCGCCATGAGTGTAACACTGAACATCCCATCAACACCGGAAACCGCCACATTCCGAATCCTCAAAAACCTGAGTCGTTTCAATCTCCTTTACGCACTCTTTATATGGATCGTACTCTCGATCGCTCTAATACCAGCACGCGAAGAATCGCTGCTGCTTCTAAGCATAGTCGGCAACTTCACGCTGTTATACATGCTGTTACTTCGATCCTTTCCTGATTCAGTGATTCTTCATAGGATCGTGGACAAGAGAATCCTATCTGCGCTTGTGGTGATTGTTACGATTGTTCTTATGATCGTTTCGGATGCAGGGAAACATTTGATCATTGTTGTTTTTTCTTGTGTTCCGGTTATCTTGCTTCATGCTGTTTTGGTTGTGAATGAAAGGGAAATTGGGGGATTTTATTGTAAGATTGAAGGTGGATCTCAAGGGATTAAGGATGATCAAGTGATTGTTGATGATAAATCAACTACTCTAGATTCTGTTTAAGTAGTTATTAGTATTTTTACTTTGTAATTGCATGTGGTACTTTGTTGTGAGAAATTGAGAATATGTGTTCTTCTTGTTTCTGGATAAGTATATCAATAAGTTTAAAACTATCATACAATACTGGATTCTTGTTCAAAACATTTGATTAATTGTATGTTTAATTTTAACCCATCAACCGATTATCTTTTATCATCGATTTGTTTTTCATTTAATCCTTAACTTATTACTTCAAGTGTATAATGTATAATGTCACTCGGTTGATATTTGACGACATATTTGTCTATGAATTATGAAAAGATTTAATACTTTTATAGATAGATTTAAGCTCGTTGAAATATTTTCTTATCGTATATATACACGATTTAAGTCAATGAAATAAAACGGTTTAATGCCTTTTATTCTACATGTTTAATGAAGAGTCAACTCTATCATATTCAAAGTATTAAAACCGACTTCATACAGAAAAAATATTAAATTTGACTTTTAATTTTACCATGATATCAGAGGACTTTGTCTTCTTTTTGTGGTATTAAAATTGATCTTTTTTATATTAATAATTATTGTCACTAGTTTGAAGTATGAAGTCATATATTAGAGAAGGAATGCAATGCACTTGGAGCTATCAAGAATGTTATAAATTAATCTCACTTCTCCATTGTTTTTTCATACACCAACCGTAGAGACCTTCCTTGCTAATTTTTAAGAGATGAGTGACCAAAATTTTTAAAAAAATATCGTTATTAACACATATCTATATGAGTGAAGATTGATCAAGGATTTTTATTTTTTTTTAATCTTTTGATATAAAATGGGTCCCTACTCATTTAATAGATTTGGTATTATCTTAGTTTTTATTTATAAATTTATTACTTTATATCTTCGTTCACTTATATATAAAATTACAAGTCAATGAAAAAAAATCAGATTTTCAACCTCTTATTCTCTACATGGTATCAGACCATAGCAAGTTCGATTTGGAACCTCAACCTACGTCCGTCCATGTTATTATCTTCAATCTTCTAGTGCTCAAGATCAGTTGCTTCAAATGAATAAAGTACATAATGAATAAAGTATATTCATAGGCAAGTTGAGAGGAGCATGAAAAAAACAAACCCCATTTCGAGTACATAATGAATAAAGTTTTTTTTTTTTTCCTAACACGGTCTCGGTCTCGGGATCAGTGACCGTGAGATTTTTTTTTCTTTTCTTCCTCTAGGTTGGTACAATTTAAAAAGTAAATTTTTCACGGTTTCGGGAACCGTAGCCACCACGGTTCCAGAAACCGTGAGCGTGAATATTTTTTTCACGGTTACGGTTTCCGAAACCGTGGCGGCTACGATTCCCGTAAACGTTGTGCATTTGTTAATTTTATCGTCGTGCAATTAGTCTTTCCGTTAATATATCATCTATTTATGTTATTTCTTTCCTATCTTCTAGTTTAAGTCGGGTTACCTATCATATATATATATATATATATATATAAACGATTCAGGTCAGCACGACATCAATATAAAAGTGGTTTGTGCCTCTTAATTTGTCGGTTAGTCCAATCGGACGGGATTATCATAATTCGGTGAGTAAAACCTAAAATCGTTCGGTACCATGTGAAATTCCGGTTGATCGAAAAAACCCCTAAGATTTTATAAAGTTTCGTTTTAAAACCAATTAACAATAAACAAATAAAATCAAGTTAAAGACATTTTATTCATCTCTATATATTCTAAAGAATAAAAATAGTTTGTCGTTGAGGGAATGGGTTTGGGTGAATGGCGACTCCCGAGGCGAACATTTCCTGTGCCGCAAAACCTAGCGCCGTCATCCACAGACAAAGTGTTGAGCCTTATACTGCTATTCCAACGAAAAGTCAACCGTCTTCCACTGCGCCGCCTGGAGACCCCCCGGACGTAGCTAAATCCTGGAGTCAAATGCTTTTCGGGGAGAATTCTTGGCGCCGCCTTCCGCTATTTCAAGAAGATCTGTTGGATTCAGGGAAATTCAGATTACTTTTCCCAAAGGGCAAGACGGAACTCCCTCAATCATTGTGGCACCGGAAGTTGTACAATACTTAATGCTCCTTGGAGAAACTCCATAGTGGTAAAGCTCCTCGGAAGAATGATTTCGTACAATGCTTTTGACAAAATCATTCGGTCAATATGGAATCCCAAAGGGGGTTGGTCGATTCTTGACCTCCCAAATGAATATTTTTTGGTTCGCTTCGAAAAGGAGTCGGATATGCTAGATGTGCTGACGAATGGACCATGGAATATGTTTGGCCATTATATGCTTATGCAACAATGGGATCCCTCTTTCGACCCAATGACCACTGTTATAAACTCGACTGGAGTTTGGGTTCATATCTCGGGCCTCCCGTTCTCCATGTATAACAACAGTGTTCTTAAAGCGAAAGCATCGTCCATTGGCACTCCTCTGAAGGTGGATGAAAATACCCTTCGATTAGCTCGAGGAAGATCTGCTAGAGTTTGTGTCCGGATAGATTTGTCACGCCCTTTGAAGGGTGATGTCATTCTTAATGGTAAGAGGCTTCTTTTGGAATATGAAAATCTCCACACTATCTGTTTTAGTTATGGGTGTTATGGCCACAAGAATGAGCCATGCAGGACTAGTAAACCAGCTTTGGTACAACAGAAAGGTGTCTTTGAAAAGGATACTAGTGAGGTGGATGCCTTAGAGAGGGAGCATGTGGGTGAGGCGGTGGTCGCTTTATCTAAGAGAAGCAGGAAGATAAGGAGATTGACCCTTGGATGGTGGTTCCACGTAAGATGAGGAAGAATAGAGGAAAGGCGAGCACGAGTCAAGAGGGTATAGAGATGGAGCTGCTTTCATAAAACATGAGAATAATACTGGTGCTAAAAGTATTAGTACTAAGAGTAACTTCACTAGGAAGGTTATGGAGAAGGGTAAGCAGCTTGCTCAGGATATTATGGGCACATGTTTTGATTTTGCCGCTAGATCCCAATCCAAGAAGAGAAGCCGACCGAACTGGACAGAGGGATCGTATCCTTTGGTGAATGGGGGAATTAAAAGAAATACGATTGGGGTATCTTCTAGCAAAACGAAAAATGTTCAGATGGTCCAACAAGTGAAAATTCTCTATCGAGCTGTTCCGAAGGATCTGTCTTTTAGTGCAATGAAACAGGCAGTTTGCAAGGCAGACAAGTCTAATGAGGATTGTGGTAGGGGAGTTGCCATGGATACTGATACGGGTTTTGGGGCTTCCCAAATGTCTGTATTTCCTGATTCTCAGTCCTAGGGAACGGGGGCCTTTCTTCCATTATTGTTTAATGATAGGGTTGTTTTGGAATTGCTTCGGAACTGTGAAGCCCAGTTTCCGAAGGTCAATGAGATATTTGCTTCTTAAACATCATTCGGATTTTGTGGCTCTCTTTGAGACTCATTGCTCGGATGTGGTTGTTGATAATATTTGCAATAGAATGGGGTTTGATTCTTTTGAGAGGGTCGAGGCAGTGGGACAAAGTGGTGGTATCTGGATTTTGTGGAATGCTACGAGTTGCAAGCTTTCTATTCTCAGGAAAGATAGGCAATTTATTCACATGGTTATTGGTGAGGGGGTGATGGCAATCCATGTAATTACGGTTTATGTGTGTCTTGACCCTCCGTCTACGGGCAATGTTTGGAGGGACCTTTCAACTATTATTAGGGGAATTGATAGTCCTTTATTCATAGGAGGAGACTTCAATGTGATTAGATCCCTTGAGGAACGGATGGGGGGCTCTGGAAGACTTCCGAGATCTGCCTTGGAGTTTGGAAACTGGATTGATGATAACCAGTTAGTTGATTTGGGTAACCATGGAACACCTTTTGCTTGGGCTCGTGGAAGGGAGGTTAATACGAGACTGTCTAAGCGCTTGGATAGAATTCTTGTTAATGTTGCTGGTAGGCTTAGATGGCCAGAAGCTAGTGTTTGTCATCTCCCGAGGCTTTCCTCGGATCACAACCCACTTCTGCTTCGAATGGAAGAGCCTCCTCAGAGCAACCGGAAGAGGAGACCTTTCCGCTTCCAATCGGCTTGGATCTCTCATCCTGAATTTACTAATCTTATTGCGAATGCGTGGGATAGAGTGACCCATCTTCCCTTGGCTCTTAGCAAGTTACAGAATATCCTTCGGGATTGGAATTTTAAGGTGTTCGGAGACATCCATGCTAGAAAGGAGAGCTTGGTAGCACGGATGAACTGATTGCTAGGGAAGTTGAGATTGTCAAACGTATGGATGTGGTGCTAGAACAAGAGGAGGTCTTATGGGCACAAAAATCGAGGCAGCAGTGGCTTAGGTGTGGAGATCGCAATACTTTGTTTTTTCACTTGTCTACTCTTATTAGACGTCATCGTAATAGAGTGGAATCTTTGAGACTAACAGATGGGGAATAATGTCAAGATCAGGAGAGCCTTGAGCAACATGCTATTGATTCACTGAGAAATTTGTACGGACCAAACGATCTATCGGGACGGTCACTTGCAAGACCGGGTAAGTTTCCTCGTCTGAGTTTTGAGCAGCTTAGGCTCTTGGATAGACCCCTGGAAGAGCAGGAGATTATTGACGCGCTTAAGTCCATGGGCGCTCTCAAGGCTCCCGGCCCTGACGGCTTCCAACCAATTTTTTACCATAAGTTTTGGAAGGAAGTTGGAGCTCCTTAGTTTCTTTTGTCAAAAATTTTTTTGAGAGAGGAATCCTCCCACCAAGTAGCAATGAAACACTGATTATTATGATCGCTAAGATTGCTAAACCGGAGTTTATTCATCAATTTCGTCCAATTAGCCTCTGCAATGTCTGTTATAAGACTATTACTAAGGTTCTTGCTAACCGAATCAAGATGATCATGAGTGAGGTGACTAGCCCGATGCAATGTAGTTTTGTCCCGGGAAGGTTAATTCTGATAATGTTGTGCTTGTCCAAGAGGTGGTTCATACGATGAAGAAGAAGAAGGGTAGGAAGGGATGGATGATTTTCAAACTAGATCTCAAGAAAGCCTACGATCGAATGAGATGGGAGTTTGTTGAGGAAACTCTTAGAGATATTCGTTTGTCTGATACATGGATTGATAGGGTGTCAAAGTGTATCTCGATGGGGACCATGAGTGTTTTATGGAATGGAGAAAAAACTGATCCTTTTGCTATGATGAGGGGTCTTCGTCAGGGAGATCCTTTATCGCCTTACCTCTTCGTTTTATGTTTAGAAAGACTGGGACATTTAATTGAGCAGGAGGTGTTAGAGGGTCATTGGAAGCCTCTATCTCTCTCGAGAGGTGGTCCGAAGCTATCCCATCTTTTCTTTGTTGACGACATTCTTTTGTTTGTTGAGGCCTCGATTTCTCAGGTTCAAACAATAAAGAATATTTTAGAGGAGTTCTGTAAGGTATCGGGTCAACTTGTGAGTATGACTAAGTCTCAATTGTTTGTGTCACACAACCTTCGTGGGGAGATGGAACAACGATTGAGTGAGGTGAGTGGGATTCGTTATACTCGTCATTTGGGTAAGTATTTGGGGATCCCTATTTTCCATGAACGTGTGAATAAAACGACCTTTAATCCTTTGCTAGAAAAGGTGAAGTCTAGGCTGGCAGGATGGAAGTCACGATCGTTAAGCTTTGCAAGGAGAGTGGTGCTTACGAAAGCTGTGCTTTCTACTATCCCTATGTATACAATGCAGACGGTTCTCCTGCCTATGAGTGTCTCCAAGGAACTTGATAAGATTAGCCGAAGTTTTTTGTGGGGTTCTACCGAGGGTAATCGCAAGATGCATCTTGTTAATTGGGAAAATTTTTGTAGACCTTATGAACAAGGGGGCTTGGGGTTGCATCTTGTTGGGGATGCAAATCTTGCAATGCTGAGTAAATTGAGCTTGAGGCTTTTTTATCACCCGGATCAACTTTGGACTAAGGTGATTACTCGTAAATATAGGGTGAGTGATATGGGGTGGCCTTTAAGCCTTGTTTGTAGGGGAGGCAGTTCATACGTTTGGCGGGGTATTGTTACAAGCTATAATAATGTGGTTGCCAAGGGTTTTGGTAAAGCAGTGGTTAATGGTAGAATGACTTGTTTCTGGACAGATATTTGGCTTGGCGATAAACCTTTGTCTGAAGTGTACTCTCTCCCTTTGACTATCCAGGATAGATCTAAAACTGTTCGGGATTACTGGAGTCAAGAGCATGGGTGGAATTGGGATATCTTTCAAGGAATGTTTCCTCCTCAGGTGAATATGCAACTTGCGGCTATCTGCTTGGATGATGATATGGGGAGTGACGGTGTTCGATGGAGGGCGTCCATGAATGGAGAGTTCACGGTGAAGTCGGCCTACGAGTTCCTCTTTCTTCCACGTGAGGATCGTAATGATAGGAGAAGTTTGTTTAATGCTATTTGGAGGGTGAAGGTAACAGGGAGAATCCGTCATTTTATGTGGCTTCTTGCGTGGAAGGTTATCCTTACGAATTCGGAGAGATTTCGCAGACACTTGACTTCTGATCAGTGTTGTCCTTCATGCCCGTCGATCCCTGAGACGTTAATACACCTTCTTAGAGATTGTGATAAATGGTTTCTTCAACCTTTCATGGGATGAATAGTTTCTTGATAATGTTGGTTTCAAGAGTTCAAAGGTTACATAGCGTGGAACGTTATTTTTGGAACCACTATCTGGTGGTTATGGAAATGGCGTAACCACCGAGTCTTTAGAGGTGGGGAGATGGTTTTCGACAAGCTTCACTTTTTACATGAGAGGTTTGTGGAGAAGTTTGAGGCGTATAGGCCGGCTGAAAGTGGGGATCTCCGGCCGAGAAGAAAGATTTTGGTCCGGTGGAAGGCCCCTGACAGGGATTGGGTGAAGATTAATTCGGATGGAGCGGCGAGAGGGATAGGTGGTTTGGCGAGTGCGGGAGCGGTGATCAGGGACGAGAATGGGGAGTGGGTTGGAGGTGTTGTGGCTAACTTAGGCAGTGTTTTGGTTCCGTCTGCGGAACTATGGGATGCTATCATCGGGCTTGAGCTGGCTTGGGAGAAAGGTTTTCCTCGAGTCCAATTGGAGTTAGATTCACTCTTGGTTCTGGAGTTAATTAAAAAGGGTGTTTGCTCCTCTCATCCTTTATTTAGAGAAAGAGCCAAGGCTTTACTACCCGAGATTGGTCGATTAGTCTCGGTCACACGTTTAGGGAAGGTAATAGGGTTGCGGATTCGCTGGCCAGCTATGCTTTCTCCTTTGAGGTTGGGGTGCATCGTCTTATTAACCCCCCGCCTTGTTCTTTTGTTTTTTTGTTGGATGATATCCGGGGAGTTTGTTTTCCCCGTTTGACTCGTTTGTAATTTCGGATTTTTGAATAAGCGTTTTAGCGCGGAGAGTGATCTCCTTTTCCACCAAAATAAATAAATAAATAAATAAAAATAGTTTGTCGTTGAGAGAAATTTCCTCATACGTTATCCTTTCGTTCCTGCTACTAAATATCTATGACAAACTTGTATCTCAAATTCAACGACGACCTCTTCTCTTTTTTTTTGTAATTCCACGTAAATAGATTATGAAATTTCCACGAAGACAATTACAAAAAAAAAATGGACTTTTTTCTATTTCTGATCGGAAGGAAATAGTTTTTTTTATGAATATTTATAATTATTTTGTACAATTAACACAGTTTCAAATCATTCGTAATTAATTGAGATATATATATTTTTTAAATCAATTGGTTACTTGTTAAGAAGAAAAAAAATGGAGAGATACAACCAGAATTTAAAGGAGATAACTACAGTGGAAGACCATGAATAAGGGAAAGAGCAATCATAAGAATGGAAAGACAAAGACCATGAATAGGGGAAAGAGCAATCATAAGAATGGGAGGACAAAGGACAAACTTGTTGGAGATAGTCAGTTCCCACGTCGAAAGATAGATACTAATCAACTTATTATATAAGGTCGGTGGGCTATTGGTTTTAGGATGGAACCTCATCGGGTTTATGTGTTGGGTTTGGGCCTAAACGCGCATGTGCGCTCGGATGCACACGACCCCCGCTCTACCCGGTCCGTCTGTATCGGACTTTGACATGGTATCAGAGCGGTTAGCCTCTATGTGGCTCGCAATCCTAACCTGTGGTCAAGTGCAACTCGGTCTATATCCTCTAGTTGCACTTGCGAGGCGTGTTGGAGATAATCAGTTCCCACATCGAAAGATTTAGACTAACCAACCTATTATATAAGGTCGGTGGGCTAGTCCTCCTATGGCCAATTGGTTTTAGGATGGAACCTCATCGGGTTTATGTGCTGGACTTGGGCCTAAACGCGCATGTGCGCTCGGATGCACACGACCCCCGCTCTATCCGGTCCGTCTGTATCGGACTTTGACACCAAGCCCAGCACATAAATCCGATGAGGTTCCATCCTAAAACCAATTGGTCATAGGACGAGTAGCCCTCTAACCTTATATAATAGGTTGGTTAGTCTCAATCTTTCGATGTGAGAACTGATTATCTCCAACAAAACTAGCGACGTAAGGAATGCATCCTTTGCGATATATGAAGCCGTTTGAGAATAGCTTCAAGCGAAGCCTTAGATGTAGGGCGATGGAAGAGAAGGTAATCCACAATTACCTCATCCTTTACGATATACGAACTATTTAAAATAATTTTTTATAAGCAAATATTGAAAACAATATCAATAATTTTAGCTAGTTACTTAACGTTTCATTTTACTCAATTATGATTTTATAAATAGTTATAAATTATATTTCACCAGCATAAGCAATCTGTATCTAAATGCAAGGTTCTCGAAAAATGCTTACGTACGTACTTGACCCTATAAATGTAAGTTATGTAATTATGTATCTTAATACAGATACAAAATGTGGACTATAATATAAGAAGACGTACAAAACTGAGATACAAATGTTATATATATGCATAGGTAGGTGGAACTTAGAAGGAGGAGAAGCATTCAGGATCAGAAGAATTGGAATCGTCGCAAGGAATATGATTGTGTCTGCCTTCGTACGTTGTTATGACCATTCGACAATCCTCCGATAATCTCTCTACCCTCTTCTTTACTCTGCAGTTGTTGTGGGTGCACCTATAGTAACTTCTGCAATCGTTAATTTACACTTCATTAGCTACTTCATGTATACGTACACACTTCGTTTAGGGTTCTTTTTAGGATTGCACGTTCAAAAGTAACCCGGATTCGATGGAAATCGACATAATCCGAGACTGATACGTGTGTAACTCCGGTCATAGAACATGTCTTATAAGCATAAACAACTTTTGGTTCAGGCTCCTTACATGCCCATTAATTTCACTTGTATCTCATAAATACTTGAAAAAATGTCAGGTTTTATTATTTATGCCATATTAGTGGTTTATAAGTAGTTTTTATAACTTTTTTATATTATTAATTTTAAAAAATATTAGTTTGCACTGCACTTACGAAAATACTTACATGTAATGTTTACATTAACAATGTTGATTATTTTAATTACCAACGGATGAATCCGAATCTCGCGGTTAGTTAATTAATTACCCAATTGCCGTGATCAACTACATCCGATAAAATTACGTAGTGGGTGATAGAGGTGTCTCCTATACCAATCTTCAAAAATTATTGTCATTTGGAATTCTGGATTGGATCATATTTTATGATAGGTCTAGTTCAAACCTTTTGCAAGACCTTTATTATAATGAATAATCATAAAATGGACTTAGAATGAATAGTAAGGTATGTGAGAGTATTTGAATATATTAATGTTTGGAGAATAAGTGAAAGATTTTGATGGGTTGGATATAAAATGGAGGGTTTCGTCACACGTTTGAGGGCATACGCACGTTGGACTCACCAAGACATAAGTCCAATTGAGTTTTGGCCCAAAATCTATTGACAATTAGAGGCGTAAACCATCAACCTTATATATTGGTTTCGTTATCCTTTTCATTATCGATGTGGGAAAATTAATCGTCAACACGCCTCCTCAAATACGACCGTCTGATTCGGTTGACAACATGCCTTAAGTACAGTTAGGCCAATCAGACCTCTTATAAACTCAACAAAATTTTATTCTAAAATTAATTGACAATAATAGTAACTCGCTGACCTTATATAGTACATTTGTTATTCCTATATAATATATTATATGATGAGAAAACATTAATCTTCCACAATAAGAATAATTTAGGTTATTTTATTATGATTTTATTCTTATAATTTTTATTTTTATTTTTATTTTATTCTCTTGTAATCTCATATATATATATATATATATATATATATATATATATATATATATATATATATATATATATATATATATATATATATATATCTAAAGTCATTATAATAATGGTCTTTTTCACCAAAATTAATAGTTATGTTTGTAAGGATATCAAAATTGTCAAACTTATTTCTATTTATTGGCTTAAACATATCTCAAGGTAAGGGTATTTCTTATCGTTCTTGTTCCATTAAGATCACTCTATACGAAGTTAGGAAAAAATATAAAAGAAAGTAATTTTAAAAAAAATTAAAATATGAAGAGATAATAAACTTCATTATATCATTGAACAAGGTTGAACTAATAAGTTCTCATCATTTAAGATTGGTAAGCTAGCTATTGCTAATTTGATTTCGTAATCTCGGCATTCGAATTAGACCAAAAGCGCACAAATTCCCGTGTTAGACTTTAATGTATAGTATGGTATATACGATTTATTAAACTTTAGGTGATCCGTTAAAACGTACTAGATTAGTAATTTTTATAAAAACGCAAAGTGATTTATAGTATAATATGTCCCATAAGTTGAATAAAATGAGAATTTTGATGATCGGATTAAGTAGTAGATAGGTTAATTAATAAAAAAACTCAGAAATTAAGAAGATTGGTATGACAAAAACTTTGTGTATATGTATTGTCGTGCACTTGGTTGAATATCCTAAAAGGATCTTCAGTCTACAGCACTATTTATCTGTTCCACTCACTTACGTTACGTACCAAATTCACGTGTCTAGTGATCAATTGGTTCAGGGTTTTTATTTTTAGCATTATTACTTTGGTACATATGATATCAAAAATATTATATTGGTCCTGTTGTTCATCTCCCTTCCAAGAAACATTAATGTCTGGCTTCTCATCAAATTTAATTTGACTAACACCAGCATATTAACTTGTGTTAGCTCAAATGATTGACCAGCTACCTTGTCATTTTCAATGATGTTACACATGTATATAGATTCTCATTTCGGTGAGGAGTCTATCGGTCAACAATTCAAATTTTTATGTTAATCGGTTATTTTATTTTTGAGAATCACTCTTTATTTTTTTAGTTATGAGAAAAATAAGCATTCATTTTAAGGATAAAGATATATTTTTAAAATTAAATGAATAAATTATTAGTGTATTAAGATTGGACTAGTAGTATAAAATAAAAAAATCATATGTTTGATATATGCACGGTAGATCGAGCTTTAATGCAATTGATTATTAATCTGTGTGATATGTATGTACGTAATTACCTGGGATGAAGGCTATTCTTGACAACTTTTTGACCGTATTTTCTCCACTTATAACCATCGTCAAGAACATCAATGTCGCTTCGTGTTTGGAAGCAAAATCTCGGTTCTCTAAGTTTTCGCCTTACTTTCATCTTGTTCCTTTCGAGAGATGAGCTTCTCCACCTCCGATATTCATATGTAAAAACACCAATTAATCATCGGGAGGCAATTTAATCCGACGCTATACATATTCAATCTAAATAGTAACTCATAGTGATTAGCGGGATTCTCATTTCCACATGCCCTTAACCGCAATTAATCTTGTAAGTCCGGTCAATCCAATCACACATGCGTCGAAATTTTTTTTAACTAGTTATGCATAAAATGCTTTAATACCGACTAGTCCAAAACGACAATAACCAATAGCGAACATACGCGTTAAGTTGTCACCAACCTATATATTAGGCTATATGTTACCGTAACCAATCCATAATTATCCAACTAATATGACTAATTATGCTTAATCAATTAAGTTTACGATCCTATGATAAATTTTAAATGTACTAACTTAAGCTAAAAGACTCACCATGAACTAGAACTACCTCCATCTCCACTAGGATCAATGGCTACATCTTCATTATCAACAACCTTATTACCCGCCGCCATCTCCTCCTGAGGATGAACATCAATCTGCTTTTCCTGCAATTGCCAGTAAAAATCGAAGAACAACGCTAAGTAAAAAAAATCAAAATCCCAAAACAATTAACCGAATCACAGCACCAATTACCCGGTGGCCATAGTTATCAAACCCAGAACTCCGGGAAGAAAACTCCATATTAGCGGATGACCCACCAGCGCCGCCTCTCGCACCACCACCAACCGGCGGTGGAGGCAATACACGCGAAGAAGACGCACTCAAGAAATTCATAATCATTAGCTGATGAGTTTCTTGAGCATCAATTTCAAACTGCGGAAACCCTAATTCTTGAATTGCTGGAGATGGGTTTACTGAGAAAGATTGAACTTGACGAAGCTGATGCTCGAAATTACTATTCGAAGCAGCTTCTCTTCCATCTGATCTCTGCATCATCATCAACGTACTACGGTAAGTTTCTGAATTTAGGGTTTTGGGAAGTAAGAGAATTGAAGAAGAAAATCGAAAGAGGGGGATAATAATCTGAAGATTAAAGCGTTGATATAGGAATTGTCAAGGGTCAACAAATAAACCCTTGATGGAATGTTTTTTGTCGACCCTTTTGAATCATATTATTGTTTCCTTATACGTATGTTTGTTCGAACATCTACGTACCTTTCACATGTGTTTCATCGGAGTTCCTCAATTCATCTCTTTTCGTATTTGCTCAACCAATCAGAATTCTCATTCGGTTTAGACTTTTACATAGTTTCGGTTGTAAATTTATGATTTTTGTATAACTAATAAAGTTGTATATTTAATACAAAATTTATGAAAAACAGTTGTAGAAAATGGTTTAAATCGGACATGATTTATAAAAATTGTCATTAATTATAATCTAAATAAAATTTCTGGGAGTTACGAATTATGTTTGTACTTTAAACTTTTTTTTTTGGATGATGTCCAAAAGTTTTTCAAGACATCTTTATAATTTTTTTGAATATATCTGTTTACTATTCATAATGAATAAGTTAATATTTTGAGAAAAATTAACCTTTTTTTTGACCGATCAACTCATTTTAAAATTTCAAAAACTCAACACCAATTTTTATAATTTTAAATTTTGTGTTCTCATTCACAAGGATAATTTAAGTAGACCAACCTGACCCGTCTTTTGTTTTCAAAATAAAAGAATAATAATAATAAATTAACATTTTTTAGGAATAATTATTATTTGTTAATTATTGTTAACGATCCTTTTAAAGGTATGATCCGGAAAGTATGATCCGAAAAAGTCTAAGTTTCATAAACAAGATACGAAAAAATAGAAATTACTTGGACGTGATTTGAAAAAAGTTAAAAGTAATTTTAAATTTTAAATTTAAGATTATGACTTTTTTTAAAATTATATTTGTGATATAGATGATTGACCTTATATACTTATATCCACACATGTTAGTAGGGTAACATTTTAAGGTGAAACATACTATAACATATTTTTGACATGGTAAATCTCCTATAATCTTATGATATTATTTTTGACGTTGTGTTTGGTTAAATTGAAATTTATATCATCATTTGGTGACCAAACATTCACGTTAATACATTTGGCAAATTAATAATATGAATATAAGGTATAATATTTTCTTAATCTGGGTTGCTAGTCCAGAAGCTCAAATTTCAAGAGCAAGTATCAAATCATTCTCTTAAAATTGGTAGTGGTTACTGATGTACTTGTAACTTGTAAGTAAGAAGCAATTTTTCCAGATGGATAGGTAGAAGACGAGTGATATACAGTCAATATGCAAATAAGTAGTAGGCCCTTCATCTGGGTAAATACCAGGGGTTAAACCAAAATACTGAGAGGTCATTTGAAGGAGAAAAATAACAATAATATCCTATTAGGGTTGTTCAATTTCTATTAAAGCCGGTAATTTGGACCGGAAAGTCTCCATTGGACCGGATTGGATCGAAAAGTTTTGGTTTTTACATATAAAACAAGAAGGGGAATTAGACAATCGATAAGTTTTGGTAAATAATATGTGTTGGCATTTACAAATTTATATATATAGCCGCATCACACTTCAGAGAGTCGACACATAAGTACGATGTGATTTCATTCTAAAACCAATTGAAGAGGAGTATGCATGTCATCTTAAAATATACTTTATTGATTTATAATTTTTGTTATTTTTTCCCCATCTTCATACCCCTTAGTATGGTAACCATCAAACCTATCTTGTAAACATTTAATGATATCCTAAAGATCCGACGATCCGATCGGACATCACAATCATTGTCAATATTTACGATTAGTGTTATAAGGTGGACAATCACAATACGTAAGTGGATGTAACCACTTTGATACCATGATAAATTTCGATAGTTTGCGTAATTTTAGGTATTATAGGTCCGTATGACACATCAAGCGACAAAAACCCAACCTATAAATATAGATTCTTGACTCGCATACATTCAGCTATTTTAAAATTACATATTTAGAGTTTATCTATTTTTAATTGTTTTTCCTATATTGAGATTTTAGTGATAAAAGCAAGAGGGGAAATGGAATATTGATAAATTTTGGTTAGCAAATAATGTGGGTGTGTGTTTACACGTTCATATATATAATGATACTATACATATATATATTGCATTATGAAATTTCTTTCTAAAACCAATGAATAATAGTAAGAGTAATTATAAGTTTTAAATAAATTTTATTTATTAATAATTTATGTTGAATATTTTCATCTTTATATCAACCGAGTTCAATAACCATCTAAACTTATTAAGCACTAAACAACATTCTTACTGCCGAATAGCCCGATAGGCCATTACAATCATTGTCCATGTCCACACTCAATGTTATAAAGTCGACAATCTCATTAAATTACGATTCGGGAGTGAACAAACTTGATACCATGATAAGTTTCGATAGATCAATTAACGTTGGTTGTTACACGTCCATGCGACACATCAAATGACAAAAGCCCAACCTAGATATACATTCATGGACTTCCATACATAAACTTACTAACTTATATTATATATGTTACTTGGAGTAGCTAAGACCGTTGCTTCATATATACAACAAACATCTATGCCCTAACCTATACATTCTTGGAATTTATTACATATGTAATGATATCAAAAGTATAGTGTGAAAGCAATCTTGCAACACCCTCCACAATAACAACATCAACTTATGAAGTAAAATAAACCTAATTATCCAAATTATAAGACGAGTAACTACCACCCTGTAGCTTTCTATATCCACCCACGAAATCAAGTCCAATCCTTCATTGTCTCCTTTGGAGATATATGGTGATAGCATTATGTGTATTGCACTCCATCTTGGACGAACATGAAGACACGATCAAACATCAAAACAATACGAATATACGACTATACAGAAACAAACACGACATAAATGTATCATGATATTATCTAAATAGTTTAAATATAACTTGTTTATATATGTCTTGAGTATGAATATTATAAAAATATAAAAGATTTAAGTAAAGGTCGATATTTATCAATTTATGTCTTGTACGTCAGATTTAATTTTTATTTTTATTTTTATTTTTGATATCTCCTTGTTAGCTCTTTTATCATTTGAGCCTATGTTCGTACATCTGCCGATTACTTATTGCTTAATTTATTAGGATTCTTTTAGAAATCGGTAGTTTATTACAATTAGTACTAAAATATGTAGCTCATTGATAGTTGAGTGAACAAATTTATTAATTTGATAAACTTGATGAGTGTTGATGAAAATGAAGCTTATTTAAAACTGAAGTGGTGTAAAATACTGAAAATTTTAGTTTGCTTCTACAAAATTAAATTGTAGAATTATATTTATAATATATAATTTAATAAGTTATTATTATTATTTTTTATTTCATAAGAAATGAGAAATTTTAGATTGTTTAGAAAATAATATTTATTCTTATAAATTAGTCCTCTAAACCACCCAACACATAAATATATATATCTTTTTCATAAATCTAATAATCTCAGACAAACCCTTATTTGAACGACACAATATTGATAGGAAACTACTGTTTGAAGAATATATATTGAGTATCCTATGTCTCGTAACCAATAAAAGATATAGACGGTAAGTTATGTTAATATATATATATATATATATATATATATATATATATATATATATATATATATATATAACATTGGACAAATTACCTTAATTTACTAATTTGAGCTATTATATATCTCATTCTTATAACTTAATTGATAAATAGTATAATAAAATATATAAAGATTTATTTGTCCTTATCAATACAAATTCTATCATAATTGAGACGTTTGTAACTTATTCTTGTAAAAATTGGATCTCACAATCTCTGATTAATTTATAGGCGGTCACTCGGCTCGGTGGACGGTCCTTGGCCTGACGTGGACGTCAATAGAGTTTAAGTGGGGGAGATTGTAACATTCCGGAAAAATGTGATCCCGCATCATTTGAATGGAGATTTGTGATTAATTTATAAGGATGGGTTGCTATCCATGTCAACAAGAATTCTTGTTTTCCAGTGGTAAGATGAGGACAAATAAATCTGGAGTTAAGCGTGCTCGTGCGGGAGCAATTTTTAGGATGAGTGACCTCTTAGAAAGTGTATGTGCGTGCATGATTGGCATGAGTGATCTCCTGGAAAGTTTTTGTGTGTGCATGGTTATAATGGGTAATCTAAAAAGTTTTTGCACGTGCATGGTTGGCATGAGGACAACGTCCTACTACCTCGGGTCTTACATATTTATAGTTAATTTTTTTATAATAATATTTATATGGATTGAATCAAATTTTAATGTATTAATTTAAATCATTTTGTACACGAAAATTAAGCTAGTTTACTCTAAAAGGGAAAAGGAATGATGATTAACTCAAAGTTTTTATTTTGTCTTATTTAAGTAAAACTTGGTTTCAACTTGTTTTTTAGAATCTTTTGTCCATAAACACTACTTTATTAATTCATACATATTAAGATATTTTGAAACAATTTTATTAGTTTTTATTTTTTTAAACTGCAATTTAATTGTACAATAGTTTATAACAAGGTGTAAGCAAACATACCCTTAATTTTAAAAAAATTTAAAATAAAAATGTGATCCGAAGCATTTCTTCTAAAAACATATGCTATGGTAGAAATAGGGTCAAAATATAAATGTTAGAAAGTTATTTTTGTGATCGGAGGAGTATCTATTAAACATTTACATTATAAGTTCGATCTAAATCGCTTCTAGAGTTATTTCATTTTGAGTTGTGCTTTTATATCGATTACAAAAACAACTTTGACCTAGTATTTATATAAAGTTTGATAGACTACATCTCATATTACCAAATGAATTAGGATGAAATTCCATTGTAGTTCTATATTGTGCTTGAGCATAATATTCATGTGTACTCCTATACACACAACTCTCATTTACAACTCTTTTTAGACTATAACATGGTATCTTATCGGTTTAAACAACAACCCTAATTGTTTGCTCAAGTATGAACTAGATTGGTCGTCCCTTGGTTATATTTGCGGAGACTTATTGAGATTGATAGGGTCGGTGGTGAGATACTATTAAAGGGAAAATCTTTGGTGTTGTATTGGCCTTGAGTCACTCCATATCCACCCCCTCATCTATGGTCCGTTGATGTTTTAACTTTTTTAATCTGCCCTAAATTAAGAGCTATTAATTTATCGTCTATTATAGAAAAATGCGGCTCTATACCTTGAGATTATACCCTAGACCATCTGGCAAAAATTACCCTGACCTACATTAAGGTGGATGTTACTTGTTACTAACGTGTGACTTGGTACAACTCTTGTGCATTACGGGCAAGGTTAATTCAACTCTCATGGGTTGCGTTCGAGAATTAGGGTTACTCCATTGACCACATCTACACTACACAACCGTGATCGTATCACACATTCGGTGCACACGGATAAATAATACTTATCACATGTGAAGAAAGAGTTTTTCAAGAGGGACTGAAATCTCCAACTCCGTTGTACCTTTTATGAGGCGAATAATGTTGCGAATTTTCTTACATGTACCGCTTTTAAATTTTCTATTGGATTGGGTGTATTGTTTGAACCTTACGAAAGTATAGTTGTCTTAGTTGATCTTTATTGTGTAATGTACGGCGACGAGTTAAACTCAAGCGATTACTACTTAGTTTGTTTCATTATTGATAAATATATGACTAGTACCTAGAACGCACCGAAAAAAATTTTAACTTAAAAAAAGATCATTCGCAATGTAATTATAGAATCTTCAACACATATTTTAAGTTGTTGATGTGTGAAAAAAATGAATAGTTAGAGTTAATGAATAAACTATCTAGTTAAAATAAGAGGTTAAATAGGTAGAAATACAAAATTTTAAATAAAAAAAGCTAATATGAAGATTTTTACGGAGTATTTAATTAATTAAAAATAAATACAAAATCATATACCGGTATATCTTAGGTAGGGATCCGACATTCTCATGATTACATTGTACAAAATTCAAAAGTTGAATAAGTGGGTTTAATTATTTAAAAATAAAAGCAGGAACACAAGTTGAAGAAATTTCGCTGAATTCTATGCAGCAATTATAACCTTTCGCATCAGTCTTTGTCTTAGAAAAAAAATGACAAAAAATGGTAAAATATTTTCAAATTTGCAATGATGACACCTAAGTTTGAGTTTGTTGAATGCCATGTACATATGTTCGGGTTACTGCCACCAGATGCTTCCCGGGGCCCCTATCCTTCTCGATTCCTATGTACCAAAACAAATTAAATTCAACTTAGGCTATATTTAGCCTATCGAGAGGAATTTTGGGAATGTTATGCAATTTGTATAAATAAACGGGTTGAGATCGTAGTTATAGGAATATTAGACACGAAAACATCTTCCTCCCAAATTATTTAATTTGTTTCTTGATCATCCGATTCTCAATATTTTTCATCATTGGAGGGGGAAAATATATCTATATTAAAATTAAAAATATAATATTATTAATGGATTATAATTTAGAAATTTATTCAAACAATAGTATAACGTGGAGGTTATATAAATAAAATAGAGAAGTTCTAAAAATACAATATATAAATAAAAGTTTTACTACAAACAATTTGAGTATTGATAATATTTATAATATTATATCGTAAATTAAAATTTTAGTCTTTAATGTCAAATATTACAGACTTGAAAAAGCAACTTTGTCTGGAATTCTATTTTTTAAATTTATAATATTAATATTTTTATTATACATTATGTTAATAAAATAACCCTTAACTTAGTAATAAGTATAAAATCGAAACTTTTTTCGATTTGCAGGAGTTAAGACACCAACTATGTCGAATTTCTTTTCTTTTTTTTAAAAAACTTATTTTCACTCAGTACCTTGATTCTCTTACCCACATTGATATTTATTTTATTTTATAATTGTAAGTTGTTAAATAAACTTACAATTTATGAAAGACATATGATTTAACGGTAGTGTAATTGAGCTGAAAAGAGTGAGAAAATGATCCATACGTTGCGGTTTGATTGTATGAACGTGTTATACAATCAAATGAAACATGTTTTTCTTGTTCATAACTTATTTATCCTACCGATTCTATTTAATTATACCAAAAATCATAATACAATTATTAATTCATACACACTCTTACCGTACATATTTAAATGAAACATGTGTTATATATACAATCAAATAAATTTGACTTATCTTTTGTTTGGACACTTTTTGTTTGGCCTGCTCCTATAGTCTTATATTTGACGTTCAAGTATAAATCTGTCAAGTATAAACCCGTCCAAGTATAAATATAGAGTTTTGTTCTTGTATATTGTAGGATTCTCTTAGTCTCCTATCATCATATCATGTAAAAATAAATTAATCCGTTAAATCTAGGATAACCTAGTTATCATTTGTAGTTTGGGATAACCTAGTTATCATTTGTTTATCCTCTTATTTGTACTCTGAAACAACTCAATAAAATATCTCTAGAAAGTGGATGTAACATTTATTAGGTGAAACACTATAAATATGTGTATTGTCTTTCTTGTTTGTTGAATTTTGTTCTTTCTCAGTGATTCCGCACAACAAACTGATATCAGAGCTTTGGGTTATTTGGTTTTATGTTATATGGGAGAAATATGTCTTCTTTCAACATGACGATCGACAAGTTCACATAAAGAAATAATTTTAGTTTGTGGCAAATCAAGATGTGAGCGTTGTTGAAACAACAAGGCTTATGGGAGCCGTTGTCAAGGAAAGAAAAGGGCAATGCTGCTGAGATGGCCACTTAAGAGGATAAGACGCATTCGATCATCATGTGTTTGTCTCGTAGATGATGTCTTATCCGAGGTTTTAGATCAAGATACCGCAACCAAACTGTGATTGAAGTTGGAGAGTCTCTACACGACGAAGTCTCTCGCCAACAAGTTGCTTTTGAAGCAAAGTTTGTTCGTCCCGCGAATGCAAGAAGGTACGCAACTTCGTGAGCGCTTAGATCAATTGAACACAAATTTTCTAGATTTGCGTAATATTGATGTTAAGATTGAGGACGAGAATTTTGCGTTGATTATGTTGGTATCTTTTCCGTCATCATATGAAAAGTTTGTTTAGTCATTTGTTGTTGAAAAATATATTATTACTCTAGAAGACGTCAGGTCTGCCCTTCATATAAGGGAACTACGCCACAAGGTGAATGAAAATGGTATAGGTAGGGATGGACATGCATCTGGTATATATACAAGCGGAGGCAAGGGACAAGAAAAATCAGGGAATAAGGACAATAAATCGTCTTCTTCAAAAGGTCCTAAGCCTGATGACGTCTGCAACTATTGTAAGGAGAAAGAGCATTGGAAGAACAAATGTCCTAAGAAGAAGAGCTGCAGGATTCTGACTGCAACTGTTGCACGTAGAAGATGATTTTAAATAAGTTGAGGATATAACTTTGGTTGTTGGTGGACACACGTATCAAGCTAATATGTGAGTTCTTGATTAGGGAGCTTCCTATCACATATGTCCTACAAAGAGTGGTTCGAAACTTACAAGCAGGTAGGTGGTGTTAGTATTTACATGGCTAACAATTTTGTCTACGAGGCGGTTGGAATTGACTCGATTAAAATCAGGACACGTGAAGGAAGATTATGTACATTGAACAAGGTCAGACATGTTCCACTTATTACTAAGAATTTGATATCCTTGAGTATGCTGGATAGTAAGAGGTTTTATTTCACAGGTGAAGGTGGAATTCTGAATGTCCGTAAGAGTTCTAATGTTAGAGTGAGAGGTGTCAAAAGGGGCACTTTATATTTCCTACAAGGTTCTACTATTTCTAGGTACATATGTTTATGTTGCATCTTCAGAGGTTTACAAGGATGATATGACTAAGTTATGGCATATGAGACTTAGTCATATGGGTGAAAGAGAGTTTCAAACTCCGACAAAGGAAGATCAACCATCAAAAGCTATTTACTAGAGCTTAGCTGAAGGATGTTCAAGAAGAGTTGGAGTAAGACCTCCACAAAAGTACGACTTTGAGGATATGATTGGTTATAATATACATGTTGTTGAATAGGTAGATACCTACAAACCATCCACCTATAGAGAATTTGTATATGTGTTTGAAGTTGCACAGTGGTCTACAATAACGGAAGATGAGACGCAGGATCTGGGAGCAACTCGTAAAATTCTAGGAATGGAGATTCTTAGAGACGGGGAAAATAAGAAGCTTTTATTATCATATAAATGCTACATTGAAAAGGTTTTTTCATGGTTTCGAAATTTCATCGGCCAAGCTTATTGATACATAGTTGCTAACATCCATCTTATCAATATGTTTTCACCTCAGTCGGATAAGGAAGAGTATATGTCGCGAGTCCCTTATGTTAGTGTAATAGGGAGTTTCATGTAAGCTTTAGTCTGCACAAGACCAGATTTGGCACAAGTTGTTAGTGTCGTCAACTGGTTCATGGGGCAACCAAGAAAAGAACACTGACAAGTTGTGAAGAGGATCAAGGTGAATAAAATAGGAACCGCTAATAATCATGTTGATATGTTCACCAAGTCGGTACATCGCAACAAGTTCCAACATTGTTTGGACTTGTTAAACGTTAAAAGTTGTTTAGTGCCCAAGGGAGGATAGAGAGAGGAGTTGGTCTGAACATTGATTAATGCATCTGGTCTGGGCATTGATTAATGCATGTGGTATGGGTATTGATTAATGCATCCGGTATGTGCGTTGATTAATGCATTTTGTATGGACATGATTGATACATCTAGTATAGACATTGACTAATGCATCTAGTATATATGTGAGGATCTAAGTCAAGGTGAAAATTTGTTGATATGCCTTGAATTGACTTTATTTGTTTGGGCCGTCTCTATTTGACCCGATCTTATACTTGACGCCCAAGTATAAACCTTTCAAGTATAAATATGTCAAGTATAAACCTGCCCAAATATAAATTTAGGGTTTCGTTCCTATATATAGTAGGGTTCCTTTAGTCTCCTATCATATGATCATTTGAAAATCTGTTAATTTGTTAAATTTTAGATAACCTAGTTATCATACGTAATATGAGATAACCTATTTATCATTTGTTTATCATCTTATTTGGGCCGCGCTGTAAATATGTATGTTATCTTTTTTATTTTTTAAATATGTTATTTTCAGTAATTTCGCACAATATAAAAAAATTAAAATGTATATTTATATGTTGATTTTAATGTTAAATATAACCAACTGGACTTAAAACGAAAGGAAGTTATTGTCATTACTTATTTTATTACATTATCATATAATATTTGACTTATTTATAAAACTATCTTACTTTAGTTTTTGTAACTTCTTACATGCGTAGATTTTTAAATGAGAAAATGTATTAAAAAAAGCCCTAAAATCCCGCTCTTAAGATTCTCGGGACAAGGATGATCTTGGGATGCACGTTTGAACACGACTTGTTGCATTTATAATCCGATTACTATGCCAATGCAACAAACGTTCAAAACTTGTAAGCAATATGTTCGGTTTGAAAAATCGCCCCAGGTTTCTAGTGTCATTTTGGAGTTTAAAATGATTTAAAGTATTTTATATGTGCTATACTTGTTACGCGAATTGAAAATTTAGTTTAAAACGTGTTGTATTTAACTTAATAAGAGGGATCAATATATTATCTTATCTTATATATATTAAAGCGGAGGCATCTATTGCCACGTGTCGCCTCCAGATTTTTTCTCAACCCAACGGAAATTTTTCAGGTCTCTGCTGCCACGTGTCGCTCCCAGATTTAACCAACGAAAATTAATCAAATAATTCATCACAAATTATTGTGTAAATTGGATTTTTAAAAATAGCAAATATTAATCACCTAATTAGACTAATTCATCACATATTAAACTCAGCCTAAACTTTTTTTAACTAATTAATTTAGAAAAATATATATAATTAGAAAAAAAATATTTTATGTAATCTATTTATAGATTTTATCATATTTCATTTTTATTCCAGATTTAAGTTAACAAAAAGAAAGGTTAACTAATAAATATTTCGTGATTATCAAAATAGGGTTTCCTTGATCGATTACTATCAATTAAAAATAATTTTAATCTTAGGCTTCCATTTTTAAAATAATTTTAATATTAGGTTGTCCAGGAATTAAACGTTAGTCCATCCCTATTTTTAGTTCAACAATTTAAATTCTAATTTTGAATCAGAAATTTAAAACTTAATAACAAAACAATTTTAACCAAAAATAATTAAGAAAATAATGACGGATTTGTTGCGATTTAAAAAATCTTTTCGCTGTCAAAATTGATGATTCTATCAAGTTGTTAAGATTGTTTATTTTTTTATCGTTATGTTACACCTATTTTTTTATTAAACGAATTTGAATAAATAGTTCAAACCCTAAGTCTAACCCCTATATATAACGTAGACTTCTCAATCAATGAATCTAAACCTACACAAAATTTACAGTTTTTGTTACTTTAATGAGAGAAGTCGATCATGGACACAGTAAGTCTTCAAGTGTGTTCCTATTTATTGTTGTTTGACTAAGCATAAGTGTGTAGTGATCTTTCTAAATTGATTAGTAGAAGATGGAGAAACCAATTCTCTCATAACTATAACTTTCTCGATCTATCCAGGTCCGATCTCCTGGTAAATAGTCTTAAATTATGTTTTATAAAATTTAATAAAAATCAGTATTTGAGTCTAAACGGTCTGAGGCTTGGGATTATCATTGTAAACTTCTCTTGAATAGAGTTTGGAAGACAAACATATCATCCAAGTTTTTTTTATTGAAGGTGGAGAGAAGGAAGGCTAAAACTTGCTCTAGAAGAATAGAACCGTAATGAAGAGGAGGAAGCCTAAAACACAAGGGTGAGTAGTGAGGTTAATAGGATGGAGGTTAATAGGATGGAAGACCAAGTAACGTGGCCTAGAGGAAGAAAGAAGCACGACCAGAAAGGTGGTAAAAGGAGAAGCAATTGTAGCTAATGCTATTCGTCGACTAATTATATGTTTGAATCGATTTATATTGTTGTAATTACGTTTGTATACTATGCAACATGCCCTTCTAACTCTCCTAATTTATTGTTTAGTTTTATATTATTGTGATCTAATATATAGCAACCTTTGATAGATATTCCCCAATCTCTTTCCTTATTTTATTAAGGAGGTCCGATTTGGTGAATTCAAACTAAAGGTCTTTGTATCGGGTATTATTCTTATTGGGGTTTGAAATAACTCCGGCCGGGATATTCCGACTAGAGATATTTTGATGAGGGTTGTTTTGTTGTTGGTTATTCAAACAGAAAAAGTGCAACAAATTTATACCACGTGGTATTATCAAAATGAGATATTACTATTCACCTATATGATGATGATTGTATTTTGTTAAGTGTGGATCAATATTGAAACCAATGAATAATTACATTCAATACATTTATATATGAATATAAAACAAAACAATGTTAATAATAATAATAATAATAATAATAATAATACATGTAATCCGATATTATTCAAAACCCGATATTAAAATTAAATTAACACACAAACCCGCACAAGGTGCGGGTAATACACTAGTATATATTAAAGCAGAGGCCTATATTGCCACGTGTCGCCTCCAGGATTTTTCTCAGCCCGACGAAAATTTTACAGCCTCTGCTGCCACGTGTCGCCTCCAGATTTAACGTCATTCTAAACATTTTTTTTAAATACGTAATTTAAATAAAGAATTTATAATAGGATTTTGATTTTTAAACTAATTTTAATTCCATCAAAATATCTCTTAATTAAACAAATTTTAAAAAATTTAAAAATTATTTCAAATCAGTTTCTAAAAAGATGGTACAAAAAAAATCTCCTCAACAAGTTAAAGTAAAGTTTTAAAATAAAAAAAGTTATAAAAAAAAATCAAATTTGAATAAGAAATACGTAAACTAACATCAAATTTCAACAAAAAGTTTTTGAATACAAGGTTATATCATCATTATATCGAATTGTTTTATTGTAATTATTTCTAATTAAAATTTTGAATTCCAAATTGTTTTGTAAAAAATGATAACTACAATTCTTCTTGGAAAATTCTGAATTTATGAATAATAGGTAAAGGTCAAATTTTGAATCATAATATTGATATCTTTTTTATAAATAATTTGTTAAAATACGTGAACTAATTTCAAGTATTAAAAAAAACTATAATTAACATTCATAACAAATCTATGAATTATAGTTAACGTCGAATTCTTTTATAGAGGATATATATTTTCTTTTGGAATTTTTAGTTTTAACTTTGAATAAAAAATTTAAAAATAATAACAATACAATTTCAACAAAAATTAAAATTTGTTAAGAAAAATAATTTTTTTTTTTTTACGAAAGTGATTTTTAAATGACCCATTTTAATACCCGCACCTTTATATTAATATAAAATATCATTTTTTTATAATATTTTGTATTGTTGTAAGGATTTAAAATGTGTCAAACTAATGTTATGCATATTAAAAGATGCATTTATTATCACATCTTTTAAAACTCAACCCGCACAAAGTGCGGGTAATACACTAGTATATATGTTATAGGAGTAGCACTCATTGCCACGTGTCACGCAGAAAAGTACTCACTACCACGTGTCATTTTATCATTTAATCACAACCCACCAAAATATTAATTAAGTTTATTCATTATAAAATTATTTAATGAAATATTAAAATCAAATCTTAATTAAATCCATTCCTTTCCAATCACCTTTTTTTTGTTACTTGAGATATGTATAACATATTAGAATCACATCCATAACAAATTTTAACATTACAAAAAAAGAAAAGAATTAATTAAATTCACTTTTAACAATTAAATGTTACGGTTTCAATCCCTTCCAATCACCTTTTTTGTTACCTGAGATTGTGTTATTTCTTAAATTAATATATATATATATATATATATATATAACAATTAATCTAACACCATATGTTACCAATGTACTATTTCTATTAATATATGAATCATAATAATGGGGAGAAAAATCAAAATACGAATTATTATACGGTTAGATATTTTATTAATGTATATATAATATTATAGGTAAAGTGTACAAATATTTATTGCTTATTATCTACTCTATCTATCTAAAGACAAAAAAATAGTTTATATATAATCCCTTAAAAAAATATAATAACAAATAATATTTTTATCAAAATCTCGTGCAAGGTACGGGTAATACACTAGTTTAGACTAAAAGTCCGTCCATTTGCGTTCACTTAAACCTAGTTGGCTAGTTCCAAATTATGTTTGGTCAATTAATGTCTAGGATTAGTTAAATTTGAGATTTTTTTAATTAATCCGTGAATTATGAAATTGAAAAACATAACCAGTAATTTTTTCAAATATTGGTTTATAATCACTTTATAATAAAACAAATTTTCAAATAATTTATTTTGTCGACTTTTTCCTTTTCGGGCTATCAACGGAAAACAATTAGAATAATTAAGTGATCATATCTTATATATACTAGTGTAATACCCGTGCCTTGCACGGAATTTTCTATAAATATTATTTTTAGGTATAGAATTACTCGCAACTACAATAATTACAATTATAAATAAAAAATAAAAATAAAATTTTATTGTATAGAATTTTTAATTTTCATAAACATTTTTTTGTGTGAAGAAAATTTTTTTAAACAATAATATAAATTTGTTTTTAATTTCTTTTTTCTTTTGTAAATAATTGGAAAAAAAAACTTTCACATAATATAAATTTGTTTTTTGTGTGAAGAAAAAAAAGTTCTTTTTTTCTTTTGTAAATAATTTTTAATCGATAATAATATAGTCAAAACAGTTGAGATTTATTCCGCTAAAATCAAAGAGCTTATCCAATAAATTTTTTGTAGATTTTGTAAGTTTTTAATAATTAGTTATAATTGAAATAGGGTATTTATTATAATAATCCAGTAGTTTAAAAAAAATTGATTAATAAAATTGACGTATTTGGAAATAATATTAAAAAAAGATTTTGTGAGAATTTCTCAACAATTTATTTTTTTTTTATTAAAATTTTCAATTCATATTGTAATATTATTGATTCTTTTGAAATAAATTTTTAATTTTAAAATATAATATTTAAATATTATTTTGGATTTGTTTTGTAAAATTCAAATTCAAAACGAATGTTTTTTTAAATCTAATAACTTAGTTAGATGATATAATTTTTTTTTTTAAATAGCTAAAATTACAAATTCTAGTTACTTTTACGAAAACTAATACTTTAAGAATTTCGATTACAAAAATTTTATAAATCTCCGATTCTAAAATATGTATTTAAATTGGATTTTGAATTCGGTTATAAAATTTTATCTATTTTTTAATTCCGATATAAATCTTGATTTTAATTACGTAATTTAACACTGTTTTTTTTAATTATTTGGATTTCATAATAAATTATTAAGTATTTCGTTAAATAACTTTTTTTAATGAATAAACTTAATTAATATTTTGGTGGGTTGTGGAAAAATGCTAAAATTACACGCGACAGTGAGCATTTTTTTTGCGTGACACGTGGCAAGGAGTGCTACTCCTATAATATATATATAAGATTAAAGCAGAGACCTCTATTACCACGTGTCGCCTCCAGGATTTTTCTCAGCCCAACGGAAATTTTACAGGCCTCTACAGCCACGTGTCACCTTCAAATTTAACGTCAAGAAAATTATAATTAAGTAATTCAAATCATTATTTTTAAATCGGATTAAAAAAGGTTTGTTGACTACTTAACAAAAATTAATTACTTAATTTATATATAAAAATCCAAATAATTAAATACAAAATGATTATCTAATAGAAAATACTAATAAATCAGTATTTTTTTTATAATAAATAAATATATTTTTTAAATTTCAATCCTTGAAATATAATCTACCTCTTTTAATATGTACTTTAATTTAGTATTTAAATAGGTATTATTTTAAATTACGTTAATTTTTAAATAACAACTATTTTAAAGGGATTCGATTTTGTTTGCTGAAGGCAAATATTATATTTTTTATTTACAACTAAATATTTAAATAGTAATTCCTTAGTTAATTACGGAATTGTAGTTACAATTGTTAAATTAATTAATTAAAAGTTTAATTTCTAAAAATTCAGCTGCAATCCAAAAAATTTTTAAAAACAAAAAGTTTAAATTTCAGCCTTTCTAAGACCTTTTTAATTTTCATATTGAAAGCTCACCAAATAAATAAAGAAAAAAGTTTTATTTTAATGTTAATCATTATTTCCTAAATAAGCAAAAAAATTTAATTTAAAATTTTAACAAAACCTTCAATTATCACGTGTGATAACTTAATTCTAATTAAGGTTAGGTAGAATAATATTTTAAAATTATAACGGTTTATTCTTAATTATTGTTAAAAAATTTAGTTTTGATCATATCTCACCATATTGATACGCAAATTATTTTAAACAACTTTCTCAAACAAATTAATTAACGTTAATTATAATTAGAAAGTAAAAAGGTTAGTAACCAATTACAATTAGTTATCAATTCATCGGAATTAACCTCAATCCACCTTTTCTCTAATTACGGAATTTTCGTCTACATTTTATAATCGGATTTTTTAACAAAAAATTATTTCGAATACCAACAACTGAAACAAAAATATTTTGTTAACTAAAAATTGCTAATATACAAATTTTGAAGTAATTTATTACAAATAAAGAATTTATAATCGGTAAATTTTTTATAGAAAACGTAATTTAAATAAATATTTTTAATCGGAATTTTTTTAAAAAGTTGTTAGCTATTTCGTGTATATCCACCTATTTTAAATACATATTTTTTTATAAAAAAAAGAACTTGGGGAAAATCAATCTAGACATTTTTTTAATATGTAATTTAAATAAAAAATTTATAATAGGATTTTGTTTTTTAAACTAATTTTAATCCAGTAAAATATCTCTTAATTAAACAAAATTAAAATTTTAAAAAAATTATTTCAAATCAGTGTCTAAAAAGATGGTACAAAAAAAAATCTCCTCAACAAGTTAAAGTAAAGTTTTAAAATTTAAAAAAAAGTTATATTCAAATCAAATTTGAATAAGAAATACGTGATTTAAATTTATGTAATTTAAATTTAATTTACACCTTTTTAATTACGTAATTTAAATTTACATTTTGTAGGAATTTGGGAAATTAAATGTAAATAATTAAACTCATTTTTTTTCACCACCAACTTAATCTCAACAACATATGGCGAACAATTAAAATTAATTTTTTCAAAAATAATTAAAAAAATCAAAAAAGATATCTTTATAATTAATCTCAAGCCCGTGCTATTTTTTTCCTTATCATTAATCAGTTAAACGTATTTTTTCCACCAACTACTTACGAGATTTTAAAATATAGATAAATTTGGAATTAGTCATTCAAAAAGTTAGTTGTATGATCTTCAACAATTTTTCATTTTGAAAAATTGATGTTTGTTATGTGATATATTTTTATATGTTTATAATTACTCCACAGACAATTTGTTACTTTGTTATTGTAATGAAATTTTGTAATATTAATCTCATTTTAACTTAATAACACTATGAAATTATTATAAAATGAAACTATACTAATTCATAGTTGACATTAATTAGTATTTAACGTAATAATACACTATGTAATTTTTTAATAATGAAAATTACCGATGATTAATATAGATCATGATAGGTGTACATTAGTTCTTTTACTCAACAAAAGTAATCCGCATGAATATTTAGAGCTCAATCCAATTATTTAATTACCGATTTTAATACCCGCACCTTAATATTAATATAAAATATCATTTTTTTTATAATATTCCGTATTTTTGTAAGGATTTAAAATGTGTCAAACTAATGTTATGCATATTAAAAGAGGCATTTATCATCACGTTTTTTAAAACTTAACCCGCACAAGGTGCGGGTAACACACTAGTATCTATTAAAGAGGAGCCTCTATTGCCACGTGTCGCACCCACGTTTATTGAAGCCCAAAAAAAAATAGAAAAAGTATATATCAAATTGGTATATAAAAAACTAATTTCTTTAAAAAAATTATTAAAATACCCAACAATATCTCTTAACTAAAATAATTAAAATTTTAAAAATCAAATATTTTTCTCAACACAATTTTTTATACAATAATATCTTTTTAGCAATATAAATTTTTTTAAAAAATAAAAATCGAAATATTATTACAAAATTGTTCAAATTTTTTATTCAATAAAATCTTTTCAACAATATAAATTATAAAAAAATCATCATATCATCATATATATATATATTAAAGGAGGAGCCTCTATTGTCACGTGTCGCACCCACGTTTCTCGAAGCCTAAAAAAAATAGAAAGAGTATATATCAAATTAGTATTTAAAAAACTAATTTCTTTAAAAAAATTATTAAAATACCCAACAATATCTCTTCACTAAAATAATTAAAATTTTAAAAATCACATATTTTTCTCAACACAATTTTTTTATACAATAATATCTTTTTAGCAATATAAATTTTTTAAAAAAATAAAAATTAAAATATTATTACAAAATTGTTCAAATTTTTTATTCAATAAAATCTTTTCAACAATATAAATTATAAAAAATCATCATATATCATCATTAAAGGAAGAACCTCTATTGTCACGTGTCGCGCCCACATTTCTCGAAGCCAAACAAAAATAGAAAAAGTATATATGAAATTGGTTTTTAAAAACTAAAATTCAAGTATATATTCAAATTGGTTTTTAAAATAAATTTAGCTGGCCATATCTCACATTTTTTATTTGATTACAGCTAAAAATAATTGGTTTTTAAAATAAATTTAGCTGGCCATATCTCACGTTTTTTTATTTGATTACACCTAAAAAAATTAGAAAAATGATTAAATCTTATCGGTTTTATATTTTAACCAATTTATATTAATTTGAACGTTTTAATTAAAATCATATAACGTTTTAATTGTAATCCCCTTTATGTTAATTTTTAAAATTAAGATTTTACAATTAAAAATAAAACCAAAAATCATATTATGTAACCGAATCCGATATGTCATTTAAATATATAATTCAAAACCGAAAATTTTACAAGAATTTTGTATTTCGAGTTTTACTTGGTTAAGCATTTAAAATTAGGTAATTATTTTAGAGTATTAAAAATAAATAAAATATATATATATATATATATATATATATATATATATATGTATTTTTGTATATATAATTTATTTAAGAAGATAATCATGGGTACAATCTTGAGATTGAACCCGACTTTGGTTTATTTGTATTCTAATTTATAAGATAATTTAATGAACTATATTATCATGATTTTTTTATATTCAATTTAAATTATTGAATTATTAATCACCTATAGTTACAATAAGATTTATCAACCAATCGTGCATATAAATTATATAATGTTTTTAGAATTGAAAAAATATATCCAACATTTCTTTTAATTAAACTACATAATCGTACTATATGTTTTCTTAAATGATTATTTGAATTATAAATTACTAATATTTTATCAATTGACAAATTATTTTCTAATTGTAAAATTTTTCTACCGAACAAATTTATATTTTCACTTTTTCGATCTATAAATATTATCTAAAGTTTGTCTAATTTTTCATTAGAACTAATCAATAATTACTTAATAATTCATTTATATATAAAAAAAATATATATGTAAATATAAAACAAAATAATATCAATATATATAATAGCACACTAATAGATCTAACCCATTGTTGTTATTCAAAAGCCGCACAATTAGTTAGAAATTAAAATATGGAAAAATGATTGTTAGTTATGCGATTAGTTAAATTAGATTGGTGATCTTACTAAAAATTTACCACTTATGTATACATATAGTGAAAAAGTTTATAAAAAAAATCACATAACTAGTTTAAATGAACCTTTATTTATTAGCATGGTAAAACATATAAGATTGTGGGTTTTCAAACGGTCTAACCATATTATTAACTAAATTAATTGAACTTCATAATTTTTATTTTTTATTATGTATAATTATATTGTATTTATAATACAATAAATTATATTCGGATTTAAAACTAAATTATCGTACTTGAAATTTAGTACTTAAAACCTAGTAACCTCAACATAAACCCAAAATTTAATACCCGAATATAGAACCAAATTTCAATATCAAAAATTCAAAAGCACATACCTAAAATTTAGTGGCCTACTTTATCGATCAATAATTATCAAATGCCCACTCTCATGTTTTTCCCCTTCACAAAAGTGCTCAAGTATCGTACAATTAGAATTTGCGAATATCTAGTGACTAGCTAATTAAGATTGTAGATTGTGTTTAGTATGAGATAGAAGGTTGTGGTTTTAGGGATTATTATTTAATAACCTTATACACTGTGAGATGTTTAGTATTAGATTTGGTGTTTGTGGTTATTGTTTTGTGATTTTAAAACAACGATTTTAACGTCTTATCTCACAAGATCGTAGAGCTATGATGCACGGAAACTTCTAGACAATGTCATTTTTCGTGTCGGAAACTTGGAAGCTTTCGGAAACTTCTCGGACACAGTCAAAATAGTGAGGACACGGTCAAGACACGTTTCCAACACCGGAAATGGGCTGGACACATCCAAATCATTGATCATAAATGATGACTCAATGTGGGATCAAAGAGGGATACAAAAGAGATGAAGAAGACATCCATGACCGTTACGTTTTAGTTTCTTTTTTCGAATTTAAGATGAATAAGACATTTATGACTACTACCTCAATATCACTTAACACAATCAATATTCTTATTTATCAATACTTCTACAACTAATGACACATTCATGTGTCATTGGTTATATCATATATGCATATCTTCTTATCATATATAAATTTCTATTCGCAAGAGCTTTAAAATGATATATTATTTATATTTTTTCGCCGTGTCCCCGTTTCCTACGATTTTTAGGATTGCCGCTTCCCTGTTTCTCGCCGTGTCCGTTTCCCGTATCCGTGTTCGTTTCCGTGCTATGAATTTCTCAAATCTCATCTCACAATAACAACCACAACCACAAATCCGTTTTTACTAACATACCCTAAAACTTAAAAGAGAAAAAGCAAAAATACTCCATAAGAAAGAGAGAAGGGAGAGTTTTGGGCCTGGGCTTTAAAACATTTGATTATTGAGCCTGGGCTTGAAAGCAACTTGATTATTGGGCCGGGGGAAGGTTAAATGTCCTTCAACCAGTCTAAAACGTCGTGAAAAACTCAATTTGGGCCGTAAGGCCCATTTTTGTTGACGCCGGAAGACCCGATAGGGTAATTTTAGGGTTCCTGACTTCCTGCGACTCTGTCCCTCTCCCTCCTTGTATACATACATTTATCAATCCCCATTTCATACAGTCTATCTCGCACTCTCGGCTACTCGCAGCTTCGAATTTTCTACTTCTACAAAAATGGAGCAGACTTTTATCATGATCAAGCCCGATGGTGTCCAAAGAGGACTTGTAAGTTCAATTTCTTCGCAACTGATTAATTAGACCAATCGATCGGTGTGTTCATTTGTTGTGGAAATTTCAGGTCGGTGAAATCATAGCTAGATTCGAGAAGAAGGGTTTCTCCTTGAAAGGTATGTGTCTTTCTCATTTAATAGATACTTTTTGAGGAAATTCGAATTTTAACGGCTATCTGATATTGATTTTATCATAATCATTCGGAAAAAATTATGACGATTTGGAAATTTTTATCCAAGCTTTGGAACTATTGATTAAGCGTTGCACGCTGAAAATTCTGAAGATTTGGAAGCTTTTATATCATTTCCCCCATCTAATTAGCATCTGCTCAAGGAGATCTGAACACTTGCTACTTTATTAGTGCTAATTGATCATGATTTAGACAAAATGATGAGAAAACAAATAATTAATTGAATTGGTATTGGTCATGGGAAGTCTGTTGTTGAAATCTGGTGTTTATGTAATGAATACAGCACTGAAGCTCGTTAACGTTGAACGTGCCTTCGCTGAGCAACACTATGCTGATCTATCTGCTAAGCCATTCTTCAATGGCTTATGTGACTACATAATCTCTGGACCGGTTGTTGCCATGGTATGGGAAGGCAAGAACGTGGTTTTAACTGGTAGGAAGATTGTCGGTGCCACTAACCCCGCTGAGTCTGCTCCAGGCACCATTCGTGGTGATTTTGCTGTTGAGATTGGCAGGTGATTGATCGTCTTTCTTGATTATCCGAGGACATAAATGATTATAGAAAGTTGTGACTCTGATTGCTTTGTGTTCTTATTTGTAGGAACATCATTCATGGAAGTGATGCCGTGGAGAGTGCGAGGAAGGAGATTGCACTGTGGTTCCCAGATGGTGTTGTCAACTGGGCCAGCAGCCTTCACCCTTGGATCTACGAATAAATGAGGAGTGATCATCAACTGATGTTTGCTTTTCCATTTTTCGTTTCATGTATCTCCTCTTTCTGAAGTTGTTTTTTCGAACTTTTTGCTGCTGCGTGTTTGGGAGATTTTAGCAGATTGACATTGAAATATTTTGGATTTTATAAGTTTGATAGCATTGAATCCTTATAATTGACACAAACTAGTTTCTATAATCTATATTTTGAGGCTTGATAGCTTAAAAATCATATGATTTATTGTAGAAAGTGTACTTCTCATAAATTATTTTTATGGGAAATCAAATCCCATAAACACATCAGTGAAATGTACTAATGTAGCCTCACACCTAGGGTAGTTTGAGAAATAAATTAATCGAAACGAGATTTCCATGTTACATTCTCATGCTAGATTGCTAGTACCTAATCTGAGGTTTATCTTTAGTTCAATTTGAAAGATAATGTCTTACAAGAGGTAGATATGTGGAAATGAAACTAAGTATGATAAGTTGATAATTCTTATCTGCAAGAGAAGTCTACAAGCCAACACGACTACAGAAGCTTATCTTGACCATACAACGAACATACGAGAGAAAAGGCAGCAACTCAGCCTATTAATAGGAAGAAACCTAAACCCAGCAGGACTTACAATGTACATGCTATGTGGAAATGATAACTGTCCACGAAATACAACAGTTAAAGACACAGAAGAAGCGTACTGCATTTTCTGCTAATGAACTAGCACTTACTAGCCTGTTGTTGCCCATCCGTCCTTGGAGGTTTCTTTGGATGACTTGACGAACGGGTAAGAAGCCTGTAGGATGGCATATCTTCAATCCGAGTTACATCTTCAAGCAGCAGTTCTCTTTCAAGCTGTCTCCGTGTGGATTTCATCACAGCCTATCAAAGAAAGAATGATGACCATGTGAAGGTCACAAAGAAAAGTGTACGGGTCCCTTTCAAACAAGGAACAGAATGTTGAATAAGTGCTAAAACGGTCCTACTCCAATCAACCCACAAATATGAGTGGCTATGAAAAGGAAAGGATAATTAAAAAAAACTCGTTAACTTCACAAATTGTGGTTTTATTTAATACCAGAATACATCTAAACGTAGACTTTACGTATAATGTTGTTATCAATATTTTCGTAGGAAACAAAGCAATGGCATATTGACATGCCCTTTCTATTCTAGACTTGAAAATAATTATGTTAGACTGTGTTATATTCTACTCCAGAGATACAATGAATTGAATGAAATAAGAAGCAGACTTGTGCCCCCACTTACCCAATGCTGTTTCATTTTAGTAAATAAGGTGGCTATGTACCATATACACTAGCCCATAGAGAGAATTGTTGTTTTTGGGACCTAGAATTGTTGTTGATCTACATGTAACAACTATTTACCATTCACTTAGAATTAGCAGAGGATAATTAATGTTTTGAATTGAAGAGCAACGACATGGAAATAAGTAAATTGCAATGATAGGTTTTAATTTAGACATATTTTGAACCGAATAATTCTGGTAAAAAGAACTCACATTGAAGTCCATGTATGAAGCATGCATCTGAAGCCATTGATGATCGAGGCGTTTGAATGCCATACAATAAAGAAGATCAAATGCTGAATCATTTTCTGCAAGTGAAGAAAGAACTGTTCTCAGTAAAAAAAAAACAATTACACAAATAGTAAACCTCTATTATTATACAAAAAACAGTGCAAGATTACCAGCTAGAAACTTTAGAAAAGTGGCTCCTACCAATGTGCGTGGCTTCACTGAAAATATGGAGTTACAGTTAGATTTATTGATCATCAGTGTAAACGTTTCCAAATAATAAAAATCCCACTGTAACAGGTGATTACACACTAAAATAAATTAAGTGAATTATGAACCGTATTCAAGAAGAAGAATTGAAGCTTAAAAACTCTAGAAAAGCTTCGTATCATAGTACATGGAAAATCCACAGCACATGCCAAGAGCAAGAAGAAACTAGCAAATATAGTACATGATCCTGATTCCTGAATGATCATTTACATGACAACTGACTTCAATGGGAATCACTAATTGGGATCAGTCAGGATCCTACTATAGACTTGAGATTGAAAAATAAGAATGTCAATCAAGTAGCCAACTTCACAGGCGAATTTACAAACAATATCCATGAAATAAGAAGAAGTTTGACTTACCTACTTCTAGATCAAGCATTTGGATCAGCATAAATGTGATATTCACACCTGCCACAGCAAACGGGTATTCCCACATTGATCTTTCACCTTCCTTCTTGTGAAGAAGATCTTGAAACGCTTTCTGTATCAAAGGTCAGTTCAGACACTTGGGTTTCAACAGTTGAAGAAATATTAGGCTTAATATGCTGCTAGATCATTTATGAAATTTGCCTGAACATGACATACAAAGCAAAGCAAAACAAAATATTTCTACTTAAGTTACAATGATGCAAATGGTCAAGAGGAGAAAATGAAAAAAGGAAAAGGAAGAAATCCCATTTCTGTGCTACATGAATTATGCTGTCAAGGGCAGACAAAAGTTTGTGAACGGAAAACAGGATAGGATCACAACTCAGGAATTTACTTAGGTAAATCAAATAGACACCAGCATAAATACAATGAAGAGTAAAAATACATAAGCTATCATTCTTCTTGATTCTAGGTTTAAAGCATTCCTTGATATTGTGAATGTTTAAAATTTTAAGGCACAACACCAATATCCATATAAAGCATCACTATAAGTATACACTCAACAGGAAACTGCAAAAGAGAACAAACTGCAGGGCATGTTATCATCAGAGATAATGCGAGGAAAGATAAAGCTTGGTACAAACCGTGAAATTCCTAGCAAAAAACAAAAGATTTTCCAACGATAAAAAGCCACCACCCCTGCATAGTTTTTCAAGAGAAATGATAAGCAGATCAAATCAAAAGCTGAAGAAGAAAATCAAGCAGTCAAATAAGTATAAATATACCTGAAGTCTGTGGAGGGATCTTTCCCTTGCCATCCCATTTCCTTCCATTGTTCAGATATCAAATCATGAAGTTTTTTATCCGGAAAGGCAGCATTCCACAAATCCCTTAATGTTTGCTGTACAGTGGCAGCACAAAATTAGTCAGCAGAAGAAATCCCCAAAAGATTATCTCAAAGACGCATACCAACATGTCTCCTCCAGTTGTCTTGATAATTAGTTCCATAAAGTATAAATAAATGCCCTTTTATCAAAGATACCTGGTGTTCATGGTTTGTACTATCATAGACAACATCCACTCGTCTTTGAATTATGTGCAAGCACTCCTCCTACAAGAACAAACAGCAAAATCTATGAATGGATATGGAAAGCAAAAGCATATATAGACACGAAAAACACTATTATTTGGCATGAGAATCCATAGTCAAGCCATCGTAATGACCAATTTCAGCTAATGACCAATTTTTATGATTGCAGGTGTTTGTGAGGGCAGGCCATCGTATATTATCTACAGAGTCAAGGAAAAACATATATGTTTTAATTTATTGGCCCCAATATTCAGCTAATGACCAGCCAACCACAAATATGAGAAGGAAGTAGATACTAACACAATAAAGGGAAGTAACAAAATCTGGAGTAAATTACCTGTGCAGCTGTCAAATCAAACGATTGGCGAGCATCACTTTCTCTACGCTGGGCGCATACACATGAAAGACCTCTTCCAAGCCATGCAGCTGATCCTGCAACAACCTCAGCTACGACAAACATAACTATCAGCTGGTTTTTTACTATTATAATTGAACAATAAAGACAGACAGTGCGATGATAATGACTAGTTCAACATTGGAAATTGTCACAATTTAATTCAATAAAAGTAACAAGTAGAATACTGAACAAAAATATCATCAGTAAAAGGCAACAAAATTTCCATCGAAAGCTTAAGAAAACACTGAACATCAATAACTCCATGAACAGTCAAGGAATTAATTAGACATCTTATCAACCTGTCTCCTTCATCCACCAGCTTTGATGTCTAGAAACATATTACTTTTAACAACTGGAGTCTGTTTCAAAGAATTCTAAGCAGTAAGACAGAACAAAAAAGATAAATACAAAGCACCGATTTGCGATTAAAAAAAAAACAACCCAAATTGAGTTTTCAAGTGAAAATTGGCAATGATCAAACTATTCCACTTAGGCGTAAATCATAATCACCATTTCTATGAATTTGCATAGCAAAAATGGCAGGATGTAGTGCATCCATATCTTCCTTGAACTCTCAATTGATGGCTTAGAACGCCAACTACATTACTTCACCCCGACGAATGTATATTAATATCCATTGACCGCAAGGAATAAGATTGCAATAAATTCGCCGTTACAACTTAATGGCTTAGCACCACGTTTATTTTTTGACAAGTGGAATTTTACAATTTTCTAATAGTAACGTGAGAACCAAACACATTAAGAACATACTCGCTGCAATTTCTACAAATTTCCAGCTACATTATAGCCTTTTCATCAATAGAAATAATCAAAAATGTAAAAAAGAAAAGTTACCGATAAGAGATAGAGTATACCTGAGGTGGAATGACAAGTATTGCCACGTTCCAGACCTGGAGAAATCCTTCGCACAGCGACAAACGAACCACCACTGTCCTCCATTTAGGGAAAATTATATATCAAATTTTCCTCTACAACCAAAAGCTAATCTCTCACCATGTCAATGGAAAATCAGAAATTCCAAAAATCCTTCAAGAAACGAGCACCGGAACTGATAACGATCTTCGTCTTCACTCCATCCTTCTCTCTCCTCAAATTTCCCCCACCTCCTCTGGACCTCTGCTAACGGAATTAATAAACACAAGAAAAAAATGTGTACATAAAACTTGTATTGCTCTCAAAAAAAACTTAAAAGAGCCCGAACTCCAAATCAGTGAATCACGTGAGCAAGAAGGTGGAGAAGAGGGAGGAATGGGAAAAATCGAGGTTAACGTCGATCTCGAAATTAACGGTTCTTGAATTGAAGTAATGAGAAGAGGAAAGAGGAAAATGGACAGAGAGAAAAACTAGGGTTTTGAGATCTGCAAGATAATCGCCATTACCGGACAGTTCGCACCAAAATCTCTCTCACCTCTACCAGTGTATGTGCTGTTCGTTGTGTTGTCGACTTCTATCTCTGTGGGTGCATTTTGTCTTCCGCTGAAAAAGAGATGCTTTTTTGCGCAAATAAACAAACAAATAAAACGAATTCATGTTTTCCAAAACCATATTCTTATAAATAACTATTTAAATATTAAAATGATATTTACTTACGCCACCGCTCTTTGCGTGTCCGGTGCCCCGTACTTCGTAATCCTATCACGTCATAATATCAAATAAATTGAAAAACAAAATTAATATAATGGTAAAATTACACAAAACGATCCTAGTATTTGTTTAGAAAGTAACATCTAAATTACAATATTTTATAAAATAATCCTTAAAATTATCTATCAGCTAGTGCATTTTGCTATAAAAAAATTTTGTGTAATATAAGAGCGTGCATGATTACGCTACCTAATGATTTTTAGGGTGCTTTTGTGAATATAAAGGTATATTTATTCTAACAAACGATTTTAAGGGTTTTTTTTTATATAATATCGCACTACTTTGATATTTTAGATTTTATTACTATCTTTTATTTATAAAGTGAATAATTGGTATTGATTTAGAATAAATTTTTTAAAAAATAATAATTTCAAATGATGAGTAGTTGGTATGTTTTTTAGATTTTCGATACCAATACTTAGAATGTTGTTGTGGGTAGTTATTGAAATGCAAATAATTGAGAATAAATCACCAATTATTAAGAGTTGTACATGTATACTTTTTGTGTGTCAAATTTCAGTGGAGTCCAAAAGTAGCTAGTATAAGTGTATAATGGAGGTGGGCAATGTTAGTTGTCCAAACAATTAGGCTGCTTCCTGTTGAATTAGGTGGTCAGAAGGGGAAAAAATTATTTGTTATTAAATATTAAATATATAGACAAGATTTTAAGTGAAATTAAAACTGTAAGTTAATAGTTAAGTTAGTTTATAGTCCGTGTTTTGTATTTGTAAAAAAAAAAATTGAACTTTATCTATAACAAGATCTTAATGTGCGAGGATTTCTAATGAATTTGGCGAATTCACCACACTTAGGATCAATATATATATATATAAATAACAGAGGGAGATATAATATAACTTCTCTCACAAATTTTACGTTAAGAATTTTTTGTTTTAATCATTCTACAAGTTTTATTAGTTTTTAAAATTTATCTTGCTCATTTTGTTATTATTATAGTAAAAAAAAAAAGTTAGTGACTTGATTACTGATTTAGTAAAAAATTTATTCCGAGAAAAATAATTAAACCGCCACTTCAACGTCGTGTGTATATATATATATATATCCAACACACTAGAGTTTGTGTAATTTAATCGTGTTTTATAATTCAATTACACTTATATTTTGTTTTCCAGATGTAACATTGGACAAATATTTTAATTTTATAATCTCTAAAATATACTATTAAAACATCTACCGAACGAGGTTAATAAATAAATAAAAAAGGAAAAACATTTTTTTAAATATTTCTTTTCTGTGGAAACTACGAAAATTATTGAATGCCACGAGGGAGGTCACATACTCACATGTACACGTAAGTTGTTTAATAAAAAAACCCATCAAATAGATTGCAGAAACTATCCTTGAGAATTTGAAAACCGTTTTTACTAGTTTATTATTTTTTTTGGGAAATATTTGGTTTTTGAAAATTTTAAAAATTAATAATTTTTGTTAGGACAATATAAAATAAATTAAACAATTATCAAATAATTACAGGAGATAGAACGTAGGCGGACAACAAGTTGTGTCGTAAATCCATTTTGAATAGCAAACTCGATCCTCCTAAATCTGAAGATATAGGTGACACAACATTATTATATAAGACATGTTGCATCCTCTTGAAAATCTCGACGACATCGGACGCAAGACAATCAAATATATTAAATGTGAACAGAAGAAATACATTTTGATTTTCGATACAAGTCATTTCATGTTTATCCATCTTCGTAGAGATCGTTGAGGGTCACCTTACCGACCACAAAAGACTCATTACTCAAACCAATAAAAAAGACTCCTCTTTGAATCAATAAAAATAATTTGGATTAGGTGTTTAGAAGCAGCCGGGGTATACTGAAGTTATTTAACTTATAAAAGTTTAAAAAATCATTTCATAAACTATACGAATATGATAATTTGATAACTTACTGAAATGTGTATATAAATTGTAACCAATGCAAAAGTTTTTTAAAATAATTTTATTTTCGATAGTTTTATACACAATACCGATATTTTTTAAACATATATGTAAACAATAATTTTTTTTAAAAAAAATTCTTTATAACATCTACGTAAATAATTTTTTTTTGTTTTTGTTGTTGTTGATATAGGCTTCGAGTTTTTTGGAGCGTTAGGCAATATTCAAGGTTTCATTCTTTCTTATTTTAATGTCAAGAACGCTGACATATAAAATAAATAAAATTATAACACATAATTCAAAGTAACTCAATGATCGTGAACATTTGAACTTTATCTTGAAGGACCGGATTTAATTTCTACTATTCGCATATATATACTTTACATATTTAAATTAAAAAATAAATAAAACGGGCTTGACGGGCCGGACATAGCAGCCCGGACGAGCCTACCTTATGCACCGTACCCGTCCGTTTTCACGGGCTGCGGGTGGGCTTATCCGCGTTTACCCAGGTCTATGCTCATCTGTCACAATAATTAATATTAAAGTAAAAACTTGAAAAAACTATTTTTTCTATATGAATATGATTGATATGTTGTAGAATGATAGGGTTAATTTATACATAAAAGGCAAATTTTACATTATTTATGATATTATATATAAGACCATCTATTTACAAGTATTGTTATTGCAGTATTTTAGATTGATTTTTTTTTTCCTACCGAATATTTCAATATAGTCATTATATTTGTAGTGTATTATTTTTAACTTCATATTTATTAAAATACATAATATCGATATTATGAATAAAAAAAATAAAAAATAAATTATAGTTTTATACACTATTAAATAAATTAAAGTTAAACTAATATAATAATAACCTTTTTATTTTTTTGGTAGGAAGGAGAGTGGTCTCCGGCGCATCTGACGCGCTTTTATTGCATAAAAGAGCTAAGTAGTAAGCATGCGGGGAATAGTCCGGCTCCGTACATCATCGTTCAAAATACAATAAACACCCTTCGGCGGGTCAATCAATACATGAAAGCCTATAGACAAAGTAAAGGCATAATAAGTAAGAAAATCAATAATAACCCTTTTTCTAAAGTTACGTAACACAACATCTTCGGTGTCACCTTTTTAATGAATTTATTCTTGCTAAAAGTTTATTTTGTTTTCTTTCTGAAAATAAAATAAAAGTTAGTTTCTAATTTTCCTAATTCAAAGTTTTTACAATAAAATTCAATATTTTATCAACCCCATAATCTATTATAATTCTTAAAGTACTATACTTGTGATTTTAAAATATTATCATCTGACATAATACTACAGGAGTATAGGACCTATTCGAGACAACTTATTGAGTAGATTTTTGTGAAGGTTTCTAAATTTAGAAAGCTTAATGGTGTTTAGTGCCATACAATTTATAAAGCGATTAGACTTTTAGGTAGATTATTTATGAGCTTATTAGAAAATTTTAGAAAACTAACGGTTTTGGTAGATTACTGTGAAGCTTTTAATGTTTTTTCTAAATTTGTCTTTTTTTTATTAGTCTCTTATATTATAAAAGTATTTTTAATTCCAGGTCCTTTTGATAATTTCTTTTTAAAAATCTACTTACAAACTTACAAACTTTCTCTAGTCTCTACCCAAAAAATTTAAACCAACAAAAAATCTCATGTTATCCATAATTCTTTAAATACAATCATACTAGTATATTACCCGTGCCTTGCACGAGATTTTGATAAAAATATTATTTATTATTATATTTATTTAAGTTATTATATATAAACTTTTTTTCCATTAGATAGAGTAGATAATAAGCAATAAATATTTGTACACTTTACTTATAATATTATATAATACATTAATAAAATATCTAACCGTATAATAATTCATATTTTGATTTTTTTTCTCTCCCTTATTATACTGATTCATATATTAATAGAAATAGTACATTAATAGCATATGGTGTTAAATTAATTGTTATATATAAATTAATTTAAGAAATAACACAATCTCATGTAACAAAAAAAAGTGACTGGAAGGGATGAAAACCATAACATTTAATTGTTAAAAGTGGATTTAATTATTTTTTTATTTTTTTTGTACTGCTAAAATTTGTTATGGATGTGATTCTAATCTATTATACATATCTCAGGTAACAAAAAAAGGTGATTGGAAGAGATGAATTTAATTAAGATTTGATTTTAATATTTCGTTAATATATTTTTGTAATGAATAAACTTAATTAATATTTTAGTGTGTTGTGGTTAAATGCTAAAATGACACGTGACAGTGAGTATTTTTCTGCGTGACACGTGGCAAGGAGTACTACTCCTATAATATATATAAGATATATATTAGGAGTAACACTTTTTGCCACGTGTCACACAAAAAAATTCTCACTGTCACGTGTCATTTTAACATTTAACCACAACCCACCAAAATATCAATTAAGTTTATTCATTAAAAAATTATTTAACGAAATATTAAAATTAAATCTTAATTAAATCGGGCCAACCAATTAGGCCAGTTATACAACAAACATGATTAATCTTAAACGTAATTAGTTTTAATTATAGATTGTGTTATTTCTTAAATTAATTTATATATAACAATTAATTTAACACCATATACTACCAATGTACTATTTATATTAACATATGAATCAGTATAATAAGGAGGAGAAAATCAAAATATGAATTATTATACGGTTAGATATTTTATAAATGTATTATATAATATTACATGAAAGTGTACAAATATTTATTACTTATTATCTACTCTATCTAATGACAAAAAAAATAGCTTATATATAATCCCTTAAAGAAATATAATAACAAATAATATTTTTATCAAAATTTCGTGTAAGACACGGATAATACACTAGTAACAAATTAAACACCGGTTTATGAATTTGTTTTCTTCATAAATTTTCATCTTACGTAGCCTAAATCTAATGAGACAAACTTCAAAAACCAGACACGTATTTTTTTAAAAAAAAGAAAAAGGTGGTGACTTACGGCACCGCAGGCTGACGCAGACGCACGGTACTTTAGGATAGGAATGTCTTGCGTCGTCCCATTCTTGAATTAGCTGGAGCGCAGCCTTCTTTCTTATCCGCTCAATTATGGCTTTGTGTCGAAGCACTATAAGGACCGGGAAACGCGGCAATATATGAACCACGGAACCCCTTACCAGTATGGACACAGAATATGATCTTCTTGTAGTTACACTATCTTATCATTGGATAACGACGGCTCTTTTGGTCTTTCCTTGAAGAAGTTAACAGTACACTCGTTTAGAAATGAGTCGAGTTTGAAACGTGTTTAAACTTGATCGAACTCAAAAATACGTTTTTGTATTCGGCTTGTTTAGTCAATTGTATGAGCCCGAATTGAGTTCGGTGACTCGATTTTATAACAATCTTATTGAAGATATACTAACGCATTTGGTCATCTTTAAAATACTATCATGAGATGAACAAGCTGGGTTTTGTTCAAATCTTATAAAATCAATTTATATCCATATAATAGCTCGTATGGAAATATCATTTTGGGGTTATGACCTTGAGAAGTTCAAAGGGAAGTAACAAAAGAAATGATCTTATAGAATCATCAAATAATCTCGAGAGAGAAAAAAAATGAAACATCAAGAAATCACAAAGGCAACATGTAAGAAACACAAAATGGTGTTATTACAAAGTCTTGAATCTCATAGCAAAGCTTAGTGACTCATACGTGCAACTAAACGTGCATAATCAATGATCAAAGAATCAATCAGCACTGCCTCTTGCCTAGCAGATGACATTAAGCAACGTAGCGAAAACGACCGACACTCCAAAGACCAACCAATTGAAGCTACGAGATGTTGCGGCGTTATCTTTAGTGGCTGAAGTCGGAGTTGCCGGCGTCGGCGTTGTTGTTGAGGTAGTGGTTGTCGAGGTTGAGCTGTCGGTAGTGGGGGAGGTGGTGTTACTTGCTGTAGAAGCTGCTTGAACATTGATGTGAAGCTGCATTGGCGGGCAGTGACCGGAAGAGGCGCAGATGAAGTAGACATCACCTTCTGTTGTGAGCGGGTATGTCGTCGTCCCGCTTGAGTCGGAGAAGCTGCTACCGTCTGCACTGCATGAGGTGTATCCTTCTTTGCTCACGACATTCACGTTGTGTGTGCCATCATAGGTGAATTCTGTTTTTTTTAAAGGATCAAGTGAGTAACTGTTTTTACAACGTAAACCGAATTAAAAAATATAACAGCTTACTCGATCGGATGTTGGTTGTTGAAAAAAAAGGTGAAAATGATTGTTATTTTTGTGTTAAAAATCTATAAGGGTAATTTGATATCGATACCTTGATTAAAGATATCAGGTATGGATATCAAAGATATGGGTATCAATTTGATATCTTATATCCTTTATCCCTGTTTGGTATGATGTAGGTATGGGTGTTAACATGGGCAGTAACGACTAGGTTTTCTAGAACTTCATTCCCCCTCTCCCATCCTCCTATTTCTCCAATAAATCTTTTGCATATCGTTGTCGTTTGGATCCCCGACCCTTTTATTTCCCGGACAGTTTAATGGAGGCGTTGTTGGCAGAAGCAATCAATATTAGAAAAAATCGGGGAGAATCGTTGATGGGAGAAATTGGGGCGATTGAGAGGTTTAATGGAGGTGTTGTTGGGAGAAGAAGAGATAGATGGAGGACCGAAGAAGAAGAGGAGGGGGAAAAAAAGAATATCATACCTCCCAAATTTTCAATATATCAAAACAGGTAAAATTCAGATATCAGGTATCAATTTGATATCGACTGAAAAATGCCAAACACAGGCATGGGTGATACCCATAACCATGTCTCTAATTCTGATATAAATACCAAACGGCCGTAATATTGCAACGTAAACCAAATTAAGATTTATGTTTCATTACGAAATGATAATTTATGCAATACATTGTGAATTTGCTGTATTCCAGTGTCCAAATGTTGCAAAAGAGAAAGAAGTTAGAATTGATGATTAACCTTACCAATTTTATCACCCACGTAGATACTCTTCGAAGACCAGCCAGAGTAATCTCCGGCTAGTGACCAGGAGACTGTATGCGTTGTCCCATAGACGACGACGGGAGCGACGAGGAGAAGCACGACGAGAGAAGCTGCAATGGATGCCATGGCTAATAACTAATGAGTGATTGAGTGTAGATTTTAATCAAGTTAATCTTTTGGCGAGGACTATTGATGGGCATAAATAATGACATTTTTCATATAGACGTGCATACAATCATATGGTCATGAACAGACATCTAACAGCTGGAGTTATACTTACACCTACTTATTCGCATTTAAAATTCAAGTTCGTGATATATGTATGTAATTCTTTAAGTCTGATAGGAATGGACGATTTATATTTATATAAATTATTGCGGTAGTTGGTATGAAGTTATTTTATGCAAATTCAAATTAAACTTCTTAATCTATGTTAACACCTGAATTAGAGGAATCGTTAGAAATTAGAACTCCTAGGTTAGGTTAGGTTATATAACTGATTGATTGTTGTCATAATTCATAAACAAAGGTAATATAGCTTTATTTCTATTAATTTGTCGCAATAAGTTTGAAGTTGACTATGTATAAGTCGATTGGATCTCTAGTAGAGTTGTTACACTAGTTTAATCTAGATTTAAAATACTTTTATATTCGGTTCGTTCAAGAATGAACGAGCTCGACCTTTTTTTGAAACCCTCAATAGCTCTGCAATTATATCATTATTTAATTAGCATAGTCGAATGAGCCGAACCTAATCTTTCGAGCTTTAAAATGTGTAAATATTCAATTCCGATCTTTTTTTAAGCCCCCGAGTAGCTCTGCAAATATATCATTAATTAATCAGTGTAGTCGAAAGAGCCGAACCTAATTTTTCGAGCTTTAAAATGTGCAAATATTCAATTCATTATAAAAGTGAGTGGACTCGAACTAACTTTTTTCAAGCCGAGTGACTCATTAACCCAGTCTATAGCGACAAATGTGGCATCAATTTCCCTTCTGCAATATTAAAAATCTTCAGAAACATTGCACTTCTGTTATGGGCATGTTTGGTGTAAGGGCGCTATAAAATTCCCAAACTGAAGCATGAGAACTTGTATGAATTTTGTTATAATAGGTGAGAATCGAAGGACAATAACTCATTGTGGTTGGCATTTGCGCATGATAACATCATTGACTTTGAAGGACAAATGATCATCTAACAAACTCAAAACCAAGATCTACATCATTGATAGTCCTTTCATTGACATATAGAAATTTATATCAACCATGATAACCACCAATAATGTGTATTATCATTTGTCAGTTTTAAGACGATTATATATACTAGAAAGTAGAAACGCTTGAGAATTCAAAAACAACAAAAAGGGCAAACATCCCAAGTGACAATGATAGGCAAACGAAATAGTTATACAGTAATAAACATACACACTCGATAATCAGCTAGATGCCTTCTTAAACCCAATTTTCGGCGTAAGATCATATACGCTTTGGTTTGTAACTTGCAAACCAGCAAGAGGGAATCCAGTTTCCGGTGACCAGAAATCGTAGTTGAAATTGCAGAAACCTACTTGTAAAACATACACAATATGTTATACATTGGTTAAAAGGCTATAATGGAATGTCGAATATACAAATTGGATCTCATTCGAAAGCATACTCTCATTTCTCTTTATCGTAGAGATGCTCAATTTGCTTCAGTTGCGCTTTTAGAAGAATGTATTCATGACTCATTCTTTCGAGTTGAGTCTCAACTAGCAACATCTCGTCCTTGAGCAAGTGGAGACGCTTCTCTAGCCAAGCCATGGTCTCGGCTCTTAAGTGGTTCCCCAGACCCACCGCATTTGCGGGAGTTACTTGAGGAATGACATGAATCTGTTGCGGCATGCTCAACAGCATGACTATGTTGAGCTGCAGTAAGTACATATTTTAAATGACCGCTGCATTAGGCTTCTACCTCATAAGGTTAAAACTCAATATTCAACCAAATTTAACATTAGGGTTTGTTTCACTCAACTTCCACTTTTACTCAGTTTTTTCTTCCTGTTTCCGTTCTTGAGTTGACAGATTTTCAAATTAATATGACTTTCAAAATATATCATATTTTTCAGAATTAAGGTAACTCCTTAAAACTCGAACTCACAATGATACCAAACAGGCCCTAATGACCTATTTGGACGTTAAGAGACTTCACTCCTTCCATAAAAACTAGCCGGATGGCAATTTCGGATGCAATTGAATTTAAAATCCCTTTTGGTGAAAAAATATCCAGGGAAGCAGAGAAAACTCAATAAGGTGAAACTGACGTACCTGCATGAGGATGAGGATAATTGCAAAAACAACTATTAAGAGCCTTTGAAGGTCTCCTCCTTGAATCTTAAAAAATGAAGAGAATTTTGCTGACAGTGCTCCAAGTGATGATAAAGATGTTGCAAAATCAAACAGATTGCTGCTAAAGAACATTTGAGATTTTTGTTGAGTAACCTGAAGAGCAGGCGACGCATCACCAACAGAGGTCAACCTGCTTTCCCTGTGCTGCCTTCCTGAATGCTCTGCAGCTATTTCAGAGCTTCCAACCAAAGATTGCACATTTGTGGGTCCAGTCATGCCCTCTACAAACCACGTGTAGAATTATGTTAGACTGGATCCAATATGTTGTGTGGCAAGGAAAGCTTATTTGAATTTGCAAACTGAAATGCACTAAGTATTGGTGATTAAATGACTTCCAAATTCCCACCAGATTTTTCAAGTTTTTTCTGCTTCAGTAACACATGGGCCTGGAAAAAATCATTTCATGCATCAGTAGGTACTCATCAAACCAAAACCATAGTCAATGTAGAGGATCAAGTGAAAAAAGTACCAGTTCTATCCAAGTTGAATAAGCTTCACGGCATTCTTCCATTGTTGATTGTTCAATCTTATCTGTGAAAGCAGTTGAACACCAAGTAGTGTTAGGGAAACATTAAATGATATGGAAAATTTAGAGAAAAGAGCTATTGAATGCGATGAATTTTAAATTTCTCACATCATCATTTACAAAAATCAGGGTAAGACAGTGCAAAAATGAGGTTTTTAGAAAGAGAGAGCACATATATTCATCACCTCTTCAAATATCAAAAAGAAATCAATATTTTGTTGTCCATGCAAGAATGCAAGATACTAAAACAGAGTCCTTGGCCAAAGGCTAAAAATTAAAAAGGAAACCAAAGAGCATCAGCTTGTGTATCAGACTATGAAAAACTCATACTTTTGGACTGTACAAGGGATGAACTGAATAAACTGTAAAATAAAAGCAACAAATGTGCATCAAAAGCTCACTTTTCCATAAAGTTCTCTTGGAAAAAGCCACATTGACATAAACGCGCAAAATGCAACCATCTTTGACTTGACTGTCATCCCTTTGAACATCCCACAGACCCTGACATTGCATTCAAAAGGAAGAGGATGAGATGCGAAGAAATTATTAACACAATGATTAATCACCTTAGTAGTTTCAGACTTTTGGTGACATTTTATTACAACCTGAGAGAACCAAGATATCAAGATAGATTACAGTCAACGCATATTACTCTTGCCACAGCCAAAATCAAACAACATTTCGCTAAATTACTACGCATCTATCAATTCATTTTTCTGCGGAAGATAGAACACAATCAAGTCTAACTTAAACTACACGATTCACCATTTTCAGCATCATAAGATTCTCAAGATATGATAAATCAACTAATTAATCTTTGGATACCAATTATTAGAGTATTTCCATGAAATCATCAGCAAGTTTGCACAAGATCTCACCTCTACTCGAAAATAATCTGCATATGGAACATCACTGACTTCCTGTGATGTATGGATAACTAAATGGCTGCAACCACAGAAATTTGATGATAAATCAAACTCTAATAATTGGTGTGCTTAGCAGATGAAAATTCTAATACAAATAAAGGAACAAGCAGCTGCTAAAGCTTGAAATTGTAGTACTGTACAAATGAAAGGAATATAAGCTAATGGATATGATCAGTTAGATTGAGGAACTCTGTCTACCTGTTTTTGTAAACACGGTATGATTGGTACTCCTTGCAGCCACCACATTTTGCACCTAGTTAGCAACTGACATCAGCTTTGAGCCGCAGTATTACATACATAGACATTTTTAGTCCAGAACAGAACGTACCAAAATACACTTTTATTGGATGTTGAAAGGACATCTCACGGGCATGCCCTAGTTTGTCATGAATACACCATTTGTTGCACTCAAAATCTGAGATAAAAATATGAGTTAACATTACTTCATGTAAGCCAGCAAAAATGTGTACATGAAATTCACCAATCCACTTAAAGCACCTTAAGTCTACATGCCCCTATCTACGACCCATGAACAATGTCTGGACAGGACTCATGTCAAGATTTGATTATTTTCAAAAGCAAGCTTTGACAAATTTCTTATTTTTCTAGTTTAAAAACATATTTCCAATTCCAATCTTCAGCTCTGAAGTGAAGGCTGAAGATAAGGAACTATCTTAACCTCAAAGGGTGGGGAAATGATGCATTGAACACTCTCCTTGTCCAGGAAGCAAAGAGCTGTTATCTAGACAATTTTCACGGGACAGTTGTGTTTCAATGCAAGAGCTTTATTTAACAACTTCCAAATCATATACCCTTATCTCCGCATCTTTTACGGAAAGATTTGAGAAAATCAATTGCGTCATCAGAGAAGAAAAGATTGAAGAAGTCCTCTACCTTTATCTGCAAACAAATGGTTGACATGTTAAACACAAAAAGTATGCTAGGTGATAAAAATAGTAAGTGATATGAAAGAACTAAGAATTGGTAAAAAGAATATCAGTTCTACCGGGAATTTGGTCTCTGCAACCTTTGTGAAATAGTCTGGTACTGCACAATGAAATGCACAAAAAAATTGCAATGGCAGGGAAAAGGTTAAAAGATGAGAATAATATTTAAATATAGGATGTGACAATTAAAAATCCTAAGTATCTACAAGAATATGCTAATGGATGGCCTCACGTCTTGCCCCAGCCTAATTTGGCACTTTGAATCCAGCAAATAGCAATCCCTTGAAAAGCTGTGTTTCTCAAAACAAAAGTTCCAGAAGAAAATTCACTTGTCTACCCCTTATTATTACAACACTTCCTTGATTTAATTACGTTCTTGCTTACTTAAACTTTTTTCTTCCTACTACTCTTTCCTGACTAGTTTTGTGTACATAAATTATAATCAGGATAATCATGCCATGAGAGCAAAACCTTCCTCCATATCAATCTATTATCACCAGTGTACTACTTACAAACACTTTTGTATCCCTATTATCAATAGTTTTGTGTACATAAAATCATAATCAGGTTATAATATGGCGAAAAGGAGAGCGGACAAAAAAGGAGCATAATGCGACTAAAAGAATAGATGAGGTTGTATTTACTTTTTGGATCATCCAAAGCTTCCTCTTCCCACTTGTTAAAACTCTGAGGCATTGATGAGTCTGCGTGAGTAACTAGTTTCTGATCTTGGTCTCCTGAAGTACTAGGATCCATGTTACCTTCCTTGCTATTTTGATTAAGCTTTTTATCTTCCATGATTGGCACAGTCTTCACCCTGATGCCAAGACAAGATTAAATCTAGACAATAAAGTACAAATCAAGAAGAAACTTGAGGTATAAGATGGATTACATTTCTTCACAATTTGAAGCGTGAAGTTGCAATTCAGGGCTTTGTGAGTTTTCAATTGAATCGATTCCACTTGATTGGCTGCCTGTCTCAGATTTGGACTCCTAAGTTTGGTATAAAGAAACATCACTTGTCAATCACATGGAAGAACTAGACAGCCTGAATTTAGCATAGAATAGGACAAGCAAAATAGACTATCTCGTATCCATTTTCATAACTGAAAGATATAGACTCCAACAAATTTCATTCCAAGTGATTTAACATCCATGTTACGATGTAATCGGAACTGTGAACCTACAAACTTCCCTAGTGACACCATATCGTGCATTGGAAATTCCCTAGAAGTGTTTGCTCTGACCCTCTTTTATTGTACTTCTTTGATACGAAGCTAATATTTAGCAGTGTTCATTTGATGTGTGAGAAGAACAAGAAATAAAAACTCCACTCTGGAAACAAATGATAAAATATGATACAATACAATGAAACAGCTTAACTTCCACGTGCCTTTATCTTTTTTTCAGTCTTTTCTTGCATAGAAGAAGGTAACTGGTAATCACTCAAAACAATTGAAAGTTTGAGATTGTGAAGAACCTGATCAGTGATTCCTCCGGCACCATTACAAAGCTGAGACCATCCCATATCAATGAGCCTAAAAGCTTCATCACGTGACAAAAAAGAAGCAAAGAAGTGCTGCCAAATCCATTCAATATTGTATTTAAAATACTAGTCCAGATTATGAGGTCCAGGCACTCAGCAAAAAGCTAGATGATGAAACAATAGTTCAACTGCTCAAGGTCATGCTGTTACCTTCTTCCCCGAGGCTACAATTTCTATGGCATTTGGGAATAGCCCAGCTGTCTTTGCTCTTCGTACAGATGTGATTTCGTTTAGGGGGATTATTTTCTGGAAATATAATAAATAGTACAAACATAATCAGTGAAGCAAACTGCAATCAATGAACCGGTGTTAGGGCATGCAGAACGAAAGCAACATTTCCATTAAACAAATGGTGTTCCAATTTCTAGACTACACATTTCATGGCATTGATTTTTTTCTGTCTTCTTCAAATGAGAATGTACTATGGAAATATACTCAATACTAAAAAAATTGGTTGCATGTATTCAAGCAAGTACCCAAATAGTGTCAAAGAGGGAGATTTCAATCCAACTACATACGGCATACAGGTTAGATTACCACAGTAGAAACCCCCAACTAATGTTTTATGCCCGTTGCCGTTTCAAGCACAGAAGTCACAGCTATGAAACTAATTCAAAGGTGAGAAAGAACAGTCACAGCTATGAAACCAATTCAATTCAAATATCCATATCTGTTAACATCGCAAGCATTCAGCTATTCTACCAATGTCAAACAAGATATCATAAAACCAATTCAAAGGTCATGCTTCTTAATCAGAAGTCCGCAGGAATATCTAGGTTAAATGGATAGGAATAGGTTTATTGGACAAACCTTTGTCTCAAATCCAAAGATGTTGGAGTAAAAACATATATAACGATCAAACAAGTACATATGACCCTGCAACACCAGAGAAGGTGAGAAAGAACAGTCAGAGGAAGAAAAAAAAGGAATAGAAGCTGAAGATGTTCCAGACTGTAAAAGATACAGGAAGATAAATGCTCATGATACCTGAAGAAGAATGCTTTCTTGTAATGCACAGTTAAAATCTTGAATCAGAGCCTGCAAGAAAGATATCATACCGTATATGAGGTAATTCAGAAATTGACTTAACTAATTCAGCAGTTAATCAGATGCGTACATGCAAAGGTAAAACAGTGGACTAGAACATTAGGGTTTGTTTGCAAATATCCATCAGCCAAAGAATTTGGCAGGATCAGCATTGCTATGTTCACCATACAGATATGAAAAAGAATCTAGGTCTTAATCCTCTTATTATTTACCAAATCCGTCTCAAAGTGTGATCAACAACAGCAAAGGGCACGGAAGTATCAAATTCAATCTACCAATCATGCGATCACAGTGAACTGAACGAAAAATAGCCTAAAACTAAAATGACTTACAACTTCAGGCGGAAGACGGAATAATTGCCGATACTCCTCGCTCCTTGTAACCGACTACCAATGGAAGAGCAAACAATAAGCATCACGGAAAGAAAATTTCGAATCAATTACACAAAAACAACTGATAGATACACCCGATTCAATTATTAAAATGTCTCGAACTCGCAAAAGAAAAACCGAAAATGTTTAAGTGAATTCTCAGAAATCGAAACAGAACAACAGAGAAATTGTCAGGTTTAAAGTATACCGGAAGATCGGCGTCTTGAGGGAAACTAAGCGCGCTATGGAAGCTATCAGGACGATCAGCAGCGGAGGAAGAATCGGAGGCGGCCTCATAAAGGATGGAAGCTTCCGTGGTTTGAGAACGTGACACCGATCTAATAGGACTGGGCGGTGAAGCAACTTCCATGGAGGAAAGAGAAATTCGACTTTCTAAAAATAGCCAATAGCTTCTTCTTCCTTCGCCTTTTTTCGTCTCTTCTGAAAATTTGTGAACGTCTCGAATGTTTACTTGTGACCTACTCAACGGGAAATTATCTTGACTTAAGAATATAACGCTTATTGTATCCTTACATTACATATTATTATTATTATTATTATTATTATTATTATTATTATTATTTTAGCTTTAATATTTAATTTATTATCAGTTTATCACCTCGATTTTATATTTGATTGGTTTAGTGATTAAATGGAAGAAAAATTTATCAGAAATTTATATTGAGATTTTCTTTCTTCTAAATTAATGTATCCTGTATTCCCGTCTTCGTTTTTCTATCAGTTTATGATCTCACCTATAAAGTCCACTATGTATAATTGAAGTGGTTGGTTTGATTTTATAGGAAAAAAATACAATAAAAACAAATTACTTTAATTTTAACTTAATCTGTTTAAATGTCCATTATTTCATGAAATAAATTGTGTTTTATGGACATCTTAAAATTTGAAGTGAAACCATGTGTTATGTATTAGTGGGAAAAGCAAATAAAATTATGAGTATAGGTGGGTTAAATGTTTTTACACATGACAAATGTATTATTGTTTTAATATGAATTATCATACACAAATAGGCTGGACAAAATTTATATCTTTCTCCGTACATCTCGTCTATATATATATATATATATATATATATATATAATTATTATTATTATTATTATAATAAAAATCAGGGACGTTTAGCACATAATTTCATCTTAATATTACATATTAAAATAATTAAATATATATATGTGATTCAACAAATAGAAAAAAATTACAAAAAATATAAGTGGAGCAAAATCATCGGTTGGATAATTTATAACACAAACTGATTTTATATAATATATCTTCAATGTATTTTAAAATATAAATTGTAAAAATAAATTTTAACAAATATATTAGTAAGTAAATGTAAATTTGATAGATGAGCAGGTATTTTGAAAATAAATAATTTTAAAAAATACCAATAAAATAAACTTTGATGTACTTTATAATGTCTTAATTTAAAGTTATAATACGGATATTGAGTGATGAGTTGATTTTCACGTGAGCGTCATGAATAAATGCATCCTTGAGTTTCTTATTTCTAACGTGATGCCAGACTTCTTTTGGAATTGAGGTAACATCGATCAATTTCAGGACTTATTTATACCGTGGTCTATGTTTTGCTGTTATCCTTTCAAAATAAATTTGAATGCAATGCCTCTGGTTGAGAACCGGCAATTTAGTTATGGGCCTGAATAAAGCCCAATTATTAGAATGGCACTTATGATGGATTGTATGGCCCAACATGACAATCGTACACTAGCCCTCGTTAAGTGGGCTTTTAAAGCCCGTTTGAGTCCAACAAGGTTGATATTAAGTCTACTAGGGGAGAGTTAACAAAAAAAAAACTCTTGTAGAAATGGATGAACCTTAAACAAGTTTAATTAAAATTATGAAAATAAATGGATAAAATCCGACCTTCGATTTAAAAATTAGTAATTATAATTTCATGTTTAAGTTATTATTTTAAATTCCCGAGATCCCGAACTAAAAAATTTAGACCTGCTCATTTAATCATACCTCCTCATCAGAAACATTATTTTGACGTAAACGTCCGTAGGACCGTAATCTTGAGTTTTGTGAAATGCATGTTGTTGAATTTTCTGATAATCGTTTCATATTTTGAAAATAATGGGTTTATATTATTCTTGATTTTATTTTTTTTAATTTAAATCTAGTTTTTTAAATATATGAGATGAGTCATAAGTTTTATATAATTCATAATAAACGTATTTGAAATATATATATATATTGATTTATATAAAAAGTTTATTGTAAAGTGGTGACATCATGGGTCATTCGAATAGAGTTTGACAAAATTCTTTGCATCTTTCTAAAATCCTCCTGCAAATAATTCAGCTCCGAAATAAATAAAATTTTGAGATTAAGAAAATAAACTTAATGAAAACATTTATTATATTCATTAATTTTTTTTTAAAAAAAAAACTTGCAATTTTAAAAATGTATTAAATTTGGTCCATTTCTTTATATCCAGTTAGAACCCGACGTGAATGGGTAGGTACGATTCGTGATTCTTGGAAATGTTTTAATGTAGTATAAAATAAAGTAAATATAACAAGTAAATGAGGAGACATGTGAACTGAGAAAGCAGGATTGCATTACTGTATATCTGTAGTATCATAATCATGTATACTGTACAATTGCCTTAAACAAGATGGTGAAGCTATCGTGAAAGAATCAAATACCAATATTCCATTAGATACTTAAAACGAAATTTCTATTATTTTCTATTGCATGTTTTTGTAGTGATTGAAATGTTTCTCATATATAATAAAGATTAATGTATTAGTATATAAGGGTGGTGTTACTCTTTATATAATTAATTGATTTTATAATTAATTAATATGTTGAGTTTGGATTCAATAATAAACAATTAATTATGTAAATATTTAGTAATGTTTTTATTGTATACGATAATATGAGTAACTTTTTAGCATAATAAGTGACCAAAAATAGTGAGTATATACATAATATATAACATTAAAAAAATATCAACTTATTGTAAATAAATATTTATAAGACACCATAAACTATATGGTTAATAGGTACGATATAAATATATGATATCATATTATAAATAAATAATCATCTTGTTATAAATATGTTTTACTCACATTTATTGATAGATATTGGTCCTTAGTAATAAGATATCCGTCAACGGGGTAGTTGGTTAAGTAGGCGTTAGGGAGACTCCCACATGTGTACGGAAATGTTATACCGGGGGTCATTGTGATGGATAAAGAGCTTGGTCTTATAAGTGCACTATGTGTTGTCTTTTCGGATGTGAAAAACATGATTTGTACATTTTATGTCAAGTGTAACATTAACCACAGAGCTTGGGTAGTGTCACGATCCCAAGAAGCAAGAGCGACATTTATATCACAATACAATGCCTTGTTTGAATCCCGATCCTCGGCGAGTTACGAGAGGCGGTTTGGCTGAGATGAAAGTTACTCGGCAAAGTTACCCGAGGTTGGAGACCACATGGTTAATTCCATACAAAGAGGCAATTGTTCGCGCATGATGCGACTTGTATCTTCATTTTGGCACAAGGACAACAAACGCGTAAGAACTCAATCCTATATTTATTATAAGTTTGTAGTATTAATTTTAAATGTACAATAGTGCACTGATTTTATAATGATCCGTAGATGTGAGCCCGCACACTCTTTGTTGAAGAGAACGTTGCGTTCTAGTGTGCAATGATTTTAATTGGTTGTGGCCAACATCGACATGATTGTAGTCGATCAAATTGGAAAGACTGAAGGATCCATAAACACTTCACGTGAGAGAATGTTGTTGGATGTGCGGGTTCCAATATTTGATTTGCTCCAAAACAAAGTAAGCAATGAGTGCTTCAAGTTATTGTTGCAGTCTTGCATATCTACGAAAAGGCGAAGAAAGTTAGGAGCATAACATGTCAAGCTTCATATTTGAGGAAAGCCCATGGATTGTCTTGTGCGCACGAGTTCTTCCTTGTTATTAGGGCACGAGTGCCGATACGTTTGGATAAAATCCATCCATATTGGAAGCAAGTACGATGAGAAAAAGTGAATCCGATGTTGTTCACTTTGATCTAAACATTGTGTCACTAAACAACTCCAGGAGGCGGTTGGATAACAATTTGTTGACCGAATATGAGATTGAGCGGATGACTTCCGCATATGAGGATATGATAAATTCAGGGATGACAAATACGAGAGAACCACAACAACACGTAAGAACTAAAGGAAGACCACCGAAATATGGTTTGCGTTCAACAAGGAGAGCACCAAGTGGGTTCGAGCATGGTTCAATGTCAACACGTTCACGACCCCGGAGGCGCCCACCAAAATCAAGCCAACAACCTCAAAATAATGCATCGAATGCATTACGTGATGAACAATGTCTATACGGTTACGGAAACTGTGGCCGTCGAAGCCACTGTTCATCTCCCCCGAACGAACGCCATTGATGACGTTCGTTCGGGCTTTGGTTTCGGACATCGATTCCGTTTCGATCACTCCTAAACTAACCTATTATACGTGATTTCAACCTAAACTACTCAATTCAAACCAAATTATAATAAAATTTAACCAAAAGCTCGTAATCAAAAACTCGTAATCGATAAAACCCCGCAAATTTACCTCCCGTCATTCATCACCACCACCTTGATCCATTGTTACTTCCAGTCTCGATTTGGCTTGATTTCATTGATCGTCGTAATCACCTTTACCCACCGCTGTCGATTTATTATTTCGAAAATCCTACGTCCACTGGTTCTGAAACCGTGACTTCCTGGGATTTCAGAAACCTCATGGTTTTAGAATCCGTGGTCGTCACGGTACCGAAAACCGATTCGATATCCACAAACGCCGTGCAATTATAAATTTTACCGTCTTATATTGCCAACCCGTTCATAAAATAATATAGGAGAAATATAACAAATTCTTTTGATTTGATTAAAACTCCTTTCCCAAATACCAAGGCCACCAAACCCCACATATCGCCATTTCCCCTCTTTTTCAAAAAGCAAAGAGAGAAAGTGTAGCTCTCTCGTGACATAAAAATATTATAAATTTTAATTTAATTATATTAATTATTCAGATTTATCTTTGGAAAGCATGATAAGGGGATTAGTAAAACCTTGCTGCTCATCATTTGAATCACTAACTCTTTCACATGACTTTTACCATCGAAAGAAACGTATTAAGTTTTTTTTTTTAATTTTTACAGTTTTAACATTTGGCGTAACTGGGTTTTATTTGAAATTTGGTAAATTACACAAAATCACCCTTCAAAAGTATATGTAAACAAAGAGTAAAATTAAATAAGCAAAATATAAATGGGTAAAATATTTTACATGAATCATTGAGTAAACAAGTCATTTAATGGAAAATTTTGATTAGAAATGTGATATTGCTAACAAGTATTTTTAATGGAATGTACTAAGAATAATTTTGAAGGATACTTTTGCGTAATTTATAATTTATTTGTGGTTTTATGAAAATAGATATATTTTAGAGTAGCAATTTCTAATTTACCGTGAAAAAAGTTATAAATTTGGTATAATCAGAGGCTCAATGTCTTGGTCTCAGCGTAGATTCTCAGGTAATGAGTTTGTGTATTTTGAGGAATTGGTCCCGTTTGCCTTTAACTTAAGTCGCTATTTTTAGAGGTATTTAATAGGGTTTTATATGTAATTTTTATTAAAAAGGTTGTTTTCCGTACAGTTTAAAATTAAATATGATCGAGTAGAGGTGAGTTTTAATCGTATGTATTGGTTATAATATTTTATGTAATTTTGATGAAATATATCTAATATACTATTGCCATATGCTAAAAAATAACTCATTATAAAACTAGTTTTATTTAATTTTGTCAGTGTATTATTTATACAGAAAAATTAGTTAGAGTGTAATTTCGAGCAAATAAATGAAATAATGTCTAAGAGTGATTTTCTGTAACATTGCAATTTAAAATCGGTTTTTCTGAAAATAGATGTATTTGAAGGGTGATTTTTATATAATTTACCCAACTATGTGGTCATTAATCAGTTTTTTGGGTAGGAATAGTGATTAATCAGTTGTTGGTGTGTATTTGCGTTATAAAATGGTAGTGGAAGATAGAGGCGACATATGTCCAGGTATAGTTATGTTCTGTTTGAAGGCAGTAGTAGTTGTGATAGTACGTACAATGCAGTATATGCACGCCTTCATCTCACGTCTTTTTCACTACTACTATCCTAACCAAACCAACCTTTAATTGTTTCGGTAAATAGCACAAAACCACCCACTAAATATAACTTTGCATAAAAAAAAAACCCTATAAGTTTAAACTTGCTGAAAATACCTTTCAAGTCCAAATTAATAATACAAAAAGTAAATCATATATGAGACCTTGATTTATTTGTATATAAAATGGTTCCAATAAATAGGATATTTGTGCACCTTTGATATATTTTTCATTTAAATGGGGTGTTTTTTTTTTGCAAATAATAATAATAACAATAATTCCATCTACTTCGAGTTTTAACACACTTTTTTTGGTTTGATTGTTCGTCTGCAAGGATGATTTTAGTTTTTTATTCTTTTTTCATGTTATTTTTCATTTTTTGCGCCCACTAAATTATCGTTTTTCAATCTATTGATACAAGATGTATATGATGTATAGTTTTATAAAAATAATATAAAATAACGGGTGATTCATGTTTTTTTAATTATTTTTTATAATAAATATTCTTCAGAAAAAAAACTAATCCTAGATGTATCTACTTTTATTAATTACTATATTAAATCACATGGCAATTGTGGTTGAGATGTTAACATTTGTAGAAGGTGGACAACAAATTGTTTGAGTTGGATATGCTTTTACAGCAATAAATATTGAGCGACCAATAAACATGTATAATTTTATGGAGAAGGGTATGTCAGGGATATATAATAACATCATCAAGTCGATTGTCATAACTGGATTAACAAATTCGCATTTTATTTGCACCACCCATAATATATTATCTACTTTCTATTTTTTTATTTTTCATTTTCTAAGACGACTAATCATACACACACAAAGATTCTTGTGATATACGTGGACAAATCGTGAATGTCCATTAATGTTTTAAAACGCACTTTGTTTGTTGCAAGTTTGTATTTTTGATGTATTTATTAGACGCACGACTTATATATATAAGATTTCAACAATAATATAAAATAATTATTTATAGTAAATAAAATTTTTTATTATTATATATTTTGATATAAAATAAACGGTTATGTAATATGTCTCCATTATTATTTTATTGTATATTTTATTTAAATATCAATTAAATTACAGATTTATGCATTTTAATAACACCAATATGTCTCCGATACTATTTTTGCCCTTATATTTTTATTGACAATAAATAATTGAACTGTCAATAAAATTATCTGAATTTTTAATAAGTGATCAATACCAAAATTACAAAAAATTAGGATTAATTTTTTAATTTTAAATTTAAATAAATTAGTTTAAAAACTCAGCTACTTTTGTATAGGTCTCATATTCTTCTTATTTTATACTTTCATTAATTGGAGCACCTTAATTCATTAGGTATGGTGGATTTGATAAAGGGCGAATATTGTTTTATAGATAAAGATGAAGGATATATATATATATAGTAATCTCTACGAACCACATTATTAAAACTAATTAACGTTTGTGATTGTATATTATTTATCGTAAGTTTAAAAGGATAATATTATTATTACAAATAAGAGAATATATTTTATATTTATGACTAACGATAAAATATATGAGAATATTTATCAAATAACCAAATTAGTGTCAATCGTTAATATATAAGTAAAGTTTTCAAATAACAATCAATATTGATTTTATAATTTGATAAATATTTTCATATATTTTGATCGTTACTTATAATTTTTTCTAAAATATAATTCAAGATATTTATTTTAGTATTGACTTATAAAAAAACCTTTCTTTACATCGAGTTAGGAGGTAGGCGGGTAACAAGTTGCGCTGCTCTACCCCTTTTCTGGATAGTAAAATTGATCCTCCTAAAAACTACGTCTGAAAACCTGACAGACACAACATTATCATATAAGACCCGTTGCACTCTCTTTAGAATATCAACGACATCAGGTGCAAGAAACCCAAACGCGTCAAAAGCGAATGAAAGAAACACACGTTGGTTTTTAATGCAGGTTCTTTCATGCTTAGCCACCTTCGCAGAGGCCGCTTTGATGACCGTTTACCCATAACAAAAGGCTCGCTACCCAAACTGACTAGACCCCGTCAAATCAATACAAGCATGTTTTCCACCGACTCATCCGCCGACCTAAAAGTAGATCTACCTTCCCGCAGATCAGTTAAGAAGGTCACATGCACCTCCTTCTTGGCCGAAACTCCTGTTATCCTAAACACGTCACATAAAACATCACGAACAAATCGTGCGTGCCAAAATATTCTCATATATTTTGATCGTTAGTCATAAATATAAAAAATATTCTCTTATTTATAAATATGGAAACATATACAATTAAATAAATAAAATAGCGTCGATCGTTAATATATAGTTCGAGTTTTTAAATAATGATCAACATTTATAACTAATAATTAAAATGTCTAATTAATGATCAAAATAATGATTGATTTTTACAAGTAACGATCAAATTTTATATTGTATAAGACAATGAACAATTTATTTTATCTATCCAATTACACATTTTAAATTTTGTCTAATTTTCATAATTAATTTGATATAAATAGAAGGTGTATGAATTCTTGAACGTTCATCCAATTATTTTACAAGTGGTAGACGTTCTTACTCCTTACCGTAAGAAATTCTATATATATATATATATATCTTTTTCATAAAACTATAAAACTATATTTTTTATTTTTATCTTCATGTCACCAATCACACTTGACTATTATGTTAAATTATCTCACCTATTATAAAATACAATCTAAATAATACATATTTATCTACCCTATTTTCATAGTATGTTTGTGGGTTAGTACGAGAATATAAACTTTATCCAAATTCCACACTGAAAAATAACAAAAAAAAAGAAGAAGAAGTGAGGCTCCTTAACTTTATACGTCATGTTCCAATTTGTCTACCTATACATCTCTTATTCTACGTTGTTGATTTTTCTCCAACTTTAATTAAATTAAAAAAAAACAATACTTTATCCATATTAAAATGAAAAATACTTTTTGACAACAACAAAAACAAGCCACTAATCCAGTCCACTGAGGAGAAAGAGAGAGGAAGAGAATGAATATGAAATATGATCAGCATATTGACAAGCTATGTAGGCTAAAGCAAGAACAAAGCTGCAGGTGGGTCCTCCTCTACAGTGGGCCCCACTCTCCTCTCCTTCCTTCTCTGATCCAAATAAAAACATGAATCCTTGCTCTCAGTATTTGCCTGAAGAAAACTAAAGATAAATACAAAGCAAAAAAATAAAGGCAATGGCGGAATGCACAGATTGTCAGTCTTAGTATTTTTTTTTAAAATTTATTTTTTTTGACCTTTTTTGTTTATTTGATGCAGACCCAACACTCAAGTGGTGTTGCAATTAATAAAGAGAAGAAAAGGAAGTGAGAAGAAGAACCAGAGGAGAAGAAGATGAATGATAAGACCTACCTTCTTCATCAGTATTAGACATTAATTTGGTCTTCTTCTTCTCGTATTGATTGTGCTTCTTCAATCTAGATCCGCATTCACTTTGATTTTCTCAAGGGCAGCGCAATTTTGAACTTGCAGTTCGTCATTGTTCTAATGTACGCTTTCGATTCCCAGTATTGTGAGCTTTGACTGGTGTTTTTTTTATCAATTGATTATTGTTTGTTTATGCTTGTTGTTTTGATTTTTGCTCAGTGGCCTTTTTTTGGGAGTTTTTGTTTGGCTAGGGTTTTGGTGCTGCTTCTTTTCCCTAATTTTGGGGAAAAGTTGTATGAAGCTTGTTTGGATTGATTATCTTAACTAGAATTTGGGTCTCGCTAGTCTTGGATCGATAGATTCAGTAGTGATTTCAATTTTTGTCTATTGAAGCTTAATGCAGCTGATATGGAAACCTAGGATGTACAGAAGAAGCTAATGGTTTATGTTGTTTCTTGTTTTGGCTTCAGTTGTGGAAAGTACTGTATGAGGATATTTGTTTGGTGAGAAGAAATGGAGAGGATTCCTGAACTTAAGATGATTCATGGAAGATTACCATCTTTGAACCATGTATTGAATGCGAAGGTTTCAGCTCCAAGAGCACAGATGTCCAGACATGAATCAAGGGAGGCCAGGGAGTTGGATTTTTCAGTGAGAATATGGAAAGGGAAGCATTCTTTGCAAGATCAAGAGGAGATTATGGCGGATGCTGTTACTTCAAAGAGCAGTGTTGATTCATTGGAGGATGGAGGATCAATCTCTTTTCGAGGTGCAAGTCATCCTCCTGAGCCTATTGATACAGATTCGACTAGGCCGGTTTATATGCCGATTGGACAAAAGAAACCTGAGCCTGGATGTTTGGTTAAGAGCCCATCTGTGATGGGTCCTTTCCTTGATGATCTTTCCATAAGGGGAACGAATAAGAAACGGAGTCCGGTTCTTTTATCACCGAGTGAAAGCTTGGTGGAAGAATCGAATGATCTAGGAGTTGTATCGTCTCCTTTCTTGGTACCACGAGCTTCTCAGAACACGGATGCTTCTTTTCTGTTAGATTCCGAGAAGGAATGTGTTTGGGACACTTCTTTGCCACCAAGTGGGAATGTGAGTCCACATAGTAGCATAGATAGTACTAGTGTGGTAAGAACTGTGAGCATGGTTAATAGCTGCACGAGTACGTATCGGAGTGACTGTGCTACGAGTGATGGCATGATTAGTATTGATAGGAACTACGAGTGTACGAAATTCAGTGTACGAGGAGATTCACTTGAGAGTGCTAGGACTAGTATGAGTCGAGCAAGTAATAGTAGCGGTTTTAGTGATGATAGTAATTGGAGTAATCTCACAGGGAGTGCTAATAAGCCACATAAAGGAAATGATCCGAGATGGAAGGCTATTCTTGCTATTAGAGCGCGAGATGGAATATTGGGTATGAGCCATTTTCGGCTTTTGAAAAGGTTGGGATGTGGTGACATTGGTAGTGTGTATCTTTCTGAGTTGAGTGGTACTCGGTGCTTCTTTGCCATGAAGGTTATGGATAAGGCTTCTCTTGCTGCTAGGAAGAAGCTGAACCGAGCACAGACTGAGAGGGAGATTCTTCAATTGCTTGATCATCCGTTCTTGCCAACTTTGTACACTCATTTTGAAACCGATAGGTTCTCGTGCTTAGTCATGGAGTATTGTCCAGGTGGCGATCTACACACTTTGCGCCAACGACAGCCCGGCAAACACTTCTCAGAATATGCAGCAAGGTAGCTATTATCTTCCAATTCTCCCTTTAATCAAGTAAAATTTCCGGGCTTATATTCTCATGCTCGGTTATTAATGAATTGTCATCTTGAACTTAGGGTGTGTTTGGTATATTAGATATGTAGTTGTGGTTATGAGTGTCAAAGTGTGGTTGTAGTTAGAGTTGTGGTTGTGATTTTGAATGAAACAATAGTTTTCTATCTTGTGATACGAAATTCTCTAAAGCAACAATCACAATCTCCAAAACAACAACTACAATTTCATACTAAACACATTTTTTGTATGAAATTAAATTCATGTCTATAAAACAACAACAGGCAATGCTAAACACACCCATATTCTGCTATGAGAAGAAATGAATCTTGTGATGACATGCTTATTCCTGCTGGTTATAGGTTTTATGCTGCAGAAGTTCTCTTGGCACTGGAGTACCTTCATATGCTTGGTGTCATCTATAGAGATTTAAAACCCGAAAATGTGTTAGTCCGAGATGATGGTCACATTATGCTCTCGGATTTTGACCTCTCTTTACGATGCACGGTTTCACCAACTCTTATAAAAAACTCAGATTCCGGCACTGCTAATGCATTCTGTGCACAGCCAAAATGTATTGAGCCCACATCAGTTTGCATTCAACCAGCTTGTTTTCTCCCAGGGCTATTTCCAAAGAAGAACAAGAAGAAAACCCGACAACACAAAACAGAATCCGGGTTTCAATCCGGGCCCCTCCCAGAGCTAGTAGCCGAGCCTACACAAGCCAGGTCTATGTCATTCGTTGGCACCCACGAGTATTTAGCTCCCGAAATCATCAAGGGAGAAGGTCATGGAAGTGCAGTTGATTGGTGGACATTCGGTATCTTCTTACATGAACTCTTATACGGGAAAACCCCGTTCAAAGGTTCTGGGAACCGAGCCACTCTATTCAACGTTGTAGGACAACAACTCAAGTTCCCGGAATCACCATCAACAAGCTACGCAAGCCGAGATCTAATCAGAGGCTTATTAGTTAAGGAGCCACAAAACAGACTTGGAGTGAAAAGAGGAGCTACTGAGATCAAGCAACATCCGTTCTTTGAAGGCGTAAATTGGGCTCTTATACGATGCAGTACGCCACCAGAGATCCCGAGGCCAGTGGAGATGGAGTTCCCTGGGAAGTTTGGAGGCGTTGACCCAGTTGGGGTCGGGTCTGCAAGCAAGAGAATGGCTGATACTGAGATGAAAGCTGGTGGGGGTAAGTTTCTGGACTTTGAATTCTTTTAGGAACCAATACATGTGAAGAGTATTACATATCTGCTATGTGTTACTGTTGTAAGCATATTTCTTGCATAGCAGCACTCTTTTTTATTTAAGTGCTCAAACAGCTTGATTTTCTCACAACCTAATTAGTTAGAAGAACCCTTTTCAAATTCATTTGAAGAAATCTAATCCTTGTTTTTCACCTGAATCTGCTGTGTAATGAATCTACCTGAAGCAAGTTCTTGTATCTTTCTTGTGCATCTGTGAATTGTGGTTTATACAGCTTAAAAAGTGTCCATTCTATAGCTTGTTGAATACGCCAATCCATTTGCGCTTATGTGTGCATAAAATGTATCCAAACCCGGCTTATTGAGTCTAGTAAACGAGTTTGACTCATATAACAGCCCCAATACGCTTGATTTAACTGCCTATTCTAGTCAAATTTACTCCAAGAACACAACTTCCAAGTGGACAAACAGCTTAAAAAGTGTCCATTCTACATCTTCGATGATATTTGCGCTTACATTCGCGATTTGGCTGCGTATACTCGTCAAGTTTACTCCAAGAACACCTACTATGGATGAATTCTTGAGTTCTTGTCTAAATTTCATAGCTTGAACTCTCATTGAACCGTCTAGATCATGGTAAATGGAGGGTTATTTAACTGGGTCAAAAAGAAATGGTCCAACAAAGTAAAAAGTAAGTGGCACTGGTTAAAATGTGTTGTGGGTTGATTTGGCTTTTGTATTTATTCACTATTATGGTTAGCTTTCCTGACAATTATTATAGATCCTCTTTGCACTTTATCTCTTCTTCATCTCTTGTGGCTCACTCCATTATGCTTGCTTTTGAAAATTTGACCATTCATCTCCTGGACAGAAACAACACATTATGGAGGACCGCTGGTCTTCCACCATAAATGCTTTTTGCACTTATCAAGAGTCATTTTCTTTCCTTTATAATTTTAAAAAGAAGAAGAAGACAGTGATACTAATGGCTCGTACAACCTTGAAGTATCGATAGATCGAGGGCACGTTTAGAATTGCTAATAATTGTTCTCGAAAATGAATAATTATCGAATTAATCAAAAATCATGTTTTTTATGAGTAAAATGAAATGTAGAGGTCCTCTAACAATGAAAATAATATGACCAAATTTTAATTTTAGTTTTTTTCCTTAACCGTTTTTATTTCATACTTCTAATCACAATATACTATTTTTACAAGTGGACCCTAACATTGCAAATTTTAGTATGTCTAGTGTATACTTTTTTTTTTGATAGGAAGAAGAGTATGTGGTCTCCGTGCTTCTTATAAATGAAAAGAGGGCTAAGTAGTCAGCAAACGGGAGATAGTCCGGCCCCTAACATCATGAAGAATCCAGTTAATAACACACTCGGGAGGGTCACACAATACATGAAACCTTGCAGGAAAAGAAAAAATAAAACTAGCAAGAGCATCCGCGACATTATTCGCCTCACGGTAGGCATGACGGATTTGGATAATCCAACTCCTTTTAACAAAGTCTTAACATCTAAGCACCAGACTATCAAACGTTAATATATTGCGTGATTGCCTACTTGCCCATTACTGCAATCAAGTTAAAGGGCACATTGCCTAATTGCCCATTACTTGTTCATAATATTTAATGACAAAAAGATATACAAAAAGTATCATTTTAGAGTCGGGTATTTTAGTGGGAGAAACTTTTATTAATTCTACAAAAAATAAAACTTGCTTTGTACTAATTTTTTTCCCACTTTATTATTGATGTGATATATTTTTTCTTATTTTTCCACTTCGATTAGGCTTGCTCGTTGGCAAACGGTAGGTACTTGCGACCCACAAGTTTCGAACTCACGACTGTGTAAAGTACTGTGGCTTGTGTGAACTCGTGCAACCAAACGCAACTCAAGCTTTCCCGACTACAAAGCACAACACGCAAAATCTGTATTATATAAATTAGGCATACTTGGTCTGAAAACAGACTATACATGAAATGCAAAAGCATAGTTGAACTTGTTTACTATTTACACACATAGTCAAAACTCGTATTCTTTTTACCTAACAACCGATATAAAGTACCTAATTAGGACTAAGCATTTGAAATTCATTTACAATTATCAATTTTTAATCATAATATATATTTAAACTTTTAAAGGAGTGGAATTATTGCAATGGTGTCGCAGGACACACAATTCATCAGATCCAAGACAAATAGAGGCATGCATATAGTCAGCTAAAGTTAAAATTATTTGGTCAAAAAGAATTATCATTCCAACCCCACAAAGACACAAACCCTTAAAAAATGGCACATGTTTCATGTCCAAAAACTCTTTTTGTTCATTTCTACTCACGGAACATACAAAAACCACTCATTTTACATCTCTTGTTGGTGTCTAATCGGATCATATCAAAACATATATCCCACCACTTTGTGTTAACCGTTTATTGTAGATAACAAACTATGTTCTTATTAAAAATACCAACATAGGATACGAGTAAATTATACAAACCATTAAATGATTGTATAAACATCTATGTGCCAGTGACTATCATGGGATACGATAGTTTTCTCGTATCTAAAGGTAATGAATTACAAGTCTACTATATAAGTTTTGTGTGCTATTTCTATTGACAATTAATATTAGGATGAACCCACTAAGCTTATATACTTGTCTAAACAACTGTGGTATTTCACAAAGTGTATGGTTTAACGGTCGGAAATGGTGCAACAATCACCAGGGCTCCTTAGAGGCGATTGATATATCTAATTTGACACGAGTCACTTAAAACGAATAGCTTTGCGAGCCATCTAGCCGGTTTAGATTACGTTATAGCTTTGGTTTTGACTGTATTGTTCATACGATTTTCTTTACTTTTATGCATCTTGACGCAGGGATTGACTATTTATCCTTTTTAATGTTAATAAAGCGTATCTAACAGACGGAGGTATTGGGCTTTCTATAAAAAAAAAACATATTGGGTCCAAAACTAGGCCCACTCAACCGATCAAGTGATTGTCCAAATTGGTAAGTGACGGCAAAACCCGTACACTATTCCACAACAAAGTGTGTGATTGAACGAAATCGGGATAAGTCGTATCAACAATTACATGATACTGAAAGCAAAAATTATGAAAAGAGCAAACAATTTCATAGAAGAGAAGAAAATAACCTTTTGATTTCTTATTTGAGCAGTTCCAGATATGTAAATAGCCTTCAATACAAAACAATATCATATATATATTTATATGTGGATTCTCCTGTACAGAGACATTTTTCCCTGGTAGACATTTAGGTTGGGTAAATTTTCTTATAAAGAATTCCAACATATGACTTATCTACACCATCAAAAATTTTAAACTTAGGATAAAATTTTGGAAGGACCAAACCAACGAAACTTTCCCCAGCCCTCTTAACAATGTCCTGAACCCGAATCCGAAGAACCGGAAAACTCGAAAAGTTTGTGTCTTCTCTCCTATTTTATAGCGTAGGAACGAGCACATACCGTCTCGAGTGTTGAGGTGAATAAGGCTGAAAAACTGGTCATGGCTTGGAAGACGCCCGGTAAGCCGGTTTGTATATTGTTCAATGTCATTGCTCGGGTCACCTCCACAGCTTTGGCATGCTTTGACATCTCGTCTTCTACGCGTCTTTGGCAAGCAGCGAGCTCGGCTTTCTTCTCGGAGAGAGGATCACGAGCATCCAAGATATGTCCGCTATCAGGGCCGTTATCAGGGACTCCTAAGCCAACCATTGAATAAGAATGGTAGTATTTCTTCTCTATGTTTCTAAGAGAAGAAGCTTTCTTTTCGAGTTCCTTTGATACGTTTTCTGTTTTTCTTTTTATCTTGATTTCCTCACTCTGTTGTGTTGATATGACATGGACAACTCGGACAAAGCTGTTGATTGCTTCTGAAGCGACGGCGTCTGGAAGGCGGTCAAGGGCGTGTTTCCATTCTTCAAAGAATAAGAATGCTTCTGAGGGCTGTTTGGTGATTTGGTTGCTTTCAGAGTCGACAGGAAGAAAACTTAGCTTGAACCAAGCATGGAGAGAACAGATAAAGTCTCTTTGGTACTTTACTAAACGGCAAAAGCTGGAATGCCATGCGGATACAGCTGATTCAAGGTCACGAGTTGCTTGTCTGTGGATCTCAGAGGTTGAACCTCCCTTGGCTGCTTGGTGTACTAGTCCGCGAACTTGTTGTACAATTTGGTTTTGGAATTCATGGGACTGGTTCATGGATCTCCACATGTACATGAACCTGGATTCAGAAGAATAAGATGGTTGTCATTACGGTTGAATCTTTCACAATTCACACAGAATCCTCATGTTCACAGCAACGATAATTTCATTAATATGATCAAAGAAGTAAATTCTATTAGGCAATAAAGACCCAAAATTCCTAATAATAAACCAGAATCCCCTACACTATCAGTCTGACTTTAGAATGCTATAATCATCTATCAACTCATCTCTCATACATGCATGGGGAACACAAGGAAAAGTAGTTGACATTTGTTGGTTATTAGGGGAATCCCGAAAATAAATATGGCTTTCAAATAAAATTTCAAATTAGTGGAAAGACTCATAGAATGGCAGAGACAACAAGAGCTTTTAGTTAATCCATGAACATGATCTATATAGGAAACACCTAGGTCCGTGCATCCATACATCTAGATTATCAAAGAATCAATGAAAAAAGAAAGAATTGGAATTGATAACTCAATTGCTAAACATCAGATTATACTTTAAGCCTCTATCTGATTTGACCATGGATCCAGTAACAGCTTTGCATCAGGAAAAAAAAAAGAAAAAAAAAGGATCCATCTACTTTAATGGATTTGGTGTGTCGTTACTAGTTGCATGAAATGTGATAATCAAAGCCAAAACATATAAATTTCTTACCCATGACACATATCAACAAGCTGAGGAATAAGATCGCTGTCTCTAAGGCCAATGATGGCAGATGATGTTGTATCAACAGCCTGAGAAGTAACGACAATAAGTGACTGTAGCTTCTTAATTGAGGTCTTGGTCTTGTCCAACTTGATTTCATCTTCACTCTTGTACTCTTGATTTTGTAACGTCTTGAGCTTCTTTTCATGCTCGATCTTCACACCTTCTCTAGCCTATGAATGAATCATACAATGCTCTGATCAGATACCATCCATAGAACAAGTTATAATTAATCCAATGCGGTAAGTCGAAAAACATCTCTCTGGAAATGATGTCAAATCACTACAATGACTTCCTTATTTTCAGGGGGAAAAAAAAAAGCATTGTAATTATTCCACTCGTATGATTTTGTTTCTGAGCAGCTCACTAGTGGCCTCAAAGAGTCAAAGCAATGTTATTGTAAAGTCACAAATGTTTCTTTCGGCTTCATTAAGCTTAAACTCTTCTAACTGTGATTGCAGCAATATTGGAAAACAGCTATAGCCCAAAGACAGAACCCAACAGCCCAGCATTAGTACGAGATATGACAACATGACTTCTCCACTACATCTCTCTCCATAGGAACCTAGTGAATACACATTACTTTTTAGCATAAAAGATGAGATTGCAATATCAAATGACAACATGACCTCTCCACTAAATTTCTCTCATGGAACCTTGCATTACAGGAACCTAGTGTAATACAACATTACCTTTTAGCATAGATTAACTTTATGCTTAGTCAGCACACCCACAAACTGCTAAATTATGATCTACATTCTACAAATCCCCTTTTCCATATTTTGAAGCAATCAATTCCAAATAGACAAGGCATGCCAACTAAAACAAAGATGAAAGTTATCTCTATATCACCTACTTTGTCATATCAATAAAGCTCTCATCGTAGCATGTTCCTACATTCACTTTGCTAGTGATGTATGCGAGCAAGCATGGCTGCAGCTGTATATTTATAGTTGCTTAAATATTATCATCAATTATCACCACAAAATCCTCACAATGGTTTTAAACCACTGAATCATAATGATGATGATGTTGATAAGTGCCTAAATCACATAGGCAATCACAAAGAAAGGAGCTCTAGGAATCTCCCCTACCACTCAATGCACCTTTGCCCTCCAAGGTAGGGACAAATGAACCATGGCATGGATGCTTTCTAAAACTTTTCTTCTAAACATTTAATCAAATAAAGCAACAAATTATTGTGAAAGAGATTTGATCATGTTAGCATAAAACATATCATCGAACTGTTGCTAATAATTTTGTGAGTATATCAGCAACTTTACCCTTGGAAAGAATCTTTCGAAAACATAACTTTTAACTTTGAAGTGAACTTATGGAAAAACAATCACCTTTACTTCCTCATAGAGCTTCTTCTCCCATGCCAAAAGGCGTTCCAAGGTGGAGCAAAGACTCTTCGGACCACCAGGCTCGCTTAATGCACTAGCATCAAGCTTGTACTTGACTGCCAATGGAGGCTTTGAAGTCCAGCTCGAACTCAAGTTACTGAAAACTCCACTTGAATGGTATACAGTTTCTACAAACATCCAATCATTATATTAAAACTTGAAAAATATTTTCAAGACAATAGGAATTTAAAGTCATAACCATAAACCTGAAAGACAAAACATCAAATGAATCAAATCCCAGCCATGCCAAGGATTTGAATGGAGCTGGGTCTTATAATGTCGATTCTCTAATTAAAAGTGTCTAACCCATCAATGTTATTTTAAAATTCTTTCAGTTCCAATTCTAAGTTCACTTTTCCTGACTTATGATCATAGATAGAGTGCAAACAAAATTGAATTCCCGAACTTACTCTTCAATTGGCTGAAACTGCGATCGAGCTGAGCTCGGCCAGTCTCCAGCATCTCAGCTACCTGGTCACCAGATGCTGCTGCCTTGTCGAAGTACTCCTTAATCGAGGCGACGATCTCCTTCAGGTCCCGATGCCTAACTACCATCCTCATATCAGACATCTCAGTGCCGGTTCCAGTGGGAGCTTTTCCCCAGCTCATCGACGACGAAGCGTCATCGAAATTCTCGTCCACTTTCCCCATCTCGCTCCCCTTGTACTTGTAGGACCGTCCAATCGACGATCCGTTTGGAACAGAGGCACCGAAATTGGAGTGTGAACGGATCTCGGATACCTCGGATCTCGTTTCCCTCTCATCGTCTCCATCAACGTCATCATTTTCCGATTCTGAGCTCGTAGAACTATAGTGATCTCCCCATTCGCTACAATGAACCTCCTCTCTCTCCGTCTTCCTTTCCTCCTCAGAATCGTCCACCTCTAGATGGTGGCTATTGTAGACCCTGTCCTTCTTAGGGAAGTAAACCGCGTCGTTCTCATTCTCATGTCGGTTGAAGAACTCGGAGTCCGGTGGTGATGGAGGATAGAAATTCTCCCAGTTCCAAACTGAGGAGGCCTGAGAAGGAGTGCTCGCATAGGTTGCGTGCGCCATGTAAGTAGGGTGCTGATAATCAAATTGTCCACCTGATTTAACAGTAGTGGGAGTGGAAGGATTAGAATCAGAGAGAATATGCGGGAGATTCGGAAGCGACTTCCGGCCCTGGCGTTGGCTCCGGCGACTGGAGGAGTTCAAGGTGGTTTCCGAGAGTATATGCGGAAGCTTCGAACTTCTAATCGTCGGAGAAGATGACGACACAGGCGAGTAAGGCGGTGGAGGCGGAGGAGGATGGACGGATGACGGTGCCGGAGACGGATGCCGAAAAGAAGCCGCAACTGAAGGAGGAGGATGAGCTTTAAACTGAAAAGAAGAAGGATCCTTAGGGAGGAGAACGGCCGGAGTAGAATCGGAGACAGAAAGTGGCTCGTCGGCGGCGAAATCGGAGAGTGCAGAGCCGGTGATTCGGAGAGAGCGGCAATAGTCGGAATGAGCAGCGGCGAGGTGGTGTCGAGCAAAGACAATCTCCTTCATGAACCTTCTCCGGTCCTTGCACCGCCTCACAGTGTCCTCGTGGTCAAGCCTCGAAGCTGCACAACCCATCGCTACAAATCAAGAAAACCTAGAAACTGGAAAAGTTCCAGCAGAATGAGCAAAAGCTGGAAGAGATCGAGAGAGAAATAAGACGAGCTGAGGTATCAGAAAAGTGAAGAGGAACAGAGAGCGGTGGCCATGGCGGGATTTAAGCTGCGTTGCAACTGATCTGTGAGTTGTTTTTTTAACTGTGTTTGTAGACTGGAACTAGAGAGTGGGGGTGGACATGTGCATAAAGAAAAGTTCATTTTTTTGCTGGTGTTGAAATTTGCTACTTTTTATTCCTTTATTTACATGCCATAAAATGTCATGAAACTCCCCCTTATATACTTTAATTACAAAATAAATCCTTATATGTTTTCTCTTTATACTTAGTACCCATACGACTATTTAGAACCGGTCTAAAAGAGATTTATCTTGTAAATATAGACATCAAATTATGTTCATTCAACTAAATTAGATAAAAATAGAGAAATAATGTATCTTCGTCTCCTGACCTGACATTTATCAGTTCAGATATATTATACGAGTAGGGACAATTCTCGACAATTGACAATTTGTTGATAAATAATTTTGGTAAGAATGACTACCATATAGAAAAATTCATTTGTTATATTGCAAAATGTAGGGTGATAATTGGTATATAATGAATGAATACATACAGCAAGTGTTTTTCGGTTATCAAAAAAGGAAGAATGAAAACAGTGTTTTTTGATAAATATAGATATAAATAAGTTGTTTTCTGTAATTTTCCTGTTACTTATATTTTATAATTGGAAGATGTTCTTGGAGTGTGCTGTCTACTGTTGAACAGTTTGAGGAGTTAGTTCTTAGTGGGATTATTAAAATAATAATTATCCCAAATTATGGTGTACTAATTGTAATTATAAAATAGATAATTTATTTTTAAGAGACAATGAGACAGTGAAATTGATTAAATTTTAGGGGTGTTGTGTGTAGAGTTTGGTAGGTTGGTTGGATAGGAAAGGAAGGAGAGAAAGTGTGTGGAAGGTGGATCTTCCTTTGCAGCAAAAGAAATTGGTAGGGGGGGCCCATGCTGGAAATTTAATTTAAGTTAAATTTGGTTCGCAAATTGTGATTTATTTATAATATTTGTTTCATCTTTATTAAGGTAGGTAGTATAGGGATGTTTTTTTGTAGCTATTTATCCTAAAATCAGCTATAGTTCGTTAATTTATGGTTACTTATTCTGAATTAACAAAAATAATGGCACTGGGATGATATTAATCCGAAGAAAAAGAGTAGATATGTTATTTCCAGATTATTTTTGGTGAAATTAGAGAAATGCTGGTGTAAAATACTTTTGATGGAAGGAAATGAACGAAGTACAAGGGATGGACATTTGGCGTTTTATGATAGTTCTCTTTGCCGAGGGAAAAGTTCAGATAAAAAAAAAAAGTTTAAATTATACATTTTTAATAAATTTTATTTGTTCAATATAGTTGATTTTGAGGTAGTTACAACCTCTCTTCTAAAGTTTTCATCAATGACATTAAAAAAGGGGTGATTTTACTTGTAACAATAATTTATTACAAAATAGTTAAAGTGAACGTTTTATAATTGTTGTTTCAGATGTTTGAATTTTGCGAGTTATAACGTATGGACACATTCTCATTGAGCTTCAGGGTTTATCCTCATTGCCAGGAGATGCATATATGGTACGTTCAAAACCGAATTCAATTACTAGATTATGAGTGTTAGAACGACGTTCGAATTTTGCATGATACGGGAGTTAACGCAAACGTAGTGTGCCCAAGAGTCGCATTTTTGGTGCAAGTAGGTGGCGAATACAGATCAAGACGAAAATGACGAAAGTTGGTTGGATAAATAACAAATCCGTTTCAAAATGATGTGTTAAATATAATAAAAACGAAGAGTTGTGTTTATTTTTTACAAATAAAAACATAACAGAATAAATAAATAAATAAATTATTATATCAAAGCTTTTAAATACAATAAGTAACATATCCAAAAAATCATTATGTATAATGAAATCCGGATATACAATTACTCCAATATTTTGAATACTTTAGGTAAATAATCCACTTCATGAACAAAGAAAGTCGAATGTTATTTAACACAATCAACCTTTTATTCCAGAGCTATATAATGCTCTTACCTAACGTCTTTTTCTTTCTTTTTTCTTTTATTGTTTTCATATATTTAAAAATTTTAAAACATCAAAATTAACCTAGTTGAGGTGGAAGCAGAATCCGCTTCCGTAGTCGCGTTAGTAATTTTAGTCCGTGCGAACAGTAATCTTGTATAACAATTACTCCAAAAGTATGAATATTTAGGCAAATAATTCACTTTGAACAAAGAAAGTGGAATGTTATTTAACACGATCAACCTTTATTACTGAGCTATTTAATTCTCTTACCTAACTTCTTTTTCTTTTCTTTTTTTAAAAATAGTTTTCATATATTCAAAAATTTTAAAACATAAAAATTAACCTAATATATAGTTATGATAAATTGATTAACAATAAATCATTTTGACAAAAAAGAAAAAGAAAAAGAAGAGCAATTAAACAACCAACAAACACATTGCTTCCTACCTACTTGGCTACTTGTATCCACAACGAGTTTTTCACAACCGAAGTTACCAAACAAACAGGTAAACAACTGAACTAGTCATAATATGTCGCATTATTTTTTGTATAGGATAAATATAATACTAATTCATAAGACTATCCGGTAAATCAAACTTTATGTCAGCAAAATAAGCCAAACATCCATATTTAAGGGGTAAGTCTGCGAAGTTGATTTTAAAGAGTGGTTTTTATGCAAATAGCATATTTAATAGGCTTTGTTGCGCTACTTACCCTCTTATAGATAAAGCCTAGCAGCTATATATAGTATCTTCCTTTCAACATTGATGGCGTAAAATGCTTGATATGAGGATAGACCCATTGGGTATCGAGAGTATAATTCCAAACAAGGCCACTTTGAAGGATCTTGTAGGGTTTAATGGTTAGCAAGTAGCTCCCCATCCCGACGCCTTATCTACACACATCAATCTACTAATTATAGTTATATAGTCTCTTAGTTTGAGACAACCAAATTACTTGCCAAAACTTAAAAAGAAAATGTATAATCCAAATAAGATCATCTGTGCCGATAAAATCAAACTAATACTATTTAAAAACTCGCTAAAAGTAATAGTTTGTATCTTATGGTATAAAATAATGGCCTTCTTCAAACTAATACTTAATAGATTTGCAAAATTCAGGATCTTTTTAATAAATAATTAAAATATCAAACGCGTAAAGCTGAAGGTGTGTACCCTTTAGGCCCCAATAATAAAATTTTATAGCAAGAAATCAGTGTTGCACTGTAATACTGTGCACCTTTTCCCTATTCTCATATATAATTATGCTATGGGTCCGTTTGGTTTTACAAGTGAAATAAAAGGGAGATTATAATCCCAAAATAATTCATAATATAAGCAGAGAAGGTTAAAAAATGACAAATTTCATCTTCAACACTGCAACACGTCTAATATTATAATTAGGAGATAAATTAGAGAATGTGTCGAAGTGAAAAACGAGTTTACCTAGCAAGTCGAAACAAACTATGCCTATAATTTTCAAGTATTATTATTCACACTAACCACGACCATAATCTTTCCATTGAACAAAAGAGATAGAATGGGTTGTATGAGACTGGTTATTTAAAGGTCACGGGCTTGCAATAATCGAAGAGAGAAGATAAGTAGTGAAAAAATAATATTAATTTTTTTAAAAAAATGAATTTGCAAGCAGATAAGACATCAGATGGGACCCTGGGATAAGAAGATGGAAAATTGCATGCAATACCAACATTTCCCAATCATAAAAGCAGAAGTTATATCAGTTTCTCAAGCACAACCACAACTGACAGATACAAATAAATAAATAAATAAATCAAGCAAATCAAGCCACAGCTATCAAATCCTTGTAAGAAGCCAAATAGAGAATCAAATTGTATCACCAATTTACCATAAACAAAATTCAGACTGAAAAAATGTACCCAAAAAATGCAAACTTGGCTTTAAAATGTGTCATTTCTTAGCATTTGTTCAAACATTTGAATAGAACAACCAGCAGAGGCGATCAAACATTGCAGGACCTCATTAATTACTCAGGCTGTCGTGTCGTGTCGAGTACACAAGAAGTAACTCCAAGTCTCCATATCCAATGGGCATATTTAGGTTAGTTCATTCTGAAGTTATCTGCCGGTCAAAAACCAGTCTTTTGGACTATTGCTGGCCTGTGGTGTCAACCACAAAGTAGCCAAACTTCACTAAAGAACCTAAGATTTTGAACGTGGCGGATGGTACACTAAAATTATGATATAATTTTTATTTTTTTACTAGTCCCATCTTATAATAAGTGTCATTTTGGATATTTAAGCATATGGTTTATAGAGTGACATAAATCAACAATATTGTGAAAAAAATCAAATGGCTAACTTGACTCTTATCATGAAACATATAACGTACTTTTGATCCATTTAAAAAACTAAATATGACACTTTTAACCAATTACTAACCTGAATCAGTCATACTAAATAGTCAAACTTATTCGGGAGTTATTTGTGATTTTAAGATACTATCTGCAACACATAAAAAATGAATTAGGATATCTATATATGAAGTAAGGTAGAGCATTCAACAACCCTAAAAGTTGGGATATTTGAGAAATTAACCCTTATATATATGATGTACGAAACTACGAACTACCACTACCAAAGAAATAGAGACATCATCGTTTCACGTTAAACAGAAGAGGAAGAACAGAAAATATCAGATAATCAAGACAGGAGGGTGAAAAAGAAAGAATACAAAAACAAGGATAAAAAAAAACATGTAGTTTTCAAATTCCACCGAACAAATCAAGGGCCCACAAAGCCCACTAACAAGACAATTCTATTTTTTAAATTATTTTTTTTGCCTTTAAAGGGTCCCCCACCACGTTCATCTGCCAAACAGCTAGCAACCGAAAAGGAAGTGTATCTTCCCTTTTTTACAAAGTCAAACATTATACAGAGTCTTTGGAGATATTGCAAATACTTGACTAAAGAAGACTAATTGTTAAGAGGATGACTCTTTGTTACCTGCCTTCCATACGAAAAAAATATCAAGCTTATAAAGGGATCCAATGAAGCTGAAATTCATAACACCAGTTCACGACGATGCTGCGTTGGCAGAGGTTCCCTCACACTTGTCATTATTTTCACCAAAGCCGAAATTCCCAAAGATTCCCTAACGCGTTAGAATTGATAAAAATCAGGTTCGTTAAGGAACAAAGTACAAAAACATCAACTTTAGTTGCATCTTTCTAAAGTCACTTCAGGTATGCTTTGCGTCAAATGTAACATGAATGCTTTTATGCAAAAGAGTGTAAGATGGTGGAGCATAGATATCCATATCGGAAATATGTTTAATGAAATCAAGGCTTTTGCGAATGATTTTTGGTAGCATTGCTAGTTGCTTCAAGCTGCTTTTTCTACTGTACGCATATTCCCCGTCTAGTGAGCCGAGAAATAAGGACTTAGACTCAGAAAGCCATTCAATATCAGCATTTTCCAGATTCCTTTTCTTGAGATAATCCTTGGCATTTTATTTATTAGATTTTATGAAGATCTTGATTATGTTGGGAGCAGTCTTAAACACGCATTCCTCAAATAATCGTGAGAATTGTCAGCTAAAAATGGACGGTGAAGTAAAATCTGATATGTGTGTATGTATGAGTATTGTCATACAAATAAAGCGAGATAAGAAGGCTTACTAGAGCATCGTTGACAGCTAAGGCTACACAATAATGTTCCTGAAATCCAAAGTAAATAGGGATTGAAAAGTTATTTTTGCTCATATCAATCTCAAAAATAATCATTGTGGAAGAAGAAAGAGAGAAAGAGTAAATTGCTCTTTTTGTCTCAATTATCAATCTGAAACCATCAGAGAAACGCTTATAATTTATGAATCATTGACATTATCAGAGAGCATTAAGAGCTAATCTGATGGCAGGTAGATTCAGTGACCGATTAGCTCAAAGGATTCATGCTAAATCATATTTCATTCAATACGTAAAAGAAATAACTTGCCTGCATCATGTGCCACTCTTCAAACTCGTCAAACAACTCTAGTCGCTCAATTCTGACGGGAGAAAAGGAAACAACAATATTTCAGGTAAAAAAAAAAAAAGAAAAGCAGGAAACCAATAGCCAGGATGGAGTCATGATTATTCCAACAACAAAAAAAGATCACCAAAATTCATGTCATGTCAGCATTGAGATGAACATAAACGGAAGACAATAGCCATTTAAAGATTTCAGGTAATAACAGCATGCTAACCAGAAAGTAGAGTAACATTCCAAATTCTACAGAGGATAATGCATGCTTAAGGGAATGTAGTTTGAATCATTCAATGTGGACAATTACTGAAGATATGCTTGATCCTATCAGATTTTGATGGTATAAGTTATGTTGCAAAACTGAAGCCAATGTAAACAGAATACTGAATATACTCGGCTAAACAGGAGTCACTTTTTAATATCTTTATAGATATTAGCACACGTCCAAAAACTGATCATATAGCTACAAAAAACAATACGCAATGAAGCTGCGTAGCTGTGAGAACTGAGAAGTGCAAGAAAAGAGGTATTTACCGGCGTCTTTCTTGGGCATCTACAAACTCACTATAAACCCTCTGCATATCCCATGCTGTAGCCTTCTGAAAAAGGGTAAAAGATATGAGATGTACACGGAAAATATTCTTGGACTGAAAATCAATATTCTGAAAAGAGAGGTCACCAAATGTCTATAGCAGTGACAGCAAACTAAGTTTAAGAAATTAACATTCAAAATCCATTGCAATCTAATACCTCCTCAAACTAGAAATTAACAAGTGACACCTCAATTATGTGACAGAAACAAGTACATATATAAATACATCTATATGATATTGAGATCTCCACTAAGAAGATAACTTATGAAATATGACACACAATAGATTAGAGAAAATGAACGAGTTCATACATCCAAACCATCTCCTATAAGCAAAATGATACATCCTGAAACCAACGAAAGCATCGGTGTACAGAACACTCAGTAGCCATAGTACAAGCTGATTGTTTTGTATAAATTCATTTATACAGGAAGTTGTGAATTGCTATCATACTTTAAGTGCTCATTTTGAACAAATTCGTATTATATTGGATTTCTTTGATCAGATAAATCATTGAATAGTTTTGCTAAAATCATTGCATTTGTAACTTCTGATCCACGTTGAACACCGTCCTGAATTCCTAACTAAAGCAGATCAAGCAAGGCTCTAAGGGCATCTGCATTTTTCTTAGAAATGACATGTGCTGATCAAAAAGCGGTTTTCTTTCTCTTCCAAGGTTGGTGTTAAATTGTTTACCTGCCATCCCTGATCCAAAAAGAGCTTTTCTTTCTCTTCCAAGGTTGGTGTAGCATATATGCTCAACAATGGACAGCCACGACTCTGAAGGGGAAAAAAAAAGGCAGGTCACTTAAAATACCAACGTTCCAAAATTTATTGAAACAGAATATATTTGAAAGCACATAAGGTGTCAAAAGTTGATGGTACTGAAGCAAACATATTTCGAGAACTTTTGTTTCAGTATTCTATCATATGGCCATTATTAACTTCAAACATAGAGTGGAGAAACCAGAAGTCTGACCATATTCTTAACAGCAACGTAATTGTTTATAAAAATTAAGTGATCATACCTCGAGGTTCATTATCATCTGCTCCCCAAAAGCATCATGCGGAAGAATCTGCAAATGGTTCAGATCAAGTAAGCACACCATAATGCAGGAAAAGCTGTTGCGAAGCAAATTCCACTTTGTGTTTAATGAATAAAACAGAATTGTATCGTTTATAACAAAAGAACCTGTTCATATAAGAAAAATATGGCTGTAGAAAATGTCTTTGCAGCCCAACCAACTATAGAGCAACTAGCTTCTGGCTCCAAGTATATAAGAACGCATTCTGCAATAATAAATGTTGGCAAGCTGATAAAAACATCAGAATGAGGCCTCCAGTCAGCTTTATGAGCCTTGTAGGCCAACAGGGTTGGTAAAAACAATACGAAACAAAAGATTAATGAAAAATATGGAATAATATTGTTTAACCAATATGCAACAACTTTCAACGTACTTAAAAGAGCTGAACATGACAAAATTGACTCCAGGTAATACACAGCATGGCAAATAAGAGATATATAGTCAAGGGAATGTAGAAGAGAGATTATAAAACAAGGCATGAAGCTTTTGGTATGATTTAAAAAAAGTTAATTACATGAACACACCTGGGATTGAGGTTGGCCAAAGCAATGATATCATCTAACTTGTTAATATCACGTAGATCAACAGGAAGTAATGTGTAGTCATCACCTATGATCTCTCCATTTTCTGCATAGAAAAGCAAAATACGTGAACACGAGGAAAAATTTGTTGATAAAAGCCGTCAAAAGAACTGGCAATGAACGGCCAGAAATCCTAAAAAATCTTGAATATGCTATTGAATCTTCTGAAGATTTCCACACCGCAATATGTTCTGACTACATAAAGAGTGCAGTTTGAATATGTTCTGACTTCTCAAAGAGTGCAAATTGAATGTGAACAAACACCCCAAAATTCAAAGGGCGCATGTTATAGTCAGTTCATATGTATGTGTTAACAAGAAACGTTGCTCCCTCTCCCTCCATGCAACAGATAGTGTTCTCTTAGATAGGGTTTCGAAAAAGCAACGGACTTATCTATCATAAAATTTCGACCTTTTTGGTTCACACTTTACCTGTTGATACTGATGCTGTTGTACCTACTTTTTCCCATAACTGCTGATAACTACAAATCAGTGCAGCTTTCTTGCTTGTCACCTAACACATAAACCAAACCATTAATTTTCTTGCTCTCCATAGGCGTGATAAAGAAGTTGAGATGTCTTTTAACCTAATCAACCGCTAAAAGATACGCAGAGAGCTGATGTTTCGTATCCATCAGAGATTGCAGTCTTCAAATAGTGCACTGTAAACTAAAAGCGTGCGTCAAAAAACAAAAGTTTACCTCCTTAAAATCCAGTTCCACGTATAAATGTGGAGACTTCCCCTCCTCCTGTCAAACAAAAGCATAAAAGCTTAATGACGATGGCAAGATAATCTATCAAACATGAAAAAAAATAACAATTTATCCCTCAACAACAAGAAATCATACAACATCTATCACCTCAAACAAGAAGGTGGAGGTAAAAGATATCAGCAACTTCTAAGTTCTAACAGAGAAACGTGAGTATTAGTGTACTACCTCATAGACGAAAGCATGCTGAACACGCACAAAGTATAGACAAGATGTGTGTGCATAAAGGCATATTCAACTCTTTGTAGATATTACACCAACAGCAACTTCTAAATTCAAGTACTTGGAGAAAAGAAGAACCACAAAAAGATATATCCTCCAACGTTCTACATACACCGAATGACGGAAAGGACAAAAACAGAAATTCTGCTCTTAAGCCGGAGCCAAGAATTTGTGTTAGTTATATACATTTCATATTTTCTACTTTTTCAAAGGTTATCTACGTCATATACTAGCTAATAAAAGTTACAAAAGTAACCATTGATCGGCAATCTACTAAGTGCTTTTGTTGGTGTAATATCTACAAAGAGATGAATATTCTAGATGTTGCTGACATCTAGAATAGCAACAAAACTGCAGATGCATGTACACATGAGTAGAAAACAGAAATACCTTCAACTGAAAATATGTGGTATCAAAACCAGCGCCAAGTGATAAAACCTGCTTTTTGGTGTGAACCTTTGCCTCAACATCGTCCTCACAGCTGAGAAACTCGAGCATAAGCTTCCGTAGAGCAGCCCAACGAGCAAAGTAACCTTCATAAACATGGTAGACACATCATAATTCATAACAAACAAAATTGAACAAAATGCATACCAAAAACAGCTAATATGCAAGCCAGTCTGCTGTATTCAAGTATATACCCCGATTAATTATAGGAGATCTGCGGACAGGTCTTCTAACAAACAAATGGATGAAGTCATCTCTCATGTATCCCTTCTTCACACACGACCTAAAACAATACCAATCGAGCAATCAAAAAATCACATCGGCTAAAATTTCAGACGGACTGTCGGATCAAATCGTCCAATTATAATAATCCAATAGATGTTTACACCAAGCAGAAGGACAACGAAAATATTAGAAACGTACAATTTGCTAGCGGAGGCGTCGTCGTTGGTGGCTTGGACGGCCACCGTATTGCTGTGTGAATCGGATGTGTGCTTCAACATTTTCCGCGGAAAAAGTAGAGAAAGCGAAGACAGTTGCGACGAAGCGGCGAAAGCTTGCGTCGATTAATTGGAGAGATTTACTTTTCCGGTTGAACGTCGATGGCAGTTGTAGATGTCGTCGGGGTTGCGAAACTTTCGCTGTTTCGCTCCAGAGGTGTACAATGGAAGATTGAATTTTCAATTTTCACTTCCTTTTTTTTATTTTTTGAGTCAATTTGAAGATCGGAATATGGTGCTGTATTGGGCATTTGGGCCTAACATTGGTCCAGTTTGAATGTCATTGGATCTTTCTGATTTGGGTTACCAATCAATGAAGAACCTGGTTCCCTTGAGGTTACGTTTAGCTTACTGGTATCAATGTTTCATGTCTCACATGCTGACACTGATTGCAACCACGACAGGTTGGAAGCATGACGGAAAATAGAAGGCAAGAAGGTATGATCTAGCGTGGGTGATCCAGTTCTGGTCCTGACCAGGGACCTAAACTTCAGTCCAACCCAGGACTGGATAGCCGCTTTTTCTTTGGATTTTTTTAACTTTTTTAAATATAACTCGTTTATTACATGCATCTAAGATGCACTTGTTGATTAGAAATTTATGGTATATTTGGAACCTCATATCTACATTTCATTTTCTTAATAATTATTAGTTATAGATATTAATTTTTCAGAAAGATATGTGAAGGTATTGATTCTCTAGTGATACAATTTTTTATTCTGTTCTGATGTAAATAATTTTAATTTAATTAAATTTAAGTAAAGTTAATGGGGTATGTAAGATTGGGTGACGAGTGAGTGTTTATTATTTTTAATGAAAAGTGTTCTATAAAAAAAGGTAAATTCGTAAATATATTGTGGCAATATTGTAAATTAGTTGGGAAAAAAACTGAGGTGATTAGATTTATCACGCGACATGTGGGCAAAGTGATCTCTTTTTAGTGTGTTATAATAGATTTTTGGAACGACATGGATCACCGGTTTTTCCCGGAACAAACCGGGGCTGTAAACATCTTACACCCAGACCTTTACCTGATTTAGTCCAGATGTGGACCGAATCGTAAAAACCCGGTTCGTTACGATCCAGTTCAAATATATACGCTCCTAGTACGGTCAATTACTTGATTTGAATTATATTTCAATTATTTTCTAGAAATTTTATTTGTACAAAAACTATTAAAATAAAAATTAACTATAATATAACTATTTCGGTCAAGGCTATATGTATCGGAGAGTGTTCAAAAATAATATAATTCGTTTAGTTAGACAAAATAGATTTTACATCAAATATTATATACCTATTTATTTAGAATGACGATTGGTTCGTGTATATACATTATGTCATCGGTCTTCATTTTCCTTAAAAAAAACATATATTTACAATAAACATACACATGTATATCATCAAATATGATATCATTTCTCGTTTCACAACTCATATAAAATAAAAAAACACGTTTAAGAATATTGCATTCAAACATCATACCAAACGCCAAAGTACAAGGAATGACTTGTTACATTTTGTTCATTTCAATCGGATTCCTAATTCCAGCTTCATACCTACAATCATGCCAAGCAAACCTTGCTTTTTCTCGGAGAAGGGTTATAGTGGTTAACACGAGACAATTTTAACTAGGGGTGGACACAAATTTCATCGATCCTGGTCCCGTTTCAATTCCGTCGGAATTTCATCCAAAATTAGAAAATCATTTCCCGAACCCATCCCGCCAAAAACTATCCGGGACGATAGCTTCTTCATCCCACTAGGTTCATCCCGTCTCGTATATAATAAAGTTTTTAATTTAAAGTAATAAATATATAAATAAAATTCATAAGCATTAGTGTTATACTTATAGCTATATAGTTATGCTTATATATTTAAAAAAAAATCCATATCAATCAATTTTGACAAATGACTCAAATTCATGTTGAATTTGTAATTTTGTTATTTGTCACTTTACTCGTTTGTTGAGTCAAAGCAACTTTTCATCCAAACTAGAGAAACACCTCACACGCAAACTGCGTTTATGCGGTTAGAACTTTGTGTGATATATACGGATATTTTTGTGATAAACCGTTAAATTTAAACACAATACACAATTTAACGGCCGAACGGATTGGACACGTCACATCTCTATCTCAACCGGAACCTAGTGAGATTCAATTAAAAAAACACATGGTCTATACTGATATCCTCCAATATAAAATATAAAATAGTCAGGACGAGATTAAGACGAGACTGAGAAGACCTCAATTCCGTCATGTTCCCCTCATAATTTTAACCTCGAAAATGGGTTTTAACTCGAAGCATTTATTACTTTTACTGAACTTTTTACTCTCCAAGACGGTAATTGTGATTTTATCTCCAACGTTAACTTGTGACAGCGACGGTGTCACAGCCACGCACAGGCGCCAATCCAGAGAAGATAGAAGGAAAGAAGTGCAGTATCCAGTCACCGAACCATCCTTCTGCCAAGACCGATTCATTGTGCTTCAGCAAACCTAGGGTTTTCAAATCTTAATTTTGCTTACATACGCTTAATTCAATTGAAATATCGCTTCCGTAATCCCTACTCTTCTCTTTTAAATCCCCCCTTTGTTGACAGGGAACCTCAAAAACCCTATTCTTATTCAGTTACGAACTTGCCATGGATTTCGAGGAAAAGCAAACGGAGATGATCGAGCACTTTGTAAAGCAGGCGAACAACCAAAGGGGGTCGTTGCTCGGCTCTGTGATTGTCGAAGCTACTTCTCACCCTTCTCTATTCGCGTTCTCCGAAATTCTTGCCACTCCCAATATCATCGAGGTATGTGGAAACAACACCAGTAACCGCCCTTCAATTGAGAACGAACTGAGCAAATGATCATCGGAATTAGAAATTATGTTATCTTTCGGTGTTTAATGGTTGCTGTTTAGGAATTTGTGATTCTGGTCACGTATAGGTTTGTGTTTGTTAAGTGTGCTTGTTTATTGGGGTTGATGCGCTTTCAGGGAACAAGCAAGTAGTGCTGTTACTCAAGGAACCATCATTGCTTTTTTATTCAAACAAAAAAAAGAAGAAAAAACCCCATGATATTCTTGTACAATGGAGGTTTTGAATGATTTGAATCATGTTTATCCTTCCTATTGCATTTGAAAAATTGTCATATTCTTGAGCCCCAGCGGTTTCGGTGTTTAATGGTTGCTGTTTAGGAATTTGTGATTCTGGTCACGTATAGGTTTGTGTTTGTAAAGTGTAGCTTGTTTATTGGGGTTGATGCGCTTTCAGGGAACAAGCAAGTAGTGTTGTTACTCAAGGAACCATGCATTGCTTTTTTTTTTCAAACAAAAAAAAGAAGAAAAAACCCCATGATATTCTTGTACAATGGAGGTTTTGAATGATATGAATCATGTTTATCCTTCCTATTGCATTTGAAAAATTGTCATATTCTTGAGCCCCAGCGGTTTCTTCTGATAAAAAAGATTTCTGGTATGAAAAGAACTTGGTATCTGTAATTTCTTTGTACATAAAACCTGCGGACCTCTTTTGCAGCTTCAAGGAACTGAGCACTCAATGTACCTGGATCTACTTCGTCTGTTTGCTCATGGAACGTGGAGTGACTATAAGAGTAAGTATGCTGCATCTCTTAATACAGTACCCACAGTACCCGTTTTTAGCATTATCCTACGGGCCTGTGGAATTATGAACAAAGTTTTCTTGAACTAGAGCAAAATTTCCTACCATCTCTGTTTACAACATTTCTTACAAATCAACTGTAGCTGTTCTATTTATTATCTGATTTGTTGCTCAATGAGTAATCTTTGTTGTCGCATATGCACAGGCAATGCTAGTTATCTTCCACCCCTGGTTCCTGAACAGACGCTGAAGTTAAAACAGCTAACCATGCTCACAATGACTGAATCAAGCAAGGTACTTCTACTGTTTGCATCTTACGTTTTCATGCAATTTTGATTGTTTTTTTGTTGACAAAATCTCACTTTTTAATTGAGGACATCTGTAGCAGGACATTAGTTTCCATTTCCCTCCTGATTCTTGTTGAAATAAAAAAAAATCTTAGATAGGATAAATTATCAATATTTTAGGTAAAATATGCTCTAAAATGATCTGCTAATAAACGTCTGATACCGATTTGAGTGAGTTATTTTCAGTTACTTTTGGTGGTTATCAAGAGATCTTATTCAAATGAATAATTTTCTTAGGTCCATCTTCTGCCCTTCTGCCATTTCATCCATTGCTAAATGTATTCTTCATAATATTATAGTGTTCTGTAATGTACTCTTGAGCTTATATAAATATCATCAAACCCTGCTTTACTGCTTATATAAGGTGTTGCGGTATGATCAACTAATGCAAGAGCTGGATGTGGCAAATGTACGTGAACTTGAAGATTTTCTTATAAACGAGTGCATGTATGCGGTATGTCGTCATCTGCTTGCTTATTGTGTAGGGCTGTAGGCTTACTTTTGTTACTAAGTTATTTTGGAGGTTGATGACATGTTTATTTTCACATAATATTTTTTTTAGCAATTTTCCTAGCGTCTTTATTACAATATCAGGCTCGGCTTGATTTTTTCTCTAGATGTTGTATTGCCTTTACGTAGCCACTTTTGTTGTCTTGATCTTTATTACAGCATCTGCTTCCATATTCAGCTCTTGAGTGTTGCTAAAACTTGTAAAACTTAAAAACCAAACAACGAGAATTTGATTGAGTTAGGTTCAAGTTACTAAGTGGACTATGTGGTAGTATCATGATCTCTCACAAAGTGGCATTGAGATTTTGAACTCTTTCTGTTGTTTTGCAGGGTATTGTTAGAGGAAAGCTGGATCAATTGCGTAGGTGCTTTGAGGTGTTAACACTGAATATCTTATCTCTATGTTTTGCATTCTCCTTCTCCCGCCATCATTTTGCCTGGCTGTTAAATCCCATAACCCATAATATTTATTGTACTTTCATTATGGGTGTGCAGGTACATTTTGCAGCTGGGAGAGACCTAAGGCCAGGGCAGCTGGGGAATATGATACAGACATTATCCAACTGGTACTTTCTGTGCCTTGCAATGGTGATTCTACTCTGTTTTTTGTGTCAATTACAATGTTGTTTAAAAATTATCAGTGCATTGCTGGACACCATTATACCATGGTTTGGCTCTGTCCCATACAAATGTCTACCAGATGAGAGAGGACTGCTTTGAAGTTTAGAATTAGATTCATTAATCTAGGATGGTTTATGATGTTCTAAAGTGGATCCAACAGGTAGCAACAAATAGAGGTAGACAAGAAGAACATGTACTTGATGTTAAGAAGGTTAAAGATGGGAACTTTCGGAGATAAGCAATTGATAGCTGAATATGAGAGCACAAGGATTCTCAGCATATCTCTGTTTGGACTCTTAGATGCTGTTACCTCTTACATTGTACTTTCAGAATGAAGTTATGTGAAAATTTAGGACAATATATTGGCGATCATGGACACATTAACTCAATATTTTGATGAAAAGAAGTGCAGGAAAAAGATAAGTTAACCATTATGGAGGAAACATCATAACTGATTAACCTATTTATCAATCATCAACACAAGAGTTGCCAACTTCTATTCTTTATAGTTGTAAACATGAAATTTGTTATGGACTTTGTGAATAATTTACAGATTTGTCTATTATGCTCTGCTCTTCCTCTGGTTAGGCCTATCATAGTTTCTGCTTACATGCATAGAAGACAAGCCAAAGTAATGCCTTTTATTCCTCTTTTGTGGCACTTAGTTTCCACAACCTCAAAAAAAGAGGATGAAACGTTTAAATGGCCTTTGTAGGTCGACTACATCTGACAATCTTCTACTAACAATTCAAGAGAAGATAAAATGGGCTGATTCTATGGGTGAAATGGATAAGAAGCACAAGAAAGAAGTGGAAGAAAGGGTGGATGAAACTAAGAGGTCATTATCCATGAAGGTGGGTTAAATTCTTTTTTTATATGATTTTTGCTTGATAGTTGATTGTCATTTCTACAAGAATGTTTTTTTTGCTTGTCTTAGAACTGATAGAGTGAGTTAGGAGTCTGAGAATTATTGTATTTTAGATTTTCTCTGCTAATATATAGCATGATACCTCCAGAATTTGATATTTTTTTCGCTTCTTTTACCCTGTACATCCTTCTCCAGATTTGCTTTTCTTTTCTTTTACCCTGTACATCCTCCCCAGATTTGCTTATTCCAGCTGTATATTTTTGTTGATAAAGCATTTTTAATCACCCAAGATGAAGTAAATTATATTGTTGGAGAAATGGAAAATTGGGAACTATATTTATACTCCCATTTCAGTTAAAGTATCTGAGGGTGTCTCGATTGATCGTAACATCAATTTGTTATTACCTTTGTTCGTTTTGTTCTTTAGAGTGAGGAAAAACCTTTCATTCTGCTAACAGGCATGCCATTGATTGTATAAGTTGAGTCTTTTTAAATAATGTGGATATTCTGGTCGATGTGTTATACTTACTTTGTGGCAGATGTGGCATACTGTAAGTAGGCCGACATGGAGTTTCGAGGAAATTCAGAGATCTACTCTGAATCTGCTGGAGTGATAGATTTTGAGGAAGATAGGGTTCGCTCAAAAAGGTAAATGGAGTAAAACTTCGACATTCCTTTTCTGAAATCTCTCCAAATGAATGTTTTTTTTACACTCTTTATCTCCATGTAGTGAGTCTAAAAATTTTAGCGTATATGTTCATTGATTGTGCAACTTTCCTTAATAAGTACAAATTTTAACCCTGGCCAATATCGCATCTTAAGTTCCCGGTTTCATGACTTATCTTATTAATTTATTGGAAAATGCAGGAGGCGACATCCACCGAATTAGCATATGAGGAAAGTATCAGCAAATTGATCTTGCCGACATTGACTGGCACAATTGTGTAGGAACTGCCGACCTAGGAATGTCTTACGAATAGTGGTAAACATTTTGTGTATCGGATTTCATGTCATTTTGTGGTGTAGGCTTTTACATTTGACAGATAGATTAATAGCCTTTGGACTCCATTTAACGGATATTATCAGGTAGAGGGTTTGTTCAACCCGACGGCGTAAATTCTCAGTGTTCCTAAGAGACCTAGGCATAACTTTTGTTTAGATCTAAACCCCATGACGTTAAAACTTTAAGGTTCAGAGTAATGCTTGTCTTGTCTGATTGTCTCGTGCTCTTTAATGTTCTCTTTGTTTACTAAGTGGTGCCCTCGCGGGCACGTTCCTCTCTGGGTTGGTCTGCTCTAATCGAAGTAAACTTACATGGAATACGGGGTGAGTTTTCACCGGGCTGGTCGTTTGAGTCTAGTCTATAGGCTGTCTTTTTTTTTTTTTCCCTATCCGCTTCTCTACAAGGCAAGTCTCCGATGTGCTTATGTTTAACACCCACCAGCTGTGTTACTATGTCAGTTGATACTTCGGAAGATTTGAAAAGTCAAAATGGTTGGAATTTTCGACGTTTTGAACCACTAATCATGCTATGAAGTTTGGAGGATCATTTCTAGGTTATTTTGTTATAGTGTTTACACGGTTTTAGTCTTAGAGTTCATAACTTTCATGGAACGAGATGAAGACGAGTTGAGTTGCTAAGAGTACCCACATTGGTTGATCCACATGTGGATCTTGTGGATGTTCTTAACCTTCATATAGGAAAGAGAGTTATTTTTGTTAGAACCAAGAAATTTTCATCTTCTACAAGATTAAGGATAAGATCACCAATTGTGAGACCCATGATACTTTATTTATATTTCATGTAAAAATATGACTTATATATTATTATTATATATATATTTTAACAAAAAATATATACAATTTATAAAATAATTTTGTTGAATAGACATCCATTTTATATATATTTATTTTATTTTAAAATTTATAAATTTTTACCTATAAACTTATTCATATAGGTTAAATTTTGGGTTGTGTTTTTAAGGTAATGTGGATGAAAGAAAAATTGAAAAAAATAATTAAAAAAATGAGTTGAGATTATTTTTAAGTGTTAGTTTAGTGTGGATGCTCAGAGCTCTATGAAATTGAAGAAGAGCTTTGGTGGTGAAATGTTCAAAACACAATTGAAAACTCACCCTAACAAGAATCACCATTGATAAATTTTCAGCCTTATAATCTGTCCATATTTTTGGAGGATGAAGACAAGCTTTTGTGCTGAATAGAGTAACTAGATATGGTTTAACTCATTCATCAAGATCCACCATTTCTGAATTTTGTAAGCTTGCAAAGTGTTCACTTGGATATCAAGAATTTTGATATTTGACAAAAGTTTCAGATTAGTTTGATCAATAAACCAACTACAAACGGTGATACAGTTCATCTTCCTTTTTAATTTCCATCCGCAATCTTTCGTTGCTTATTAAACAATGAAATCACAGATTGCGACAATAAAACCCTAATTGGGGATCACCATTCACCTACAGCTGAGAAAATTGAACATCCATGACCAAAAGTTATCAAGTTTAACCAACGCACGTCCAAGTTTCCCCTGCTCTTCGTGGTTTTCTGATAGCCGATGGATCGTTGGAGAGGCGTCTACAAGGTTCCTTCATCTCCTCATACTTCCACTTTCTTCAAAATCGCCGCTTCTCTCTGCGTTTCCCCTGTGTCCAAAACCCTAATTGTAAGTTAAGAACCTAGTTTGAATTTGATTACTTTGACAATTTGTACCAACATTAGATCTTTGTAGAGGTATTAATGCCTTTGATTTTGAAATTAGATCCCATCAGCTAATGCGATCTTCTTCAATGGAGATCGGGTTGAGGATACTGGTAACCCCGTGATCGATAAGCTATCGAACTTGCAGAACATAGCTGATGTTATTGCGTCAAAATTTGGAGATTGTGTCAATGCTTGGGTTATTGAAGCTTCTACTTACAATGGCCCATTTGCCGTTTACAATGAGTTCATTCGATTATTGAATCACTTGGGAGAACCTAAAGCATACAGACCTGATGGTTTCCCAGCCTCCACCACCATTGTTACCCTTTTATCAAACTTCCTTTTGCAGGTAAACTTCAAATTTCATGTTTTAAGCTTTAGGGCTTAAATTGTATGTTCAGTTCTTAATTTGTAACAAGTCTTTAATCTCTGTTTTATCCTCGTAACTCCCAAACTACTGGAAATCACTGTAGAAGTTGGTTCTGTTTATGTTGCTAGCAACACAAAGTAAGGATATCTTTACACAAAATAAAGTCCAATTTGTTATCCATTCCAAAGATTTCAGCTAGAGCAAAGAGGTATCAGTATAGGATACGAAAATATCCAGTAATTGATATCCATACTCATATCCTTTTATCTATAAACTGATACTGAGTGATCATAAGATGGCCCCTGAATGTTTGAAGGAGTAAAGGCCAAACATGTGTGCAATTTCTTCATGGTTATGACAAATTCTGAGTTTTTGTGTTCTTGCAGCTAGCAAAAGATACAGGTTTTAATGAACATCAGCAATCTGCTATTTCTTCTTCGTCTCATTGTTGCCCTGAGACATTTCTGCTCGGATTTAGCAAAGGAGGCATTATCCTCAATCAGTTAGTCACCGAGCTAGGTTTCTTAAACACCAAATCCCCGAAAAATCCAGACCCACAAGAGCATGACATCATTCCCAGCTCAAAACAAGGCTTCTTGAACAGCATAACTCAAATTCACTATGTTGATGTTGGCTTGAACTCTTCTGGTGCTTATCTTACAGATGATGCTTTGATCAGGAAAGTAGTGGACTATGTAATAAACCGAAACATAGGAATCCGGTTTGCCCTTCATGGAACTCCGAGACAGTGGTGTGATACAAGGCGGGATTTGATCCGAAGAGAGAAAGATAAGATGATTCAACTTCTTGAAATTGGACAACAGAAAAGTATGGCTAAATTGTGGGTTTTGGAGAGGTTTTATTTTGCTGGTAAGCCTCCTAATCTGCAGATGCACTTTGAAATAATTGAGAGATTGGATGTTAGCTGATTTTCTCATATTCATCATTTTGCTGATCTTTGTTTATGTTTAAATTAGTAAATGAACGTATACATCTGATCATAGTATAAATAAATTTTTAGGCAAGATCCTTATATAATGTACATATATAATGTACAAATAAGGAATTACATTTTCAAAGAATAGGGACATGTACTGAATTATCACGTCAGATGAGTAGGTATTATCTGTTTGGTCAAATTATTCTTACATCTCAAGTGATTGCAACATCTTGTAGTTTTAAGAAAATGACAAGAACTTAGAGATTCTATAATTAGAAAAATCTCAATTTTTTGGGGTTGATTTGATGCTAACAAGAAGTTTCTCTGTCACTTCTTTTGTCCATATGGCACAATGGACAAAGTGACATATTTTTTCCTTGTTCGTTAGACACGCAAGGTTTGTGAATAAGTGATTGTCCGACAATGAACAGAATAATAGCGTTTTTTAATGCTATTAATAGAAGGAATTTAATTCAGTTTAAAGATGCATGTAACATCTCCTTCTTGGGTGCCCTGTAACTAAGGGCAATGGCATACTGTGATCACGAGGTCACTGGTTTGATCTCTCTCATCCTTAATGTCACAGGGTATCCTATAAACTCAATATAAGCAAAACATACCTATAAAACTCTAATAGATCAACTATAAAATGTAGAGGATAATAACATATATTGATATATTACAATTTGAGTTTTGAAAAACCCAAATATTTTTATTCTTTTTTTGGTTTTTCACTTTTTTAAAAAATAAAATAATTTAGCGGTAAAAAATCAAGATAAAAAAAATTGGAGTTTAGATTTTCAATTTCATAACTTTAAGTAATTTACCAACTTTTTATGTACAAACAATTTTTCTCACCATCTTGAATGATGAAGATATTGGTTTCTAACATATTCATACATGAAACTTTCTATAATTGGTCACAAAGTAATAAATGTATTCATATCTAACGATTTTACAGAGGGGTAGGTAGGGCTGTTACATGAGACGAGCTACTCGGACTCGGCTCGCATTTGGCTTGTTAAAAGCTCAGTTCGGGCTAGGCTCGTTTATAATCGTGCCGAGCTTGAGCATGTCAAGGCTCGGCTCGTTCGGCTAAATAACACTATACGAGCATTATTTTAGATGAGCTACTCGACCTCGGCTCGCCAAAAGCTCGGCTCGTTCGGCTCATATAACACGCCTAGGGGTAGGGTGGTTAGTCAAGCTAAACGAGTTGATTTGTATGTTAATGTTTGTATCATTTAGAATCGAAGTGGACTTAAATATTTAGTGAATAGTAAAGTCAAAGTACGTTTTAGTTATATAAAAAAAATGTCAACGAATTCACCGACTTATTACTTCCTCGAAAAACATGAACTTTATCCGAATTCAGATTTGGTAAAAAATCAACTTCTTGTGGACTACATAGATGCAAATATAGAGTGACACTATAACCAAGCAACCTTGCAAATAAAGAAGTGGGGTTAGGTAGATGTGATTTGTGAACAACATCAATACAATCTAATAATACAAGGCCCTCTCCAATAGGGTTTTGTGACTCTTGCTGTTGGTATTCACAATCATAGAAATTAAAAGGATTGAGACCATAGAAAGTTGCTTAGGGAGAAATAATAGAGCCCAAATAATATATTGGAACTTAGCTAACTTTGATTTTGTATGGATAGTAACCACCAACATGCATTATTTTTAAAGTTTACTCTTCTATATGCTAATTGGAATACCTTTCTTTGTTTCAATCTTGAAAGCAACATATCATGTGGAAGAGGGGCAGGATGCTCCTTCAATTTGTACCACTATCTTATGTCATATTTACATTTTCTGGATCATATAATAATTACAAAAAACTTTTAAAATTTATAATTTTGCATATATGAAAGGAAATATACCATATTAGCATGTATTTCTAATGCACTCCTTCAACTAGAAACTTATTAACTAAAGATACAAGTTAAACCCTATAGTTCAAGCTAAACATCTCTTAAAATAAAGCTAAACCTTTAAAAAAATGTATTTCTAGAATTAATAAAAATGCAATTTAGCTAATAAAAAATTATTGTTTTTTTTTTTTTAAAAAAAAGGTTGGGATGATGCACTAGATCAAAGTATTCTTTTTATATACGTACACCTTTATTTTCTTGGAGTTTCTTTGTATTATTAGATCAAAGGAAGTTAGGTGGACCTCTGTAAATTTACAAAGTGGGTGTTGAACTAGATACTTAACTAGCTAATCTTATTTTTTATTAGTCTATTTAAAGCATTTTCATTATTTTATATTAGACAGAATTTACCTTTTCAATTTATGTGGAATTTCCTTTCACGCTGGTTACCTATGTGGCTAATTTTTGAAATGCACATTAATTTGGATTATAAACATTTTTTTAGATTCTTAATGAGAGTGAAGTTTGACTTTGAGTCAAATGAGGGTCATATTTAGTATGTTCACAACATCAATAGTTGAGAAGTTACCATATTGTAAAAGAAACTCTGGATATAAAATTTATTTTGACTTGTCTATAAAATATATATTAAAGGATGGTTTTACAAGAGTTTATTTAGCTAATAATACACTTTTTGTTATTGAGCATATTTAATATGCACCTTTTTCCTTTTTATCTTGTGACAAAGTGTCCACTTTTATTATTAAAAAAAACGATCGCATAAACCTTAGTTCACTCGAGATCCACCGGGAGGACTGAAGGTCTGAAGCCACCAACAGTTCACACCGCCACCATTCGCGTCGTTCTCGGCCGCCAAGGAGCTCCACTGGAGAACCGCCACTATCGCCGTTGCTCGCCATTACCGGAACCGTGTACGCCACCGTCACCAATTCTCAACAAGCCCTAGATTGATTGGAGAAGAAGGATATATGGTTAAATTACAAAAATACTCTTATATTTTGTAATTGCGTTAATAGGTCAACTTTTCGATTTTTGAAGATTTTGCCTCAAAAAAGACAATTACAAAAATTACCCAAGGTTATAATTGTAGCCGGGGAATGACCCAAATTTCATAATTTGTCCCAAAAAGATAGATTTGATATGTAAAATCGGGTAATTAACATTGAGTAAGTGGGTGAAGTTGGGTATGTTAAAGTTGGGTATGTGAATGTTGGGTACGTGAAGGTTGGATAATAACATAATGGTATTATGTTATTGCGCCGGTTGGATATTGACACATTGGGTACCACACTAGGGTATTAGGATTTAAGATACACTGGGTATTAACATATTTTGTATCAGAATTGGGTATTATGTTGGGTATTACAATATTAAGCATTACAGATTTACGGATGAGTATTAACATATTGGGTACTACGGTTGAATATTAACATATTGGGTATCACACTTGGACATTAAGATATTGGTATTATTGGGTAACAAAATGAAAAAAAAATTGCTTTTTTTATTTCTTCCTAAGATTATTAAAATTATCATTTTACTAAACTAATTATTATCTCATTTCTTTTTCATAAGATTATTTAAAAAGATCACTCATTCACAAAATAAAGTGCATCCTTTATACACACTTAAAAAAAATTGCATACTTTGTACACACTATTAAAAAAATACATACTTACCAAATTCACCCTATCCTAATAATCCTAGAAAAAAGGAAAAATAAAGGGGAAAATAATATTTCATTTTGTTACACATTATCTTAATATTCACATGTGATACTCAATATGTTAATATTCAACCGTAATACCCAATATGTTAATACTCAAGTTTGATGTTCAATATGTTAATATTCAACGTAATACCCAATATTATAATAGCTAACGTAATACACAAGTCTGATACAAAATATGTTACTACTCAACGTAATACCCAATATATTAATACCCAATGTATTTTTTATTCCCAACTGTGATACCTAATACATCAATAACCAATTGTAATACTCAATATGTTAATACCAAGTCTAATACTCAATATGTTAATACCCAACGTAATAACATAATATCCAATCCTACGTAATAACATAATATCCAATGTGTTACCCGGTTTTTTCATTATTTTTTTCTTAAATTTATTCATATTGATTTCCCCCATAATTAAGGGGTTTGATATATATATTTTTGGATCATAGACAAAAGAAATTCGTTCATAATATAATATGAAAAGAGAATATAAAATTCAATATAGAAAGTAGGTGGTTTTCATTTTTAAATTGTGGGAGATATATCAATTGTGTATAATGGTCGGCCGACACCCGCATATAAGCACGTAGATTGCATGCTTGAGATGAAGAAAGTCTACTATTTTCTAAATTATGTTTTAAACAATAAGATATCATAATGCTTTTGTAAAGGTGGGTTTCTCCTACAACCAAATGCAAGTGGTTCAATATCTCATTCTTTTGGGTAGACTAGGCTAACCGTATATCTGTATTTTTTTTAAAATTTTTTTGATAAAGTAAAGCGGTTCGAAACCACTAGATGACACGTCGTTTAGTGGGTCGAAAGACCGAAAAAGATCGGCAAACGGACAACAAAGTATTCTTCGAGGGAAAGTAAGATGATTCGGTTCAACGGAAGCGATGAGCACAAAGTTCGTCTTCAAAGAGAGTAGACAGGTAGACAACCTGGAGAACAATTGTGTACACCTCAGATTTGGGTTTGCAACAAAGCCTTCAGGAGTCGATCATCATTTCACGTCCCCTTCTTGACAAACCACTCAAGACACCTTAAAACAACATCAACCTAAGAGGACAACATTGCAAAACACGGAATTTTGACATATAAAGTGTGTAACTTTGATTGTAAAAGGATAAAATTGTACATAAAAAATGTTTATAAAAAAACATATTTAAAAGAATTTTTTTTTTTGTGCTATTAGACGCGAACTGATTCTGCTTATTTTTTCCCTTTAAAAGACTATAAAGGCTTTGTAATAGATGGTGTTTTTTAGCCATTTGAATTTATATGGTCTTTAATCCAAAATCAATTTTCATTTCATATCTTATTGTTTTGTTTTTAATTAAAAACAAAGGTTTTCTTTGGTTATATATGGGTTATAACAATTAGGCCAATGATTTTTGGCAGTTGGGTCAAAAGGCCAACTAATTAATTTAGTGGGGCATGTTACAAACCCTAGACCAATGCATACCGTCAGATTTGACGCAGACAAGAGGCGTGCAAGGGATATGGAAAAGACCATGGATGTATTGGTGAGTTTGCTTAAAAGAAAGATGGTGGGAATTGAAGCTCGAAGAAGACGGTGATAATTTATCTTGACCTCATTTATGTATTTTTTTTTTCCAAGAACATAACATATCGAAGAACAAAAGAAAGACGGTGGGAATTGAAGCTCGAGAAGGAGAAGCAAAAATAGATGGAACAACAAGAAGAAGAAAAAATCGAAGATAGGAAAGCTAAGATTGTTAATTCGTTAATGTGAGGCCATTTTAATCTTTTTAATATATCAAAACTAATTTAAAATCATTTAATTAAACACGTACATCACAATTTTTTATATAAACCACAAAATCGTTGCAACATTAACCCTAATTACTACAACAAATTTAATTTTACAAATCACACCCTATGTTGAAGAAGGGTTTACAAGGATGAATGAACTGAACGAATCAAAAATAAAACAAAATTAATTTAATATTTTATAAACTAACATAATCTCTTATAAACTCGAGTTTCTAAACATCCGATAAATAACTTATATTTTGTATAATTTTCGTAAGCCTCTATAAATTCTTTTTTTTATAAAAACCTATGAAAGCACCCACGAGGTATTAGGAATGGGCAACAAATCGATCTTAATGTAACACATGTATAATTGTAATCCCGCATCGTATGAATGGAGATTTGTGATTGACTTATAAGGGTGTACTGCTACTCAAATCAACAAGAATTCTTCTTTTTCCAGTGATAGGGTGAGAACAAATTACTTTGGAGTTAAACGTGCTCGTGCGGGAGCAATTACAGGTGCTCGTGCATGGTTGGCATGGGGACATCGTCCCTAATACCTCGGGTCTTACGTACACCTAATTCCCGGATATTCGAATAGAAATTTTTTAGCAATTACAAGTGCTCGTGCTAGTTATCCAACACTTTTTTCCACTGATATCCGACTGATCCGAGTTCTAATTAAAATATGGTATCTTTAAATAACTTAAGTTAGATCGAATAATATCCGTGAATATCCGAATATCCATAGATATCCAATTTTTATCCGAATATCTGCAAATGATTGAGGGCCTAAAATGAATATCATAAACTCTCGGATTATTTTAGTCCTTCAAAACGAATGTCTTAAATCTTAGATTTTTCTAGATCAGATTTACGTTTACGGACCGGATCGGCACGCCCAAGACGCGTTAAATGACATAAATCACTAACTTAGTTCAGATAAAAAAAAATTATTGTACTTAATTACGAATGTCTTAAATCTTAGATTTTTCTAGATCAGATTTACGTTTACGGACCGGATCGGCATGCCCAAGACGCGTTAAATGACATAAATCACTAACTTAATTCAGATAATAAAAAAATTATTGTACTTAATTATGTTGGGTTGCATGCCACACTATATATATATATATATATATATATATATATATATATATATATATATATATATATATATATATATATGCAGTCAGCACCTACCAAACCGACGTCGTCCAGATTATTCCCAACCAATCCACGTATGACCATTAGTCCATCATGCAGGGTAACTATTCGAACTAACATACGAATGTTTAAATTTTGAAATTATCTTTGTGATAAAGTTAACTTCTTTAATTATAGATTATAAGTATATTTATTAAACACTTCTTTATAACATCAAATTTTTAAATATGAAAATAAAACTTTAAGTAAATTTTAATAATTAAACATCTTTTTAAACATACTACTTATATTTTAATCAAATTTTATAATAAGTTTTAAAAGGAATGGACCCATACTTTATCGACTAAATGTTTTATTAGATCATGAAAGTAGGGTTTTGAAAGAGATATATCTATATTTTTACCGGTTAAAAAACAAATCTAATTTTGTTTAAATAATATGATTTTGTTTAAAGTATGGATAATTAACTTTTTATATCTTTTTAAATAAATCTCTCATAGAATCACAAATAAATTACAATATGAATAAACGAGTAAAAATCAAATAAATTATTTTTACCATCACTCATACTTTTACGACTAAAAGTTTTTATTAGATTAAAAAATAAATTATATCTACGATTTTAATTTTTATAAAAAAATCTAGTTTTATTAATTGAAACAAATATTGGTTTTTGTTTTAAATATGGATTATTAACCTTTTTATATATATTTTTTTTAAATATCTCGTACGAGATACGTTTGTATGCGAGTGGAGCTCCCGAACGCACTACGGGTACGACTCTCAGGCGGAATGAGAGTGCGCCCCACAACCCTATTTATGTATTCATCCAAAATGTTGATGTAAAACTGGAATATAACAACGTTCGAATTTAACGATTAGAATTATGACCGTTGGAGCTAGCGGGAAAATTGGAATGTGAGACGTACTCTTATCGGGAACGGGACTCTCACTCCGACCGCATGTTGGATACGAACTATGATCGAGACTTTACTAAACGTTATTTATTTGGTAAATAGCAAATTTGTTTATCCACCATCGAACTTATATTCGTTTTTTTTGTAAAAGTTTCATATATATTCCGAGAAAATATAAGGTTGTAAATGAATAAGACCGTACGTATAGGGAAGAAATGGGAATAGAAATGAAAATGTTGAATGATTCTTGAAGTGGCATCAAATTAAGGGCTTTACCGACGCCTTAAGCTTAAGGAAGCACCTTTGGAAAGTGTCAACAAGTTTGGTACAAGTCGGTGCCCTCATCCAACCATTTTTGTTTTTATATTAATATCACTTTCGTTATCCGAATAAGTATTTACTAATCTAACACGGCGCAAAGTAAAACTATGTCCTGCGTTACTATATATATTTAATTTGTCTGTGTAATTATCAATTTTGTTGCCCTAATTGAACCGTTAGTATGGGAAGATGTTAATGGTTCCTGGACTGGACTGTGAGGAACGTAATAACCTATTTTTAAAAAAAAATTATAAAAAATTATTTTGAGATTCATTACTATCCTGTTCAAATCCAGGCGAAATCATAACTAGTTATTGTTTATTAAAATTTATAAGAAAGGTAAAAACGGTTCAAAAATCCGAATATTTAGATCTAAGACTGAATTAAATCCGATATTTAGTATCGGGTAGGAACATAAATTTCATTCCGGTTCAAAAGTGTACCTGAATTCGGTTAAATTATATGTTTAGTTGAATAGGTGTTTTAACCATTGAAGAATATAACATTCTTGTTTTTTATCGGTGTTATATTTAACAAGGTAATGTTGTTTAGTAGTTTTAATTAATAATTATATTAATTAGTATAAAAACACAGTTAAACCTATATTTAATATTTTATCATTACGATAATAATTAAAAATTTATATTAGCAACAAATATTTTATGAGATAATAGAAAACACATGACACTGCATTATTATATTACCTTGTTATAAATAACTTATCCTCTTTTTATCAGTCATTGAGATTTCACGCGTAGATTGTTATTACATAACAAAATAATATTATAAAATATTTGTTTGTACTATAAAACTATTTGTATGTACCAACGTAGATATTTGTTTCTACTGTGGTCATGAGTCTAATATGTACCAACGTAGACTTTATCCGCGTATGATTATTTGCCAAGTTCTATAACGATGAAGAGATCTTAAGCAATAATACTATTGAAAATGTGCTGACCATGTTAGAAACTAAATCAAGCATGATAGTCAAGATTTTCTATATCACTCATGTTTGTATCATTTGTATCTCTTCACGTAATTGGTGAATTTTATATTATTTATTATTTTTCTCGTAAAATACTAATATTTTAATATCTATTTATTTGACTTCATCCAATAACTTGAGAGAATACATGAATCAAAGATCCTAATTGGAATCATGGTTCTTTGTATTATTGAATTTATTATCCTATATCACATCGTAATTACTTTTGACTGACATGTAATCCGTACGTTTATTACTCAAAATATTTTAATCAATAAAGTTGGGTTTTTTATAGCACGTTTTTTGCTTGCTTTGAAATCTTCGTCGACAGACCACGTGGGAGAGTAGGTGGTAAAAACGTGATTTTAGTCTTTGTTTTTTAAGGGATAAGATTTTAATTGTTTTTGTCAAGGGATAATATTTTAAATTGATTTTAAATATATAATAATTCGGAAGATTGAGAGTTGGAGAATATTGTGTGTAAATTTATTATTTTTAACGGGATAATATGGTATGAGATTCCTACCCAAAAAATATGGTATGAGATTGAGGTAATTTCACATTCCGTCTTAATTATTGTAAATAGACGAGATCGAAAATAATTTTGTGTTTTTTTAGATGGGTCTTGTAGGACCCTAATCTTATTGTGAAGATGAGATGAGATGAGACTAGATGAATCCCGTTTTATTTATAATTGCTTATGAATTATGTTTGCTAAGCCACGAACACTAGTGTTTTGGTGTGTTTTTTATAAAAAATTTTAACTAGTGTTTGGCATGGTTAAAAACATTAGCGTTTAGTGCCTTTTTAGTGTGATTTGAAAACAAGACAAATATGCCCCTCCGTTTTTCCCCTTATTATAAGCCAAACACACGGTCTTATCTCATTACACTAGATTACACTCGTTTAAGTCAAGCAAACATTGTTTAGTGTTTTAAAAACACAAACACTCACAAAAACACTATAAAACACTAGTATATTACCTCAATGCAAACATAACCATAGTATTTAAACTTTACATTCTACGCACAAAAATATTTGTGTATATCATATTTTATTATTTTTTAAAAATCAATAATCCATAATAACATATTACATAATTTTCTCAAAATACAATAAACTTTTGTTTAAACATCCAACATTAAATTACAAACCTTAACATATCACAAATGTATTGGGGTCATTTGACTATTTGTCAAATTGGACATGCATTTTTTTTAAGTGTATAAATAAGTTTTGGACTTAAGTGTACGACTCGAGGTCTTAGAGACGTTGTCCCCATGTCAATCATGCACGGGCAAAAAATTCTCAAGAGGTCACCAGTTATTTGTCCTCACTCTATCACTGGGGAAAAAAAATTTCTTGTTGACATGATTAGCAACTCTTCCTTATAAGTTGATCACAAATTCCAATTCTAATGACGTTTATGTCAGGCCAAGGACCGTCCACCGAGCCGAGTGACCGCCTAATGGTAGAGTGAGGACAAATAACTCTTGAGTTAAGCATGCTTGTGCGAGAGCAATTTTCAGGATGGATGACTTATTGGGAAGTTTCTGCGCATGATGACAATTTTACAGGTGTTACATTAAGGGTTCAATTTTATTTATATTTCAAGTATATCCCACTCTTATGGGAGCTGCAAGTTTCACTCTAGAAGAATATGGTGCCTCGCCTTGCTTGCACAAGCCCCGCCGGAAAACTGCCATCAAAGTTCGAAGAAGAAGGGAAACCAATTTCGCGGGTAGTGGTCTGAGTCAAAGATGAACATCCGGCGTTGATTCAGGCGGCGGTGTGAGTTGAAGATCCGGCGGTGCAAGTCTCTCCCTCTTGGTTCGGCGGCAGCAAAATCGAGCAGTTTCGCGCAATAACCCTAACTGCTTGGGCGGCTGCGAGAAATGCTAACTACTCCGGATATCGAATATGATTTTATAGTGTTTATATTTTTGTTTACCCTTATGCCCCTCTAATTAATTATTTTTAGATTAAAAAATTAATCGAAAAAGTGGAGGAGCCTAGCTAGTTTGTAATCATCGATATTAAAAAAAGGTTTTTCTACCCTATTATTGATAGATTTCGTTGGGTCAGAATTGACGTGGGGTCCATCGCACGTCCAAGCGCATATGTACGTTGGATTTGGGTCCAACACACAAGCCCAACAAAGTTCCATCCTAAAAATAAATTGACAATTGGAGGAGTAGTCACCAACCTTATATACTAGACTTGTAATTTCAATATTGTCGATGACGTGGGAACCTTAATCCTCCACGATTATTCTCCATTTCTAATGTTATTTAAACTATATTTTTAATAATCTAATTGTATTAATTCAACCAATTGTATATGATATGGATTGGGTACTGTTTTTATATTGCAAATGACAAAAAAATGATATAAAATTGACTTTTTAAACCACTTTCATATCATGTAAAAGGTTAGTGATGTTTTCATGTACGGGTCAAATAAACTTGTATGCGATTATAAGTGAATATTTATCTTATTATGAAAATATATTTTATCGGTATGAAATATTCTACAAAGTCATCTCTCAGAAATACATAATCATCTTTTATAAACACGACACGTCATACGATTATGTGTGATATTCATATGATATAAATTGAGTATATATCTTGTTATTATTTTATATTCATCTAAGTTACAATTAATTATATTTTAATCATCCAAAAATCACGTTACCATATTAAATAAAAAGTTAATTCCTTGTTTAATATATTAATACTAATCAAGGTTATGGAATTCTTAACTCAATTGACTATTATGCAGCGTAGTATAAACATACGACACGTCATATGATTATGTGTGAAATTCACATGTTATAAATTGAGTAATGATCTTGTCATTATTTTATATTTATCAAGTTATAAATAAATTATTTTTTAATCATCCAAAAATTATATGTGAATTGTTATCGTAATAAATATTCACTTTTTTTTAAACAAATATTAAAACAATATTAATTTTTATGATACAATTTAACGTGATCGTATAATCTGTATCACGTAAATTAAAGAGTTAATTTCTTGTTTACTATTTTAATACTATTATTCAGCGTAGGATAAACCTCTAAATATTTATTGGTTCGTTTTACACGCAATATATTGTTTTCTTTCATAACAAAATAAACGTCAACTATTTTATATAATTTATGGTTGATTTTATAAGAAGAGGTATTTTATGGACAATTTTGTGAATATACCTATAGTTAAGGGTATAGAATAATTTAATTCAATATAGGTAACTATTGTATAATTAATGAGAAACTTCTATTTTATTGCACGATATCGACTGTTTTGTCGTATTAACAGAATCGTATCTCGGATATGCCAAGTTGCTGATCATGTTAGTCCCAAAATTTATTTCTTACCTGTACAAAACAGAATTATTTCTAACCATTTTATTTACGATTTAACCATTTTTTGAACTTAACAAATCTATTAGTAAAAATTATTTACAAATTAATATATAAACTATAAACAGTACTACGCTATTTGCTAAGATCTTCAAGTTATACAAAATGTATATTAGTTAATTTGATTCATTATAATCAAAATATATGTACTTCATATGTAATTTTTTTACAAGGTTAGATGTCGCTATATTTCATTGGACCAATCTAGCACCCCCTTTGTAATTTCCAAAACATTAGGGTTAGAATGTGAAAGTGATGTTAACTAGCATATATTTATTTAAAAAGAAAATTCTGTTGAATCAAAATAAAATTTTGATGTGAGTTTCTAAAGTTATATATATAAAAATTTATTTCATGTATGTATACATGATAAGTATATATGTTGATTTTATAAGATTTAGATTTATACTATTTTTTAATAATAAAATAAAATTTTAATTAATGACATTTTAGTTATATTTGGACGGTGTTTAGCACGGAAGTAATTTCTCCCTTGAATAACTAGGAATTTATTTAATTAAAATTTGAATATTATAATAAATGAAGTAAAAAAAATACCTTATTTTACACTTGTACTTATATGTCTATGTTCTTTTATGTTAAAAGAAAAGTTAATATATAAAAACTCAACTTTCTTTGATTTAAATACATTAAAGAAATATTTAACACTGACAATAAGAATATATTATTAGTTTTGGAAAACATTTCTCAAATAAAGTCAATTATGTATTTTAAATTTTGTTTGTCTAAAATCACGTGACATTTTTTATAATATTTTAAGAGTAGAAGCATAAAAAAACCCCATCATTAAACGACTATTGATGTACATTTTTTTTTAATAAATATAATTAAAAAAACATGCAAAAACTCTAGAATGGACCATCACAGTGGTAAAGTTTCATTGCTTAAAGTAAAGTCTAGAAAAGAATAGCAACTAGTTGCCATCTCGATAATTAATCAAACCAATAATTATCGAAAATGATTTTTCTAAAAAAATATTCTTGAAATTACTCCGTATTTTCTATCAAAGAGCCGCTATAAAATACGCCTCTTTCGGCTCTTTCTCTCTCTCTCTGGCCTCTTCTGAATCTGATACTCCACCTTCTTCTCCTCTCTTATCAGATCTCTGTTCTTAAGAGACCCCATTTTTTCTCCTTATCTCCAAATTCACCTCGTTTCCTCGTATTTAGGGTGTGTTTTTTTTCATCAATTGTTCGATCTTTAGAGGAGATTCTCAAGGAAAACGAGTCTTGGAGCATAGAGTCCTGAAAAAGAGGAGATCTGAAGTATATGAGAAAGGCTGTGAGTGGGAAGTGTAGTTGTTGTGTAAATAGTATTATACCAGTGGTTGAGACCTGGAACAAGAAAGTTCTTCGTCGTCGGGACTTTGGTCTCGTCATCCGTGGCCGCTGTCGGTGGGGTAAATGCGGTTGATTTTCTGTTTCTGTTAGAGTTTTTTCTCATCATTTCTTTGAAAAGGAGAAACAAAAGTTGCAATTTAGTTACCGTTGTGGTAAAATTAGGGTTTGGTTTTGGTGTTCTTTTTGTGGAAGCAAGATGCAGCCAGATCAGCGAAAGAAGGTATCAGATCTTTTGATTAGCTCATTAGATGCAGTTTGTGGGGCGTTTGATGCTTCTTCTTCTTCTTCTTCTTTTTTAATTATTTTTTTATGTTGAATTCGAGATCTGCTACGATTTTTTTATGAAATCTTTGTAAGCTGATTTTCTAAAGCATTGTTTAGCGATTTGAAGCTGAACGTATTTTGAATTTTTCTTGTTTGAATTATTCATCTCTTTTTTTTGGTTAATGAATTATTCATCTCTAGTGCACGGAAGTAGATCATACTTGTGAATTATGATGATTTTCTGACCGTTTCTTAACCAAACATAAATTTCTAGCCTTCGTCTTTAATTCAGCATCTTCGCTCATTATCTTTGTTGCGTCTATTTTTGGTATCAAATCAAATTAAATCACTGTATAAATGGGCGATTAGGTGGGCCTGATTGTGTGTTAGTCGGTTGTTGTTCCTGTATTCATTTGTTTTCTTGGTAGAATCCTGTATTCATTTGTTTTTTTTGGTAGAATCCTATATTCATTTGTTTTTTTGGTAGAATCCTGTATTCATTTGTTGTGGTGGCGTTTATAACATTTATGGATCAAATCAATTTAAATCACCAAAATTGGCCTTTCTTAATTTAGTTTGTACATTTTGTACAAAATGTTAAATACCCTTGCTACTTAGGAATTTTCCATTTTAGCTGTAAAATTGGGTCGTCCTTAATTTTGTATATAAATGCTGGTCATGGAAAATATTGTCGGTCGGTAATATTAGCTAATACATATTGATGTGAGAAATTGTCTTCTTAGGAGATCCTGACGTTTTAATTCCTTTGTGTGTAGAGCATGAAAGAAACGGAATTCTTCACCGATTACGGTGATGCTAACCGATATAAGATCCTTGAAGTTATTGGGAAGGGAAGCTATGGAGTTGTGGGTGCAGCTATAGATACACACACCGGGGAAAAAGTTGCAATAAAGAAAATAAATGACATTTTCGAGCACATCTCTGATGCTATCCGGATTCTTCGTGAGGTCAAGTTGCTCAGACTTCTACGACATCCTGACATTGTTGAAATTAAGCGAATCATGCTGCCACCTTCCAAGAGAGACTTCAGGGACATCTATGTTGTTTTTGAGCTTATGGAATCTGATCTGCATCAAGTCATCAAAGCTAATGATGATTTGACGCGTGAACACCATCAGTTTTTCCTTTACCAAATGTTACGTGCAATGAAATACATGCATACAGGTAAAGATCACTTGATCTATTGATTCATATAATGGGTTTGGGGCTATATATTTTAGTTCCTACATTATTTGAGCATTGCAAAATGATATTGTTGGGCACCATTCTGACTTTGTGCTCTTTTGGTGCAGCTAACGTTTATCATCGCGATCTAAAACCAAAAAATATCTTGGCAAATGCTAACTGCAAGCTCAAAATCTGTGACTTTGGGCTGGCAAGAGTAGCATTCAATGATACACCTACTACTGTATTTTGGACAGTAAGTAAAATTATATTTGGTCACATAGTTTCAGCAGTGAACCTCTTTCTAACCGAAGAATTTCTAACTTGTTTGATTGTGCATTGGTAATTGAACCAGGATTATGTTGCCACAAGATGGTATAGGGCTCCGGAGTTATGTGGTTCATTTTTCTCCAAGGTAAAGAGTGACCCAACCCGAGGATACTACACTTTAATGCATGCTTCTGCAGACGTATTTTATGAAATTTAAGGTTCAAATTGTTTGTACATGTAATTATCATTCCTCGGTGTCTAGTTTTAGTAATTTGTACTGATCATAGGGTTCTTGTTGCAGTACACTCCCGCAATAGATATTTGGAGTATTGGCTGCATCTTTGCAGAGGTATTGACTGGAAAACCACTTTTCCCTGGTAAAAGTGTTGTTCATCAGTTAGATTTGATCACAGATCTTTTGGGTACACCCTCCGCCGAAACCATTTCAGGGGTATGTGCTTGAATACAATCTCTTGTCTTATAGTTTAATGTACGATGAGAATTTCAGTTTACTCAATCCGTTTTCATGATTTTAATGATACAGGTTCGTAATGATAAGGCACGGAAATACTTGATGGATATGAGGAAGAAAATTCCTATTCCTTTTTCACAGAAATTTCCTAATGCAGACCCTTTATCATTGCGTCTTTTGGAGAGGATGCTGGCTTTTGATCCAAAAGACCGTCCAACTGCAGAAGAGGTTCGCACTTTCGTATAGCTATCTGATCCAACAACAGTACGGAGTATTGATTATTGAGATTAACTGTTTTGCAAATTTGTTATTCTAGGCATTAGCTGATCCTTATTTCAAGGGTCTTTCTAAAGTGGAGAGAGAACCTGCATGTCAGCAAATATCCAAGTTGGAGTTTGAATTTGAGAGACGACGGGTTACAAAGGAAGATATTAGGGAATTGATATACCGAGAAATACTAGAATATCATCCCCAACTACTCAAAGACTATATGAATGGAAATGAAGGGGCCAACTTTATATATCCTAGGTATGAAAACTCACATTTCACCATTTTCCATCCATCAACTTGCTTCTTTTTTGTTTGCAACACAACAATTTCCTGATTTTCCATATGCATGCAGCGCTATTGGTCACTTCAAAAAGCAGTTTGCGCATTTGGAGGAAAGTTATGGTAGGAGTGGACCTGTAATCCCTTTAGACAGAAAACACATCTCCCTCCCAAGGTCATATTTCTCCCCTTTTGTGTCGGATCCTTTTGTATACCTTTTTTCTCATTCAGTCGTTCCTTGTTTTGTTTTTAAGCTAACTATGGCTGTGGTTCCTGATGTTCTTTCTCTTCTGTTTGATCTTACAGGTCAACTGTACATTCCAGTACCATACCCCCCAAACCACTGACAAATGCTACTTCCTATAGGGAACATCCGACTAAAGAGGAGAGTAGAACTTCGGACATTACCTCAGGAGTTTACTCTACTTCTTCAAAGCAACCACCTAGAGTTCCTTCAGGTGAATTCTCATTCCTCATTTTTCATTTTCATAAATTTCGTTTTCTCCAAACCTAGGCTAGTGTTGAACTTCAGTCCATGAATATCTCTCCATTTATGCTTTTCACAGTTGCAGCAAAGCCAGGAAGAGTAGTCAGTCAAGTCCAATACGAGGTAGGGAGGAGAACGGTAAGAAATTCAGTAGGTCCAGCTGCTCCACAGTCCGTACCGCCCCATTACTTTTTCCGGCCTGCTACTACTACACAAAACCAGGTAAAACCCAGCGGGGTGATGGTTGCTGATCTCGGTCCTCCCTTAGGAGCCGCTACAACGAAACCAATCCCCATGAATACGAACAAACAAAACGGCCACCAGATCATTGATATTAACACTAACCCGTACGCTCACCATCCTCACCACCAAACGCAACCTAGTTCCGTCCCGTACAATAGCAGGGTTGCTCTGGATGCAAAGCTAATGCAGGCTCAGTCACAGTTCAGCACCATTGGAGCTACGGTGGGTACTCACAGAAACATAGGTACTGTCCAGTATGGTATGTCTTAGGAGGTCTATGTAGTGGTTGTTTTGGAGATGGGGCTTTGATAAGTAATCTTGGCTTTAGAGGATGTTATGCTTTCGTTTATTTTGGTGGTTTTTAGTTCGTTGCCGTTTCCTGCTTTCATTTTAAGGGCTTTTGTTGTCGAGTAATTTGAAATAAGTAAATAAATAAAGCAAGGAAATAGTTGTTCGATGAGATTGTTGCATTATTGTGTCGCTAGTATCTTAATTGACAACCTTGGTAGTCAAATTTCATTGACTACACAAGTACACAGTAGCTGCTTGGAGGTCGTATGAGTTGTGTCGCTAGTATATCTTAATTGGCAACCTTGGTAGTCAAATTTCAATGCCAAGAATCTGAGAGAGAATGTAGCCAAAGAAAGAAGTATCCAAAAACATCAATGCCAAGAATATGTTTTTCCTAACAAAACAAAACTACCTGTATAGATATAATTTTAAAATGTATTTTATTAAAATTTTTGTATAGATATTATTTATTTGTTGATAGAGAAATGATATATAAATCATAACTGTATCAACAGTGATCACTGCACTCGCTTAAAGCATTCAACCACATTAAGAAAACAACGCACATATGACATGGTGAGCTGGTTAAAAACTCTCCGTCTTTAATCAGTTATCGTCTTATTGGCTTGTTTGATATAGGTCCCGTTCGGTGGTCTTATTTGGCGACTGAAGTGAGAGCTGAAACCGAATTAAGTTGATTAATACTGTTCGGCCTTAAAAAGTGGCGAATGAAACTGGCTGAAGTTAATCGAATGAATCTGAGGATGAAACTGGCTGAAGTTTCAGTCAGAGATAAGAGGTTGAATCGAATGAATCAATTTCATCATCCAAACTTCTCATTTCTACCCTCCATCATTCTCTTCTCTGTTCTGAATCTTTAATTTCTTTCTTTGCTCCAATAAGAACAGTGATAAAGGTAAATGTAAACTGCCTCTCTCAAATCTTGAAGAAACTCTAAAATAAGCGAAGTCTATTCAATGAGTTTGTGAGATTTGATTTGGTAAAGTAGAACCCAGATATGTATATATATATACATACATATATATATATATATATATATATATATATATATATATATATATATATATATATATATATATAAGCTTGAAAGGGTGGAAATAGAAGCAGATGGAAGAAGGAATTGAGCTCCAGTTAAGGCCGTTATTTGGCCTATTAAATCGACTATTTGGCCGACGAAGAAGGGTGGTGTATCGAACCCATGACCCAGTACATCCACAGGCTTGCATCTCTTCCTAGGTTTGTAATTGAAATTGAATAAATAATCTATAAGAAATTAGGTTTAGCTGTTGTTAATGTTTTCTTGGAAGATATAAGGTTTAACTCTTGTTAATGATTTGGCAAAACAGACCCCAAAATGTAGGTTTTTGTTTGTAATAAATGCTCCAAAACTTAAAATCGTTGAAGAAAGATGTGATTTTAGAAGATTGGCTGAAATAAAGCTTTGAAAATTTGGGGTATATATATATATATATGAAATGAGCTTTTTCACAGAAAAAGAGAGGGGTAGGAGAAGAAGAGGTCAAGAGGATGTGGCTAATGAAGGTTGACAATAGAGGGAGAGAGGAGTTGTCAAATGTATTAAGAACATGTTCTCTTTGAGCTTTCGTTTCTAGGCAATCCTCTTCTTCTCTATTCTTTACTTGTTTAATTTTGAACACGTGCAAGGTCATGTGTTACTAAAACTAAAATTGAATAAAAACCCATTTTAGTAATTTAACCATATTTCATCCTCTTCATTCCCATTTTAAACTAACACCAAACCAAATTAATTTATTTCATTCACTTTAACTTCATTCACATTTTTTTCAGTTCAGTTTCAGTTCCATTAATTCTCAATATACCAAACAGGCCCATAGACTGAAACTGAATAGATCTGTACAAGGCCTGGGCCGTCCCTTCTGGGTCAGATGGCTCGGGAAAAGGGTGGGTTTGGACAGTATTTGGGTTTAATAAATACCCTTACTGAAGACACAAGCACCAAATTTCAGAACTTCTCGAAGCATTTTATACCGATGTAAAAACAGAAAGATAATGATTAAGAAAAACAAGTTTCATTATTTATGTAACCGCATTCGTTTCTGTTATTTAATGGCACAATCATCCAAGGGTCGGTTCATTTTCCATTTCATTTTCCTCCATCCTATAATTCATCTCTACGATGTTGAAAAATTTTTCAAAAATTTCATTCTCCTTCATCCTCATCCTCATCCAATCCCTTCACAACCCATTTCATTCTCAACTACCGTTTTCTTTTTCTAAACTCAACCTTAGCTGAATCCCTAGAAGGTAGTATGATTATTTTGAAAGATGTAATATCAATACCAAAATTATTCAAGTTGAGATTTAAGATCCTATGATGAAGCAGAGCATAGATGATGTTGGTATAGCTCTAAACATAACTTAGTTGGGTATCCACATTGTGCATAGTCACAATCGATTGAAAGAAAACATCAAGCAGATAACATTACATGTCTAAATCAGGATCAGAAAAGCAAATTCAAGGATCTCTTAACCACCATCTGATGAATATAATCTTAGAAACATTTTCAAGATCCAACATTCCGCTAGTCTTTGGATGCTGTTCGCTCCAGTGCCACGCCAATACACTACCGATGATTGATTGACATACACCAGACATTGCAGAGGGCACTGCAGTCAATGGATTCCCGAAATGCTGAGTAGCCAGGACTACTCCGAGCGCTGAGTTCTGTTCACCGAGAAATGTAAACGAAATGATCAAGAAGGTAATTCATAACAGCAAACCGCATATGAATTTCATTTACCTGCATGCCGACTTCTATGGAGATGGTTCTACTGGATGATACATCAGTGCCAAGAAACCGAGCAAGAATGTAACCAAAGAAATATCCAAATGTATGTAGAAGACATGAAGCCAACAAGATTTGTGCACCAGATGAATAAATTGCAGAGCTACTTTGAGCTATTGCAGATCCACTTAGAATGGCTACAGTTGAGACGGCAAGAGGGGGCATTATGGGCGAAACAAATTTAACTATGCCGCTAAAGTACTGGTTCAGAAAGGCTCCAGCTAGCACAGGTAAGAGAACGACCTGATTACATGTGAAGATCATGTTTTATGATTATACGGAAATCGGTTAGCGTTATGACATGCAAAGCTGAGTATGAAGTATCACCTGCATTGTTGAGATGACAAGATCCTTTGCACTTACTGCTACAAATTGCCCAGCAAGTCTTGATGTGAGGAATGGAGTCATCACCTGAGTGTTGTTGAAAATACGTAGAATGAAATTATGTAATAACTGATTTTATCTAGAAAACTTCTAAGGTAAAAAATTGACCCACAACATTGTATTATACAGTTCATGAAACCCTACCGACAAAAAAAAAGAACAGTTGTCTTTAGCAACGTATATAAGGATATATGCTAAGGCCATATTTGTTACGTCTTGTTTCCCTAGAATTACTCTAGTCGAAGTTACAGAAACTCTATAGAAGAAAGCAATACCAAAATAGAATTGAAAATAAAAAAAAAGATGGAAAGAGAATAAACTTAATTGAACCATTGAATTATAATTTGATCGTTATGATTTCTTTAGATGAAGTTTTCTCTACAACTTCACCGTAACAGGAGCCATGGGTTAGTACTAGCTCAACTAGCAGATCAGCTTGTCATGCTATAATACATGATAAATTAGGAGCACTAACCACGGCAAGAACAGTGCTGGCAGCCGTCATTAGAATTGAGAGGGCGACATTTCCCCTGAATAAAAATCAAAATAAAATAAAAAAGATGATCCCATTGTCTTTTACTCAGTAATTTGAGGAACAAGCTAGTTAAAAAAACTCATTTACCTTGCAATGTAAGTGATTACGTTACTTGCGGTTCCTGTAATAATCATTCAAATAAAGTTGTAAGAATGGGTGAGGATTATACAAGATGATATATTTTGCAAACAAATTCACACACCCCCAGGACAACACGCAACGAGTATTAAGCCTGCTGCGTAATGGGATGGCAACCCCAAAAGCTTGCTCACACAGTATCCAGACAATGGCATCACCTATAAAAGGCAAGCAACAACTGTCTAAGCACATAATAGTCTAAATTGTAAGAGTAACCAGAAGATGTAATTATCTCAATAGCAAATCCACTGCATTTCATAAAAGTCCCTGCGTTCAGCAAATACACTAGATGACCTCCATGACCCTTCAGCACACTCTATAAAATCAGGAAACATTGATGCAGGAATTACAAGTGGTTTCAAGTACTGAAAACAACGAAAGACAAATTCGGGTGAAATTAGCAAATGTGGCATTGTGCAGCTGTGCAAGTGTTAGAAAAATGTAAACATTTTCCTTCATCCTAGTTCCTAAGACAACAATGTACCTTCCTTTGCTATCAATGGAATAATTGGAATTAAGGCTCAAAATTATTTATTTTCATAGAAAGCAACTTTCTAAACATACATGACCAGTCATAAGAACACCAATCCAACAGACACATTCAGATATTATAGCAAATCTATTTGTTCAAATTTGATTACCAAAGTAAATATATCCAGGGATAAGCAAAGCATAGAACCTTAAGATAATTATAAGCATAAGGGAAGTGAGTGTATGATCAAAATTATAAGCAAAATCGAAATGCCAAAATATACACTAATGTGAAAACTGTCTGAAATTTTGCCACTGACCGAGTATTGAAGGCCAATCCCAGCAAGCAATTCCCTGGTCATGGAAAACGCGCCACGAAGCTCATCAAGAGTGAGAGTCATGCCCATACCAAGCATAACCACAGTCAAACCCAAAACGGTCAAATTAGGTTGGACCCAATTGAAAGCAGAGGGCTTCACAAGCGCGATTAAGCATGTAATCCCTACCCATAGTGGAAGTCCCATTGACATTGCATCTCCGAGGACTTCAATCCACTCCCTAAGAGTCCTCTTACTACCCAAATTGCTGCTTGCACTGCAACTGCTCGATGAATTGCCGTCACGAAATGGATACAAATTGCATCCTTTGTTGCGATACGGAAATTGTATTACCCTAGGGAACGAGAAGGATTCAGCTTGAAGAACTGGTATTGCTGAAGTTGTAAGTGAAGGGAGACGTGTGTGGAGAAGTTGAATGCGAGCTGGTCTGCCATGGAAAGATATTTGTTTTGCTGAAATTATGCTATGGTGATCTTTGAGAAGGAGATTTTCACGGGAAAGAGAGACCGAACAGTTCATGATCGCCTCTTCTCGTTCTATTGGGCTTTGCTTCGGTAGTGATCCGAGCACAGTACAATAATCGCACTGCTCTTGGCTTCTTGCATGGAGTTGATTCGTCGTCGGCGCAAACGACGACGTTTCGATTTTTTTTGGTTGGTTTGAGTCCAATCATCTGGGGTTCAAATTAGTCGAGTTCGGTTGTTAGAATCGAATCGGGTCAAATCGGATTCTAGTTCGGTTTCGGTTGACGGTTCACGTCAATTGGTTTCATTCGGATCTCAAACAGAAAGAAATGGTATGTGTTATTTTCGATTGATGACAATGCACCGAATGTAACAAGCTACAAATTTTTGATTTTTTTTTTTATGAATTTCATTATCACATGAAACAACTCAAATGAAGTTAACAATATATAATATATATATATATATATATATATATATATATATATATATATATATATATATATTTATGTATAAAAAGTAGCATAAAATGCATGTGAATACCACAGAAAACGCATGAAAGCAAGGCATCTCATCATTCTTCCCACGCAGCCTAGCCAAAGCACATTCCTTGATTAAATGCACCAGCAGACCAGCTCATATGATAACATATGTGATTTCTTGTCAATCATAGGCATTATTTTTGCTTTCAATTGATCAATAAGTTTTTTATTTTTCATATTAGAGGGATCTAACTCGTGACATTTCCATATGGAAGAATATTACATCACATTATCCATCCACTCATTTAGTTACCAATTAGTATTTGTTAATGTTGGTATACATATATATAATGCTTAGTGGTGTGCAACCGGTTAGACCCGGACAAGGTTATACCCGAATCTGGACCGATTTTTTTTGAAATCCGGATCGGGTACTGAGACTGGTCTTTTGTTTTTTTAATTATTTTTTTGTCGGACCTAGTCCACTGGTCTTTTCCGGCCTTGGACTAGGATCGAAACTGTAATCCAAAAAGTGTTGGACCGTGGACCAGACCTGGTCCGGACCATAAAAAATTCGATCTGGGTCAAAAATGTTCTCACTTTGATAATAAAATAAATAGCGAGTATAGTATATAAGGTTGATGAACTATATTTTCTATTGTTTATTGGTTTTAGGACCAAATTTACGTGTTAAGTTCTTTCTCAACACGCGATGGAAAACAAAGTACTACATTTAATATTTGTAAATAAAAAAAGTAAAAGAATTATTAATTATTGTTGTTAAAAAAAAAAGTAATTAGAGCTTTATAAGAACAACGATCCATATAATTACGAATATATGCTATCTAATCATATTATTGGTGAGGTGAACCCAGGACTTAGAGAGGACGGTCAGCAGCTACTGGGACGTGGACACCGGTGGGATCTGCATGATCTTGGAGGTAAGCTTCTTTGACGACGATCCTTCGCCTTGTCTCTATGAAGCCTAGTCAACGTGAGGTGGAAGGCAACGCTGTCGACGAGCATGTTGTCATGGAAGATGTGTTGGGATGGAGTCTCTCACAAGACGGCAATTTCTCCACATCTTCTGCATACTGGATGCTTACGGGGTATAACAATTACATGCATAGTGAGGGGGACCTGTTCAATATCATCTGGAAGCTCAGAGTGCAAGAGAGGGTCAAAATATTCATCTGGAAGTTAGCGCAAGAGGAATCATGTGCAATGTTGAGAGGAAGTACAGACATTTGAGTGTGTCAGATACTTGTTCGTGTTGTGATCAGGCTCCTGAGACGGTTGAGCATCTTTTTAGGAACTGCCCACGCACAAAACTCATGTGGAGAGGACTACACGCCACGCAACATGTTGCGGATTTTTTCAATACCTCCTTCGCTACGTGGATCCGAGGTAAACTTCTTTCTAAAGCTTATTTTGCTTGTGGAGTGAGAGTTTTGTGGTCAGACTGTGGTGGACGTGAAAGTGGAGAAACGAGAAAGCCTTCAAGGGTAAGATCGAGTTGGGAGATAGAAGTCGAAGTATTCAAGAAAAAGCCAAAGAATATATGGACATTTGGAATAGGAACAATAAGAAACATGGGCACATCCGGAAGAGAACTAGCTTCATTGCTTGGCAGCCTCCTTCTCCGGATGTGATCAAGATTAACACGGACGGTGCGAAAAATGGCGATGGTTATGCTGTCGCGGCGGGAGTGGTAAGAAATAACGCGGGAGAATGGTTGAGAGGTTTTGGAGTAAATCTTTGTATATGCTCAGTTCCCATGGCGGAACTTTGGTGTTTTTTATGGACTAAAGATTGCTTGGGAGATGGGTTATAAGTCGGTAATCCTTGAAACGGATTCCCAACTTGTTGTCAATCTCCTAAAAAAACCATTGTCTCTCTCGCTGTTGTAGGCTCTCCCTTCACTGGGCTAATACCCTTGATATTACCCTTGCTCCACCTTCCTCTGTACTCTAATCTCCTTCCCTCCTGTATTTTCTTTATCCTTGTTGGTTATGACTCTTAATACACCCTAAGGCAAAGTTGTCTATGTACCCCCCAATATTTCTTAATAAAGACGTACATTTTCAAAAAAAAAAAAAAACCCATTGCCTCTCACCATCCTCTTGTCAGTATGGTACACTTGTGCCATGACTTTATCAAAAGAAACTGGACTATCCAGATTCGTCATGCCTACCGTGAGGCTAATAGAGTTGCGGATTCTATTGCTAATTTTGCTTTGAACTTTCCTATTGGTTTGAATGTATTGATTGACCCGCCGGAGGGTATAGTTGATTTTCTTACTGATGATGTAAGGGGTCGGGTTATCCCCGTTTGATGACTATTTAACTCCTTTCTATGAATAAAAAGTGCGACTAGATGCGCCGAAAACCACTGCCTCTCCTTCTGACAAAAAAAAAGAACTATGAATATATATAGAAAGTCTAATGGAATCGAGATTACGTTTAATTTATACAGTATGTTCATTAATACCTATAGTAAATCTTATTTAATAGACCAACCCTCCATCTATTCTTGAACTGCGTTTCAAAAAAATTGATAAATTTTAACCCATTTAATTACTTAATAGTTAATACCTTTAATTGGTATATATAGACTGGCAGAAGGAACCCTAAATCTCTAATTTAAAATTAATAATTATGCAAACAACCTAATGATTAGATTAGAATCGAATGAAATTTTGTAAGTCCATCAAAATTTTCTAGTCACCAGCCGTTACTGTGAGGGAAAGTGGGGCCGGGGCCACACATTGGCCATGTGATGGGACCCCACCGACCAGTTTCCAGTGCAGAAGGCGTAATTCAGCCATATTGACGGGGTAGTTTCGTCACCAGGGAGATCATATTTTAGGGGAATTAATGACAGAATCGAAGAGAGATCTATAAATAGTAAGACCTCCTTTAACTTCTCAATCGGCTCCCAAATCTCGCGTGATCTCCCTCCCCTGCTTCCCCAACACTTTGTTGAAGAGATTTCCGCCATTGTTGTCTTCTCTACTCCTCGCTCTGGTTGGGGAATCAGTTTTTGCTTGATCTCTCTGGCCGTGTAAGTTATGGTTTTGCCTTTTACTTTACATTTCCCCATTAATCTTGACCTTTTTGTCGGTGCTGTCAGCGTTGAGTTTGATTTTCTTTATGCTAGATCTGTTGATCGATACTGGAAATTTACTTGGTATGTGCCAATTACAAATGTATTTTAGTATTTGCTGATTTTTGTATGTGGATCTGGGCATGAGTTATGAACATTTTTAGATCTGAGTTTATTCCTGAACTTCCAATTGCTTGCTGATTTGACCGTCCTTCGTTGCTGTGACGCTTTGGTTGTGTATTGTGTGTTGATTCTTATCAGATCTAGAAACTTCCGCTCATTTCGTGAAATTATGTATTTGCATGGGGTGATACAGTAGAAGCCCCACCTTTTTTTCAATCTTAAGTTTGATTGATTTGTATGCTATAAACAACTAGTGATTCATAAGCATGATCAAACAGAATTGGTGCTTTTGTCTGTATAATGACTTTTGTTATACCACTGAAACTGTTATTTTCCACTGTTTCTTTATAGTTTGGTGATTGATTACTTAATTTTGTTTGGCTTCTTTTTAATGTTCTGTTGTTTCACATGGAGAAGATGATCTATCTAACATTGTCTCTGATTCAATTTCGTGATTTGTTTTTGTAAAGGTCAATTCAGTATGTCTACTTATAAACCCAAAAACATACTTATTACTGGGGCTGCGGGTTTCATTGCGTCCCATGTTGCCAACCGGCTCATCAGAAACTATCCGGAGTACAAGATCGTTGTACTTGACAAGCTTGACTACTGCTCAAGCCTGAAGAATCTCAAGCCTTCTCAGCACTCACCTAATTTCAAGTTTGTAAAGGGTGACATTGGTAGTGCTGACCTTGTCAACTACCTTCTCATCACTGAGAACATTGACACCATCATGCACTTTGCAGCACAGACGCATGTGGATAATTCATTCGGTAATAGCTTTGAGTTCACCAAGAACAACATCTATGGGACACACGTCCTTCTAGAAGCCTGCAAAGTCACCGGCCAGATTAAAAGGTTCATCCATGTAAGTACAGATGAGGTTTATGGGGAGACAGACGAGGATGCTGTTGTAGGCAACCATGAGGCGTCTCAACTTCTACCGACAAACCCCTATTCTGCAACAAAAGCAGGAGCAGAAATGCTTGTGATGGCCTATGGAAGGTCTTATGGATTACCAGTCATCACAACCCGAGGGAACAATGTGTATGGACCCAATCAATTTCCTGAGAAATTGATTCCAAAATTCATTCTTCTTGCTATGAAAGGTAAACCTCTTCCAATTCATGGTGATGGATCCAATGTGAGAAGCTATCTTTACTGTGAGGACGTTGCTGAGGCCTTTGAGACCATTCTTCACAAGGGAGAACTCGGTCATGTTTACAATATTGGTACGAAGAAAGAAAGGAGAGTTATTGATGTTGCTAGGGACATATCCAAGCTCTTCAACAGGGACCCGAAAACAAGCATTCAGTTTGTCGAGAACAGACCGTTCAATGACCAAAGGTACTTCCTTGATGATCAGAAGCTTACTATATTAGGATGGTCTGAGCGAACAACATGGGAGGATGGGCTGAAGAAGACACTGGAATGGTACACCAAGAATCCCGAATGGTGGGGTGATGTGGCAGGAGCACTGCTTCCACACCCAAGGATGCTGATGATGCCTGGTGATACTGAAAGGCATGTTGAGGTCTTGGAGAACGGAAAATCCGATGCAGTACCTTTTTCCAATAACCAGTCTCACATGGTTGTTGCTTCCACTAAGAGCTCGCAGAAAACCTCGTTGAAGTTCTTGATTTATGGAAGGACCGGTTGGATTGGTGGGCTTCTCGGAAAGATATGTGAGAAACAAGGTATTCCCTTTGAGTATGGAAAGGGTCGTTTGGAGGATCGTTCATCACTCATTGCTGATATCAAAACCATCAAGCCAACACATGTGTTTAATGCTGCTGGCGTAACAGGCAGACCCAATGTTGACTGGTGTGAATCACATAAAACTGAAACTATTCGTGTCAACGTCGCTGGTACTTTGACATTAGCAGATGTTTGCAGAGATCATGGATTGCTTATGATGAACTTTGCAACTGGGTGCATTTTCGAATTCGATGACAAACACCCATTGGGTTCTGGCATTGGTTTTAAGGAAGAGGACACACCAAACTTCACTGGTTCCTTCTACTCAAAGACCAAAGCCATGGTAATTCACTTTATCGATTTTTCTACTTCTAAATTTTCAGTTATTGTTCTATTTGAGTAAGCTGTTGCTTACAATCTAGTTTTGAGTTTTGATCAGGTAGAAGAGCTACTGAAAGACTACAACAATGTTTGCACATTAAGGGTAAGAATGCCAATATCATCCGACCTCGACAACCCTAGGAACTTCATCACAAAGATCAGCCGCTACAACAAAGTCGTCAACATCCCCAACAGCATGACAATCCTTGACGAGCTTCTACCAATCTCAATCGAGATGGCTAAGAGAAACCTACGAGGCATATGGAACTTCACAAACCCAGGGGTCGTGAGCCACAACGAGATCCTCGAGATGTACAAGAACTACATAGATCCCGCCTTCAAATGGGCCAACTTCACATTGGAAGAGCAAGCTAAGGTGATCATCGCCCCAAGGAGTAACAACGAGATGGATGCATCCAAGTTGAAGGCAGAGTTCCCTGAACTGTTACCGATTAAGGAGTCCTTGATCAAGTACGTTTTTGAGCCAAACAAGAGAAGTAATTAAATATTCTGCTTGAGAAGGAAAACATACTTCCTATAAATCTCTTTCTGTAATCTAGGTTTGCATTTCATGGTAGATTGTTAGTCTTTGGTACGTTAAATTACTGGTGAGTATTATCAGGTGTTTTCATTCCTTAGCTTCACGACATTTTTTTCTATCCACAGAATAATCTGCTAGGTTACATTTCGTTTTTATTGTTTTTCTTCTAAACTAGTTGCTTGTGCTCCAAAACTTTGAGGGTGGACTGTGTTGAATAGGTGTGTGCCATATTATTTATACTACACTTTGTTGGGTTTGTTTTGTTCGTGTAAGTAATATATCCTGTTCAGTAATATAATCTGTGTTTAAATAAATTGAGTGATGTAACCCTTTCTTTTGACTAAAATACTTATCAAAGTAAAATTAGATATATATGTGCTTATTAAACTTAAATTATTCCCATATGTCCATGAGATAAATAAGGTTAAAAAAAACTAGCAAAACTAAAGAAAGGTCTCTGAAGCGTTAGCATTCGAATGGATTAGAGCCTAAGCAGATTACTGTGACTCGAGAAGTCGAGATTACACGAGGATGTGATTCTTCTTATTTGTCTGGTAACTAAATCCCCGCCCAAATGATTTCATTATCCTGCTTAGTCGAACTCCCTAGAAACCTACACTATAAATAAATAAATAACCTTCCTTCACGGTGTCACCAGAATTAAATAGTATTTTTATAAGTTAATTCCTTGAAGATGGTTCAGCCCGTCAGCTTGTTCAAGAGGGAGACAACGTCGTCGGGTGATCCGAGAGTGTACCTGGCACTTGTTCGGGTCCGCCCAACTGCACAAGAGAAGTAATTATCCTTCTTCAGATCAAGCACGCTCAATGAGGTCTTCAGTAACTTCTGCTTTCCTTTTCCCGTTGTCCCTCCATTTTGGTGATTTCCGTTCATTTTCCTGTCGGGGTTTGATGAGGATCTTTGAATCTTGCCTTGCTGTGCTGATTTTGAGCTGCTGGATTTGCTGGATGGGAGCTTCAGTGGTGGAGTTCGCTTGTCCAAGCTTTGTGCCTTCACTGGATCCGATATTTTGGCTCTTGAGTAAACCATGTTGTCTGCTGCTGGCTCTGGATCAAAGAACTCGTATACATCTTCATCCTGATCAAAAATTTGTGTAAGATAGTTGTTTGGATGCAAAACATGTACAGTAAATTTATATTTTAAAATCAGATACTGCATAATTTGGCTATGAATGCTACGTACATATGCAAACAAGCCTATTTCTGTTGTTTTAGAGACGAGTTTCATTACCTTATCAAGGAAATGACCAAGGCATAGGACATATTCAATTGGAGACGTCAAGGGCTTGCTGTGAACAATTTCTCCTAAAATCCGATCCATAGCCGAACCCTAAATCCACGAAACGAGTTAAAAATTTTGTAATATGTTGTAAGAACATTTCAACATGGTTTTTTTACAGTTACCTTTGTAACGCCAACATTTCTCACTTCAACAGATCTACTACCTTGGACAACATCTACAGATGCATTTGAAATTGGACCGGTCCAAAGATGCTGCAGCATGTCTCGTGCTTGGAGTCGTCCAAACTCCAAGTCTGCAAAATTGGTATAGATGTTATGTAGAGGGATCATTAAAAATGAATCAAGGAATTAAAGAACTGTATTAAGTTAGTAAACCAGGTACCTGCATATTTGTAGTTCCACACAAGGGAAGTTTCCCGAATTTCGCAATGAGATCTAGGTGTTCTCTCAGTGAAATACTCAAAGACATGCTGCAAAAGTTGACAGTCAGCACAAATGTGTAACAATTATTATACTCTAATATAAAGCTATTGTGTACACTATAAGAAGGAAGGAGGTATAGGAAAGAAGATAGAACCTTGACACTATCAACCCACTCCATATTTATAAATTCCGGCATTGTTGTCATCCACTCTCCTCTTGTGTGGCGTAAGAACATCCCATGCTCAGCTGCCAGCCACACATCGTATTCTCCGAAGTTCTGGAGGAGGAACTAAGATAAGGGGCAAGTCTAAAATAACAAGTACCAGAGGGAGAGAGTCAGATCAAGTACATCATCTAAGACACTTCGATCACTTCCACTGAGGATGACAACAGTTGTCTTTGGATCATTGCAGAGAGCGGTAAGGGGTCCGTTTAACTGTGGGTGTAATTTGAGGTCCATTTCTTTTATTTGCTCTCCACCTCGTCTTCCAGGAGAGTCCACTGGTTCAGTTAATGCTGAATTGAATCCCTATAATATTTGGACAGTTAGAAACATCCATTTGACATATTTCGAATTTCTAGTTTTATATAAACAGGTTAAAAAGTTCAATATTCTTCTCCTTCCCTCATAACTGTCATCAATAGAAGCAATAAAAGCAGTAAATTCACTAGCAGTATGGTGAACTCGAGATTTCAACTGCACATACAATAGACTTTGAACAAAGGAAATACTCGTTTTCTCGATCAATAACGTCATCGAGCTTTATCTTATGAAGAAATTATATACATGAGTGCCAAAAGGTCATACCAGTATGAGTAGACGATTATTGCAAGCCAAGAAGCTATTCTTTGCATCATCAGAAGGAAGCTCAGGACGAGTTTGTCTTATTCTAAGCTGAGCTTCAAGTACTGTGTCATTCAATTCACTGCACAATGGAATGGCTGTTAGATGAAAAGAGCTTAGAGGAAACCATCCGCTTTCAAGAAAAAGAAGAATTTTTTTAAATTTATTTCTCTCTCTTTTATATGGTCTTACCTACAATATGCTTTTTCTTTCTTTCCTCTTCCATATCAAATTATAAATTATAAACCATATATTGATTCTCAAGAAAGACGATTTATAATTCACCTTACAAAAGTTTCAGCCCATTCCTGAGCAGTATGAGTTGTGACATGTAAAAAGTTTATGTGATGTCGTTTTTCCCTCTCTTCATCTGACATATTTAAAGCTTTTCCAATTGCAGCAGCAACCTCTGTGATATTCCATGGGTTTACAAGGAGAGCTCCGGCACCAAGAGACTGTGCAGCACCTGCAAACTATCAAATCACAAGAACAGACTTAATCTAACCAAAAAACATGCCAAGAGAAACAATATATGACCAACAAACGAGATCCACAGAAGTAAAACTACAATTGTCAGGACAAAACATTTCATAAATATATTGTGCAATATGATGCATTACCTCACTAAGAATCAAAACACCTTTTTTCTCATCTTGGCAGGCAACATACTCGTAGCTGACAAGGTTCATGCCATCCCTCAAAGATGTCACAAGTGCTACATCTGGTTAATTAACCAAAATACAAAAGTCTTACTTTCCAAAACAACATGCAAAAATCATTGCAACTAGAAACATTACAGATTTGCTTCATTAATGAGCGTTTAGCATGATCTCAGACAAAATCATCCCCAAAGCTATCTTCATCAATTTTAGACAATAAGAAATAGAGCTAGAGGGGGATGGTGGGAGAAGTCTTTGACTTGAGTGGAATAAAACCCCAGAATTGTTATTTCATACATGAATTCTAGTACAACTTAGATGTCACATTCCTAATGTTCAATTAATAAATCATCAACGATCTCCCATCTTAAATTTCACTCTAAAAGATTAATTCAAGCATGGATATTCAGATCTTCAAGCAGCATGGTCTAGTATAGACTATAGTGGCTCTTTTTTCCCTAGTTTGTAATATTTGCTTGCCGGTATCAATTTTCAAATGTTAAAACTGATTGTTACCAGTCACAGCATATAAAGCGCACAATGCATGGAAATCCAAAGACCGATCCTGCAAAAAACAGGAAACCTTCTTTAGCAAGCCAAAAATGCTTGAAATAGAACAAAAATGTATGTGCACATTTCCGTGATTCAGTATTGCATAGCCCCGTTGCTTTGAGTGTGCACTTATATCTGACTTTATAATATGAAAATGATTTTATAGCCACATTCCACAAAGGAGCGATACACGTGATGTAATCAGCTTAGGACTGTTTGGACAACAAGTTGAAATGGAAACTTGAGCTGAAATGTTTAGACTGATATCTGCTAACAAGTCTTGGGAATTTTATCAAGCATATGAAACTAATTTAAACACAGATTACTGCATCTTAAAATAGCAAGACGACAATGAGTCAAACACACCAGATGATGTATCGGAACAGCAGTCAACGTTCCAAATCTACCATTGATGCGTCCAACAATTTCATGAACCTGGCTTGTAAGCTTCTGATCTGTTCAAGTGAAAACAAATAATTCATAAATACACCTGACACCAAAAAGATTTAAATGAAGCAAAATCATCTAAATGTAATCATTCGTCCAAAAGTCCATGATGTAAGAGTAAATGATTGGTGGCTGACATGTCAAGCTGGAAGCAAGCATAATTAAGAGTTCATTTTCAGGAAATTATGTATGCAAACACACAAACATACCAAATTCTATTAACGATTTCAATTTCAACATTACTGGCCATATAGTATACATGGTTACTTCAGTAATCTCCCGTGCACATCAGACAATTGCCAAAACTCCAAAGCTCATAAATAAATTTTGATGGCACATTTCATAACAACCAACAGAAGACATATGTCTAGCCATAAAAAGGCCTCCATACAAACTACATGAAAATCAAGTGTTCACACTAAAACACCATACAACCAACAGCTCTTATCTAGCTGAACTTTATCCAACCTAGCACCAAAGTGACTTTTAGTGTTTGCGAATAAACCAACAGACACGACAATCTTGATAGTGATTATAGTCCAGTAACTTAAGACAGTGAGAAGTTACCATAATAACAAATATACCCAAATAGGAAATAAAGAAAAGACATACACTCAGGCACATCTGTTCTTGTTGGCACAGCAATTTGCAGAAGAACAACCTTGTCCCGCCAGGCTGGGCTTTCTTCAAGGAACTTTTCAAAAGCAAGAATCTTTTGAGGGATCCCTTTAATCATATCAAGTCTATCAACTCCCAACATTACCTGCGATGTTGGATATTAGCATACTGCAGAGGGAATGTACGTTGCAAGTCTATAAAAGAGAACACATCTATGATCAGATAAGAACCAAACAAATAAAAATACAATGAAGATGATGCAAAAATAATAAGAAAAAGGAAACGCCTATCATGCAGCTCTCAGGTCAAAATTTCCCCTCATATCATCATATCAACAAAGAAGACCAATCTCATAAACATAAGTCACTTCCTAGCTAATTTACAGAGGGTCTCTTGGGCTGATATAGTAACAGTGACCAGGGAAAAAACATATGATCTTGAATTAGTAACAATTACCTTCCGACCAGAAAACCTCTCCTTTAATTCCCTTATGTGCTTCTGAACTTGAGGTACTTCAAGTGCTCGAATGAATCGATCAGAGTCAATTCCGATAGGAAACTGACAATATGGAACATTAGAACATAAAATTTATCACAAGCAATTGGAAGAAAATGGAATGATATATGATAAACCAAGAACCAAAACCATAATATGCTTCCTAGTCAACTATTTAATATGAAATATAATTTCACTGCAGTACTAAAGTTAGATCAGCTGCAAAAAATTGCAAAATGGATATGTCACATGGATTTACCTCCAAGGCAATTTATGAAATAACTTTTCTCAAGAAGATGTGGCATGATTTTCTAAGAGTTCTACAATATTTTAATGTACTAATGTTTTTTCAAAACCTTTTTGCATATACTATGAGCTGCAAAAAAAGCACCCATAACCCTTAGGCATTTAAGTTTAAAACATACTGCAGCAACACGAGTCAGTTTTCCTTGATCATCTTCGACCCCTTCAGGTGTACCCTCAAGTCCAAGTATACGAGTACAAGCACTTACAAAGTGTCTTGCATAATCGTAAGTATGAAAACTGCAAGAAAAACGGACAAATGAACTGAAATGAGCAGTACTACAAATTAGATTAAGGCAACTGGTTAGTTAAATTAAATAGCTATCAACATATTTTTACAAGGTTATTAGTTGAAGAACACAAGGACATGAGCCATCAATTGGGTAATCTTCACATTACCTTTGAAGTTCACAAAAGATAGATAAATATGAGAAGACAACTCGCAAAACAAGGCTCATGCATACGCTTCTACTTCTTGAGATGAATTCAAATAATCATATGTTACATGACAGGATGCAAGCTCACCTTTCAATTATTATTATAGTGCATATTAAATAATATTGTTAGGATCAATTATAAGATATAGACCATTCAGTCACAATTAATGTACACAACATTGAAGAAACTTGGGGAGATTTTCTACTTTCCGTTGACTTCTAAAAGTTCTCCCCAAGAAAGAGTGATGGTTGCACATTTATTGAGATTTATGATGCACTAAAATCACATAAACCTTTCCCACTAGCTGGCATAATGAACTACCAATTAACAACAAGAACAGCTGAGAAGTAAACGCTTACCCAACCAAATCAGCTGCTAGAACCGCTTGTAGCAATTCCGAGCGAGATGGCAATGTTCTGTGAATTTCCGAGGAAGGAAATGGTGTATGCAGAAACCAGCCAACTTTCATTTCACTATTGTGCTTTTTCAGGCACTCTGGGAGGAACATAAGATGGTAATCATGACACCAGATAACATCACCTTCTACATAATGCTCTTTCACTACATCAGCAAACATTTGATTTGCCTTCTTATATGCAGCAAACTGAGACTGAAAACTTCTGGTTGTGGCAAGACGATCTTCTTGTGGAAGTCCGAGATAGTGAAAAAGAGGCCACAATATATTGTTGCAATAGCCATTATAATATTGATGTACAATTTCCTCGTCAAGGAAGACCGGTATACACCTCTACAAAAGTACAAAGGGACAAAACTTTAATAAATACGGTTGATGAGAAAGAGCACAGGCTACATTTAAATCTCCAAAATACGGTCCAAGAGAACTGACCTTTTCAGCTAGAGCCTTGGCAAGTGCATTCTGTCCAACGACATCCGGAACATTTACTCCAGCCCACCCGATCCATCTTGCTTCAAATTCCTTCACACCTACAAAGAAAACAAGCATAATGTAAACACAATTTTGGGTGCAACTCAATTTCATGATCCAAAATAAGGAACAGATAACATCAACATACCAAGAAGAGCACTGACTAAACCACCAGCACTGATATCTAGTGACCATGAATCTTCACCTCTCCTTACAGCAGAAACCGGCAGCCGGTTAGCCACTACCAATAGCCGCTGTTTGGGTTGCCTCCATTCATTCCTCTGAAATTCTCCATTTTGCCCAGCAGCAGTTAACTCTGTCAAAAATTGTTCCACGCCAGCAAAATCTTGTGGAAGGTGCTCAACCCCATTACTATCATCGGCAGGTTCATTCCTAATGTTTCTCCTCAACTCTCTCTCCCTTAGGAGCCTCGCCACTCGGGTTGTCGGGATGTTTGAATCACCGTCATACTTGTTGCCAGGCATAACTGCACTCTGCACACAAAATCAGACCTAGTCATCTTACTTGAATTACTAATTTAGTTTTCCTAATACAAAAGAATGATAATGTTGTAGTCAAGCAATATCATGCTTCAACAACTAAGCAAGAATAATACTCTTTTATTACTGTTACAATTCTCACCTCCAAAAACATCAAATCCCCATCAACCAAGACAAACAAAAAACATAACATGAAACAAGAGGACACAAATAGCAGAGAGATTTTGAGTTGGAAACAAGTCAACCAAAAAATCTCTAAAACTCCCACAACCACTATCCATGACTTCGTAGTAAAAGCACATGATAAAGCAGTTCTGAAGTATTGAGGTTTTGATAGGCACGGAATTAGCACCGACTAGATTGAACAGACGGATAGAGGTGACCAGACGCCATACCTCTTGGTGAAGGATTTCAAATTGTATGGATCTCAGCCAATTAAATCACATACAGAAGTAAGTAGAAGTTGAACTGGGAAACCGAATGAATATAATTGATGGGTATTTTACACGGGAAGACAGAAATGAGCAGAATCCAGGTGGGGAAAGGAGAGTATCTTTAAGAGAAAGAAAAAAGGAAGAGGAACGAGATGCTTGTGTAAGCTTTATACGGTAGCGATGGGCCAGAAAGCATGCAGGTGCCACCCAGGAAAATAAATCAGTGATTTTTGTACTACAAGGGGAAAACAGAGGATTTCACGTGATACAACAAATCTTGTATTACTTCTTTCATCTGTGAGGAGGCGGCGAGTTCATCGTTACACCTGGCAACCATTTTATACCCTAATTTTTTATATTATAAGTTTTTTAGCCGTTAAAGTCTATATTATGACACTTCCACTTTACGGTGTACATTTTAATTCATTATAGCCGAAATTGGTGAAGCATGGGGTCTGCGACCAAAAATGTGAAAGCATGGGTCTTTGGTCCTTTCGTACGACCACAGTTTTATCTAGTATTGTTCAGGTTTATCATTTATGTATAAAGTTCAAGTTTATCTAGTGTTATTTTTTTTAAGGGTAATGGGCAAGAAAAGAGTGTTTTTTTTCCTTTTTAAATTAAATCATCTGATTAAAACTTTAAATGATTTTTTATAAAAAAAATTAGATTATTAGATCATATGATTTTTTAACTTATAACCGTTCTTTAAAAAAAACTCTTTTTTTAAAAATAAAAATAAAAACAAAAGAGTTTTATTTAGCCAATTTTTTATATATAGTATAAATTTTTTTTTTAGACTTTCGTATACATATATAGTATATATTTGCGGAATAATATCAAATTTCGCATGCAATCTGCAGTAAAATAAAACATATTAAATTAAACAAACCTAAAACTTAATAGTTTATTAAGTCAAATAAGTCTTAAATAAAATAAGATGATTTAACTAAACAAAATCATTATAGATCAAGTGAGCCAGACCGTATTAGTTGAATTAAACCGTATGATATTTGGCGTTTTTAATTGAGAAAATCCAAAGATAAATGCAAGATCGTGCATAGTGTCACTTGGTATCCAAATTAATTGTTCGGTTTTTACAGATAAAATAAGTTGAAAATTTGAGGACAAACATAGGGTAGCTTGCCACGTTTTAAGTTTATCCTTGCATAAAAGCAAACCCATCGAAAATGGTTGCATGTTGTGTTATCTGTCTGTAGACGTTCTTGAAGATACGAGTAGAGGATATACATAATTCCGTACGAGGTACCATTTACTATACAGGCATCACTCGTGCTGATTTTTTTAAGTTGGATAATCTGAATGCAATATATATTATAAAATGAACGAATAATAAATTATTAAGAATAATAAATTATTAAGAATAATAAATATAAACACCAAAAATCAAACATAAGAACATAATAAATCGGAATGGAAAACTGAAGACGTCGCATGCAGAGATTTGACTTTCCACTCGATACCGATATTGACTCTTAAGCTAAAATGTTGTCACTTGTGCTTTTTTCAAAGGGAAAACAAATGATGCCTAGTTTATTCTACATATAGGTATTTTCCTTTTCAATCACGTGGGACCTTTTTAGCTTACAGTCTAATAAAGATTGTCATGGGAATAAGACTAAACAAGATTGTGGTCCTTGCGGACAGATGCAAAACAAAAAGGATTACCTTTCAATATTTGGCTTTAAAAATTCATGTGTAAAATATTATAAAACACGATTGTAGCAAGAAATTTAACAATGGGAGAGGATTAGCATATACCTTGATTGACACGCTAAAAAAGAACAACTCTTATTGATGCTGACAAAGGATGAGCGGGAACCCTTGGATTTTTAACCCACTGAAAATGAAGATGAAAAGGGCTTTAGCACAACAACATGAAGTATCTGTAGGAAAACTAGGGTTTTAGGATGAGAATTAGGGAGCTGTCATGAAATCACAAATTAGAGAACAAGGTCTGAGATGACATATTTGAACAGCTGATTTATGTTAAAATGATATAGAAATCAAGGAAATATGTTTGGTAATAGCTCATTATCGCTATTGGAGTATTGGTACGGATCGTATATCAATCCATCAATATTGGCATATACCGATACCGAGCCATACCAAACAAAGTAGAACCCTCACGGATGGATATCGTATCCTCCGGTTTGTTCAAGCCTGCACAGTGAATCCAAAACTCTATGGAAGGATGTAACTTCAACTTTTGAATCCTCAAGGCGTCAAGGAGTGGCAAGAAATCTTTTTAAAAAAAAAGAGGTTTAGTAAAATTTCGACATCTAAATTTTCCACAATAAAGAAAGCAAACTCGAAAGAAAAACTTTAAATTCCCTAAAGCAATTCTCTTGACAGTGAAAGCACAACGGTGCATTTTTGAAGCTCTATATGCAGAAAATCAATTCCTGAATGAAATGGTGAAACTATGGAAAAAAAATTTATTATCAGTGACAAGTAATGGATATTCACTGAGCAAGAATCAGCAAAAACCAGTCATGAACTCACAATTAGGCATCCTTCAACTCGATCAATCCTCGAGCTAGCAAAAGATCATAAAATTCTCATTCACAAGTCACAAGACCAAACCTGTGTTGTATATACTCCATTTCATTGTCTAGAGGTTCCCTCAAAAGATCTAATATTGAATTATTATCAGAGTAATCAGATAATGACATCATAAATTCATGACTATTCAAATATTCCTGACCATAACCACATTCACATTGAAAGTAATTTTACACAAGCAGGTGCCGCTGGGAGGAAATCAACATGTTTAACTTTCAATTGGACTAAATTAATTGTCCTACAGCTTATCAGTTTCTTGGTGAGAGGAAGTATGAACACAAGACCAGTTCTTCATGTACTCAAAAATTTTCTGCAAATCAAAATTCATAAGATTTATGAATCTTTGTTCCGAGGTTCTAGGTTAAGAATTCAAAAGCACCTCATCCATAAGCACATACCAAAATCTAAAAACTCAGCCCAACTAAAGCAAAGCAAAGCTGCGCCACATTTTCCAGCACAAAATTTTCAAATTTCGCACGAGTCTGAAAACGTAACGTTAAAAAATAGGAGACGAGTATATGAATCAAAACCTCTGGAGTCACCGACTGCTCAATCGCACAAATATGTCATTACAGAATCATGCTCCTCTTTAATTTAGCAGCTTCAGCAATGAAAATACCTGCAAAATCAGTTCGTCGTTCGAGAGCAAACGAAAGTGAGGATTTCTACAAAGAGAGGGAGATAGATTGATTATGAGAGAAGAATACTACACTTGGTATTACTATTAAAATTTAAAATTTGTGAAGCTTTGCTGCAAGGCCTGGGTTACAAATTCATATGCACATCCTTCACCGTTCTACTTCTCTTAACAATCCGAAGCAGCAAAGCAAAATCAACAGCAAATAAAATCTAGCATACGACTAAAGCAAAACAAAGCAGCTCTGCATTCTCCAGATCAAGAATTACAAATCTCGCAAGCATAAGAAGCCGAAGAACAAGAAGAAGAGAAAAAGGAGACGAGTAAATGAATCAAAAATCAAAACATCTGAAGTAACCGACTCCTCAATCGGACAATTTCGTCACTCCAGACTCATTCTCCTCTTTCGATAAGCAAAATCAGCGATCAGCAACAAAATTCAAAGCACATCTCCATACTTAATCATCAAATCAACACGGAATTCTGACAAAGCTACGGAGATACCTGCAAATCGATTAGTCGCTCGCGAGCAGACGAGGTTGAGGAATTCTTCAGAAAGAGAGTCGAGATAGGGAGACAGATTGCTTATGAGAGAAGAATGCAAGACTTTTCATCGGATCGGAGGGAATATATATATATATAGTGGCAATGACGACTGGGGAGCAAAGTGCCGCCCAGGCTTGCCCAATCTCTCGCTTTCTGTACATTTCAATATGGTTTTCCTTTTGAGGAGGGAGAAGGGGTGTGGATGGGTGGTGACCAATTATTTGCGAGGGAATTTGTTCCTCTTTAAAGTTGCTTCTTCATTTGGACCGTCAAAATAAAAGACTATCTTTTTTAGGAGGAAATTCTACATTGTCACTATTAACTTACTGAAGTTTGTTGGACGGGTAAATTTAAAAGATGTCATATCACACCAAACTTACTAACTTAAGTATATTTGAGTAGAGATATCTCATTAAACGTAAAATCAAATGTCGAAATGAGGTTTAAGAAAAATTTCATTTTAAAATAGAAACAAAATTTTATCATCATAAAACTCTACTAAACGACCATAAATTCCACATGTTATTAAGTTTAGCCAATATCGAATTAAATCCTATAAACAATTGTATAGTTATTTATGCTTAGAATAATATGAATTTTTTATCTTGATGACCTAAAAATTTAGACTTTTCTTTGATATCTACTAAGTTTTAAAATTCCTTTTGCTACCTTCATTATACTATTTGTTCCTCTTCATACCATTCTTAATATATTACATTAAAATTTATTATAAAATAATTAAAAAATCATTAAATAAATTTAAAACTAATTATTACCTCACTAAATTTTAAACTAATAAATTTATAATAGAATTATTTTTTATATATATTGTTAATTTTAAAAAAAAAAGTAAATTAAAGATATTTTTGAATTAAAAATATTAAATTTAAAAAATATAATTTTTTAAAATAAATATATAAATTAAAAGTAAAAATAAATTAAAATTTTTAAATAGTCTAGAAATTTAAAAGTATAGTAATTTTTAATTTTTTTGAATTTAAATTATATAAAATTAAATTCAAAAATAAATAAAATTTCCTATATTTTAAAAATTTTAGACTCTTAAAAAAAATTAAAAATTATTTTTAATTTAATTTTATATATTTTATTTTAAATTAAAATATTTTTTATTTTAATTCAAAAAATAAAAATTATCTTTATTTCAAAATAAAAGTTATACATAAAAACTAATTCTATTATAAATTTATTAGTTTTAAATTTAATGAGATTAATTATTTTTTAAAAATTGATTTTTTATTATTTTATAATAATTTTTAATGTAATATATTAAGAATTGATATAAAAAAAACATATAAAACTATAAGGGTGTCAAGAAAATTTTTAAAATTTGGTGAATATTAAAAGAAAAAGTTTAAATCTTGAGTGCATCAAGAACAAAACCCGTACAATATTATCCGTTTCAATCTTTATATATTATTTGAGAACATCATTCAAAGTTACATAAACCTCATTTGAAAACTTCAATATTGTTAAGCCCTAATTTTCAAAATGTTACTAACACTTAACAAAGTTTTTGTTTTCGGTTATTATCTAATCGAGGCATTAAAATGGCGGATTTTCTCACCCTTTGGCCTGTGCCAATGGAATACTCTCTTGGTTTACTTTCTTTCAGTTGGGACTTGGGAAGATGGATCAACGTTAATAATATGTTAATGTTAATATAGAGTCATAGAGGAGAGTTTTTCTTCTAAAAATATTTTATTTAAAAAAAGAAGAATAGGAAGGAGATTTTTGCATTAAAATTAGGCTAAATTGGATATTTAGTCTCATGTAATAATAGATTGTAGTTTTTGTGTCCCTCTCATAATTTTGTGAGGCTTTATCCCTTTTTATTAACTTTTTTTTTTTTAAATTTTTCTTCCATATTTAACTAGAAAGAGGAAAATTCCTTAGTAAAATTATTGGACATGACAAGAACTAAATTAAATTAAGAAGGGTGGACTCCCCATCCAATTTTCTCTTAAAATTATCACATCTTTATCTTTATTACAAGTCCGATTAATTTTTATTTATGGTCCTCACGAATTCTGGCATTAATTTTTATGACTTGCTTGATATTGATTCCATTAAATCGGGAATTTGAATGAGATGATTCATTTCGATATATACTCATGTTGTTCGCCTATGGTCATGGGTGAACAAAATTAATCCGATTTAGGGATCTTATATGAGAAATAATCCGGTCCAGAAAATCCGTAAATGTTTATATATGTTATAGTCCTCTATAAATGCGAAATATCTTTCCGTACCATCGTATTTAGATCGGAAACGGATTGGAATCAAATTATAGATGTCCATGGGTATCGAATTCCGGCATATATTCGGATATACGGCTGAGGGGGAAGCTCTTCTCTGGACGGTGTCCATGGCTCTCGTGAGGGGATAGAAAAACTCTTTTCTGGACAGTTGAGCAGGATGGTAAAGACAATTAAACAACTCGCTTGAGGTTTTTGTTTTCGTCTTCCTCTCACTTCATTGGCTCCAGGACCATCCAATAAGGTGTTCAAAAAGTCTAATGGAAAAGGGTCTTACAATTTTCAGGGCCATATATATTAAATTAATGTAAAAATTCATAGTTACTTGCTTGCCACAATGGTTATATGAAGTGTTCAATTTGCAAGGTTTCTTGAAGTGTAGGTTTGAACCTCACCCATTCCTTTTTTCACTTTTATTTTTACGTTTTTTTTACATGTCTTATTTTTCACGTATTTTTAATTTAATTTTGCTTCAACTATAGTAATTTCTGAAAAAATACTATTAATTTTAAATAAGTACTTTCTACGTATGTTTTAAAATAAAATATGACGCATATAATTATAAATACACATTATTATTATCATTTTATTATTTTAGATAATAATTATAGTTTTCTTATTATAATTGTTTTTCTTGTATAAATAATATTGATATTATTAAAAATATTAGTGTTATCATAAAATAAAAATATAATTAATGCTAAATAATAGATATTTTATATTATGTAAATTAATAAATCGTAAATAAAATTTAAATTTTGACACAAAACTCTAAAATTCATTGGACGGCCCTGATTGACTCACCTTAAAATGATAAACTTACAAATTTCACACAAATTCATTTATTTCTCCTTTTAACCTTCATTTTGTTAAATGTATAATCGTCGAACACATATGTTACGAGATGAAAATTAAATTTTGTATTAATTCATCTCTTTTAATCTTCTCCAAAACTTTAAATGGAGCTAAGTTATAAAATATTTATAAAATATTAGAACTAAAGTACCCATTAATATTTTTATGAGTTTTTTTTAAACACAGAGTAATAATTAATTTTACATGTCTCCCTTAATGCCTCCAAATTACCCAACCAACTAGACTATCGTACATATGAAAACAAGGTTTGTCATTTGACTCATTACGTAACCAACACATTTTATTAAAGTTTGCATGAACTAAGGCACGAAAAGTCTCCATCAATCCATCATAAACTTTTAGTATTTATTGATTGGCTTTTGTAAAGCTTATATCATAACTAATATGTTGTCCGATTATAATTTATAAGCTAACGTGTATGACCAATTTCAAGGTTTTGAGCCCCCACAAAATACGTGGGGTTTTCACTATTCTACGTTATTGGTGACTTTAAAATATTAAAAAAAAATAGAAATTGATAAATAAATAAAAAACAAATAGTTAATTTAGAAATAATAATTTTATTTTTAAACGTAAATTCGTTATTTTAACGAATTGTTTACTTTGACAAACAAAAGACAAATCGAATTAATAAATTATTCCTCGGAGTATAAAATTTTATGTAAATTATCGTTCAATATTTTGATAACCTTCAAATCATAGAATCTTTCGTGCCTTGTCAAACTCTCTGTACATCCTAAATGTTAAATATGTTTGCCTTGTATAGTCAATTGTACATAATAATAATAATAAATTTTTATCGATATTATAATACATATGAGGATAATGCCATATAGCTAGAGAATATTCCAAAAAAAAGAAATTGAAACAACATTATAAACATAATATAATATACAAGTATTTTGATCGATATTATAATACATGTGAGGATAATGCCATATAGCTAGAGAATATTTCAAAAATAAGAAATCGAAATAACATTATACACATAATATAATATACAAGTTCAAATTATTATAAACAACATTATAAACATGATATAAAGTTCAAATTATAGTTCGAAAAACCGGCGGATTTCTCTAACAAATATTGACTTGGCATCAATTTTCCCATAAAGATATTTAAATTCATGCAATATATATATATAGCAATGTCTATAATTGACTTAGCGTCGTTCGGATGAATGGTTGAATTTGTTCGTGTCGAGAATAGGTGGTCGAGATCTAAAGGCTCAAAGGTAGAGTCTAAATCTTAGGCTTCCACCGATAATACATGAAAGTTGTATTCTGCACTACTTCTACAAACTTGTTCTCATTGTTTTATTCTCGTTTTGCTTATCAAGTGCTTCCCTTGGTGCTCCTTCTTGATCGATTTTTGTTTACGTAACCGAAGGGAGGTTAACTAACCTAGTTGAATTATAAATTGAAAAACTAATCATCGATTTTTGTTTTGGTTTCTAATTAAAGTGATACAAAAAGTGTATAAAAATATAAAAAATATATAATTGTTGTCCATCCATTTCACACTTGTTGAAAATTCGGTTTATATTTTCATTATCAATAATTGAATTGTCAACAAGTGTTGATTGTCAACATGTCGCCAACCCATGGTATATTTTGCATTGTCAATAAGTTGAAAGTTTGGAAAAAAAATCATTAAAAAAAAAATTAAGTGATTAGAAAGCAAACCATTAAAAAATTTTAAGATAAATTTTCAATTAGCTAATTTAGATCGCTTATTCTACCAAATTTTTTTTATATATCTAATTTGGAATTTTTCACATCATTTCACAAATTTTTAAATAAATAAGTTAAATTACAATTTTAAAAAAATAATTTGGTAACAACATGGTTGAGAAGTTGTAATATTAATTAATTTTTCGTTAATGTTTAAAGCAAATTATTAAACTATTATTTAATAAGCCTCATGAAAAATGAAAGGTTGGATAAGATAACAACTTGGAGTTATGAGTTTTTCACCTTTTGTTTTTACCTCTTCATAAAAAAATTATTTACCTATAAAAAAGATTTTGATTTTTTTTTAATGTTAACGATAATGTCATCCATCGTATCGTCTCCAATTGTGTTATCTTTTATATTATCATCAACAATATTACTACCCACTATCGTAAATAATTGAAAAATTGTGAAAACCTCTCTCTAGAAAACTGTCACCAACTCTGCTAAAAGACTAGGGTTTTTCCGACGTTCACGTTGAGTTTTTACTTGTGGTTGACGCTTTTATTGGTGTTCTTACTAGTGGTCATGACGGATGCAGAGATGTTGGCTTCGGCGGCACTTGGCGGCGCTTCAACGGGTGAGGTGTTAACTTCTGATACGGTTATGGAGGAAACAACTCAGAATAATTCTCCAGTTATTGTGCCTTTCTCTGATTTAGGGGTTTCAGAGCAAGTAATTGTGACGAACTCTACTACTGACTATTGTAGAGAGTATTGTGGCTACTGGCCAGATTTCAACGTCTAACGATTCAATTCCTGTTTTGACTGTAACGACTCGGGTTTTTAATAACTCAAATCGCCACTTGGCTAGGGACCACACAGTGAGTCTCACCAATTAGCCTGACAACATTACTTATAAGACCTTGCAACAAGAAGCACGGACAAATAATGAAAACATTCAACATGTTATTTAAAAGTTCACAAAAAAAACATGCACATGCATATGCCCCAAAACGACAACATAAACTTCATAAATGTAAAACAACTTCATGAAGGGGATCGAGCTAGACATGTTTGAGTTCAAACTACTACGGCTATTTCGAGTTGGCTTAAGATCAACGTGTCCACACAACCAGCAATCAAGACCTCGATCTCGGTTAAATGGGACCCTCACCTCTGGGAACGGAACAATGAAGATCAATACGGATGGTTCCCGAAGGAATGACGGTCACGCTATTGTTGCTGGGGTTATTAGGAATAAAACAGGGGAGTGGATGAGATGATTTTGTGTGAATATTAGGCGATGTACAATACTTGTGGCTGAGGTCTGGGGTATTTAACATGGCTTATGTATTGCGTGGGATATTGGGTTTCACTAAGTTATTTTGGAAACAGATTCACTTATGTCATCTGATTTACTTAAGTAGGACCATTCGCCTCACCACCCCCTTTCCAGTCTGGTCTTTAGATGTAAAGACTTTGTTAAAAGAGACTGGGATATTCAGTTCCATCATGCCTTCCGCGAGGCGAATAAGGCTACGGACTATCTTACTAGCTTAGCTTATAACTTGCCCTTGGGCTTACATGTATTGCATGACCCGCATGAGGGTGTTTTAGCTTTTCTCTTTGATGATGTAAGGGGCCGAGCTATCCCCCAATTGCTTACTACTTAGCTCACTTTTTATTTATCGTAAGCGTGTCAGATGCGCCGGAAACCACTGACTCTCCTTCTTACAAAATAAAAAATTATTGTAAACAATTGTGTTATCACAAATTGTAATGTCATCAATTGTACAATCATTTACTATACTATCACCAAATTAATAGCAAACTATGTTATTATTCAATGTATTGTCGTCAACTATGTTGTCCTCAATTGTATTGTCATCAAATGTATCACCTAGTCGTCACCAACTAGTTGTTAATAAAAACAATCTCAAGTTGTCATCCTCTCTAGCCTAGTACATGTGTGTGAATACTTTCTTTAAATAAAGTAGTCTATCCAGTTTCAACATGGTTATCACGAAGTCAACCGGGTAGCGGATTATTTGACCTCGTTTGCTTTTTTGTTTTAGACTGAAATTGTTGTATTGGGTGACCCTCACGGAGGTATTAAGTTTTTACTTGATGATGATGTAAGGGGTCAGACTATTCCCATGTGCGGAATACTTACCCTTTTTGATGTGATCCTCCCCGGAAAAGAAATCTTCGTCAATACACCGGAACCAATCGCTTTGCCACCAACCGTCCAAGTCAAAACTGAGCCGGCACCTATTGAAATAAATTCTTATGTGTTGGAGATCATGCCCAAAACTGAGCCAAAGTTTATAGAAAACAATCCGAAAATGTTTGCTTTGAACATGCTCAAGTCAAGCCAACTTTCACTCTCTCCGGCTAAGCTGTCAGGTTTGCGCACTCTCAGTAAAACGCTTATATCTGAGGAAATTCTTGGAATTAAAATACTCATGAGTACAACTTTGAAAGGTATTTTCAATATCTACAACTTTCTAGTTTACACAAAGTCGAGATTCCAATAGGAAGAGGGTGAAAATGACCCTACATTGCAGCAACTACGGTACTTGTATGGATTGTTGGGCAAAATCATGCATGGAGGCATGAAAGATGGTTATACAAAACATATGCACGTCCAACCAATACATATTTCATGAAGCATATCATTCTCATATTATTCATATATTATGCATGAATTTATGTATTAATCATGTGAAGGTCAACAAGTCAACATTCAATCAAACTTTGAAGGCATCTTCACACACATACATTGAATGGAGGCCAAGTTAGTTCAATGGTCTTCTTCTCCTTCCATATGGACGTCCAAGACATGATTTGAACCTCCTTGATTTGTTGTCCAAGTGAGAGAATAAGATCCAAGAGTCATCTTTGAATAAAGGTCAAATGTGGCCATTTATGTGTTTGAATTTCTTAGAAAAACTCTTGTATTTCTTGCATTTTCTTTTGATAAATCTTTGATATTTCTAGCACTTAATTAGGGAGTTTTTAGGCTGAGTTTTGTGGCTATATAAAGCCTTGTATCCTCCCATTGTAAGACAAGTCAAGTTAAATGAAGTGAGTTAGCCTTTGTGCTTTCAAAGTTGTTGTTTGCTTTAAAACAAAACCCGAATTCTAGGTGGGTTGCTTAGTTTTCAAACATCTAGGTGAGATGCTTAGGTGGTTCTGAGGTGAGAGGCTGAGGAACGAAGGTTCGAACCCCAAAGTGAGATTCCGAGGGTAGTTCGTTCGAGTTGAGGGATTCCCAGAGTGAGAGGCCGAGGGAATTTGCTCTTCATATCCAAAAACACAAAAATCAAACAAAAAGAATTCCATTTCCTTGATTACAATCCGAGTGTGAACTTGTGCCGGTGGATCCTCGTGTTCGAAGTGAGTTCGATCACATCAAGTGGTATCAGAGCCCAACGGTGCGAGTTCCTCAAGCTTTCGGGGATGATGATCATCAACGACAATGGAAACGGTAGTAATCTAATCGACCAACGTTTAGATAGGCTTGAAGCCCAACTAATTGAGATATTGAAAAGGTTTCCTCCCCTTCACTTGAACCGTCATGACCAATTCAAGGAGGTAGAAACTATACAAACCGGAATGAACAAAGCAACCACCGCCGAGAATGAAATATGAATAGTCGTGCCCATGGGAACCCGGATCGTAGTCAAGCATCTCGACATGATGGCGGCGAAGTGGAGAGAAGGAGTTACCATGGTAATAACTCCGACAATGACTTTCCCAAGGTTGGTCTAACGGATTCGAGGACGAATCCTTTTCAAGGGAAAGGGGATGATGTGATCCTCCCCGGAAAAGAAATCTTCGTCAATACACCGGAACCAATCGCTTTGCCACCAACCGTCCAAGTCAAAACTGAGCCGGCACCTATTTGTGTTGGAGATCATGCCCAAAACTGAGCCAAAGTTTATAGAAAACAATCCGAAAATGCTTGCTTTGAACATGCCCAAGTCAAGCCAACTTTCACTCTCTCCGGCTAAGTTGTCAGGTTTGCGCACTCTCAGTAAAACACTTATATTTGAGGCAATTCTTGGAATTAAAATACCCATGAGTACTACTTTGAAAGGTATTTTCTACAACTTTCTAGTTTACACAAAGTCGAGATTCCAATAGGAAGAGGGTGAAAATGACCCTACATTGCAGCAACTACGGTACTTGTATAGATTGTTGGGCAAAATCATGCATGGAGGCATGAAAGATGGTTATACAAAACATATGCACGTCCAACAAATACATATTTCATGAAGCATATCATTCTCATATTATTCATATATTATGCATGAATTTATGTATTAATCATGTGAAGGTCAACAAGTCAACATTCAATCAAACTTTGAAGGCATCTTCACACACATACATTGAATGGAGGCCAAGTTAGTTCAATGGTCTTCTTCTCCTTCCATATGGACGTCCAAGACATGATTTGAACCTCCTTGATGTGTTGTCCAAGTGAAGAGAATAAGATCCAAGAGTCATCTTTGAATAAGGTCAAATGTGGCCATTTATGTGTTTGAATTTCTTAGAAAAACTCTTGTATTTCTTGCATTTTCTTTTGATAAATCTTTGATATTTCTAGCACTTAATTAGGGAGTTTCTAGGCTGAGTTTTGTGGCTATATAAAGCCTTGTATCCTCCCATTGTAAGACAAGTCAAGTTAAATGGAGTAAGTTAGCCTTTGTGCTTTCAAAGTTGTTGTTTGCTTTAAAACAAAACCCGAATTCTAGGTGAGATGCTTAGTTTTCAAACATCTAGGTGAGATGCTTAGGTGGTTCTGAGGTGAGAGGCCGAGAAACGAAGGTTCAAACCCCAAAGTGAGATTCCGAGGGTAGTTCGTTCGAGTTGAGGGATTCCCAGAGTGAGAGGCTGAGGGAATTTGCTCTTCATATCCAAAAACACAAAAATCAAAGAAAAAGAGTTCCATTTCCCCGATTACAATCCGAGTGTGAACTTGTGCCGGTAGATCCTCGTGTTCGAAGTGAGTTCGATCACATCACTTTTTATATTTATATAATAAGTGCGACTAGATGCACGGAGAGCCAGAGACCACTAACTCTCCTTACAACAAAAAAAAAAAGGAATAAATGCGCAACTATAAAATTCAAATAGATTAGTTATGAATTTCAATGTCGTGGGAACAGAAATAAGAAAATTGACATAAAACCTAATATTTTAGGGTTCTTTTTATATCAACGTGAGTTTTAAGCTTGTGTTTTTTTTTAATTTTGAAAATTTTATTGTTTTAATTATTAAAAATAATCACTTTAAATATTACATCGATAGACTTAAAAAAAATAATAGAACCTTCCAAACGCAACAAAACTCATAATCTGTGAAAATAAATAACTTTTATCGCGATTATAAAATAAAACCTTTAATTTTAATTTTAATTTTCTATGTTGTTTTATTAACTTTTTCTTTCTTTCTAAAATTTATCTCAACCTTCAAACTAAAAAAAATTCCTCTACTATTTCAATAAAATTTTACAGTGACAATACAGTTTTTATTTATGATTTGAGTAGGATAATATTATAATTTTACATTTTAACGGACTATAACTTTTATTTTTAATGGGCCGTAACTTTTAACAGTTTTTCCAAATTTTGTAAAATTTTGGAAACTATAAACTCAAATGGGAAAATTCAAAATTGTAAGAAACATGACTTTTTAACACCTTAAAAGTTGGTTTGAATAGTATGGTGTGTATATATAGTCTTTCGTCAGCAAAAGTATTTGAGCAATACAGAAAACCTTTTCTTAATAAAAGAGTGGACAAAAGTATATGTCACCGACTTTGCATCTTTTTATTGAGTGGGTGGTCTACGAATTGGACTGCAAATTAATCAAATATTTCCCTAAAGAGTGAGCTACTCTCATTAATTTAGGTAGCTTTGTGTCTCTTCATTGGAACAAATAGAAGTTTGGGTCAGACATTAGGCTCGTTCGGTGGAATTTATTTCAGCCTTATAATCCTTCTTTTATTTTCTTCTGTTTCATAATCTAACACTCTAAGATCAACCGTCTTATCCGTATTTAATGGATGTTCACAAATTCGTCCAAATAAATGTTTAAAGCATATAACCATTGTGTGAAATACGAGGGATGGATAAGTCAGATACAGGCGAACAATTTAAAGCTTGTCACCGAATCCATTACACGACTCATTACCTGTTAAAAACATGATTAAAAAAAACTTATAATAAATGAGATTAAATGAAAAACATATGGTTGACACACTTGAGAAAACTCTTACAACCCCTTTTTCTCTAGCAAACTCAAAACTGCAGTTTCTTTCCTAAGTTTTTAATCGAAATAAATAATTTTTTGTTCTCTTTTAATATATGATTTCTCATTTACTAAAGATGACGTTTTTGAAAGACATCAGTTTTAGGATTATGATAGAAGTTCACAACAACTATGTGTATTGCTACTTGGTTGCAAAGTATTTTGGATGTATATCATAATTCCGAGTTTTACAACCATGTTAGGAGTTCAACACGAAATGAATAATTTATCTAGTTTTAGCTTACAAGTATGCACTTTATTTTAATTATTTTTATTGAATATTAGCTTTGGAAAAATGTTGTATTTTACCAGAAATAAAACCCGATTCACCCGACAGTTACATGTGAAAAACATTATTGTGGATGACACGTTGGATGGAATTTTTTAAGGCGAATAGGGTGATGAAAATGGTACATTTACCGATCACTCCTCTTATATGTGCATTTTATGTAGATGATTATCGGATCTTAAAATCCCTTCAGTTTTACACATGAATACACAAATCTACAATAACTTCGTGTGTATATATATATATATATTCAACATGAGAATCCATATATTTTTACTTGGTAAGAGATTAAAAATAATCTATAAATTGAATCATAGGTTATCGATTGAAATTTTATCAAATCCCCTTATTGTTTTGTTAAAGTACATCCAACGGACTGTAGTTTGCAGACCGACGAGCAATAAAGTTTTATCATAACATAAACCAATAATAAAGGAGTGACACATCAACCTTATATATAATTTTATTATCTCAACACATCAACAAATACTCGACCACGAAGAAAAGTTACTTATTTAAGATTTGTTATAAAAATCATCCTAATACCATTTTAATAAAATACGTTATAAACCATAAAATTTAATTACTTTATTAATTATTATGTACCGAGACAAACCTTTTATCAACTATGTTATGTATCCAAACAAGCCTTTCATTAACTCGTTATGCATCTCAATCAATAACAAAAGTAGCTCTTGGTAAAGCTTGCGTAAAACAAACCTACAAAAATGCATGTTTTCTAAACTTTGGTCATTACTAGTGGCCACAACACAACACTCCATTAATACTTCTTCTAGGTATCTATTCTCCTTGTTAATAAAGGGCTTTTACATTCACTGATAAAAAAAAATGTATTAAGATCGACTAGGTTCATGGCATACCAGAATAATATTAAGTAAATGACTACTTTTAACAATACATGAATCAACGCTCTTGATTTCATCACATATCTCGTGTAATTTTTAGGTGTACGGTCATACATTTTGTTAATATAAGGGTGTATAATTGTGCAGCAAATATCAACACGGTCGTGCATCATGTGTCATCTTCAATATATGTATAACAATAAAGTGTTACGAAACTTTAGAGTTAACATTGATTTAAAGTACCTCTCAAGTCTCCCAACATGTTACTAGTTGGACAAAGTTAGATTTTTTAGTTTTTATTCTTTACAAAAATATAATTGTCAAAAAAGGCTTAATATATTGTTCATTGTGTACATTCGTGCACCAAGTGAACGATCACGAGGTTTGCAATCATGCACCCTTCACAAAACAAAGCAAATGATCTTGTATGAAAAGTGCACAATCGTGCATCCAAGAACCACACATAGAATGTGCGCAAACAAGACCTTTTTTTAAAAAAATCGAATGTTTGTTCGAGATTCTCGTTTCGTACCGTACGAGAGGTTTTCACATGCTAATATTCCTATATTATAGTAATAATAAATATTCAAATGTAAACATGTATTAATTTATCCAAAGAATGAAATTAAACTTGCTTTTTTACATTCTAATGCCGTAAAAATATTTTAATATTTTTTCCCTTTCTAATTCAAATACTACTTTTGTAAAAATAAAAAATATATATAAAAAAATCAAGACTTCAGATTTTTTTAAATAAATTAGAAATTTACAAAAATATAGGATATTAGTAGAAACTAATAAATAAAAATGCATACATACAAACGAATAAATCCAACTATAGAACAATAAAGTCTTATATACAAAAAAGGAAGATCGAATTCATACAAAGGTCTAAAAATAAATAAATAAATCTTTAAGAAAATATCAATTATACCATGTTTTTACAATATTTTGAAACAAACAAAAAATAGTGCTGGTCACTTCGTCCTTTTAAACTTTTCCTTTGATCTTTTTTATAAAATCTGTCCATTTATTAATAGAATTTCCTTTCTTCATCAAGATTAATAGCCTAACTTTATGAAATCATAAGAAGTTTGTATATAAATAACTAAATTAATTAAAACATCAATTATAACATGTTTTTACAACATTTTGGAACAAACAAAAAACAGTGCTAGTCACTCCACTTTTTTTTTTCTTCCGCTCTTTCCTCTATTTACTTTTAGGGTTTTGCATATTATTAACATTTAAACATGAAATCGATCAGTAGGGTCCGGACTGTGATGGTCTCATCCACGACGGACCACCGACAAGTGTAAATGCTAATGGTATGATACGAGTAAAAAGGGAATTTTTCATCCACCCATCACCCATCTAGACTCATACTCACCTACTTAAAATTAAATATTTTTAACATATTATATATCATACAATTTTATTCCTTAAAATCATATATATTTTTAATACACCACATAACAATAGTTTGTATATTATATATTTTACTTTTATTCCCTTACATACCAACTATATTAAATTAAACCCTAAATTTCTTTTCTTTTTTTTTACTTTAATAATTTATTTCGGTACTAGCGATTGACTCAAGTTGACTCATTGGAATATATTTAGGGTCCGTTTGGTTTAAACTCTGAAAACGGAAACGGAATGGAAACGAATCTAGTCCATACGTACACCCTTGTTCATGAAGTTGTTGGGCATCATTCCTTGTGGTTTGAACTAATTGTAGTAGAATTTGATTAGTTTTAATACCCTATAGGGTAACAAAGTAGGGGGAAGCAAATGCATTTTACATGAAACCAACCGGAATGATTCCATGAACAAAGTACATATGTGGACTAAATTCGTTTTCATTCCGTTTCCGTTTCCGGAGTTACAACCAAACGGGGGTTAATTTGAATCTTCCTTGATTAATAGTGTTATATTTGAAATTATTTTCGGTAACATGTTCATATTTTATTTTTTACATATTTATTAATAATGTGTAAAACACCAAGAGTCTCACCCGATTTGACGGTGTGATTATTGACTATTGAGGGTGGTGGTAGGATGGAATGGATGATTTTGGTTAGAGGATCAGGCGGTGGTCAAAGTAGATCCACGTAGTAGATTCTACACAAAGATCTTTTTGTGCATGAAGCACATCAACAAATTTTTTGCATGAAGTATACAATACCATGGGTCCGACCACCCAAGGCTAACTTCAGCAATCTTGTATGGGCATGACCAATGGTGCATTTGCTTTAGAAAGTTGGACAAACAAGTGACGTTTTGTCAAAAAATTTCATATCTATGTAAAAAAAGATTTACTAACTTATATTTAGTGCGCTTATATAATCCAAGCTATTTATTAAGTCCATCTCAAAAAAAGAAAAAAACTGAATTCGAGCTCGTTCATTTTCTAAATGAGCCATAAATAAATATCAATTTAAATTTATGATCACTTTATTTACAAAGGCGCCGAAATGAGCATGTCAAAGCTATGCTCGTTCAACTAAAAAAACATTGTAAGGCTCAGATGTGTTATATTAGCCGATGTACTCAGGCTAATCCGACTCTGTTTGGAAAATGTTTGGTTCGACCTTGTTCACTTTCCAAACAAGCCGGATATAAACACATTTCAAAGCCCGGTTAAGATTTAGGCTCGGCTCGAGCCTTGGCATGTCAGAGCTCGCCCGGAGGACCCAGGTTAAAATAAATAAAGAAACACTAATTTCATTATCATGTCTTTAGTACACAAGATAAAAGAATAAAATTATAGGATAGAAATTAACCCCCCGTTTGGTTGTAACTCCGGAAATGGAAACGGAATGGAAACGAATATAGTCCACATATATACCTTGTTCATGAAATCATTCCGGTTGGTTTTATGTAAAATGCACTTGTTTCCCCCTACTTTGTTACCCTATAGGGTATTAAAACTAATCAAATTCTACCACAATTAGTTCAAACCACAAGGAATGATTCTCAACAACTTCATGAACAAGGTTGTACGTATGGAGTAGATTCGTTTCCATTCCGTTTCCGTTTCCGGAGTTTAAACCAAACGGGCCCTAAGAGAAGAACCTACTGCTATTGAGGTATTTCATTCCCAAATACTTTTCTTTACACCTTCCACAATGCCATTGCTTTTACTACAAACCTATGCTCTACTATCTCCAAATGAATATGCATCCATTATTCTTACCTTTCCTTATCATCTCGGATAACTTAACCAAGCTAATTTAACATCTGTTTTCTTTAACCAATCAGTATTTAAAATGAAAAACAACCGAACTGGTTTTTTCCATGTAATACTGTACCTTTTCCTAGCACATATCTTCAACTTCGATGCACCGCACCTATTAGGGTGTGTTTGACAGGTATTTATACACACAAAATTTGCAATTATAAATAGTGCATAACTGTATCTATAAATATCCAAGTATACAATGGTGTTGAACACTATTTGCTCAATATGATAGTTGTTAAACCCTTTTTGTCCCGGACCATATGACCCACTATATACGACAAGATAATACTAAGAAGATCAAATGTGAAGTTGTGAAGTTCATACCACACAATTGCATCCCCTTTAGAATAAAGTTGTCATATTATATCAAACCAGATGATAAAGTCGAATTCACACCCAAAGCGAAATAAAGCAAGGGTTACTTGCACAAAAATACTATAGTTTGCTTGATGTCATGCTTTATAACAATGTGCATCATTTGGGGAAGATAAATAGCAGTTTGCAAGTGACATGAGTGCAATACTGCATTATTGATGCAAGGATCCAAACGTAGATTAAAAGTAAAAGAAAAGAGAAGATATATACATATGCAGAGAGCACAATCTGACCACAGAATGCAGGTGAGAACTGACATGTGCAATATATTCACAACAAAAAGAAGTTAAAATGAATAATATTTGAGCCTTAAGAAGGCAATGAATGCGACAGTTATTTGATAAAACACAGGGATCTAACACAAACCAAGCAAGAACTACTTGAACCTAAATTCCGCGCTTGGACTTATGACGACAGAAATTGACATACGAGAAGTAAGCCCTAGAGACTATTTTTTTAGAGGGGGAGCCTGGAATTGTTGATAGCTCGAACAGGATTTATTAAAAAAGATTGAATGATATAGAATCATACCACATGGGTACTAACTTGATCAATGCATAATGGCTGAGCCATTGCGGTAGTGGACGCGCTGGATTCTGGTTAAGCAGTAGTTTTTGAAGTTAGAAAATATTTTTGACATTGTCAAACAAATTCATCGTAATAAAAAAAGAAAAGAAAAAGAGTAATGACAGTACCTTCAAGTTCTGCTCTTAGCCAGTCTTGGGTACATACCAAAGCTTGCACTGTATCTGGGCTCAATGAACTACGGTACTGATCAAGAACCCTACCTCCAGTTCTGAAGGCCGATTCCAATCCAATGGTGATCATAGGAACACAAATTACATCTCGTGCCATCATGGACAAAATCGGATATCTTGGCATGTGAACTTTCCACCAACTGAATATGTTGAATTCAAAATTGTCAAAATTACGCGGAAATACGGGTTCCTCTAAATACTTGTCCAGGTCTGACATCGCACTTTGACTCTGAGAAGTCTCATGAAGAAATTTATCAAAACCTTTTAGACGGTCCCTTGACTCGCTGCTTCCAAAGCCTGAACTGCTCCCAGGACCACCATCATCAACTAAAGAACATGATAAACCAATTGTATACTCGTTGAAGAGTTCTCTAACACCATCAGCCACTTCTCTAATATGATCTGAAGCACTATCACCATAAACTTTGGTGTAGCAATACTCCACAATCTTCATTTTGTAACGTGGGTCTAGAACAGCAGCAATGGCTAAGGACAAACTGCACTTGCTCCAATAAATGTCAAACTTGCCTTTCATTTTCATTGCCAGTGAACTGATGAATTCATCTGAGCTCTTGCACCAATTAATCAACTCTAGATGCACATCACAGATATCAGTGAAGAATAAATTTGCAGTTGGACATTTGTTATTAGTGAATACATTTGTAATTTCAACAAAAATTTTCAAGTATCGAGAAACTGAATATGCCCATTCCCACTCCTCATCAGTTAACGCTACCATGTAAGCAGGATCATGTTCCTGCATTAAAGAAAAAGCAGCCTTGTATGCCAAGAATGTCTCAAGCATAGCGCTGGTTGAGTTCCACCTCAATGGGCAATCAAGAAACAAGCTCTTCTCGTTGCTATCAATTCCCACTTGTTGTGCAAATTCAATAAACTTCCCTTGCATGATTTGAGAGCTCTTGATGTAACGAATGCTATCTCTAATCTTATGAATTACCTCACGAAGTGCATCCATGGCGTCTCCGGCAAGCAGTCTTAGAACATCAGCTGCACACCGCACATCAAATAACCGACCATTGCTCAGGAGGGGTCTATTCTGAGACAGATGTTCCTTAATTCTGGAAACGATCTCGTCGCTAGTGAAGAGGTCACTGAAGGTCATGGAAAAAAGATTACGCTCTATCTCCCAGTTCCTCAAACACTTTATAATCACTTCAAAATGAATATCTTCAGTGTGAGTTGCATCAATCTTGATGAAGTTGAGAATTTTCTTCTGATGTATCCACTCCTCATCAATATAATGTGCAGTCAAACACGAGTATCTAGCATTTTCAGGAGAACTCCAAACATCCACAGCAACATTAACCCGAGCACGTAGTCTACTAATAGTGTCATAGACCTTTTGTTTCTCTTTCTCATAAATTGTCATGCAATCAAGCTCCACAGTACTGTTTGTCACAATTTCAAACAAAGGCTGAAGATTTCTCACAAACAATTTAAAGCCAACATGCTCAACCATGGATAAAGGATAACCATGTAGAATGATCATACGAGCAAGATCGGACCGGCTCCTTTCTTGATCAAACTTAGTACTGCTGGCAATGGTGACAAGCTCTTCTCTTTTTGGCTCTGCTTCAAACTTAATTGCAGCAACTGGTATATGATCATCCCTTCTCTGTGTTTCATCAAAATTGTAATTTGGAAGAGCAACAACATTCTCCTTTTTCCTCCGTTTTGCAAGAAGCTGGGAGACATCATAATTGGATCGTTTGAGACATCTCATCAAATGGTTTCTCAAATGTGTTGTTCCACTATTACTTGATCCACTTAGTCTCTTATTGCAATGAAGACAAACAGCATAACACAAATCAGCCTTCTTAATCCTTTCAAAGTGATTCCAGACAACCGATGTTAACCTCTTCGGCTTCTTAACTACTATTTCATTTGCTACTTCCATCACATGAGCTGGTATCAAAGAAAAATCTGCAAAATCAGTGTTGTAAGATGATAATTCAAAGTAAAATCGGAGATGCAGATAACAAACAGAAAATTATCATTTTAATACTTTAATCTCAGAAACACCTCCACCCAACATTCAGTCAGCTGAAAACAAAATGTAAAAACAGCGATGATTTAGGTCATAGGTCCTATTGTGCAATTTTATTAACGATAAACTAACTAAATCACTAACCCAAATGATAAAAAATAAAAAAAATAAAAAGGATTTCCCAACCAATATGAGCACAATGGCATGCTTAACAAAGTTCCAATTCCATGTTCATCTCCCAACTACAATCCTAATTACTCGATTCAACATCAGTAATTCAGTACAATCAACGTATACATGTCATAACTACATCGTAGCTAGTCGATTTTAAGACCAACACCATATAACTCAGGGAAGTTGACAGCCAAAAATTGCATTACAAATCAAGCAAAAGATTGCAATATCGCAAGGCTCGAGATGGATAACATTTTCCACTTACAAACGCCAAGTGAGAGTGATAATTTTACAAAGGCAAGCTCGCTAGAATGTGAGAAAAACAACATCAAAACCAAACAAAACTAATAGAGAAAAATTCATTCCCACTGAAAAGGCGATTCAGATGCTGATCATCAATTTCGACTTAAACAAACAAGAAGAACCCTAATTGTTTCATAACTGAACGCAAATTCGAAATTCCCATTAGAAAACCAGGAAAATGACGTTCATATAAAACGTAGATGAGAAATGGAGCCTATCTGAGGAACAGATAAACAGAAATGGAGCCTATCTGAGGAACAGATGAACAAAAATGGAGCCTAACGTGGATCCTCAAATAATTGACAGTGTACCTTTTTCGCTCCCTATTGGGTGGTGGCGGGGAGCCCGATCGGAGGATCCGGAAGAATTAGGGTTAGGGTTTGTGTTTCGGATATGGTTTGGGATTTGAGACATTCGGGGAAGATGGATGCGTTTCTGTTCGGAAGACCCGAATTGGTAGATTTGTGGCAGGTGGATCATGGATGGGTCTCCCGGACTTCGGAGTTGGGTCCGTTTTATGTTGGGTTTGGTAGCAATATGGATCTTTCCATTGGGTTTCGGAGGGTCTTGGGCAAACGGTTCAAATGCAGGCCTGTCTATTGGGATATATAAAGAGCCCAATGGAGCACCGAGCAAGGCCTCGGAATATCAGGCCCGATTAATTGCTTCAATTAATACCGAATCTTTAAGAGAAACTGAAAATATTCTCCGTAAATGAAATAGTATATCATAATGATTTAGAGGAACCAGAGATGTCTTGCGATTGATGTCTTTGAATCAAGTACAAATATATCAACAAGTCATACCTGAAAAAATTATTGTTACATTTTATAACAAACAATAGAAAGTAATTGTTATAGAATAATAATTACATTAATTTAATTATAATGAAAATATACAGGTAAAACAGTCAACATTATAGAAAACTTTCTTGAAAACTACATTACACATAGTATTACATCGATTATTATGTAAGCAAGTCAAACTTGTAAATATATAAATATTGTGAGAAGTCAACATATTCGGTAGGCCTTATTTATATAGTCCGAGTTGTAAGGAAACAACATATCCAACTTCCTTTTTATACGTGCGTCATATAAAAAAAAAGATTGACATGATTATAATTTTTTCCTATAACTTTAGAATTACTCTAAACAAGACATTCGATAATATATAATTATTCTCAATCACCACAATTTCTGCCTTCTTGAAATAAAAAAATGATAAGAAACAATTAGATAAGTTAAATTAAGATCGGAATTCAAATATAGGGAAATTATAACAATTATCTTTCTTGATTGTCAAAATTAATTTAGGATATATTTATTGTAATAATTATGATTACATCATCTTCTCTTCAAGAACCTATTCTGCAAGATTTCTTAAACAACATAATTTCCGGAATCATAACATTAAGAATTATGACCAGAATATTAAATATAAGAAGAAAAATCAATTAGAGTGGACAAGGAATCAATGAAGAAATTCGGTGGCATGTAAAATGAAGAAAATAAAAGTGAAAATTTGTCAACAATCACCGGTAAGAGCAATAACTATGTTGTAGAATACGGAAAACCCTAGCTTCACCAAAATTCGAACACTCGAAACCCTACATCTAGTACCAAATCAGAATAATCGGTCGAGATATTAATCGATTTGCAATATGATAGAGATTTTTGATTTGAACCTACTTCGATATGAGCATGGTGAACCTAGATCGAGGAATGACTTTGGAAGCGGAAGAGAGAACGGTTGTTGTTGAAAGACTCTATATTCCGCATCTGGTACCAAATCAGTCTCATCTGAGAAGAAGAAGAAGCCAACGACAGAGGAAGAAGAATCCATCGATGGAGGAAGAAGAAGCCTGCGGCGGAGGAAGAAGCCGCTTTAGAAGCGGAGGATTGAATGGTTGTTGCTCAAGAAACGTATTCATTTGTTAATAAGGGTACCTTGTAAAACAAATTAACAAATATTTTTTAGTATAGTATATTGTAAGTAATAAAATATAGTACATATGTTATATAAAGTATATATTTATATTCATAATTTATAAATATGTCATTATTTTGAAAATTTATATCAATTAACAAAATTTTACTATTTAAAAACAAATTAAAATTAAAATTTTAATTATTATTTTGTACGACATGTCATATAATGAGGTGAAATAACATTTTGGACATGACACGTAATAATAGATGGTGTGGCGGAAGGAGGTGGAGACATGTGGTAAATTATGAGGTGGCGTAACATGAACATGACATATGGATTACTATGAGGTGGCTTGATTAGGGGAAACCATGTGACAGAATTAACTTCTACTTTAGTATTATACTAGCATAATACCAGTGCCTCGCACGAGACAACATAAAATTTATTCATAAATTATAAGAAATTAGCATAATAACTGTATATGGTAAGCCAAAAACCAAATACTATTTTATGACAAAAATACATAATTTATAAGAATCTTTATATATTTTAATCATAATATATTACATCTACTAAATATATTATCATAGTTTTCTTTTAGAAATAAACGAAAATGGCTTTTGCCAAATATTTATATATATTTTTTAAAGTATATATTATAATAATTTTCTTATATATTAAGCTTAATTTTATTCTTAAAATATTTTAAAATAAATAGTAAATTTTAAAAAAAAAAATTAAAAAAATTGTGTAGAATTACCCTATTATCCTAAATAAGATATATGAATCACAATGTAATATTGATAATAGATTTGTTCAATATATTTATTAATCTATTAGTAAATATAGATGAGTTAATAAATATCAAAAAAAATTACATTATAATATTAAGATTACATGTTGTAAAATGGTAGTTCTAAAAAGAAAATTGTTAAACAAATAAAACATATATAGTTTTAATTGATATAAAATAACATAAGATCATTTTTTTTATTTTATAAATGGTAACAACTTTATCATCATCTCCATAAATGAAATAATAAATGTGTCAAAAAAATGATGTGGCACAACCTAGAGAGGACACATGGCGAAATATGATGTGGCTTAACGTGGGGATGTCATGTGGAAAAATCCGAGGTGACTTAACGTGAGGACGACAACTGGACATAATTATTTATGTTTTAGTATTATATAGTAGATAGTAGATTCGCAGTGAGAACGGGATCCTAGTGCGCTTGAATGGGGAGTGCGACATAGAGGCGTGGTGGGAGTGTATCCAATCCTATTTTAGATATGGAACTTCTAAGTACAAGGCGGAAAAATTAACAAGTGTACGACACTTACGGTTTCCGGAACCGTCACGGTTTCGAAAACCGTAACCGTGGAAAAAAATCCACGGTCAAGGTTTCCGGAACCGTGGCGGTTACGGTTTCCGAAACCGTGACAGATTTACTTCATAAATTTTTTAATTTTTTTCCATTTTCTACCACGGTTCCGGAAACCGTAAACGTCGTGCATTTGTGAATTCTTCCGCCGTGCATTTAAAATCGCCCTTTAGATATATAAAAAAAAATTAAGGAAGGAGCATTGAAATGTGTTAGCTACTAAGCTACGTCGGTGAGGACCGAGGAGGCGCGTTGGGTGTAAGTGGTCAACTCTGCCTTTTGACATTTTTTCTAAGGAGGAAACAACATATATTATTAACTAGCCCAAATCATCGGAAAGAATGCTAACAATACTTGGGGGACAAGACTCGAGGCTAAAGACAAATCTGCCCGAGAAATGACCTTATTTAGCAAGCATATCAAAACCCTTATTATAAACTCGTGGACAAAACATAAAGGAGCACAAATCAAAGGATCTAGCGATGAATTTGAGATCCTCGTTGATGAGCCCATGCGTTGACGGAAATAAATTGTGCTTATTTACGTATGAAAATTTTTTCATTTAAATAAAAAATTTGTATACGTTACTTTATAGACGATATTTTATAATTGAATATTCTCAAACACACACAAAAAAAAGAAGCAAAAATAAAGGACTGATATAATATTCTTAAAAAAAAAACAGATCTAACAAACTTTTTTTAGATCTTCAAAAAAAGAAGATATTTTGGTTACTACGGAGTACGGACCGGTTAAGCTGAACAATTTTGGACAAATACAGCTCAGAACCGGCACATTTTGATCATAGAAAGGTACCTGATATTCAGTCCTCACACCTCATTTTCCGTTTTCTCTCCAAATTCATTGCATCCAATCCAAAAGGAAGCTTCATTTTCCTTCCAAACCAGATATTTCTATCTTTATCTCTTAAATTCCTCCATAGAAGTTCTTGTGTCTGGAGATTGAGAAGAAGGGAGTAAGGTGGAAGATGAAGATTCAGTGCAACGTCTGCGAGGTGGCGGAAGCCACCGTACTATGTTGCGCCGACGAGGCCGCGCTGTGCTCCAACTGCGACCGCCAGGTTCATGCCGCTAATAAGCTCGCCAGTAAGCACGAGAGGGTCCCTCTTCTTGCTAATTCATCTTCGATGCCTAAGTGTGATATTTGTCAGGTGATTTCCTCTTCTAATTAGTCTCTATCCATTCAATTGATTTACTTCCTTTTAGCGATTTTTGATGGATTTATAGGTTGGTTACCTTGAGGTTTTGGATATTTAAGTCTGAGGGTTTTGGTAGATGATCCAATTTAAAGGGTTTTTTATAATCCTTTTACTTTTATTTGCCTTGAGATTTTGATGGTTATAGGCTTGTAATAGCATCTAGAACAAACTTTTGATATTTTGCAAGGTGTTTTTTTTATTTTTTATTTCCATACAAGTCAATCGAATATCTATCCAGTATTTTTCGATTCAGTTTTAATAGATTGCTTTAGGAATTAGAACTATTTCTTCATCATCTATAGTGGCCTTAAAATTTTCTTGTTAGGCAATTTGGTTAGGTGAGATTTTTGATATTTAAAAAAGAATGGTTCTATAGGATTTGATTGTTGAGATATTGGTAGATGGCACAATTTTACAAGGCTTTAAACCCTTTTTATGGTTTACATAGATTGATTTAGTAATGCTTTTTCATCATCTTAAGTTGCCCTAAAATGTTCTTGTTAGGCAATTTAGCTAGCTTGAGGTTTTGGATATTTCAAAGGATTGATTCTCTATGATTTCGTGGTTGAGGTTTTGGTAGGTGACCCAATTTACAAGATTCTAAAACACTTATAATCCCTATGTGCATTTTTTGTGGCTTCTAATTCAATTGGAATTTTGTAATGAACATAGACATAGCATATACAAGATTTTATTGTTTTGCAAGGTATTGTTGAATCCATACAAGTCAATTGTGTTTGTTATCCATTATTTTTCAGTTCAGTGAGGGTTCAGCGTCACTATTTTGTGGAAGAGCAAGCTTTGGGTTTATTTTTACATCATCTATAGTTGCCTCATTTTTCAGTGAAGCTAATTGATTGAAACTTGTTAAATGTTCTTTGTTGGAAATTTGATTGTGAAATCTATCACTTTTTGTATCATGGAGAGATGACATAGTTCCTTATTCCTTAAGTAGTTGTGGTGGATCATGTATCTTTTCAGGAACTTGTCGGCTATTTCTTTTGTCTAGAGGACCGAGCTCTGATGTGCAGGAAGTGTGATGTAGCCATACACACTGTAAATCCTTATGTCTCATCTCATCAGAGATTCCTGCTCACTGGATTAAGAGTTGGGCTTGAACCTGCAGTACTCAGCCCGTCTTCTTCAATGGGTAACTCACCATCTGCAGAAAAAGTGTCGAATAAGCGCGCTCGTTCTGGACCCAAGACGAGTGCTCCAGTGTCGATGTCTTCGCTGTATGACAACAGAATGCCATTGTCCAGAGAATACGCAAAAGCATTTCCTGTTCAAGGCGGGGCTGTTGGGGATTATACTCAATCAAAGTTGTCGTTTGTTAGTGATTCTGATATATGTAGCCTTCCACCTTGGCATGTAGATGATTCTGCTGGACTTAGCGAATTCAACCACAATTTTGAATATGCTGATCATGGATCATCAAAGGTATGCTTAAAAGACTCTTGGTCATCTTATTTTTTGTGATTACTTAATTATAGGTTTTTGGTATAAGATAATTAGACATGGGCAAAATCAGGCCTTCCCGTCCGGATAAACGGACAGATATGAGCAGCATCCACATCCTCGTTCGGGTCGGGAAGCCCGACGCGGACGGGTATGATTAAGTTTTTGGGCCCGAATTCCGGTCTGGGAACTTGGAAAATAGATTCAAAAATGCATTCAATCATATCAATGAAAACCTTATAATTTGAGATAATATTAGTTTGGTGTGATTAGTCAGTCCTTGCAAGCATGTGTCTCAAGTGCGTTTTATGCTATGCCATTATTAGTTATAATGGCATGGGACAAGATTGAGGTCATCCAAGTCCCGTCCCGGCTATTTTACATGTGACAGAATCAGGACGGGCCTTGGGTATTTTTGATTGAGTCTCATTGGGTCCTGTTCGATCGGGACGGGATGGGACGGGTCCAACCCCGCTTGCCCATTATTTATTTATTGTGTTTAAATTTTACTCATTATCACAAAAATAACCGTATGTATCGTGTTTAAAACGCAAAAACATTAAAGTTTCCAATTATTCTTAATAACATATTACGGTTTACATTAAAATTTCCAAATATCCGCAATAGACACGAAATTTCTAATTTTGAACGAAATCCTGCCGGAATCGGCACGGGACCGATATTTGCGGAATTTGTGCCCACCCATAATGAATATTAATAACTAATAGTTTACGCATCAGGCTGGCAATGGCAAGTTTGGAGGTTCTGATTCCTCCATTGCATTATCTTCTGAGGAAACCTTGGATCTAGAAAAATGCCTCAACCATGTACCAGACATTGCCTGGATTGTACCACAAGTAGCAAAAGGAACCACTATATCCGAGCTAAATGAACCGAAGACTTCTCAGGAACTAACGGATAGTTCAGCTTTCGTCCCTGAGATATGTTGATCCTCTACAAGACCTTAATATGCTCACATGGTAAGTATTATCAATCAATCTATGCATTGATACTTACATCTGTTAGCATATCACCACAATTTCCAGTAAACATGATTGTTGTTCATACAGTAAGTTTGGTAGCTTCAATAAAAGTAGAAGTGAATGTTTAGTATGGTAGTAGATAAGGAGGTAGAATTTGAGGTTGGGTTGTCAGTTCATGTTGTTACATGATTTGGGGCCGACCTCGTTTGTGTTGTGTTGTGTTATGTTAAGATTAAGAGACGGTGTAGAAGAACTCGTGTTATCTGTGGTATGGTTTCAGTGTGTGGTAATGTAACTTGATCCAACTTGTATAATTACCTAATTTTAAGATAACCCCAATTCAGAATGGTCAAAACTCAGTTTAGGTCTCATTTGTAGCCTAGATTGGACATGTATGATCTAGTTTGATAAGAAACTCGAATTCACTGGGTGGCCGTTTGGTTGGTCATCCAGAATGAAAACAGGAAAGTAATAGTTAAGGATAGGAAACACAATTAGCCTAAAAGCTTATAATTGTGTTTCCTATCCTTAACTATTACTTTCCTGTTTTCATTCTGGATTGATATTATAAGGTTTGTGGAATATCCTTAGTTTTTGAAGAAGCCTTGTCAAGTGCGTTTGACTAGCTGTAGAAGCTTTTATAGCACCTACAACCAAATAAGCCGACAATCACTCACAATTTTATTGGATTCAAACCTGATTTACATAGCTCATATCGAATTTATTGACACAATCGCAATGCTCCACATTGCGCAAGTAGTAAATAGGTGTCCGTGTCTTTAACACCCATCTTAGTTCCTGTTTGAAAATGTTAAAAAAGCTCGAAATCTTTCATTTTTTGTGCATATTCAACTGTTAAAAAATATGGCGGTAAACTGGCAATGTTTGATAAATTTAATAAATAGTGGTATCTTCTAGCATTTTAAAAATTATTTTTGAAGGTTATTCTCAACTATATTGTTGATTTTAACCACTACATCAACTTCTACCGCTTGACCTGCTGAACACAAAAAACCGTCTCTTATTCCATTTAGATGAATAAACAAATACGTTTTGATGTACCAATTCAGTACCAATCCATTTGATTAGCGGTTTTTGACCTAAAAAAAGAGTGCCTTGGTATAAAGATCTTGTTTCTCAATTAACAATAGACGAATCATACATGTATGCATTACAAAGGGTTAACAACTTTTGGCACTAGCCATCTTGTCCTTAACAAAATCAAAGCTCTTAGACTCTTAGTACATTTGTTCTTCTGCTGCCAAAGTTTTTAACCTGTGATCTATAGGTTAAAAGAAAGTATGCCCTACTTTTCTTTCTGTTTTTTCTAGCAACAGAAACGTGTTTTCAACTGTTTGCTTTTACATCATCTCATTAGTATTCAGCTACAAGGAGCGGTGCCTGAATTTCTGCAACTGATCTCTACGAGTTTCACTGTATCCGGATCACATGATTCTAGACAATGAACAAGATCTTTACTGTTATCTCATCATCTTCGAATAAGACTAAAAAACTTTATGAAATACAGAAAACTATGGTTTGTACTAGAGGCCAAAGAGAAGGTTGCCTTTATAGTTTCGGATCAACAATCTAATAACCAATAACCTTGCCTTTGTTATTTATAATAACAACCAATTCAGAAGTTAATTTGTTTTCGAATGATAATCTTGAACTCTACGAGAGGGGTTAATCATAATGTTGATGGCATGAGGGGTTAAAGTCTAGGCATTTACCTTTGCCAATTGCGAAGTAAAACTTGCTGTAAAATAACAGCTATGAGCCCACCCATTGATATATTGATGATGTTAACAACATCATTGTTGAGCTGCAAATAGACATCAAAGACGGTAAGATGGTGCGTAGTTGAATTACAGAATTCGATTTTCTAATGGAGTTCACACATTTAATTGACATGAAACTTTGCCAAATTGAAATCAATTGTGATCACTAAGCAATGATCATAGAAATAATCAAGAATTTTTTTTATGAAGTGTATGCCTACCCATCTAAATCCTTCTTTGTCTTGTATAGAAGCACCTATCACACTTTCACCAAAATTTGCAAGCTGTGAAGCTAAAACACATATTGCTGCTTCAGTTGCATTAATCTGTTACGCCGTAGCAAAGAAGTTAGAAGTAAAGCAGAAACAGGAGGTACTGAATTGCTATGTACGACTTTATATTGTGAACACAAAACCATTCATCGGTTCTTACTGAAGTAACCTACCAAGAGTAGCCAACAATAAAGAGAAATGATGCTTGCTGATAATCAAACCAATCACACAAACTTTTCTTTACGTCTTATTGTGTAGGTCTATATACGTGTTCGGGAGAGAGTGTACCTGGCCAATCAAACAACCAATATATGCAAGAAGAACCGCAGCTACGAGTCCTGCAAGCGTTCCTTCAGCACTTACAGCACCTTCTGTTCCTCTTGGAACAACCTTAAACGTTGTGACAAGATACCTGCTCTTTAAGTTTGTTACCACTTAATTAGATGAATAAGTACCTACTAAAACAACTGCAACATTTGCATCCAAGTATAAGCAGACAATTATACTAGTTTATTGAACCAGAGAAGGACACTTATAAGATAGCAACTTGAGCTTACTATGCCACCTTCACTCCCAGGTAAAGCTGTATATGGTATACCACAAAGTTATTGTTGCAACAGTTAGAATATATAAGAAAATCTACAAATTCTAGTTTTTTGTAAAACATAGACCAATGAAAATCAGTATATATAAAGAGTGTAGTGCTTACGTTGTTTTGCCATATGCCTTCCCTATCTCACTTGAGACAGTGTCACTCAACTTTGTACAGAAACTGGCAACAAATCCGAGCTGCCAAAGCTGAGATAGTGCCTTTCCTCCTATTCCATTTATCGAAAGGAAAGCACAAACACATCCTGCTGCACTAGAACCTATAACACTAGCCGGTCCTCTTCTTCCTTTCCTTTTCTCAGCAACACCTTGAGCCTCCTTTTGTGCCATTTTCACCTTTGTTGCTGCAGTTCCCTAACATCTCCAAACAGACGATTCCAGCAGTCAGTAAGGTAGTTTGATGCATTCTATGTTCCAAGGACAGCTAAAGGGACATCATAAGTTACAAACTTAAAATGGATCAAGTTGCTAGTAAGATGCACTTGCACACTCACTTAACATAAAAAAAAATATCAATGCACATAAAATTTCACACTACACATCCAATTTGAATTCAGGATGAAGTTCAAACACAAGATCATAATAAGTCGTAACACATCCTCAGGCGACATTTGGGTCGCAGATTTGAGGATTTCAGAAGTCAACCAATAGCCATGTTTGTTTACACAACATATCTTCTCCAAAGTCATTCCTAAATTTGATTCTATGAAAACATACTACCTCTACTAGCCTTGTTCAGTCCTAACTAAACTAAAATTTGAGCCAAATCAAGCTCAATCCCTAAGTTAACCAAACAAAAATTCAGGTATGGACATTCTATTCCGCCTGATTCCAATGTTAGACACAAAACCCAAATTATAGCATGTGACCTTAGAAGCAAAAGCGCCAGATCAGAACAACAGACGGCATAATAAATGCAGATGATAACACTACTGGAAAGTAATGACAACCAGATCAAGTAACTACATTAAGAAACTTACAAGTACAAAGTAGCAAGCAACGAGGAAAAAACCAGAAGGGCCAAATGCGCGCCAAGTTAGGGTACCCAACAGAAATGCAGACGCGATCCCAGGTAGAGAGAGGCCAGTGACCAAAATTGGGGAACCCAGAATAAATATTATAGCGTTCGATAGAATGGCCGATTGCCAATTGGGTGGATTTGATTTCATGAGATTGATAGCCGCAGAGAGAGGTCCTACTAAATCCGAGGATGGGTTCGCCCTAGTTGTGATTGATTGATACATTTTTCGTCGGAGATTTATGGGAATTGAAGGGACAAATTGACGCTCGTCAATGGAGGTCGTAGTGAAATTGAGGGTGTGATGGGTTGCAGGGCGAAGGAATGAAAATGGAGGAGTATTGGGGATTACCCGCAACGAGAAAGCCATGTCAACGAAGGAGAATTTGTTAATTTCAAAGGTTTTGGAGAGAGAAGTGGAATCTTTGAATACTTATTTTGACCTTTTGACCACTTCGCTCTACACGTTACAGGAGATCCCAATTGGATGACGATAATGAAGTTCCGTTTCAGGGCGATTTTAAAGGCAAGGAGGAATAATTTATAAGTGCACGACGTTTATGGTTGACGGTTTCGAAAAACGTGACCGTAATAAAAAATGAAGGGAAAAAAAAAAAACTTGATTATAGAAAAAAAAAACTTGACGAGGAAAATTGGAATGAAAATATTTCTTTTAAATGCCGCATTTTAATTATAGAAAAAAAAAATTGATTTCACACAATAAGAGTGGGTATCATCCATTCACAACATTAATCATTTTAAATTTAAAATCAGATTTATATATTTTCATTGTACATATATTATACATTTATACTCACTTATTTAATTTTACATATTAAAATTAGTACTTTTATGTAAAAAAATCACATCCATTAATTTAAGTATATTTTAGTTATTTTGTAAAATTGTTTTTTTTTAAATATTAAATTAAAATAACTAATTATAGTACAAATTTTTGATAAAGATGATATGTCAATAGAAAGTGCTCGGAGAAATATAATTGGTTCAATTAGACAAAATAGATTTCATATAAAAAATTTATACCTATTTATTTAGGTTGATGGTTGGTTTATATTTATATTTGAAGTCATAAGTTGGTCTTCATTTAAGAAAATGTAAATTTAAATATGACTAATATTTATATTATAAATATACACATATGTAATATATTATATCTCGTTTCATAATTAAGATTAAATCAAATAACATATTTCGAAAATCTTTATTCCAACGTAATACAAAACAACAAAATCAAAAATGACTTATTCCAATTTTTTTATTACATTCTAATTCTTAATTTCAATCTCATTCATGCGGCCATACCGAGTCTCAATGATTTGAGAAGGGAAAAAAAGGACGATTTGGTTAAGTAAGATAATTTGTTTATTAGGTGACAAAATTTCAATCTCATTCTTGTAGTTAGTGGGTCTCAAACTCTGAATAACAGATCATCTCTCCCAACTTTATACCAACTAGATTAATTGAACTTGGTAATTTCTTGTTATTTTTTAAAGTTATACTTAATGTCTACTTACACAAGCGAGTGTTACACAAACATAACTTTCGATTTTACAAAAAATGTAATTACTCAATCCCTCTTTCGATTTACACAAGTCGTCTCGATTTACACAAACCATATAGATTTACACAAGCCATCTCGATTTACACAAGTCGTATCGATCGATTTACGCAAGCCCTTTCGATTTTTTACACAAGCCCTGTTGATTTTATACACAAGCCCTCGATTTTTTTACACAAGCCCTATCGATTTTTTACACAAACCTCGATTTACACAAACTCTATTGATTTGCACAAACCCTATCAATTTACACAAACCATATCGATTTACACAAACCATATTGATTTACAAAGTGCGTGAATTTAATCGACAATAAAATTCATGATAGGTGATCAAAATTCGTGAAATTAAACAAGAAAACGAAGAAAATGGAGGGGAACCGACATATAACAGAATCAATTTTCTCACGTTTCTCCGGAACCGACATATAACATAATCAATTTTCTCACAAACCATACGATTTACACAATGTGTACGGAACCCTCAGCAGATCACCCCTCCGGATCACTCTGCAGTTCTCCTAACCTGCAAAGGATCTACAACACGGTATAAAACCGTTAGCTAACCATACACAAATATAAGATAGGCCAGAGCACAACCATACATTATATAAACAATAACACATCCACATGATATCACACATTTACCCGGTTTATTATCTTTATAACGTTAAACACACAAGAGTATATAAATCAGTATATGAAAATAGGTGACACAAGGAATATAATACTCGCCTTTGCGTGCAATAGCTAGCTGGAGTGGTATCAGCGCACCTTCCCGTATATCGTAAGGAGTGGTATCAGGCACTTTCCCGTATACCAAGTCTAGCTAGCGTACAGAGAACTTCCCAGACTCCACTACGGGATGAAAGGGTAAGTTGTCACATCCACTACAATGGGTGGTCAATATAACATAGGTCGGTGACCAACATGAAGCATGCTATAAAGCATATAACAAACACCACTCATGCACACGTCCAATATAAGGATGACAGCTAAGTAAGTCCTATGGACTTACCTCAATCTCAAAAGTATCTCGCTACGAGCAAATCCTAGAAACGTCCACTCCAACTGGAGGATAACACAACCTATACAAGGCACACATATATATATATATATATATATCACAATCCTATCATACACAAAGGGTCACACCTAGACCCAAGGGATCCATAAGGGATCAATTCCAACTCGTAAACCTCAAAGCCGTAACCGGTATAACTATACCATACTCATCATCATCCGAATCCTAGCATGATACTAGTTCCCTCGTACTAGAAAGGAAAGGAAACTACTTAACTATAAATAGTTCCGGGACAACACGCACCTGCGTGAACTAAGACCGCAGGGGCGGAAGAGGTCACCCGTAGGCGCGGAAGGTAGAAGCCGCAGGGGTGGTGACACAGAATGCAGGCAAGCGCAGGCACGCCGCTGGCACGACGCAGGCGCTGTGGCACGGTAGCCGCGGGGGCGGTGGCTCTTGGCCGCGGGGCGGCGACAGTGCAGAAGGCAACTTCGCGACTTCTCTTCGGTTCTTCACGTGATCAAATCACGTCTATACTCTTCCAGATTCATACACATACACATCAAAACACATTCCAACATCAACACTCTTAGCATACATCTAATCCTAAGCTAGAAAGATTGAAGAACAAGAAAGGAAGAAAGGAAGGAAGGATGAAGAAGCAAGGAACTCACCCTTACAGCCGGTCTAGGCAAGACAAGATCACACTCCTTATTTCAACTGGCATCACAAGCTTAGCAAACGGACACACTAACATCAACACCCACAACAACACACAAACTCATCCAACTCAAGAGAAAGATCAAGAACAAGATCAAAGGGAATGAAGGAGAAGCAAGCAGGACGTAGGGAGCTGGAGAAGTGAAGTGAGGAAGTGAAACCCTTGCTCAGCAAGGTAAGGGAAGGTAAAGGTAAGAAGGTAAAGCACGGGTCAAGGAAGTCAACAAAACCGGCTGCAGCCGCCGTAACCTGCAGGGGCGGATCACAGGGCCGCAGTGGCGGGATACGTGCCCGCGGGTGCGGCAAGGCCAATCTCGGCCAAAGCCAATCTCGGCTATGGTCCGATCTCGGTCCGAAAGAAAAGGGCTCTCACATAAGGGACATCTACGTGCTAAACCGCTCTCACATAGTCCCATATTTATCTATGAGAGGCAATATTATGGGCTTCGAGTAGAAAACACGCCCCATACCACACTCCGGTCACCTTGCAAGTCACAAGGAAGATGATGAATTGGGTTTATACGTCAACCACCTCAACCTCAATGCGACTCTCATGACGAATATCTCATACCTACTATCAACAAGGAAATTAGTGATGTAATTCCAATTCGAGAATCGAGATCTCATCATTGTGTTAATTTCCCTCGTGAGATCTCTTAAACTATAAAGCTATCCTCACTAGAATAAGAGTTGTCACTAGCTCCTTGTATCTTTCCATGCATGGGCTCTCCTCTTGTTGATGTTGGTGACTTGCTCATTGGCGGCATGTATGTCAGTCGCCTTGATCTCGTCATCCTTTACATCTTGGCCTTTGCTATCAATCGCCTTTTGATGCTGACGCCTAGCCTTAATGACCTTATTATCTACACCCCACTTGTTCCCACCTTAAATAGCCTTGTCCTTAGGAGTTAGGACAGCACCCTTAACTTCATATATTCTCACGTTTATGATCAAAGTCTTCCCGACACTTATCACCTTCTTTCTTAATTGTCGACTCTTTAAATTTATGATTTTTATTTTATTAATCTTAATTTCACAAATATCAAAATCTGTGTTTTGAAATTATTTGCATGACTCGTGATTGATTAGTTTTCTAAGTAAGTTCATAGTTGGTCATACGTCAAGTCTAATATTACAAAGTTGAACATAAAAATCTACTTTAATTTTTAATTACAATATTCTATTATATGCCTTTAATATCATAGAAGCACCAAATGACTACAGTAATTTTCTATCTAATGATGAAAACCACTAGTGCTAATTGCTAAATGTGAAAATATATTACTCCATAATTTATCATTCTATAAAGGAGGTTTTAATGAAAATCTACCAACTTTTTTGTAAGTGCAAAAACAATAATGATTCTTATATTTTATAACCTAATTTTACCTCGTTTTTTAAATGAGGTTAATACATCATATCATTCTAGAAAGAGATTTAAATGAAAGCCCGACAACTTTTTAGAAACTCTTAATAATCTAAATATCCAATTTTTTTTTCCAAAACATATCTAAAAAGACCCCAAATTTCTACGATTCTTGTGTAATTAAGCGCATTATACATCATTTATATAATTTTATTAGCATAATTTATCGATTTTACAACAAGTTTTGCATGACTCTATACAGCTCGTAACACTTTAAAATAAAAAAATTGATCAAGTTTTAATTGTCGAAAATAAATACGTGAAAGAAAATACAGCATATCCTTACAGTGGATTTTTATTATGATTTTTGGAAAGTTGATGCCACCTTGTGTAAATTCTCTTAAATTTAGTTTTTACTCGCTTTTAGTTAAGAGATGTCTGGTAGTGTGAGAATTGAGAACTCTTCCAAATTTTGAAAGCGTGTTCAAGGCAGGTTAGACTTGGGTTAGTATTTGCAGCCCAAAATACTTAGATTTATCTTTCAATATAGTATTCAACTTTTTTTATTTATTTTTTCAACTTTATTAAAGTTAACTATATTTGAACATATGTGCACTCTTCTAATAAAATTGAATGCTGTTACTGTTTTTCAAAATTTATAAAATTGTTCTCATCGCAACAGTAACTTTAGGTGGGTTTGGATCCGCTCCGTTTCACCCAAAATTTTAAGGTCTATATATGTTTAAAATGGATTAAGATTAACCGAAGGTCATTTGTCACAATTTTTTTTTTTTTTTACAAGTCCGTGTGCCTCATATCTTCAGAAGAATCAACGATATCACGAATAAACTTGTTAAGATTCTCTGCTAGTGTCTCTTTTCCTATCGAGATTGATGTCTTATCCGCAAGAATATATGTTAGAAAGATTAATGTGTAGATTTTGATCGTATCCTTTTCCCTTACTCTAGTTGTATAAAAAAAATATTTGACATGTCATTAATAAGAAATAGTAATTATTGGATTAGTTTTTGACATGAAATGTGATATATGAAAGTGATAGAGATAAAAATTACATTATTTATGAAGGGAATTTTAGTTTTTAAAAGACGCTAAGATTACTTATTATATATTTAATGGGTTAAAAATTAAAAAAAATATTTAGTTGAGCTTGGTTAAAATATTTTAAGTTAAAATGACAATGAAAAAGTTTTTTTAATCAGCTAAAAAGGCTAGGTAAAAAAAATAAATAAAAACTTTACGTGACCGTATCAAATAAAAAGTTGATGATCATAGGATTGCAATCACTAAGGACTGCGATATTTTTAAAAGACGCTAAGATTATTTATTTTTTTACCTACCCTTTTTTATTATATTTTTTTGACCTACCCTTTTTGGTCTACTCAGAGCAGCTAAAGTATATGGACTTTATTATATTCAATGCATCTATGTGTAATTTGTTCTTTTTGGTCTACTCAGAGTACTATTTGCAATCCACTTCAAATATAAGATATTTGGTTAAATACAAATTGTTTAGGATATAAATTATTACTATCTTAAAATTGTGATATTTTATGTTATTAATCCTAATATGGGTGATTCGTCTCATTCAGATTATTAATATTCATTTCATCCAACGCAGCCCCTTGCCACCGTACTACAAGTCTACAATAACTTCTTTCGCTCTCGCGCTCCCTCTCTCTCACTCCTACCAGAAAAATCTCGCTACATCTTCTTCTTTGCCAACGAATGCTTTAGCCGTTTGATCTTGCAAGTTTATGTCCATAATTTCACCAGAGAATCCATGAATCCGTCGAGTTCTCTTTCCAGTTCGTTCTATCTGCTGTTGCTGTTACTCTTCTGCAATTGCTTATCAGACTTCGAATCTCATGCTCAACTTATCCCTCAAGATGAAGGTAAACCCTAAAAAAAACCTCTGTTTCTTTCTTGATTTCAAATTGTCGAAATGTTTACGAAACTTCATTGCGAAATCGAAATTTCTTGGTTGTAATCAACTGTTTTCCACGTTCACATTTCTTAATTTGTTGATTTCACCATTTGACGATATTCTGTTCTACTTTAGATCGATTGATTTGTTTTTGCCTATTTTTTGAACCAGCAAAAATACTATGTGCTGCAGTTTCCAGGGTTGCACTAACTATAGAAAAACTTGCTTTTTTTTAATGTTCCGTGTAGCAGGACACCAAAAGGAACACGGTAACTCTATTTTCAAAAATTACTAAAACACAAACATAATTTACGAAAAATGGTGTAATTAGGTGAAAAAAATTGTCTAATATTCAGGACACACAATAATAAAAAAAAGAATATAGGGGAACGCGATACAAACGTATTTTTCGTGTCCCCGGGTGTCCGTGATTCGGGTCCAGTTACGGTGGAGCTGTAATACCACTTCAAATGTTGAACTACCGGTTAGCTTTTTGGTATTGTATCATGTAAATTGCATCGCTGATCAGCTGCTCATTTCTTATATGTTCGACCGTCAATATCATAATAATGCAAGTCCTTTATGGAGGTGAATGTGATGGTATGGTTGAAAAGTATGAGTGTAGAGGTTTTGGGTTCGAGATTTACGGGTTGCACAAGTGTGAGCTTGCTCAGTTGCTCCCACCTCTGCCTCATTTAGAGCGTTATCTTTTTGAGGCTGTTTGTTTCCTTGCACTTTGCAAGCTAGGTTAAAAAAAACATTATTTGTAAGTGAATGTTCAATTTTGGGCCACGACATATCATGCTTGTTGTTTGTCCTCTCAGGCTTGGCCCATTTCAATTAGAAAGGATGTAAGGATGTAAAACACATCACGTGTTTGATCGTTACTCTGGTTGGCAGGGTGCATTAAGTTTCAATGCTTTTACAGTGAATAATTGTGCCAAATTTTCCCTTATCATGTAACCATGAATTCTAGGTTTTAGAAACACAGTACGTGAATAGCTAACAAGAGTATTCATTTTTAACAAAATTATTATAATTACTACTGTAATAATAATTATTATTCTAGTACTTTTGGAACGATGAGAATCTAGTTTTGTGACGAATTTCGCAGGCAAATACAAAAAAGTGATACGTGGATATTATAGGGAATAAAGCACAAGAATTCTTAGATAGTATACTTAACCAAAAACTGATATTGGAATGAATATGATGATGTAACTTATTTTACTCCCAAGGGAAATCTTATTTTGGTAAGCTATGCACTAACAAAGTATGGGTTTTGTCTGACTTTTGTTTTGGATGCTCAAGTCTCAACTATGACACAGAACTATGGTGTTGCAATATACTCCCATGTTGCTTCTATTCCATTTGATGGTTTGATTCATATTGCAGTGGAGGCTCTACAAGCCATTTCTGAAAAACTGAACATCGGATTTTGGAGGGTTAGCCGAAAATCTTGCCAAGATAGTAGTACAAGTTTCAAGTTCAACACCATTAACAATGGCACTAGCAGTGTTACTTGCAATTGCTCATATAACGCCAGCACCATTTGCCATGTTACAAACATGTATGATCCTTGCTCCATTGCTAGTACTAGTTTCATCTTCACTAATTAACAAGTCCAAACAACAAGATTGTAAACTCGCAACAATCAGTTATGCTCGACTTTAATGATCCTTGCAGTTATATTTTGTAATGTCATTTTTTTCGTTTTGCATACTGCTTTGGCATACACAGCCAGCTCAAAAATCTCAATCTTAATGGAGCTTTTCCGGATGAATTTGGAAGCCTCACTAAACTGCAAGAGTTGTAAGTAGCTTCTCTTACATGTATTATTAATTTATTATGAACTTTATCATGTGTAGAAACTAATGGAAAATAAAATAAAATTCTATGTTTATTGAGCAGTAGGATGACTAAGATGAGGTCCTCATTTCTAACGTTTGTTCACTATGGTCGGACTATTTGATTTTTGGATGTCACAGACGTTTTCATGTTCTTTTTCAACAGAGATCTCACTAGGAATTACATCAACGGATCGATACCCACCACCTTGACTAAAACTCCTTTAGTTATACTGTAAGTTTAGGGGTTAATTCTTTTCAGAGGCGAGTGCCAACTTTTTGTAACAAGAAAACTCAACTGTTTAGAAATTGCAGGTCCCTTCTTGGTAACCGCATAAGTGGTTTAATTCCAAAGGAAATAGGTCAAATTTTGACGCTAAATGAGTTGTAAGTAACTGAATCGAGCTTGCAAACTTGCTAAACCAATTTAGATTTGCTCATGATGATCAGTATCTTTCTTTTCAGGGTTTTAGAAAACAATTTTCTCAGCGGGAAGCTACCACAAAGCCTCGGAAATTTGAAAAGTTTGAGAAAATTGTAAGGAATCTTTCATTCTTTTCAGCTGTCATAATATCGTTGAACTAACTGAATAGTCAACATGAATGATGTAAATACGTAAATATTTGGTTTACATCAGCTTGTTTATATCCTAGTTTCCATTGATACATCTTTTGATTATGTAGGGAGTTTTTAATAGGTGTTTATTTTTGTAGGTTGTTGTTCAAATTTTATGGATTGATCTAATATGCTTAAACCATGGATTAGTGGCAAAGAAGTTCTGCCATACTGCATTTTTCAAAATTTTTATATCTGGATTTTTAATTTTTTACTTACTGAACAATCATTTGTCTAAACAGGGCCCTTTCTGCCAACAACTTTACAGGAACAATACCAGAAACATTTGGCAATCTGAAGAGTCTCAGTGAGTTGTAAGTAATCTGATTTCTCGTTGTCTATCAATCTTAAATCCAGTTTTAAGGCATTTCTGTCTTTCCTGTAGCCGGATAGACGGAAGTAGTTTATCAGGGAAAATACCAGATTTCATTGGCAATTGGACGAACATCACAAAATTGTGCGTATCATTCTTCTTTATGCTTGGCTTTTCAGGACTTACTTTGTTATATTGTGAGAAAATATTTTCATTCGATTCATTGTGAACATATTTCAATATATTCCAGGCATATGCAAGGGACAAATATGGAGGGACCTATTCCTTCCACTATAAATTTGCTGACAAAATTGACTGAACTGTAAGTGTGAACATGCAGCTAGTGGCTATGCTGATTGAAATGTTTTAGGGTGCGTTTGGCTGTGCATTTAAAAAGTATTTTTCATTGGAAAACAGTTTTAATCCCTCTCGTAATTTACTTTTGGACCCCCATTTTCCCATGAAAAACAGTTTATAAATATTCTTCTAGTATATATTATGAGTTGTGACAATGTGTGGCTTTGTTTACAGGAGGATATCTGATCTTGGAGGATCTAGCATGACATTTCCCAATGTGTCGGCTTTGAGTAAAATAACAATATTGTGAGTTCCAGACAACTTATATCTAATAGATAAAATAGTATATATAATTATATGGTTACGGATAACATTAGTGACAATTATGAATTATGATTAGTCTATTGTCCTCGTTAAGTCACAGTTCGTGAACTGTATGAATTCAGGGTACTGCGGAGTTGCTTGATCACTGGGCCAATCCCTAAGTACATTGGAAATTTTGAAAAGCTAAAGACGCTGTGAGTTTTTTCGCCCTGCTTTATTCTTAAGGGGTTGTTTGGTTGGAGCCTAGGAAAGTAAACGAAAGGTAACATTTATGAAAAGGAAATGAAATGAAAATGATTATCACCCCTTCATGTTAAAAAAAGACTTCTAACATTCGATTCCGGGACTGACCGAACAATTTGTAGGGTAACAAAGCACTTCTTGAGCTGTATGTTTTAGCAAAACAAGTTGTCCCTAGGTTTTGATTACTGTGAAAATATAAATTTTAATGGGTATCCTTATTTTAACAGAAAAATAAATTTCTATTATGATTCTAGAGTCTTTTTTGGTAAGGATTATGATTCTAGAGTCTTGAATCAAGGAATACACTTCTATTGATATTATACATAGGTATTATTGTGGCTGCTCACTTTTTTAATTTCCTGTCAGAGATCTGAGCTTCAACAGCTTAACTGGGCCAATTCCAACCACTTTCCAGGTTTTGAATCAAAATAGGCTCAAATATATGTAAGTAAAGATGTCAATGAGATGCAAAATTTACATTTGACTCTATCCACCTTATTTGTCTTCTTGAACATTTTTGTCATGCCTTCTCTGGATCGTGTAATGAACTCGTACAGGTTTCTGACTAATAATTCGCTGAATGGATCAGTACAGAGCTGGTTAACAAGCAGCAAGGAGAACATGTGAGCATTCTTCTAGAATTTTAAATCACCATCTCTTACAAGTATTTTGATGTCATTTTCTCTAAATCAACGATGCCCGACTTCATGTCTGTTTTAAAAGGGAGGTTCTTCATTTCCAGTCTCGATCTTTTCGTTTGATGTCATAGGCCTAATACTGCATCGAAATTACTCATTCTTTCATTCCTTGCAGAGATATATCTTACAACGAGTTCACTGGGTCAGTTTCGTCTAGTTGCCAGCAGTCAATAGTGTAAGATTACTTCCGCTCCTGTTTATTCACTCTAGATAACGGTTTATTCTCTTCACATTAGTTTTTTAATTTTCTTCATTTTGTTCTAAGAAAACTACTTTTGTATAAATTCTTCCAGGAACTTAGCTTCTAGCTTCAGCTCAGCAAACGACAACTCGTGAGTTTCTATGATATTGAGTTATTGTTGCTTAGACTTGTCATGGTGGAATTAAAGCAGATTTTGCAAAGCTCATTATCAAACTCTATATTGCAGTGATAGTTGGTGCTGGAGAAAGGATCTACCTTGCCTTAGCAGTACTAAATGTAAAGTATTGTTATAAAGCACTAATATGAGACATTAATTATTGGACTTATAATTTCTTCTCATAGGTCTCCGTCATTTTGCAGATCATTCTTTGTTTATCAACTGCGGAGGCACCAAAATGACATATGAGAATCATGATTATGAAGAGGACACAAATAGTTTGGGACCTTCTTTATTTTCTTCTACGGACAATTGGGCTCTTAGCAGCACAGGTGCTTTCATGAGTAAAGAGAAAAATGGAAATTATATTGCATCAATCCCTGCGCTTAATGTTACCGGAGCAGCTTACTACCAAACAGCTCGACTTTCTCCTTTATCACTCAAGTATTATGGTATTTGTATGCAAGAGGGAAGCTATACTGTGCAACTACACTTTGCTGAGATAATATTTTCCAATGATCACACTTACAGCAACAACGGCAGACGTATCTTTGATGTTGCAATCCAGGTTAATTTAACTTCTTGCAATGTTAAAAAAATACGTGGATCTCTCTATGTAGTTATATTATTAACCATTTTCCTGTTTATAGAAATTTATTACCTTTAGTTAATATAAAATCTTATATTTAAAAATGAACAAGTTCGACTATTTAGTATTGTGTGTCACGTAAAAAACTGATCGGTTGAATATAATACAAATGAAGTATCATATCTGGTCTTATAAATAGATAAAGAGTAGCCGAATAAATAACTAAAATCTCATTATATCATAGCTGTAGAGGGTTATCAACAAGACATCCAAAATGTTAGGATATTTGGCTAAATCTAGATATTTAGGGTAGAGTCTGCAATTGTCCCTAAATTTGGATATTTGGCACAATTAAACCCTTTTAATTCTTATATTTATGTAAGGTAAAACCTCTTTCATGGTAGAAGACCGAAAGAACATGAATGAACCGTTTTTTAAATCTCATTACTGCCAGGGATTGTTAATTCTGGACTTGTCTGAACTGTATGTGCAGCCCAATGAGAATGACTTATGCTGCTATGCATTAAGAAAATTAGAGATCATATGTTATGGATAGTTGAAAAAAGTACTAAAAAGTTAACAAAGCTTGCTGAATGCTAATCTTAATGAATGCTTCAACAGGGACAAGTAGTTTTGAAGGATTATAACATAATGGAGAAAGCTGGTGGTGCTGGTAAGGGAATAATAGAAGAGTTTCCAGATGTTCTTGTAACCGGAAACACTCTCGAAATACACTTATATTGGAAAGGAAAAGGAACCAATGCTATTCCTGATCGAGGAGTGTACGGGCCTCTTATATCTGCCATAACCGTCACTCCTAGTAAGTTAACACTCTATGCATGAGAAAACCCTTTGTGAAAATATCCATTTTTTTCATTTGTTAGTCATTCCGATTTTTACCCTCCTGCAGACTTCAAGACTGATAAAGGATTCTCCGTAGGAGCTATTGTTGGCATTGTAGTAGCTTCACTTGCTGTTGTAGGCTTGATTCTTGTAGCTCTCATGCTTACAGGTGTCTTGGGAATGAAAGAACACAACGGTGAGCTAACTTTACAGTTTCTAATTTTCTTTCATCATAAATTGCTTTCCAAAACTAGATTTAGGGCTCGTTTCTTTTGCTGAATACAACTCAGGAAACAGAGTGTTATCCGCGCAGTCCACCAAGTACCAAATGGTGTTTTCTTCAGTCACAAAAATGGAATGTTGATAACCATTTCCATTTCATTTCATTCTCAATAGCCAATACTTTACAGTTTCTTATAGCTGTCTGTATTTCAACTATTTGGTCTGATATCAGAGACACATAATTATTATTCTCATAGTCACATATAGGCTATCTAAGTTTCAAATAGGAGTTGATCAAGTCATGAAACTTGTGAAAATACAAACAAAGTTTCAAATAGGAGTTGATCAAGTCATGAAACTTGTGAAAATACAAACTACGATTCTTGTTTGTTAAATGTGCTCCATCCAGTACTTTCATATCTTACAGTGTAGTTTGGATTACTAGAGATTTACATTTCAATTTAACTTTTGCTCAATTTATAGAACTTGAAGGCCTTTCGCTTGGCACTGGATATTTCAGCTTGAGACAGATCAAGGCGGCGACAGATGACTTTAATCCTGCAAATAAGATAGGTGAAGGTGGTTTCGGACCTGTGTACATGGTAAATGAGGACACTTTACTTTCCACATGTGTAGAATCTTTGGCTGTAACATGACTAAAGATTGAGAAAATGACAGTTAACTCAGCTTATTATGGTAATAGGGAGTTCTATCAGATGGAATGGTCATAGCTGTGAAACAGCTGTCCTCCAAATCAAAGCAAGGGAACCGCGAATTCCTCAATGAGATAGGCATGATATCTGCTTTGCAACACCCAAATCTTGTCAAACTCCATGGATGCTGCATTGAAGGAAAAGAGCTGTTGCTTATATATGAATACATGGAGAACAACAGCCTTGCTCGCGCCCTTTTCAGTAAGTTCCTAGTAACAATTGAATAACGAATCTCTTAACCGCCTTCCTGGTATTAAATATGTCATTTCTTAGTGCAAGAGGAGCACCGACTGAATTTGGACTGGCCCACAAGGAAGAAAATATGCTTGGGAATAGCAAAGGGATTGGCTTATCTTCATGAGGAATCAAGGCTCAAGATTGTTCACAGGGATATTAAGGCTACTAATGTGCTTCTTGATAAGGACTTGAATGCCAAGATTTCAGATTTCGGTTTGGCAAAGCTTGATGAAGAAGAAAACACACATATCAGTACAAGGGTAGCTGGAACTATGTGAGTTTAATTAACTTCTCTCGCGCCTTCTATCACTTTCTATGTTTTGATTGTTTTCGTAGATGCATTAGCACTACCGGTTATGGATGACCCTAAGGGTTTGTTTGTACATCACTTGTTTTATAAAGCCAGTGTTATGACCTTTAAACATTTTACTCAAATTGGTACATTTTAGCCTAAATACTACATTGAGCTAAATGTTACTTCTCTTTGATCCCTTCAGTGGATATATGGCTCCCGAGTACGCAATGAGGGGTTACCTAACTTACAAAGCAGATGTGTACAGTTACGGAATCGTCATTCTTGAGATTGTCAGTGGGAAAAGCAATACCAACTACCGACCAAAGGAGGAATTTGTCTATCTTCTCGATTGGGTTAGGCTCTTGAATTGCTCTAAATATTTTCATAAATCATATCTGAACCAAATGCTACCTGATGTCTAAGGGCCAGTTTGGTATACATATCTAGATATCAGATATGGGTATATATAAAAAAACGCATACCTAGTGTTTAGTATATAAGTACATGAATATCAATTTGATATACTGATAAACTTTTATCACACTTTTTTCTCCTTTTTGATATAATCCAAAAATTAAGGATATCACATATTTTATATTTTATCCTTTTTCATTCTTTCTTTCTGAAACTCTATTTCTAGTGGATATTAGTCTCATATTTATATTTTTCTGACGACTTGAAGGCCTATGTCCTACAAGAGCAAGGAAACCTTCTAGAACTCGTGGATCCGAGTCTAGGAAAAGACTACTCAACAGAAGAGGCAAAGAGGCTATTAAACTTAGCCTTATTATGCACCAACCCATCTCCTACCCTCCGACCAATCATGTCCCAAGTTGTAAGTATGATTGAAGGCACGAGCCCGGTTCAAGCCCAGGTCATCAAGCTTTCAGAGCTCGAACTCACGGCTCTGAAGAACATGCCTCGCGACTCCCACTCCTATGCCTCCACAGCTTCCCAGCAGAGCACTCGCGTCCAGGGAAGCAGCGTGTTGATGGATGGACCTTGGATCGATTCCTCGATCAAAAGCAAAGATGATAGTGAAGGAAATTCACCTACCTCCACTACGCCTCTTGATTCGAGTTTACAATAAGCGTGGTATGTAAACAAACGCTGAGTTTTAGAGATCAACAGAGTAAGAAGAAAGGAGAAGGAAAGAAGAGCTTGTGAATTTGTTACTACAGCAGTTTGTGTATTTATATTGTGACAACTCTTCTAACAGATATCTCTAGGAGATGGTACAATGAAATGGAGGTAACATGAGCGTAAAATAAAAGTATAGAACCTGTTGTCGTGTTATTTACATTTGAAATTGATAGTTAATAGTCATGCAGAAGAAATACGGAATATTTATCTTGTATTGTAAGATATCTGTTTTTGAATCGTTATAAGAGTGTTAATAATTCTTTCCTAGCCTTGTAGACTTTTGAATCGTTTTGATACTTAATATTCACGTGTATATGTATATTATGGCATTGAGTTCTTAAATATTTAAATTATTATTTTGTATAGATTTTCAGCGTTGTTGAAAAATATGAACAAAATATTTGGAATTACAAATTGTTTAATGAGCCAACACACTATACAAAAATACTAATTGGGGTACTAAATGTTTGGTATACATATACTAAAGTCAATATGTCATTTTATAACTCATATACCTGTTATCTCCATGAAATTATCAGAAAAAACAAAATTAGTGATCATCAACAAAAAACACCCAAATACTAAGGACGTGAAAAGAAAAAAAGCTTGAATTTGTAAAAGATTAATTTGAGGTACTATCCAAGTCATGTTATACCGAGTATATGTATATCCATTTATCCAATAGGTCAATTTGCGGTAACAGAATGATTTCGAATCAATAAAAAACTATGTTTGTTTAGAGCTCTTTTAACGCATGAACATTTTCATTTCCATTTCATTTCATTCCCCTTATTTGATTCAATTCCGTTTCCATTTAACCGTTTCAACCAAACGGGCACTTAGTCTTATCTTACTCATATTATATGATAAATAAGTGGTAACCTCCAACAAGAAAAAGATTGTCAATAGATTCGGAATTTCGAACACATCTCTAAAAAAAAACTCTAACAAAAAAATCATAATAAAAAAAATACAAATACTGACTCTCCGTCCTTGACACGTGACATCATCCACCGGAAGATTACTTCTCATATCATTCTTATTTCTCCTTCAAAGGCTTCTCCTTTTTTTGTCTTCTACGGTTCTACTTTCTACAATTCTATCATTTGTCGAATCCAATAATCAACCCAAAACTCTTGATTTCGTTCACTAATGATTTTTATCAGTCGCCCCTCTCCTTAATCCCTTGGGTATTCCACCAAAACGGTATAGATGGTTTCCAATTAGAAGAAGTGTGGGAGTTTCAGCAAAGAATTGAAATTCGTATGCCCTTTTGTCGGTGTTGAAATTTTTCTCAGGCGATCGGATTTTTCATGGCGGAAAATCAGGAAGAACCTTCACCAGTTGAAGCCAACCTTCGTTACCCTAAAATTGAACTTGACGATTATGAACCCAGATTGTTCTCTCGCACGGTTAGCCCTCTTTCTCCCCCTCCCTCTATTTGATTCCTTGTTAATTTTGTTTCCCAAACTTCGGGAGTTTGTATATCATATATAAATTTTAAGATGCAATTGAATGATTGGTAGGCTGTCACTGAATTGGGATTTAGAACTTTCTTATAGTCCAATATTTTCTCAATATAAACCTATTACAATCTTTCCTATATTTAAGGTTATAATTATTGGTTTTGGAGCTTTTATGATCAAATTGATGATGGGATCATGATGAAGCTTTTGCCGGCCGTCAATTTTGTTGGTGAAGTTGGTATATCGAAAATTTTAAGCTGTATTTCGGTATATTATGCAATTGAATGAATTATTAGGTTGTTTGTTTATGTAATGAACACTAGAATTGGGATTTAATCAACTGTACAACTGAGATACTTTGTGAATTGTAATTATGAGCCGTATAGTTTTTCTTTCTAATTAGGGCTTGTTTAGTTTGAGCAGCTTAATTTTGTGTGCATAGAGTCTTGAACCATCTGTCGACATGTAAGTATTTTCTGATGGAAGTATTTCTTTCTAAGTAAATAAAGCTGTGATTATGAGCCAAATAGTTTGTGAATTGTGACTATGAGCAATATAGTTTTTCTTTCTAAGTTAATAAAGTTGATCTATAATGCCGACTTCCTTACCAAACTTGAAATTTGTGGACAGTGTTTTGATGGAAGCATTTTCTGTGAATTCATACCACTGTGATTTGCCACGACTAAGTTTCCGGATTGACTGAAATTGAATGTTCATGTTTAGGTTTTCAGTGAAGCAGAAACAGATGAAGAAACAAACCCTTTTTTAACTGATGAAGCAGGGGAAAAGGAGAGGGAGGAAAAGGGAGAGGTGGGGAGTTTGGTAAGTGATACCCCCGGAAGTTCCACAGTTGATGCCAAGGTCCCCTGTGTTGCTAACAATGACTATCAAGCTCAGGGTAGATGTTTCTTTTATGGATCTCCTCTTTCTGAAGATACCGGGCCGTGGATACCGGTTTCTGTTCCACCCATGTCAAACAGCTCACATCAGACCTGGGAAGACGGTCTTTCTACAAATGGGGGTTACTTTCCAGACGGTGACATGGGTTGGAATCAGTTCTTAGGTGAAGATAAGCAACTGACTATGTGGGATGTGTTTTCCGAAATGGTACTTGCTGCTGGTGGAAAAGTCAAGGCCCTTGCTTCATCTGATTTTCATAAACAGCAGATTTACCGAATGTCATCTTACCTTTTAGAGGAAGCGTGGAGGGAGATGGCACAGACTCTAACAGAGGCAACTATGGTTAATATAAAGGAAATCATTGAGGCCGACCCACCCAAGTGGGTCCCTGATAGTGCATCCTCAGCTTGCATGCTTTGTAATGTCCGGTTCCATCCTATAATGTGTTCCAGGCATCATTGTCGCTTTTGTGGAGGATTGTTTTGTGGTGAGTGCTCAAAGGGTAGGAGCTTGTTGCCTGTGAAGTTTCGTACTCAGGATCCGGAGAGAGTCTGTGATGTATGCTGCGTGCGTTTGGAGTCCATCCAAGCATATTTGATGGACCAAGTAAGTCGTGCTGCACAGTTGCCAACTTATGATTTGACCGACCTCAGTACCTTGCGATCATGGTTTAATTTTCCATGGGGCCAATCTATGGAATATGAGATCTATAAGGCTACAAATACGATTAGATGCTACAATAAGGTACGCTAATCCATCTACTTTTAGAAATTCTATATTAGGGATTATTTGGATGTCATGCATTATAATGCAATTTTGTAGTGTCGGACTTCAAAATTAAAGAAGTGAAGTATTTGGTGTAAAATCTAGGATAAATAGTATATGTGTTGTCTCTAAGTAGTGTTTGCCGATTCTAAGTTATGGTGCAAGGCATCCAAACAGCGCTTTGCGGGAATGTATTATCGGTTTATAGGCCATAAAACTTGCATCGTGGATCCAAACAATCCCTTAGTCTATCCTTATCACTTTATGGGTGAGGGTCAGTCCTGTGGGAGGCTGTTGAGTCTTATCTTGGTGATTCTATATATATAGATAGCCTAGAATTGGCTTCCCCCCTCTGCATTATCCATTAGTCTTAAGTCTAGATTTGTTTTGGAGATACTTTAAAAAATAGGATTATTTAGTCTTTCGTATTTATTAGAAAAAGATGAAGTCTGCTGTCATCTTGCAGTCTTTCTTACCATAAACGTTGTGACAACCTAATGACAGGTCGGTCGTCTATCACCTGAGAAGGCAATTCCAGATGCTATTCTGAAGCATGCCAAAGGACTTGCAATTCTCACTGTTGCCAAGGTTGGTACCGTTATGACCTACAAAGTAGGAACTGGACTGGTCATCTCTCGCCTAAAAGATGGGACTTGGTCCGCACCATCGGCTATTTCTTCCTTTGGAATTGGATGGGGAGCTCAGGTGAAAAATGAATTCCTTATTTTCTTTATTAAATAATTAAGCTATTGGGGTCATGTTATTTGCATGCTGTGTGGTAAGTTTTTTTTCCCTTCTTACATCAAGTAGTTGTTCATTCTTGAAACATTTGGGCATTATCCGGACCTGAATTCCATCAATTTTGTATCACTTATAAAAGTAATCAAAGTATCTGCTGTTGATGATTACTTTCTTTTCAGAAGTTATGTTGTTTGTTTGTTATGATATTTGAACCTATGTACATGATATTGTTGATATATGGACAGGCAGGAGTGGAAATCACAGACTTCATAATCGTACTAAGAACAATGGACGCAGTGAGGACTTTTGGTGGAAATGTGCATTTCTCAGTCGGGGCTGGAGTTGGAGTGGCTGCCGGAATTGTAGGAAGGGTTGCTGAAGCTGACTTACGGGCTGGCAATGGAGGCTTGGCTGCTTGTTATACTTACAGCTGTAGCAAAGGTAAGTTTATGGAATTTCTGTATGAAATCAAATGCATATTGAGGTTCTTTTAAATATAACTAGTTCTTTCTTTTCGAGATTTGAATGTATAATGCAAAAGATAATTTCAGTAATGGACCTCTTAAACAGTTGATATTCATATATTGCCTGAATAGACTAGAAGACCTAAGCTTTAGGGGTCATTTGATATCTATATCAAATAGCAAACTACCGTCATTTATTTAAGCAGTTGTCTTGAACAATGTGTTATTTCTTAGTGATTCTCAACCATGGTTGGCTATGCAGGTGCTTTTATAGGATGCTCGCTTGAAGGCAGTGTTTTTACAACACGCACTGGGGAGAACTCGAAATTCTATGGTAGTCCATCAATAAATGCATCTGACATACTTTTAGGAAAATTGCCTAAACCACCCGCAGCAACCACGCTCTATGAAGCGCTATCAAATCTATACGGAAGGCTCGGTATCTAAAATCAGAATCATGAGTTTTTCTGGCAAATGGCAAGCTGTCCACGTTGATACTGAACCTCAGTCATTGTCATCTTCAAATGTCTCTCAATATTCTTACTGTAATCGAAGTACTTGCGTGCATGTTCATATGATTTGTTGTACAGCTTGATGTTCTTGATTGGGGAGGCTATTGGTGCATAAAGGATATGCATCCTTGGAAAACAAGTCTTCTGTACATATTATTAAAAATTGCAAAACAAACCTGATTGTCCAGATTGTTCATGGACATGTTGCTGAAAAGCTGTCATTATCCAGTTAAATGAATGCTCATCTGATAGCATATCTGATTCTTTCTAGAACTCCAAAGCTCATCTATTTTGCAATTTGTCCACATTGTCACCTTAGAGCCTTAGTGTAAGTCGCTCAAAGTTCTAAACTTTCATTCATAAGAATATTCACGGAAGTATATTTTATAATTCTACCATTGAAAATATTCTATGAGCATTAAGAATAAGGGCACTGTCACGTAATAACAGAAGTACATGACAATCCAACGTGTGTACAAGTTCTATGCTCAAGGGGCACTACCCGGATTTTTCAAAAAAAATCCACAGCACATGCAAAATCTTGCAAAATAACATGATGAGCTTCTGTTATGAACCCCTGGATATCCTCGGATTCAATCCTTGGTTCTAAGCTTGATGCAAATCTCTATACCATGACATGCCGAAGTCGGAATGATTTGGTATCATAGGTGGCTTCCTTGACATCAGCTGACAATGAAAATGCCTGGATGGAACATCCCACCATGTTGATATATCTTGTGAATAAAGAGAAACAACAATTTACTCAGAAATTCAAATTAAGGGTCTTTTGATCAAGCATCAATTAAACAAGCTTTTATTATCCGTATTTTTGCCAAATATTACTGGTAAATCAAACTAGACAGATAAGAAACTCACCAGAAAAATAAGTGTTTAAACTTAAGCCGGCAAGGTTACTTTTTTTCGTTTTGCCTAACCCTGTTGAACAGTTTTACTTAAATTTATCACGTCCTTCATCAGACGCTTGACACAAGCTTTTATATCCTCAGACAGCACCAGCTGAGGGGGAACCGCCTCTAGTGCATACACGGTTAAAAGTCTCATTAATGAGGGCAAGTGTAAGTTCTTGGATCCGCTCTTCCATACACTCTGGTTTACAAACTTGCAAGACTCTCTTAATCTGCATTTACTGCAAACCTGATGGTCGGCATTTTTGGTAAAACAAAATCAATTATTTTTGAATCTCAAATAAGATATCAGCAATTGTATCTCGGAAAATAAGATTACTTACAGTATTCTCAGGTATCTGGAAGAAGGTGCGCAAACTTTTAGCAGCAAAAGCAACTCTCTTTTCATGGGAAGGGCAACCGAAGATGGCTATGGCTTTCAAGTCGCTTCCTGACAGCCATCTGCACACAGGATGCTGATCTATTAAGAACAATTTTGCAAAACAAAACCTGATGTTTTAAAGTGGACCGACGGATTATTTACGCACTTTGACACCACACCCTCGTGGGGGTCTGGTGGGTGTTGTCCAGTATCCACATAAATATATTAAGCTTGACGCAATAATCCTATGCAGAACTTATAAACAAAAAATAACCTGATGCACATATGCTGAAGGAAAAGCGGATAAAATTTGAGTTGTAACTTTAAAATATACTAAATTGTATTTTGTTATACAAAACTAGTTTAAGTGTTAACGTAATAATTTGCATCAATTATTTTGTCAATATACTTGGTTAGTTTGGTGTTAATAAAAATTTGAAAAGAGTATATTGTTTTTCTTATAAACTAGTGTTAATGGACAAGCAAACACACCCTTCATATTACATGTTAAAAGTTATACCATACAACAGTCTATATCATATATCTGAAGTCTGAACTAAGATGGTTAAAACAAGCAACTCATCCCAAGATCCAATCTTTTATCTCTGTTCTTTCGAACAACCATTTACTAGTTCCTTATGTAAGAACATAAAAATAAAAACTGTTAATAATAGGAACGAGTTTCTCCAAATCTGGGCATAGTCAATCATGAATTAACTGTAAAGTGTAAACAGAATATTAACACATAAAGCTGTAAATGGGGATCCTTACTTAGCAATCTCCTGTTTATCTCTGCCAAAATTCTCAGCTGCAAACTTGAGGAAATCCTGGGCATAAGCACTCTCTAAACCCTTGATATCAAACTTGTTCCCTGACAGAAAATTAGCATCTTTGAAGTAGCCTTCATCGTACAAGTGCCTCACAAACACCTCCATTTCTGGAGAAAGCTCTTTTGCAAGCAAATCATCTGTCTCATGTAACTCCTTGTAAAATTTCTCATAATCTTTTTTCTTATCAAACAATCCCCATTCGTTCTTCGCTACACTTCCTTCTCTCTCTTCCAATGGCTGCTCTTGCTTTAAATTGTTGCCATCAAACAATGAATAAAGAGAGGAAACAGGATTAGGTTTAGAGTCAAATGAATCAATTTCCACTGTTTTCCCAATAAGCTTCCTCCTTCTCCTCCGCCCTGAAAAGCCCTTCACCTTAGGCTCAATTCCCCCACGTTTCTCTGTTAGCTCTTGCAATTCCAATTCGACTTCTCTCAGTCGCTTACTTAATTCGCTGATGTTTCCATCATTTTCGATATTACTAACATCCCAAAACTCCCCAGTTCTTTCGATCAATCCAACAGCTTCCTTGAACAAAACATCATATGGCTTTGTATTTTCACTCACATTATTCGACGCGTAACTAACCTCACCTTGCTCTTCAGATTGCGCTGAAGCCGATGCAAACCTCTGATTTGTCGAGCACTGTAGAGGAAGCAGGAAATTTCTTTCTAGATCTCCTACGCCCGTGTTTACCAGGTATTGACAAGGATTCGGGGTTTTAAGGTTAGCGACGAGGAATCGCTGATGACGCAGCGCTTTGCACATGAACATCGCGATTGCTTCGTCTATGGGATTCGCTATGCACAGCTAGTGTTCATTATAATTGAGCTTTGAAGAAAGGGTTTAACTAGGGCTTCGTCGCTGGTCTTTTTTCTTTACTTTTTTTTACATAATGAAAAACGATTCGAGCCCTTGATTGCACGCGCCATTATCGAAAGATTGAAAGAATATGCGAAAGGACTAACCTTGACGAAAAATCACAAAGTCGTCCTCAAAGAAAGGTACGAAGTCCGTAGTCGATCACAAATTCACAAATTAATGTACGAAGTCTCGTAGTAAAGTAGGAATCGATCACAAATTCACACCTCTTTCTGGACAAAGAATTAAGAAGAGATAACACCGCAATGCACGAGAGTTTTGACATATTAAGGGCTCGTTTGATATCGCTATGAATCATTTTTGATAACGGAATGATTTTAAATTAATCAAAAATTATGTTTATTTAGAGATGTAAGTAATCTAATCAATTTCATTTTCATTCATTTCCCTTAACCGATTTCATTCCGTTTCCATTTCACCGCTCCAACAAAACGGATACTAAGTGTATAACTTTGATGGTTAAAGATACACGTTGTAAGGAGAAGAATTATTCAAGTAATAAACATTCATGTGCTCAACAAAAAATTGTGCTATAAGGCTCGAAATCTTTTTCTACATTTGTTTTACAATTTTTTTTAAAAAAATTTAGAACATGTGTTTTTATTATGCAATCTTAATTGGTTTCAACTCTCCAAGAAAAAGAGGAGAAGACCTTGTAATTGTCATGTTAGACTTTTGTAAGCAAAAGAAAAATCCAACTCAAAAAATACACTCTTTTAACAAGGAATAACATATAACTGGATTGTTTATTTTGCTTTAATGCCTTAAATTTGAGCTTTTCAACGTATAAGTGAACAAAGCCCACTATCTCATATTTTACATTATTATTTGATGATAGCAACTCCCTAGAACTGATGGTTGAGGTAAAGCCATTAAGGCATTTGATTGAAGAAGCATAAACTCATATGATTGGATAAATAGGGTTAGGTAGACATCATGAAAGGCCACCACCCCATTGTTGTCCTTCAATCACCAACCTAAATGTGAAAGAAGAACGAACCACCCTCAGGCCGGGAAATCCGCAAGCCCGAAAAAACAAGGGTGAATCCTCTTCTCTACAAAACACCCCACAAGATTGGTTAAAAAAAAAAAACTTCCGATTGTAATCCATACATCACTATTCCTTTTTTTTTTAATTATAAACTTTCAGTTGTATAATTTTTAGATATAAGAAGAAAACAGGATGAGCAAGATCATCATAACTGAACATCCAAAGCTTAAACAACACTTGCTTCCATCTCCCCGTGTAGAGAGAGCCAAACAGAACGAGGTTTTTTGGACAAGATTCAGTCACACCCGAATACCACCATTTATTGATTGTATTTCCATCCTATTCCACCAAGGAGGAGAGAAAGAAAAAAAATCTTAGGAGAGCCTTTATGTGAGCATGGAAAAAAGAAGATTGAACCCGAAGAAACAAGGATGACAATCTTCTCTTCGTGCTTTGCGGCATATGGTTTGTTGCCACTATGACTAGTTGTGATACCGGAAGAAGAGAAACTGCTAATAATGTACTATATGGAATAAATGGTGGTGAACTAGAAGGTGTTGTTACGGTGGTGAAATGTTTTGAGCGTTAGCTCTCAAAAAGCGAGTTTTCCCCCCCTCTCTCCTAAGGTTGTGCACCATGTCTGGACTGGTGGACCGAATTTTTAAAAACCTAGACCGGATACCGGACCGTTACGGTTCGGTCATTCCAGTTCGGACCGAAATAAAATAAATTTAAAAAATATATATTTTTCATAAAATAAATAATTAAACTTCGGTCCATTCCGATCTTTTTCCGGTCCGATCCGGAAATTTCAAAAACCCTTAATTGGATGCAAAAACCGGTTTTTCGGTCCGGTTCAATTTTGTACAATCCTACGGTCCCTACTCTCTCACACACACAAAACTTGCCCATTAAAACGGCTCACGTGAGAAAGGCTTTCTTCTCCTAATCCCAATTTTCTCTTATAAGAACCTCCCTCCCACGCAGTTTATGGCGGGAAACCAGTTGCCCTACCCAAAATCGGCGAATCTCTCAGACTCTTAGCATCTGATGGCAGAAATGGAAACCCTAGGAATTCACGAAGAGATCGAGTCTCTCGTCTCCGATCGTCTCCAAGTGGTACTATCTCGTCTCTATCTCTTTCGCGTTTCCTCACTTCGTGCCCTAATTTCGCGTCGGGGGTCTTATGAAGAAAATAAATAACATAATTCTGCCTGCAACTAAGAATTCTATATCTAGTTGCGGCTACTTTAAGTATAAGAAATTCGTTGGTTGTTGAGTTCTACGGTTTTACAAGTGCAGTTCTTTTGGCTACTCAAATTCTGCAATGTCAATTTAGTAATCTCAAGTTCTCATTATAATTTCTGATTTTGGTTATTGTGACTAATAAATGGGCTTAATTGTGCTTTGTACAAACAATTCTTCCTCATATGTGATGCATTTATAGTTGAGGATATACAAAAGAGACGCCGGTCTCTGTGTTGTAACTAATCTGTCACTATTAATAGAATTTGTTTATAATTAAGAAATTGTTATTCACGGTTCATATTAACCTAGGTGGCTGATTGATGGGTTATATATAGATTTTCTTATTAATTTTCCTTTCAGGTGTCTTATAAGTGGCTCAGCCGGAACTTCTTGGTGTCATCAAATGTTGCAAAGAAGTAAGGTTAACTTTTGTCATTGGAAGAATGTGAATCGATAATTCTTTTAACACACACACAATTCGCAATCAATTGACATCCTTTTAGATCACAAAGGTTACATTTTGGCAGCCACCTGTTTACCTTCAAGTGTTCTTCACAGTTCACATTAACTTAGGTGGCTGATAAAGCCTGATATAAAAAATGGTTTTGCACTATGAGCCTTCTCTTTAAACCTATAGAGATAAACTGTAATAAGTAGAAAAAAGGTAAATTATGTTCGTTTTTATCTTGGCCTTCAGGTTGCTGGAGGAGTTTGCTGAAAAGCACACTGAAGGACTGGAAGTGGTATACACTCTAGCTGGATGGTTGAAGAAAGCACCTTCAACATATCATATTAAACTTGTTTCTGGACCTAAACTTGCAGGTTGGAACTGAAATGTAAATGTGTATAATGTATTTTTTACAATAGATCAAAATTTTTTTTATCTTAATGTGTGTATTGCTCCTTATCTGTCATTGCTTGTGGGAAACTCTTCTCTGATTGTGCAGAGGCCAAAGAAGATTTTGCTGATAGTTATTCAGTTCAGGTCTACAGTGTACAGTCCTGCATTCCAAAGGATACAGCTGCTCTTTGGAATGCTGAGTTTGTTCAAGCACAAGAACTATCTAAACAGTCCGCTGCTTTGGATAATTGTTTGAGAGATAATAGGTAAATTTCCTTCTTTCCCAAACAAGGCTATTTTTCAGGCTAGTCAATTAGCAATATAATCAGGCACCCTTAGTATTTTCAAGGATTTTGTTATAAAGGTTGTCTTTTACCTCGAGTTCTCCATGTGAAGTTCACCTTATATCTGTTATTTTTTTCAGTGCATACTTAAGTCCCAGTAAAATAGTAAAATTAACTACTGGTCAAAATTTCTGTCAGGTTCTGCGGAGTATCAAATTCCTTTGTTAAGCGTAATCATTCAGGAACAACAAATGCAGCTCCACAGCCAAAAGGAGTGTCTGTTGCTGGTAGTTCTGCTAATCAAGGGAGCTCTTTTCCGCAAGCTCATCATCTGAAGCCACAACCATCAAGCTCAAAAGGAAATGTGTCCAAAGCAACTTCTGTCAAAAGTGAAGGTGATAATACAGGTGCTCAAGGTGCTGCAAAGAAGCTACCTTCTAATACAGGAAAAGCCGGTCTCTCTGCAAGTAAGGACAAAATCCAGACTGATAAGAGCAGTGCAGGCTTAGCGAACTTCTGGGATCGCCCATCTACAAAATCAAAGTCTTCTGGCCGTCCAGCTGAAGCAAATATTGTTGCTCAAAAGAAGAATGGTTAGTTTGTCGTTGCCTGTTAGTTCCCTTGACAGTCATTTATTTTGTTTATGGTTCCGTTTGTTAAACGGAGTATGGTGGTAAGTGCAGACGATCAAACTGCATGTGAAGCTTTAGACGCTGGGAGCAGTGACGACGAAAGACTAAATATCAATCTGAAAAGAGCTTCAAATGGTGAAAGTGGAAAGAAGAGAAGATTTTTACTTGACGACTCTGATGAAGAAGATGACTATAAGGATGCAGTTAACTTAGCATCTCCAGATCCTCCGAAAAGTAAGCCGATTGTAGATTCTAAGCAGAAGAATGGATCCTTGAATTTGGAGAGTCGCAGTCTGAAACTTGAGGATGAACAACCCAAGGTTAAGGAAGAGAAATCATCTAACATGGAGTTTAAACAGCCATTGCCTGATGATTCTTCTGACATGAACAAGAATAGGACTATAAACACTATTACTGCAGAGCAAAGTCATGATAGTAAACCGCTCAATGATGCAAGTAAGAAGAATAGAGCTGATAATAAGGCTCCAGTTTCTCCTAAAAGGAGGAAAGTGTTGAAGACTAAAATTGATGAACGTGGTCGAGAAGGTATATGTGCCACGAATAGTGCTGATCTGCATTTACTCTAAATTTCATTTGATTTCTCTTGCTATCCTATAGAAAATTTTGATGTTTGCTCACATGTGTTTCTTTTACAATTTCTCATTCCAGTCACTGAGGTGGTTTGGGAAGGTGAAGAGACAGATGCAGAGGCAAACAAGAATGTAGCAACCAAGGTGACAAAAACAGAACATGCTCCAGTGAACCCTGTTAACAGGTCAGAACTAAGAACATCTTCAGTTGCGAAACATTACCTCAACTTTGGGTTGAGAGCGAATTTAGCTATATGCAAGAAAAACAACACAATCTTTACTTATTTTAGACAATTGAGTTTGTTGTGACAACTTGTATGCACTTTTCATTCCGCAGTATTGATTTTATTTGTTAATCTGTTTCCTTTTTTCCAACTGACCTTCAAATATCCCTTCATATTCTATGATTTCAGATCCACCACAGTTAAGAAATCACCTGCAAACACAGCAGCTCCTGTTGCAGCAGGCAAAGCCGGAAGCAAAAAGGGAGGAAACAAGAAAGATCCCAAGCAAGGGAACATCTTATCTTTTTTTAAAAAGGCTTAAGAACTACGCCTCTAATGGTGATCTTCTTGAAATCCTACAGGAATGCACAACATCTCCTACCTTTGAAGGACGAACTTTTGGAATCTTCCTGGTTGCATTTGTTCATATGTTGTTTCTCCTTGTTTTTCTTTGTTGTGTTCATTTTTAAGTGTTAACTAGGCCAACGGATTCGGGGCAACCATTTTGCATGTGCTTTGTGATCGTGCAGTGGAAAAGTCCAAACAAATGCTATTGTAAGTTCAGATTCTTTTTATTGAGTTTTAGAGAATGGATATAGAATCTAACATTCTAAGTTCTAACCTATCTGTTGGCAACCTCTTTGATGGGTAACATCTGAATATGATGGAAAACATGGCAAGAGTGCTCGTTTGGATGTTCTGCACAATTCTGTAGTATTTGGTCAATAAACAGCACCCAAACAATCCTATTTGTGTGTTTAGTATATTAGATTTGTGGTTGTGGTTACAAATGTGGTTGTGGGTAGAGTTGTATGTGGTTTTGTATGGATTGCGGGGATGCTGACTATGACTCTGCTTTTGGATACATTATTCGGAACAACCTTGCAATCCTATTGGCTTCAGGGAAAGGAAATGCATTGCCGACTTTGTTTTAGAAGCAGAAGTTTTCGCTCTTCAGGAGGGCCTCCAAAAGTCTGCAGTATAGGTGCTACATCCATTTAAATTAAAGGAGACAATCTTGTGTTGATTAATTCGTTAAACCAAATCTGAAAACCACCGCGGGAGACTTACATGATCATATAAGATATCTCATCCATGATTTCGTGCTTCATGCACTCTAGTGAGCATAATATCTTCAAGTAAATCAATATTGTTGTTGATAGACTCGCGTTGCATGGGTAAAACTAGCAGTATAAAACAATGCTATACCACATGATGTTGAAGACTAGGGATGACAATCACACCCGCATTCGATGGGTGTCCAGTGAAAACCCTTTAACATGCGGGTGAAACTCAGGTGATGGGCGTAGCGGGTGATGGGGCAGGTCGGATGCGGGTGAACATCTCATGACCCATCACCCAACCCACCGCCCATACCCATCGCCCGCACTCCTCACCTATTTTTTAATAACTATTTTTAATATTTTAACGACATAAAAGACCTTGTCGGCCCTACTAATTTTCATGTTTCGTGAATTTTAAGGAAATATATATTTTTTTACATACAAATATATTATTACTAAAGAAGACGAGTCAAATAGAGTTTGTCAACTCTAGAGTGTGTTCATAATCTTTTGTTATTTTCTTACTTTTGGTTCATTCTATGTTTCGGATGTACGTAAGATGTTCCGATTTTATATTTTTTCCAACCATTTTATTTATTAAGCCTTAAATCGGATTAAATTGTATATTTAAATTAGTTTACACAATTTCAATTTGTTTAAATTTTTGGTTGAATACTAGGTTAAGAAAACGGGTTAAATTTCACCCGAAAAAACCCCGATCCACCAGTTCAACCGACGGGTACGGGCAAGGGTGACAAAAGCTACAGTTTGGATGACGGGTCGGGTGAAGGTTTTAGGTGACATGTCGGGTGATGGAAGTGGTACATCCACCCATCACCTGCCCATTGTCATCCCTATTGAAGACCTCGTCCGAAATGATGCTTTAGGGTGGCTGGTCGCTAGAAAATTTTTTTTAAAAAAACAAACTAAAGTCCTCTTCTTATGTACAAACGAACAACAACAAATTCGAAGTCTCTTCTTCTTCCTCTTTCTTTTGTACAAACAAATACCAGAATTAAAGCTAGATTTATACATAATCAAACCTAAGGTTTCCTTTTCCTAGATCTAAATTGAGAAATGTAATCTTAGACCTCCTTCATTCGATCTTTTTTACCCTTCGTTCCCTTGTAGCCTAATCTGAATAATTTCGAAAACCCTAAATCGAAAGGAAGAGAATGAAGCCTAGTGTTCATTGATTGCAAGATGTGTATTGTGCCAACGACGGTGAAAAAGAAAATCCTAGATACTCCTTGTCATTGTGTGAAAATGGGATGGAAAAATGGAAGAATGTCGATGGTGGCAGAGTTCTAGTGAGGTTTTATTTATTTTTTATTTACAACCGCAAGTGTTGCGTAAGGATATTTAGGCCATTTATTATTTTTTTATATTATAAATCTAATTTTACTAAACACATCCTAGAATTAACTACATTATTTTTCTAAGAAACTTGAGTATTATAAAATCTACTCGAAAACCACAACCATAAACCACAACTACGACTATAAACGACAAACCAAGTTTTGTTAAACATGTTCCCTGTGAAACGAGATTGTTGGATTGTCGTTTTTAAATCTATAAAATCATAACGCTAAAATCCAAAAACTCATACTTTCTAAATAGTAAGACCTTGTTTAGTTGCACACTTCAGGGTTTATTTTTAGATTTTCGGCGAGTCTACTATTACGTAACCTTGTTTGAATACAACTTTGGAAAATAGGTTAAGAGTTTTGGGCAGATCTGAGGAGGTTTGATTATGAGATTCTACAAACTTGCAGGGAAAGGGAACATTTCAAAAGGTTTGTGTTTTAGAATTGAAATTTGTTACATTTATGTCCTTCTTTTCTTCCATCTCCCATTTGGTATGCTATTACATATTGAGATAGCAATCACGAGACTCGGCACCTGTAGCACCGCCATCGCCACCACCTCCGAGCAACTTGAATTGAAGGTTGAGGAACGAGAAATAATCGATTTTTGTTGATGTGTGAATGTCCCACATCGACAATATGATACTACGTAAACCTAACATATAAGTCATAGGTTACTCCTCTTATTGTCAATTGGTTTTAGGATGTAACCCGAAGGGTTGGGTGTGTAGGTTCGTTTTGGCGTGCATACCCTCCACATCATCTTAGACCCATTGGATATAAATTATAAATTAACATGGTATCAAAGCATGTCCGACCCGGGTCCGTTATTATGTGTTTGGATTGTGATTAATGAAAATATGTTATGCCCTTTTCATTGTTGAAGATCCCATAAGGTTTGATCGGGATCGGTGTTTCCGATTGCTAGGGTTTGATTTGGTACAACATACAAGGCCGGTAATCGGACAAATATTTGGAATTCATTGTTGCTTATGCCCTTTTCTTCATGCGAGATCTGACACTGTAAAACCCTACCTATATGCGTATACACATTTTCCATATTCAATTGCCAAGATCCAATATTCGTCACTACAGTCGTCCAAATTGCCTCCTCCATCACCATCGAAGGTGGCCCATGTATAATTCCGGTCAAGTTGGGTTGACTTTATGGGCTATTATTATCGATGTTTTTAGGTTGTTTTCATTGAAACAGTACAATGAAATAAAAATAGGGTTCTTCTTTGTTTCATTCGTGAGGTTGAAGAGGATGAAATACACTCTTCATTCACGTGAGATGCACCTAACTAGGGATAATAACGTCTTTTTTAAAATTAAAATCCTTCAAATCCGATTTTACTAAACAGTTTTTTTTTATATATAAAATTCAAATCTAAGAAAATCAAAATAAAACTAAGACCACAACTTACGATGCGATTTACTAACTAGGGACTAAATAATATGGGAATGGACAAGAAGTGTAACTTATGCCTTCATTCCCATAATTTACGTTACGTAGAAGATTCCGAAAAAATCCCCACATATCCCATAATCTTCGTCTTCATCCCATAATCCACCCTCGTTACTCGTCAGAAGACACAAGTGTTCCCATTGAACTCTTGTTACGAAGGCTCGATTTAACTCCAAATTGGAAGTATGTGTTGTGCCGACAATAGTAACATAGCTAAATTTAGTCCTTTGGGTGTTTGAAATCGAAGGCTAAAAGAGTTTATGTTAGCTTACCCAGACTTTCTATTACTTTGCTCGATTTGTAAAGCGAAGAGAAAATGACTCCACAACTGTTGAGACATGGACGTTTTTCTTCATCTCAACTCAAGCAATCGCGGTTTACGATCACCCAATTTCTCAACTTTTCTGCAACTGCTAACAACGGAGGATCCACTGCACCTAGGTCCGAGTCCAGGCCTGGCCCGCCTCCGATCCAAGTGGCATTCACCGAGTCAGCGGGCCGAGGGATATTTGCCACACGGAGGATCGGGTCGGGTGAGCTCATCCACACCGCTAAACCCATCGTTTCCCACCCTTCTTTGTCTAGTATCCATTCTGTTTGTTACTTCTGCCTTCGAAGATTGAAGCATGTCACTGATGAGTTTCAAGCTCAGTGTATCCGGTTTTGCAGTGATGAGTGTAGAGAACAGGCCAAGGTAATGCTAATTGCTGCCATTGTTTTGGGCTAGATTGAAGTTTAATTATTCGTAAGGTTGCAGCCAAGGTGTTTGATGTTTGGCCTGACTGAACTTAGAAATCAATAAGTAAAATGCTGGTATGTTATTACATGTTTGTATGTTACTAGGGTGATGAGCTAAGTAAACGAGACTCGCTGCCACTTTAAGTCATTCTCTGCAATGAAATAAAATGTGAAGATCATCAGCTGAAATCCATGTACGGAATCTGTGTAAAGATGGTATTACATTGAAAGTCTAATGTCTACTGATTATTGACTCTTCTTATGCAACATTTCTTGCATTTCGTGTTGATTTGATGTTGCAAATGAGTTATATGACTAGGTTTTCTTTCACATTGCTTACAATCATTGGCACATTAATAGTTTACCTTGGTTTAGTTCTAGGGCTATTTTGCCTATTGAATGTTTGCAAAGTGTAAACCTCATTAGTGGTGTCATTATGTTCTTTTTTTACTCAATTGATATAAGGTCCTTCGTTATTAGTCTATATGAAGCTGTTCACTTCTCGAGTCATGAATAGAAGGGCACTTTGCAAGGCACAAATAGTTCTGTTCCGGTGATGAGATTTAGACATCTTTGTTTCATGGCTATTGTTCTTAAAACTTCCAGATTTGGTCCAGTTGCTGACTTTGGTTGCTTCCAATTGTTCACAGACCTTTTATGAAGTTGAGAGTAAAGTAGATTGGTCAGCATACCATGATTACTGTAGGTACAGGAATGATTTAGTCGATTCATATCCATTTAACTCCATTTTAAGAAGAATTTAAGTTTTCTACTTATAAAATCACTAATACGCATCCTCTTGTCTTTTGCTTCTTGAAGAAACAATGCATTAAAATACCCACTTCTTGTAAAGAGGCTGGCATGTATGGTTATATCAGGATCAACACCTACAGACTGCCTCGATATACTTCAGCCTGCTTCTTTATCTCTAGAAGCAATTTCAAAGGTAAGATCTTCAATGGATGCTTATGGTTTTTGGATTTTTGCCTCTAAAATTTGTGGCCGGATGTATTTTCAGATGGAAGAGGAATTTGAGTTGCTGAAGAATGCATTCAGAGAAGCTAACATTGACGGAAAATTCCTCAAATGTATCCTTGATGAGTTATTTTTTTCATACAGTACTTAAAAGAACAACTATGAATTGCTCAAACTCAAGACACTTCACGTCCAAGTGCTGATCCTTAAATATGCTTAGTTCTAACAAAGGATTGGTATACTAGCATTCTGGCTCGCATACGGATTAATGCTTTCCGGATTGAGGTAATTGGGGTTTCCTTTGAAGATCTTCTTTCACTGGCTTCAGCAGCCGTAGAAGCTGAATCTGCAGTTGGAAACGCAGTTTACATTCTTACTTCCTTCTACAATCATGACTGTGGTATGCAACACACTACATTATGTTATATATATATATATATATATATATTATCCAAGAAGCATGTTTGATAATCTTCAAAAATGATGAATTGCATAGTCGAACTAAGACATGGTTGACCATGTTTTCTGCAGATCCTAATGCACACATTGTGTGGATAGACAATGTCGACGCAAAACTTAAAGCTCTACGTGACATTGAAGAAGGTTCATTCTTTTCGAATCGCTCATCCACTTGTTTGATCTCTGCAAGAGACTAAGAGAGTAAGCAATAATCATTGTTTATGGTGAATGATGATAATTGCAGGTGAAGAGCTTCGGATATGTTATATAGACGCGAGTATGGACCGAGATGCTCGGCAAGCCCTCCTTTCTAACGGATTCGGTTTCAACTGCACTTGTCCTCGTTGCCTATCAGGCGAATGAGAATATTTTCTTTGTTTCTATTGTCTAGTTCATTAAAACTTCTAATTTCATTGGGACGATTTGAATAGGAAACATTCTTGTTCATCAACATGAGAAAATCACTTGCACTTTCCTCCTGGCTAAGTGGTTTTTTTTGTCAGTTCTACTTGAAATATAATTCGAACCTTATAACAAACGTATGGGTTATGGAGAATAATAATAAAATATCTAAAAGTGAGCCTCGTTGACAACAAAAATGAAGGAGTTGGAAGGGAATGTTAAAACTTAATATGCCGACGGATGTATTTAACGGGTGATGTTTTGCAATTAAGCATTTAACAGGTCGTCAAGTACAATTAACCCCATTTAGGGATGGTTTTCGGTGATTTATTCTGCGTTTTCGTACCTTAGGTTTTCATGCTTTTGATCTTGTGAGCCAAAAAACTTAAAATTTCGTTTTATGAACCTCATGGTAAGGTTAAATAAATCATAGTTAATTGACTTAATTCTTTACTTATGGATGCCGAAAGGTATATTTCAAAAAATTATAAAAATTAGGAACATCATTTGAAAATTGAAAAACACTTGGACATAATTTGAAAAAGACTTAAGTACATGGACACCGTTCAAAATTACCCTTATATATTTAAATATTTGATTTGGTATAATTTGTTTTTTTTTCCAAAAAATAAAATAAAGTTTGCGCAAATCCGAAACTCAATTGGACCGGATACGGACAAGGCTTGAGGACTCAACACAAGCTCGTCCCTAAACGGGCAACTAAGGGGATTTTGTCCGATATGATTTTAGATTTGTCGAGGTCTAAGGTTATTTTTATCAATGACATAATATATGGTTCTTGAACACTTTTGAGCTACTTTTGTAATTTTATTAAATTTAAGGCCCAAGATCTCTTATTAAAAATGCTCCTTGAACCTCAAAGTGAGAATTTTAAAGCATATTCACATATTATTTTACTTATAATTATTATTTATAGCTTTATATATTAAATAAATTATTAAAAAAATCATACTACAATTCTTGTTTTATTTTTATCAATCTATATATATCCATATTAATTACACTTAGTCAACTTTTTTAATGTATATTTATAGTTAATTTTAGTATAGGATTTTCGTTAAACTAATTTATAAAAAGAGGATTGTTAGACGTACCGACAAAAATCACTATTTATCACCGTAATTACGCACTTTACGTGCGTAGTTGAGTAATTTCTAACTACTACGCACCTCATATACGTAGTTGAGTGGGTTCTCAACTACGCACACGGAGTGCGTTATTATGATTACAAATAGCAATTATCGCCGATATGTTTATAAACCATGTATAAAAATAGTACAACATATCGGGTTTGAGATGTTCGGATAAACAAAGTAAGTAATAACACATTTATAGCTATGGAAAAAGGTAAAAAAATGAAAAGGCCAAAATTAAAAGCTATTAATTGAGTGTCCGCAATGAAGTTATTTAATCAGTTCGGCAGCAATATTTAACAATTAATCACTTGATTTGATAAATAGAAAGGTCAACAAATGAAAGACGTGGAAGAATCATGCTATCATTTATTTTTTTGATATGGTCATGTCTCATGATCATGCTGTTATTATTAATTATTTCTATGTGTTACCATATATTGTTGCTCATATATTATAATATTTTGATGACCTTATGATGTCACTTTTATTTTAAATTAGTGATTAACTATGGGTTGGATTTTTTGTTGTTGATATTGACGATTTGACGTCATGGTAATTTGAATTTTAAATTATAATACACCATAAATATACAAAAAAACCCATCACAATTTGTTGATATTATTAAAAAGTGGGAATCTATACCAATTTGGATTTTTGTTAATGACTTATTTAATTAGTTTATTCTCCATTTTAATCTTGTATTTTTCGTGATGGAGAAATTTTATTCCTTGTAAAATATTATTAAAATTGGTTTAATTTTCAGTCCTTGTAAGCACATTTTTAATTATATTATTGAGACCAAGATAAAACTTATTAACCTTATAATTTCCATTATCATACAACGCAGGAGATACTCATGTTATTAAAATATGAAAACCTTTTTTATTAGTGAATTTATTAATGAAAATTTAACCATCATTTATGACAAAATTAATTACTTAAATAATTGTTGGTCGTGTCATCTAAAACGGCTCAATTTTATTAAAAGAAGAAAAAGAAAAGAAAAGAAAAGAAAGGTAGGCGTTCAACGTTAGCGAAAAAGCAAATACAATTTACACACCCGCTGTGCAGAAGAGACAGGAAAATGAACCAAGGGCTGTTTTCGTAAATATATGACGCGTTGGATCTCGGAATTCTAAATACCCTTTGCATCTTCTGAATTACCAAAACTACCCTTTCCAACATCTTTTCTTTAAAAAAAGGAAATAAATCCATTTATCATTGATATAAAAATAGTATAAATTGTTATTTTAATATGGGGATCGACAAAAACTTTTATTAGTCCCACACAACTAACGTAATTTTGGGGTGTAATTGGGTTTTTTTACATTCGGATTTAAACTACGCATATGACGTTTGTAGTTGAAACCGATCTGAAATCGATCAACTACGTATTTCGTATACGTAGTTGGAGAGCATTTATAAAAAAAGAAACACTCCAACTACATTGGGTGCATAGTTTTAAAATAAATAAAATTTTTAATTTAAAAATATACTACAACTAGCATCTCATAAGCGTAGTTCAGTAGTTGTTGGAGTGCATTTTTTTTAAAAAAACAATTTTTTTGAATGTACTACAACTACGCAACCCATAAACACATTTGGACTCTGCAACTACGCTTCAGCGTATTGTGTCAGCTCCTATCAATTTCACCTTTATTTCAACTACGAACACCAAACGTGTAGTTGTAATCCATATGTGATAAAAAAAAAACTACGCACCCAAATTGCGTAATTGTGGTGACGAATAAAGATTTTTGCTGGTACGTCTATTAACCACCTTTTAATATCATTGTTTTTCAACTTTTCGGTTATATTTGTAAAATTTTAGAATTAAAATTATATTTATAAATTAATAATAAAATAAATAAACAATAAAGAGCAACAAATTTAAAACTTACGCTATTTTATTATGATGATTTTCTTCAAATATTAAACCATATATCTATAATATAAAGATAATCGTTTGTTTTAACTCAAGTATAATATAATCTTACTTACATGTAACACTATTTTTTTTTTTAAATATTTTTTTTCAAAAAAAAAATGATACACAATTAATAAATTAAATATAATTCAAATTTCAAATATTAATTTTATTAAAGTTATTAAGACCTTTAGTAAATAAATTATTTTAAAATAAAAATTAACCTCGATGTAAGAAGATTTTGAACGTTGTTGCCATGATTAATGGAATTATTTATAAACTCTTCATTTATAAAGTACAATTATATATATATATATATATATATATATAATATCACATTATGGGAACTATAACCCATATAATCTTCATATCTCCAACAACTTTTGTAAACGGGTCGTACAAATAAGAAATTACATCAATCTTCATTTTACCTCGTGAATATGTTTTTATAAACAAAATAAACAATTTGAGACTTTTGTACACAAATAAAATAATATATAAAATGTAGTTTTAAACTCGTGCATAACACATACCTATTCTTTTAGTAATGATGATGTACAATACCATAATATTTATGATATAGAATCACATTGTAAATGATGATATGATGATATCGTGCATAGCAGATATTAGATTGAGCAAGAATAAAAAAAAGAAAAAAGAAGGAGATATCGATAGGGCTATATCTACTTCTTTAAAAGAGAGCAAGATTGTTTACGTAAGCGCATTTTGTCTGATTCTTCCTCCCACTTTCAGTCCGATCGATATGCTTCTAAATATCATATTTGCTCTCTTTCACAAACCTTAAATCTGAGTAGGAAAACAACAGTGACGGCTCCTTGCTCCAGTCAGCGACAATAGCAGCACGTGGTCTACGGTTGGGGGAGGTTGGAGGTGGGAGAAGGGGCGATGCTCTCTCCTAAGTATTTGTGTAAGGAAGAAAAAAAAGAAAGTGGAAATATCGAGAGAAGAAAGGAAGTAACTAGTATAGAAAGATTTGATACCTCCAAAAATATTACGGTATCAAAATGGAGAAATTGGGATATCAGATATCAAATTAATATCGATACATACAAAATTCCAAACACTAGGTATAAATATAAATATCACACGACCCCTAAAATATAATAAATATGAGAGGCACGGTAAGTGGATTGTGCAATTTCTAGCTCAAATATTCTATAACGTTATTGCCCACGTCATTTCATTATTTCTTAGTTATTCTGGACTACAAATCTATATTATAAAGATAATCGTTAATTTAAGATCTGATTAACTCAAATATAATATAATATAGATAACGATGATGTAGAATACCATGATATTTATGATATAGAATCTACATTACAAATGTCTTATAACGTCTTTGTATAAGATATAATAAATATGAAATGACATAGTAAGTAGATTGTGTAATTTCCGGCACAAATATCCCGTAAGCGGTAACGTCTTTGTAAGCATTATCTCATTATTGCTTAGTTATTTAAGGGCTATAGATGAATTATTAAAAAAATTATAACTACACTAATTGATTAATTTTTAAATAATTAAATATAATGTAAAAAAAAAAGATTTGCACTGTGATAATCTTTATGTAAATATCGGTAAAAGTCAAGGGCTAATAGGGAATTTGAAAAGTAAGAGAATCCCCTTTTAATTCCCGAGGCCTATGTTAATCGGGGCCTATCGCACATTTGCACCTTCCCCTCGCCTTCTTCCTCCTCCCTATTCTCTCTGCAGCTCCGTTTTCTCTTCTGTACTCTTTGTTGTCCCATTTTCTCTCGTCGTTGCTGGTAAACATTCTTTCTCTCTACTTCTGCGTGTCTGTGTGTTCTAGCTGTAGTAACTCAGTGTCCGATTTTACGAGCTTTTGGTGAGAAATCGATCGCTGTTATTGCTGAATTGAAGGAATTTCGATTCGAAAGATACTTAGGGTTTGGTAGGTGCTATTCGCTTGCCAATTATGTTGGATGCTTCGTCGCCATCGACAAACGTCAGTATCTCGCTGACATGATGGTAAGATTAATGCGTTTTTAGTTTAACTCTAATTTGTTTTAATAACAGTTGCTTTACTTTAAATATTCATCTTAACGAAATGTAGTAAGCACCTGAAAAGTTTGCATATGTTTATGTAATTTTTAATTGGAATAAATTGCGTATTAGAACTTCATTCTCCCTTTTTTTTTTTTTTTTGTTCTACAATAAAATTAAAAAAATATAGAATAGTTACAGCCTTACAGATACTGGCTTCTTTTGAAACAAATTTGAAATCTTGCTTTGTTGATTTCGTTTTTGCTGACATCTCTTGTTTGTGTCTAGTTATTATTGCTAAAGATTGTCATAAATTTGCTGGGCATTTGTTGTTGTTATTGCAGGCCCGCCATTGAAGGGTCCCCACTGTCTGCAGGTTTCATTAATTAAGTCAGAAATGGAGAGGTCATTCAGATAGTAGGGAGGACGAGGGCAAATACAAATCCTGTCAAAGTAGAAGAACAAGTAGTAGAAAACAAAGAAGAGCAAAAATTGAAATACTTATATATCAATTTTCTGCCATATAATAACAAAGGTACTGAACCATTTGCTCGTACTATTCCAATTTCTGTCCTTTGAATTGAATGTCACTATGTATATCAGTAATTCATCACCCATCATCAGTATAGTCGTTTCTCCTCCATTTTTCAATTTCTGATGCGTGCATCTACACCATACACGTGTCAGTTACGTTTATTTGACCAAGTTTTGATTTAACTGTGATACTATACATACTACTATCCCTGCTTGTGGGGTATAACAAAGTTGTCTTGCACTCTTGGTTAATGCCACGTTTGCTAGGACCCACTTATGGTCTATCATGATGTGGCAAGATCATGGCCCTAGTTTTACTAACTGGGGATCCCGCTTTGATGTGCTTTCTAGCCGTTTGATGAGTGTGGGGACAACGAGCACCGCCAATATTTTGATGTAAAAAATCTGCAGCAGTATATGGTCTGAGGTTGAGATTCCATGGTTTTGTGATATTGTTGGGTAAATTACTGTTCTGTGTGCACATTTGACAATGCATTATAAATCCCTACATTGCCTTACATGTTACATTTTGAAATTGGTAGGGGGGCTTACAATGTGTGCTTGTTTTTTTTTTTTTTTTTTTCTGTAATGAATACTATATGTGCATTTAGAATATGATAAAAATTGCAGTTGAACAAGGATCAAAGAAGTATGCAAAAAACTAAGGAAGTGCCTTTGATCTAGAAAGGACTGTAGCTTTTACTCTAGTGAGATGCTTTTAGTGAAAGCTACCTTCACTTTGTAGGTTTATTGATGTAGTTATCAAAGTCTTGGTATTTTGGTACTTATTATTTTAGTGGTGCTACATTATTGTTGCATGGATAAGATTGCAGCGGGTCTTCTCACTTCTGAAGGCTAACTACATTTTTGTAGTATACGGACAGCAGGATTTCCATTGGCGGAAATTTGAATTATCTCTGTAGGGTCAAACAAGATCCATTACCAGGACATAATAATATGCTTTGTGATCTTGTCAAAACTTATTACTGATCTATAATCATCTTAGATCCAAACATGCATATATATTCACAAGATGTCACAAATTCCTATTATTGTTGGAACATGTGACTACATTGAGTTTTGGGCTCGCCACCCATTTTCTGATTTCCAATTCTGTAGTTAGCCAGGAAAACTGCACATCCTTTGTCATGTCTTCACTCTCCATTCTTCATAAAGGAGATGCTTTTTATCATTAGCAGTTGGCTTTGAAATTATTCACTTGCATGGTTGTCCTTGGTTCTATATGGTTCTTTACTTGTCTTTTCTTCAAGGACCAGATAAAAATCACCATATGTTGCAATGTTTCCAATCATTTTAGCCAAGTTCTCCAATCATTTTAGCCTCTAGGACCACTTTTGCATTATACTTTCATGCGTGCTATGTGCTGAAGATTGTATTTTAAGTTCATCGAGTATTTAACTATCTTGGAAAGTATTTTGTGTTTGGCCTGTTAATGTCTGGTCATGGGTTTTCAACTCAAGTTCCAAATTTGGTCATCAAAATTCACTTTATGTTAGGATGATGTTTGGAGAATCAAGCATATATGGCAATTCACTTTTGTGGTGTAACCCATGACAATCTTGTATCGTCTAGGTTGCTTATTCATGACGACCTTTGAAAGTTGTTGCTGATCTTTTAACGATTTTCCTAACTTATGCCCTAGGTTAAAAAGCTTGATTTGGAAAGATGTTCCTGGATTAATGTATTTAGCCTTTACTTTGATTTTTTTCCTAGAGTTTTTCAATTTATATGTAAAAGAAACTTTCCATTTCAAGATTAAAACCAATCTTTTAAATAAGAACCTGAAGTATCTGATCTGTTTCCGGTGCCGCTAGGTTAGAAATGTATTGAGGATGGATATCTTCTAGTGTGATCTGGTCAAAGGCTGTATGCTAGATTTACTGTGTAACAAATGTCCACTAAAATCTAAAAGCTGATAATAATTTATAAGCCACAGGCACGATTTTTTTTATGCCCCTTTTAGGGTTTAGAAAATTATTTGCTATTTTCAATATCATTAATTGTGTTTGGATTTATTTTCTGTTTTTTTTATGGTTGCCTATTCAGCTTTTTCGTCACTTGTTGTCAAGGGCCATTTGTGCGTACTTTGAAGCACTACAAATACAAGAAACTCATGAGGAATACCAAAGAAACTCAATTTCTATTATTCTTCACTCATCTCTGTATTAAAGCATCTTATTTTCTTCTTTGTCTAATACCTCTTTACAATTTATATTAATCAACTCTTTCTTGATTTATTCTTAAAATCTTCCATCTCCTTCGTTCAGATGGATTCATCTAGAAGGTCATCTGTTACCCCAGCCAAGAGCAGGCTAGCCCGAACTTTTGCAAAGGTTCTCCATGCTCGCACAGCCACTGGAATCACCCCAGTTGATGGCCTAGAGAGGGTAAAGTCAGGTCAAAAAGTCAAGGAAGTTAAGACTGACCACAAGATCAAGGTTGAGAAAAGTAATGGTGGGGAGCGCAAATCATCTAGCTTAAAAGATGACGAGGAGCTGAAGAACAGAGTTGCCATTGAAGCTTTAATTGCAAGAGTCTTTGCAAGCGTTTCATGTATCAAGGCTTCATATGCTCAGCTACAGCTCGCTCAAGCTCCTTATGATGCTGATGGAATACAAGCATCTGATAATGAGGTGGTTTCGGAGCTAAAAGTAATCTCTGAGTTGAAGCAATGTTACTTGAAGAAACAATTTGATGTTTTTTCCGAGAAGGTCCTGATTTCTGCCGAAATCCAAGAGCAGAATAGTGTATTGAAAACTTATGAGATAATGAAGAGTAAGTTGGAGTCACAACTGCAGCTAAAGGAGTCTGAAATCATCTTCCTAAAAGAGAAACTCGAGGATTGCAGAAAGGAGAACAGATCTATTGAGAAAAGATTGAATGCAAGTGGCCAGTTATCTGTCCCTGATAACCTTCATCTTTCTGGCTTGAACCCGACCCACTTCAACCCGGTCCTTCGCCACACCGTTAGATCTATCAGGAGCTTTGTCAAGTTGATGGTCGGTGAAATGCAATCTGCTGGTTGGGATATGGATGATGCTTCTAATTTGATTCAACCAGGTGTTAAATACTGGAAGCCAGATCACAAATGCTTTGCATTTGAGTCTTTTGTGTGTCGGGAGATGTTCGACAGTTTCCACTCTCCAAACTTCTCTCTCCCCAATGAGTTTCTCCCTGATCAGAAGCAGCGAAAGAGGCTATTCTTCGAGAGATTCATTGAACTCAGAACCGTCAAAGCGAAAGACTACCTTGCCCAGAAACCCAAATCAACATTTGGAAAATTCTGCCGAGCTAAGTACCTCAGACTAGTTCACCCAAAAATGGAATCATCCTTTTATGGAAATCTAAACCAGAGAAACTTGGTGAACTCGGGCGAGTTTCCGGAAACCGAATTCTTCACCACATATGCAGAGATGGCTAAGAGAGTGTGGCTTCTACATTGTCTGGCTTTCTCTTTTGACTCACCAGCTATGATCTTTCAAGTAAGAAAAGGTTGCCGATTCTCCGAGGTGTTCATGGAGAGCTTAACCGACGAGGAGACGTCAATGGAGCCATCAGTGGCTTTCACAGTAGTTCCGGGTTTCAAGATTGGTAAAACTGTTATACAATCTCAGGTGTATCTTTCTAGATCTTGATCAAATGGTTGCGTTTGAATCATCATGGGCCCACTAACCCCGCTTTTGAACTGGAAAGCACATATTTAGTGTCATGTTTGTTTATCTCTTTTACCTGGGAGTGATCAAATCATGGAAACAAGGAAAAAAAAAATATCTTCTTTTCTTTTGTGCTGGCGAAGAGACCTATGCTATACGGAGACACCACCAAAGACATGGTTTATCGGGTCAGGTTTGTCCTTCTTATCGATGGCTTCACCTTTTACTTTTGTTGTCTTTTGAAATATGGGAAAGAGTGAATTGGAACGTTGTGTCTTGTGAGAAGTGCTGAGGGACAAGTTTGGAATATTTAATTGTTTTCAAAATGAGGAAAATGTACGGGAAGTGGAAATTAGAAAGAATACAATAATTATGGGGAAGGTGGGCTAGGAAAAAAACAAAGGGTTAGGGGGAAAATAACCCAAGTTTTGTTAATATAATCTTGCTGGTAAGAGGTCTTTAGCAAAAAACAGTAGAGGATTATGAAATATGTACTATATTTTGAGCATGTAACATGTGATTCTCTCTTTTATGTATATGCTTTGTGGGTTAGCTTTGTACTTGAAATATGAAGAACTACTGATCTCCTTAAAATTAGGTTAAAAGTATCTTGCATCATTATCTCTATCTATCAAGTCCTTGACAATTATTGAAAGGTAGTTGTATCTCATTATCATGCAATAATATGTTGTAATTTTATACAAGTAAACGTGGGGTTCAATTCACCTTATCTAAAGTGTAGAAAGAGTTATTCAATGATTTTTTTTCCTTCTCAATTCATTGAATAATATTGTAGAAGAGTTAGCTGGCAAATGCAAATCAGATAGACAATATACGACTACGAAAGAACACTGAACCATCGTGATGTATTGGTTTCTTTATACATAGATCTTGGAACCTAGTGTTATGATTTAGACAAAGATGCTCTATGAACAAAGTCACCCTAATTATCTAGAAAGATGTACGGCTTTGGATCTGGAATATCAGTTCAAATCCGGGTTGTATTCTAACTATTTTTAGGATTAAATTATTGCAAAATATTATTATAATTAACATTTTTCATACTAAAAGTTTGCAAGAATATGAAACTTTTGATTCACATCATAAATTTTATTACGAAATAGTATTTATTTTTATCATTAATTTGATTAAGAAATGTATGCATGATATCTATAGGTATATTCCATTTGATTTTATCAAAAATTTTTAAAGTATAATTGAAATCAAATTTCACTAGAGGAGAATCCACACGAACATACGATTACAGATGTGAATATGGAACTATTTGATTGTAATGCACTATATATTAGCTAGGAGCCTAGGACTTTGAGTCGAGGGTTAAGACATTTGCTCTCTTAGCACTCGGATAAAATTCTGGGTCTGTGATAATAGACCTAAATCTCAGATTGGCCTAAGCCCAATTCATTGTGTTTAGACACGTCTTTTGGATTTAGAGCCCAACAAAATTTTCTTCCTCTTTTTGGTCGGGTTATCCATTTAGCACCGTATAGTCCAACAAGGTTTTTCTTCATTAAGTATTTTTTTTTTTATAAAATGAAAAGCGGTTAAATTGGTCTACCTCCTCGAGATAGTCCAACCTAAAACATCCTTGCGGATGAGAACACGAAGTTCGGGATCTTCAGAAAAATTGGTGTTGGGGGTCGAGATTCCCAGATGGGTCAATAGGTCAGCAACACAGTTTATCTCTCTGAAAATATGCCTAACACGGATCTCGTCAAAGAAACGAAGATCCAATATGGAGTTGGATATAATCATCGCGACCTCCCACGGACAACTCCACAAACCTTGGAGTGCCTTGATTACACACAGGTTATCACCTTCGATTTCAATATTTTTAATTTGTAGTCTGATTGCCTCTTGTAACCCAGATTTGAGGGCAAATGCTTCGGCTTTTATGACCGAATTGAAATTATTTTTTTTGGCGTCGAGGCTTACAATATCACCATTGTGGTTTCGAATAACAAATCCAATAGATGTGATTCCCGACTCGAGTTTTGATCCATCAAAGTTAAGTTTAAAGAAGTCGAGTTTTGGTTTTTTCTCATTTAATATTGTGTTTTTTCCGTTTGTTTGAGCTATAACTTTTTTGTTGTTGTTTTATGTTGTAATCGTCCTCATCAATTATGTTAGTTTTCCAGTTATGTATTTGATTTTTGATGAAAGTAATAACCTTATTATCAGGCCCATAGGTTCATTACTAAAGATAATTTTGTTTCTGAAGAACCATATGCTCCACCAAACAGTTGCGAGGCACGCAAATTTGTTTGTTCCTATTTTGTTTTTAATTTCTTGTAGAATGACATGAGCTTTTTTATTTTGGAGGTTAATTTTGTTAAGTTCAATAAAGATTGTTCTATCGATTTTGCTGATAATTTGTTTAGTGCGAGGGCATTCCAAGAGCAGGTGGATCATGTCCTCCAGATGATGACTACAAAGTTCACAGTGCCTTGTGACGGCAATCCTTCTTTCATCAAGTTTTGCTTTTGTCGGGAGTCCATTAATTGAAATTTTCCAAATAAAGTTTTTAATTTTTGGTTCGGTATCCAGTTTCCAAATCCATTCACAAAAATGGTTTGGTTGGATATTTGATTCCTCTTCAATCAAATCGGAAGCCGATTTTGTAGAGAACCGTCCATTTTTACTGCATCTCCAATATACTTTATCATGAATCTCGTTTTTGGGAATAATTGTTTCCTTTATCTTTCTCCTAATATCCGGGTTTATGCAATTTTGACGCTCATTATCAATTTTGTTGGTATCCCACTCTCTTGAGTTAGTTATGAAGTGACTAACTTTAATACTTGTATCAATTTGGTTGGTATTTTGGACATTTTTATTAGTGGTATCGTTGTTACCCAACTATCGTGCCAAAAGTTGATGGTTTTCCCATTTCCGATCTGCCAGATGATACCTCTTTTGAACTCAGATTTAAGTTTCATGAGATTATTCCATTTCCACGAAGCTCCACCTTTTAGTTGGTAATGGAGAATGTTCTTATTTTTTAAGTATTTCTCGTTGATTAATTTAACCCATATATTGTTTGGATCTACTAGAATTTTCCACAAGAGTTTCATTTGTAGCGCTTTGTTTGTGATTGCCGATTTCCTTAATCCAAGACCGCCATTATTTTTTGATTTACATATTGTGTCCCAACTAATGATAGGTCTGTGTTGGTCTTCTTTATTCCAAAAGAATTTTTTGTAAGTTTTATCAAGCTCCTCCAAGTTATGAATTGGGAGCATGAAACTTTGCATGGTGAAAGTTGGTTTAGTTGTTAGGTTGTGTTTTATGAGTGTGTTTCTACCTTCTTGTGAAAGAGAGTTTGCTTTCCATTTTAAAAGTTGTTGTTTAGCTTTAAGGTTAGTTTCACCAAAAGTTTCTTTTGTCACTCTTCCATTTATGATTGGGCATCCAAGATAATAATCAAGGGATGTAGTGTGACACATATTTAGAGCATTTTTTAATTGGTTTATATTGAAATCGCTGGTATGTCTTGTTGTTTGGAAAGCCGATTTTTGAAAATTAATTTTTTGCCCCGATAAAGAGCAGTACATTTCCAGGATTTGCTTTACTCTTAGGGAAGAGTCTACATTTGCTTTCGCGAATATTATCATATCATCAGCGAAAGATAAGAAGGGGATAGGTGTTGCTTGTTTACAAACAGAGAAGCCGATATGGTTATCGTAATTGTTGCAGTCATCTTGGAGCATTTGTGTAAGAATTTCCGCTTCCAAAATAAAAAGGTAAGGGGATAAGAGGTCACCTTGTCTAAGTCCTTTCTCAGGAAAGAATTGCTCTGTTAGTCCGTTATTTACGAGGACAGAGAAAGAGACTGTAGAAATACACTCCTTAATCCATCCAACGAATTTATCGTTGAAACCAAACTTCTCAAGTATACAAATGATAAATTCCCAATTTACTTGGTCATAAGCTTTTTCCATATCAATTTAATGGCTGCCCATCCTTCTTTACTCTTTTTGGACCGAAAAGAGTGGAAAATTTCATGAGCAATAAGAATATTGTCATGAATAGACCTATTGGCCACAAAAGCTCCTTGGAGAGGATGAATGAGTTTTGGCATGATAGATTCCATTCTTTTTGTTAAAATTTCTCTATGATTTTATAGATTGTTGAGCAAAGGCTTATAGGTCTAAAGTGGTTAATTGATGTAGGATTATCCGTTTTAGGGATCATTGTTATAAAAGTATGGTTGATTTGTTTTAGCATTTTTCCACTTTTGAAAAAGTCTTTTACTGCTTTGGACACATCTATTCCCACAATATGCCAATATTTTGGTCCGGGAGATTTATCACACCCAATATCGAAAGTTGTATTTCTAATTTCTTCATTATTAGGAGGTTTTGTTAGGAGAAAGTTGTCATCAATGCCAACTTTATTTTTGATGAATTGTAGTTTCTCGTGTAGAAGAGATTGGTCTATTGGTGTTTTAGAAAATTTGCTTTGGAATTCCTTTTTTAATTCAAGTCGGATCTCAGTTTCAGAAGTTAGAACAACACCCATTCTGGTTGTAAATTCTTTTAGATGTTTTCGATTTCTTCTTCTAGTAGAAATGCGATGGAAATATTTGGAATTTGTGTCCATATTTTTCAAATGCGTGTTTTTTGATCTTTGTCTCCAATATCTTTGGTGAAAAGAGAGTAATCTGTTTTGTTTATTTAAGAGATTCCTTTGGATGTTTTCGATATTTTGATTCACTGTGTTAAATGAATTGCTTTGAATTTCTTGTAGTTTCAACTCAACATCCTTCAATTGCTTAAAAATATTGCCGAAGTTAGTTTTGCTCCATTCTTTTGCTTTTGTTTTTAGAAGTTGGGTTTTTGTTGTAAGTTTAAACATTTCATTCCCATAAAAGTTGGAACGCCAGGTTTGTTTAACAATATTCTCAAAAGATTTTCGTTTAGTCCACATCATTTCGAATTTAAACGGATGCGGGGTGAACGACACCGTTCCTGCTAGCTCCAAAGTAATTTGGCAATGATCCGAGAAGGTAAAAGCGTGGTTTTTAATTTTTAAGTTTGGATACCATTGGATAATTTGATTACGAACCAAAACACGGTCTAATTTTTCAAGGATATTACTCGGGCCATCCCGTTTTTTCCTCCAGGTAAAGTTGTTACCAATAGTTTGAGTGTCTTTCATATTACAGGAATTCTTAAAGTTCAATAGTCTGTTAAATCTATTTGAGTTGATCACCCAACAAAATACAAGGGAGTGTTGAATTTTGAATAAACATGGTAAGTGAGTTTCAGAAAAGGTTCTTTGAAGCTTCTTGTTGGGGGGCGTAAGCAAAAATGATAATCATTTTGTTATTTGAGTTGTTACAGGTGAAATCGATACAAATGAATCGGTCATCTTTGTGTATAATATTTATTGTTTGATTACTTAGTTGGTACGATTTCCATAGGAGGCATAAACCTCCAGCCCTACCAATAGCAGGGCAATACACCATGTTGTCAAATCCTGCTGATTTCCACAAGCAATCCTCAGGTGGTTTTTCAGATTTAGTTTCGACAAGAGCGATAATTTTAATCTATTGGATTTTGCAGACTGCATCAAGGTTTGTCCATAGGTTACTCCGACCCATACCTCTAATATTCCAAAAACTGACTATCATTTAACACTTTTAAAGTGAGATATTAGGAGAGCATAGAAGCCCGGTATTCCTAATTCGTGAGGGAAACAATCCGTTAAGCATTTGAAAGGGTAAAATAAAGTTATTTTGGTCAAACTAATACAGTCTAGAGAGAAAAGTATAAAGGGGTAGATTAGATAACTTTGAAATTTATTATTTGACGGTGGGTCAACTTTGAAGATCTTAAGAGGTTGTGAGCCTATTTTGTTGCTCTTTTTATTATTTTTATTGTTATTGTTATTGTTATTATTAATTTCTTGGCAGCCAATTGCTCTAAGAAAGTTCTCGCCCCATGGCAAAAACAATTCAAGCCAGGGGTCAGAACAGGAGCAAACCGAAGGAATTCCAGTCATTCGATTGGTAATGTGGGATTCAAGGATAACGATCTCACAAGAAATCACCCTTTTTGAACCGATTTTATAGGGTTGTAACCCGTAAAGGATGGGTTGTAGCCCTCGAATATTGTTAAGAAACATTGATTGGTCATTGGGTAATTGAGCTAAAAATGCAATTAACCACACCAACATGGTCTTAAAGCCATTAAAGCACATACAAATGATAGTAACTCTTCCATTCAAAAAGATCCATGAATTACACAATATTTGAGTGAATTGTAAGAGAGAAGCTGGGTTAATCAGCAAATTCCTCCCATAGGGGTGAAATTGGATAGATTTGTTAAACATCAAGGAATATGGTTTCATCCAGGAACTCGTGTATAAGCTTGTGACTATGAGAGCTGAATCCTGTCTTTCACAACTGATATTTTTGATACAAAAGGTTTGTTCCTGCACATGTAACATCGGTGACCAAAGCATATCAAGGCATATCCAAAATTTCATAAAAAACCAACAGAGAATTACAAAGTTTGTGGGTATAATGCAAAGGTGGGGGTATAACCAAGCCGCAATTAACGGGCAAAACCCCTTTTGTTTACCATTGATTGACGACAGGAAGATTGCAACATTCCAACAACACATGTAATATATTCCAAGAATTAGAGCAAATGAAGAGTTGATTTGTTCAGCGATAAGGTTTTCATCATAATGTGAATGGGACATTTGATTAAAGGGATAACATGTAAGCATCATCACAAAGAAACCAGCAGCACAACCACACCAACAACAAGAGGATGTTGAGCATAGCAGAGATCGAAAAAGAAAGCACCTAGGATGAGGTTTGGAAGCATGGAGTAGGTGCTCGCCGTGTGGTATTGACCACTGGTACAATTGGTGTGTAATGTAGAGGGCACCGAGAGACATCAGAGAAGGCAGAACACGCCGGGCATGAAACACCATCGCGAGGCCTTAAACACAACCAAGATTGATGGGAAGCAGGTTCGGCGGCTTTAATTCTCGTTTCCTAACTCTAGCAGAGAGGAACAGGAACCCATGCATTCCCGATGTTACATGTGCAGGAACCCATACCTCCCGTTTGGTTATAACTCCGGAAACGGAAACGGAATGGAAATGAATCCAGTCTACATTAGTACCATGTTCATGAAATTATTCCATGTGGTTTTATGCAAAATGCACTTGCTTCCCTCCATTTTGTTACCCTATAGGGTATTAAAACTAAACAATTTCTACTAAAAAATCACTTCAAACCACAAGGAATGATTCCTAAAAACTTCATGAACATAGATATACGTATGGACTAGATACGTTTTCATTCCGTTTTCGTTTTCGAAGTTCAAACCAAACGGACCCTTACTCTTATCATAAAAAAAATTTTGATAAAATTTAAGTGTCGTTTTATGTTTTAAGGTTATTAAGTAAGAGAGTTGTGAGAATAATTTATAAAAATTGTTTTTATTAAAAATATTTTTGCAACAAAATGTTCACTCAATATTCTAAGAGGGTGGTTAAATTTAATAAGTGATAAAATTTTAAAAAAATCTTAATAATTCTAAAAAGTCATTTATATGATCGGGAAGTAGTTTATAACCCGAACCTCGCAGTCATGCTAAGAAGGCTGTTTCATTCAATGTTGTTTAAAATTATGAAATTCCGGTGGGTCAAATATAGACCTGTGCAAATCCGGGCTGACTCGTCCTGGAAAAACACGGGTATGGACAATGAGTTTGGCCCGTTTGAACCCGACCCGGATTCTGATGGGATGAGTATGGTTAGCCATTTTAGCCCGTGGGCTGGCCCTGCCCGTATATATATATATATATATATATATATATATATATATATATATATATATATATATATATATATATATATATATATATAATTCTAATTACTTTATATAATATATTTTATTAAATCTACCATTTTTTCTTCCACCGTTGTTTGGTTGATTTCATTTAGCCCTTTTTTTAATTATTGTTGTTTGTAACTTGGGTAGTTTTTATTTATTTATTATTTTGGTCCGGCCCGACCCCGGATTTGCACAGGTCTAGTCAAATACAACGTGGGGTTTTGCATATTCGAGCGTATATATGTTAGGTCCGAGTCGTACAAATAAGTTGCGCTCATTAGGTTCCATTCTAAAATGTTAATAAAGTACTCGATCGAACTTATAGATATGATGGACTTATATATTAGATGCGATTAGATGCGAGTTTATTTATTATCGATATTTGACAACTCTATCGCCACACTAGTGTCATTATACATGGCTATATAAATTTTCTTACACACGTGAAAGTGAAATCGACATTAGGGAAACCTCACAGCAATCATATCACACAACATGACCAACAAGTTTGCTAAGAATGGAAAATCATTGGGAAGAAGATACCGAAACGCAAATGCTAGTGTCCAGCTCCAGGGCTCGGTCCAGACTCAAAAGTCCAAACGTCGCCATGGGCGACATCATCAACTCCGAGTAATCCACCCGTCACACGTGTATGATTTTTTGTACTTGGAGAAGATGGAGCCTCCCACTTCTCTTTAAGTGTTCTTCTTGCTTCTGTAGGTGCAAGTACAAGCACTAGGATAATCGAAATGACAATCACAATGCTCATTCGAAAACTAGACATGTTTCCTTGCATTCAATAACAAAAGCAAAATGATGGAGTATTTATACAAGCAACTCGCGAGTTTGGCCTTTTGGAGGCAAAGAGCTGTGAGCATCAGAGGCATAGGATAAAAAGATAGAAGTGAAACTGTGAAAGTGATATTTAAAGTGAACGTTTTGCAAGCAAAGGCTAAGAGGGTTTGGCTCGGGTTGAATGAGGGTGACACGTGGAAAGCCATTAGTTTCCGAGAAGGCTGGGAGAAGTTGTAAATATAACGTGCATGTATGAATAGAACCAATGAAAATGACAATGCATGTAGAAGCATATAATGGAAACCAGTACAGTTAGTGCACTTTGACATGTTTGGTTGACATAGTACTAGCTAGCTACCTCCACTTAGTGCTTTTCAACTTTGAGGTTCCTTGTGTCATGGAAGTCACTTGGATTCATCTTGTTGGCTTAACGAGGACAATAGTAGTATCGTGTAGGATGAAAGTTTCCGCGTTGATAGTAAGGGATCAATGGGTCTAGTATGCAACTATGTTTCCTATTATGATTGGTTTTAGGATGGAACATCACTGAGCTTAAGTGATGGATTTGAGTCCAACGCGAATATGCGTTTGAATGCATATGACCCTGCTCTATGGTTCGTCTATCATACTTTGACGAGTAAGCTTAGAAGGACTTAGGTTAACTATCAGCATGACTACTTGTATATCATTTCTTGTGAAATTACACACTTTGTGAAATATAATGAGCCTCGATGTCTTGTCGTTGTGAAGGATGGAATGTTTCTACATAGATAATAAAAAAATTGAGTTAGTGTCCGCTTGGTTGGTGTGCCGTGAAATGACAACGGTTAAGAAGAAATAAATAAAATGGAAATGGTAAGCTTACGTTCACATCTTAAAAACTTCTAATTTACCATTTTAGTCACTAAACAAATATGATTTTTGATTGATTAAGAATCTTTTCATTTTCGAAAATAATTCTTAGTGATTCCAAACGAGTCTTTAGTATAAAAGGTTGGTGGACTACTCATCTCATTGTCGGTTGGTTTTGGGATGTATTTTCACTGGTTTTATGTTTTGAGTTCGGCCCAACACGCATGTGTGCTCGGGCGTACGATAAAAACCTACGTGATCTTTGACACATTGGACTTTCACAATCGGTGAGTCAGTCTACATCACTCGGGTTTTCGGTTGTGTCCTAGAGGGAGTTGCTTGTGCACTTAAAGGTGTACGATCGTGTGTGCATGACACCTACTTTTAGCGTCATCCGTTTTGGGCCGATTTTAGGATTATTGTCGTATTCGAGTTTTTTTTATATAGTGGCTCGTTTTATACACTAGTTTAGATCCTGAGTTAATTTTTGTTCATGACGTAATCATTCTCGGTGAAACATATTGTCATATTGGTTTGATTGTCTGTAATTTTTCTGAACTCCGTTATAACCCGAACAACCGGGTTCGAAAATGGTGAACACATGGAATAGTTGGTCATCAATAATGGTCTGAGGAAGAGAAAAGACATAAAGAAAAGTGTGAGCTACTATTTTACCCTACTGTTGCATATACCATTCTAGGCAAGTTTAGGGATGATGGTTTATTCCAACAAACACGAAATCCCACTAAATTTTTGCAACTTAATTTGGATCTTTACAAACTAAAGAGGGTATTAAAGTATGTTATGTCAAATCTAAGCTTCCAAGTGTTAGGCATCAACAACCACCATCAAATATGAACCACAAAACTTAACAAAAATCTGTGATAATCACTCTACCAAGCTAGCCTAATTATACTTCTATTACAGTAAAGGACACTTACAAGTCATCCAATCAGTTCATTAACAAGATGAGATCTTAATCTTTTATAGTGTACCGCATAAACAAGTAATTAATCAACTTGTAAGCTTCATTCACTTTGCCTAACTGAGGATTGACTTAGGGTATACGTGGGTGGATCACATTCTATTAGGTGATTAAATATATTGGTTTTCACCTAACTTCGTTCATAGGAAAAAGAACAACCAATGTCAACAAACCGACCGTCTAACAACACTATTCAATAGCGAATAGCGATTTCGCTGTTGAATGCGAAACATGGCAATATTTAAAACAAAATCAATAGCCTTCTTAATTAGACTAAAAGATTTAGATTTACGGAAATTTGAAATTGAAGTGCCAAGATAAATATGATCGTTTGTGTTTTAGGGAATTGAAAATTTCCTTAACAAGATATGTTTATATCGCGAAAATCATGTTCGTCATACAAACCTTTAAAGAAGTTCGCCTGAAGAATGTCTATTGAAAAGTGAACATAGTATTCAATGCTCTCGTTTTACTGGATTAAATATCCCCCCACCCCACCCACCCCACCCCATGTTAATTTTCCTCGGAGGAACGGGAGATACCTTATCAGGTATGATGTGTTCGAGTCTTCGTCTTATGTACTTACAACCTTTCGGGCTACTAAACTTATGAAGTACCCCAACTAGCTTTCCTCTTAAAAAAAAATAATGATTTCGTTGAAAATCTTTCTTAGATGTTTGCGGAATTGCGACGTTTCTCGTTAATAGCTTGTTCATCATGCAATCACTAACGAACTATCCTAACCATTGGGTTTGTAGTTATCCGTCGAGACTATTTTGTTCGTATATATTCGTCAATCAAGTTTGTTATTTATTCATCAAGACGGTTTTTAGGGTTTACAATAGGATTCGAATTTTATATCTTGTCTTGGTATACCCTCGAGTCTAATCATAATGTTTTATGTTCGAAAACGCTCTTCAATATACAAAATTTATTCTTGAAAGTATTTTTGCACATGAACCACATAAATATGTGTTTGTTCCTAACAATGATATTAGTCGAGTGGAATATGAGAAAACCTATGACTTTGCACCCATGGAGCAACCTTAACTAACTTAAATGAGATCACCATTAACAACAATGAAATGAATATGAGTATATGACAGCCAGCGTTTTTGCATTAAACTGTTATACACCATTAACAACAATGAAAAACAGATACCAAACCACAAAGGTGTCGTAGCATAAGACATTAGTTTCTCTTTATGTTTAGGATTTGACTACCCAGTTTATTTTCTCATCCTCCTATTGTTTGATTACGACACGCTAAATACGGTACATAGGCCCGTTCATCCGGTCTGGATCGGACCTGGATTAGAAATTTGGGTTGTACCGAATATTCAGGTCTAGCTCAAACTAGACCGGTTCCAAAAAATTTTATATTCATTTTTGGACGTTTTGAGCCCAAAAATATTAAACACTTTAAAAAATTTGACTAACATGTATGGATTGTACTAGAACTGAATATTTGGTCTAGGTCCGGTATAACTACAGATTTTAAATCCCATCTGGTTTACAATTTGAACAGCCCTAATGGTACATAGCTAGAAGTTCGACACTTAGGGTTCGTTTTAAAATCGCTAGAATCTGAAGTTTATTAGTAACTGAAGTTAAAGATGAAATTTACTCGGCAAGTGAAATAAGCAGTCGATTGAACGAGTTTATCTTTTATAAGATTAATTGTTGTTTGGGAGAAAGAAACTTATTGAAATTAATATAAAACTAATATAAACGTAAAATTATAATAAAAGAGATTTATGTTTTTATTTAAAAGATTTATATAGGGTTATATTATAAGATTGAAATTCAATGTACCTTACAAAATTAAACAAAAAGTTTAAGCTTTAGTATGAGATATTCTTACATGATCTTTAGTTATCATTGGTAGGAACCAATATGTTTGTGTTTTTGGAAATATACTCCAAGCTTCAAGCTTGCCATTACCATCCTAGTCAAAACATTGTCTCGAAACGCAGCGTGTTACAGTCAAACAGTGTTACAGTCAAATATACTTTGTAAATTAGAGATTGTGTACCTACGAACGTACATGTGGAGGTTATCATCTCAACACCCCTATATACTAGATTCTCGCAATTTCTCAAAATTAAATCGAAAAGCTTATCATCTCAACACCCCTCTAGACACGTTAGTAGTCACACGTATCCTGACTTCCCGATGCCAAAAACTTTATTAGAAAGAATCAGAATATTCAATTCTGACATGCCCATTGTAAGAAGATCGAATTGTGTTGCACATTTTATTGCAGGTTATGTTTTCTTCTATGCTGTAGTTTTGCATCTACCGTTACCTTTCAAGGGTATAGCTAAACAATAATTAATAGACTTACTAGTCGCATTAAATAAAAAATTTATGTAAAATTAAGCCCTTTTAATTCATATGAACCTTTTATTCTAATGCTAATACATGACATAGAGAATACATGCATGCTAATTAAGAAGGCTTTAACATTCTACTGTCTAAAAAATTCCTTAAATAGAAATTAGTTCATGTTTCATCTACTTTCATTTTCTCTCTAGATGACATACATCATCTTTGTTACACATGAAAATCAACATTAATACTAATCCAAACATGAAACATATTCATCACATAACATAATAAAGTACATAATTAATCATTACGTAAGTTCTCTAAGAATAAGAAACCCTAAATAGTGTTAGTTCCCAATCCCAGGGCTTGGATGCGACGGTGTGTACTGATCAACATTAACTTCGATCACCCTCTCACCTGTCATCGGAACTCGAACTCTCCGGTTCAGAGATGAAGGCATCATAGTGTTCTTTGGAGGGTTTATAAGCATCAATGGAGATTTACAACCCTCCAAACAAACAAACTTCTTTTCCTCATTGAGTATTCTTCCTGCTTGAGCTTGAATAAGGATAAATGCCACGATTACCGACAAGATGATCGCAATACTCGATCGAGAACTTGACATTTTCTTATGTTTTTGTATAAGAGAAGGAGAAAAACTGAATTTACCTTGATTGAGGAGGTTGTTTATATAGGCAAATCAAGATTGACCTTTTAGACACAAAGAAACGTGAGGATCAAGCATCGAGATATGATTTGGTACGAAGGAGGGAATGTTTTGGAAGCAAAAACATAATGTGCATCTTGTGAAGAAATCTTAGCTTTACTTTTGTAGTAAATTTGATAACTTTGCATTTCATGTTGGTTACGTGAGAGATTGAGTTAAGTTTATAAGGTTGAATTCTATCTTTGTCAATTAGAGCTTTTCATATTCGGTCTTAGTGGGGGAATGGTTGATTAGTTGGCATAGTAATTATCACTAAGGATTTTGGTGGGTGTGGACGATGAAATGTTATTTTATCGATAATAAAAATAATAATAAGTTCGGTGAAATACTATTATCGTCAATTAATTTTTAAAATTAAGTTTAATTGAACTTATATGTTAGATTCAAACCAGACGCATAAATAAGATGGATGTACGATGAAATCTTGAATCGGGACTTCCAAAACTCTTAATTTGCATATTTAGCAAGTTAATGGTGGGTCATTCTATTTAGAGATTTAAACACGTGTTATTGGCCCTCTACACAATTTGATATCCCGATGAGCTAGCTCTTATCGACTTTATTTTTCTAAAAAAATTGTGTTTAACATCATGATTGTTATATGTATCGGTATTGACAATGACATGTCTAATTAGGGTTGCTATACGAACCGAGTATTGACATATATAATATTGACTTGTGTATAGAGTCTTGATTTTAAACGTGTGTTATATTTGAGTTGAGTTCAAGCTAAATTTTTTCTGAATTGAGTCGAGCTCAATTAAATCGCTAATACAACAATGGTATGATATTCTTTTCGAGGGAGCCTAGTTTAGATCCTTCAATAATGTAAACTTGAAAAAAAAATGGAAAAAAAATAGGGTCACAATAATGGACTATGACGGGGTTAAAGTACATAAAAATAAAAATAAAACATGCTTAAGGTGTTTTCTTTTCCTATTAATAATATCAATTACCATTCTTGCAAATATCTTATTCCAAGAAGAACACATATACTCAACTATGTAAATCACGCGTAAGGTGTTTCTTTTTCTATTAATAATATTAATTACCATTCTTGTACAAAGTTGGGATCTAAACTAGGTTGCCTTATATGCCTAGAGACTAAAGAAAGCTGTGTAAAGTCCGAGTTGATAAGAATTAGCCTCATTATTCATTGAAAGGATAAAATGACGATTATCTCTTGAAATCAAGATTATTGATATTTGTAGAGACAAAATGTTATGTATAAATAAACAGATTTCTACTTAGTGGACTACTCTTTGTCCTGTAAATTGAATTTTAAGATACAACTCGCGAATTAATGGACTAGATTTGGGTGTAACGTGTAACGCTTATATATGGATGTTCAGTACGACGAAACCCGCCATGCTATATTTCACCCGCCTATTTTTTTTTTTTAATGTTTACAAGATATTATCATAGATTTGATATAACATAAAGTTTCGGTGTGATTAATAAAAATAACAAAATTTGATATAACATAGTTCATGTTAGATGAATCCATATATTTTAGTTATAAAATTATCCAATTTCGTACTGCGGGTGTGAAACCAATTAAGTTATTTAAAGAAAGTCGGTTTCGGACTTCAAGTGGATAATTAAATAAACTCAATTTTTCTTTCGATCATTGACAAACGTATTTCCTAAGGTCGTTATTATAAACTTATCAAGTTAAATCCGAACTTAATATTAACCAATGTATAGTGATTAAGTAAGGGTCGAACCCAAGGGAGTTTTATCGAGTTTTTATTATTTTATATATTGATTTGGTAACAAATGGGGGGAATTTGGATTGTAACAAAACAAGACAAAGACAATTATAAAGTTGGTGAAAATAAGATTGATTTAAGAACTATACTAGGTAGGATATATCTTAGCATACATATAACTTGGTTGGTTCTTTTTAGAAGTATTCAACATTTGTTCTCATCTTGATCGTATTTATGCATTAAGCCAACCGGCATTAACACAACTTAGCAAGTTGTTAATCCGTAAACCTACAAGATCAAACAACAAGTTAGCATTTTACCAAAGATAAAGAGATACATAAAAGATAAACAACCCGTTAATCTTATTATGTAGTTATATTCCTTTTACACTTAGATATTCACAACCCGTTCTTACCTAAGAGTTTGCTACTGGATTAATGACCCGAACCCGGAACCAATTAACCTTAGCCTTTTGCATGCAATTATACAACTTAGGTGATCAAACTAAGTGGAAAATAAACATACAAACTAAGTTAAACACAAGGAATATAACACAAATTGAATAAAACTTCTATTTAAAAAGACTTACAACCAACTTATATGAAGCTTCAATCCACCCAATGTACCAAAGGAAGACTTAGCACTCCATACAAAAGACACTTAGAATTTTAGAGGTTTTTGTGTGGAAAATGAGATGATTTTAGCCTAAGTCAAGGGCTCTATTTATACTACAAAATGCATTAAAAAGGAGTAATAGGCTGTGCAAACAGCCACCATTAAGAATGGATTAAAGAGGTTGTGCAAACAGCCACAGTTAAGGCCATAAAGCCGACGAAAACATCCGGAGTAAAGTCCTTTGACGCTAACCCGCACCCGCGGCCAAGGGCGCCGTAGGGGCGGTTTAGGCAAAAACGTTCCATCTTCTTCTTGGCCGCAGGGGCGGCTAGACATTCCCGCGGGGCGGGTTCTTCAATGCTCTTTGAAATGTCTGGCTCTTCAACTTCGGGCGTTTATGGTGAAGATCCGCAGGCGCGGCCCAGAGTCACCGCAAGGGCGGTGACACTAGGTCTTCGGCTTCACAAGGCCGCTGGCAAGGCCGCAGGAAAGGGCGCTGGGCGCCGTCTTCGCTTCTTCAGGATGGGTCACCGCAGGCGCGGGCGAAGGCGCTGGCTGCGGCTTCGTCGTGGGTCTTCAGGGTTGTCACCGCAGGGGCGGCCAGAGGAGGCCGCGGGTGCGGTGACAAACTTCTCTCGGCATAGGTGATGCCGCTGGCTGCGGCACTCGGCAAGGGTGCCACCGCAGGGGCGGTGACACTTCTCCGCGGGGGCGGTGTGGCACCAGAAACTTGTCTTCGACGCTTTTCTTCAACTCCTAAGTGTTGCTAATACCTTCTTTTGCTTCATTTTTACTCTTTTATCTGGATCAACGCATTAGCAACATAATATGACTCGAAAACATAAAAACGACTCTAAAAACTACCTAAATTGATAGTGATTCCATCACCTATCAAACTCCCCCATACTTAGACTCTTTACTCGTCCCGAGTAAACAATACATCAAACAAATCAGCACAAGTCTCAGGAAATATGGTGTAGTAGAAAGATGAGGAACAAAAGAGAAAAAATGACCAAAGAAAGTGAGAAAATGTGAAAAACTACCATCCTTATTGCTCCATGAGTGACATACTCGGACATCCTCCTTATGACTCCCCTTCTTATGTCGCCAACGCCGGAAGGAGAACCTACATTCGGTATCGCTCATTTTGCCAAGGAGCCCTTTCGGGTTTTCACCTTGCCACTCTTCTTTTCATGATGATCTCACAAAAATCTCACATCCCTCAAGTCCAATTTTGCACCAACCTAGAGTTGGTCGGACTACCTTCTTTTTGCCTAAACCGCCCTCTCGGATTTTCGGTTTATCCAAGGATTTCTTGCCTTTTTCTCAATTCTTTGGCTTTTTCTCTTCTTTTTTTTTTTTTTGACTGATATGAATTACAATTAGAATTTAAAATAAAACAAACTCAAATAACTAGAAATCTCAAAATAACTCAAATAAAATGCATGATAAGTACCCTCCCCATACTTGTAGAACGCTTTGCCCTCAAAGTGTGGAAATGAAAGCAAAGGTAATACGTGGAGAAGGGCAAAAGAAGAAGCTCACTAATGGGATGGTCCGGCTGGACCATCCGGTCCGTGCTCCGGAGGATACAGGAAGTGGCTGAAAAAGTGCTCATGACGCTGGTACAAGCTTTCAAGGCGGGCCTGCTGTGCGTCCATCCGAGCTCCTAAAGAGGTCTCAAAACCGGCCTGCCAAGCCAGTTGTTGAGCCTCCATCCTCCTCTGCTGAGCCTCCTGCCAAGCATCCTGACGCCGGTCAAAATGCTCGGTCATCCTCCCCTCAAAATCTGCCTGCCACGCCTGGTGCTGTTGGAGCATAGATGTCTGGTAGCCGGTCTGCCACTGCTGATGCTGCGTGGTCAGAGCCGCCATCTGAGCTAGCAGACTGGCGTGTGTGGGGTCATCATCCTGTGCCGCGGTGGGCATCTCCTCATTGTCATCATGAATGGGCATGTGGTCCTCATGTTGGACCCTGCTGGAGCTCACCGCATGCCGCTCAATAACGGCGACCTGTGATCGCCTCGGTACGTAGGGGTCGGCGGCAATGTAGAGATCGGAGAGCTCATCTCCTAAAGGTAGCGGCCAGGGCAAGTATGTGACATGGCTCCCATCTGTAAAAGACAACCAGAAGAAGTTCTCACCATCCCTCCTCAGGAGCTTGCAGCGCCGTAGAAGAGCCTCGTCGTAAAATGGGATTGCTAACCCATCCTCCAGCTCGGTCAGGTTCATGACCTGCTCTACAATCAGGGAGATGATCCCACCTCCAACAATGTCACGTGGATCATTCTTCCTAATCCGCTTCAAAGCGGTAAGGAAGAGCGTGATCCAATCCGGCACGTTGTCACATGCCGTGACACAAGCATAAAGCAGCGGGAGGTCCTTGAGGACCACCTTGTTTTCCTCCTTGTTTTCCTCCTTGTGTCCACAGAAGACACACATAATAATCTTGGATAGGAGCCTCAAACAAGGGTGAGTGAGTTTGTTGTTGTACTCACCCCCCGTTTGAAAGTCAGAGCCGGTAGCCGCTCTCCAAAACTCCACCAAATCTGGTGTAGGAACTCCCTCCCACCATTTTTCCGAAGGGTTCTTAGAAAACCCGAAAGCCTCCTGTAGCTGAGAGAAGTTTACCGTATATTTCCTTTTGTTGAACTTGAAGGTAAGGCCGACACAGATGTGGTCCTCTAGCTCCATACTGAATGTGCCACAAACTGTCTGGTCAGCTCAGGGTATGTTCGGGCACTCCTTCCCAGAAATTCCCCGAGTCCAGCATTGCTCAGGAAAGATTGCATGCTTTCCAACATGCCCAACCGCTCTAAAGTCGGAATGTGCAAAAACCGAGTTGCAAAGACTTGTCGGTCTTGCACAATCTCATATCGAGCTTTTTCCCTATCAGTCATCTTATATTTTCTCGTGGAGTCCATTCTAATCACAATTGTAATCAAAAGAATTAGAATTTCACAAAGGAAAATTAAGTGGACGACCTTCTGTTGTTTATCCGCAGGGGCGGTTTGAATACCCGCAGGGCGGTGTGGTGCAGGCGCGGTTTGAAGACCCGCGGGGCGGTGAGGCGCGGTCGCGGCGACAGCGAAGGCGCGGGGGCGGGCGAACTCGTGACAGTCCGCTGTTGGCTGCTCCTGTGGTGCGTTTCCGGCGTCTGTTGGTGCTCCCGACGGTGGTTGACGTTGGTTTTAGAGGGTAGTGAGTGGTGGTGATAGATTATGGTTAGGGTTTGTGAGATTGTGGGTTAGGAGAGATGTGCAGCCGGAAGGAGGGAGGAGTTAACTGAGGTGGCGCAATGGCGTGGTGAGGGTGGCGCAGGGGCGTGCTGAGGCTGGTTTGTGCAGGGACGTGGTGAGTTGCATGAGGCGTGGTGAGGGTTCGTGAGTGAGAGTGTTTTTCGGGGTAGATATGTGAGGAAGAGTGATAGAGGTGGGTGGGATAGGGATTTAAAACCCGATCCAATTTTCTTTATTTTCTGTGTTAACCCGCAGGGGCCGGGGCTTGTCACCGCGGGGGCGGTGACAAGGGAAGCGGAGACGCAGGCCCAGCGCTGGGTGCGGCGTTGGGAATGTTCGTCAAGGGAAAAAAAATGCGGGTGCGGGGTTCTGTCACCGCGGGGGCGGTGACAGTTTTGTGTTTGCGCTGGCTCAGCGCCGGGGCGGACTGGGAGCGTAGTGCCACCGCGGGGGCGGTGACAGAACGTCAGAACGTCAGAACCTCCTCTTCTTATTTTCTCGGGTTGCCTCCCGAGCAGCGCCTTTGTTTTACGTCGTTGGCTCGACGTAAGGCCTTCACTTCTCTGCTTGGGCTTCGTCCAAGACCATCTCATCAATTGGATCAATCTTCACTCCCTCATGGTATAACTTGAGCCTTTGTCCATTGACTTTGAAGATCTTGTGTGTTTGTGGATCGTAAAGATCCACAACACCATGTGGATGGACTTCGGCTATGATGTACGGACCTGTCCATCTTGAGCGAAGTTTTCCTGCAAAAAGCTTCAAACGTGATTGAAATAAAAGGACTTTGTTACCCGCTTTGAAGTCCTTTCGGAGGATATTCCGGTCATGTCATGTCTTGGTTTTTTCCTTGTATGTTGTGGCATGGTCATATGCATCGAGCCTCAGTTCTTCAAGCTCTTGTAATTGGAGTTTCCGGAATTCACCAACTTCATTCATGTTCATGTTGCACTTTTTCACCGCCCACCAAGCCTTGTGTTCTAGCTCCACCGGTAGGTGACACACCTTTCCAAACACAAGCCGGAATGGTGACATCCCAATGGGGGGTCTTGTACGCCGTGCAGTATGCCCATAAAGCATCGTTGAGCCTTAAGCTCCAATCCTTCCTTCCGGGGGTAACCGTCTTTTCGAGGATCGTCTTGATCTCCCGATTTGACACTTCCACTTGCCCATTGGTTTGGGGGTGGTATGCCGTGGAAACTCGTTGATGGACATGATACTTCTTGAGGAGGGCGGTGATCGTCTTGTTGCAAAAGTGCGTTCCCCTATCGCTTATCAAAGCCTTAGGGATGCCGAACCTTGCAAAGATGTTATCCTTAAGAAAAGCTGCCACAACTTTAGAATCATCAGTTTTGGTGGCCTTTGCTTCCACCCACTTGGAAACATAGTCCACCGCAAGTAAAATATAAGTATTCCCAAAGGAGTTAGGAAAATGGCCCATAAAATCTATCCCCTAAACATAAAAAATTTCCCAAAAAGTAAGTGATGATTGAGACATTTCATTTCTCCTAGAGATATTACCTATTCTTTGACACCTATCACACACTTTACAAAACGCATAAGCGTCTCGAAAAATGTGTGCCAAAAGAAACCATCTTCTAGTACTTTCCTAGCTGTTTTGTTAGCCCCAAAATGTCCTCCGCATGCTTCAGAATGACAAAATAATAGGACAGATTGTACCTCGTTGTCCGGGATGCAACGTCGAATTACTTGATCACTACAATGCTTCCATAAGATCGTCCCAAACATAGTGCCTAGCCTCGGCTTTCACCTTTTCCTTCTGAGCTTTGGTGAAATCTGGTGGGTATCGCCTCTGACAAGGAAGTTCACGAGGTCCGCAAACCACGGCTTAAAGGAATGGAGCTTATACAACGCTTCTGCAGAGTTAGCCGCGGGCGGGGCCGCGGGGCGGGTTGCCGCAGGGGCGGTCCTCCTTGGCCGCGGGTGCGGATACACAACAGAGAGTTGTGTAAAAGGTGTCGTCCGGGAAACTTCCTAGGATGGCCTTTCCTTCTGCTTGATCTTCTTCCTCTTGTACCAACCGACTCAGGTGATCGGCCACAAGGTTCTCCGCTCCTTTCTTGTCCCGGATTTCTAAGTTGAACTCACTTAGAAGTAGGACCCAACGAATCAACCTTGGCTTGGTCTCCTTCTTAGTCATGAGATAGCGTAACGCTGCATGGTCAGTGTACACTATTACCTTGACTCCTAGCAAGTACTGCCTGAATTTTTCCAAGGCAAAGACCACGCCAACATCTCCTTTTCGGTGTAGAGTAGTTTCTTTGAGCTCCGTTCAAGGTCATTGATGCGTAGTGGATTACATGTGAGGCTCTCCCGTCCTTTTGTCCCAGGACCGCTCCTACAGCGTAATCACTAGCGTCACACATTATTTCAAACGGCTTCTCCCAATTTGGTGATTGGATTATCGGGGCACTTGTGAGGCATTCTTTCAATGTGTCAAAGGCCTTCTTGCATTTCTCATCTACTATGAAAGTGGCATCCTTCTTCAATAGTTCACACAATGGTGCGGAGATCTTTGAGAAGTCCTTGATGAACCGCCGGTAAAACCCTGCATGGCCTAAAAAAGAACGGATTTCACGCACATTAGTAGGATAAGGTAAAGTTTGGATAACATCAATTTTAGCTTTGTCCACTTCTATTCCTTTAGAGGAGATTATGTGACCTAGTACAATTCCTTGCTCCACCATAAAATGACATTTTTCCGAGTTGAGAACTAAGTTAGTTTCTACACATCTTTTAAGAACAAGTTTTAAGTGTTCTAAACATGCATCAAAACTATTTCCATGAACGGTGAAATCATCCATGAAAACTTCAATAAAATTTTCAATGTACTCGGAAAAATACTTATCATGCACCGTTGGAAGGTGCCGGGAGCATTACATAGTCCAAATGGCATTCTACGGTACGCAAAAGTGTCAAAAGGACATGTAAAGGTTGTTTTCTCTTGATCCTCCGTGGCTATGGCTATTTGGAAATACCCTGAATATCCATCTAAGAAACAATAGTAAGGGTGTCCCGCAAGACGTTCAAGCATTTGATCAATAAATGGTAGAGGGAAGTGGTCCTTTCTAGTCACCGTGTTCAACTTACGGTAATCGATGCAAACCATCCTTCCGGTTTGAGTCTTACTTGACACCATTTCTCCATGTTGGTTCTCCACCATGGTGATTCCTCCCTTTTTCGGAACAACTTGGGTTGGACTAACCCATTTTCTATCCGAAATTGGGAAGATCATGTCCGCTTGAAGGAGCTTCTCAACATCCTTTTTCACTACATCCATCATGGGCGGGTTGAGCCGCCTTTGAGGTTGCCTTGAAGGTTTTGCATCTTTCTCAAGGAGGATCCGGTGCATGCAAGTGGAGGGACTAATCCCTTTATTGTCCGCTATAGTCCACCCAAGGGCCGTCTTGTGCTCTTTTAGCATTTCCACCAACTTCTCTTCTTGTTGTGGTGACAACTTGCTAGACACAATTACGGGCAATGTGTCATTGTCACCAAGGAATGCATATTTGAGATGTTGGGGGAGTTCCTTTAGTTCTATCTCCGGGGCATGTACAATAGATGGAACAAGCTTCTCGCTTGGGGTTAGTAGAGTGGGCCCAATGGCCAAAGGTGTGATGAGGAGCCTTGTGTGGCTATCCACTTGGGCTAGAACATCCTGCATATTAGAGGTCAAAGCATATTCCGATTTATGAGCATCAATGTCATTTTCAATTATGCTTTTTAGTTCATCAAAATCGGAAATGTTAAACACATCTTGCACAATTGGTTCAATTATGTCAATGGAGCATAGAGAATGGTCATCAATGGGGTGTTTCATGGCATCATATATGTTAAATTCAATAACTTCACCATCAAATTCCATGCTCAATTTTCCACTTACATAATCTATTTTTGTTTTAGCCGTTTTCAAGAAAGGTCTTCCTAACAAGATGGGTGCGGCATGCATATCATGTTCCATGTCTAAAACAAAGAAATCTGCCGGAAAAATCAAGTTGTCAACCATTACAAGGACATCTTAAATTATTCCTTTAGGATACACATTAGACCTATCGGCAAGTTAGACGACAATTCGAGTTTCATGCAGTGGTTCAAGACCAAGTGATTGATAGACAGAATATGGGAGTACGTTTATTGATGCACCTAAGTCTAGCATGGCTTTATCGAAACGAGTTTCTCCTATGACACAAGGGATACTTACCATGCCGGGATCACTACATTTCTTGGGCATCCTTTGTTGGAAAACCGCAAAGACATGCTCACTCACTTGGACTTTTTGTTTCCCTTTCAGCTTCTGGTCCTCTTGACCGTGCAAAGTTCCTTCAAAAATCGAGCATATTTAGGAATACTCTTCACAAGTTTCAAGAGTGGGATGTTTACCTCACATTTTGAAAAGGTCTCAAAGAGATCCTTATCCTCGATCACCCTTCGCTCCCTGAGTGCTTCTGGAAAGAGGGCCGGTGGTTTCTCAGCATATAGTGGTGGGAAATTTGGACGGATGTAAGAATCCTCCTCCAAGGAACTCTCTGACGTCTTAACCGCAGGGGCGGGTTCATCAAGGCGCAGGGGCGGCGGCTCAGGGGAAGAAACCGCAGGGGCGGAGTCATCCAGCCGCAGGGGCGGGTTATCCAGCCGCGGGGGCGGGTTAGCGTCAGAGGACGTTTCCTTTGGAACCAAAGCTGGCTTTGGCTGCACTTGCCTTCCACTTCTTAATGTTAGAGCACTAACATTCTCCTTGGGGTTCACGACGGTCTGGGAGGGCAGGTTCCCCGAGGATCGAGCTTCGATCCTTGTGATGGCTTCCGCCATTTGTCCAACCTGTTTCTCGAGATTTTTGATGCTAGATTCTGTGGTTTGGACATGAGTAGCAAAGTGTTTAGTCAAAACATGTAACATATCATCAGTGGATTGCTTGGCGGGGCTGTTGTTGTTGTTGGTTTTGTTGATCCCTCCACCGGTAGTTTTGTTGATCACGCCAACCCGGGATGAAAATTTGAGCATATGGGTTGTCCCGTTGGCGTTGTTGTTGTTGTTGTTGACCATACCCGATAGCATTCACCTCAGCAGCTTCCTCTTGAACTTGTGGGCACAAGTCCGTGGGGTGGAAAGGATCGGCACATACTCCACAAGCCTTGAGTTGTTGTGGAGTTCCCATCAAGGTGAGCCTCTTCACCATCTCCTTTAGTTCTGCAATCTCTTGCACAAGTTCCGGACGGCTGGGGTTGATGGCATGGACTCCTTTTTTGGTAGAGGATCTACCAAAGTTCCTCGTTCCTTCCGCCATTTCTTGCATCTTTTTCATGGCAATCTCGGGAGTGGAGTTTAGAATGTTGCCTCCACAAGCGGCGTCCACGATCCTTCTTTCATTGTCCAAGAGCCCGTAGTACAAGTACAACACAAGGTCTTGGGTGGAGTACCCGTGGAAGGGACAACTCGATCTCAACTTAGCAAATCTCTCAAAGTACTCATAAAGAGTTTCATCCGCTTCTTGCTCGATGTTGCTTATTGCCTTCTTCAAGCTGTTGGCCTTCTTGGTTGGAAAGTATTTCTCCAAGAAGGCTTTGTGGAGGTTCTCCCAAGTATCGATACTACCGGATGGAAGGTGGTAGTACCAATCATCCGCCGCATCCTTGAGAGTAAAGCCGAAGGCTCTCATCTTGATTTGCTCTTCGGTCACGTTTGCCGGCTTCATGCTCATGCAAACGGTATGAAACTTCCGCAAGTGCTTGATGGGATCTTCTCCGCTCAGCCCATGAAAGGAAGGTAGCAAATGGATCAAGCCCGGCTTGAGCTCGAAGTTGACCCCTTCTCCTATTGCCGGTATAGTCACCGCAAGGGGGTGTTGAGTCAAATCCGGCTGCGTGAGTTGTCGGAGTGTGCGGTTCGCCATTTCTTCTTCGTTCTGACTTTGTCTTCTTTGCCGATGGTATGTCCTCTCGATTTCTGGATCAAAAGGGGCAAATTCTAAGTTAGTAGCACGGGTTTGAACCATAAAAATGGTCCAAACCAATAATCAAAAATAATAAAAACAAAAATTAATACTAATCAATGTATAGTGATTAAGTAAGGGTCGAACCCAAGGGAGTTTTATCGAGTTTTTATTATTATAAATATTGATTTGGTAACAAATGGGGGGGATTTGGATTGAAATAAAACAAGACAAAAACAATTATAAAGTTGGTGAAAAGTTGATTTAAAGAACTACACTAGGTTGGATCTTAGCATACACACTACTTGGTTGATTCTTTTTATAAGTTGTTCACCGATGTTTTCATCTCGATCGTAGATATGTGTTAAGCCAACCGGCATTAACACAACTTAACTAGTTAATTAATCCGTAAACCTACAAAATTAAACCACAAGTTAGCATTCTAATAAAGATAAAGAGATATAAAGAAGAATAAAACAACCCGTTAAATCTTTCTTTATAGTTATTTTCCTTTCCCTTAGATAATCGCAACCAATTTTTACCTATGGGTTTGCTACTAGATTAAGGACCCGAACCCGAAATCAATTAACCTAGCATTTTGCATGCATTAGTACACTTAAGGTGATCAATCTAAGTGGATAAAAACATGCAAACATAAGTTAAAGATCAAGGAAAATAACACAAAGGATAATGAACTTAATATATTAGAAGAACTTACAACCAAATAGTAATGTAGCTTCAATCAACCCAATGTAGCCAAGGGGGCTTAGAAACTCATTACAAAAGACACTAGGAAATAGAGGTTTTTGTGTGGAAAATGATATGAAAATAGCTATAGCCAAGGGCTCTATTTATACTACAAAATGCATTAAAAAGGAGTAAAGAGGTTGTGCAAACTGCCACCATTAAGAATGGATTAAAGAGGTTGTGGAAACAGCCACAATTAAGGCCTTAAAGTTGTCGAAAACAACCGAGTAAAGTCCTCTGACGCTAACCCGCACCCGCGGCCAAGGGCTCCGCAGGGGCGGTTGAGGCAAAAACGTTTCATCTTCTTCTTTTCCGCAGGGACGGCTCGTCACACCCGCGGGGGCGGGTTCTTCAATGCTCTTTGAAACGTCTGACTCTTTAACTTCGGGCGTTTCTGGTGAAGATCCGCAGGCGCAGCCCAAAGTCACCGCAGGGGCGGTGACACTGGATCTTCGGCTTCACAGGGCCGCTGGCAAGGCCGCAGGCAAGGGCGTTGTGGTGCCGTCTTCGCTTCTTCAGGATGGGTCACCGCAGGGGCGCGGGCGAAGGCGCTGGCTGCGGCTTCGGCGTGGGTATTCAGGGTTGTCACCGCAGGGCGGCCAGAGGAGGCCCGGGTGCGGTGACAAACTTCTCTCGGCGCAGGTGATGCCGCTGGCTGCGGCACTCGGCAAGGGTGCCACCGCAGGGGCGGTGACACTTCTCCGCGGGGCGGTGTGGCACCAGAAACTTGTCTTCGACGCTTTTCTTCAACTCCTAAGTGTTGCTAATACCTTCTTTTGCTTCATTTTGACTCTTTTATCTGGATCAAAGCATTAGCAACATAATATGACTCGAAAACATAAAAACGACTTTAAAAACTACCTAAATTGATAGTGATTCCATCACCTATCAACCATCCCAAGCGTGGAATCAATGAAACGCAATTTTGATGCACCCAATTACAATTTCAATTTCAATTTCACACGCTAATTGCGGAATTAATTAAACACTAATTCAACACTTTGGGTGCAGAATTAGGGAGATGATTAAAAAAACATATATAGTTAGATGTGTAATATTTTAGAAACCTATTCATCAATTTCATATTATTAGCTATATATGCTACAATATAATATATATTATATATATAGTTAGGATCATGTAGGAACCTCTCTTAGAGTAGGGAATAGGGACTTATAATAGCCGTTGGATTAATATAGATGAACTTCCAAGATTTAACATTGTTTATGGTAATAATTAATGAGAATATTATATTACCTCTAATAGAATTATGATAAAATATTTTAACGACCAAAATTTCTTTGAAAATATAATAACGACCAAATTATGGTAATACATTATTTTTCATATTGGGTCGTTATTATATTTTATAGAGAAAATTTGGTTGTTAAAATGTTTTTTATATAATTAATATAGTCATCGTTAAAATTTTGTGGTTCGTTAAAATTTTATAGAGAAACATTGGTGGTTAAAATGTATTTTTTATATTTTAATTACCAAAACAAATTTTAACGACCAATCTAACAAATTTAACGATTAAATATAAGAGTGATCGTTAATATGTATTTTTAAGATCGTTAATTTAGAAACAAGCCTACCAAATATAAGAGTGATCGTTAAAATAAGTATTTATAAAAAAATAACAATCAAATACCAATTTCAAGTATAAAATAATGATCAAATATACCACATTACAGTAATAAAAATAACGATCAAAAATTTTAACGAGTGAAAGTCAAAAAATTTAAGAATCTAACGACTACACCAAAAGTCATTTTAAGACCCTTAGAATTTTAACGAGTGAAAATCATTGTTCAATTTTATCGACTGAAAATAAATAACTACTGATATTATTAAACAAATATTAACGATTGAAATTGAGAATAAATATAACAAATAAAAATAACAATCAAATATACCACATTACAGTAATAAAAATAACGATCATAAACAGCAAAACAAATAGTCGACAGTATTTCAGAAAATAAAACATACAAACTGTTTCTTAATGATGTAAACAAGCCTAACCTTAATCTTGTTCAAAAAACCTCAATAATTTTTCGTTTCCAGAAGAAGATGACAGAGAGAGTTTCTTAATGATGTAAATGTTAAACAAATTGTTTTACTGGTCAATGGGAATCAATTCATTCAACGTTTATTTTTGGGATAGCCCAAAAATAGGATATTTGTTTTCCTAATATGTATATTATTTAATGATTTATTTGTGAAAATTGAACAATTATATGAATCTCACATATGAAAGCTTATTATGTAATTCCATCATGAACGTTCAAATTTTAATCCAACGAATCTTAGGGGTTCTTATTCCCTACTCTAAGGGTGGTTCCTCCTGGATCTTAACCCTATATATATATATATATAAATAAGGAGACTCTCAAAGACACGAGTGAGTAAAAATTTTGTTTATCTTTTATATATATACTATGTGTTCATTTTTTTATACTAGTTATTCATTCTGCTTTGCTATTACAATTCCCTAAATAATCGTAAGATTTTAGCAAATTAAGATCTGGATATATATAGAGAGTTTGATGATCATGGTTAGAACAATGATCGGAACAACTCATTAAGCAGCCTAGCCTAATCGATCATGTTCATAACTATCGTGTACTCAAGATAAAGAGTCAACAATCTGAGTAAATTGATTTGATTTCCAGAAAGTCATTATGATTTATATCAAAATAAGTGGAAGAAAAAAAATGTCAATTACCACATCCATTGTGACTTAAGTGCAAACATCATTATGGATTATATCAAAAATAATTTTACATTAGATAACTAAAAAACATTATAAAAATACTTAATCGTACAATGTTTGAATAACTTTATATTTAAGTGCAAACATCATTATGAACACAAAAAAATGGATTTAAAGTTCCATTCCCAGTAAGATCTTCGGAAACCTCAATATAACGTTAACGTTGAGGAGATGTGTCTTTCATGCTATAAAACAAAACTAAGAATATTATATTATAAAACTGTAAACACAAGTGAGGAGAGTGAGGACATCTCAAATTACAACATGGCAAACGCATTGACACAGTGACACGTGGACTGCATGCCACAACCCCCAGTGAACCACCTATCGCCGCCTTCCCAGCCGCCTATTTTATATACCCCTCGCCGCTGCAACCACCCCAGTGAAATTAAGGATTTAATAAAATAAAAATAAAATATGAGTGCATTTAATTTCCAGCGCTTCTTGGAAAACTGGTTCGAGCAGCTCCACAATCTCACCGAACAGCTTGCCGGCAGCGACAACCTCACAAGCCAGCTAATTGAGAGTTTCTTGGCTCACTGCACCGAGTTCTACCGAGTCAAATCACTCGCCGCCGAGACCGACGTACTGATTCACTTCTCCGCCCCATGGGCCACTTCTCTCGAACGAAGCCTCCACTGGGTTGCCGGATTTCGTCCAACCACAATCTTCCACCTCATTTACACAGAATCAAGCGCTCGATTCAGCTCCCACATAGTCGAGATCCTGCGAGGCCGATACACGGGGGATTTAGGTGAGTTAACTCCGGGACAACTCGCACGAGTCAATGAGTTACAGTGCGAGACGGTTAACGCCGAGAACGAGATAACGGGGAGGATGAGTGACTGGCAGGATCAGTTGGTCGGTGTTGATTGGGCTGCGGTTTGCTGTGGCGGAGGTGTAGGGCAAGAGCTGGAGAACAGGATCGGACGGTTGAGAGAGGTCGTTGAAGCGGCTGATAAGTTGAGGATGGAGACTATCAGGAAGGTTGTCGAGTTGCTTACGCCGCTGCAGGCGTCGGAGTTTGTGGTGGCTGCTGCTGAGTTGCTCTTTGGTGTGAGATCTTGGGGTTTGCATCTGGATCGAGTAACTGGCGTTGTTTGATTGGATTGTGGCCGTTCTGGTTGACTGTTTGGAGACGACGTCGTTTTGTCGTTGCAAACTCGCTATAATATGTTTGTTTTTACAGTTTGTAAACTTTCTAATTTCACCCTCCATAAATTACTCTTCTCCCATTCACTATGAAATAATATAAACTTCTATGGAAATAATATCAATAAAATGTATTTTAAAAAAAACTACCATGAAAAATTCACAATCAATCTACCTTAAAATCCATGTACATTCGCATGAAAAAGAAACCATTGCACACAATTATTACTTTTTACATGTATTGTCCAAATTTTCTGATCCAAAAAAACGCCACTAGAATCATCAACTGATCTACTGTCAAATGTTGAGCTGTAAAAACAATTCCTGCATCAATCAATCCCTAACCCATTTACAAACTCTCTTCCGTTTCCACATTACATAAATCATACATATAATTCATCATCGATTTCCTCGGATTCTCTTCCTTCATTGCATACAACAACAATGGTAAATTACCAAGATCGAGCAAATTCCGTGGCACTTTTGCTAGCTGTCAGAGAGGATCTCAAGCTCAGCCACCACAAAGGTGAAACTCTCTCAGTTGCAGCTTCAGGCGAGATATTTGTCGCTTGTCTCAATTTGTTAGTTACTTCTCTTATCGTCGGTCTTTTCGTTGGATCTTTCTCAATGCAGTCTTTCACGATTTCGCATAAGGCATCAACCTCATTCATCTTGAAGGATTCAAGGCTTGGATCCACTACGCTTCCAAGCTTCTCCTTGTCATGCCAATACTGAGAGGCCTGAACACATGACCAGAAAATTATAAGCTCGGAATTCGAATTGATAAATTTATATGAAGGAAAGAAACAAGCAAGATTGATTATGTTACCCATTTTGATAAGGCCTCCTTCGTCTGCATCAGGAGGTCTTGCTGATATGATTTGTAGTATTAATATTCCGAAGCTGTATACTATGTCTGTCATTTCGAGTACACCTGGATCGGATTGTTTGGATTGCTCTTCATCTGGCATTTCTGCTTTGGATGCAATGTCTGTCCATGCACTAGCATGGACAAGCTGATCATATATTACAACAACATTAACTGGGAATTGCAGAATATTCAGTTTACATTATACAAAAAAAAAAGGAAAAGGTTAGTGATACAGAAGCAGTTGCATTTTTATACCTTTGCAGCATAGTCATCTGTTAAAAGGACCGCGTCAGCATGAACTGGAATGATAATTGGAGGATTTAGCTCATGATGCACGTAATCAAGACAATAGGAAACTCCCATTACAATCCTCATTCTAAGATGCCAATCCAGATGCTCAAAACCCTCCACTGATCAATATAATGCATTTGGTGAGGTACATTTCAATATTTTAACGTTATAGTGAATCAGGAAGTAGAAATTATCACCATGTAAATGCTCATAAAGGTTTCCATTTGGAGTGTATTCAAATACCATCATCCTCACAAAGGGATCTTCCTCTTTACAATAACCAAGCAGATTCACAAAATTTTTGTGGTTTATTCTTGACAGGGTATCTAACTGCATAGCATACATAAATTTAAAAATCACGTATTTAAAACCTAGAATATTGGATGAATACTTTAGAAGCATTTGACAAAACTATAACAGCAATTTAAACCTGTATTTTGAATTCCGTTTCTGCATTACGGGTCCATTGTTTAGATGATCTTATTGTGGTTGATACAACAGCAATTTCCACCCCACTTGATAATATGCCTTTATACATAAGACACCCACGGAGGGTGTTGATGATATTGCTGAAATCCTCACAAGCAGTTTGTAGCTCTGATGAATTCAGCTTTGGAACACCTGCACTCAATAGATCACAGAGGTTTTCATTGATTGTGGAGATTACTGTTTAGCATCATCAGTACCAAAAAGAATGGTAAGTACCTTACCAGTTACAAAAGCTTTGCTCAGTCGATGGAGAAGGTTATTATCTCTAGCTCTCACTCGCTTTGTTCTTCTCCGATGAAGGAGAAGCAAGAACAAAGCCAAGATAATGAGAGCCATAAGTATAGCCAAGCCTAACAAGATGTAAATTAATAAAGAAATTTTATCTTCCTCAACTTTTTCTTGAGAACTGGGTGATTTGTCAGATGGAGGAGATCCTGAAAGAAGTGGTTTTTTGCTATAGCTGAAAAGGAACCACTGCTCAAGACAACTAGATTGCCATCTCTTGGAGGTTCTTGCTTTAGAGCTGGAGCTGGTGCTGCGGCAAGATTGTTGGTCTCTTCAAGTGACCGACGGATTACTTTGTTTCAGCAAAGCCAGCCAGGAGAAGAGCCAAAAAAAATAATTTAGTATAAATCAATCAATAAATAGAAAAAGACTCTTTAAGTGATTCAATCAAGACTAGGATTTATACTTACTGGGAAAGTTTGGGCAACCGCTTTCTTCCTTGGATTTAACATAGCTATTTCCAAATGTAGACCTTCATAGAACAAGAATACAATTGCCATTATATAAATTATGCCTCAATTTCATTACATGAAAAATTCAATTCAGATGGGGTTAATACATACAGAGCTTTGATACCCAAAAAATTCTTCAGGCGATTCAAAACTCTGCGCAAGGTACTGTTCAAAATGTCCTCTGTTAATATGTGCCAGAAAGTTCAGGAATAGATGGAAATATTCAATTGAAAGCTTTTAGGCTTTTGCACGCAGTTTCTAGTTACAATAAAGACATATATAATGATAAATGAGGTACTTAAATGTAGGTGAAGATTGACAAGTACTTCATCGCGTATGAATGGGAAGATCACTGAGACAATTGCAAGATTAGCCTTTTATAGAAACGTGTAACAAGATGGAGTTATTGGGTATGTTTGATAAAGGTTAACCCTCTCATAAATTTGTTGAGCTTATTGTCGGTTTTTGCCACACATTTGTAATTGGAAATATATATATAATGCACAAGTCTTCGCTTCTAGATGAGATATACATAAACTGGATCATCCAAATAGAAATCCCTAAGATTGAACGTAGTAAGACGCTTCCATGAACCAATGGGACCCAATATAGATCAAGTTAGCATTGACTTGATTTTAATCTACAGATTTACAAAGCTTAGTTTTGAAATGAGCACGAGTCACCATACCGATATTTAGTAACATGATGCTGATGGTTTTTTGTTGCTGTAATATCTTTTTGGAGCCTTTGAAGACATTCCGTAAGCTGATCAGGCTTCTCAACCTCATCTGGAACACCCTGTCGAAAGTTGTTTCCAAAAACAAACCTAAAAAAAGGAAAAGAAGTTACCTTGATTGGCCACAAAACTTAGAAAAGGGTATACATTATATATATATAAATCATAAAAAGTTACTCACAGGCACTTTAGTGATGGCATTGCACCTATCTCTGCTGGAATAGTACCACTTAAATTGTTATATCTCAAATCCAATAATTCCAGCATTTTAAGTTCACCAATTTCTTTCGGAACGTAGCCTGATAGACTGTTATTACTGAGTACACTGTCAATGCAAACACATAACTGAGATTGAATACAGGGACAAACAATTATAAATCAAGCTACAAGATTGCACCATTAGAGATAAACCTACAGGTGCACTAGTTAAAAAAAGACATTCATCCATCATAGAGTAAAACCAAGCATTATACTTACAGTGATCGCATGTATCTCAGTTTTCTAAGTCCGGGAGCCAAAGATCCTTGTAAATAAAAGCCACCAAGATCCCTGAGGTAGAGGCAAAATTCAAACATCAGAGTGAAACGAAGAGAAAATTCTATTTTAGGGCAAGATCTTTACACTATCAACATAACAGCTTAACACTTACAACTTTTGCACTTTCCCATCCATGCATTGAACACCCATCCACAAGCACGGATCACTACTACTTATATTCCAATTCATAAAAGCTCCAAATGGATCATCTTCTATTCTCTCACGGAACTCTAGCAAAGCTAATCCTATTATAATAAACCAAGCAAGAATTCAAACCCTTCAGTGTAAATTTAATTTTAATAAAATGGCTGTATTCAAGAACCAAAGACACAACAAGGGTAAGATATACCTTCTAAGTTAAGTGCGACACAATCTCGAATCTCAAAAATAGCTGCCAACACCATGAAACAGGAGAGCTGGATTCCGTAAGGACTCCACCTCTCTACCATTTTCCAGATTAAACTACCTCTACACTCTGATGGGCATATCACCCGGTTCACTCAGCTCAAGAAGAAAAGCTAGATTTCTCGATTCAGGAGAACTATTTTCATACAGATATAAGCATACACACGTTGATGATACCACAATAACAGCAAAATACATATTTAGTCACTGATCAAACAAATTGTTTGATGCAATTCGGTGTCTCTAATTCTAGGAACTCATTAAATTAACCATATGGCAATGAGATTGAAAGGGAAGTGGGATGAATTGGCACTTTGAATAGGTCAGATATGTCTTTTGAACAACAAAGCCGAATAATCTGAATATGTCAGAGAGCAGGTAGAAGAATGGGATCGTATTCATCAAATACATAAATCGAACCATATTATCGGATTTCTAATGGCGAACCCTAGGAAAAAAACCAATCATTGTAGACAAAAAGGAAGCAAGAGGGTAAAGTGGTGCAAAAACTTGACAATACGAGGGGTTGAAGAATGAAAGAATGCCTAGCAGCTGTTTGATGAATTGCCTGAATGAACCGAAGAAAGAACTTCGCACCCTCCAATGGCGACGATGAAAAAAAATGAAGAAAGGTATTGCTGCAGAAATTAGTTTGGGGCTATAGCAAAAAAATCCAAAAATTCCGACATCAAAATGAAAAATGGAGTTTTCTTGGAAGTTTGATTTGGGGAATCTCCATTGATCATGGGTGGCGGTAAATCGTTCAATTAGCGAGAGGCTAAAACGGTCTTCGACGGCTTGTTTGAAGTTTTAGCGCGGGATTTGTGGTGATTGGTTGGGTTCACTCCCGAATTACAAGGAGGAAAGGCAGATGCTTTTGTTTTTTTTTTCCTCCTCTATTTTTCTTAAAAATAAACAAAGTAATTATTTCAATTGGTAAAGTTATTTGTCCTAAAAAGCTTTTTTTGACCATTTTTGGTCTATGAACTTAGGATTTATTTCTTGTCAAATAAGTAAGTTGGATTATTGAATCCATAGATTTGAAAATATACTTAAATTTGTTTATCAGTACAAAAATAATATATTTGTGTTAAGATCGTTGAATACACGTCGTCGGAATCACTTGTGCATAACTTATTTACATTTAGACTACACGTTAGTGTTAAGACTTTTTTTTTAAGCCGATGCACAGTTTTGTTGCGCGTTAGTTATACATTTATATTTTTGATGACATGTATTTAAAACATCCTTGTGTTTTAGATTGTATAAACGAATGTTGTGTCGAGGTTGTTGTTCAAGATTTCTTCAATTTATTTGGATTGTTTGACAATTATGACCGGTTTGCCTGTTAAGGTAAGTTTAGTAAAATTAGACACAGTTAGGATTGTGATTATGGTTGTTGTTATATAATAACTTAATTTTTAGATTGAGGATTATTAAAAAAAAAGATATGTATAAATGTTTAAGTAAAATTAACTTCGAAGTGTTTTGATTTTGAGAAAAGATGAAAATGTCCCTAAACACAAACAATCGAACGGCCATTAATTCATGATTTCTATAAAATCCATTATCTTTTCAAAAAAGCTAGCAAATAATCTCTATCACACACCTTTTTTTTTTTTACATCTTATTATGTACTTGTTTGTGTAGTTGTTTATAAGTTAGGTAGATTTTTTAAGCTTAATAATATAAATGGACATGATCGTTTATGACATCTTCGTATTTAATTAAATTTTAAAACAAGTGATAATTTAAAATGAATTTAGAGAAGTCAACGTCATTCTAGATAGACTAATAACTATTGGTCATGACTGTATGATTACACTAAACGTTTAAGACCTCATTCAATTTGTTTGTATTCGAGGGGTCCTGAATTTATAACCGATCTCTGAAGACTCTAATATGAGGTGAACAAAACTGTTTCCCATGCTTCCTTTATGTGCACTTACTTCGGTGACAAACTTTGTACTCTCCACTCTACAACCCATTTCCCTTTCTCTATAAGACTTTTTTTGTTTTTGTTTTTGGGTCTTCTTGTTGTACTTTAGTGTATTCTTTTTGTTTTGGTTTGACGGTTTGTTCGTCTGTCGATTTTTCGACATTTTGATCAATTAAACAACGTATCGTCTAGTACATTGAATCACTTCCATTATTAAAAAAGACACGAACAAATATAAAAAAAAAAACTTCACGATATAGAAAAAGTGACCTTTGTCTAAATTTTAAAAAATTCCAATTTTTTTTTAAAAAAATCCCAAAAAATAAGTTGATGCTACAATTTTTTTTCCAAACATTATATAGATTTTTAAAACGCAAAATTTGAAAAGAAAATTTTAACTATCTAAAAAATCACACTAAAAACCTTTTATTGTTCTTGACTTTGTGACAAGTGCGAGTCGCACATGAAAAGAAAATTTTGAGTAGGACTGGACCGATTTTGGACCGGACCGGTTGTGAACCGAAATTCTTAGACCAAAGACCATCCCTGTTTCAAACAAGTCTGGTCCGATCCGGTCCAAAACCCGGACCGGACCGAAAAATGAACACTCCTATGTACAACTGCCATTGGCAAACCAATGAGAGTGTCAGAGTGGGACTACTATTTTATAACTTATAAGTTTTTTTTTTGTTGCTAACATCCTTTGATTCCTTTCTTGGTGGTTTTATGCAAATTTAGTTTTAAGTGTGGTTATCTGCAAAGTTGCATATTTATGGGTGGTTTTGTGCTATTAAACCTTTTTAAATAGATAGGGGAGAAAAAAAAACGAAAAGGACGAGATATTCACTATTCACTGGGCGCTCAGCTTCGCCTGCAATCTTCAAAGTAGAAGCCCTAGTGCGCCGGCAGTCGACGAACTTGCTCATTTCTACCAATTAAGAAGATAACTTGCATCTGAATCGAAATCACTCAACCTCTTTCATTGGTAATTTTATTTTCCGCTGTGTTTTTAGTCCTCGTTGACGGGTCTTAACCTTGAGTAGGGTTACTCATAAAGCTTCATTCTGTGATTTCTTAAGGCAAAAAGAGGAAGATTTTGATCTGGGTTTGTGTATAAATTATCTCGGAGGATGGCAGCTTCACTCTCTTCAAAATTTTCTCACGGTACAATTTCATTATTCATATGTGCTTATAGTTGTGATTTGCATCAGTTGTGTTAATTCGAATACTTTGGGTGTTTATGCATCTTCTTTATAGAATACGGGAAAAGGAATGCTGGTTTATTTGGCAGAATGTTTTATGTAACTGGAGATTTTGATCTTAGATCATGGTTTTTGTAATGGATATCATTGTCAATATCTTACAATTCTTTGCCAATGTTTAAGCTATAAGAGATGGAAACTGAGATAATTTGTATTGTATGGATTTTAGATTAGAAAGTGATTAGGATTACTGATTGTGATTGATGTTGTCCTGCTTTGTTACCGAGCTTTAAGTAATTTCATGAATTATATAGTTGTGTTCTGAAATGTGATGTAGGTGGACGGACATTGTTAAGCAATCTCTTACAAAGCCACAACACCGTAGTAAAACCGGCCTTTGAAGTAGGATGCTCCAACATTTTTACTCAGGTATGTGTATAATTGATGTTAAGCATGGAACTTTAAGATTGAACCTTGTCAATATGTTTTCAATGTGTATAACAGTAGAAAATAAGTTCAAGAAGTTGAATAACTGACAGCAAATTACCTGTCTGTCTGGAAAGGTTTTTATAGTCATGGTGTGGCACTTGTGGAGCTTAGTTTACTGGTATATCCGTCTTGACCAACGGTTATGCTAGCTAGTGTGTTTTGTATCATTTTTCCCCATTTTAAATCTAATGTTGAAAGACGCGAGCTGATTTCAGTGATCGTGTTACTTTTTGATGGTTTGTTACAAGAACTGAAAGAAAGGCATTCAATAGAAAGCCCCGTCCCATCCATTGAAATTGAGTTGTATCCAATTTTGTCATAGTTGTACATAAGATACGTGTTTCCAAATTTCCTATGAAACAGAAGCAGGATTCGTTGTCCCTTCAGAGTTTCTGGCAACGTAAGTTCTATCCCACTTAACAAGATGTTGGTCTGGCAAAAAATGTATCAATTGTCACCATATATGATGACTAATCGATAATTTTAACAGAACTGAATTCTCTGAAAAATGGTGCAGCAACAAAGGAGCTTCATTCAGATGAGGACAAAGCTCAACGTAGTCGACAACTCAGGAGCCAAGCAAGTCATGTGCATACAAGCCATAAAGGGAAGGAAGGGGGGAGCAAGACTAGGAGACATCATAGTTGCCGTCCGTTAAGGAAGCCCGTCCAGGTGGCAAGGTGAAGAAAGGAGATGTTGTGCGAGCTGTTGTGGTCCGTGCTGCAATGCCAAGGGGCCGCTGTGACGGGAGTGAGGTCAAGTTTGATGACAATGCTGTTGTTATCCTGAACAAGCAAGGAGAGCCGGTTGGGACTCGAGTGTTTGGACCAGTCCCACACGAGCTGAGGAAGAAGAAGCAGCTCAAGATCCTTGCAATGGCTGAGCATCTTGCTTGATTGAAGATTTGAAGTGACTGATCTTTTATGGTTTCTTTTTAGGTTCGATATGTTTGTTGAAGACGAATAATGTTATCTTCACATCAAATGTTTGATGTGAACTTGGTAAAAAATCAACTGACTTTTTGGTTCAATTTTGTAGAACTTCTTGAGGAACTAAGGATTTGCTTAGTGTTACCATCCTAATTGATAGTGTGAACCGGAACACTTAATATATAACCCTACTTTTTGGGGTTGTTTCGTAAAATAACCCGAACTTTTAAATTTCTCAAAAAACAACCTTAATTTTCCTCTTTATTTACGACTGAGTGTTTTCACCATCATCATATGATCTATATACCAAATGTTATGCTAAGTTATTGTATAATTGCATTGAGTTGAAGAGTACATTCAAACCTCAGTTTAAGTCGTAATATCAAACATGCCAACATGCTGTTGAAACTTCTCTTTGTGTATCATTTTGCTTATATTTATTAGTTGAATTACTAAATAATATTTCTAAGCATTTTTTACTTTAGCATCTAAATGACATGTTGTACCGGTTCTCTTCGTATCTATTATAAATACTGAAATTGAAGTAATTTATATCATGTCTAAGTTATAAAATATTTACCATAAAAATATTAATTTTTTATTTTTTATTCATATAGGTAAAGGATGGTAAAAATAAAATTTAAATACCTAATACTGAAAAATTTAGTCAAAACATGTTTCTACGATATTTCAAAAATATTTTAAATAAAATTAAATCAAACTACAAAATATGTAAAAATATAAAATATTAATTATTTTATTATTAACATATAAAACTAAACTGTAAACATTAAATGCAAACCCGTAGTAATCAACAAATTGCACGACTATGCAACTACAACACTGAAATATAGCAAACCTAGATGCAAAACCCGTATTAATTATTTTATTATTAACATATAAGACTCAACTTAGACGTTTCTAAATCCGGACATAATAGTGTGTCTTTGGCTACATCATGCGTGACAGAGTGAGCACAACGAAACTGCAATTGAACTACATTATGGTTGATGCGGTCAAATTTTCATATTACCCACAAAAGCTTTGGCACCTAGAAGCGGTTCAAATCGATATCATTGAAATCGAAGGGGACAACCTTACGTGATTAACTCCGTCAATAACTCGTTGAAACAACAATGGGAGATTATTGCCCATATCTTTATCTTACTCTCGTTTTTCCCGCATGACAAAATCAGTCACATTTTTAGGACTAAAAAAAAGAGAGTCAATGACATAACAAACAAACTCGTTTCGAATCGGTCATGACACTTTTACAACTAATGGAACGGTTGAAGATGAAGTCGAGATTTCCGTCCGCAAGGATGCTATAGAAGGGTTTATCACTATATACTGATTGTGCCTCACTCCATTACCTTGTTATCAAAAAAAAATATTGCAGACATTAAATTACTTTGATTGATAGACATATCTACACTACACTCACTCAAATTAATGCCTACCAAAAAAAAGTCACTCATGTTGTGACTGTCAAAGAGACGGGTAATTATACAAAAATCTAGAGGAGAAAATGAGAAGTGGCATTTGAGTGTGAACTTGTGACATAAGATTGATTTTATTTATTTGTTCTCGGTCCTTTTCTAGCAAGAATATAAAATTTGAAAATGATTTATAAAAAAAAAACTAATAGGAAACAATTTCCCAACCTACTCCATGATTTCTTTTATATAAAACCACCCACTTCTTATTATATATGTTATAAGTATTTATACCAATACAATATGTTATAAATGTCTCTACCGTGATTTTTGGATTTTGATTTTATTTTTTTCTCAAAATTTCCGGATTTTAAGTATTTGTTTTATGTCGATATAATAAGTTCTATTTAAATTAGATATAACTTTTATAATTAAATATTTTTTATTTAGAAAAATCTTACTGATCACGAATTTTATTTAAATTATATTTTACTTTTTATGTGATCTCAGGCTCTTTTACAAATAAAAAATATTTTAAATTAGATTTTAATTCGTTTTTATTTTAAATTATGATATTACGTCTATATTTTTTATATGTCTGGGTATTTATAAAACCAAAATAAACAAACAATAAATCCAAAATCTTATAAAAATAAAATAAATTATTTATGTCAGATCAATCCATACAAGATATAAAAATTAAATTAGTTCTAAAACAAATCATCACTAAAGACAATTTTACATAAAATTTACGTGAAAAAAGTCTTGTATTTAGCTTTTTTTAGAAATTTAGATATTTGTAAATCACCACATAAATGAGCCTCTATTTTATAACTTTCAAAATTAAAGCTATGTTTTTGCAATAAACCTAAACTTCAAACTATTTCCGTAACTTATCTAAATAATGTTATAGGGTATGTTCGGTGAAGGGCAATTACGGATCGAAGGAAACGATTAATGAAATTTATTGTTAAATTATACTCTTTTATTTTTAAAAGTATGAGAAATTACAGAAATGACATTTTTTTAAGTTTAAATTATTGATTGGAAAATATGGAAAATATATATACACGGCGTTCGTTATACTAATAGACGAAAAAACTAGTAATTAGACGGAACTCACTGAGAGCAAACTTACATACGCTTACATTTGACTTCAAAAAATTTGCAAGTTAAATCCGTTTTTTTTGAAAAAAGTAATTATAATTGAGTTTTGTCGTTCAACCTAAACGCCACGCGCCATCCGACGATGCTTAACCTCTACTTCAACGTATATAGCAATAAATCGTACATCATGTAAATAGTAGAGATGGGCTGCAAACCTAAACGGTGGTTTAGGTTTGGCCCAAGGCCAACCGTTGAACCTAAAACCGGCGACTCTTAAAAGATTGAGTATTTATAAGAACTTAGGATAAGTTGTGGGTAAGGGTATTTAATTTTTTTTATTTTGTTATTTTTAATAAAAATATACATGCCCCAACGGCTCTTTTTAAGAGCCGTTGAGACACATTGCAAACCAACGGCTCTTTAAAAATAAAAAAATAAAACGGCCGGAGGCCCAAATCGACGGTTTAGGTTTTCGAAAACCCCAAACCGAAACCTAAAACCGTCAAACAGGCTAAACCTAACCGGCGGTTTGACCCGGTTTGAAAACCGCCGGTTTGGTGGTTAGGTTTGAACCGGCCCATGCCTAATAAATAGCACGTCGGGATCGACTGGCCCCTTATTTCAACCGTTGATTTGGGAATGCACGTGAATGACGTTATGGAATGGGCGATGATGCAAAATTCAAAATCGGTATTTTGTTGTTTAAAGTTTAAACATGTGTCTTGGTCAAATTTGTTTGACCTTTATACAGGCAGAATTATACAGGAATAGTTCCCAAATGGACTTTTTCAAGAGTAAGTAGATTTCAATTTAAACTTAAATATTGGTCTAAAGTATTCAATTCAGTGTATACAATGATAGCTTACAGCTGCGTATTTGATTTGTCATGGGAAATGAAGATGTGAATGCGATGAAACCAAAATTATGTGAAACAAATATAATCCTGATAGGTGGTCGGGTCAGCCCGACCCAAACATCTTATTTTATTTTATTGTTAGTCTGATTAAATCTGAGTATGTTTTTAAAGGATAGAGCCTAAATCTTAAAAACATGTCATTGAGAATTAAAGACCAATTTGATCATTTTTTTTTTGTTTTAATTTTTTTCAGTAGATGTGATAATATATTGAGGATTAATATGACACTCTAATAATATAAAAAAAATTTAGTAGATTTTTAATTATGTCGTTTTATTTGTAAAAAATTTTAATTTAATTTTCACGTCATATTAGTTAATAAAAATTGACTAAGTTTAGATAAAAATGGTTTTTTTTATAAAATATTTTTTTTATAGATTAATATTCAACAAGTAAAAATATAATATATTTTTATTTTAGCAAAACTAGCACTAGTTGTGGGCAATGAGGGTTGTTTGATATCGATATCCTTATTAAAGATATGGATATCCATAACCGGTGTTTGATATTACAGGGTATGGTATAAAATTAATACCTTGATATCTGAATTTTATCTTTTGATACCCTGAAAGTATCGGTCTTTTTCAGCTGCTTCCTTCCTACTAGACCTGAACAAATCCGGGCTCGGGCCGGGCCAAATCCAAAATCTTGCCCGAAATGCCCGGGCCAGCCCGGCCCACCTTGAACGGGCCTCCAGCAAGGCCCGTGCCTGCCCGCGTGTAAAAAACGGACGGCCTAACGGGCGGGCCCGCCCGTGTTTACACTTATTCACTTTTATTTTTATTTTAATATTTTAATAGTATATATATAAATATAAATATATATAAACATATAAATATATAAATATATATATATATATAAATAAGTATATATATATATAAATATATATAGATATATATACACGGGTCAGCCCGCAGACCGACCCACGGGCTAAATCCAATACCCTGGTTCGGTCCGAACGGACCAATATGCTAGTCCATACCCGTGTTTCTTGACGGACGGGCCGGACGGGCCGGCCCGGATTTGTTCAGGTTCATAGCCTCTCTTTCTCTCGACATTTTCCTACTTCCTTTTTTTTTCCTTCCCTTTTTCCTCACACAAAAACTCAAGAGAGAGCATTAACTCCTTCTCCAGCCTCTCGCCACCGCCAACTGAGAGAGCAACCACCGACCGTATGCTGCTACTGCCGCCGACCGGAACAAGGAATCGCCACCGTTGTAGACCCCTTTGCGCGAGGCCTCCAATGCCTTATGCAGTAGATGCCATGCTCAGCCGCCGTCGTTCGTCCCTCTTCCGGCCACCTCCGTCCTGCTGAAGTTGCCAAAACCGCTGGTGTTTCGTCCATCGAAATTTCTCACACATATACCTGAAATCAGAATATCAGTATGATACCCATATGTTGATAATCACGCATATACCAATATACCAGATATAAATATCAACCCTCCCACTATTAATTATTAAATAACAATTGTTCATGGCTCCCACGCGCGCTCGAATACGCGTGCGTGAATCCTGTATGAAGAAGATGATGTCTGTCACGACAAAAATCGCAATCCCCGGTGACGTTATCATTCCCTTTCCTCACCTTCTTTACTCCTCATTCTTTCAGAGTCCAAACCCCCTTTTGCCCTCCCAAATCCTTCTTTCTCTCTCCTATCCCTCCATGATCGCCGTCCACCGTCGATGTCTTTGACACGGTCGTTCCTTTCCCGGCGTTCGTCATCAATTCGCTGTTTCTCTCTTTCCAAATCATTAAAGGAATTCGTAAATATAGACACGGGCGGCGGCGTGATCGGAGGAGGAGAGAAGGAGGAGAGTGGGGATAACGATGGTTTGAGCGATTCCGAGTCGAGTGGGTGGGCTAATCTCTTACCCGAGCTCCTAACGGCGATAATTGGCCAAATTGAGGCCACTCAAGATAAGTGGCCTAACCGCCGGGACGTTGTCGCTTGCGCTTGTGTTTGTCGGAAATGGAGGGGTGCAGTTAGGCAGATTGTCAAGTCTCCTGCCTCGACTGGCAGCATTACTTTCCCTTCTTGCCTTAAACAGGTAACGATACCTCTCTTCTGATCTAGTAATCTAGGTTTCCGTTTGACGTTCGAGATCTTATTTTTCAACATTTTTCTCAGTTTGATGATGATTTTCTGCCTACTAGACTGATCTGGTGCAATAATGGATCTTATGGCTGTTTCACATTTAGAAACAGAAACTTCTGTTCAATTTTGAACATTTTGTTTAGTTAGATGATGAATTTCTATACTTATGAAGCACTGTTTCTTATTAGGAAGGGTATTTATGAGTTCCAGTCTGGATTGTTAATTTTTGGTCCTAAGTTGTAACATAGGCATGTGAAATTACTGACTGATGTGAGTACATCAAATGATGATGAAATTTGGAAATAAGTCAAAATTACTCTTCAGTCTTAACTTGGAAAGATGAGAAGAGTGTCAAAACTGTCAATGGTAGGATTGCAAGGCCCTTGGATTTCACCATAGGTGGAAAATTGTCTTCTTATAGAACGATTTACTTCTATATACCCTTGAGAGGAAATGTTTCTCCTTTTCAGTTTTTGCTCTTTTCTTTTAGACCGACGAATATCTGAAATCAGAAATAGAGTTAATGTAACTCATCTTAGGTTTGATTCTCGCTAGCCACTATTTGGAGGCGCTCATCTGAAACATTAGACCCCATAAATCCCGAGCTAAAGATAAGCTATTCCTGGCATTGAAGATGCTCCTATCCTATCTTTTTTTTTATTAAAAAGAAAGCGCATTGATAGGTTATCTACTTAGCTGTATGTCTTTGTTTTATTAGGAAATATTCAGTTAATAAGGTGAAGAATATAGGTTGTTGCACTGTTGATGTTAGTCTGTGTTTATGTTGTTCGCCTGCAGCCTGGGCCACGAGAACTTCCTCTTCAGTGCCTTATAAAGCGGGACAAAAGGAACTCGATATTTTATCTTTACCTCTCCGTTTCACCGTCATGTAAGTGATTCTCCTTCCGACAAACCCTTAACTTTCTTTCCTTTTACCATATTATCACATTTAGTTTCACGAAGAAAATGCATCAAGTCTCTGCAAGCACACTATGATATTGCATTTTTCTTCCTGAATTAAGAGTTCTAAATTTTTAAGGCTTTAGATTTCGTGCTTTCATACAGTCTACAATCAATTAGGTTTCTAAGAAAGTGTGGATTGATGATCATGTGCTTTCTTTTAACATCTGGTCTATTGCTCAACATCCTTTATGTTTCTTGATGGAGGATAAAATCGGTAAATTTATCTACATCTTTGGAGGCCGTCGATTTTTCTTTATGGAGGGGATTCAATTTGAATCTGTTCACATTTTTCTTTCCTGATATTTCCGTGCATGTCAACACTAAAAAATATCATAAAAATAAAATTGCAAAGACCTTACTTGTATAATGTATTCTTCAGCATTTGCCGAGAAAGGGAAATTTCTTTTAGCTGCACGAAGATATAGGCATGGTCCACATACAGAGTACGTCATTTCTCTTGATGCGGGTGATATCTCTCAAGGGAATCATGCTTATGTGGGAAAACTAAGGTACAAGGAAGAAAATATAGGAGTTTCTTGTGTAGACTGTTCTTCTCATCATTAGTTTGAGAAAAGCTCGTGTCCTTTACTTAACTATGCTCAGTAATCTTTACTGAATTCACAATGCAGCTCAGACTTTCTTGGGACCAACTTTACAATATATAACAGTGAGCCACCGCACAATGGAGCAAAGCCCTCAAGTAGCAGATCAACACGACGATTTGCAAGTAAACAGATAAGCCCCCAGGTTCCAGCATCAAACTTTGAGGTTGGAAAAGTCTCGTACAAGTTCAACCTCTTCAAGTCAAGGGGCCCAAGGAGGATGGTTTGCTCGATCAAGTGTCCCAGAACAGAGGTTAATGCAGAGGAAACAACAGAGAGTTCCAAATTGAAGAAGACAAATGAATCTGCATCTCAGTATTCCACAATCCTGAACAATAAAGCCCCGAGATGGCATGAACACTTGCAGTGCTGGTGCTTGAATTTTCATGGACGCGTGACAGTTGCATCTGTCAAGAACTTTCAACTCGTTGCAACTGTAGACGAGAGTCAACCGGGTGGAAAAGGCGACGAAGAGACTGTTGTGCTTCAGTTTGGTAAGGTTGGGGACGACACTTTCACCATGGATTATCGGCAACCCTTATCTGCGCTCAACGCTTTTGCAATCTGCCTCACTAGCTTCGGCACCAAACTTGCTTGCGAGTAAAATCGTCATGAAATGATTTGTACGTAGCCAACTAGCCATAAAGGATGGGTACTCAGTACTTCATATGAGGTAGTTTTTTTTCCAAGTTAAGTTCACTGGCATCCCTCGAGTTTATCTGTTCTTCCTCAAGAAGCTTATTGGTTTGTTAGAAAGGAACAAATTATTATATATATATATATATATATATATATATATATATATATATATATATATATATATATATATATATATATATATATATATATATTTGTATATGCTTGCAGCTGTATGAAATTACGAATGATAATATTGTTTTTAAAAGCTGACATCTAAATCCAAGAGACCAAAATTTACCATTCTGCTCGCAACCCTTGCTTCGCTCATTTCGGTTTACGGTTTAGTGTAGTCTTGTCAATTTTCTGGACTACATGTTTTATTGATTTATCAGTCTCTTATCCTAGAGTCTCGAATCTTTTCCGGAAAAAAATAAAGCGAAACAAATAATCACAATTCACAACATATGAACACTTGTTTCTAGAACTATTTTTGTCATTGGATCGCCTTCATCGAGCACATACCAGTTACAAGTCCAGTACAACAATCGAAACTCGTTAAATGCTCATCAGGATTCACAAGCATCAGATGCCTAGTTTGTGGTAGTTACATTACAACAAGCTAAAAGCTACATGTATACAACAAGTATGGAAAAGAGAGATATATGGAGGAAAACTACAGCGAATACGGCCAAATGCACAAGCTGAGTAGCCCCTATTCATCTATTCAGTCCAGAAAAGCTTAATAATGCTGAAGAGTCGCACATTTGATCTGGACATTCCGAATCATCAGCCTTTAACAAATGAAAATCATACATTTTCTTCCATCTCTAATAGTAAAAAATCCTGCAAGCAAATCACAAGGATTGGTGTCAGAATATCAGCCAAACAAAGACGGGGACCATTCTCTTTCCTTTCGTAACAAACTTACCGGGTTACAAGCTCTATTTGAGTCAACGTTCCCATGTACAGTTGCATATTTATCAGCAATCATCATTGGACCCCTTGAAGCAATTCGACAGAGTTTATTATATGCTAACTCAGAACAAAAAAATTGCATAACAGATTAGGAGTTTGGATACCACAGTAAAATCCTTCGGTAGAACTGACAGTCCATGCTCATTAACGAATGCAAGAGTATTCTGGGCAGCATTACTGGTATTATTTAACTGCAATAAACCAAGTTGTAGCAGATCTCTGTCAGACAACCTCAAATCACTTCATTAGAATTTCATATAAGAAAATTAAGCAGTTTAGACATTTATAAAAGGGAATGTGGAAAAAGCAAAAGATATGAAATGATCTTACTCATACATATTCTCTATAACAGCTGTGATCCATGTGAAAATTTTAATAAGATGAAAAAGCTTACCATCTAATGATTTGCCAAGTCTAAAAATATCACTGGAAAGAATACAGGTTATACAGCCAGAAAGAAGTAAGCATTACCTGTTGTTTACCAGAAATATTCATGATCAAAGGAACGTCAGAACTTTCCTTCTTATCAGCAAAATCATTCATACCCACATCAGTAGTCTTTGATGGAACTGATTGTTCAATCCTGTTAACTGATGACGCAATATTTGTCTCAACACCCACACGATCATCTTTACCAGCTTCAGCACTACTTATGTCATTACCTTGCAAAGCAAGTGCAACTAAGATGCCGTCATTCTACAAAAGAAAAAAGAAACATGATGTCTGAGGCCCGACATAGACGCACACTTTTACATCTTTAGTCCACTGCATCTTTAGTATTGCCCTTTTGTTGGAGACTCATGATACAAGTAAAAACCCTTGCACACAATTCGTTTCCCACAAGGCAACTAATGAGACCTTGCGCTCCTTGACAGCACAAGAGGATCATATGCCTATTCGGAGTGCGGACCCGTGACTCGAGCCAAGACCATCGCTCAAGCCATTCAGTCCTTAGTGGCACACGTCATTGCTCAGCCTGGCGCGACACAGTCCAGAGTCAAGCACGCATCACTGCTGCCCGCATCACGTTACCCTACCAGTGGGGTCCAGGGTTTGCCCCATGTCAGACACAGCCCACTACCAGTGGGGTCTTGGGTTTCGGTTCAGCAAGACTTTGGTCTTTTCCGGAGCTTCTTTGCAGAAAAACATGGGGTGAAAATCTGAGAGCGAAAGTGATGATGACGGTCCAGGCCAAGATCACGGCTTTGAGGGTTTTGCAACTGCAAAGTGTGATACATTTTTTGAGGTGTTTGAAGGGGGTGAGGAACTCACGGAGTCACAGGTTACTTTCAGAAGAATTGGGGGAATGGGGAGTTTCTCTGCTTCGTTTGTTGTGGCACTGCCCAAAAGGTTGGGAGGACGAATAAGAACTGTGGGGCTCTTATTCAGCATACTATATCGATCTCGAAGGCAAAGAAGAGGTGGTTCATGGGACTAATGGTCAAGTCATTTGCAAGGTTCTTGGATGGAATATTGATCAGCTGAACCAATTATTCAATCATACAAATATTCCATCCATAAAGTAAGCAAATTCAGCAGAAAAGCATTAGTAGAGAGTCAAACTTCATGATCCACCGGCATTCCCTGCCGAAGACTTAGATTCCTTGAAATCACAGGAAGCTGATAAATATTCCATTCAAGAACCTTGCAAATGACCTGACAAAGCCCTATGAGCCACCCTCTTCTTTTTCTTTGAGATCGTTATAGTGTGTTGAACAAGAGCCACACAGTTCTTATACATCCTCCCAACTTTTGTGGTCAGTACCACAACAAATGAAGCAGAGAAATTATCCATTCCCCCAATTGTTCCCAATGTCACCCCTGAGTTCCTCATCCAATCGAACACCTTCAAAAATAAATCACACTTTGCAGTTGCAGAACCATTAGAGCCGTCATTTTGGTCTTGCCTATCATCATCATTTTCGCTCTAAGATTCCGATACATGTTTTTCTGCAAAAAAGATACAGAAAAAATTCAATTCTTCTGCTGAACCGTAATTCCTGAAACACTAGACCTCTCTCTACCTCGCTGGTAGACGAGGAGGGCAGTCCCTCACAAGGGGAAAACTCCAGCCAACCTGACTTGAACTCGGGTAGTGCACAGGGAGTAACGCGATGCGTCCTTGACTCTGGACTGTGTCAGCCAGTATGAGCAATGATGCGAGCCACCAAGAATCTGTCTGAAACTTGGCATAATCAAATGCACACTTGCACATCTTTTGCAGTAGATGCCTTCATTCTTTTCTCTTAACATGTTGACAAGGGCAAATGAGTGGGAATATTGATTCTTTGAATTGTTATAACAAATATAGGTGGCCAATACAATTTTTGTTTATGAAGGGTAGTTATAGTTGAAATGACCTAAACAAGACATGGGTTCGCAGAGTTTACCCTCATTTGTGTACTCTGCATATGAATTTATTGCAGTGTATGTTTGAACTTTTCATAACAGAAAAACAACAAAGATCAAATATTTTCGTCAGAAAACAAAGACAAGATACAATCATACAGCATTTAATCACATAAGAGCATACATGATCAAACTCAGTAGAAAAACACAAGAACACAGCTAAATTACATGAAACCACCAGCATTACCTGTTGAAGACTAAGATCCCTTGAGAGTAACGGAAGCTGATCAATTTTCCACCCAAGAACCTTGCAAATGACCTCACCATACTCCCTATGAGCTGCCTTATTCTTTGTATTTGAGATCGTTATGGTATGCTGAACAAGAGCCACGCAATTCTTATACTTCCTCCCAACCATCTGTCCAGTTCCACCACAAATTAAACAAAGGAACTCCCCATTCCCCCAATTTTTCTCATAGTAACCTTTGAGCTCCTCATCCCCTTCAAACACCTCCATAAATCTATCAAACTTTGCACGATTACCATCGTCGTCACTTTCGCTATCAGACTCCGATCCTTTATTCGCTGAAAACAAACTCCGGAAGCAATCCAATGCCTTCTGCTGAGCCCTAATCGCCGAAAACCTAGCCCTATCATCGTCTGTAAGCACCGGAGGCTGCGGCGTCGGACAGGGAGGAAACTGGGGCCAACCGGACTCTGACATGGGCGGGGCAGGAGGATCGGGGGGCACGGGCCATGGATTATTATCAGAAGCGGGTTGCGGGTGAGGGTTATTCCTCATCCGTTTGAAGGAAGTGGAATGGGAAGGCTTAAGGTGAAAGGGAGTGTTTTTAACTGGATCGTCAATGGAATTGGGATTGGAAGTGAAAGCGGGAGGTCCTTGATGCCAGAGACGATGGAGGAATATGACTTCATCTCGGAGCCTCCGCATGTAATCGTCAATCGGGGTGGGTGCCGTGGATGAGAAGTGATAAGTAGGCTGCGAAATTGGAGGGTTGATGATGTTATCTGGTTGGGGGAAATTGACATTGGAGGATGTGGGTGGTGGATAAAAGACGGTAGAACTGGCGGCGAGAGGGTAGGAAGGGGGAAGGGGGTTATTGTGAATTGGGGGATGATATATTGAAGGTTGATGTGAAGGATAGGGGGTGGGATTTGGTGGCTGATATGGAGGCATAAGAGTGTACGGCATGGTGGCGCCGGCGACGGAAGGTTGTGGCAGATGAATGTAGCGGTGATGGCTCGTCTCCGAGGAGTCCATAAGTGATGAACTGATGAAGGAGGACAACACTTAAAAATTGAGTCTTTGAACTCGGCTAGTCGGCTCTTCACTCCTGTCCGGACTCCGGATGCCTCCTGTTCTGTTATTCTGCAAGTTCAATAGCAGGGAGTCGTGACTTATTGCGTGTTTGATATGTTAAAAATAATGCATTTTTAAAAAATTATTGGTTAATAAAAATAAGTAATATATAATATGATTTAAATTACGTAATTGATAATATATTTTAACTTTAAAGAGGCTGAAATTCTTTAAAAAAAATACAATATAATGAAGATCTAACTCGTTAAGAAAATAAAAATACACTAAAATATATAAATTATTTAAACAAAAGTTAAGCTTACTTAAATGGAATTTTTTAAAAAAATTCAGATTATTTTAAAATATTTAGTGTTAAAAATTCTTTGAAAAACGATATTAGATATACATTGAATTTGTAACAAATTTAACAATTTCAAAATTGATTTTGGTTGAAATACTATAAACAATTATTTACTTATTTTAAAATTTTCTAATATAAATAATGAAAATTTATTAATATATTATAATTTGGATTTAAAAATAGATAATATTAATTTGGTTTTAAACTAAAAAACTTAAAAATATATAATATCGAAATTGATAGTAATAGGTTTTAAAATAAATACTTTTTTAACAAATTAAGATTTATTCGTTATTTTAACACCCCTATAAACTTTTATCAATAATGATAAAAGCTCACCGGTTAGTAAAAACCACGGTGTGCTTTAAATTTATAAAACAAGAAATAAACACCCAAATTGTAGCGAACCCACAGTGTATGGGTCAATTACAGTAAGGATAATAAAGTATTTCAAGGTCGATCTCAGGGACCAAGTGTCTGAATTGTAAATGTGATATAAGATAGAGTAAATCAAAGTAAAAGAAAGAGGTTGGAAAAGAAGGGAAGAAAGATCAAAAAGGTATTTGTGGATTTTGTAGAGTTCGCAATCAAATATCGGATTTGATTGAAAACTAAGTAAAACAAACAAACGAAAGGTATATCAATATAGGAGAATGCGGATTCCAATGATTCAAGGTCATTATTTATACGCATGGACTCAGGACATCTCTCAAAGGATCTATGGTTAACAAGTTTCAGGGATGAATGTTTCTAGACTGACAGTCTATTACCGGGTAAGTCTCAAGACTATCTAGTTCCAAACAAACCACCTATTACCGGGTAAGTCTCAAGGTAGAGAGGCAGAAAATTCTAAACAAACCAGATTCCAAACTAAGGGAAAGATAAACCATTACCGGGTAAGTCTCAAGTATTACCCTACTTAGGAAGAAATCTAAGCACATTCAACCAATAAAGGATAAACCTTTATTACCTATGGTCAGTCTCTAAGGTATCTAAGAAGGGGTTTCACCGGGTAAGTACGTCTCAATTCCAACTTAGGTTACTAGGTAGAATGATTCTAACTATGTTCAAGTCCTAACTAACCACTAGGATTTCAAAACTATTCAAACCAAGCATTAAAACACTATTCCATCATAGTACATGTATAAATAAATCCCTATTCACCTTGGAACCACAATAGTTCTAGCCAACAATCAACATATCAAAAGCAATAATCAAATCAATGGAAGAATTCATAAAATAAGAACTAAAAGAGAGAATAAAGAAAGTACTCAGCTTTATTAAGATGAAACCAGCAAAATGACAAATTTCCAGTATCGCGAAGCGTATCTGAATTGAATGAAATCTAAAAGCCTGAATCTTTCCTAAAAACTCAATGTAGTTCAACAATAGTGACAATTGTGTAGAGCAAGGGAGAAGAAGGAGAAAGCGGCACTCTCAATAGAAGACTTAGAATAAAATGAAGCGGAACCCTTGAAATCATTTAAAGCCTCCCTTTTATACCCAACAATCTTCCACAGAACGGGCCGGGCCAAAACTGATCCAAAAGGAGCGAAATAAATCGGCGCACTGAAATCTCGGTCAGAAATCTCGGTCGTCGACCGAGATTTTTGAACGTCGGGACCGAGATTGACTTCGTGACCCAGCTTTGAGGAAATCTCGGTCGGTGATCTCGGTCAAGTCTCAGAAATCTCGCCCGAGATGGCACAAATCTCGACCGAGATTGGGACCGAGATGGAGACCGATATCCTTCGACAAAAACTTTTGATATGGAGTCTCGGTCGAAATGGCTCGGATCTCGGCCGAGATCATGTGGATCTCGACCGAGATTGCTCTAATCTCGACCGAGATTACTCTAATCTCGTGCGTTTCGTCTTGACTCGTCTTTTCCTCCTTTCCCGTGCCTGCGTGATCGCTCCAATGCGTCCATCCCGAGGCTTGATCCTCAAATGCATCGTTTTAGCTCCAAAACACGCCAAAATACCTACAAGGACACCAAAAGCGTGTGTAGACATCTATACCCGAAAAGTTGCACTAAACAAGTATAAAGAACACAAACTAAGGCTAAAACATGCATGCGGAAAAAGGGAAAACTAACTATATGCTCTACTAAACTAGGTCGATAATTCATGTTATCAATTTACATATAATTTTAAAAGGAGTGGCAATTTAGTAATATATTGTTATTTGACCGAGATACTGAAACCTTAGAGTGTCACGTCAGCAATCCGTAAGCTACTTTAGTATATAGATATATCAATATAAATAATGTATAATCAGGAAAGTGAAAATTGAATTTTAAAATATTTATTTGTTAATTAAAAATAAACAAATAAAAACTTTAAGAATCCGGTCTTTAAATTTAACAACTTTAATAATTAAGAATCGGGTTTTAAAATATATATTTTTAGGGAGTGACAACTTAGTAATATACGGTGATTTGGCTGAAGTCCTGAAACCTTAGAGCGTCACATGATCATATCGGCAATCCGTAGGCTACTTTAGTTATATATAATAGATAATATATTATAAGAAAAGAATTTGAGGATAGCCCGTTATATTAATTAAACGGAAAGACTAAGTCCACGACGATAAAATTCACAAATGCACAAATTTTGTGGGAAACATAACCTCCACGGTTTCGGAAACCGTAATCATGAAAAAATATCCACGGTCACGGTTTTCAAAACCGTGACAGTTACTGTTCCCGAAACCGTGACATATTTACTTTATAAATTTTACAAATATAGAGGGGAAAAATCCATTTTCTATCACATTCACAAATCCCGGATTAGTCGTGCAATTGTAAAATTTTCAAACGTGCCTTTAAAATCGCCCTAATTAAATATACATTCGACTAGTGTTGGGTCGCAAACCTAAACCGCCGGTTTAGGCTTGCAAACCGCCTAAATTGGCTATTCTCAATCCGGTTTCTCGGTTTAGTGTCGGTTTGATTAACAAAATAAAATTAATAATAATAGTAATAATGCCGATTTGCCGGTTCAGCGTCCAAACGCAAGTTTGGGCATGTTTTTTTTTTTAAAAAATAATTAAAAAAATTACCTAAACTGGCAGTTTGGGCAATTCAAACCGCCGGTTTAGTTTTCTTTTTTTTAACAAACCTTAACCGTAAACCTCCTGAAACCTAAACCGCCGGTTCGGCGATTTGCCCCAAACCAGACCCAACTCTACATTCGACTAACTATTACATACTTTTAAGTATATGCTCAGCAACATATAAAATTATTGTAAAGATTTTGACGACGAGACTTAAGATAATTTTACCAAAATTGATTAACCCTCGTCACATTGTCTTTACACAATACCGATCGATCAACCATAATATTCTTATTGTCCATTAAATTTTTCACGGGTTTGAATCTAAAAAAGGGGAAAAAAGTTATAGGGTGGAATGACCCTTTTTATTCTCATCGTGTTGGAAAGATTTGGATTTAAGAAGAAATTTGTTTATTGGATTAGATAATGTATCTCTACCGTTTTTTATTTCATTCCAATTGACGATAAACATACGGATCTTATATATCCAAAAAGGGGTTTACATCAGGGTGACCCGATCTCACCTTCGTTATTCAATCTAGGTACATAAGTTCTCGAGCAAAATATTCAAAAAGTAAGTAACTTGAATAAAAAATAATAATTGAATTTTCAATAACAAGTGAGTATTATATGCCATTTCTTGCTTTTGCATACAATATGATAATATTTGCTAAAACATCAACAACTATAAGTATGATGATACTAGACATCTCGGGCCAAAAACTAACGGTTTATTATGATGAAGTTTTTGAACAAAACTAAAACTTTACATAGAATTGAATGAATCTCGATCATTAAATGAAATTTCAATGGTTATGTTAAGTTTATCCTTTCTTCAATTTTTTTTAAAATTTTCAATTACAAGAAGAGTTTGATTTTTTTTTTTCTATAGGATTTTTTTTCTATATCAACACAATGTATGTAAAGTTATATGTTAAAGAGTTCAACTCATTGGGGGTTATTCTAGGATTTATAGACGTGCCGATATATATATATATATATATATATATATATATATATATATATATATATATATATATATATATATATATATATATATATATATATATATATATATATATATATATATATATATATATATATATATATATATATATATATATATATATATATAACGGAACTACGCGGATAAGGTGTATACTTCGGGTTTTAGACTACGCATGTAGAACGCGGTTGGAGCCGATAAAACTACGACTATACATGCTTTATTTTTAGTTGCGTGTTGGTGCATTGCAACTACGCATGTTGTACATAGTAGTGTGTTTTTCTCTCTTTTTTTTGGCACTACAACTATGCATGCTATTTATTTTTGGCGAACTACAACCACGGATGTTATACGAGCAAAAAAAAATTAGGGCTAACTACAACTACACGTATGAGTAGCTATGACTTTTTTTTGGGGGTGAACTACAAATACTATGTTATAGGCGTAGTAATATGTTTTCTTTATGAACTACAACTATGTTATATGTGTAGTTAATCGGTCTGAGATCTACTTCAATTACACATGTCTTATGTATAATCATAATCCTAACGTGAAAATCAAAACTAGTTACCGTGTTAAGGTGTTTAATACATATTTTCGTCGGAAATAATAACCACCATGTTTTATGCAACATTGAAGAGTGTTTACTTGATAGAGCTGAGCAAAGGTCGGACGGTTCAAATTTCGGTCCACCGTATATATAGGTTCAGTTGCAGTGAAAGATTCAAGATTTCGGTTGAACCGAACCGCGCATATCGTTTTGAACCGGAAAAAAAAACCCGGCTCCACCCTAAACGCTTCGTTTCTGGGCGGTAAAGAAGAAGAGAACTAGAGCTGAAATCCCGCTTGCTCTTTCGTCCCCAGTCCCAATCCCCAATCCCGCTCGTGGCTCGCCGCTTGACCCGCCGCCTCGCCGGTTCGCCCTTCGCCCTTCGCTAGTCGTCGACTCGTCGCTACTCTACTAGTACTCGGCGTCGGCGAACTCGCTTCCCTCACTCCTCAGGCCTCAACAGCTCTGGCAACGACTCCCTCAGGTTCGTTTCTCTCAGTCCTCTTTTCAAACTTCAATTATGATTTTAGTGTTTTGCTGAGTTGAATAATTCTGGGATTTCCAGTATCGGTTTGCGGTTCAATTCAGTTTAGTACGGGTCGGTTCGGTTTTAAACCGATGCTAAATTCTTGCCCATTAAAGGGCGGGAGAATGCGAAGCCTACGTCAAACGCACCTCAAATTCGCCCCATGGTCTTCTCTGTCAATCTTCTCATAAACCCTATTTTCAAGGCCCTGACTTCGAAATCCTGTTCTACTTCGTCTTCTTCCTCAAACCTTCGACCATTTCCAATGCCTCCGTCGTCTTCAAATATTGTTGCGGAATACGCGAAATCGAATAGGACAACTTGCAGAGGATGTAACAAATCCATACGGGCGAAGACATTAAGGCTTGGACTAACTACCCAAGACCCTAGAGGTTTTGTCGCTACTAAATGGCATCATTTGGAGTGTTTTTCGTCTGATTTTGACCATGTGGACTCTATTAAAGGCTTCGATTCTCTCGAGGTTTGATTGATTTTAGTGTTCGAAGAGAAACATTGACTTTCTTAAATTTGTGAAAGTTGATTAATTGTGTTGTATGTGGTTTTATTCTTTGAACTTTCGACTAGACTGTTGACCAAGAAGCATTGAAGAAGCTAGCAGAAGATGATGACAGGAAGGCTAAGGGAAAGGTACGTTGCTAATGTTTAGCGATCCAGTTGGCCAGAAATCACTGGGAATTTATTCTATATGCTTATATTGCTATTGAGCTTGTTCATTGAGGAAGCTATTTTAACTTCTCTCCTTGCTAGAATAGACCGAGGAAAGAAGTGTAGATGGAGCGCTTGAAGCCGAGGAGGGTGAAACAAAGAAGCAAAAAGTATGTGATGTGTCTGGAAGCATGTATAAGATTTGTCTTTCTTTCTGCCGGCATTTGTTTGCATATAGTTCTTTCATTGTTTCAGAGAGTTTGTTCCGTATAGTTCTTAAATTTGTGAAAGTTGATTAATTGTGTTGTATGTGGTTTTATTCTTTGAAATTTCGACTAGACTGTTGACAAAGAAGCATTGAATAAGCTAGCAGAAGATGATGACAGGAAGGCTAAGGGAAAGGTACATTGTTTATGTTTAGCGATCCAGTTGACCAGAAATGACTGGAATTTTTTTCAATATTCTTATATTGTTGTTGAGCTTGTTCATTGACGAAGCTAGTTGAACTTCTCTCCTTGCTAGAATAGACCAAGAAAAGAAGTGTAGATGAAGCGCTTGAAGCCGATGAGGGTGAAACAAAGAAGCAAAAAGTATGTGATGTGCCTGGAAGCATATATAATATTTGTCTTTCTTTCTGCCGGCATTTGTGTGCATATAGTTCTTTGATTGTTTCAGAGAGTTTGTTCCCTATAGTTCTTAAATTTGTGAATGTTGATTAATTGTGTTGTATGTGGTTTTATTCTTTGAAATTTCGACTAGACTTTTGACAAAGAAGCATTGAACAAGCTAGCGGAAGCTGATGAAAGGAAGGCTAAGGGAAAGGTACGTTGTTAATGTTTAGTGATCCAGTTGGCCAGAAATGACTGGGAATTTCTTCAATATGCTTATATTGTTGTTGAGCTTGTTCATTGGGGAAGCTAGTTGAACCTCTCTCCTTGCTAGAATAGACCGAGGAAAGAAGTGTAGATGGAGCGCTTGAAGCCGAGGAGGGTGAAACAAAGAAGCAAAAAGTATGTGATGTGTCTGGAAGCATGTATAAGATTTGTCTTTCTTTCTGCTGGCATTTGTTTGCATATAGTTCTTTCATTGTTTCAGAGAGTTTGTTCCGTATAGTTCTTAAATTTGTGAATGTTGATTAATTGTGTTGTATGTGGTTTTATTCTTTGAAATTTCGACTAGACTGTTGAGAAAGAAGCATTGAACAAGTTAGCGGAAGATGATGAAAGGAAGGCTAAGGGAAAGGTACGTTGTTAATGTTTAGCGATCCAGTTGGCCAGAAATGACTGGGAATTTCTTCAATATGCTTATATTGTTGTTGAGCTTGTTCATTGAGGAAGCTAGCTGAACCTCTCTCCTTGCTAGAATAGACCGAGGAAAGAAGTGTAGATGGAGCGCTTGAAGCCGAGGAGGGTGAAACAAAGAAGCAAAAAGTATGTGATGTGCCTGGAAGCATATATATATTTGTCTTTCTGCCGGCATTTGTTTGCATAAAGTTCTTTGATTGTTTCAGAGAGTTTGTTCCATATAGTTATTGTTGGTTTACCTTATGAGTGATGAATTGTTTATGTATGTCTAAAATGTATTTTGTAGCTTTCTGTTACAAGCGAAGTAATTGAAGTGGAGATACCACTTTCCATTGTTGATATCAAGAACAAATATAAGGTATGGAAAACTATGGTGGACTATTAACTTTTGGCTTTACCCTTTTTTTATTTTTTTTTATTTTTAATATCTATTTTGTATTGCTTGAGCATACACGTCGATGTTGTTTCTGTATCTTATCTTACTTTATTGATTCAGGATGCTAAACTAAAACCAAAATGGAAAGCATTCCGAACAATCATATTTCTTGAAAGGGTGAGATTTCTAGACTCTAGTGAATGCTTGATCTTCAATAGAGTTGAATAGGTTTAACAGAGTTATGCTGTTGAAATTTTTATTAGATTAGTCACGTAGGATATTTTTCCACCACTTGAGCAAGAATATGCCTGCTCATTACCACATTCATTTTTGAGTTCTTCCTTCTATTTGTTTTTTTGTAATAAGTTCGTTGGCTGTAGGATGACGGTCTTCAAGATTCAAGCAAAATTGCTGCCTTTGATTTTGACGGTTGTCTTGTCAACACTGCAGTGAATAGGTACGTGTTAATGTAGGCCTTCATTTTTTTGTATCAGGAATTTAAAATAGGTTCATCCATTTTACTGGAAAGATGAAGTTGTTGATGCCTTAATTGATTAATTAGGTACACGTTAGTATATGCCAACCTTCTCATTATCTATATCCAGAAGACAGATAAATGCTTGTTGAAAAAGAGTAACATATATGAAAGAGTCGGTGAGGACTGTACTTTGGAATAATGATATGTTTTGGAAGGTTAAACATTATCAATTTAATAATAAAAAAACTTTATGAATTATGATAGGTCTACAAAATCTGTGTAGTTGCTAGTCTAATAACTGTATATCTGTTCCAAGTATGCAACTGGATTAAAGTATTAAGGTTTATTTCAGCTTCTTCTTACCTAGTGTGTAACTGTGTATAAATAAAACTGCACACTTCTCACTTCCATAGTATAGTAGCCTGATAGTTTTCAGTTCTGACTTAATTCACATCCAGGGCCTCAATGTTCTTTACTCATGGGCCTTCATGGCAACTTATAAGGCGGTGGAGTCACTGCTGACCTTTGTTGCTGCTGTTTTTCCATTTTCTGTTTTCTTTCCCAGGATAGGTGCAGATGCATGGTCCCTCATGTATCCTTGTATACCTGACAAGCTGCAGAAATTGCATACTGATGGATACAAACTGGTATATATCTCCTTCCTTTCTAAATAGGCTTTACAACTTAGTTTGAAACCTCTCATGCTTACAGTTGGTCCCTATGTAGGTCATCTTCACCAATGAATCCAATATTGAACGTTGGAAGAACAAGAGACAAAAGGCTGTAGATTCAAAGATTGGACGACTGAACAATTTTATCAAGTGTGTAAATGTTCCAATTCAGGTATATAATGTTGAACTTTCTCAACACTTAGAAAGTGATGGCTATAGAAACAGATGTCATTGTTACTGCTGAAACCCTTCTGCCCCCTTGTTCGTTTTATTTCTCTCACTCATAGTTCTGTTGTAACATTCACACTAGTGTAAACAAATGTGGGCTTCTACATTTGGTTTCAGTTTTAGGGTCTTTTGTTTATAACCATGGAAAGGCAAAGGGAGCGAATCTAGTCTACTTTTGTGTCACTGTTTATAAAAAGATAATCTGTAGGGAGGAGCTTCCCCCATTCTCAATGCAAAATTTGATTCCCTTCCCCCAAATTTTGTTTTCCATAGAGTTTAAAAATGCATCAACGATTGCCTCACTGTCTTAAAAATTAGACTAAAATATGAGAGAGCTTCCAAAGACATTACGGTAGGAATAAGGAATAATTACATGAATATAAACTATATCTGCTTCCTTCCTTTTTCTCTTTTGTGCAACGAAATGGGGCCTTAACATTTCTAATTAAGAATGGAATAATTGTTTCCTTCCAGGTTTTTATAGCTTGTGGATTTGACAAAAAGGGTGCAGCAGCAGATCCTTTTCGGAAGCCAAAACCTGGAATGTGGCATATTATGGAAAAGCACTTCAATTCTGGCATTGAAATTGACATGGATCAGTTAATTTTTTCTGTACTCACCTTCAGAATTTTTTTTAATTAGCTTGAATTGTATTTTATACACATCTATTCTTCAAGATCCCAATGTATGCTAGAATTTTCAAGTTCAAATTGGTTGTTCCTAGTTTAAAGTGCCAATCTCCTCCTGTCAGGAGGATACTGAATTGTTGGAGATTAAGTCACATTAATAATGAATTCTCTCTACTGATGATCAGGTCTTTTTACGTTGGGGATGCAGCTGGAAGAACGGTAGATCATAGTGATGCTGACATAAAATTTGCAGAGGTACTTCCAGTGCCAGCAGATCCTTTTAATTCACTTTATGCTTTGTGAATGTTATTACCATCATGCCTAGCTTCATAGATATATCATCTTACAAGGAAGAAGGCTGGACACTGATGACATCAATACAAGATAACTAAGACTTATTAATTGCATTAATCAGGTTAAATTCGATTAGGTATCCTTTGGTTTTGGGTCAGCTTAAATCAATTGGCTTTCAACAGTTTTTACTGGAGTCATTTCAGGTTTAGGCTATTTTTCATTCTAGCCACTTCTGCAGTTTGCTGGTCTACTTGTTTGACCGCCAAAGTCCAACTCTATATTGTGTCTTTCCATGCAAAACCGACCACGTATCCTAATCTTGCAGGCTGTCGGGTTGAAGTTTTATGTTCCAGAGGAGTATTTTGATGCCTGAAGGGGTCGGCCAGCCAGAATCGACACAATGGTATGACCTTTAATCAATTATGTTGTTGCCGGTGCGATGTATTATTTTGGTAGGATGCTGATGTTTTTATTTTCTCATTCTTCTACTCTCGTTTACGACTTGAGATGTTTAGCTCCATTGGAGAGAGGATATTATGATGCATAAGTAGTAGCTACGTAGGAGATATGAATATTCAAGAGAGATTCAATCCTTGTGATGCTGGGAAATTTTGGTGGTTGTGATATAATGGGAATGTTGTTTATTTGCTTTTGTTGATGAAAAATGTACGGCTGTGGTCTAGGTCTAGGTCTAGGCTAAACCGACAAGCCATAAATTTCAGGAGTAACACTGAAACAGAACATGGACCGGACAACTGCGGCCCAGTATAATCCGGTTGGGTGGTTCACGGTTCAGTCTAATACACGTTTTGTTGTTAAACTAAAGAGTATTAGATGGCTGTACTAGACAGGCGATCGTATTTAGAGTAACCGAGCCAATGTTAAATAAAACTGAAATAATAGTATAATGTAATATAAGATCGTTTAATTTAGTCCGTAATGTGGAAGTATCACGACGATGATGGTGGGAGAATCTACGACATTCTTCGTACCAAAGACAACCGCGTTCCCTGGGGCAATTCTGAAAATCTCCCTCCAGCCCTAAGTGCTCCTTCATATCTTGGCTAACGCTTACCAGGATACTTTGCTTCGCCGCCACCTCCACGGCTGCTTCTGCTACCTCCGTCAACCTCACCACTGCACCTTGTGGCCTTGGGTACATTTTCGATCCTTTTCTTCAATATTATATTACACTACCTTTTCAAAAATAAACAAAACAAGTAGTCAAGTATCAATACTTTTTTCTTGTTGAAGGAAGTGACATTTCTCAACGCTTACAAAATGCTTTATTAATCAACATAAAGCATCCAAGGATTATTTGGGATAACTTGATACTGACCTTGTTACGACATGGGTCCGTTTCATTCTCTACAACTTTGAATTGAATTATAATTCTTCCTTCTCTACGACTCAAGTTATGAGGTATCGGAGAATTATAATGCTCCAAAATAATATGTAGACTCAACTAATTAAGTTGAAGACCAATTGTGATCCGATCTTAACCTCCGGTCAGTGATAACCTAACTTGAAGATCCTTGACCACTCCCTCCATACTCCCGCAATTAACATTGTACATATGTTTATTTTCCGGACACATCGTGTTGGCCGTGGGTCGTACGCACTAGGGTACAACGCAACCAACCTAATAATCCATTGACCATACTCGTCTCTAAGGAGGCCACAATAGCCGCAAGCGTTGTCTTCCGACTCATTGCCCATCCGATTTCCATTTAACCCATCGGACCTCGCTCGACAATGAATATATATATCTTAAATATTCTCGGGGCTGAATTCGTCACCGCTATCAAGTTGGGGTTTGAAACTATTTGTGCAAGAAACATATATAAACTGGTAGCTAGTGTCTATACTCTAGTAATTAGTTACTTTACGAACTTACGATAAAACTCGTAATCTTTTGATGGAATCAATCAAGCACATATCAATTCAAAACAATCTCCATCGTATGATTTGTATCTCGATCCTCAACTTGTTGATCAAGCATGTGAATGCGCTGAGCACATAGATTAGTACAAAACATGAAAATTTCCAATATACAAATTAAATTTTCTGATAAAAGATATAGATCGAGCTTGCTCGCTAGCTACTAGCAAGCTAGTACCCATATATTCATACAAAGAAGGATGTATAAGTGTATAGATGGACCATCGAATAGAGCTTCTTGAAATTGAAAGAATTTGTCCTGGAAGCAAAGTCCATTTTCAAGTGTTCGGAAACCTGCAAATCATGCAAAATAAATTCAAAAAAAATAAAATGCATTATGGTACGTAGCATGTACATTCCATATATCAATATCAATATCACACACACATAGATGAGTTGGAGTGGCCACTTCGGATCATGCTTCAAACATTTCCATGTTATTCTAACTTTTGTGTTTTTTTGTCCTAAGAAAAAAGGACACTATCACGCTCTTACATGCGTTCTATCAATTATAGCAAAAGGGTTAGGTTGTCATTCGAGGATAGTCTAAACCTGACTCCATACATAATAACTTCTTACATCTAAATTTTGGAGAAAATGAGCCTAATATATAAAATTTGTGAGTTAATTTTATTGTCAATTAGTTTTAGGATAAAATTTCGATCACCAGATTTATGTTTTGAGGTTGAACGTTACACTCATAAACGACCGTATGAACATGACTCCGCTCTCCACAACAATGAAGTGGGTCGTCTCTAATCGGTCCGTCGATCATGGGATGTAGTTTAGCTATAAACTAAATAATGAGATGTTAGACCCGTTTGTTCAGTGTCAACTAGGTTTGTACCCTAATTACACTTACATACACATGTTAGCTAGAGACATCAAAAGTTAAGAGAAATCAAGTCTATTATATAAGGTCGGTGAAGTACAACTCCTATTACCGGTTGATATTAGTATAAAGTCATTTGGTCTTTGATGTACTTTTAGTATCTATAACATAAAAATTAAAGAGAAAATTGGAGGTGTTGACCCCTCCCATTCTTAATTTTGTGGAGTGATATTTTCTTAACTAATTATCCTCCTAAATATTACATTCTTGTACACAAATGTAAACTTTTATTTTTTTTATAAATTAATTTTGTGTACTAAAAATATTTTAAAAAAAGAATTTATATTTATAAATAGAGAACAAACACTATAGATATTTCAACGTAAGAGTTTATTTACCGAAATCACTCTAAATAAAATAGTCCATCGCAATGGCATGTTTTAAAGGTCTTTTGTCTCGATGCTTTAACTTGGGAGTTAAAACCACACTAATGAAAAATTAAAAGCTTCTTATGAACTCACCATGTTCCCTGTGAATATTTTAATTCTAATGAACATATATAAAGTCATTATAAATACATTGATTTTCATTAACTTATAATTAATTGTCATAAGCACATAAGAGTATTAAAAATTTAGAAGACAACCTCTAAAATTTGAGGATTGAGGGTAATCATCAAATGACTCATAAAAATAGACACAAAATTAATTATATGATAAATCTGAATTGGAAAACTTATAAATATTTTTAGATAATGAAAAAAAAAAGAGCATAAACCAAGTTACTCAATATTTTTGAGAAAAAATATTGATGATTGATCAATCACAAATAGTTCAAAAACAAATTAATTACTTTTTTGGTACAATTCTATATAATCATAATAAATGTTGATTTCATATTTATACAACTTCAAGTGAAAATTGTCTTTTTATTTTAGAATTACCGTATAGATTATTTTACCTGAAAATCAAGATTTCAATCATTTTAACTTTTATTTAATAATGACTTAATTCAATTCCTTTTTTAGATAGTGTCCATTATTTATTACACCAAAACTTACATGTAAGAATCCAAGATGTAACAAGATTTGAAAATTTGCAATTGTTTTTGCTACAATATTTGAGTAAAAATAATCAAATAAAGCCAATTTTAGAACTGGACCCCTTCCTCCAAAATTAGTTTCCCCAAGAAGATTTTGAATATCTGTAAAAGATCATGGCGGGGGCACAACATAGTGCATAATCAGCAACACCTCCACATTATTCAAACTCCAATATAATATTTTGGTACAAACTATTAAAAAAAATCCAAATAAAATTGTGAATTATTGGATATCAATTTTGGAAAAACCTTCATGTATGAACTGTTTTGCTATGAGAGAAAGTCTCTTCTTTTTATTAGTTTCCCTTCAATAATTAGTTTTTGTAGTAAACTAATGTTGATTGTTGTGGTACAAAATTTACATTTTTTTTTGGCCAAGATATACTTTAATTTGTTAAAAATAGGTTAATGTAGCTTTATTAGTGCTTAAAAATTAATTATATATTTTACAAAACTATTATTTATATAAGTTGCTGACTAGTACAAAATCATTTTTTTTTACCAAAACCATTTAACAACTAATAAAACATTGAAAACATATATTTTTTTTAGAACCCCTTTTTTAAAATATATTGTTTTTCAGCTTCTCTAATCATTTTGATAACATTAATTATACAATAGTTTGGCTAATAATAGTGTACTATTAATTAATGGGTGATTAGTTAAATGTCTTTTTTGTTTATAAAGAATGCTTAACAACAAAGAATCATATGCATAATGATCTAATACGTATAAATAATCATACTTTCCCATGAAATAATCATATTCCATATGCTAATCTTACTTATCAATCAAACAATATTCAGTTGGTTTATTCGTAAAAGTGATATTATTTCAAATTAAAATTGGAAATATATATCGGGTATGAGAATAGACCGACATTGATCTATTATATCGGGTAAAAAAATACCCGGAAAATACCAAATTTGGGCAGCTAGGGTTTGTTAGCAGCCTATGGTATCTAGGGTTCAGCAATGATAAATAAGTCAATTAATCAAGAAAGATAAAAATTGTACCTTCTAGTAAACTTTACCAATCAGGAACCCATCGGAAACCTCGAATCTCCACCACCAGAACAACCGCCGCCTCCGCCTCTCATCTGAGAGGCACTCCTCTTCTTCTTCTTCTTTTTGTACGGAACACCTCTAGCCTTCGCCTGAGAATCCCTAACCTCCTTCAAATGAACCCTAATTGCAACGGTAGCAAACGGATTCATCTCCGTTACGCCGCCGTTCTCCTCATAAGCTGCCCGAAGTCGACCAATCAGCGCATCAAGACTGCCCCAAGCCTGTCTTAACGGGCACGGGCAGGGACCTGGCGGGTCGGGCTGCCCGAAATACGGGCATCCATGCACGTGCACTTTCGTCTTCCCGAACTGATCTAAGTAGCTTAGAAACTCCAGCACGTGTCCTGAGCTACACTGAGCCAGTTCCACCGGCGGCTTAAGCTGGCTCTTTAAGTACTGACAGAACGTGTTCCAATCTCGCCGCTTTTGTGACTCGTACCGGCTTAGTGGCTGACCCGACCCGGCTGGGTTTTGGTCCGACTCCGACCCGTCTGCTATGCCTTTGCCCTTGTTGCTTGCCATTTCGGAGTTTCTTTTCCTTTTATTTTAAGTTACATTATATTGGAGCGAGTAAGACTATGTAGACAAAGGAGGGGGAGGAGATTAACATGGGGTCCAAAAGGAAAGTGCTTTCATTTCGCTCTCATATATGTGATCATTTTTTCTTAGCGTTCACATGAAAATTTTAAATTTATTTTAAGTGTTTTTTGTTAATAACTTGTTATTTATTTTCACCCAAGTTTATCATATAAATGATTGATTCATGTCCTATAAGTGGAGGATACATGAATATACCGTAACTTCTCGATCTCACTATTAAAGTTGAGAGAATCTGAGCCTGATATATGAGATTGCATTGTTGAATACTTCTATTATTGTCAGTTTTAGGATGGATCGGACTTATATTTTGGGTTCAGACTCAACGTGTAATCGTATTCGGACATACGACAAAACCGTCTATGTTAAATCAAACTTACCCGTTATAGGAATAATGTTTTTCCCCGTGTTTGTTTTAGTTAAGTAAAAACCTTTGTCTTGTTTTACCCATTATTAAGTTATCAATCTACTTTTTTTTCCCCCCTCGTACATCATTATAATACTACTAAACTTTTCAGAAGGGAAAAAAAAAAAATGTTATCTCACGTGGCTCGTAGGTTTTCAAAGGTGTGCATGAAAACATATTACATCAATAAGATTTATTATTAGGTTATTTGTATGATTTATTGAGTGATTTTGTGGAAAAAAAAGGATAGATTTAATGTGTAATCTTATGTAAATAGTATAAAAGATTACATCATCATATCTATCATTATCAACATGTGAATTGTAACAGTGAAAGTATATATTTTGGGTTTTTGAAAATTTAGCTATCGTACGAGGTAAGTGGCAAGTGGTACTGTGTTCATCATTTTCACGTAATAAACTAAATTATCAAAACTTTATAACTCAAACGCAAGTAAACGTACCAATGTTAGACCGTTCCGATACCATGGTTTATTGAACCGGTCAGTGGAAGTACGTGTACACAAACATACACATGTGGGAGGTCATAAGTTCTGTCATAAAGTGGAGGTGATATAAGTCTAAGTATATAAGATTTTTAAACTATTTCGCAAATAAACAATTGATTTTAAGATGAAATTGAACACCCTCAGTTGGATGTATGTGTCAGTCTTTAACATGATTTTAAAGCGGTTAACTTTTAATCGGACCGTGATCCTAACCTGTTAGTAGGTGACAACTAAATATGTGCCCTAGTTGCAATTACGGAACGTGTTATAGATAATAAGTTTTCATTTAAAATTAAAACATTATGAGCTAATTTCTATAGTCGGTGAACCACTCTACATAGGACTTTAACAAGGTGCATTAAGTTTAATCTCAAAACATGAGTTCACGAGATTTATCCTAAAATTAACCGATAATAGAAAGAGTAACTCATCGGTCTTGTATCCTAAGTTCAAATTCTCCCAAATGTGAAAGTTATCGTCTCCTGGATTCTATCCTACAGTAAAAACACAAAATTTAAGATACAATAATTCAATATTACAAGAATTTGACAATTTAAATGTAAGAAAAATTGAACTTATAAACTGTGTTATACATTTTGGTTGTTTGATTAAATGATTAGACTTGGCCAAAGTTGCATGCTACATACTCCCGTGACCGGTGACCCTAGTGGCCCCCAATAATCACTATGTATATCAAAACCCCACCACTGCCCACCCCAACAAATGTAGTATAATATTTATTAACAATTTTATTTATTTATTTCGAAATATAGGACATCAATATTTACTATCTTCATTATTTATTCTTATGGCCCTATAAGAAAATTAATATTCGTACGGGAATAAACACTAGTCTACAAAATACTCGTTTTATAGAATTTTACAATGAGCATATGCGCTAATTAAGGTTGCTAAATGAGCTGAGTTGTTTGGATTTAATCCGAACTTGTAAAAAGTTCGGTTTAAACTCATCTATTTTTAACGAACAAAATATGAACACGTCTTAAAACTTGTATAAAATATTTAGGTTTGTCTCGGATGATTATAAACGATCTAAACTTGAACATGTCAACACTTAACTTATTCGACTAAAAAATCGTACAAACATTTTTTTAAACTCATTTAAAATTCAAATTCACATTAATAAAGAGCCGAAATTGAACATGTAAATATTCGACTCGTATAACATCCTACATAATTATGTTCACACAATTTCAACTTGAACTTAAAGATCTACCTGACTAATTCACATTTGTTGTGTAACAAATAGAGTTTATGAGTTATAATATGAAATACGCGAACATATTGATATAATATTATTTATGGATTACATTTCAAATACATTTTTTAAATTTAACTTATCATGATATATATATATATATACTATGACAATGTTTATATGACTAGGTTTACAATATTAGGTTAATATTTTATTTATATATATTATGTTAGATTGTAATATTTGAATTAATTCTTTGGATATATGATTACTTTTAAGTGTCATGAGAAATTTTCAACCGTATGGAAATTTGTGGCGGACAAATGACAGATATTCCCATCGATTTGCTTTTAAAAAGAAATGTATTTCGGTGGAGTGTTTTTAGGTTATGTTACAAACATCGCTCGATCTTAACATATACCTTTTTTAGACAACCATCCCTAAATCATTATATTACACAAAATTATCCTTAAAAATCATTAGCTTGTAATTAAACGACACCCTAAACAAAAATTTCCTGATAAAATCGAAAAGAGAATTATAAATAACTAACTAGTGAAATTGAATTCGTCCTTTTATTGTATTTTTACTTAACCTTGACTCCTAACAAATGAAATTTAAGAGTGACTTTGTAAGAAATGGTTTGAAGGATGGTTTATGTAATATTGCAATTTTGAGGGTGATTTTATGTAATTTATAGTTTTATTTATTTATTTAATTATTTGTTTAAAGTTTCAACATTTGAAAGGTGTTGATGTTGGTCCAGTTTTAACTATGACAAGAAGCTGACATTTTTAGGGGGAACTTTGCATTCTTAGATGTGTACGTACAATCCCTACAATGTCGCCATAAAGTATACAAACAAAATGTTTTGTGCCCTAAAATTAGACATTTTTTTGTTAAAATGTAACATATTCCAAAAAGCCAATTACGGTCAAATGGAAAATACTATGGTATATAGGTCTTTTTATGTGGATTTATGAAATTTTATTTAAAGCCCTATTTGTATTGTTTGGTTCGGTCGGATTTCGTGTTTTAGTGTTTCGGTTTTGGATTTTTTGTTTTGGGTTTAGGGTAATATTTGGATACGAATATACCGAATAAATTTGTCTACTTATTCTAAATGAATAGCTCAAATTTTCATAAAAACAGTCTAAATTATTAATGACTTTTGTAATTCTATTATGAGTAAGTAATCTTATATATATTATAGGAGTAGCACTCCTTGCCACGTGTCACGCAGAAAATTACTAACTGTCACGTGTCATTTTAGCATTTAACTTGCCTCTAAAATTTTTAATTATGTTTTTTTATCTTATATATTTTGTTGATTATTAAAAAAAATTTAATGCTAACAGACAATGAAGATTTTGAGCAACTAGATTATCGGTATGCAGATCTTAAATTTTAGAATCTTATATATTTGATTTTGATAAAAAAAAATGAGTCAACCAATTGCATAAAATTATTTGCATTTGATTTCTTTTTTACTTCAAGAAAAGTATAACGACAATTTTAAATTTATAATTTATAATTCCTTATCCATAAATCATACTTACCTAATTAATTTAAACAATGCGTGAATGTTTAACAAATACTTTTTTGTTTATAAATAAATTATTTTCTACTCTTATACTCACACTATTTTATCAAGATGGGTTACTAAATGAGTATTATTTACTTTAATATTTTATTATTTTGTTGTGTTAGAATTGAGTCAACCAATTGGACCAATTATATAACTAATAAAGTTAATCACAATAAGAATTTAGTTGATTTCCAAATATTACTATATGTATATAGACCTGAAATATTACTTAGAAATTAATAAATCATATTACAAAATAAATTTCCTATATACACTATTTAATTTGGTTACAATTATTTCATATATATATATATATATATATATATATTCAAATGTATATATAATTATTATAAAATAATATCTAACTATTTTATGTTAAGACAATATAATATTTTATGCATAAAAACTCAATGAAATATATTAAAAAGATAAATTTATTGAATTCCGTGCAAGACACGGATAATACACTAGTTTTAGGTTTTAAAATGCATGTAACTAACAAATGTAAATGATAATTAACTTCAAATAATTATGAGGTATTTTTTAGTTTGACTTGAACCGCTAATTTTATAAATTACACATCAAAATTTAATCATTGTGCGCGTGAATCATTGTGTTGTAGAATTTAAACTATATATTATCAAATTATAACATCTTGAGCTACTATGTTATAAGGCTTAAATAATATTTTGTAATTTAAAATTTATTTGTACCAACCTTTTTCAAAATAAAGTAATATCGCTTTTGAATTTCAAATTTTATTCAAAGCTAAACAACCTTTATGTTGAAATAAAAAATATATACGTCATAATAATTTTTTAGAATACTTTTCTTAAACTTTTGACCCCGAGATTTTGAATTTGAAAACTATATTTTTTCTTCACAAAATGAGTTTCGAGGGTCAAATACCGTTATTTTATAAACTTTGATATTATATTAGAATTATTAAATTTACCACACTGTCCACACATAATGATGTATAGTTGAACACGTATAGAAAATTTATCAAAAAATCAGACGAATTTCAATATAGTTTGATTAAAATTATAATATATCATATTTTTTAAAATTTTAATGATTTTGAAAATTATGAATAAGCTATAATCATTGTGGGATGAGTTTGATCATAATATGATTTTTTGATTTTTTTTGTAGAAAGTCTATACACTTATGCTAATAATTTAAATTTGATTTGAAAAAATATATTTTATGTACGAAAACTATTTTTAGAAAAGGCTGTATTATTGTGGGCTAGGTTAATTTTTGGGGACAAAATTGGCCCAATCCAGCAACAACTTTAGAGATTGCCGGCTTTTGTTCCCAATATTTTGTTTTTGGAATCTGAGTTCTTACTATTCTGGTTGGTAGGTAAAAGGGATGGAAGTGGGTCCAACCGATGAATCAAACGTAATATACGAGTAAAAACGTCGGGTGGTGAGCGGTTGGCGGGTGAAATTGATGAGTGATGAGACGGTTGTGTAACATTTTAGAAAATTGCTATCTTGCATCATTTGGATGTGAATTTGTAATTAACTTATGAGAATTAGTTGCTATCCATATCAACTAAAACTTTTAAGTGTGCTCGTGTGGGAGCAATTTCAAAATGGGTAATCTCTTAGAAGTTTTACGCGAGCAAGGTTGACATGAGGACTGTAAGACCCGGATTTTTCTTTGGATTTTGTCACGTATATTTGATCGGTTGAATCATATTTCTGTTCTTTTATGACATTTTATTTATTAAAGGTTTTATTCGGTTTCTTTATGTGTACCTTGTTGTAGACCCGGTGAAGATATTTTCAAGCTGGGGTTGGGACCCATTGTGAGGTCATAACTCGTAGCATTCCGAGTTCTTAAAATTTGGGGTGTTACAGGGACAACGTCCCTAAGACCTCTGTTCTTCTAGATGGTATCAGAGGTAACCCCGAGTTACGAGTGCGCTTGCCCTAGTAAGCGGTCACTCGGCTCGGTGGACGATCATTGACCTGACGTGGGCGTCAGTAGTTTAAATGGAGAGATTATAACACCTTGTAAAATTGTCATCCGGAATTTGAATGGGGATTTATAATTAACTTATAAAGATGAGTTGTTAACATGTCAAAAAGAACTCTTCTTCCAGGATGAGTGACCTCTTGGAAAGTTTCTGCGCGTGTATAGTTAGCATGGACATATCGTCCCTAAAACCTTGGGTCTTATAGAGTGTGGTCGTAGGTATAACCACCCACCAACTGTACTATCACCCACTCGTCCCGTTTCACCCGTGTAAATTAATATAAAAATCATTAAACCCTACAGTTCTACTAGTTTTTGTTTTTAACATTTGCTATTCACTTAACCAAAGAGTTGCATACGCATGACCCACATCCCCATATTTTTTTAAATTTCTTAACCAAACTTTCTATTCCTTGACACCTTAGTCCGACAAGCCTCCGACCACGTTCAACCTTTTACACAAACACTTCCATCTTTTTCCGCTCACTCCATTATCCGCTCGCTCACTTCTAATGTATGTTTATTTACATTTATTGTATGAAAAAAAATATTGCGTGGATTTCTATTAACTAAAATCATTTCGACATTTGTTTGTAATGTTGGATAATATTATTTGAATTAGTAGACTTAGATTCGTGTTAATTTAAATATAAATTTATGTTGTACTCTAGAAATTGTAAAGAGGAAAGAACTTCTACACAGTCGACTAGTTCCCTTTAACCACCAGATGGAGTGATGGGTGGATGAGTGAAATGTCTAATGTTAGGCGGGTGGTGGACAAGGTGCGTGAGAGTTTAAGTAAGTTGGGTTGTTGATAGAAATCGTTAACCCACCCATCACTGACCCATTTTTGATCGTACGTCGGACTCAATCACGACTATCAGCGTGAGTGCTTAGCACCCTTTTCTCTAGTTTCAGGTATCTCCCTGAGGTTACCTTCTAACTCGATGGTATTCATCCGGACTTGCGTGTCTTAGGACTTGGAATTATTATCTTTTGTTAGGCCTTTTTGTTGTGGTCATGTCTTGTGATGCATCCTTGGATATGGTTGACGGAAGCGATTGAGATCGATGCGGAAGTGAAGGTTGATTTGATCTAGAGAGATCGAACAAAACATTGAAGTGGATCGATTAGTTGATTCTTGAGAAGAATCCTCGAATATGAGTTTCTTAGATCAAAAACTTAGATCCAATGAAGAATTTTGAGGAGATGAAAGATGGAGTTGATTCCCAAGTTAAGTAGGAGGAAATACTTCTCAATGCTTGGTTAATTTGAACATGGAAATACAAGTGAGGCAACACATCCTTATATAAAGGATGTTGCCTAAATACAGGCCAATAAAAGCCCATAAACGGGAGGCCTAATAGAAATTGCCTAAAGATGAACCAATAGGAATTGTCTAAGGGAGGTCCAATGGGAGAGCTTAAAATAGAATTTCTATATTGAATATGTAACACCCCAAATCCGCGGGACTCGGGGCGCTACGGGTGAGACCGCACAATGGGTCCCGACCCTTAGCCTGACAACAAGTTCACTGGACCTTTCAACAATAGCACAGAATAAAGGCGAAAACTTAAATACGTTTTTAATGTATGCGGAAACGAAAAGTAAAGTACAACTGGGAAACTCAGCCGAGTCCTCAAAACAAAGTAATATGGTTCAAAACTAAAATCCGAAAACATCCATAACATAAACCATGACTCAAAATAACCCCATCCTAAGATGTACGAGGACCCCGGCTGTCCACTCCTCCACCTTACTCGGCGGCGTCCCTAACTTGTAAATCATCTACATATACGGTTTAAAACCGTTAGCTAGCATTCTAAGCATTAGAATAATGGGCAGGCACAAACACACATAAAAACACAAAACATAAATCACGCAAGTCCGGTTTATTATCTTTATTTATTATCTCGTATCCCGTTCTAGTTCAACTTATGGTTGTGACACGAGAACCACTGTGGTCTCGCCTCGGTCCCCCCCACCGGCAAAGAATGGCACGGATGCCTCCGTCCATCTAACCCGCCGGGCAAGTCGCCGAGAATCCCCTAGACCCATGCCGGGCTAGGCAGTATTGTCACCGCCCGTTATCATACACTTGGGCCAAACATATTACATGGTCGGTGGTCCTATTTACCGGTTTCATAATTATAACATATATTTAAACACACACCACCCAACACGCATCATGCTAATACGTAAAATACTCGCTAAGTAAGTTCGGGGACTTACTTCGTCCCAACGCTACTCTCACGTTCCTGCTTCCCTTGGGAAGAATGCAACACCTGCTCATAGCACGATATCTTATCAATACCTGCTCAACTCGAGAAGTCTAGGACTTCTACCTAAATGATCTGTACAAGATCATTCAATTCCCATTCTAGAATCACATCCTAGAATCTTATCATGCTCGTAACCCAACTCTTATAAATGTCCACGGGATCTAGCACGTCTATTACGTTTTCCTAAGGTTTCCAAAGCCACTACTTGACATTCCTCCAAGTTAATCCAATTCTACCCTAATACTATCCATTTCGCTCATACGTTAAAAGATCGTAAACCTATAGAATAACGGAACCTAAGATAAACTCGTCAAATTCCCGAGATTAAAACTCGCTAACATATTTTCCGGGCACTTATGCAATTCCTAACACATATGGGCATAAACTGTAATTTCTCAAACTGCTGGGCATAAACTGTAATCATACCGAAAGTGAGGGTCAGAATTGTAAATATACCAAAAGAGGGGGAGGCCCGCCCGAGATTTCTGGAAATCTCGGCCGAGATCCTTCCGTGCTTCTCCGACGGCGTCACTGCTTCACCGGCGGGGCAAGGGCGGCGGCTAGCTTCCTCGGTGGTGCTGCAGGTGGCCGGCAGTGGTCTGGCTCCCGGTGGTGGCCATTCTCCGGCGAGGGCCAAGGCGGCAGAAGAGAAGAACCGTGAGCTCCTGCTCACCCGAGGCCGAAGGCAGCGGCGAGACGGAGGCTCCTAGGGCAGCGGGGAGACTCTCCCTCGGCGGTGTGGCTGGCGGCGGCGTGGTTTTCACCGGCTTCGAGCGGCGTGGACGTAGGGAGGTGTCTCGGCCGAGAAGAAGGGAGTGAGGCCGCTCGACCGAGATGGAGAGAGGGAGAGGAGTCCCTAGCGGCGGCTGCTCACCGTGGCGGCCGGCGGTGCTCCGTTTCAGAGAGAGAGAGAGAGAGGAAGAGGTGGACGGGGCGGCTGGCACGGTGGCGTGAGGGCAGCAAGAGAGGCTGCGTGAGGGAGAAGGGAGGGAGAGATGGCTGCGTGAGAGGGGAGTGGAGTAGGGAGTGAGGTGTGCAGCTCGGGTGTAGGAGTGTGGAGCGGGACCGAGGGGTCGGCCTAGGCTGTAGGCGCCAGAGGCGGGGAGTGGTGCAGAGGGAGCCGGGCGTGGAGTGCTGCAGAGGGAGGCTGCAGGCTAGGTGGGAGTAGGCTGGGCGGCATGCTCCAGCTGGGTCTCGGTCTCGGCCGGGATAGGCAGGCCGAGCTTGTCTCGGCCGGGATTTTCCCAAGAGGAGGGAAGGACGAATAAAACGGTTACGGATCGGGGAAAAAAGTCGGATATTCCTGTAGAATAATTTACGGAAAGCGAAACAACACGGTATTTTTATTTTCTAAAATTTCCGGGCGTTACAGAATATCCCTTTATTACAATAATATAAAGACATGAAAAATGTATTCCTAGATGTGCTAGCTTCATGTCATGGTGTCGGAAAGACGAGACATGCCGCTAACGGAGCCAAGTGGCGTGGACGGAGCCGGTAGTCTATTTCATGGTGGTGTGGAGACACGACATGACACTAACGGGTCCAAGTGAAGCGCTGGTACGAGTGATGATATATAGATCCGGTAGTTTGGGCGATGACTTTGGCTCGAGAATGGGTGAGCGGTCCATCGGAGCAAACCCGCAAAGCCTCGTCCTCGTCATCTACGGTCAAGGTAGTCAAGACTTAAGCCTGCATCATCTTGTCTTTTTATTACTTGTCGGTATGTTGGAACCATTCTTCAGGTTGTCATGATACTTTATTTTGCCTTGTTTGTTTGCATACGCTCCAGTTTTTCTCACCTCTTTCTTATTAGCAAGTTGAATGTTTTCCTATTTTGTCGTGTCTTTATTGAAAGATTTATTGTTATCGTTGTTTTCATGATATGAATGACAATTCCATTGTGGGAATTGTAATATAGTGATGCCCGAGTTGGTTAAATGTGTGGCGCTACACGACCGACCAAATTCCAATCGTACATCAGACTCAAACCCGACGAGCAGTGTGAGTGTCCCATTGTGTTTAGTACCAAACAATTCGTTCAATAACATGTGTAACAGTATAAGATCCCCGGTTGTTTAGGGCCTTAGAATATCTATTTTTAGTTGATTTTTTTTAATCTTTAAAGTATTTGTCACTAGATTTTAGGTTTGTTTTACAATCCGGTTATCCTAATACGTAGGTTGTTATTTGTTTATTATTTTTTCTTCACATAAAATTTAATTTTTAATGTATATTAGCTTGGAACCTTCAAACTCATTGGACAACCCTAACCAAACCTATTTTAAAAAAAATAACCATTGCAATTTTTTTTTCGTTTTTGTAATACAATGCATAGTACGGTGACACATCGTGTTGACTTTAGTAATAGTTGAGTTTAGTTGCGATGAACTTCTTGTAAAAACTTCACTTAAAATTGAATATATCTCGACCATTAAATGATAATTTAATAATTAGATTAAATTTATTGTCTCTTCAAATCTTTTTTATTTATAATTATCTTATCTTAAAGTTTAAGAATTTCTTTTTCACCTATTTAACAAGAATATACTAATAAAAATGTAATACCAAAAAGAACTTATTACTTTTTATATCTCCTATCCTACACAGGTATTTGTCAATATAAGTTGTTGAACTACATACGAGTAGGTCAACGATTCATATACGAGTAGGTTACAACGACCCACGACTCATGTATCAAATATCAATCTGATATGAGATAGCAAAATTATAATGTATAATATGTTTTAATTTTTCAATCCATCTATTTTATTTATACCAATTCTCCAACTGTCATCTTGACTTAGACGATGTATGGTAAGATCTACAAAAATATGACCAAAGTAAAATTGTGATAACAAATAATTTTGAAAATAATTATGATAATTTTTTTATCAGGTTTTAATAAAAGTTAAAATTCTATTTTATTTTTTTTATATATCTAAAAAATGAGATTCAACTATAAACATCATGTTAGGAGATGGATCGAATTTTTTACAAAATAATTATAAGTTAGTAAAAAAAAATTGTTAACTTAATGATGAAATTAATAAAAATAAATAAATTATGAAAAAAACCATTAGACCTAACACGTCAGTATTATTAATGCTCGCAATATAAAATCCAAACTATATATATTAGCACCAATAACGAGTTTTTATAATCATGTTCTTCCATGAAAGGTTATCTTAACTAGCTTAATTCCAGTGCCATGCACGGGTTTGGTTTAAATTAATACATTATACTTATGATCTAATTTATTGCGATAATAAGATAAAGAAAAAATAATTATAAATAAATTTAAGTTAGTAGAGTGAAATGAGCAATATGATCATTTTTATATATTACAATATTAAATGTTTATAAAAATTTATGATAAATATAGTTTATTTTTTATAAATATTATAAGTGGTAAATATTGTATAATATGGCATCAATATATATGATTTCCCGTAATTTCCATCTTGTGTAGAAAAATTTTGTCTAATATATTTTTTAATTTCGTTTTTTATAATATAGTCTTTCCAAATATATATAATTCTAAATCTCAAATTAGGATATAGTACATATTAATATCTTCATTAATGTGTATAATTTATTAAGAAATAATGAGGTGGCATAACCTTACGATAACATGTGGAAAAATGTGAGGTGGCTTAATGTAAAAATGACACGTGACGAATTTAATGTAGTGATAACATGTGGTAATATTCACTTATGTTTTAGTATTATATAGCAGATGAACGTAGAATTAAAGGTATATGTGATCCACTAATTCATAGGATCATTCTAGTGACCAAAATATTTGGTGGAACCCACATTAATCCATTGATATTTTGACTAGTTAAGGACTCGTTTGGTAGTAAAAAAAAAAATCAGATCGAGTCATTTTCGAGGAATGAGTTATTCTTTTTATTTTCATTTCCTAATTTCTGATTTTTCACGAGTTTAAGCCTTTCAAAATATAGTGATTTTATTTTATGGATTAATTATTAACAGATTTAGAAATTAATCATTATCATATAAAATTAACGAGATTACCTATTCCCGCGGCCATTTTTTACCATCTGCAAGACAATGCAGACTCTGCATACGCCCTATGACTGAAGCGCATGCAAAGTCTGGTAGCGCACCAAAGCCAGAAGATTGAGGCGCATGCGGAATCCGCATGCGCCATTTTTTTCGATCTCCGGAAAAAAACTCTGGCGCATGACCAGACACAAAGTGCATGCTCATAATGGGTCATGCACATGCGCCCGAACTTGGGCTTTGCGCATGCGCTCGGACGGGACGCTTGCGCAGCCCAATTCAACCGTGTCATTTGTAATTTTGGACCGTCTGAATAACATTACTCAAAATTAATGTATTTAACCAAAACTTTAAATTTATAATTATAGTAAAAAACCGAGTTTCATGACTGAGATAGATCATTCTTCGTTCCTCTTCAATTTCTAATTTCAATTGATTCGTGTAAACGTAGCAAACGAACCCTAAGAGTGTTTATTAGTGATTGATTTTTTTTGGAAAGCTAGTATACCCACTTTATTTTATTTTATTTTTGAAAATGAAAAGCGGTTAGAATGACCTACCTCTTCGAGGTAATCCATCCTAAACCATTTTTGCGGATGAGAACACGAAGTTCGGAATCCTCAGAAAAATTGGTATTAGGGGTCGAGATTCCCGGACGGATATTATACCCCCTTTATTGTTTAGGATTGGATTCGACGTGTACTCATGTAGCATTGCCAATTTACCATTACTTGGTGAATATCTTATAAGGTTAAACATAATGATAGAAAATCTATAAGTTGATCAAATCCTTGCTTACCTTTTCATTGGATAAACTAAACAATTACCACAAAAGATTACGGCCCCATAGATCTGGTTGATGATACATGAACAAGATAAGTGGGCCCAAGGAAGATTTTAGTGTTGCTTCAAGAGAAACATCTTGAAGATAAAAAATAAGTTAACTTTTTCTACCTTAGTCTTTTTCTTTCGCCGGATATTTGTATTAATAAACAGGGATGATAATGAGACGGATAATAGCGATTAATCACTTTTGTTACCAATCAAAATCTTATCACGCATATTTAAAATATTTTTCACGTGTGGTACAAATTTCATACTATAGCCCGAACAATAACGAAATTTTATGATTTTAAGGCTAAATACACACAAAAATCTATATATTTAGGTGTATTATGTCCGGCGACGCGGCAAAGGACTTCCCCATCACACCCCAATCATTTGTCAACTCCGAGCTTTCGTCGATTTTGTTTTGATCATATGATTCGGGTATCATAGGATATGGGTCAAATTGGAATACTGTGGCGTTAGAGCCAAATGGAAACATTTGCCTTTTTTACTGAGCAGCTACGGTTAAATTGCATGGTAAGATTAAAACGTTGGGCCCATTTTAGACCCAAAGTTGTATCTGTCATACGGGATGGATGGACACGGTTTGTGGATTAAGCCCATTTTAGGCCCATACTTCGAGCCTCTTGAAGGCCCGAATGGCAACAGACCGACATGTTTACTATTTCGGGGCATAGGATACGATGAGGAATTTCTGACTAATCTATTTGAGTTTTAAAATTGAGAAAATAATTTTAATTTTCAAATTTTTGGTTTTTAACGAGACTAATCGTTCCGATAAAAATCGGTAATGAATAATTATTTTGATAATGAGAATTTTAGTGTGTTTACCATTGTTTCCAAAATTTAATATGAATTTGATTCATTTCGCCTTTGACTTTAGTCGATTCGCTTCTCAAATTGGCATCACAATCTCTTCTTGGGTCAGATGAATCTACAAACATGAAGGACGGGGTCATCACTCTCTCCCTCAAAAGCTCAATTGAATCTCGTTCATGTTGTTCATATCTCCGAGTGATTCAATATCATCGTTGAGTTATCCTTAAAATGCGATAAGAATGTGTCAAGGTAGACTCAATTAAAAACTTCTCTAATGTGGAGTTTTCGAATCTCAAAATAGCGCGATGAGCTTTTTCAGAGCAAATATATTTTGTAGTTATTTTTTGTCCAAAATTTATTTCTAAACATTAACCAAACAAAATATCATGTTTTGGTGACAATTTAAAATAATTTTTTAATCTATTTAAAGTATTTGCTCCGTTGATCTATGCAGGTTTATAAAAAGAACCCTTAGAGTGTAGGAGAGAAAACTACACTAATTAATTAGGATTTACTTTCATTTTGTTATCATCAATAATACATGGAAATTGGCCGGTTTAAACGTAGAGCGACATTGACCTATTAAATTAGGCAAGCTATATACTGCGACAAAAACCTAATAGATTTCGTTGGGTCAGAGCGGACGTGGGGTCCATCGCACGTCCGAACGCATATGCGCGTTGGGCCCAAGTCCAGCACACAAGCCCAGCAGGGTTCCATCTTAAAACCAATTGGTAATAGGAGGAGTAGCCCACATACCTTATATACTAGACTTGCAACTGCTCTGATATCATGATAGATTTCGTTGTGTCAGAACGGACGTGGAGGTCCATCGCACGTCCAAGCGCATATGCGCGTTGGGCTCAAGTCCAACACACAAGCCCAGCAGAGTTCCATCCTAAAACCAATTGACAATAGGAGTAGTCCACCAACCTTATATACTAGACTTACAATCCCAATATTGTCGATGTGGGAACCATAATCCTCCACAAAACCCATGCAGGAACAAAATATCTTTTTATACAAAAAAGAAAGAAGCATTTAATATGTCACAATTAACTCCTTTGTGGGAAAAAGTTATATACAACAAATCTTCTCTCGAAAAAGAGAAAACCTCTCTACTGTTCGCAAAAGAGGAAATCCCTCACATTTGAAAAATCAAAGAAAAATACCCTCTACTAAGAGTTTTTCAATCTTTGCTCTTCTCTTCTTCTTGCTTCCATTAGACGTTGGCTCTCAGGAAACAAAACGGATGAGATCCAATATCAGTCACCACTCAAACATACAATTAACAAACTCAGATATCTCCGGCAACCCGGATCGGGTTTTATACTACATATACAACTTTTTCCTTTGGTGAACTCATTTTTAACAAGCCTTTTTTCGTCCTCGGTTGTGTAGACCCGGCGAACCAGATCTTCATTTTGTGGCTAATATTCTTGAGTTGTTGTTTTTTTTAAAGTTGTGAACAAAACTCTCACATTTGTTTATGTCACAAGAGAAACCCCTCTTCTCTAAATATATTTTTAAAAAATATATTAGAAATCAATTTCTGAAAGCAGGGAGAAACTAAAATTCGGAGGAGGAAACCATGAAAGCTTTATTGCCTTAAATCTGTGTTTCCTATATCCCACCTAGCTCGGACATGTCTGCCAGATATGTGTCCTTGTGGGCGTTACTATCGGTTTTGATACCTCCTAGAGGGTCTCTGTAGGGGAAGTAGTTTCGTACTAATCCGTCTCCTTCTCTAATCGAGACTACATAACCAATTATGAAAAAGATTGGGAGTCTCAACCTTGCTTCTTCTTTCCAAATTCCTGATCATTTTGGTTAATCACTTGATCCACCGCAACCGTGGCTTTTGGACAGGATATCTTTAGAATTTGTGGAAAAGAAAAGTAAGAAAAACACAAAAATTTTAAGCAAACTCACCACTACATCCATGGTTTTCTCCCTATCCCTTGCCCACCTCCTTTTTGCGTCAAATCTAACGGCATGTATTGGTCTAGGGTTCGTAACATGCTCCCACTAAATTAATCAATTGCCTGGCCTTTTGGCACAATTGTCAAAATTCATGTGTAACTAGAGAAAACCTTTGTTTTTGTTTTTATTAAAAACAAAATAAAAATATATGAAATGGAAATTAGTTTTGGATTAAAGACTGTAAAAATTCAAAGGTCTAAAAAAATAAGAAGAAAATCATCAACAACAAAGACTTTATAATCTTTTAGACATGTCATCATTAATAGAGACCCCGTCAACATAGTTAAAAATATTAAAAATGTAATTTTTGTCAACTACTCCATCAAATAATTATGCTTCTTATAAACTAAATTTTCTTATAAACCTTGATTCTTTTGCCATTAAAAGGTATACATTTTTTTTGTGAAGACCCTGTGTTTTCCGTCGTCTTCTTATTTTGATGTTGTTCTTTGGTGGCGTCTCAAGTTGTTTCTCTCGGAGGGGGCGTGGATTTGTGATCGACTCCTGAAGACTTTGTTGCGAGTCCAAATCTAAGGTGTCCACAATTGTTCCACAAGCTTCCTACTTGTGTACTTCCTTTGAAGACAAATATTGTGCTCGCCATTTCCTGTTGATTAGATCATTCTACTTTCCCTTGGAAATCTCTCTACTAACGGGTATTTCTGATGTATTTCTATGTGTTTATTTTTTTTCTTTTATTGTGGTTCTTCATGACGGTTAGTTGTCTGTCAGTCCTTTTCGGCCTTTTGATCCACTAGACGGCGTGCCGTCTAGTGTTTTCGAAGTGCTTTCCTTTATAAAAAAAAAACTCCTTTGTGGGTTTTGAGCTTTTGACCTTGAGATGACAATGAAAACATCCGATTTTAAAAATTTATCTGAGACATTCATAAGAATGGACAACCTAAATAAGAGTAGGTTGAAGATAAAAAATCAAATCCAACTAAGAATGCCGATCTGAAAAGAGACAGTGTTTGAATACCTTTTTTTACAAATTTATGGGGAAAAAAACTAGGAAAAAAAAAGCTACTAAATGTCGAAATAGGTATTTGAGAGGTCCGATTTATAAAAGTTTATGCTAGTTTATGGAAGTTTTAAAATTCTATTGTTTTGTGTATTACATTTTTTTTTTGAACAAAGATATTTATAACTATGCCAAATCGAGGGCAATGAGATGAACAACAATTTAGGACAATATATATGTGAGTAAGAAACTTCACCATACAAAATAACCAAATTACAATCCTTAACAAGTGAAGGGTCACCCTATTATATTTTCAACTAACAAACCGAAAAGAACAAGAAGTGAAAAAAACTGATAAACCACGTATATCACCAAGGACAATGTCATGGGAGGATTGAACAATTATTGAAGATACAATGAGATTAACAGCTTCTTGACAGTTGATATCATGATTTATCGACCTGTTGCAGCCATGCATTTAGTTATATTTTTCCTTTCCGCATTCATGTTTTAGCCTTAGTTTGTGTCATTTATGCTTGTTTAGTTTTACTTTGCAAGAATAGATGTCTACACACACTATTTGTGGCTTTGTAGGTGATTTGACACATTTTGGAGCTAAAACGACGCATTTGAGGATCAAGCCTCGAAGTGGATGCATTGGAGCGAGCATACGTGCACGGGAAAGGGCTAGTAATCAAGCTAAAGGCATGGAGGGAACGACCAAAGAGCATCTTGGTTGAGATCCAGCCCAAGATTTCTTCCTTGAGCATTATATTTTATTTGCGGGTTTTTTCCCTTAAAATTATATTTTATTTGCGGGCTTTTTCTTTTTAGGCTCAATGTCTTTTTAGCTAGATTTTTATTGTAAAAGGAAGCCTTGGATTTATTTCAAGGTGTGCTGGGAGTCGTCCAGAGTTTACCATAGAGGGGGGAGCCGTCTTTTCCCCTTCCCTTCTTCACTATTATTCTTCATAGTTTAGATTAAAGATTTATACTTTTTCATTCAGTTTTGTTTGAAAGATATTATTGGGTTCAAGATTTGAGAAGATTGGAAGTTTTATTCATTGAAAGTTGAGTTATTCCTTTACCTTTCATTATTTCTTTATTTTGTCTTTGATATGATTGTTATTGGCTAGAACATTGTGGTTCCAAGGTGAATAGGGATTTGTTTATGCCTTGGATTATGATGGATTAGATTGTGCTTTGTTTTGCCTTTGAATTGCTTGAAATCCTAATGGTTGGCTTGTTCTTAAACCTAGTTAGAATCCTTCTAGCTAGTAACCTAAGTTGGAATTGAGACTTACCCGATGATATTCCTTCTTGGATACATGAGTGATTGATCATAGGTAATAAATGTTTATCCTTTATTGGTTGAATGTGCTTAGATTCCATCCTAAGTAGGGTAATACCTAAGACTTACCCGGTAATGGTTTACCTTTTCCTTAGTTTGTAGTCTGGTTTGTTCAGAATTTCCTACCTCTCTACCTTGAGACTTACCCGGTAATAGGTAGTTGGTTTGGAAATAGATAGTCTTGAGACTTACCCGGTAATAGACTGTCAGCCTAGAAACGTTCATCCTTGTGGCTTTTCTACCTTATATCTTTATGACTCTTCCTGAATCTATATGTATAAACAATGATCTTGAACCCTTGGAATTCAGTTTCTTTCCTTTAATTTGATTATCTTTGTTTCCCCCCTTTTTGTTTTCAATCAATAGTGACAGTTGATTGCGAATCTATAAAAACCTTCTCCAAACCCTTTTTGACTTCTTTTCCTTATATTTTCCAACCTCCTGTCTTTAATTGAGATCTATTTTATATTTAATCATTGCTGCAAATTAATCATCTCAGTCCCTGAGATCGACCCTGAAATACTTGTCCTACTTCGTACGATCCATACACTGTGGGTTCGTTGCTATTTAAGGAATTATTATAGGTTATAAATATAAAACTATTCCTTCCTAGTTTTGCTATCCTGTGGATTTCTATCTCTTTTAATAGTTGTTTATAGGGGTATGAAACCAGCGAACAACAGTAATATTCCAATATGATTTTGAAAAAACCTCTAAAGAGTGCTCTAGAGAATGTCATTTTGATGACCAAAAGTTCAGCCAAAAGAGGGTGATTAGATCCTTCAATCTTTGAAGAGATAGTTGTGAGTAGTTCACCTTCACTATTTATGAAAATCAAGTCAATGCCATAACCAGGTGAGAGTACAACTGTGTCAGTGTTGATAACTTTCCAGGAATAAAAAACTCCTAAGTCGTGCCCATCGATGGAAATTCCAATGATGTATAAAACATCATGTAGGGTGATGATCATATATCCAAAGGGCATGTGAAATGTGTTTGTCTCCGGATGCCATCACTCAACAAATACTTGTATAAGAGTATGATCAACATTAGTCATTTGGACCGTGAATAAAGGACGCAACCCCGAGTTGTCAACTAACATACACCACTCTGCATCCACGGGGGCGTTCGTATAAGTACGTAGCAAGGCATTTAGGGACGCGTTGGATCGCCAGACTCTACGTATTTGGGTCTATTCAATAAAACAAAAAATATTACCAACTTTTGAATGTAATTTTTAAATTTAAAACTATCAAACAGGAGCTTACGTTAGTTATCGGGTCACTCCAAATAGATTTTTCTTTATGTGTCTCGTAATCGATCAAAATATCGTTGACGACGGGTTGTCCGGTAATCCGGTATGAATATCAAGAATATTTGTGTGGCCAACTATCGGTTGGATTAACATTAATTTAGGTTGTGATGCATGAGTTGATGGACCAACAAATGAGGGACCCGCAACCATTGAAGGATGGTGAGGAGAAGGATGAGGTTGCACCAATGTTTGTTGAAAATTTAAGTCTATGTTGAATATGTCGCTTGAACGTGAAACAGGTCGAGGTTGAGTGTTTGATCCTAAATCACCTTCCAATACACTTGAAAAACCGAGGGGATGGTAGGGGAGTATGGATATCTTAAGTGTGCAAAAGAAACGGATTATGAGATGCATCAAAATGAAGCCGCGACAAATCGTTCAAAGTTTATGTCATGGACGACTCTCCTGCTACTGGATTGCGACCCGGCATATGAATCGTGGGTCGCCGATATAATTCTCTACGTACTAAGCTGGAAAATATAAGTTGCATGTAAATAGCTCTAATTTAATTCAATATATACATCATATAAATTTACATAGTCTTAAATACTAACTTATCCTAAATAAATAATTATATATATAATATTTCTAACATTTACAACTTAGTTCTAAACTACATGCATAAACATAAAAAATTATTTCTTGATTACCAACTTAATCTAAACCAATGAATATAACAAAATTACAAATTGCAGGTAAAGATTACAAACTATATGGCTAAAATATTCTTAATAAATTGCATGTAAATACTAGAGCCTAATTTACTATAAATTAGTAAATTTTTTACATGTAAAGGTTATAAAATTGCATGTAAAAATATGTAAATTTTTTAACACGTAAAGATTACTAAAATATTCTGAATAATTTAGCTAGTAAAATTTTCAACATACATGTATTTAATAATTTAATCTAAATTATAAAATATTTCAAATATATAAAAACACTAGATGTCTAAATTGGAAGAAATTTTGGAAGAAATTTTACCAGATTTTGAGCTTGAGTATGAATAACTTTATTTTTACGAGCGATCACATTGACACGTCTTCTTCTCACAACTTCTTATGTTTCGGTTTGAACCATATCGTAACTAATTTTCAAACTACGGATAAAAATGAGAGATTTGTAGAGATAAGTTTAAGAGATATGTCTTAAAAAAAAAAAAAAAAGTTTAAGAGATATGTAGAGATGGAAGGGGCAAAAAAAAGTGTGCCATCAACCTCACGCTTTATATAGGCGGGATTAGAGGGGTAGTCACCGGCAGAGGCGTAGCCAAGGGGGGTTTGGAGGGGGCCACTGCCCCTATTTAACTTTGTGAATTATGTAAGAAAGTAGCATATAATCACAAGTATTTAGTGGTACGGTTGGTCTTCCTTGAAGGGATGTATCTAGTTTTATTTAGATGGTCATAGGTTCGAGTTATGTCCATTTCATACTACACTATATTTTCTTCTTCTTTTTTTCTTTTTAATAAACCATTTAAATACAAGTATACAACTTTTTTTCTTCTTCGTTTAATAAACCGTTTGAATATAAAATAACCAAATTACTAAAAAAACTGTTAATCCAATATAATTTAAGTTGATAGTTTTTTAGTTAAACAAATTTATATATTATACTTAGTTACTGTAAGTGGATTTTATTATGAATTTCACTTTTAACCAATCTATTTAACTTATTTTTAGACTTGAGATTTTTTTATATTATAAATTACTTTTATTAGACAATTTATCTATTTAATATATGTGCAAAGTCCTTCCCGATAAATCTGTGTCGGGGGTATTTAAGCCACATTATTTGCCTCTCCCTTATACAATGTGCGGGAAGAGAAAAATTAGAGAGTGCCATTATCTTTTTTTATAAGGTTCCGAATAAGGACTTGAACATACATAGCTAACATAAGTATTCGTCCCGCCAAAAAAAACATACATGGTCCAAGTGCTCTCCATTTTCTAAACAAAATTAGTACACTTAAGCCGCCGAAAAAGTCAAAGTCAATATCGAAGGCGCAAACGTAGAACGTTGACAAACTATAACCAATTACGTGCATGGAAAATGCTATAAATTCATTTATTATTATTCGACTGTCCCTACTCTTTACTTTTGACTTGACTAATTGGGTAATTCCTTGTTTTAGTTACAATTATTTTTAATATAATTTAGTTACATATACTATTTTGACAATTCGTTACATATACTTTATATAGTATAACATATTTTGATGGTAAGTTGCAATTTGAGTATGTCACCGTCAAAAGTGATTTCCTTTAATTTTGAAAGTTGATAAGTAATTGCGGATATTATAACTTCTCTTGAGAATTGCGACTTTTCATTCTCGATAAGAGCTTTTAATTTTAGTCATAAAATGTTGCGTTTGTTGATGTATACCAAGAGTTTCTTTTACTCCACAACAACGGCATGGAGATTGTAGACCACTCACGTTATATAAGAAAATCACAAAAATAATATTATATTATAGCTTAGGATATTTTGGTGGAATCTTTCTTCTATAATATGGCATATTCTAGAGTGATTCGATCTGTGTAAAAAGCGTCTGTTAGCGTGCTTAACAAGAAAACTTAATTATAATTAACATATCTAACTAACATACATGAAGACAATATATCGTTTGTTAATGAGGCTCGGAAATAAAGTTTCTACCCGGGATCTCTTGAATCCATTTATTTTAGGGCGAAATTGCTATGTAGTATTATGCCACTAATGCTGATTAGTATATATTATACGTAGTTAAATTATTATCCTCATACAAACAATTACATGATTGTGTGATTATTATTTTCTTGTACATGTACACTTTCTTGTACTAATCATGTATCTAGTCCATGTACATTTTCATGTAACATGGTAGGTTTCGACGATATTATATAAGTTTATCAAAATTAACTATAAAACGACTATGAGTTTTGTTTCATGGTGGATTGTCGTTCGTATATCTTGTTCATGTATATGCAAATAGGTCCATGTAACATTAGACTTTCGTAATCATCTATTAATTTCTTATACTAATCTTTTCATATCTATTAAAATTTAAAATGTCTTCTTAATTTAGATTTGCAAATCTTAATTAAAATATTTAGTTGCTTATTCTTGTAACAGATTTTGAATATTAGCATTTATACTGCCTTCTTAATTTAGATTTTTAAATTATAATTAATATATTTAATTGTTTATTCTTATAACCGTATTTGAATAGTTTGAGTTAAGGTTAAAATTGTCATTATCTATTTAATTATGCTAGTTACCTAATAAATTATAAGTCTAAGATATCTGCTCACTAGAATTTATAATTAGGTACATTTCATCTGATTAATTCCCTCTTCATTTTATTACTTTTATGTCTAAAAAAGCAAGATGATGGAAATAATAATATAAAGTGTAAAACAAAGAATTAAAAAAATGAAGATGCCAACTCGGTTTTTGTATAATCTTCGCTTTCTTCAACCCGAATCAATTTTATTCAACAAGTTGGACCAAATAGTTTATTTAATGCTTGAACCGGTTCGTCCAACTACTTAACCCATCGATCATTGTACCATAATTTAAAATTTGACCTTATACACATATAACATATCTAAAATTTGGACTTCCACACATATAACTTATCTTTATATTTAGTCACAACATACATCATAGCACATTACGTCTTATACACCTACATTGCTAAAGTTAATATAAACACATGAACTATACCTAAAAACCCAACTGACAATTAAAAAAAACCCCCACCCAGTTATTACCGTTAATATAAGCAGATATAACCGTGATTTTTAAATAATTCTTCACTATATGGCCCATGCCTACAGTGCAGCGTGACACCATGTGATATCACAGGGACAATTATTGACCATTTACTTTATTCTCGACGGCTTAATATAATCTCAATTATTGCTAAAACTAAATTTTAAAATGCAATTGTTATTCAAGATATCATACAAAACTAAACTTGCATTATTTTAATTGATTTATGCATATATAATTATTTGGGCATTATTATGGCCGGGAGTACGTGTAAGCTTCCGGTGTCATGCACGACTATTATTTTGGACTTTGGAGTGCAACCACGATCACGACTTGTTGATTAATTACTTTAGAAAATTAGGACATATATCACTTGACAAGTGACATCATATATAACGCAAAAGAACACGCGTTTTTTTTTGGTCGGAAAAATCTTTATATTTATATATATATATATATATATATATATATATATATATATATATATATATATATATATATATATATATAGGAGTAGGATTATAGAATAACTATTATTACGGTAAGGAAGGAGAACATTTACGAACCGTACGATCTAAAATAATAAATAATTGTGATTAATTGTGAATAAAGGGTCTAATTAACTATTTGAAGTTTCAATAAATTTTGATCGTTAATCAATAATAATGATCAAAACATCTAGGTAATGATTAGAACATTCATAGTTAATGATCAAAACATCCATAAGTAATGATTAGAACATCCATAGTTAATGATCAAAACATTCATAAGTAACGATCAAAATAGACATAACTAACGATCAAAACATCCATAGGTATTTTTTTTCATGAAAAACTATATGTTATTATATTATAATGATCAAAACATACATAAATAATGATCAAAATAGACACAACTAATAATCAAAATATTCATAGGTAGTTTTTTTTCCAAAAAATTATATGCTATTAAACTTATTATATTATAATGATCAAAACATCCTAAAACCATCTATAGCTACGTAACAATCAAAATAGGAGAAGGTGTATATTTTATAATAATAAACTACATTAAAAAATTTATTTGATTTTCATAAATAAATTATCATATAGAGAAAGTGTATATATACAGTGAAACTCATTCAAGAACTGTTATATTGGTGCGAAATCTTGAACGTTCATCATATAAATTGACAGCTAATAGAAATTTTTATTTACTACCATAATAAATGTTTTCACTTGAACATGACTCTATCCTAAATTTAAATTTTTTTTTTACCACTTATTTTTTAATTAGCCGTTTATTTTTCTTGTTTTTCTAAAATACACTTATATTCAAAAAATAAACGTTTATTTTTATTAATCTTTAAAATGAATGAACATTATACCAAAACTATGATGAACGACTAGCATAAAAAAAATAAACATTCGGTATAAAAAAATGAATAAGAATTATCCTCATATCCTCTCCACAACTTTTTTCATCAGAATCAAACTTCTCGCTTTATATATCATCTTGTATTTGGCTATATAATATTTATTAATAATTTTCAAATAACTTATTATATAATATTTTATTAGCAGCGTTTAATTTTTACCATTATTTGAGATATAAAATAAAAATGTGTTAGAAAAGAGGGTTGATTACATTTCCAATATTTTTTATATAGAAAAGTGAATATTTTTCTTTCTAAATTCTAATTAGGACCTGTTTGATGCCAATGAAGATTTTATTCAGAATATTTTATATGGAGTTTATTGAAGATTAATTTCCAATAGTTTTGAAAAAAAAATAAAAAATTTGAGGTTATTTTAAGCTATTTTAATAATTTAATATATGATCTCCATCCGATATCAATCAGACAATCGCTTATCCTAAATAATTTTCTTCCATCAAAGTTGTAAAACCGGTCATCTTTCAAATACCAAACTAGTCATGGGCTGCAAACCTAAATCGTCGGTTTAGGTTTGGCCCAAGGTCAAACCTAAACCGAAATCGGGGCCCTTGAATTAAAAAAAAAATTAAATACAAAGTAGTTATGTTAAAAAAAATAATAATATTATATATAAAAAAAATTACTATAAAAAAATAGTATATAAAAACTAGTAATTAAAATTTATACCAATTAAATAAAAGAAACATAAATTCAATTTTTAAAAAAAAAACTCGGAAAAATCAAAGGGCTTGAACCGGTTTCCCGGTTGCCTACGTATCCTCTCGGGATTAAGAGGAATCAAAGCCCACGTAGTTCTCTTACCTTGACTTACCTTTTTTTGGACTTCCGAGATTTTTTTTTAATCCCGCTTACCTTTCGATGTCGGACTCGGAAGTAGTGCCGGCGTCTTCGGAGTTGGAATCCGATTTGGAGTCGTACGCCGGTGCATTCCTTTGTTTCCGCTTAGCCGCCCTTATCCAATCTTGAATACAAACTTGCATCTCCAACTTCTCGGGCTTCAATTGAGTTCGGTTGTGACCGAGAATGTTCCCGCCTCGGCTAAATGCTTGCTCCACCGCAACCGTTGATGCGGGCACGACCATGATTTGTTGTACAATTTTAACTAAGGTTGGATATTTGGGAGCTAATCTCTTCCACCAATCCAAAATATCAAATTCAACATTATCATCAAAATTAAAACAAGTGTTAAGATAATCTTGATATTCCGCATTTGAAGATGAATGTCTAGGTGTTTTTGTTCTTCTAGCAAAAACTTGTTGTGCAAGTGAAAGAGAAGAAGATGAACTAGTAGAAGAGGGAGATGGACTAGGTGCGGTAGAAGAAGAGCTAGCACTAGATTGAAATGTACTAAGTAATTTTCCAATTTCGGTATTAACTTCTTGCACAATGTTAGGAATATTATAGTCTTCTTGTGTTAAGTTTACACACAAACAATCATAATAAATAGTCAATAAATCGGAAAGTCCATCTAGTTTAAGTCTAGGATCAAAAAAGGCGGTTACAAGATAAATCATGGGAATGTTTTTATAATATTTAAGCCATTTTTCTTTCATATCAAGCATACATTCTAGAAGGCAAGGTATGTTAAAACATTTTACAAAAGCTTCGGAAACATTAACGACAATTTCTAAAAATCTATGAGATATTGGAGTGTAAACACAACTCATGGTATTAGTTGCATCATTAAAAGTTTTTAAAACATTACAAATATGGGCACAAGTTTCCCAAACATTTTCATCATCTAAAATTGACCAAGGAACATAAATTGAAGCAAATTCTTGTAACAAAATTTTATAACGTACGGCTTCGGAAAGTAGTTTGTAAGTCGAGTTCCAACATCTTTTGAAAAAGCAGTAGGATTAAAGAGTGTAGCCAGCTATTTATACCTCATTGTTCCACTTCCATGCCATAGTTCAGATCTCAACCCCCACCATCATTCCTCTCTTCTCCCAATCTCCCCTTTCTGCTAATCGGTACTCTTCTCTCTTTTATCTCCCATAATAATCATTTTCTGTTGTACATTGACGCTTCAACGTGTCGAATCTGCTATGAAAGCTACATTGCTGGATCAGTTTAGTGTCATTTTCTTCAACAATCTTCTTCAAAGTCAAGATCACTGTTAATCGAACATGTTATAGGATTCATTGTGATTTGATGCTTATTTGATGCTCTATTCTTTTTTGGATTTTGATTAGAAGGATTAATGGCGAGGAATCTCGAAAAAATGGCGTCGATTGACGCCCAACTGAGGCTTCTGGTTCCCGGAAAATTGTCCGAGGATGATAAGCTTGTGGAGTACGATGCTTTGTTGCTTGATCGTTTCCTTGATATTCTTCAGGATCTGCACGGAGAAGATCTTCGTGAAACGGTATCTGTTTTCAATCTTTTCCCTATTTGCATTTTTTTATTATTTCAATTATGTTGTGTTATCCGGATTGAAATCATTGATAGTTGAACGAGAGTTTTGTCTTTCTTATTGTTGATATCGTGGATCTCTTTTTAAAGTTTTGCAGCCATATCATAACTTTTCTATCTAACGAACTATCAATTCTGACAATGATTTATGATCTATTTTGCAATTTGTATTTTGTGCTTGGTATAGTAGATCTTCATATTTAGGGAACTGGTTCTATTTTGTAATTCATTTGAATGACAGATCTTTATATTTTAAAAACTGAACTAAATATATAAACAGTTAATGATGTATTTAAGTATCTACTCTCCATTGTTTCTTGTTCTTCTAGTGACATAGACGCTTGATTTGGCTGCTGATATATATGGGGTTTGATTATTAGGTCCAAGAGTGTTACGAGCTTTCTGCAGAATATGAAGGGAAACATGATCCCAAGAAGCTGGATGAGCTTGGGAAAGTTTTTACGAGTCTGGATGCCGGGGACTCTATTGTCATTGCAAAGGCCTTTTCCCACATGCTTAACTTGGCAAACTTGGCTGAGGAGGTTCAGATTGCCTATCGCCGTAGGGTCAAGTTGAAGAAGGGTGACTTTGCTGATGAGAACTCTGCAATGACCGAGTCTGACATTGAGGAAACACTTAAGAGACTGGTTGGGAAACTGAACAAAACCCCGGAAGAGGTGTTTGATGCCTTGAAGAACCAAACAGTGGATCTTGTCTTCACTGCACACCCTACTCAATCAGTTCGTAGATCCTTGCTTCAGAAGCATGGCAGGTTCGTGATCACCAAAACATTTGAACACCCTTAATTCATTGTACAACAACGCTTCCATACATACAACTGTTTTCCCAGCTCTTAATTTTCCGTTATCATTTGTCATTTTTACTGTCATCATCTACAGGATAAGGAACAATTTGACCCAGCTGTATGCCAAGGACATCACTCCTGATGATAAGCAGGAGTTAGATGAAGCCTTGCAAAGAGAGGTAGAGACAGTCCCTTTGTGAATTTTTTTATTGGGTTTTCTTCTATATGTGTGAACGATGGTGTAAAGTTGTGAATCTTCTGATAGTAGCATACTTACTAAGTGAAAGTTCCTAAAGTTGTTTGATTTAATGAATATTTAGAAAGGAAAGTCAAAGCATAGAGATTAGAGACATGAGAAGAGTTTGAATATCTGAAGAACTGTGTTCATTGCTGTAGTTTCAGCTGAATCACTGATCTTTGTATATTTCCTTAATTCAGATACAAGCTGCCTTTCGCACTGATGAAATTCGTAGGACACCACCAACACCACAAGATGAGATGAGAGCAGGAATGAGCTACTTTCACGAGACAATTTGGAAGGGAGTTCCTAAGTTCTTACGCCGTGTTGACACAGCCTTAAAGAGCATTGGAATTAATGAGCGTGTTCCTTATAATGCACCTCTTATTCAGTTCTCTTCATGGATGGGTGGTGACCGTGACGGTATGGCCATTATCCATGCAAACCAGTGGATCTTTTCCTGCCTTTCATTTCTACATTTTCTCAGTATCAATTTGGTGCTGTTGCAGGCAACCCAAGAGTGACACCTGAGGTCACAAGAGACGTATGTTTACTGGCTAGAATGATGGCTGCCAACCTTTACTTTTCTCAGATAGAGGATCTTATGTTTGAGGTATGCAAACTGACTTCTTGAATCTTTTAACTAATGATCTTTTGTTCTATTTTCTGACCTCCTTTATATGTTTTCTTTGCAGCTATCCATGTGGCGCTGCAGTGATGAGCTCCGGTCACGGGCAGATGAGCTTCACAGCTCCTCCAGAAGAGATGCTAAGCATTATATAGGTCAGCTCAACAAATTATATGGCTACCTCTACTCTCTTTCCCTAAGAGATCAACACTTTAAAAAAAATCGATCTTACATAACATATAATTTCAACAGAGTTCTGGAAGCACATTCCCCCAAGTGAACCATATAGAGTCATCCTTGGTGATGTGAGGGATAAGCTGTATAATACACGTGAACGCTCTCGTCAGATGCTATCCAATGGCATGTCTGATATTCAAGTAGATTCAACTTACACAAATATTGAGCAGGTGCCTTTCTATATTCTTTAATCAGTAGCTTCAAACCCAAATTTTGATTTATCAATAACCATGACGTGATATTGATTGCGTATGTATCTTAACCCTTCAGTTCTTGGAGCCTCTTGAGTTGTGCTACAGCTCTCTGTGTGCCTGTGGTGATAAACCAATTGCAGACGGAAGCCTTCTCGATTTCTTAAGACAAGTCTCCACATTCGGTCTCTCCCTTGTCAGGCTTGACATCCGCCAGGAGTCAGACAGGCACACTGATGTCATGGATGCTATAACCAGGCACTTGGAGATTGGCTCATACCAAGAATGGTCAGAGGATCGTCGTCAGGAGTGGCTTCTCTCTGAGTTAAGAGGGAAACGACCCTTGTTTGGTGCTGATCTCCCTCTGACTGAAGAAATTTCTGATGTTCTGGACACATTCCGGGTCATAGCTGAGCTTCCATCAGACTGTTTTGGTGCTTACATCATCTCCATGGCCACTTCTCCTTCCGATGTGCTTGCAGTGGAGCTACTCCAACGCGAGTGCCACATAAAGGAGCCACTAAGGGTTGTGCCTTTGTTTGAGAAGCTTGCTGACTTGGAAGCTGCCCCAGCTGCAGTGGCAAGACTGTTTTCAATTGATTGGTACAAAAACCGAATCAATGGAAAGCAAGAAGTGATGATTGGATACTCTGACTCGGGCAAGGATGCTGGCCGTCTCTCAGCTGCCTGGGCAATGTACAAGGCTCAGGAGGAGCTTATAACTGTTGCTAAGAAATATGGTGTGAAGCTGACCATGTTCCATGGCCGTGGTGGGACCGTGGGAAGAGGAGGTGGTCCAACCCATCTTGCTATTCTGTCTCAACCACCAGAAACCATTCACGGGTCACTTCGGGTCACTGTCCAAGGTGAAGTCATTGAGCAATCATTTGGTGAGGAGCACCTGTGCTTTAGGACTCTTCAGCGTTTCACCGCTGCCACTCTTGAGCACGGTATGAACCCACCCATCTCACCCAAGCCAGAGTGGCGCAAACTCTTGGATGAGATGGCTGTGTTTGCAACAGAGGAGTATCGATCTGTTGTGTTCAAAGAACCCCGGTTTGTGGAGTACTTCCGCTTGGTAAGCCTCTTTACTCAACACCTCACATAATTTCAATGTTCAGATATATCATAATGTTTGCCTTGTGTCTTGAAAATCACAGGCTACACCTGAGTTAGAATATGGTAGGATGAACATTGGAAGCCGACCCTCAAAGAGAAAGCCAAGTGGAGGAATCGAGTCTCTTCGTGCAATCCCATGGATCTTTGCATGGACCCAGACTCGGTTCCACCTTCCCGTTTGGCTTGGATTTGGAGCCGCATTCAGGCACGCAATCAAGAAGGACATCAAGAATCTCGCCATGCTGCAGGAGATGTATAATCAGTGGCCATTCTTTAGAGTTACCATTGATTTGATTGAAATGGTGTTTGCCAAGGGTGATCCCGGCATTGCTGCTCTCTACGACAAGCTGCTCGTCTCCGAAGATCTGTGGACGTTTGGAGAGTCCCTTAGAGCCAACTTTGAAGAAACCAAGGCTCTGCTCCTCCAGGTAAACGCCATACTCATTAGTCTAACATAAGATAAGATCAATAAGCTCAACATTATTCATCCATTGTTTTTTCCATTTTTGTAGATTGCCGGGCACAAGGATCTTCTGGAGGGTGACCCCTACTTGAAGCAAAGGCTACGTCTTCGTGATGCTTACATCACGAGTCTGAACGTTTGCCAAGCTTACACGCTGAAGCGCATCCGTGACCCCAACTACCATGTGCAACTGAGGCCCCACATCTCAAAGGAGTATGCCAATTCCGACTACAAGCCTGCTGCTGAGCTGGTGAAGCTGAACCCCACGAGCGAGTATGCTCCTGGTCTAGAGGACACACTCATCTTGACCATGAAGGGTGTTGCTGCCGGTCTACAGAACACTGGTTGATCGAGATGCTTGATGTATCTCTGATCTTTGTTTTTTCTTCTTTGTTTTATGAGCAAGTCAGCTTGGTGCGAGTTTCTTTCTTCTAGCTTTGCTGCCAAGTATAATATTTGGGTTTATGATATTTTTGTATCATTATGACCCAGAGGAAAAATAGTTTCCTAATTTATCTGTAATCTCACTCACAGTGCTGTGACAATGCTATCTCCTATTGATGGAGTAATAATAATTACGTGGGATTCCTTGTTTTTCTTTTATGGAGGTTTCAGGTTTTGATATTGAAATGTTCTGTTGTTCTTTTCCTCTTGTCTGTATAACAGGTAAATTTTCTCTTAGTGTTCATAGGTCAGAAATGGACCGGGTTCTGAATTAGTGGATTGGAGTTGAACTGATAAACCCGGTCTGGTTTTGTCTGACTTGGTCCCTTGGTCCTGTACAGGTTCATGAAATGAATTCAGTAGCCGTCCTCAGTTTCGTTTAAAATCAATTTAGATTACACTTGTTCGCGGTCTCTAAAAATCTCTCGTATAGTGCTTTCCTAGGCGCTGCCTGTGACTCAACATGGGATAAGAGGGCAGAACCGCACACTTTCGTGTTCAGAGCATTGTCCGAGTGAGTAGGCAGCGCCTAAGGCCTTTGCTCTAACTGCTTTCTTCCTCCATGCCCGACTGCGAGACCGACTGGTCGAACAGAGACTAAAGTCGGCCATAGTGATCCGGAAGTCCCGTGTGGAAGGGCAACAAACAGAGTTCCGAGTCCAGTATTCTGAACTTGGGGATCATCGATATCCAGGAACTTTGCCAAATCACTCTGGTTGGCACTGACGAAGTGCCGCAGATACATCTCCACCAGGACATTCACTCTTTCCGTCTGGGGACGGCCGGTTATTGAAGGTATAGCCCCGGTTAAGAAAGAAAGCTTCCAATCCTATGTGATCCACATTTTTTTCGATGATATCCTTTTTCTTGTTGTGGAATTCTACTATCCTGTTCTCTGGCGGCAAGATGTCGAACTAGTTCGTATGTGATTCCGTCATCTTCGAGATTTTCTCGCCCTCTTCTATAGTTTAACTGTTATGGTTTTTGAGATGCTTTTGAGTATTGACCTTTTTCTTATTCGTCGGTTGTTGTTTCACTGTCCCAATATTTGTTAGCTCTTTGACAACTTGTTTGTTTGTCGTTTTTCGACATCTAGATATGAGGATGTGACAACTGGCGTAATTATTCCCTTTCCCTATCGTAAGGGGGAAAAAAAAATCTTAAAAGGCGCTTCAAAAATTGCAGCAACTAGCCCAAAAAATTTAAAACTCACACTTACATCCTTTTTATTTTTGTAAACAACATAATTTGTATAAACCCCGAGTCACCGACTATTTTTATAAACAATGATTTTAACTCCTATACTTTTTGCACTAGTATAAAATTATTGCATTAATAAGAAAGGGTATGGCCGCGTTTTAGAAAATACAAAAGTGAATAAATATAAAATATTATATTCATATATAAATATAAATATCAATTAATATTATATAGTTAATTCAAACATAGTAAAGTTGGTACAGTTATAAAATAAAATATATTAGTTATATTAATACAATTATGAGTAGAAAAATAACTTAAGACATTATTTGATTATTTAAAACAGATTAAAAAAAATGTATTTATTTCCCAAGTATTATTTAAGGATTTAAAATGATGAGCCAATATGGGCCATGGCCCAAACTAAGACTAGACTCGGTGGGCCCAAAATTGAAAATTGAAAAGATGAAAATAGGAAAGAGCAAGTTAAAGATGGGAGACGACTGACGAAAAGAGAAAGGGCGGGTCGAAGATCCAGATTAACCAGGTGAAGAAAGCTCCAAAGAGAATTCTAGAGTGAGAAACAGAAAAAGATGGCGTTGGCTACAAGACAGAGGCGTCCTCTGTCATCGGATCAAGGACCATCGGCGCCACCGTCACCGTACACCAAGTTCGATAAGCCGGCGAGGTCAGCGAACGCCGGAGACGAACCCGACAGGGGATTGAGCTGGGGTTTACCATTAGTGGCGCTAGGGTTTCTGAGGTACATGAGTGCGACATCCAACATCATCCATGATTGCGATGAAGTCTTCAATTACTGGGAGCCACTTCACTATCTTCTCTACAAATCCGGCTTCCAAACTTGGGAGTATAGGTGATTTCTTCTCCCATTCTCAAGCCTCGATTCTTTCGATTTCTGTTGTTTTGTGCGACATTTGTGATTATTTGATGTTATAGATGTTACATTGCCTGAAAATTGTGATAATTCTCATTGTTTTGCAGTGCTCAATATGCACTTCGATCTTACCTTTACATTTTATTCCACGCACTCGTTGGTCGACCTCTATCTTGGTTGTTTGAAGACAAAGTGAGTTTCATTGATCACAGAACTTTGGTTACTTTATTTATGATTAAGATTACAGTTTTTACTTTGGATGTTGTTTTTGATGAAAAAAAAGAAGAAATCATTCATTTTAGGTGAGAGTATTTTATGCTGTGAGGATCTTTCTTGGTCTACTGTCCGTTATTGCTGATGCATCTCTGGTGGTAGCTCTTTCGAGGAAGTATGGGAAACGTCTTGGTACTTATACCCTTGCTATGCTGTGCTTGACGAGTGGATGTTTCTTCGCTAGCACAAGTATGTCTTGTCATTTTTATATGCATTTTAGTGTTGGTGTAGGGATCTGTGTGTCAATTGAATAAACTAAACATTTAATTTGCACTTCCTTGTTCTAGTTGTTTATTTTCTCATTTTCGTAGATCGGGTGGTTCAGTTGCTCATTAGTTAGCTTGTACTTGTCTTGAAAGTGGGTCTGAACAATGGTTCGGTGCTGATGTCCCACAAGGTGTGTTAGACCTGGTGGAGATGGATGTTACTTAATATACGAGCTACTAGTTTATCTTTAAAAGATAAATTACACAACTTAATTAGTTGTGTTCCCTTCATCTATAGTGTAATTAAGAATTTTTAGTATTTTTCTGAATTTGCTACTTACTATTTTCAGGTCTGTTGCCGAGTTCGTTCACTATGTATGCCATGTCACTTTCATCAGCGTTGCTTCTTTTTGATAAACCAGCTATGGCAGTTTCCGTTGCTGCTGCTGGGGTTATTCTTGGCTGGCCATTTGCGGTCCTAGCTTTCTTACCGGTTACTTTGTTTGCTCTAAGTAGGAGCTTTCGGAACACGTTTCTTGCTGGAGCAATCACTTCTATATGTCTTATTGTAAGTACAACTAACCGAGCTAAGCTGTATGCTATTTGTTTCAATGTTGAAGATTCTACAAATTACAATATAATTTTGTTTACTTATTTCTAGGCACTGTCAGCTGTTGTTGACTACCAATACTACAAAAAATGGACATCTTCTATTCTGAATCTATTGTTGTATAATGTATTGGGTGGTGGTGAGAGCCACTTGTATGGAGTTGAAGGGCCACTGTTTTACCTCAAGAACGGATTCAACAATTTCAATTTCTGCTTCGTCATAGCTTTGCTGTTTCCTACAACTTGGCTTTTACGTGCTGCTAAAAGAAAGTTTGTGCCAGAACTATTCGTTATTGTCTCGCCATTGTACATTTGGTTGGCGTTTATGTCCTTGCAGCCACATAAGGAAGAAAGGTTTAACTAACTGCATTCTTCTTTTGCCGTATGATTACTGATGCTACATGACTAATCATTTTTAAACTTTGTGAAGATTCTGGGATTATTTCTGAAATTACTACTGAAATTGTTTTTGCTTTTAGCTTTCCATTTATTACCACAACTGATTGCTGTTGTAAAACATGTTCCTTCAGGTTTCTTTATCCAATTTATCCGCTAATTTGTGTGGCTGCTGCGGCTTTTATTGAGAGCATTCCTGATCTCTTCAAAGACCCAATTGATCGTTACAATACTTCTCTACTTGTAACAGTGAGTTTCCTGTGATGTTCTGGGCTCTCTACGCAAGCTTTTGTGGGTATTTCTTATATTCTTTCCCGTTTCTTGTTGTGTAACCAGGTGGCCAAGGTTGTTAGACCTATTATTCTTGCTGTGATACTATGTATTTCCCACTCTCGGACGTTTTCCTTGATTCATGGCTACTCGGCTCCTATAGAGATCTACAAGCATTTAGATTACCATGATGATGCTGGAGAGGGTTAGTAATTGTCTCTTTAAAATACAAATTATTTTGCATTTTGAGTGCCACCAAGTTGTCAGCATTGTTTCAGTAACCAACAGAGTGATACAGAAGATAATTTTATAAGGCTGAATGAGTAATTGATCCCTCTATGTTGCTTATTTGAATAGTTGGTTGCAACTACATATCTACATATAAAACTAATAGCGAATGATACACTAGCTTAGCATGTTTCATGCAGTTGCAATTATATGGAACTCCATCTAGTTTGTAAACTATAGGAATTCTGTTATTACTAGATATTGCTCAAGTGTATATTGATCAGATTTAGGGTTATTGTGGAACTGTCGCATATTCTTTCAGGAATCAATTAAACGTGTCATTGTATTTATAGATACTTGACTTTTTTTGTTGTTATGCAATGTTATAGTAGCAAGACAATACTATGCTAACTACGATGTCTACATATTTCTGAAGTTCTCATCAATAATCTACTCACCAGTTTCTTTTATTCATTCTTTTTGCAGGCTCTACCCTGTGTGTTGGAAGTGAATGGCATCGATTCCCATCATCATTCTTCATTCCAGATTACATAGCGGAAGTAAAATGGCTCGATGATGGGTTCAAAGGTCTCCTTCCATTACCGTTCAATTCTACGTTGGGTGGGACATCAGCAGCTCCTTCATACTTCAACAATAAAAACAAAGCATCAGACCTCCAATACGTACGTTTCTCGTCCCAGTTTTCTCTTCTAATTCAGCATTTAAGAGCAACCAACTAAAAAAACTGTCTTTTAAGTAAACCCATGAATTAAAAAATTTCAGTTTCACAACCTTGATGCCTGCACATTGCTTGTCGAGTTGCATCTTGAACGCCCATATCCTTATCGTGGAAGTGATTTGTTGAAATGGGAGGTAATGAATTTCAACTCTCCCTTAAAGAATTCCGTTCTCTTTGTTATCTCCATCACGTCTTCTTTAATAACTCGAAAATCACAGGCGGTTGCAGCATTGCCTTACTTGGACAGGGAACTCTCCCCTGCATTTCACCGGTCATTCTTCATTCCGTACCTTTGGCAGCACAACAATGTCTTCGGCGTCTATAAACTACTCCGACAGATTCCAGCGTAACGCCATTAACTTATTATTCTCTCGGTCATTTGGCAGCGGCCTGTCCCTGACCCTTGATCTAACATATGTCGGCGCACGGTGACTAGCATCGAAGTTTTGTAATGAACTCCGTAGAAAGTGAAATCCTTGTAGTTTTATTGTCTTTACATTACTGAACAAACCATACGTGCTTAGTTTCAGTTAGGGAACTTTTGGGCTTTGGAAATGGAATTATGGAGAAGTACTATGGGAGATTTGGTTGCTACATATCTTAATTTTGGTGTATTTTTTTTTATTGTCAATTACCTTATCAACGCAAGTAATTCACTATAAGTCAAGGCAAAGAGGGTTCAAACATATTTGTATACAAAAATGTAGGACCGAACAAACCATATGTTTTTTTTTTCTCAGTGTTTGTCCCTCTTTAATAGATTTTAATAGATTAGAAATAAAATGTCATTTACAATTTATGGTTACAAATTGATTTTGGTTTTTAAACGTACCGGTGGAAATTGCTATTTGACATCGTAACTACGTGCGTAGTTGAGAACTTACTCAACTACGCACTTGGGGTGCGTAGTCGTAGTTAATATTTTTTTTTGCTTACTACGACTACGCACCCCAAGTGCATAGTTCAATTATTTCAATTTTTTTTTCTCCGACTCCAACTACGCACGTCATATGCGTAGTTGGAAACCCGTGAACTACGCACTTCACGTGCGTAGTTACGGTGACAAATAGTGATTTTCACCGGTACGTCTAATAATCCCCATAAAAGATACGAGATTTAAATAATCTATAAGATACGTTAAAGAAACATGCAAAATTCTTTTACAAGAATTTACAAACAAATTTATTATTTACTATATACTCCACTAAAACAGCCTAAAACAGCCGCCGTTATAATCATGACATGACTTTCTCAATAAATCTTTTTACTAAATTATTAATTAAACCATAAAATTCTTTTAACTAAAACATAAAAACAATATCCACTAAATTATTAATTAAATCATAAAAATTTTTTAACTAAAACATCTACCTAAACTTCTATTGTTCATTAAAACAATATCTAAATTTTAATTTTGAAATATCAAAATCTACTAAATCAATAATATCTACTAACTTCTTTTGTACGTTAGTTGATGATAAAACATAAACTTCTCTTGTACGTCAAAATTCTCACATTATATATACATATCATATCTCATTGTCTTCCATTCAGTTCCTATTTTTCTATATTGATCATATTTATTCATCCTTTTTCAGGATTCCGAGGATTTGAAGATATACATAGGTTGCTTCATCGTATCTTTTTCAGGCTATTCCCTTCTTCGTTATCCATTTGCTATCATTCGCTTCCCCCTATTTGGCTATCATTCTTTATCTTCTTTTCGGCTGTCAATCGTTGTTCACCAAATACGTCCATGTTGCTATCATTCTAAATTTTTGTTTTACCGATTTTCAGTCTTCGGATTTCGCTATCATTCGTTTATTTTATCTTCGGCTATACATTATATTTTACGAATGTTAAAAAAAATATTAAAATTCAACTCCGCACAAGGTTCGAGTTATAAAATAAACATATCATTATCATAATATTTGACGCATGAATTATAATTATTCGAACAAATAAACATAAAAAAAATAATTAAAATCACCCGCACAAGTTGCGGGTATTGTACTAGTAACATACTAAAACAGCCACCTCAACTTTTTTTTTTTATTTACAATATTGACACAAAGTATTTACGAATTTGTCATTTTTTTTCTTTTATAGAATACTAGTTTATACCCCGCACCTTGTGCGGGTTTGTGAATAATATATACAATTTTTTACTATAATATATAATCGAGTGTTTTAAAAAAATATGTCATTGGTCCACACATTTTGGACTATAGATACGTAAAACTCAAATTAATTTATTATTGATGAATAATAGAATGAACATATTATATATATATATATATATATATATATATATATATATATATATATATATATATATATATATATATATATATATATATATGATTATGGTATTCCAATTTATGTTCTAACAAAAACTAAATTAATATGAATTAAATAACAATTCTATTTAAAATGAAAGTTGACGTATTCCTGCCTATTGGTGCCGTCAGATAGAGGTGTCAAACGGGCCAACGGGTCGGGTTTGGGTCAGGTCCTAACAAACCCGGGTTGAAACAGGTCGGGTTAAAAAAGGCTTGGTTATTAATCGGGTCGGTTTGGGTCGGGTATCGTTTGTTCGGGTTGAAACGGGTTACCGGGTAGTATCGGTTCCCGGGTCATAATGGGACGGGTCGGAATCGGGTCGGTCATAACAGACACGGGTTGAAACGGGTCGGGTTAACACAAGCTCTCATTTTTATCGGTTTGTTTCGGGTCGGGCCGGTTTGGGTCGGGTATTAATACGAGTCAATCGGGTTGGAGTCGGGTCATTTTTATGTTTGGGTTGGGTCGAAACCAGATCGGTTTGCGTAACATCTTGATTCGGGTCAAATTATGTTCGGGTTCGGTCGAAACCGGATCGGGTTGCCTAACATCTTGATTCAAGTCAATTTATGTTCGGGTTTGTGTAATTTATTCTAAAATTTATACGAAGATATTAATTTGATAAAAGATGAAATAAAAGTTGTGTTGTTTAATTGTTTTAGACTTTTAAATCGTTTTGCTATTGTATTAGTGTGCATTTTATTTACAAAAATATAATAGTAAATCAAAGACATGCGTAATAAATAATAATAACAATAATGATTTGCCGAATCGGATAATAATCCGTGGAATTCAGTCGATCGATTTGATCCATATTCGAAAATATGGTATCTAAAAACGACTTTAGTCGGATCGGATAATTATCCACATAAACGTTTGATCTAAATGATTTTAACCCGACCTGTTTGATTGAATATGAATTTAACCGGATATGGATATCCGACAGATCCGTTTGATCAAAATATCTAATTTGACCGACTAATCAATCCATTTGATCCATTATATCCATATATGCTTTTCCTATTTTGTTTGCTATAAAATGTAAAATAAAATCTATCATCTTTTGTTAAATCGGATAATAATCCGTGGAATTTGGTCGATCTATTTTATCCATATTCAAAAATATGGTACCTAAAAACTACTTTAGTCGGATTGGGTAATTATCAACATAGATGTTTAATCAATTGATTGGAATGTTTTAGCCCGATCTATTTGATTGCATATGAATATAACCGGATATGGATATCCGACTGATCCGTTTGATCAAAATATCTAATCTGACCGACTAATCAATCCATTTGATCCATATATGCTTTTCCTATTTTGTTTGTTATAAAATGTAAAATAAAATCTATCATCTTTTGTTGAATCGGATAATAATCCGTGAAATTCGGTCGATCTATTTGATCCATATTCAAAAATATGGTACCCAAAAACTACTTTAGTCGGATTGGATAATTATCCACATAGATGTTTAATCAATTGATCAAAATGTTTTTAGCCCGATCTGTTTGATTGCATATGAATATAACCGGATATGGATATCCGACTGATCCGCTTGATCAAAATATCTAACCTGACCGACTAATCAATCCATTTGATCCATATATGCTTTTCCTATTTTGTTTGCTATAAAATGTAAAATAAAATCTATCATCTTTTGTTGAATCGGATAATAATCCGTGGAATTTGGTCGATCTATTTGATCCATATTCAAAAATATGGTACCTAAAAACTACTTTAGTCGGATTGGGTAATTATCCACATAGATGTTTAATCAATTGATCGGAATGTTTTTAGCCCGATCTGTTTGATTGCATATGAATATAACCGGATATGGATATCCGACTGATCCACTTGATTAAAATATCTAACCTGACCGCCTAATCAATCCATTTGATCCATATATGCTTTTCCTATTTTGTTTGTTATTAAATATAAAATAAAATCTATCATCTTTTGTTGAATCTGATAATAACCCGTGGAATTCGGTCGATCTGTTTGATCCATATTCAAAAATATGGTACCTAACAACGAATTTAGTCGGATTGGGTAATTATCCACATAGATGTTTGATCAATTGATCGGAATGTTTTTAGCCCGATCTGTTTGATTGCATATGAATATAACTGGATATGGATATCCGACTGATCCACTTGATCAAAATATCTAACCTAACCGACTAATCAATCCATTTGATCCATATATGCTTTTCCTATTTTGTTTGTTATAAAATGTAAAATAAAATATATCATCTTTTGCCGAATCGGATAATAATTTGTGGAATACGGTTGATCTATTTGATCCATATTCTAAAATATGGTATCTAAAAATGACTTTAGTCGGATCGGGTAATTATCCACATAGATGTTTAATCAATTGATCGGAATGGTTTTAGCCTGATCTGTTTGATTGCATATGAATTTAACTGGATATAGATATCCAACTGATCCGTTTGATCAAAATATCTAATGTGACCCACTAATCAATCCATTTGATCCATATATGCTTTTCCTATTTTGTTTCTTATAAAATGTAAAATAAAATCTATCATCTTTTGTCGAATCGGATAATAATTCGTGGAATACGGTTGATCTATTTGATCCATATTCTAAAATATGGTATCTAAAAACGACTTTAGTCGGATCGGGTTATTATCCACATAGATGTTTAATCAATTGATCGGAATGGGTTTAGCCCGATCTGTTTGATTGAATATGAATTTAACCGGATATGAATATCCGACTGATCCGTTTGATCAAAATATCTAATTTGACCGACTAATCAATCCATTTGATCCATATATGCTTTTCCTATTTTATTTGTTATAAAATGTAAAATAAAATCTATCATCTTTTGCCGAATCGGATAATAATCCGTGGAATTCGGTCGATCTATTTGTTCCATATTTGAAAATATGGTATCTAAAGATTCTAAACCATAAGTTAAAGATAATTTTTTTGTATGTATTATGTAATATGTAACTATAGACTTATATTATAGTTATCTTTAATATGTCTATTCCTAAAAATTATAGTTATTACGCGACACGTAGTTAAATTTCAAAAAGTATAATTTTAAACATTCGGATACCCGAAGAAATTATACTTTCAAAAAGCATAATCGGATATCCACATACATTATAATTGTAAACATCGGGGTTACTTTGGGTCGGGTTACTTCGGGCCGGGTTACTTCGGGCTATCGGGTCATTCGGGTTATTTCGGGTCGGGTTACTTTGGGTCGGGTTACTTCGGGCTATCGGTTCATTCGGGTCGGGTTACTTCGGGCTATCGGGTTGTTCGGGCCGGGTCATTCGGGTAATCGGGTCATTCGGGCCGGGTTACTTCGGGTCAAAAATTCCTTCGGGTTAAATCGGGTTCAAGCGGGTCGGTTCCGGGGATTTTCTTTTTTAAAATTTTCGGGGCCAGGTCGGGGTCGGGTTCGTCGGGTCGGGTTCACGGGTCAGGCCAAAGGAGGAGAAGGTAGGCCATATGTGCAAGGACATCCCCAGACTCACCATTGTTGTTGTATTCATGTAGAATAATCGAGTTTGAACTCGATGAATTAAAATTGATAATTGAGTAAATAAAGTCAATAATGAGAATATAAGTAATTACGTAGCGGCCTTATCTTCTTCTACCTCCTAGAAATGGTGACACAACAATCAACGATGAATAACACAACACTGACTACAACCCCCTACTATGAGGCCTGCGTCATTACTTGACCCAACTTTCGACGGTTGATCATCAGGAGGAGCAAAGGACGACGAAGATGATGAACCGTCTCTTCTTGAAGTCGGAACCGAGCCCAAAGGTGTTGCTTTTCTATTTGAATAAGGAATAGTTTGTGTATAGGGCAATGCCGGTGACGGCTTGTTTACATGCGGTGAAACTGATGCCGATTCACCAGGAGGTATTGGCGGCGAAATTTTGTTTGTAGAGGGTTGTGCAGGTGACGAGTTTTTATCGGAGGGTTTGGTAGTGGAGATTTTGTTGGTAGTACCGGTGGCGAATTAGAGTCGTTTGAAGACGAGTCTCAATAGATGCAAATTTGCATCCCAATTCATAAACAACAGTCAACACCAGACCTGGAAAAAGTAACAAATTAGAAGATGAAAGGATGAAGGCATAATTTATCATTTGATTGGAAGTCTTAGGTAATAATTGCGAAGTATTTCATTAGTTAATGCATAAGTGACCGTTTAGGTTGTAGATGCACACAAAATCATTCTTTCACCTTCAACTTCTATTGCCACCAAAGAATTATAAGAATAGTTCACATCATCAGAAGCTGGCGTGGATTTGGTGGTTAACGCAGATGATGAAAACAAAGAATTAGGGAGCAGTAGAAGCGGTGAGAATCGGTGGTCAAGACAAGAGACGCTATTTTGAAGAGCACTCGATAATCCAACGATAGGAATGTAACCAATAAATACAAATTAAAAGAAGTCCTAATATCTTACATCTTCTCCTTCGCATCACCAGAAGGCTGGAACGAAGGCAATTCTAGCAAAGAGCCGCCCTAATTCATCAAATCTGCAAATTATCTCAAAGGAAAAACCGAAACCAATAGATCGATTTCAATCAAAACGCATACCTCAGATCCAATCAACCAAATAGCATTTTACTCACACATAAATGTATAGATTACTCTTAAAATAAGGCTCAGTAGCCGCACATAAATATATCGATTACTCTAAAAAGAAATTCAAAATGAGAGGAAGAGATGAATACCTTAAACAAAACATGAAAATTTTTCCTTCATCCTATACATTTTTATCAAAAAGGTAGAGTGCATTCAAACATAAGCAACACGTACGGTGCTTATAAACAACACGTATGGTGCTTTTTTGGGAAGATTTTCCGGTACAATCTAGTATGAAGCTTCTTCGGGACGGTTTGTTGATACAATCTAGTAAAGGTTTGATATTGGTTGTTATAACGATTTTTTTTTAAACAATTGAATATAATGTTTTGTAAATTAGATTTTTAGTTGAGTAAACCAAACTAAGTCAACCAAGGTGGCGGGAGATAAAGAAATCGGATTTTTTTTAAAAAAAGATTTGGGACTATAATATATATAGTGTCGGGGACGATGGATCGAATACTTTTTTTCTTTTTTTTATTTACGTTAAAATTGAGGAAAAAATATCCAATGAAATCTTTGTATTTATCAAAACGTAAATAATTTAAAACGGGTGAGACTTAAAAAAGGATAGGTTTTACGTAAAAAAAAATTGAAGATCTTTAGAAAAAACGGGGTAAGACTTAAAAAAAGAAGAAGATAGATTATACGTAACAAAATAAGATTGAAGATCTTTAGGATAGGTAGAAACAGAAAAAATAAATATTTAGGGGTTAAAAAATATAAAAAAAAATAAATAGATGAATTTAAAAAAATGTAAAAAAAAAATAGATGGATTTAAAAAAAAAGTTTATTGGCTTTAATTGTGGGAGCTTCATTTGAAAATACTGCTCCCACAACGCGCCACGTCAGCAACCTTGTACATTGCTTTAGTATATACTAGTTTTATTACCCGTACCCTGCACGGGTTAAACGATAATTGTGTGTCAAACAAATGTTTGATAATTCATTATGTTGAGAATTGTCTTAATTGTTATGTGATATTGGTTGTAAGAATTTATTTTTCAAATTATGAATGGAAACCAAGCAAGAATTCAAATTCTACAATAACAATGGGGAAAGAGGATTTCGGGAAAAAATCCTTTGAGACACTCGAATGCCAAAGTTAATATCAATCCAAGAAAGAATTAGGGTTTATTAAATTAAATGTTAGAGTATGTGATTTGGGTTAACGAATAGACGACATTGTAAAATTGAAGAGGTGACCGCACAAAATTACGTCAAATATCAGTTCAGGGGTTGTTTTATTATATAAGATAGATAAGAAGTCATGTGTAAAACATATACTAACAAAAAATGAAGGGTAAAAAAAATCATAAAATTTAAATTAAAAATATTAAATAATAATATATTGAAATATAAATGAAAGAGATTTATATAATATAAGTAGCATGTCTAAGTCAAAATTTACAATATTAAATAGTTAAATTTAAATAGTGAATTACATAACAATTAGTAAGACTAATAGCATATGTCAAGTTATTAAAATAATAAATATTACTCAAAAGATTTTTTAAAAAAATTTCAAAAATAATAACAACCATCAATGAAACTCAAAATAATACGAACATTGAAAATAATTGAAAATAATACATACTATCAACGTATTTATAAAAAATAATATAACTTATTTTTCCAAATTTTTTTTAAATCCGGTTAAGATTTGACAAATAATTTTTTTACATGTCATTAAAAAATTTAGGATTATGAATGTATTGTGCATTTTATTTTTTTAATATAAATTAATAGGTTAAAAGTTATAAATTAATTTAAAATTTTAAAATTTTATTATAAAAATATTAAAACTTTATTGATTTTTTTCCGGAGTTTTTTCCTTGATTTTTTACATACTTTTGTGTAAATAAAAAAATATTATTAAAAGTATTTGATTTGTTTTTAAAAATTTGATATATTTTTTTCGAAAAAAAATAAAAATTTGGGAAAATTATTTTAATTTTTTTTCATATATTTTTAATATGAAATTTATGAGTTTTTTTACTAAATTATTTTAAAATATCTGAAATTATTTCCACATAATATTAAAATCGACTTTTTTAAAAATAAAAAATTATTATTATAAAACACGACTTTTTTAGTTCTTAAGTTTTCTTTATTTTTAAAAAAATGAAGAAATACTTTTTAAAACGTTTAAAAAAACTGATTTTTGAAGAAATAAATATTATAAGTTTCAAAAAAAAGAAGAAAAAAAGTTCATGAAAATTAAAAATATAAATAAAAAATATTAAGATTTTTAAAAGTTTAAATAAATAATAAAGTTCATAAGTTGTGAAAAAAGCAACGTTGAGTTGAAAAATATATGTAAGAAAAATAAGATTAAATTTAAAATAAAGTTTATAAGTTTTAGAAAGTATATATAAGTTCAGTTGACAATTAAAAAATGTAAGTTGACAAAATATTAAGGTCAATTAATAATATGAGGGACTAATAATAAATTAGTTAATAAAATATTTAAAATAAATTCGTAAATAAATATTTAAAATAATTTTTGTTAACATGGTGGGACCTGGATTAAAATAAATCAATTAAAATTTGTTAATCAAAATGATTTGGTGAAAAATATTTTGTGAAAAATTATCCGTATATTAACAAAAAATATATGAAGAATAATATATAAAATAAATTAGTAAAATGACTTATTAATTTGTTTGGTAGATTTGGTGAAAAAGATTTGGTGAAAAGTTTTACATATATTAACAAAATTTGAAGAATCGGTATATAAAAGAAATTAGTTAAAATTCGTAAATCAATTGTTTTAAATAATTGTTTTAACATGGTAGGACCTAGATTAACAAAAAATTGACACGTGTAAATTTTATGACGTGGATTCACCAGACTGTGCCACGTGTAAAAGGATTCACCAGATTGTGTCACGTGTAAGTTCACGGACTGTTTTAGTATATAGATAGATATATAGATTTTTTTATTAAAATTAATAAACAACCGCCCTCATGGCACAATAACTTTAAATGTCACATCAACTTTAGACTTAACAAAAATTATTTATATCAAATAGTAAAAAAAATCTACTAGAAAATTAACCAAATCTTTTAACAATTAATCTTAATAATTAATAATTGTTAATAAAATAAATTAGTATTTTAAATGATTTTTTCACAAAATAAATATCACTTATCATCCTAATATAGATATGAGGTTTGCATATATAATACCATAAATTTTTTAATAAACAAACTCGCAAAATGTGGGGCCAATAAACTAGTTGTACACAAAAAATGTAGTATTGAAGGAGACAAATTTGTTAAAGAAAAATGTAACTAGGTAAATACTAGACAAAATTAAGAATGGGTGACACCTCCAATTTTCTCTTATTATTTTAAGAAAAGGGATTATAGACTTGCCAATGAGCCACAATGTGACACATAATGAGGCGATAAATGAGACGCACAAGATGAAGTAGAGAATCATAACGAAGGTCAACGCTAAATATTATCCAAAAAATGATAGGTGAAATTTTTTACATGCGCAACTTCTATGACATATTTACGGTGTGATATTTAAAAATACAAGTTTTATATGAATTTTATTTTCGACTATTCATATAGCCAGATAATTCTATAAAAAGTATGCGGAGAGATCATATAAAACGGTCTATCTCGGAATGGAGGTACCGAGTGATGAAAGTTTCTATACAAGATGCATAAATAAAGTGAGAACATGTACAAAGTTTCAGTTATTTGAAATTTATCATTTTGAATCAATTCGCCTTATAGTACACTAAAATCCGCACAAAATATATAAGAAAAAGAATGTGAAATTTGTTGCTTCAAGAATGGTAAAGATATTTATTTTATACAAGTTACATTATGCACAAGACGACTCCCTGTCTAAAAATAAACTAATTTCGTTTATAAATATTTTGTAAGGAAATTTCTTATAATTCTCCCGTATTTAAAACTTTTTTGGATCGTGATCAAGAATTTTTAAATTTTTATACTGTGCCTTTAAGTTTTATAATTTTTTGAAATATGCTTGTCTAACCTTCATAAATTGACATTTTGAGAAAGAGAATGATAGTTATTATTTACTAGTGTTTTTTTAAAACATATTCAAATGCATAATAGTGCTTGAAATTAATTGACCCAAAATCTCTAATATTATAAACAGTCAATCCAGTTTTCCGAAAACTGTGCAAATTCTTTCTACACGAGTTACATGGTGTATAGATTGATTAAATTTTAAAAAGTGGAATCAAACAATAAATTTGGTACATACTACATAGGTTGATTCCGTATCAAAAAGTTTCTTTGAAATTTATCAATTTGAAAACGTAAAATTCATTGCTTGAAAAATGGTGAAAATATTTTATACTAGTTATATGATATACAGTGGGTTCATGTCCAAAGACCCAATCGTTCAAATTTTCAAAATGTAAAATCCGTTGCTTGAACATGGTATGAAAAATATATATTATACATGGGTAAATCCATGTCAAAGAATCCATTCATCTAAATTTTGTCAAAATCGGTTGGGTCGAAACCATGGAATTAATAAAAATTAAACATTGATCCGAACCTAAAGTAACCCAACCGAGCAACTTCATTGACGGGGTTTAGTTCGAACAAGATGAGATGCAAAATACTATAAAAAAAATTTACAACGAAAAGGCTAAATTTACCCAATAAGTAGAGACATTGGTCTCAACTTTAAAAGTCAAAAACTAAATAGTAAATATAAATTACGCAACTTTCTAGCAGTCTAATACTATTGAAGCATAAAAACTAAATCACTAGACTTCAAATTTGTCCACCTTCCTCTTCTTAACTTACATTGAAGCTTTAGAAGAGATGGGTTTCCTAAATAACCTTATTTTAAGACCCTTAAATACGCCATATGCCCATATATATACAGCGAACCAAAGGAAACTGACCTTTAGCAATGCCATTGTTTCTAAAGAGGATGAGCACATTGATAGTAAAAGTTTTTCATGTTGGAGACGAAGAAACCCGATGAACACGTTCATTGCTCGCTGAACTAAGGCTTACCTACTTGTTCAAACAAGCTGCAGTTTCACCTTAGAAGCAGATTCATGCTGAGCTTCTAATGCTGCGGAGGAACATGGATGGGATGAGTTCTTTGATGAACTAGCCTCTTGTGGGTCCGGTTCAGCTGCAACTTTGTTGTCGAATTCACTAGGAATGACATCAGCTACTTGCGTTGTTTCGTCTAGCATTGCACCTTCCTGTAAAAGGGGCTTCACCACTTTGTTTTCCACTTCAATTGCTAAACAGGAGCTTGTTTCGTTTTCTTTTCTCTCGAGCTCTGCACCGTCTTGTGAAATAGGGTTAGTAGTGATTTTAGTTTCCTTCTCAACATTGAAGCTCACCACTTCACACTTGTTTCCGTCTGAATCTGGCACAATCTCCGTAGCATGTGAGCTGACAAGTTTGACATTCATAAACCCGGGATCTTTACCACCGTAAATTTCATCTTTTTCACTCTTGTGCTCACCCTGATCTTCTAAAGAAGCCCCTCCTTGCATGGATTTGTCCATTCCTAGGGGTGGATCAACGTCAGCAGGTCCAGCTCCTGTAATATCAAAGAAAATTGGGATGTGAACAATTTTTTATTTATTATTTTTAAATCAGAAAGTGCACAAATATTGTTGAAACCGGCAATTGTAACAATATTAGTATCTATAATCATGATAACTGCTGAGGTTACCTTGTAGTTGTAGAGCATCGGGTTGCCCACTGTTGAGGGTTTTCTTCAACAGTACTGTGCCCGGAAACACCATCAGGTTTATTTTGTTTAGACTTTTCTTCTCTTCCTCTCCCACAGGGACAAAGCCGAAACCAACAGTCCATGTTTCTACCAAATCAGGGATGGCAGCAACAACAAGCTTCTCTACTTTGAAGGAAGTAAGTACCTGAAACCATAGCCAGAGTAAAAAAAAATGATTTCACAAAATAGAAGCTCAAAGGGGGAAAAAAGTAGGAGTGTGAGGACGGGTGAATTTTGAAGAAAGAATAATGCGTTCCTTAATTGTTCCTGCTCCCCCTAGGTAGAGGGAATGAGAGATCTTCAGATTTCGGGCATACCTGTTCAACAGCAGTAAGCAAACGGCGACACATTCCCTTGCGCCTGTATTTGCTACAAGTTGCAACTAGGGGCATTTCTGCAAGCTCGACCCCGTGTACTCTGTAGAATTATTATTATTACTATCATCAAACTCTCCATTAGCACTTTCACATTACTGGTGTGAGAAATCAAAACTAGAGAAAATGATAGATCAAGATAAATTACAGTATACATGCCCAGAAATATGAAGATCTAAATCAGAGGCACTCCAACCGGAAATAGATTAGGAATGTACAACAGGTGAAAACAGAAATGTACCTAATACATGCAACAGATATTAGCACATCATCTTTCTCCAACACCACGCTGTAAAAACCATGGTAGTCTAAACGGGGAAACTCTGACCTGAACATCGCAAAGAAAAAATAAGTGAATTAACAAACTGAGAATGATTGTAAGAAATAAATGGTAACAGCTTGTAATCAGAGTGAAGGAAATAATGTGTCCGTGGAATAAGAAAGAACACAAATCTCATATCTCAGTGCAGATAGTGGAGCATGGAAGGAATCAATCCGAGAAGAAAAAGGTATTAAATATTTTAAAAAGGAAAGAAGCTAGAAAGATAAGACCACAAATTATATATAGCAACCATGTCAGAAGTCTTGTGTTCATTTTGAAATGGTTCACATTGCATTGCAAAAATATCTTTTAAGTGAACATTTTTATCAACAAACTCTAGATAAAGCAAATACCAAATCAATTTGGCATCCTCCATGCAAAGGTACTCACCCCCAATTATAAACCACCTGGGGAATCATGTCAATCCCAGTTCTTGAATCCACCATGGAAACAAAGCATTCCTCCATGATGGTGAGAGCAACAGCCAACTTGGAATTGCACTCCGCCTTCAGAGCAAGCTGTTGAGCTGAATGAACATTTTGGTCATCTTGGATACATCTCAAAACAGACCACGAAAATCCATCCGCTATAAGATTGGAGAACCCGATGTGGGATTGTAGACCAGAGTGAACCTGCTTCCACGGATTCAGTACTTCAGATGTAATTCATAACTATAATAAAAGGGAGAATCATAACATAAACCAGTAAAGTTGAATAGGTAAGTTATAGTTGAATCGTGGAGCAATGAATTATCACAAGTATTGGAATCTTTAGCTGGCTATGTAAGTAGTTTTTCAAACCAATATGTAGAAAATGCATAACTGCTTAAGAGAAGGATCAGCACAGCTCCATTCCTAATTTGAACCTATAGAGCTTGCAACAACGTGATGAACCAGGACAAGGAAGTTTGGGTAGCACAAATCTATCTTAAGCCAATTTTATTGCAAGGTTGCAATCAGCTTTTCATTCTTTCTTGTGATTTACCTTTTTCATGAAGATTTTTTTTCCTTCTTTGTTCGGGTATACATTACGTCCAAATCCAAATTCGAGAGTAGGATAATAAAGAACTCAAGGAATTTAACACTTAGTTATTGACCTAAAACATAGTATCGTAACTAATTCCATCACGCAAAAATCAGCAAATAGATCACAAACCAAAATCAATATATAAGGACAATGAAGAATGCAAACCCCCAATCATGAAAGGAAAGATAAATGCAAACCAAACCAAAATAAGCATAAACAATTTTTATTACCTCTTCACAGCTGGCACTGCAGAACCAAGGATTAGAGAGAACCCTATCTACACCCAGCTCTTTCAGGCAAACAAAATGATCTGTGAACACATCAATCAACTAGTCAATACCCAGACAATCCATCCAGTATATTGTTTTGTAAAAGCTAAAAGAGAATCATGCGTTCCGTGCAGGAGTATTGAATTGATTAAGCACAATCTGAAGTTCAAGAATACGTATCGCAATAGCTTTCCAGAGAGAAGGTCAGATCATAAGAAATACTGAGCTCATCGTCAAGATAAATATTTCCATGGCTAGATCGGGCTCATAAAAGTTTTGGTTGGTTTCAACACAGTTACAATCATTACAAATTGACTGTCAGGGAATAGGATACCTTCTAAAGGGTCACACATTTACACAGGATAGTTATATTAGATAACCAAAGTTTAAAAATCACATCAGATCAGTTCCAAAAACATCATGTTTCTCCACAAAATATGCATCGAATAGTCAATGATACTTTTAGTTCCGCCAAGAATAAATTGAACAGGGATACTAACATTTGTGCTCGCACTGGCAACACTTGAATCCATAACGAGCACTTGAATCCTCGTCATCAACCAGATCCCCGCAGATCCAGCATGTACAACTTGCACAGTACCAACTCCCCTCTGGTAGTTCCTGAGAAAGGATCAAGGAAAGTAAATCAGCGTGAATGAAATATCATGAAGCTGAGATGATGATACTTCTATCCAAATGTGCCAAGAATCATATAAGCAGAAAATATTCTTTGATACTGAAAAATATTCTCCTCTCCATATCCACAATTGTCAGTCAAAGGATCATAAGCAGTAAATTTGTTTGAAGATGAAGGACCATCCAGCTATTTTCCACTTAATTATGGTCTTTTAAGACCCCAGTATTTCACTTTTTCCTTTTTGATAGCAGCGCTTCACTTTATTGCAATAAAAAGACAAATCAGTGAAGCTATTATTCCAAAATTTTATTCACTGAAGATTCACGAAGGAAGTACTGATCATCTATTCTACCATTTTCTAACGAAGCCAACTCTAATTTTGCATGAATTCTCAATTTAATATTGACAAGCCCATAAGGAGGATGTCTGAAGCATATCTCAAGTAACTTCCCTAAAAGTTACTCTCAAATAGGGGTCATTTTAAATAGTTTATTACTTTATTTCTCTATCTGAATTATACGAACATATATTTTGTTTTGATACAGTCACCTTTTTGTGGTTAAAAATACTTTCCTCATGTTGGTAAAATATCAATTTGACAGAAATCAGAAACACAACGCAATAGTATAACATGAAAAATTACAACACAATAGGTATAATCATTATTAATGCAACCGATGTGAATTTTATTGCTACCAAGAAGGGAAAAAGAAAAAAATACAAGCTGAAGAGATAACAAGGTACTACTTGACAGCGATTGAAACATACCTCAGCAGACAAACATGATTGATGAAAGGTTGAAGGACATTTATCACAGCAGAGTAACTCGCCCCCGTCACCACAGAGTCCACACGAGTCATCATTTTGGTCAAATTCATCAGATTGAACAGCACGAAGTCCAGCTTTCCTAGCCTTGTATTCAGCTGACCATGCTTCAAGTATGAGTGTGGTGAACAGCTGACCAGAATCCGTAAAAAGATTCCAACCAAGATGAATCATCTCGAGATCAGCATGAACCACAAACCCTGAGACAGAAAACACCTCATTGCAACATCTGCATGTTATCCCATCCCTTGTGATCATACCATTTTTAAGTACAGTCTCGCCCTTAAAGTCCCGGTATTGGATAATTTCATTTAGAAGTACAGCTCCGGTATGAATTAACCAAGATAAAACCGTCCTCTTTGCTATTAAGGTCCACCTTTCCTCTGGAAATTGCCTCCCACCTTTACCCAGGTTTCTAGGAAGCAACCTGCAACTACTCTTATTTTTCCGTTTCTTCAGGCGTCTTCCTTTGTTGCCTGCTTTTACATTATATTTTTTACTGCTGGGTCTGAATTTCTTTTGCTGTACAATTGCAGACATCAGTAAGTCGTCGTCTTTGGGTTGGCATGGCAGAGATTTCTTCTTAGCAGTTCTTTTCTTGGAAAAATTAGTGCTAGTTGACATTTTTTTAGAGCTTTTATTATCACTTGCCTTGTTGATCAGGTTGTTCATCTTCTGGTCATCATCCTCAACTCTGGAGGGCGTTCCAAGATTTAATATCTCGTCTTCAGACCACAAAGCTACTTCAATCTCAGATACCTTTCTAGATCTCTTTCGCTTACCTTTTGAACTGGAATCCAAACAGTCATCAGTCACGTTCTTTCTGAAGCTAAAATTTCCACTTTCTACAGGAACATCGTATAGATCACTGGCAGGCTGCAACGAAGTTATATCTGAACCACAAACAGGCAAGGAAGAAGAACATTGATACCTAGAATCATTCACGCGTACAATACCCGAATAACCTTCAATTTTATCATCAGTTTCCAAAAGACGCATGCAGCTGCCTTCAGAAACATAGACTGATTTGCTTGGAGAATCATCCACTTTGCATCCTTGAGACAGTGTGCCAAATTCTATCACAGTACTCTCACTGGCCAAAGAAGAACTGCAAGGCTTAAAAGTAGATCCACCAGCAGATCTTTTCCCTTTTCCTACAACCACAGACTTCTCACCAGTATCACTAGTATCATCAGCATTATGCTTGACAGCCACAGTTCCTGCCCTCAATGACCTGAGGTTTCTATCCAAAAAAACCACAGTTACAAAAGGATTTAGAAGAACCCACTGACGAACTATCGCATGCTTTGGTTCCAGATCCTTCAATTCGCTGTCCATATTTGATGTTGTTTTGTATAGATCAGAACATAAATGGTCAATGCTGGTCCACTGTTTGCCATCTTCTGCTTCCAAATCCTTGTAAAGATCAGCATGCAAGATTTGACCACATACACTCCAAGCTTTTGCAAGTTCACGAACAGGCCTTTTCTGAGGAGACACGTAGACAAACTCTTCATAACTTCTACAGAGTCTTTTGCGCTTCTCAATTATCCATCCAGCATCAGCAAGTAAATGAAATATTCGGTTGCGGAGAAATGGGCGAAGTTCCTTTGTACAATCACTTGTCCATGGTGTTTCATTGTTATCAAGCTCAAAAGGAGTACCCATCTTCCGTTTCCTCACAGCACGCTGGCGTGTTCCAGTATTGTCAACATTAGTGACAACGGAACTGGTAACTAAAGTTTTGGTTGCAGAACTTTCCTGGGAAACAGGGGAGGCCATTGTGCTACTACCAACAATTTCCTTCCCTTCACTTCCCTCTGATCCCACCGAGTAGTCCTTAGGACGAATGGCATCCAGTGAGCAAATTCTTTTATCAATTTCACTCCCCTGTTTCAACAAGTAGCAACTAGATCTCACACCTCCACCAGATGACTCAACTACATGACACATAACGGTTTGACTATCCAATCGAGATTTTGGATGGTCAAAACCAGAAATTATTGCCTTAAGTGGAGCATCTGAGGCCAATGCTGTTTGCAGGAAAGGTTTAAAACTAGAGAGATCATCTATTGATAACTTCATACGCTTTGCAGGAACAGAAGGGTCATTTTTTCCTTCTAGCATAGAGGCTTCTGGGAAAGAAGCAGACGGACGGTTCCTCTCAGAATCACCATGTACATCATTACCATCCTTCAGGCACAATGTCTGTGAGGAAGACGCATCTGTTACAGCTCCAGTATTAAGAGAAGGTGGTGATTCAACAAACTTATGTTGCTGAGATCCAAAGTTGACGAGTCCACTTATCTTGCCCCTTTCGCCACCAGCAGAACCATTTCCATAAAATACTTCCTGAGATATACGGATCTCATCAGTTGATCCCTCAAAATCATCATCACGGATATTGGATAGGTCCTCACTGAATGACATCTTTCTAAGTCTACTGAACTTTTCAACTAAAGCAACATGAACTCTGATTCATTACCATGATCTCTCTCCCATTCTAGGATCTGTGATGAAAAGATGGACAGCACAGTTCAGTAGCAATTTTGCAAAATGTCAAGACAGAGATACCCACACACACACACACACAAGCAAAAAAAGAATGAAAAAAAAAACATACATACATACATACAACACAGATATGAAGTAAAATCTGGGAACTTCAAGAATCAGATCATCCTATGCATAGCACAGGATAAAAAAAGACAAATTTGAACTCCGGGAACAAGAATCCCAACATCCATCACACATGCATGTACAAAATCAGATAAAAAAAAATATTCCCTCTGGTACACAATGTTAGGCATTAGAACCTCAAATTTTTGGTTCACAAATGTATGACATTATAATATTTTTAATACTTAACCTTCCACAATTAGAATTTTATCTACCTTTTCATTTATTATTTGTGTTTTCAAAACACTATTTCCTCTGTTCCCATATAACTCTCTAACATTCTACCATTGTTTTTATAAAAAAACATATAAAATTATTGTGCATCAATAAATATTACACCTACGTTTAATTTTCTTAATATGTGTGATTTGTTTTTCTAATGTCAAACATTGTGAACTGGAGGGAGTAATAATCATTATGTGGATTGCAGGCTAGGCATCCAGCCAAGAGAATCACGGAAGGTACTATTTTAACATATGATTTTGTTTACTTTAGTTAAATATACTTGCCAAAAGTGATAGACCTTTATCTTAAACCAAAATACATACAATAGTCTTTTTTCTTACTAAAACTACAGGCATCTACATGCATAATCATCTTGTCACGAACAGACAAAATCACCTCTATTAATAACAATTAAGATCAAAATCACTAAGCCTTCATTTTTTTTTGCATAGTTGGTTGAATGTGTTACCAAATAGAAGCTTTTATTTTCGAGAATGCGTCCACCACATGTATGTTAGATTCTTAGTATATTACCTATCATATCGATAGAAAGAACAAAGGGAAAAAAAATTGTAGAATGAAGGTGAGAATAACAGTCTATAACCCAAATGCAGCTTGAAAGGGGAATTCTTAATTTCCAGTTTATGCATTTTTAGATATATTTTTAAATAAAGAATTACCAACAGAAAGTTTTAGGGTATAACTGTAGAATGATAAATCATTATGTGAACCTACTCACACAAGCATACGGGCTTATATGTTAGACTCACATACTTGGTATAGTCGATGTGGGACAATCCACACATCTCAACACAGAGCTACAAAAATTTTTGCTTGATGTCCCCCCAAATCAATAAAAAAAATTAATATGCAACTTTTAGATTCATGAACCTGAGCTCAGCAAAAGATTACTGCATCTGCATAGTAGCTAACAACACATGAGTGGCATGACACCGATGTCAACATATAAGTTACAACTCACTAACTCAGCAGTAAAAGGCCAAAAGATGCTCCCAAAAAATTAGCAGATCTTTAAGGTGTTACAAAAAGGTTCGAATATGACAAATATTATACAGTTATTACCGTTAGACCCTAGATATGTTTATTACCGCATAGAGGATTAGTAGCAAACGACACATGAGTGACGTAACACAGATGTCAACATAGAAGTTACACTTCAGCAATAACAAGCCAAAACAAGCTCACAAACACATCAGCAGATCGTTCAACGTGTTAATAACAAAGGTTCAGACAATACAAGTCTTCTACAGTTAGCCATTAGACTGCAGACACGTTCATTACCGCAACTTCACAGTAGCTAATGGCACATGAGTGACACAATTATCAAGATAGAAGTTACTATTCAGAAATAACACGTCGGCTTATGTTTTACCATTTTAAAAAGCAAAAGTTCAAATAAGACAGATCTTCTACTGTTATTTACCGTTAAACTCCTGCTACACGCTACCGCAGCACAACGACAAAACCCACAAAATGCTTTTCTTTCCCTTGACCTATTCCTAAATTCATAGTTCATGATCAACTTTCACCATATTAAAAGCAAAAGTTCGAATAAGACGAGTCTTCTACAATTATTACTATTAGACCCCAGCTACACATTACCGCAAATTTCAATGACCATAAAATGTTTTTCTTCCCCTTGAGGTACACCTAAATTCATAGTTCATACACTTCAAATTCTGTTTTAACTCGTGGTTAATCAATCATCTCTCCAAAGCTTTCACAAATTAGGGATAAATGATAAACCAGTCAAACCAACAGAGACACAATGGTGCTGAAAGCTCATCCACCACAGAAAAAAAAACACTTTTGGTACGCATTTTCCATGCATGGAGAGCAAATGATCACCAAACATGGAACATATCTCACAAAAAGTGTATGCACAAACACTTATCTACACTCATACAAAGAGCTTATAAATTAGTTTCCACTAATTTCACCTCCAGTATAAAATCGAAATTACCACTTCCTGCCTAATTTGTTTGAAATTACCTTCCGAAGCAGCTTATACTTTGGTTCCTCCAAACGGATATCTCAAGCAAATTTCATACCTACGGATGGATAAAGATATAAACAAAAAAAATGTAAATAGATCAACCAATTACAAGAGAAAATGTTGTAAACAAAATCAGATTTTCATAATGAAATGGAAGTGAATTACTGTCAAAAAACTAAAATCTCGAAGAGCATAAGTATTAATTTCTCAAGGAAACCAAAGTCTCAACGAAATGTGAATCAAGAAAACCTAAACATATCGCAACATTTAACAGATCAAGTGTGTAGCGAATCGATAGATTACAATTTACAACAAATCGTTCTCACCTTGTTCGAGTGGATGAGCTAAACAACATGCAGATTGAGGATCAAAGGATGAAAATTAGGGCTAGAACCCTTGAAATTCAGCTCAGAATTCTCCGAAACCGAAAATCATCAAAGAATGAGATTGTGCATTTCCCTTTGTAGTGTCTGTAACACGAGAAATCGGTGCTCTCAAAGCACCTTCCAGGCCCACAAATTACGGGTTTCGAAGAACAACAAATGGCAATCTCTTCAATCTATTCCTAATCCCTGACCACGTTTCTTCTCTTCTATAGAACTAGCCTCTCTCTCTCTTCACACCTTTCAACAATGCCCTCCGCTCCTCTTTAACAGTGTGGGCAAGAAACGTCATTATTAGAAGAAAATTGTAACCGAAAAAGAAAAATAGCCTTTATTTCTTGTTTTGTCTGATTGCAAATTTGCAACCTGTAATTTCCTCCATTAGAGATATTTCATAAACCCTTGGGAATGGTGAGAAAAATGGGTCATTTGAAGGGTGGGGATAAGGTAAATTTTAGGCGTTAGTATTTGTGTTATGGGGATCAACAATGGTGTTTGAAGGATAGAAAGTGAAAAGGGGAAACTTTTGAGATCATTTTTGTAGTTTTTGTTGATTTGAAGGACTTTAGTAGTTATGCATTTGTTGTCGATGATTAACTACTGTGACTTACTGTCCATTGCTGCTTGCAAAGTACCAAAGTTTGCTTCAGCTTCGAGTATTTTCTTTTAATTAATCTGACTATTACAATAAGTATTTTTAATATACTAAGGAAAATAAATTTGGAAGAAAAAGATAATGTGGTGAAATGTAGTAAATGGTCTGTTATTTATTTATTTTTTGAAACAAAAGGTCTGCTATTTCAGTATGAGATCAAATATTATCAGGAGTTAAAAACCTTGATTAGGTATGCCTTAAAACAACACGTTCTAATATTTATTATTTATTTAGATTTTTTTAACTTTGACTGCATACCTCATATGCGTAATTGAGTTTTCAATCAACTACGCACGCAAAACGCGTAGTTGTAACGATGAATAAAAAAATCACCGGTAATTTTAGAAACTAAGAAAAGCAATATGAAAACAACAAATAGTAGACAAATGAAAATATGCCACTATTTAGAAATTATTAAATTTGGGTATGAATTTCTACTATATACTCTTGTATTTAGTATAATTTTAATTTAAAATCGCCTAATATTTTATAAACTATAGAATAAAATGAAACTTTATATGAAAATTAAGTAGATGTCATCCTTTAAAAATGTGAAGATTTTGATGGTTGATAACTTTACGATAATAGACAGAGGTATAAAGTGGATAATTACTCCCTATTTAGCGGCTGTTAGGGTTTGTCTAACGGTTGTTAGTATTTGTTTTGTTTTTTCTTTGTCTTTTTTGACAGCTTTTTACCTAAAAATCTTAGTTTTTGTGCTTTCTTCGAATTCACTCCCTTCTCTACTAATGTGTTACAAATTTTTTCCACAAATAAAATTTCTCTAACGAGAATGGAACAACCTACAACACTTTAAAACAGAGGAGAAAATAGTTTTCATTGATAAAACACTTCCAACAGAGGGATGAGATTAAATAGCCATATGTATCTTTGGAAAACTCCGCTCAGAGAAGATTAACATTATTGTACTAAAAAGTATCATGCATCTCATATAAAAACTGAATAATGGCGTTTCAATCGAGGAAATAGGGCATTACGCCTTTACGTTTCAATTCTTTTGCATGCTATATAAAGAAAGAGTTCTAAAGAGTTGTCAGGCTTTTGAGAATTACGTAAGTGCTATTTAAGAGGTAGATGAGGAAAGAGTTTTAAAGGATCGTTCACCTAATCTCCTTTTGGGTCCACGTGAAAAAAAATCCCGATAGGATATAAGATCACTGAGACAACTTAACTCTTAAGTAGTAAATTGGATTGAGTTCTTGAAATTGATGAAAAGAGTACAAAAAGGATGGTGGGAGATGTAAGGATAAGATTGATGGTGGATGTCAATATGTCACAAAGCCTTTAATGCATGGGGTGGGATGAATATTTGAGATACCCTTCAGGTAGGTGTCATTTTAGTACGAAAGGCTACCTACATATGCTACACATGTGAGTTGATTGGTCATACTCTTAAGAAATTTGAAATGGTGAATGGAGTTGGGAAGTAAATTGTGCAACTCAATTTGAGTCATGGTTAAGAGTAGTTATGCTAGGATTTAAAGTGAGAGCCGAGAAAGATGAGAAGTAATTAACCAGACTAGGGGATGAAGCCATGGGATACCGCCAAAGTAACGGAGGACGAACAACTCGGCGACCAATCGAGCTCTATTTCTGGAAAAGAAATCACGGCACGACAATCTGCCAATACAAGTGATATAACTAAAGTGTGTGTTTGTATTTAGTACGATCTAATTTAACATCTACTAATTTTTCTAAAACTATAATAAATGCTAATGAAACTTTACATGAAAATTAAGTTCAGATCCCATCCCTTTCAAAAAGGTTAGGATTTAATTATTATTGATGGTTGATAATTTTTTTAATAATAGATAAAGGCGTGAAATAGGTTTTACTCTTGGTCTAGCGCTTATTAGGGTTTTAGTATAACGGGTGTTGTTAGAGTTAACGGTTATTAGGGTTTTTGTCTTTTCTGACATCTTTTCAACTCAAAATTATAGTATTTTGTGTTTTCTTCAGTTTGTTCCTTTTCTCTACTATTGCCTAACAACTTTTCCCTACAAATGAAATTTCTCAAACAAGAATGTAACGATCAACGTCTAATTCTTCAAAACAAAGAACATTTTCTTTCCATTGATAAAACAGTTCCAACAAATAGAGTAGTAGATTGAATAGACATATGTATATTTAGAAAACTACTCTTAGAGAAAAAAATTAACGGTGTAGCACTAAAAAAAAGACCATGTATCTCACATAAAGGGTTGTTGATAGACCTTCGATGATAGCCTGCTTACCATTCAAGATGTAGAACCTTACAATGCCTTGATGAAGTTCAGTTCACATATATAACCCCTTTTTTGGGCCCACGTGAAGAACATCTTGGTAGGATATAAGACCATTGACACGACGGAACTCCTAGGTAGTAAATTGGGTCAAGTTTTTGAAATTGATCAAAAGAGTACAAAATGGATGGTACGTGGGAGATTTGATTGAGGGTAAGGTTGATGGTGATTGTCACATCCTTTAATGTGCGGGTGGATGAATATTAGAGATACCTTCAACATGGTACCATTTCATTACGAAAGGTTATCCCGCAAGTGGTACACATTTGGGTTGATTGGCTATACTTCAGAAGTATTTTGAAATGGTAAATGAAGTTGGGAAGCAGATGGTACAACTCCATCCGGATCATAGTTATGAGCAGTTACACTAGGACTTAAAGTGGAAACCGAGAAGGATGAGAAGTAATTGACGATTGAGAAACCTCTATGATATATATATATATATATATATATATATATATATATATATATATATATATATATATATATATATATATATAAGGGCTCTTCAATCCAGAGAACGGGAGCATGTGAAAGATAGAACTTTTAAACATGGAAAAGGAAGTTGGGTAAAAATGATGTAAATACCTAATAAACTCGAGGTAAAGTCATTTTCTACAAAGAAAACAACAAGCAACCATGGTTCATCCAAAGTAGTGACGACGGATGTGTTCCCACATCGCGAATAGCAATGACAATACTTAGTTAGAATTGTCAAGAGTTGGACAACCCTAAGACAATAATTACACATCGGGACCAAGCCTGGAGACATCGTCTGGATGTGGTTTTCACAACAAAGAGTGTTACCAAAGAAAGAAACATAAAAATTAATGCAAAAGTGTTTGGTTGTGGAACATGTATTGACAATGTAGGTAGATCATTTGGCCCCATTTGACTGAAAATTATTTCCTTTACCGGCTACTACCGGGACCGGGCTTGGAGACATTTCTTGGATGTGGTTTTCACACCAAAGACCGTGTTACCAAAGAAACATAAAAGTTAATGCAAAAGTGTGGTTTTGGTAGCCGAACATGTAATGGCAATGTAGGTAGATCGGACGACCCCATTTGACTGAAAATTATTTCTTTTATCGGCTACTATTGATCGATCAGGAGTTACCGGTTGTCGGCGGCGGTGACATTGCTGAAGCCCAATCTTCGCCGCCCCATTCGAGCCTTGATTCATGCACTATGTTGTTACCTATTTTGCTACATATCTTGTTTAATTAATGTCTTTGGTATTTTTGCATTTTGCGTTGCAGGTGTTGTGTTTTTGTATAGGTATTGGATTGTGAGTTAAATTAGGTGAAGAAGAAAGGATATTGACATATCGGCTCCAAGGTTGGGTAGTTGATGCCCTAGATGTGTGTATTGTAGGTACCAAGGATGTTATACCAACGAGTCCAATGTCGGGTCCGAGCTCGAGGATGTGGCGAGGGAAAAAGAGAGAGGGAGGTTTGGAAGGAGAGAGATGAGGGTGGAAGCAGATGGAGAGTTATGTAACGCCGCCACCATCGAGAAACCTCCACACCACCGTGTGACTCGAAGTGTATCTTCTTCTAAATCTCAATTTCCAAATCTAGGGTTCTGTTATTTTGTTTGGGGAAGAAGCGGGTTGGTTCAAAAAAAAAAAAAGATAGTCCGGTTCGGTTCGATGTTATATAGATTAACCAATCGATTCATGGTTCAAAGAAGAAATTATTATAATATTGTAAAGTGGGACCTTTTAAGGACTTTTTGGACATTATAATAAGAGGGGGTTGTTTTGGTGACGGTGGAGTTATAACGGGTGGCCAGTTGTAAATGACCTTATATAGCGGGTGGTTTTTAATAATTCTCCCTTAAAATATTGTATTCTTATTTTTTTAGTAGGACAAAAAATGAATTCGGGTACCCGGGCGGGGCGGCCCGATACAAGCAGGCTATGAAGCCCAGGACCCGGACTTCGCCCAGATCCGGTTGGGACAAACGGACAAAATTTCGGAAAAAGTTCGGCCCGGATCCAACCCAAACCCGAAAAGTATCAACTCTACTTGCATTATAAACACCGGGTCAATGTGTAATCCAAGAATCACATAAATAAATAAAAACACTATTAAATTAACTACGAAAGTTGCCAAAAGTGATGTATATTGCATTTTTAAAAAGTGTAACACCCGGTAAAGTTATCATCCTACATCATGTGAATGGAGATTTGTGATTAACTTATAAGGATGGGTTTGCTACCTATGTTAACAACAAATTTTATTTTCCAGTAATAGAGTGAGGACAAATAACTCTGGTATTAAGCGTGCTCGTGCGAAAGCAATTTCATGATGGGTGACCTCTTTGGAAGTTTTCTGCGCTGGCGTGGGGACAACGTCCCTAAAGACCTCCGGTCTTACATATTGTAACATTCCGTAAAATTGACATCCCGCATCATGTGAATTGCTACCCATGTCAACAACAAATTTTTTTCCCTAGTGGTAGAGTGACGACAAATAACTCTAGAGTTAAGCGTGCTCGTGCGGGAACAATTACTTCGGAGTTAAGCGTGCTCGTGCGGGAGCAATTTCAGGATGGGTGTGTAAAGTCCGGAAATTTTAGAAATAAATATATAACAATGACCGAGAATTTTAGAAATAAATTATCTTTTTATTCTCTTTCCGTAAATTGTCTTACGGAAATGTTCGGAAATATTTCCGACCCGTAACCCGTAAATTATTCTTACGGAAATGTCCGGGAATTTTTCCGACCGTAACATCCGTTACGGAATTATTTTACGGGTTCGATCCCGACCTTTATTCTTTCTTCCCTCCCTATTCCACCTCAGCTGGGCCCCACCTCCAGGTTGTCTCCACGTGGGTCGTCTCCTCGTTTGTCTTCTTTCCCTCCTGCTACACGCAAAACACGTCTACAGGCCTGCTCCTCGGCTGCCGCCCAGCTAGTCGTTGCACCCTAGGCCGAGACCGCTCGGTCTCCCGCTTCTCTCTTCCCTCGTCTCCCTCACGACAGCCCTCACCTCACTCAGCTCTCCTCCATCTCTCCATCACCAACTCTCCTCTCTTCTCAATCTCGGCCTTCACTCTCTGCGCTCACTCACTCCCTCACCTCTCTCTCGTTTCACCCCCTGCAGCCTACCTCTTCATCCCCTTATTCATCTCCTTCCTCCTCGTTTGGTTTGTGAGATCGATTCTCGCAGGAGACGTCGCTCCTCTGTCTCCCACCTGAGCACGCTCAGGAGCAGGCCCTTCTTTCTCAGCTTCTGCCAACAATGGAACCGGGAGGAGCCGCTGCCACCACCGGAGGAGAGCCGCTTTTGGACGAAGCCATCGCTCGGCCCTGTCGTCGCCGTCGCCAAATTGAGCCAGACCCAAGCCGCCGCAGCTTGTCCCCTCCCGCGCGAGCCTCCACCAACGCCTCTCTACTCGCGCCTCTACAGCCCCTTCTCTGCACCTCTGTCGGCATCTCGGCCCTTTCAGCATCTCGGTCGAGCAGCCCGTCTGCATCTCGGCCGAGATTCGTCTGCATCTCGGCCAAGCCTCTGCATCTCGGCCGAGACCCTGTTGTCCAGGACGGAGCTAGACCGCGCCTCCCTGCTTCCGCCACCACCGTGAGCTTGGACAGCCTCTTGGCTATTGGAGATCGAACCCGGTTTCCGGTCTTCCCTCGTGTGCGAATACCCAACTTCGGACCTCGTTTGGGTACGTTTCACTTACATTTAACGGCTGATTTTTGGATATGTTGTTGTCGGTATAGGATAATATAACATGTTAAAATTCTAGGACGATCCAACGGTTGGATCAATAGTTATGACCTTGTAAAGTTGGAAGGAAGTCGGTTTCCTAGAACTCGCATGTTAGGATTGAGACTTTGATGATTTTGTGCAGATTGGTTGTTGTGGATTTTGGAAGTACTGATGCTTCCCATATGTTGTAGTCATGGCCTAGTATGCGTAAGAATTATTTCGGAATTTTTGAGGAATGTTTGACGTGGTTAAATTGAGGTCAAAGTATTGAGAAATCTAGGTGACGTTTAATACGTTCCTTACGGATTTTCTTCTTGAATCGGAAATCTTTAGTAACCGTCTAGAGTCGTTTAATTGATAATAAATGTAGTTAGATGTTTTCCGGAAGTTTAGAGACCCGTTTGGCCATTTTAGGATTTTAAGGAAATTCGGGGTCAAAACCGTAATTTCCTTAAAAGTTAGATTTTCGGACTTTAGGAGAACGTTATGGGCATGCTAGACCCCGTGGACTTTTATAAAGTGTTTGGATTACGAGCATGATAGGTTCTAGGATGGGAATCAAATGATCTTGTATAGATCATTTGGGTAGAAGTCCTAGACTTCTCGAGTAGAGCGAGTATTGATGAATATCGTGCTATGAGCAGGTGTTGTATTCTTCCCAAGGGAAGCAGGAGCGTTTGTGAGTTAGCATTCGAACGAGGTAAGTCCCCGGACTTACTTAACGCGTATTTTCCGTATTAGCGTGACGTGTGTTTGGTGGTGTGTGTTTTATTACATGTTATAATTATGAAACCGGTAAATAGGATCACCGACCATATAATTGTGTTTTGGCCCAAGTGTATGATAACGGGCGGTGACAATACTGCCTAGCCCGGCATGGGTCTAGGGGATTCTCGGCGACTTGCCCGGCGGGTTAGATGGACGGGTGCATCCGTGCCATTCTTTGCCGGTGGGGGACCGAGGCGAGACCACGGTGGTTCTCGTGTCACAACCGAAGTTGAATTAGAACGGGATATGAGTTAAGAAATAAAGATAATAAACCGTACTTGCGTGATTTATGTTTTGTCTTTTATGTGTGTTTGTGTCTTCACTGTTATTCTAATGCGTAGAATATTAGCTAACGGTTTTAAACCGCCTATGTAGATGACTTGCAGGTTAGGGACGCCGCCGAGTGAGGCGGAGGAGTGGACAGCCGGGGTCCCCGTACATTATAGGACGGGGAATGTTTCGAGTCGTGTTTTCATGTGTTGTTCATGGATAGTATCATATGTTTAGACTTTGTATTGGATTACGTTGTTTTGAGTACTCGGCTGAGTTTCCAAAGTTGTACCTTTACATTTCGTTTCCGCATACATTAAAAACGTATTTAAGTTTTCCGACTTTATTTTGTGCCATTGTTGAAAGATCCGGTGAAATTGTTGTCAAGCTAAGGGTCGGGACCCATTGTGCGGTCTCACCCAGTAGCGCCCCGAGTCCCGCGGATTTGGGGTGTTACAAAATGACCTCCTGAGAAGTTTTCAACGCGAGCATGGTTGACATGGAGACAACGTCCCTAAGACCTCGGCTCTTATAGTAAGTGATTTTAGAAATTTATTATTAATGTTCGCGTAAATAGTTGTTCGGATACTCAATTGTAAAGTATCGGACACCCTTAAATATCCAGTTCCCAATGACATCGAGA